>OY720639.1:137181659-139627519 GCA_963169105.1 Ceriagrion tenellum | reverse complement strand
GGGGGGGTTGGTATCGTGAAGCATTAAGGCGTGGGGGTGGGGGGTGGGAGGGTTGAAGAGAAGGAGGAGGAGGTGGTGGGAGTGGCGAGAGGTGTAAGAAATCTTCGCTCTTCCGAGTAAGGAAGACGGAGGAGGAGGGGCGGTGGGAGGGAGGTAGGGGAGGGGAGGGCGAGAGACGGCGTGCACAAAAAAACCCTCAGCCGGGAGATCGGCGGCGTCGCCCGGCAACGGTTACTGCTCCGTCATCGCGAAGAGGCGTGTACCCAGGGCGGCGGCGGCGGCAAGGAGGAGGGGTGAGAATACTCGGGAGGCTCCCGTATGTAAGGCATGTACGTGTATGAATGTCATGTAAAGGGTTGAATGCTGAACGAGTCTTTTTGTCCCACTTGCTTCGGAGTACTGTCTGAGACTCTTGACGAAATTAATTTTTATAATAACTTTCAACCGAATCAAAGTATTAATTAAGAAACTAAAATGTCTTTTTTCATTCCATTCAGCAAAATATTTAATGAACACTTGCATCGTGGCCAGTGTTTTACTTTTACGATAATGAAAAATTGATCCGATGCCATCCAAAATATTGTCAGATATATATGTTAGAATTCATGTAAGAGAATATTTAAAAAAAATCGGAGTACAAGCTTCAGAAATTCGTTTTCAATCATGTCCGCACGGTTGCCGGCCGGCATTTACATAATTTTAACTTTCCTTGACGATTGAAATAGTGAGCACTCCGAACCAAGCTCATTCTGTGAAAGACTGTTTCTTGTCCAATTCTTGCCAGTTTTTGCTGACTCTGGTTTCTCCTCTGCGGATTGGAACCAAACAACCGTGGTGTGGTAAACGGAGCAAAAAGGAACGACTATACTCTACGGACGAAAAGCGTGGGAAACTATCTCGACTCCATCTAACATTCGGGCTTCGAACCCAAGTCCCCTCCGACGGGGGTCGCCTTCTAGATTATTGAGTTCTCTTCAAGGTTTTCAAGGTTCAAAGTTTTCGCCGAAGAGGCGCGTATTGCATGGAGAAGGGGATGGGGGATTATCAAAATAGAAAAAACACTTTGGCCGTATCGCACTCTGAAGACGAATTTTTTAACGAATGTTTTCGGTTTATCCTTCATCTGCATCGCATTTAGAGAGCTTTTTTATGCCCGGTCTCCCTAATGTAGGTATACTTATATTAACCTATATTTTAAATTGAAAACAACCTCGATTTTTCGCCAAAAAATCATATTTTCAGGCCTTTATTGCGTGCTACATATTTATAAATATGTAACACACACGATATTTTGTTTAATTTTCGTTCGCACTGCATTATCAACGTTTCCGTTGATATCCATCTTTTCCACTAAAACAAGAAATTGTTTTTTCAAATAGGAAAAAACTACTATTTTTTTGGAAAAATTCTAGACCAAATGTCCAGTTTGGCGATCTCATTTCACAGGCTAAATATTTTACCTCCATCTTCCCACAGCAGTAAGACAATATTTGAGACACACGCGGTTTTCATCGAATAAAATTGGGCATTGTCGTCCCACCCCGTTGCGGAGTCCTTTTCCAGGGTTTTCGGAGCCGGAATTCATCGGAGCATTCCGCGCGGTTCCCCCGAAGAGGCATCGCCCTGTTGCTAGAGAGACTACCGGCTAGAGAGTTGGACCACGTTGAGAGAGCGATGTCGGTTGTTGGGTGGGCGGGGGAGAATATAAAAAAATCTGTTACAGTCGGGTTTTATCGAATCGCCAGTTTTTGTCGGATGGTCACCAAATTTAGGATTAATCTTATTTCACTTTCTAAACAATACTAGCTATGGACGAGAGCACTGCGACAACAATTAAAATATGATAAATACGGTACTTATCTTGATTATGGATGAGTTCCTCGTTTGCTTTGGCAGTCATAAGAGACGACAATAGACGATCGATCTATAAGAATTCCCCCATCAAGTTTAAATTATTTTGCTTCATTTAGAAGGGAAAACTTCGCTTGTTGGACATTGTTGAACGGAAAAGAAATTCAATGATTGAAACAAACATCATTTGTGAACAACAAACACTCATAATTTTGTTTTCTATTTTTTTGTTTTGATTTTTTTGTTTTCTAACTCAAACTTTGATTTGTTTTCTAACTCAAACTTACTGCTTGTTTATGGTTAATAGTGCAACTAATTGATAGATGTCGCCTAGTCGCTTGTTGATTCGATCGTCCATTGTCGTCTGTTATGGAAAACTACACACTATCGATTTTTTGACGAGATCTAAGTGTAGGAAATGCCTCATTTTCAATATAAGGTCTCTCTGGAGTGCATACACGTACCATTTCCCGTGTAATATGGCTGGTATTTATTGGCAAATATCTCCGAAAGTAATGCGGTGAGGGGTTAAATTTCTGGTGTCAATGGAAGGGTGAGATATTTTTCTTTAAAATGAGACCAAATTCATTGATTTCTAAGTAAAATGACACTTCGCTCGAAATACCACCTTAACCACCCTTTCACACAACGACCAAACCACTGCCGCTGCCATTTCCGCCCCCCTCCCCCCCTCCGACCTAAAGATACGTTTGCAGAGATAGACTCTCCCCCTACTTCCTTCCCAATTCCGCCCCCACCCTTTTCCCACCCCACCCCCCGGACGGACCCGCCGCAACCGGAACACCCTCGAACCTCCCCCGCTCCACGGATCCAGTTCTTGCTCAAAAGGACGGAATTTATTGGCTGCTGTTAAAAATTTTCGAAAAAAACACCCCCACTGGTTTCTTTTTGCGCCATTTCTTAGCACGCTCCCATCCCCGCGCCTCTCGTTACTAGAAGGTATTGGTTGGTGGTGGTTGGGAGGCATGAGAGGAGGTGGTCCACAATGCCTCGAGAAAGGGAAATATAAGAGAGATCATTGTGTGCGCGCTGAGGTGTCCGAGCAACGAGCGGCGAGAGGAAATTCGGCCGAATTCGAATCACCCGACCGAAAAAAAGCTCCATCCTTCGTGAATGGGACACCGGGAGCGATCCGACAACATTTCTCGACGGCTTTCATCGCATTCCAGCCTGCGTTTCGCGGGGGAACAAAGGCGAGGGACGATCGAACTGCGTGATTCTCATCTGGGACGGGTACAATCAAATCGATTTTTTTAACCACCGATTCGTAAACTAACAAACTGATCAAATCGTTGCTGTGATCGGAGAAATAAACGGAGAAGGCGATGATAATCCGGGCGGATCGTGAGTAGTGTGACGTTGGACAACTCTCAATTGCTTCTGCAATCCTCTTATGCAGCGAGCGGCTTCTTCATCATGCTTGCCGTACGAAGTTATTTTCTTACGGAAGCCAGCAGCCCATCCCATCTCGATCTCCACTATTCCAGCAATTCCCCTCGTCCCGTAAAAATGCCCCCTCACAACAAACCAACCAGCTGATATAAACATAACAACAATCACGAACATTACAATCTTTTGAAGCATTAAAAATGCAAAACGAAATAATAATAACTATTTCTAAAACATACATCTACATCTACGTCATATCCTGCAAGCCACCCAACACAACATATCTATTACTGAAGCATCAAAAGTTGGCTTAAAGTCTCCAGTGGCAAAAGAAAGATGAGAGTGTTTTCACTGGAAAATATCGAACCGCGAGCCTCTAGCACGCTGACACCTCGATTCAACGCATCTATCAGTCGCATGCCCACGGAATTTGAACGTTAAGAGTTTTTGTCGGCTCAACTTTTCCTCCACTATATATTCTACTACATCAACGAAAGCCAGGGGCAATTTAAGTATGACGAGGAATCTATTTCGGTCATAAAACTTATGTCAACAACGCTCCCAGGACACATTTCCAGCAACCTTCGCGAGAATAAGGTATGCTACGACGAAAAAATTCCGCAGGAAAAAATGGCTCATAAGTTAAAGATACGGACTAAGTATAAAAAATTTTCTAATACAAAGAAAATTCAGGAGGAAAAAAACATTTCCAAACAGATGGCAGCATGGGCTTATATGTTTCAATAAATCACGGATTAGAGAGCAGAATGAACAATAGAAACTGGTAGAAACAGTCACCTGCAAGTAACTATCGAGATTACGCTCATAGAAATAAAGAAAATGCCAAAGACACAGGATTACTGGATTACTTACAATTTTTGTAGCTGTGAGGGAATACTTACTCTCGAAATAGTTAGGTATTGTAAAGGCCGCTTTTCACGGTACATTTTATTGTACAAACGAATGTATCATAGAATGTACAAGAAACTGAATGGAATTAGAGCAGGTTCTATTTCCCGTTAAGTCATTCAGACAATCATACAATTTGCCGCTTTACACGGTACAATTTTCTTCATGAAGGAATTCGTACATTCGTTTGTACAATAAAATGTACCGTGTAAAGCGGCCTTAAAACATACAACACTGACAAAATAATGCAAAGCCTTGAAGGTAGGCGAATTAACTTTGTGGAAGTCAATCACTTGGTGATTACGAAACACTTCGTAATTTCCCCAAGTGGTGGAATAGTATAGAGATATTAATGGGGTTCTTAATTACCATGTAAAAAGATAATAGTCATTTTGGGAGCCATAATCCTTGCCTCCGTACGGAAGAGAGCTATTTTGCTATTTTTGCGAAAATAATTGAATTTCTCCGACCAGGTTAGCACCACCAAGGGCCGAAAATAAATATTTTTTTCGCCATCCCACGCTCTTCTGAGCATGAATTTACTCTGATCGAGCCCCATCGCTCCCGATGTTTCATCAGCGAACAGCACAAAAGACTAATTAGTCGACCGTAACACGAAAGATGAGGTGGCTGGGACCATCATCCAAGACCCCAAGAATCACTCTGCCATCCACAAAAGATCCTTCTTCCCACAAACAAGTTCAGGGAATCCAATCCTCGTTGGATTGCATTGGATATTTGGGGAGGCGACCAACAGCTAAGGTCATTTGCGCCATAGGGGATAGGTAAGGGAGGAAGGGTGGATAGAAACCCGGCGTCGGCATCAGTCTGCTCTTATTGAAGGGCGCCACGGGGACCACGGTTTAACGTCTCATCCGACAGACGGAGTACTGTACTTGAAGTGCCCGCCACAAGACAAGAAGTATGGATCGGGTTTCCTCTGAAAAACATCCTCCTCTGCAGGGATTTGAACCTTGGCCGCCCGTATGGTTATCCAGAGTACTCTAGCCACCACACCAACCCGATCCCCTCCAATCCTCGTAACTGAAGAGGAGACGTCATCGACTCCAAGGGATTTGAGATGTCGGGTCGTCATCACAATGCACGCTTCGAGTATTTGAGGATGCTGGGTAAAACCTGGGATAAATCTTACCATTCATTCAAGCTGTCAAAACAACATATGAATATTAAAAAATAATTTGCCTAGCCTAAAATATTTTCATCGAGAAAGGATGGTGTACTTACGATGCAAATTCATTGCATGTCACTGACACGAAAAAAACTACCATAACTGCAGGCAAAATTATCTGCAGCCCCAGCAAAAAGACGAGAAGAGTGGAGAAATTATAAATTTCTATTTTGGAAAAACATCAAAAATTTCCATCGCTCAACAAGCAACGCTATTATGGCATTCAATCGTCAGATTATTCTATAATCTGACTTTGAATAACGCGCCCTAACAGGAAATTTCTTTTCCATTTTTTTTCTTTTACCATATTTTATTATTGAAAATAGCATTAATTATTATATGTAACTAACTTAAAACAAACAAAGTTTATCTGTAAGCATTCTGAATCACGTAAATGAAGACAGAAACGTCTCTGGTGAAGCAGGGAAAATTAAAACTGGTAAGAACATCGTCCAAAATATCCTTCAGACGAAAGTGAGTGACTCGTATTGACCCCGAAAGGAGGACTTTGACTTACGAGCGGACCGTCGAAACGTCGAGTTAGAAAAGCCTGACCCGGAGCCTACTTGAGGGTGCATTATTTCGTCCGACACTTTGCATTTGTAGAACATTTCTTGAAAAAAATGAAGCACCAAATATGGGTTCGACTGTGCACTTTAGCCTCTCTTGGGACGTCTTCAGGGACTGGCGTTTGCCACGGGGTCGACGTTTTACTGCAACCGGTCGTCAGCTGGTCCCGCATTAAGAGTGGAAACATCGATATCCCAGCAGCGTTCAATTTACCCCGCACGACCAGAGATTTTTGAGGAAGGGTCACCGATCCATTCCTCGAATTCCGCGCTTTAACCGTATCATTTCATACGAGCACCCTTCCGCATCTGTTACTCCACTGCACCGCCCACCCAACCCGTCACAAATTTTCACTCCCACTCACGTCTCTCCCTCCACCCTAAATCCCCGCTCCAACCTTTACTACAACTCTCCCCACCCACGACTCACAATTCGGCATCGGAAAAGAGCTTCTTGTCCAAGGGGTAAATACCTGTAACCTTGAATCCATTTATTGCAATTCGCGCTGTCTGACATTTGACGTAGGCTTGGCCAAATAGTTGCATAACATCAAAGGCAATGACGGCACGTTCGTTTTGATTTAACCACTGCCTTATTTCTTCACTCTAATAAATCTTGAGAGGGCCCATGAAGGTCTTGTCGAGGGGTTGTAATTTGTGTGAACAATGTGGGGGCAGCGAAACAATTGTCACATTATTGGCTTTAGCTATGTCAATTAGGTCTATGTTCTGCGTGTGGCTAAAGTGTCCATCCAACAGCAATGGCACAGGTTTCTCCTCAGATGGATTTGAAAATTCAACAAAATGTCGAAACCACTGAGTAAATGAGTTAGTTTGAATCCACCCAGAAGGATGAGCTGCAAATACATTTGCTGGTGGAGCCCCTTTATTCAACTGCTCACTCAAATTTTTTGTGGGAAAATTACCAAAGGAGGCACGAATGAGCCACTAGCACTCATACAGGCAACAATAGTTACAAGGGCCCCTCGCTCTCCTGATGTAAGTGCAGCTATCTGTTTCTTTCCCTTCAGGCCAATTACTCTGGCTACTTTGGACTGCACCACTGTAATCCCGTTTCATCCACATTGTAAATCCTGTCGGGACTGAATTTGCCTTTTTCATAAACATTTTCCAAGAGGTTGTGTAATTTTTCAATGTTTTCCTTGCTGAAGCTAAGTGCCCTGCTGTACGATGTTACGCTAGGCTTCCTTTCAGCAAGTTTTGCTTTATGACGTTTAAGAAATAGGCTTACCCACTTCTTCCCAGCAATTTTGTCTTTAAAAGGATGTTCAATATTATTTCTCTCTGCCAGTTGTACAGCCAACCTTCACAATAATGTTAAAACACCCGTTGTAAAAGGCCTTTGTTGCGCTGTTTTCGTGGTTGTGAGTATAAATAAATAAATAAATAAGTCATTTCTTGTTAGCCCAGTTAGTTGAAGAGAGGCTTCCATCGCCAGACAGTAGTAAACAAGCTCATCTTCTAGATTCTTTCCCAAAAATGTTGGTCGGTCTCTTTTTGTGGTAGAAGCCTCCTCTGGTGTACCATACTTTGCGTCAGACAACCTCTTGAGAGTCGTTTTCGGAACATTAAATTGTTTACTCGCTTTCTTCCAGCCCATTTTCTTGCTGCGAACTGCGTCAATAACTTTAGACATATTTGTACGACTTTCCTATGATCGACCTTCCCCATTGCTCTTTTTGATTCTGAAACAGAACTGAAAGAGAATAACGGTGTGCATAGGGGGGGCTTCAAACATAAAAACAAGGGGGCCGGTTTGGGCAATTTTTGGGAGTCCGCTTTAGGCAACTATAGACCATAATTTATTAACTCAATAAATCTTTAACCCGACGTTTACAGTAAACTACTTAGCGATAAATCTAGACGCCATACCTTGCCATGTAAGAATATATATAGGTCGGATAGCTTACCTGCCAATATCCAGGTGAAATATTGAAAAAAAACACACCAATGCAAAAACTTTTCCCACTAGCAAAACATTTAATGACGGATTGACAAGCAACAAGTGAAGCGGGTGGCGCGAGGGGTCAACTACAGAGTGTTAGAAGTCTAAACTACTATTTACACTTGATTTCGATAGAGTGCAGCAGTATGCAGAGCAAAGAGAGCGGGGGTCCACTTTAGGGGGAGGGGTCCGGTTTTGGGTACTTTCCTCTATAATTCATATATGGTCTCTCTTATGGCAAGGGAACTATCTCGCTGGGACTACCTCATAAGAGCGGAAGAATAAGTACGATCGCACAGCCCGTTCCACATTCAGTTGACAGCATGGGCTCTAACGGAAATTCATTTTCCGCGATAATCTACATAAGTCTGCTGGTGCAATGCTGCCAACCACAGCGGGGAAGGTAATATTTGAGTAATTTATCATCGTAACTGCACATCTCGGAGTCTTATAAAGACCAAATGTTTATTCCCAAATAAACTTATTTAATTAATTTAACGGGGCATTGGAAATGTTTACTTGAGCGTACTGTAAGTGAAGACCAGAAGCTTAAGTTTGGCCACAGTGCTCTCCATAAGACCATAAGACACGGCCATGTCATCACTGACAATAAAAATTGTAAATGAGGAACGCTGTTTAGTATTAGATGGGAATGTGTGGAAAGGGATGCGCGGGCGAAAAGTTCGGCCATCTGCCAGTTGGTAGCTCTCTGTGGTTACACTGAGTAGCTGGCAAATGTTGTGCCGTGCATTTAATGAATTTGATCGAATCACGCTGGCTTTTCTTACATAGTAGTTAAAAACCAAGCAATATCCATTATTGACGCCTTTATCAAAAATCGACGCAAAGAAATATCGGGGACGTTATTATCGAAGTTGTTTCAACTATCAGCTCACATCAACTATGGTCCCGATCCGTTTCGATGTGCAAAGGCTCCAATAAACACGTGGCAGGCAATGGTGCTGCTGTGGGCCGAGTTGTTCAGCGTACTATATTGAATAGATACCACCCAATACCAGAGAGTCATCCGGGTGAAATTTGATCGCACATTATTTAGCAATCCATTTCTAGACACAACCCCAGAGGAAGAAGACTGTAAGACGGATTAGGGAATAAGTCTTTTCTACTAATATTTAGTTCTAAACCCCACTCCTGGCACCACGAATGAACATTAGTGCGATTTCAGGGCCTTGGCCGAATAGGGCCGGCCTCCTCGGGACTTCCTCCCCCTTCCACATCGGGGTCAATGACCGATGTGGAAGACCGCCGACCGGCAAAGGCTGCCCTGGGCGCACGGGAGGAAAAATAAATGCTTGCACTTTCGCGCTGGAGAGTGGATGGAAAAAAAAGAGTGGGAGAATCCGCGTCATTTTTGCCAAAACTGATGGAAATCACGTGTAGCGACTGCTTTGCTTCTCTTCCGACGATCTAAGCCAGTGATGGCGAACTTATGACACGAGTGTCAACTTCCAGATATTTTGGGTGACGTGCACTGCATACGGACGGTCATCGGCCAACGACACTCAAAATGGGCTTAGACACAATTTTCCTGATAGTAAAAAAAAAATGTTTATTTGAACATTAAAGGTCAAATTTACTTTAAAAGAAGTGAAAATTCCACCTTTATATATTCCGTAATATTCCGCTGGCAACCCAGGTGCTTTCTTCAGCTAGCAGGATACGAAATTCAAACCTTCATTTTGAAGATTTTTATGGATGAACTTGAGTAACAAAAAATCGATAATGTAAACATTTTGTTCATGATTTTTTCAAATAAATTAATGCATTAGAATCTCTATTAATCGAAATAAAGGAGGCAAAAACCGTTTCTTATAACCTGTATTATCGAATAATCGATGGTTGATAATCAACCGTTAATGACGTGAAAATGCGTACTCACATCTGTTCTTTTTCCGACGTCACTTTCATTACATCGCCGTTATCACCAATTGGACGAAAGATATGAGCGAATATTTTCGTCTGCACTTTTTCTTCACCACAGTTCAGGGCAGCCTCATGTCTATCTTACCCGTCTAATCGATTATGCATTGTTTTTTACGCGAGTTTTGCTTAACAAAGGTTTGCTTTCAACGGTGTTCCATTAAAAACGGGGTTACGGGGTGTACATCTGTCATATAACTCTGTTTTACTTTGCTAATTAATACCATAGATTTGTAGATAATAATGGATGTGAGGCGGAACTTGAGTTACTAACCGTTGTTAAATTCCGTCACCCGAGTTTGAAGACAAGTATCTCAAAGACGGGTCGATCGATTTTAAAATCAAGTACATCAAATTAAAGCTTGTTTACTTCTGCGTTTATTGATGGCATACAAAACTTTATTCCGTTTATATTGATTTCACTGTGGGCTTAAAAACATAATTTTAGCGCATTTTTCGGGGTACCAGACGGATTCATCGCATTTACGGCTTAGTAATTACAACACGGATCCAGATATCGAAATTTCCTCTACATATAGAGTATCAAAGATCTTTCTAAACGATCGTATGAAGTTTCATATTATTTAGTCATAAGTATTTTAGTTATTGATGAAATTGCAAGACTGCGTTATTTTTCGTTCCGCGCATCCCTGAAAACCTCCGTTTGGGCCTTCTTCAGGCTATCGAGTTCATCATTATGAATCCACTTATAAAATCTTAACCGAATTGGTTGGTTAATGAATATCAATTAAGTTAGTTTGAGCAAAATATCCCATTACTTAGAAATCAATGAATTTGGTCTCATTCCAAAGAAAAATACCTCACCTATCCAATGCATCAAAAATTCTACCCCTCACCACATTAATTTCCGAGATATTTTCAGAAGAAATACCAGCCCTTTTACATGGGAAATGGTGCGTGTATGCACTCCAGAGAGACATTATTTACAAAATAAGGTCTTTTTAACACTTAGATGTCGTAAAAAACCTAACAGAGTGCAGTTTGTATGTTTTATCAACTATTTTTGAAAATTAATCATATTGTCACCGCAATAAATTCTTCGGGACCACAAAAAACCTTCCATTTTGAAGGAGTGTCAAACGCACTGCGCGAAAAAAATGAGTCAAGTTAAAGGCTTATAGATATTTTCATTTGATTACTTACAATTTCTGTCATGTAAAACTATATTATTGCACCATTAATAATGCAATATTTAATTGATAATCCTACCGCTGGTGAAATTAAAACGTGTAGTTCGAATATGGTCTCTATTATGACTAGGGAACTATCTCGCTCGGACTACCTTAAGGCAAGTAGGCAAGGTTTTTCTTTTTAACTTTTAAAATTCCCGAGCTCAAATGGTTGCGGCCGTCTCTGCTCTCAACGACGCTTAAGATCAAACCCCGACCAACCTCCGGGTCCTCGATCTGCAGGAGGATATGAGAAAACGCCCGCACCACACAAAAGGAACTGCTCCCTCCTTCCACCCACCCCCTTCCTCTCCCACTCCCCTTCCACCCCACCCCCCCGGATAGAGGAGCCCGATGGTAGAGAGGATGAGGAAAAAGAAGGCGGGGGAGGAGTGGGAAGAAAGAAAGGAAGAAAGAAAGAAGAGATGGAAGACTTTTTCATCGTTTTTTTGGGCGCCGGAATGAGAGAGATGAGGGAGGGAATAAAAAAGTGCCAGGAGGAGGAGGAGGAGGGGATGTCTGGATGTGGGTGGGGTGGGTAGGGGAGGGGAAGGGGAAGTTTGATGCCGGAGGATGCAAATGGGGTTCCGTGTTTTTATGACCGTGGGTTTGGTAAAAAAAACTCTGGTGTAGGAGATGTTGGAATGGGAGTGGACCGAAAGCGGGGAATCCTTCCCACGCCGGGAATGGGCGACCGGCGGGGAGGGGGGGAGGGTTGAGGAGGGAGGGGTATGAGAGGGATGGGAGGGAGGAAGGAAGAGTGGAGAGGGACGAGAGAGAGAGAGACAAAGTGTTTGGGCAAAAAAACACATGGGCGAGAGGGAGAGAGGCTTGCCCCCTTCCGAATGCAGATGAGGCCGTAGGGTGAGAGGGGCGAGAGGCGAGATGGGGGCGAATAACCCCTTCCCCGCCCCACCCCTCGCTCTCTAAGCCTCCGGAGTCATCAGGCGCCGCACCCCAGGGGCGGCAGGGGGAGGGAGGCGAACGGGAGTCTTTCGGTGGAGGGTGTTGGTCGATTCCCGTCCTTATACGTGTGCACCACCATGGGACTAAAGAAGGGTGAGCGGGGAGGGGCGGGGGAAGGGGAGAGAGTTTCGAAGCCAAGACCCGAGTGCGGAGCGATGCCACCATGCTCACACCCTTCCGCCACGTAACTAGGGGCCGACCATTCGCCCCTCCACCTTGCGTCACCACTACCTTTCCCATAATCCTCCGCGCGCCTCCTCGACCCCACGAGGCCGCGTAGGCCCACGACGGAGTCGTCGAGGAACGTCGGGGCGCACACACAACGAGACTTTTTTCTCCACTCTTGATCCTTTTTTCTCCCTCGTTCCCCTCTTCCTTCTTCTCGAAGAGTTTCGAGGAGAGACACGAGAGAGACAGACGAGAGACAAACGGCCGACGAAACGAAACGACGAACCGCCACTCGTACCGAGCGATAGCGCAGAGACTCGCGGGAAGCGACGTCATCACAACATTCGTGTCTATTACGGACCCGATTACGCATGTAATCACGCTAAAGCGGCGAAGAGATACGCTAAAGAGTCGGTGATAAACATAGTAGTGTTACAAAAATATTGAGGGAATTAGGTTGGGAACCTCTATCCGATCGAAGGGAGAAACATAGGTTAAATCTTTTACGAAAGTTTAATGTAGACTATTTTTGCCAGACGTTCAAAATATTATGCTAGAGCCAAACTATTATGGTAGGAACGGTCAAAGGAATAAGATTAAGGAAATAGACTGCAGAACCGATAGATTTAAGACGTCATTTTTTCCACGTAAAATAAGGGATCATAATAGTTGTGATAGATCAGTTCCAGGATACTGACTAGGTCAAATAGGTTTTTTCAGTAGTTATCAGTATATTGACATGAATTGTAGATATTAACATCCCTGGTGTGAAAATCACGCTGTGCCACACACTCTAGTGGTGGCTTGCACGGCATTTCGTAGATATAGATGTAGATGAAGAGGATAACTGAAAGATCTGTAACTGAACTGAAATAACTGAAAGAACTCATTGCAAGCGAGAAGAGTTTGGATACGAGCAACGTCAGCGTGAATGCAAACCGAAGGCAAGGATCTTCGCAAGTTTTGTTTAAAAAAGTCATTAAAAATAAGACACATTTGCCAAGGGAATGCTTCATTCATTTGATGACGCCCACAGTAAGAGGAACAAATAAAGATTGAAAATGGACAATACGCAGGAAATCCAAAAATACAATTTTCATTGATAAAAATGCTGCAGGAATCTTGATACAAAGACGCCAGTAGTGTTTTTATACAAACAATCGGCCATTAAAATTTCAATAAAATCCTAATCACTCAACACATAGAAATGTGTTTTAGTAAGCTTAAGATGAAGATTAGGAAAACTCTTGCGTCAAAACCCTGTAAAAGCTGGCAGAACCATAGGAAACCCGAAGCTTTACTAGTGTTTTTTCTTTACCTTTTTAGTTACGCCATTAACTCTTTATTTTCATGAATGAGTCACACCGACACACATGAAAAATGTGAAAGTTAGGACCATGTAACAATTCTGGAAAACATATCAGCAGAAACCTCCTTCAAGACACAAGATAAAGAATAAACTAAACGGTATGATGAGCTCGTTTTAAAAAAAAGAACACCCAGAATAGTGAGAAAGGAAAGATAACCACCATAATACCTTAAGGTCAGTAACCTAGCTCGAATGAATTTATTATCACGGGAATAGCTTCATGCACGCACTGTCCATGTTTCTGTCACTGGCCCTTTTAGGTTAGTGCGGCGAAAAACGAACTTGTGAGCGAATTCCTTTCCTTTAAAAGTCACGTAAAATTTTCTAGAACTGATTCATAGAGCCCTGTCTTCTCCACTTCCTTTATCGGGGACTTTTGATTTATTGGTGTCGGATGCTAACGATACAAGACGATTTAGCTTTCTAAGTTTTATCCCAGCCAAAACATATACAGACATTATTTTTTCAAGTTTTATGACGCCATTACATTTACGGGAAAAAAGTCATGCGGAGTATCCGGCGGCATTTTCTCATGACTTGAACCAGCTGATGCTGTTAAATCTCGTCCAGCTTGAAATACCTCACCAAGGAACTTCATTCTACAGGCACGTTTAAATGTTTCATGAATTTCAAAGTAATGAACACGTAAGCAAAAAATTTATCTTCAGTTTTCATTGATGTCCATAACTATGCTTTTCTTCTCAATTCAAACTTCTCTAATAGCGTATAATGCCTCACACGAAGTAAGTACCACAAATCAAGAGGAATATAGGAAAATTTAGAGAACTTAATATGCTTCTGACTGATGGCACGATGAAATATCTGGCTGAGATACGGAGGGGACCATCGTCGCTTACGGTAGCCGGGGTGGAAATCGTGGGTCATTGTGTTCCCACTTCAGCGGATAAATTAGTGTTGAAACTCACCATATTGGCAGTGATGGAATTGATACAAGCATTATATTTAATTTTTTTCTTTATTCAAACGATGTTAGGACCAAAGTTTTCGGCGCGGTATTCAAAATATAGACGACATAAGATGGAAAAATGCATTTTTTCCAGAATATTGGACTCTGGCGTGACACCTTAATATTTATTGGCAAAAATCATAATGATAAGATATGTTTTATTCGGTCTATAGAAGACAATTGGTACACACGGATCAAATTATTAAGAAATATATGCGTTGTATAAACCATAAGGCTGAGTATTAAAATATCATTTAATTAACAAAACATCAAATTGGCAAGATGCAATTTTTTCCACTTGTATCAATACATATCAATAATGAGTACTTATATGTGTGGAAAGTTCACGCAAATCTGAACATGAACACGCATCGCTCCAACCACCTTAAGCAAGTGACCCTCGTGTATCCTTAACCCTTTGAGTGCGGCACGACGTGATATCACGTCATGGTTGTCTTTAAGCTGGTGCTGATGACGTGATATCACGTCATGGGTAACGTGAGTGTTCCAGAATTCACTACGGGGGCTAGTGAAAGCTCACTAGTGAATGCTAGAACACGCACAGAACCCTTGACGTGAAATAACGTCATCAGCACCAGCGTAAAGACAACCGTGACGTGATATCACGTCATGCCGCACTCAAACGGCACAGTACTGCCTCACGATTGCTTCGGCGAATGGCAAATCCCTGACCCCATGAAGGAGTACGAGGCCGCATTCGAGGGATGGCGGGATATCCCTTTGAGGTCTCCGGCAAATGCAACGTCTCACGCCGCCCACTCGTCAGCCGGGAGGACAAGGGGAGGCCGAATGGCATTTTATTTCTTCTTTTTTTTCATTTTCAATACTGCCGGAATTTTTACGGGTGGGAGAGCGGGCTGCTGCTGCACTTTTCGCCCGGACCGGTTTCTCCACTTCCCCGGGTCTGTTGACGGTGGGGTAGGGAGTAGAAGGGGGGCGTGTAGAAGGAAAATGTAGTCCCAGAGCGTGCAGGGGTGAACGCTGAGTGGATAGGCGGGTGGGGAGACTGCGGTAACTCGGGCAGCCGTCTGCTTCGCGCGAACATTTTCGGCGGTGGTTTCGCTCTAAGTGGCGAGTGTGTCCATGCTGAAGCGAAATCCTTTCAGCGGTGGTGGAGAGTTTGATCCACTTCAATCAGCAGGAGAGTAGGGACCAATCTTAAATGTGATGGGAGCAATTATTGTGTACATCTACATAATACCCTGCGTGTGGCAGGGGGTGGTAGATCACCAGCCGATTAAAGGTGTCAGTATTTGGGAGATGAAATGGTGATATGTAGATGACTCCTCCTTAGTCTGGCCACATGGTACGGTTGCATTAGAAGATTTTCTAAATCACATGAACAACCAACACCCGAACATCCCATTTACCATGGAGAAAGAAGATAATGGTCAACTTCCGTTCCTCGACATCTTAATCCGCAGGAAAGAAGATGGGAGCCTAGGCCACAGCGTTTACCGGAAGCCTACCCATACTGACCTTTACCTCAACGGACGGAGCCACCATCATCCATCACAAAAAGGCGCAGTTTTATCTACGCTTATACATAGAGCTAAAACAATATCTGATAAAGGAAGCATTTCAGCTGAATTGCAGCACCTAGCAAGGACATTTCTCCAGAATGGCTATGGGAGACAACAGTTTTTTAAAGCCTTAAGAAGATTCGGTGAAACCCAGGAGAGTGGCGCAGGAGAGCTACCTAAAAAACTTGTGGCCACAGCTTTGATCCCTTATGTCTCCACTATATCGGGAAAGATTCACCGCATTCTGCACCGTTTTAAGATCAAAACGATCCATCTGCCACCATCTAAATTAAGGGACCAGTTGATCAAGGCAAAAGATCCCACCGGCTTGAAGACACCAGGGGTATATCAGATTCCGTGTGAATGTGGGGGAGACTGGTCGAACAATTGAAACCAGGCTTAAAGAACATCGTAGGCACTTTTGATTGGCGCAACCAGAGAAGTCGGCAGTGGCGGAGTACAGCATCAACGAAGATCATGCCATTAAATGGACCGATGCAAAAATACTATGCCGCACACACCGTTACTGGGACCGCATTATCAAAGAGGCCATCGAGATACGATTGCATTCGCATAATTTTAATAGAGACACCGGATTCCAACTGAGTAATACCTGGTGGCCAGTGATCAAATGTATTAAAAAGACGAGGGAATGATTCAACGGCCAGCGGAACACGTCAGCCAATCACAGGGATCGCAACCTTCATTGTTGGGGTATCAATAGCTTGTTTAATTTTAGTTTTAAAGTGGTCACGGGGGAAAAAAAACACGTGCCTTGAAAATGGAAAACAAGTCGTTTTCCGAAACGTCGGCGGATTATGAAAACATTACCCGGTGCGAAGCCCGAGAAAGGTATTTAAATAAATGCTTCTTTAATTGTCGTATCGTCCCTAAGAAACGCAGCTCAAGATAATTAGTAAGCAATTGGATTAAATCCCAAACTTTATCGCCCCCGTTACGACAGAGTACTCCGCGAAAATCCCGCACAAAGCGATTCCATCCTCGAATGGGCTGCGAGCGAAAAACCAAATCGCTCTGCTCGCGTCTTTTTTTTCCTCCTCTCGCTCCCGAACTTCTGACGGCACGGTTCCGAGGGGGGTCTAGGGGGTGTGGGGGTGCAGGGAGGGGGGGCGCCCCGCGCGAACCGACGCGACGCCACTTCCGATCCCGCGTGACCTCGATTTCGGCCAAAGACACACGCAAACACGCCGGCGCGCCGTTTTTTATTCGCAACCGATGCGAGAGGGGAATCGATGGGAATTGGTCGAAGCGACCGCCGACCGCCTGCTCTGTGTTTTCCCCCAAAATACGATCGAGGACCATGACACTTACAGAGGTCAACGGTTTCGACGAACGGCAAAATATCCCACGATCATCACCACCAGAGTCCCGACGGCATACGCCCTAGCACACGCACCGACATATGGCCGCTTGCAAGAACATTTAGTCGTGGAATCGATAATTATAGCATACATGAAGTTTGGGACCTCATTGAAACATTCTGGTAGCAGGAACCATAGAGTAAGTATATATAGAGTGGCAAAGCAATGCTAAAAACTGGACATAAATTTTCAGAGCTTTGGGAAGAATTTCTCAGGTGCCACCACCTTAGGGGAGGAAGAATTTTGGCTTACGGAGAAGGCCACTTGGAGACGCTAGTGGTACTAGGTGATTTTGCATCAACATACAGAAGAGTGGATTTACCATGGCTGTTGTGTGCTTTCAATCGAGTATCAATTGTTTCGTCGTTGCTATGATACATCGGTAAACAGTTGACTCCGTGTCTGGTAATCGCGTCTTATCATATTGACGTGAATTCGATTCATTATAGACGATGCTCATTGAAGGCACATTAAAATACATGTTTAATTTGGTCTCAACGACTCAATAAGATTTGTTTCCGTTGCTATGGGTCGATTAGTAAACATTCAGGTACCGAAATCAACATAAGAACATCATGTGAGTTATGCGACACTAAATGAAGTGGCCGTGAGCCAAAGCTCATTTGTTATGGCTTGTCGTGCAACTTCGATACACCTGTTCCATCTATCGGCCAAAGTATTATTTAAAAACTCATATCCGAATCTCCTTATATCTTTGCCACTCTATATGTACTTCCTCTATGCAGGAACACATCTACCAGTTCCTCACATTCTCAACCAATAGTTGATTGCTTTGAACGTTTATTCTATTCCTCTACCGCTGGATAAAATTAATCAAGGTAAAAAAAAGGTTGAAAATTCGCATAATAATTCGCCAGCAAGAGTAAACAAATTTGTCATTCGTCACACATATACTTTATCGAGTAATTAAGTTTGCAAGCCGTTTTTGGCACCTCCGCCATTTTGCCTGCCTATGGAACTCCATACCATAAGTTATGAGATCAATTATGAAACCGATTAATTAATGGAATGCTTCTGCAACAGTTATTGAACGGTTGCCATGGCTCATGGTTCGCATAACCTTATTGAATGCATCATTCCTGCAACCGGCCCTGAAACATGCAAACGGCGCCGCGGCCGGAAGCTAGCCAAAAACTCACACTCCGCTACCGCCGATGCACTCGACCACCCCTATCCGCCCCGCCCCGCGCCCTATTCAGGCAACGTAGTACTAGAGGGGGCTAAAACACTGCAACACGCGGCGAATCCAAGCGTGAAAATCCTCTTTTTCGGTGGCAAAAATCCATTATACTCTGGCAGGAGGAACGCACGGCCAGGGAACTACGGTACGGAGAGAGGATTTATAGGAGATCTTCTGAGCCACGTCTACGCCGGGAAAAGCTTGGCCGTGGCAGCTTGAGCGATATATTTTTCCCCCTTGTCATAACGGAGACCATATTCAAATTTCTTGATTTCAGCAGCCGTATTCAACATGAAGTAAATACTTTAATTGTGTAGCGCAAAAATATTGTTTTAAATGTCTGAAATTTCCAGTGCTAAACTGAGTATGCAAGCATTAATATTTCATTTGACCCATTCTCATGCCGTTCGAGAAAAAACCGTCACATCGGAAGGTTATTTTGATATCTGCGGAAAAAGCTGTGAGTGTTTAATCTGTTTTCAAAAATTGATGACAAAACATGGGGAATTTTGTTAAATTTCCGAAGAGATCCAGCCGTTACAAATTCCTCATTTTTTAGATAAAGTCTCAGGAGACCATACCTGTTCCATTTCCCCATGTAGAACGGCTCGAATCTGTCGGCGTCACTCAAAGTATTGCGTCGAGGTTATATTTTCGTATCTTTGTGACAGTGAAATATTTTTATTAGCGAAGAGTCAAATCCACTTTTTTCGATTCCTATTTCGATTCTTTCAAATCGATTCCCGATTCTCGATCCCGATTCTATCGATTCTTATTCCTAATAACAGAGTGGGATATTGATATACCAGTAGCGTTCGACTATTATTTAAATTCAAGTTTTGGCTGAAATGAAATAACAAAGACAATTAAGTCGCTAAAAACGTATTTTTATCAACAAATAGCAAATATATCCTCAGCTTATTGAGGTAGATAAAAAGTACAAATCGATAACCTACACCCAAAATTACTGAGACTAATATGATGTGATATATGAAACGTGATTTGAATATTTATCTACCTGGAATTGATGGAATCGGAATCGACTTTAGGCGATCGATTCTCGATACCGATTCTAATCCTGAGAATCGCTGGAATCGAGAATCGAATCGACACTTGGATTCGACTCATCCTTAATTTTTATAATGAAATAAAATGAGAAAAAATACGAGGAGTTGTCGGTGCAGCGGAATTCTCGCTAAAAAGGACATCAGAATGAGGAAGAATCAGGGCCAAGGGTTGAGCGGGAAAACGTTCCCAGAAAATCGCGATCTTTCTTCGGCCGGTTCGAGCCCGGCCTCCTAACCGCTCGAATTTATCGCGATTTCTTACGACGGAGTCATCCGTCATATAATAGCCGAACGGGTAGGGAGTTGAGGGGGTTGGTTTCCCCCGCCCCTCCTAACTCTTGCATCCTCCGTGCAGGAAAAAAGCCGCCCCCAACGTTCCCTCCCTCCCCCGTGCCGCCCCAGATATGCTTCCCCCCACCCTCCTCCCTCCTCCCCTTATCTGGGAATCTCTCGTGTAGCGCAGAATTCGAGAAGGTGGCAAAAAAGCGGCGGGCACCGACGGCCTCCCCCCCCTGCCCCCCCCCGCCCCTTGACAGAGAGAGAGAACGAGGGAGGAAAAAAAAGAGGAAATGGTCCCCGAGTGCCGAGGCGGAATCCACAAAAATACGAAACTCCGGAAATGGCCGCTGGGGGTGGGAGAATGGAGAGGGGAAGTAATAGGAAGGGGGAGGGGTGAAGGGGAAGGAGGAGGGGATTGGACGGAGGATAGAGATAAATGGAACCATCTTCTTCACCCTCCCCCTTATCGAGAGAGAGATACTAGAAGAGCGTTCCACATTTAGTTGACAATAAGAGCGTTCCACATTTAATTGACAATTAGAGTCTTATGGAGAACACTGTTGCCAATCCTACGCTTCGTAAGCTCACCTATTGGACTCGCAGGTGAAGCGAAAGGAGGGGGGATTGGACGGACGATAGAGATAAATGGAACTATCTTCTTCCCCCCCCCCCTTATCGAGAGAGAGAGACTATAAGAGCGTTCCACATTTAGTTGACAATAAGAGGCTTAGGGAGAACACTGTTGCCAAACCTACACTTCGTAAGCTCACCTATTGGACTCGAAGGCAACTATTTTCAACACTGGGCTACATTAAAGAAAGCTATTTTAAAGAGTTTTATTATTCATTCATTGTAATACTCCCAGATGTGCAGTAAATAAAGCAACAATGCTAAATTAAGTCTTCCGCTGCTGTTGGAGGTTCACGCGGTAAACGTTATCACCAAAAGAGCCCTCACAGTGTGTGTGAAACGGACAATGTGGCCACCATCTACGAGACCGATTTCGTCCTCATTTGTTTCTTCGCCGCCTCCTCTTTTTCTCAGCCAAAAACAAAGAATTATGGATCGGATAATGAAAAGGGTTTTGCAGTGTACGGCAGCAGTTGTTTGCGTGCTCTTTACGTCATGTCCTGATGGAGCGAGTCGTCAGTGACGTATGACGAGGGCAATGATTCCCAGCAACGCTCCCCCGGAATCCCTGGAGTAAGACCGATGCCAGTAAATCAAAGCGAGGTTCCTTTTTCTTTCGCGAGTCAGAGATTAGCTGCTTCCGTCACAGCGGCGGATAAATAAAAGGAACAATCAGAAGAGTGCGCGCTGAAATGAAATCGTGGGCAAAGAGAACGACGGAGGCGTAATGGTGAGCAACTACTGTTCCCGTATATGGTCGATGTCAGACCCAACTAATATTAAATCCCTGCAACTTCTTCGCACATATTGTAAAAAATAGAGCGCCAAATCTCCACAACCTACCCTCTGATGATGTCTTGTCCTCACTCTCTGTTAACAAACTTGATCATATCTTCCTTAAAACCGATCTTAAACTTATCCAAAGCACACTGAACTCAACCATTGACTGCCCCCAAAATTGTTTCCTCGATAAATTTCAGAATACCCTCCCCACACACCAGAATTCACTCATTGCTCCATATCCCTACACCCAAATTACCACTTACCAAACGCTCCTTCATTTTTCGCTTCTTTTCTCTTGTTAATTCCCTTCCTGTGAACATTGATCCTTTCATCCTATCTTACACCGTCTTCGCCAGCCTAGCCATTTGCCATTCCCAAAAAAGTAATTTTTACTAATCTCCCCATGTTGCATTATTATTTGTTACCTTCTTCTTGTTATGATTTTACGCTTGTGTCCTTATTTGTTTGTTATATGTTCACTTTAAAATGGGTTTATCGGGTATGTGATCCTTTCGTCAAATAAATAACATAATGAAGATCCTTTTCGGGAACACAGAGAATAATACCTGTGAGAGTAGAGTGAAGGATCGCTGATGGTCAAAGGTCGAGATAACGGACGGTAAGTGTTTCGGGAGTAAGTAGATTTAGGCGCACAGCATGGATTCGAGCGACGGGAGCCGGATTGAAAAAGACAAGAAAGAGAAGAGAGCAAAGAGTGTCAACGATCACTCTCTACAATATAAGGACGCCAAGAGGAAGGAAGAGACAATGCCTCTTTCCAAGGGTACGACGTTTGTTATGCTTGAACGGTTTTCTACACAATGATCCGCGGGAGATCGAAATTTCTCGTGAAACTCAGTCAAACCGGTAATTCAACCAAACGCCCTAAAAAGTAAGAACATTTTACATCAGCTATCGCCATATTCCTCTTATTGTGAGTTTACACTCCTACAAACAACTTGAATTTCTCGTACTGCTTACGAAGTTTCTCACGATATGAGCGAGTGAACCGTGAATCTTAAGCAGATTTCTCTGCCTGCATCTAATCACTGATAAACGTACACCACAAACTTGGGCACCGAAACGCCAAACTAATGCTAACGCTGGGGACTCTCGGCAATAGAAACATTGCATCTTCTTAAACTCATTTTCTTTGTCAGAAAAACATTGTCAAACAAAAGACATTCCAAAAATGGTCAAGAATCAAAATTTTACCGTAAGTCAAAGTCTCGCATTTCGTACATATTTTAACCTACAGATTGAATTAGACTGGTTTCGATGTTACTTCATGACGATTTGGATGTATACTTCTGAAGCATTAAATATTGCATTAGTAGTCGCATTGCAGAACTTCAACAATGAAGCCGTCAGGCTCAAATTAGCATTGAATAACGGCTTAAAAGCAACACAACTTCCCACCATCCAGGCACAAGTGCTGGGTTAACGCAGGGAGCTGCTACTGCGCTAAGTAGGGGGGGGGGGGAAAGAAAGAGTTAGGCGAGAATGGAAAAACAAATTCCTGTGAAGGAACAGAGGGAATAAATGGAGAAATTCGCGACAGTCGCCTCTTAAGGTGGTTTGAGAAAAATATCATTTTACTTAGAATTCAATGAATTTGATCTCATTTTAAAGAAAATTATCTCATCTACCCAATGACAACAAAAATTCTACCCCTTACCACATTACTTTTGGAGTTATTTGCCAAAAAATACCGGCCCTTTTACATGGGAAATGGTACGTGTATGCACTCTAGAGAGGAATTATTTACGAAATGAGGAATTTCTAACACTTGGATGTCGTAAAAAAACTAACAGGGTGCAGTCTGTATGTTTTATTAACTATTTTTGAAAATTAATCATATTGTCACCGCAATAGGTTCTAGGATATCATAAAAAAACTTCCGTTTTGAAGGAGTTTCAAACGCACCGCGCGATAAAAACGAGTCAAGTTAAAGACTTATTAAGATATTTTCATTTAATACTTACAATTTGTGTAATATAAAATTATATTATTGCACCATTAATAATGCAATGTGTCCTATAGCTGGAGAAATTAAAACGTACAATTCGAATATGGTCTCTATTATGACTAGTGAACTATCTCGCTCGGACTACCTTAAGGTGGTCGGAGCGGTTTTTGT
The DNA here is from genome assembly GCA_963169105.1 of Ceriagrion tenellum. Taxonomy (NCBI): domain Eukaryota; kingdom Metazoa; phylum Arthropoda; class Insecta; order Odonata; family Coenagrionidae; genus Ceriagrion; species Ceriagrion tenellum. The sequence continues at coordinate 139,603,998 of OY720639.1, read as the reverse complement.
TCATGGAAAGACTTGCGCGAAACTTTGCATACGTGCCAACTAGAACAGTGCGAATGCTTCGAAATCGATTCGAATCGACTCGAATTAGGCTTAATTCAATTCGATTCGCCTGCGAATCGGGATACTTCGAAAGCGAAAGATTCGAAATATTCGAATCTGATATATTCGTCTTCGAATCGTTGCATGCATTCAAACATGGCGCTCATTCCAAAAATGGTGCGCCGTCCATTTTGACGATGTTTTCCACACGCGAAACGATAATTTAAACGACTACATGTTATTCTGTGCTATTCTTTGCCCCATAATAGATATATAAGCTAATGTAAGGCCCTAAAATTTAGCGAAAATCTTTATTACTTTAACTGCGCATAAGCTTTTGCATTTTATTTAGATTCGATTTCGATTCGCAAGCGAATTTTTTAGGGTGATTCGATTCGTTACCGAAATCGAAAGAAAAATTCGTTTCGATTCGATTCGATTCGAAATATATTTTGGGAGAAACGATTCGGTTCGATTCCAAATTAAAATCACTGATTCGCAGTGCACTAGTGTTAACATTTGTAATATCTATAAATAAAAGTTAAAAATTATTGCATCACACCAAACTGATCCATTTACATGCTATTTTAATACATCTGTTAGCGGCCATACTGGAAGCACGAGACTTCTCAGCCATCTCGTAATCAATAAAATTATTAATATTTCTAGAGGGCATCAATTATATTCTAATGGGAATTCCTACCCGCCGTAGTATTGTCATATTTATTTATCGCCTAAACAATAAAAAAACTCATATTGGTCGCCTTTTTTTCACTTGGTGGGTACTTTACTCCATGTGACTTGTACACGTGAAGTGTACTTGTAGGTATTAGTCGCGGAGGCGGACAATTGGCGCGGTTTCGCGTGTGCATTGAAGACGGGGGGTGGGAGGGATGAGGGAGGCGGCGCGTGGTCCATCCAGAGGAATTGCAAATACTGGGAGTAGGATGGGTGGGAGGGGGAGGAGGGCGAACGAGGCGAGGGAGGCGGCCAATGAGGACAGGGAGACTGGCGCCAGTGAGGGCGGGGGGGATGGGGGTACTAGGGGGGTGGTGGGAGGGGGGTGTTGAGTAGGGCTGGAGGATAGGGGGTTTGGTGACAGCACGGAGCGAGAGAGGGAAGAAGAATACGACAAAGAGAGGGACTGACACAAATGGATGAATGGGGACAGACAGAGAACGGTTCGCGCGGCAGGGCTACGGACTACATTGTCCACCACGGGGAGGCTGCGTTTGAACCCTTGGGAGGCAATCCCGATCGCGTAGCTAAGAGGTCACGTGGTACAACGACAAACGTTCGAGATTTCGACGAGTTTTATCCACGAGAGTTTCGGATGAATCACTTAAAGAGTCCTACATGTTGTATATTGCGTCTCTATTCGCGATACGCAACTCCATAAACGATATTCCCGAGAGAAAATCTAATGACCGATTTGAAAATCTTGACCTGGAAGACTCCGTGTGATACTACGCATGGTTTAACTTTAAACGCACCAAAATCTCCGACGTTTCGCGATTATTTTACCACTTGATCCCTTAGTTACGTAATCGGAAACACCTCGTACGGTTCAAACAACTCCCCAGGACGATACGATCGACAATTAAAGCCGATTTAACTACATAGCGGGCCTGCCAGGATGGGAACGCCAGTTCCCGATCAGCGAAGTTAAGCATCCTTATGCTCTGTTCGAATATTGGTGGGGTGACACACCTATTGCATTCGAGTGCTGCAGTTCCTGTCTGCAAATGGCAGACACTGTGGATGAAGTGACCATTCAGCAAGTTTAATCAAAATACCACTACTTGCTAACATGCGGCAAACTAATATAAAATATGAAGTACATGACCAAAATGAAGACCATTATCAACAGTACGACGACTATACAAAATTAGCCAGTACAAAAAAGGCCGACATGACGCTGTATTCAATGAATTTTTGTTAGGTTTGATGATTAATATGTAACACGAGGAAGAAATATTCTACGCACTTTTTTCCATACAACTTTCTTTATACAAACTTCTATTTCCAGATAATTATCAACAATGAGAATACTTGTCGATATCTACAGAGGACTATACGATAAATATATATTTGCGATATAAAAAAATTCTTGCGATAGCGGTGAAGGTCTATACCAAGATATTTACCAAGGACTGTTTGTCTATAGATATCGTAACCTGCAAAAAGTTTTCGTCTCAATGTCAGAAAACAAAGTGAAGATCGCATGCCTCGGATCGGCGGCGCCTAGAAAAAGGCACAAGAGAGATGGGCAAGAGAAATATTCGCGATCCTGAAATTGATTAGAATCGCACGCGAAATTCCGTTATGGAGTTAATGTTGTGACGAATTCGCGTCTTTTATAGTTTTTTCGACTGCTCGATTCCGACGTCGGCGGAAGTCGTGACGCCTCGACATTTTAGAGATCTTGGCAAAAGGTTGGTCAACCACCCGCAACCTTGGTGACGAGAACAAATCAAATTACTGACAGGTTGAGTGAACGCTTAAAGGCTTCTCGCATATCTTCAATAGGATAGCACCCAACTGTGGTAAGTTAAGCAGTAGCAAGCCGAGGTGACTAAGGACGCTTGTAAGTATCGCCGAAGGCATCATCAGCGATCATGTCAGGAAAGATTCCCTTCCTTTTCATGCGATATTAGGAAGAAATGTATCAACATTGAAGCACTCGACAGAGTTGAAAAGTAGAAACTGGTCACGGATAGTTCGTGTTTATCACCACGACTGAGGTCCTGGGCTAATTTAATTATACCACTTTTAAAATCTGTGAGCTCCAACACAATCCATTCCAAACATAAAAAATTGACTTCTCATCCAAAGTATACAACAAAAGAGTTAAAGCACCGATAAGGAATCAATACGAATGAACGAGTCACACGTGTGAGGGTCGCTTCCAGAATATTTTATCCACATGCATGGAAAGCCTATCGATCAATCACTGCAACAAGGAGGTGTAGGACACTTTTGTAGCTTTCAGATTCCATGTGTCAGAACATATAGGGTCATTTACATATCAGTGGAATCCGCTCCGCAAAAGATTGACTTCAGTTTGATTTCGATCGGGGAAAATTCGCTCTAAAAATAAGCTAACAGTAAAATTGACAAGGTTTTCAATCCTGCCGCTAACACTCCGGAAATTTTCGTCGCTCGTGGCTAGTTCTACGGACGGCAAAATAGACTTTGTAATGGTTCAGAATAGCGATGAGTCGATTCCACTTTTTTTCGATTCCGATTCCGATTCTTTCAAATCGATTCCCGATTCTCGATTCCGATTCCATCGATTCTTATTCCTAATAACAGGTGGGATATGATATACCAGTAGCGTAAGGCTATTATTTAAATTCAAGTTTTGGCTTAAATAAAATAACAAAGACAACTAAGTCTCCCAAAAAGTATATTTATTAACAAATAGCAAATATATCCTCAGTTTATTGAGGTAGTATATAAAAAGGACAAATTGATAGCCTACACCCAAAATTACTGACACAAATATGATGTGATAAATGAAATTTGATTTGAATATTTATCTATCTGGAATCGATGGAATCGGAATCGACTTTAGGCGATCGATTCTCGATACCGATTCTAATCCTGAGAATCAGTGGAATCGAGAATCGACATTTGGATTCGACTCACCTTTAAATCAGAACCGCATCCCCGTTTTCATCGAAGGAAAACATTAAAATTCACTCTTTGACGAGTAAATGAGGGAGAATCACGGTTCGCCACGTATCGAAGTGATCCGTCCGAGTAAGTTGAATAGCGCATTAGTCCCGATACGATTCCCGTCAGGTTAATGATCCGGTATCCTTGTCACTCACTCGCGAGGAAAAGGAGAAAGGAGAGGGATAGAGAGAGGAGGAAAGGCGTAGAAGGATAGGGATAGGGAGGAGGCGAGAGAAAGGGTTGATAGGAGAGAGGGAGAATGGGCAGAGGGTGCTCTCGCTGAAGGGAGACCAATGAGCTGGGTCGTGGGCCTCCGGCGAGAGGTGGCACTGCGCGCGTAGCCCCGGGGGCCGAGGAAAGAGGCTACGGGGGTGGTTTTTTCTGGCACTGCCCCTGGGAGGGCACGGTGGGGGGGGGGTCGAATAGGGAGGCGGAAGGGGCGGAGGGCCCAAAGGAGTGAAAATCTCACGCACACGGGAGGGGCCCGACCCGGAGGAGGACCTTCCCGAATGGCCTTTGGAACCCTTTGTTTTTTACGATTGCAAAAAACAAGCGGGATTTAAAAAAAAAAGGAATGGAAGGGGGAGGGGGGGAGCAAAGGGTTGCGAAGGGGGAGGGTGGCCCCTAGGATACAGAGGGGGGGGGGGTGGGGGAAAGGATCGGGAGAGTCGAGCGCTGGAACAAATACGGGGAAAAAACTGGGAGACTTTGCCTCCTCATCTGCATGGATACCCGTCGGCCACTGCGGCTGATGGAAAGACAGAGAGCAAAAAAAGCAGTGTGGGAATGGATATGAGTGGAGAGAGAGGGAGATAGAGGCTTCGGGTGGTAGGGCAGAAGAAATAAGCGGTCCTCCTCTCCCAGGGTACAGAGACCCCCCCCCCCTTCTATCCCTTAATTTTTTTATCATTTCCCTTTTTCCGCGCTCTCCTACCCTCTTCCTCCTCCGTTCTCCTAACCCTTTCGCTTCCTCTCTCTCCCCTCTCTTCGCCCTTTTCCCTTTGTCCTTAATCATCATCCTCCCCCTCCCCCGCCTCCATTCCCCCCCCCCACCACGATCCTCCAAAAACAGTCGCGCTGCTGTTTTTTACAAGGCACCCTCAAGACTGCTGCTCAACAACCGCCCTTCGACTAACTTTTCTTGCCGTTCCTTTTTCACTCCTCCCTCTCTTCTAATGTTTTTTTCTGTCTTCTTGTGCCTCCTATACCCTCTTCCACATCTCTTCCCAGCGTTGTTAATCTCCGGACAGTTTTTTTTACAAAAAAAGACACGTCCATGCATGAGGAGCAGCCTTGGGAAGGAAGAAAAAGCGGGAGAAAGGGGGAACGGACGTGGGAGATAAAAAAAAAACAAAAATCGTTACTACAACTCGCTCCAACTTAACTCATTTCTTCGACGTGCATTCCTCCGCGCGTGTGAGACAGAGGCGCGGTAGGAATTATTTCGGTCATTTTTTTAATATATATTTCTTGCCAACGGTCTGTCGGGAAGTTGCCCGCCCAAATGCATGGGGAAGTGAGACCGCGACTATTCCGATGTGGAGACAACGCCCTTGGAGCGCATCAGAATACTCTTGGTGACCCCCTTCTCCTTTCAACGACCGACGAAAGACGAATTGGTGAACATGCAAAGTTTTGCGTCATGGAAGGGTGAGGTTAGGCGCCCCTTAAAAAAGAACACTCTTTTGAAACGCTTTTGGAGAGCAACGGAACACTTACCCTCTTCCCAACGGCCACCGAGCCAACCTCTCCCTCAGGGCGGGAACCAAGACATGTCAAATCCACGGGAGAACAGTTGGTCGCCAAAACGACTGTCGGACTCCGGAAGAAAGTGCCAACGAGCTTTTCAAGGGTGTCGGGCATTTGAAAAATTGAATCGCTCGCGAAGGAATGGAGCGATGACGGAGTATGATCACACGTAACGGAAAATTCAAAACGGTTCCAATTAGAGCATCCAAGATATTATCTCAAATTGGCATAGCTTGGCAGCAAGGAAACACTTAGACCCCAACAAAAGCGTATCCAAACCAGGAAAAAACTGTGACGAGTTTGTTCGGCCGTCCACAAATGGAATCAGCTCCGCGGTCCAGCGAGGGCAACCTCTCCCAAAAAGGCCTCTGACTTACGCCTACCCCAGGCCCGCTCAAAGGGTATTATCAATCAAAATTGTACTTACGTCCATCACTGTTTTTGAGTTGAGTTCTGCTAAGGCTCGGATTTACTTTTTGAAACCGACGAGATCGCTCCGAATTCGAGGCGACCATTTGGACTCAGATCTTTCAGTTTTACGTGTAAACAAAAATAAAACAAAAAATCCATACAAATGTTTGCTAACGGTAAAAAAATAGGAAAAAGCCCCCCTAAAACATTTTTTGTTCTAGGCAAGTGCTCCCCATTGGTAAATCCGGGTCTGTTTTTAGTCGCTACTTCAAGAAAACGACATTTTTAAGGAAAAAAGAGCATTTTGATTGATTGTTTCATTTTTTTAAAGTATGTGCATCGAAATTTCAAACTATTTCAACTAAATTACTAAATTACAATAAAGAAAAGGTAATGTTTTTACTGGGAAGCTTGCACAGTTTACGAGCGCGCAACATTCATCGGAAATGGTTTTGTAAGTAATATCTTACCGATTTTGGAGTTCACAACAGCGTAATTGCTTTCCATTCGTTAAACAGGCCCCATGTAATTCAGAACAGATCGGGAGCGAAGCTGATTTGCGCTTAAAAACAATAGAACGTCGATAATGATGTCCGTGATGGTAGCCGAATTTGTTTCTTTTCAGTAAAGGCGTCAAAGATACATATTATAAAATTTTTAATTACTGTGATATGAAAAGGTAACGTTTTTCATTACTTATTTTGAACGACTTCGACAACTTAAATCAAAAAACACCCAAAGGGAGCTTCCATAGTGACCGAAATTGGAAACGTAAGCGGTCCGGCAGAAAAACATAAGCGGGAGTCGGTCTAGCTCACAAGGCAAGCGAGGATGATTTGAGAGGTCCATCTCGAAAGGGGTGAAGACCTTTATGACAGCCTCGATCCGATATTCGACGGCGAACACGATTCCCAAGCCGTCACCACGACAACGGCATAATGACTCTCCACTCGGACAAGAAAAGCGACGCTAAACGACGCTCACACGATTCGAATGCCAGAGGACAGACACGAAAGGCAACGCGTAACAGATGGATCTATTGTGGTGTCATGGCTTCCTCATCCGAGATAAACGCTTCGTACATACAAGCTGTGCGTGCGCGCGCCTTTAAAACCTTTCGAGACCTCAAAATGGCATCGACTTTCCCTTTACGACTGCGTGCGGCGTGTTTCGCTCACTCCGGACGCAAGGACGGTAATACCACAGAGTAATAAACCCTCTGCCTCGTTCGCTCGTCCATAAATGCATTCGCAGACTGCAATGGCCAAACGAAACCGGAGCCGCTCTCAATAACTTAATCACATCCGTCGAATCGCCTCTGAAGCTCCATCGCTTGAGGCACCCGCCTGGAGCGAGAGATGTCCCGAGTCAATAATGTGGACCACATGACGATTTTGATTTTTCAATTTCCACTGCCGCAAGAAGCATGAAGTGAAGACCTAAATATGATAGGTACAATAATATAGTTCTGTGTAACTGAAATTCTTAGTAATTAAAGAAATATACCTGTCTGTTATAGCTTTAACCTGACGAATTTTTCCCCACCGTGCAGTGAAAACGCTTTCAAAGCTGACTGTTTTTTTTACGATTCTAAAAAAAAGGGGATCATAAATTAATTGATTTATTTTTAATATTGGATTAAACATAAAGGCTACACGCCATTAAATTTATGACTATATCTAGGCAATAAATATGCCTCATGTGTTAAATACATTCTCACCGGAGTACACACGCAAACCACATCCCAAGGAAAACTGCTTCCATTTCTTGGCAAATACCTTGCAAAGTAGTGCAATAAGTGAATATACTGTCGTGCTAACAAAGTTGAGATATTTTTCATTTAAATGAGGCAAAACTCAATGAATTTTAGATGGAATGATATGTCAAACCACCTTTAGGACTGATCTGAAGATATATTTTCAAAGGAGATCCAGTAATCAGTATCCTAAGAGCAACTTCATCTGGCCAGACCGTAATCATAAGCGATGTCGAGCGAGGGATTCAGAAGAAGACCGGTTTGTCTCCCACAGTGCATCTATATCAGGATTATCCTTCACTTATTAATCTTCGCCTTCCAAAAAGATAATTATGTAACTGGTAGTATCAGGCGTAACTTTGTAAAATCTGTTATCATTATAACTATGTAATGATGTTTATGTCGCCAGCATTAGGGAAATTCGTTCTGTGTAGTGAGTTGCTTTTCCTTTACACTGTTAAAGATGGTTTAAGAAGCCAAATCTCAGAAATTCTCAGTAAGACATAAATCTAGATGTTCGAGAGTTATTTGGCGTTGATGTCTCAAAAAAATTTACGGCAATGTCGTCTAATCAGTAGTTAAGACAAGAGATAACTGCCTGAGCGTCGGCTTAAAATAAATGGTGGAGAATATTCCAAATCATTTTTCATGCGCATAACGGATTAAGCAGAGCTGTGCCTGAACTTCACCTATAATAGTTTCGTGAAAAGATTTTTTCGCTAGTGGTGAAATAATACTTTTCTTAAAGTATTCTACCAGTAAAATGTAGGTTTTGTTGAATGCCAGAGTATATTTCATGGGCCTCTTTCCCTCTAGTACATCATTTTTCGCCTCAGCATACGATCTACCCAGACTTCTGGAACAAAGATACTACTTGGAAAAAATTATGAGGCAAGAATATTTTTTGCCCGTATATTAGAATGATTAATAACACTCAATATAATGCATGCCAGAGAAAGGAAGACGAAGAATTGAATAAATCTAGAGCCCCTTAAAAAAAATATAGATACTCCAGACTAATTCAGTACATATTCCTGTGTATTATAATCTTTGGTACATATCCACTAACAAGAACGACACGCACAGGAGTCAGGTGTTTACCGATTGGCGATTCCCAAAGAGGGTACATCTAGTTAATACACTACATAAGCCGATGATGGGGCCATAAGTAGGTAGGAATGGTTAGACAATCATTAAAATCCTCTTAAAGGAAATGCTGTGGCATGGACCGATAGCCTTTGCATTGGCCGGTCCGCTGTCACAAAACAAACTGCGTGTCCATCAAGTTGGGTTGACCCGAGACAGCCACGCGACTCCCAAGCGTCAGGCCTCAAAAGACCCGACCTCGCCCTTGGGAGCAGGGGAAGGGGGGGAACCCAGGGTTTGGGGTGGGGGGAAATTGGGAGGGGGGAATAGTAGGAGACGAAGGGCCCTCACGGGGGAAGTTGATGGATAAAAAAAACAGTGGAAGAGATTTGAGCGGCTAAAGAAATGGTGCGGGGGAGTTCCACTAGGGACCGACCTATCCCCCACTCCCTTTTATCGTCGTCTCCTCTCCTTACAGTCCCCCGTCATCTGCATTCAAATTCCTCACGTCCCAGGATCGCCTCCTCTTCAAACCGGAGGGCACAAACCCCCGAGGGTTTTTCGTGGGGCGGCCCCGGGCGGGGGCAACACATGCGGGGCCGACCACTCCTGGCTCGCCCGAGAGGGAGAAAGCATCGGGCGTAGGGGAAGGATTCCTTTGTGCCACACACCTCGTGAGCCCCCTTGCTCCCAGCTATAACCCTCACCCACCCTGCCGACTCTATAACCCTCTCGGACCCCTAGGAAAAGGCGGGGCAGGTGAGAGCAGGCGACCTGTGGCCGTTTTTTTTTCTTACGTGGTAATGAGCGCGCGGGAGAGACATCTTTCCATCTTTTTTCGCCCAAACCTCGTCCTTCTCCAAACCCTTCGCACTCTCTTTTAGGCTTAACCCTTTCCCATCCAGAGCACTACTCTGCCGATTTTTTTCTTTCTGCCCTTCCACGTTCTTTTCCTCCCTATTGCTACCTATCCTCCCCCCCCCACAACACTTCTCCGTCTCTCTTCCGCCTCTTTCATTCCCACATCCGCAAGACCTTTGAACAACGAATGAAAAAACAAAGTCGGGCGAGAGAGAGAGAGAAAAAAGATGTGACGAGATGTAAATTCCAAGCCGACCATTGCGCCGATACCAAGATGAAAAAAGAGACGTGCGATTTTTTACTGTACATTATTACATTAGAGTATGAAAACCTAGGGGGAAAAAATTGCGAAGGAGAATGTTCCTGCCTTCGACTATGAAACTAATCGCATATTCCTTAGAATCAAAGAGGCTCCGGGGAGTAGTTGGACTACGAGACAAAAAAAGGCTGTTTAAGCACGAGCGAATTCGAACGTATTACGTCGCTGCGATTGCTTGCGATCAACGGTTTCGAACAAACTGGTGTCCATCCAACCACAACTTTTCGATGACACAATCATTCCACTTTGCTGAGAACATTTCAAAGTCAAATGCTAATATTCCATTAAAAACGATTAGCAGTAAGTATTTTTAGTAATCCAAGATAATTGCAACGATGCTACGCTAGCATCGATGGCTAACGGTATCGGCGAGCGAAGTCTGAGGGAAAAACTTACGCTAAGTGAGCATGTTCCACAGTCACTGGAGAGTTTACTTATGCGAGACAAGGTTTAAGTACGTTCCACAATTAAAAACGAGCGAAGCGAAAAATAATTGGCCGCCGAGACAGAAAGGGAGATGAGATGGAAGTGTTCACATGAACCGGCAGAGGGGGTTGTTGAGTGTGTTATGAAAGGACTAGTCTGGGACGACTGCCAGCGGGTAATGAAACTCGGAGACACAAGCAAGAAATATATCCTATGAATATTACACGCCGGTGCTCGAATATAACGCTGATGCTTGGAGCTGATCTTCGAAAACAAATTTACACGGCAACGCCGAGCACCCGAAGAAATGAGAAAACCGTTCACTACACCCATTTAAGCGCGCAAAAGAGAGACATTTCTAAATTACAGCTAAATCCATCCACAAAAGTCTGACCATATGTTGCGCCAGCTAATGAGTTGGTTGTTGACATTAATCGGCTTCGAAACATATGTAATTATGATGGATACAATGCCAGCGAGTAAGATCTAAGTAAAGAGCCACTTCGGGCCATATCTTTGTAAATGGTCAGTGATTAGAAACTGAAGAAAACTTTAGCAGATGGATCGCATGATTTCTTTTCAGGAGATATCTGATTTCAGCGATATTCCGTTCTTCCGAAACCCTATCTACACTCTACTTATACGAGAACTTCATACTAACTGGAGTAGAATCATCATAGACGGAAAGTATCATTTATCCCAGTGAGGTGCACCATTGAATTTTTTGCCAGGAGATCATCAATATCAATACGAGTTTCAAACATTATATTCGTGCCAAATAATCTTTTCTCTTACTTCAAATGCGAGTAAAAATTGGTATACGTTGACATAAAAATTGAAGCATGCACAGCATTTGTAAGCAACTCTACCATTCTAATAACTGTTTTCAACAGAAACCTTGAGCTCAGAAGAACAGGACTAATTCAACCCATGCTGTGGCACTAAAGTGAAGGAGAGAATTAAGCACCACTTCTGGAGTGATTTTATTTTTCAACACTAACACAGCAAAAGCATCCTTTCGCAAAGTCCGCGTCGCTACCGTCGAGTGATCCCGGTTACGCACGCGACAGAAGATCAAGAAAGTTAGCCAGCAGCTTTCCCGAGTGGATTCAGTCCAAAATAGATACATATTGGTCGGGTGGAGAGCGATGACGTCTCCTCCCATCTCCGCACGTGGGACGAAGCGCAGCGCAGGGCGAAAAAAAGGATAAATAAACGAAATGCGAGCCAAGGATTCCCCCTTGTCCAAAGGGCTTTTCTCTCTCCGAGGCAAAAATCGCGAGGGCGAGGAAACGGGGGAGTTTCGGGAGTCCGCCGATACATTTGTCTCCCTCTTCTCGCTTCTCGACCCGCCCGAAAATAAACTCCCCCTTGTTGCTCGCGCCGACGTTTTTCGAAGCGTCCCTCAAGGCGTCAGCTTCCTGGACCCCCGTCTTTTTTACTATTCCTCCCTCCCTCCACCCCACTGCCCCACTCCAAGCCCCCTCTCTTCCCCTTTATATGCCCCCGTCCAACGCTCTCCCCCACCGACGCCGCCGATGGCTTGCACGAGGCGACGACTGACTGTGCTCCAAGCGGAACTGTCCATCTCCCATTCCCCCCGCTTTAAGGTAGTTTGAGCGAAAAACCATTTTACTTAGAAATAGATAAATTTGGTCTCATTTTAAAGAAAAGTATCCCACCCTTCTAATGACACCAAAAATTCAACCCCTTTCCTCATTACTTTCCGAGATATTTGCCAAAATATAGCAGCCCTTTAACATGGGAAATGGTACGTGTATGTACTCCAGAGAGACTTTATTTACAAAATGAGGTATTTCTATCACTTAGATGTCGTGAAAAAAACTAACAGCGTGTAGTTTGTATGTTTTCTTAAACTATTTTTTAACATTAATCATATTTTCTCCGCAGTAGGTTCTTGGGTATCACAAAAAAACCTTCCGTTTTGAAGGAGTTTCAAACGCACCGCGCGAATAAAATGAGTCAAGTTAAAGACTTATTTAGATATTTTATTTAATTTCTTACCATTTCTGTCATATAAAACTTTATTACTGCACTATTAATAGCGAAATATTTAACTGATGTGTCTTACAGCTGGTGAAGTTAAAACGTACAATTCGAATATGGTCTCTATTATGACTAGGGAACTACCTCGCTCGGAATACCTTAAAACTCGGGGACCCGCCGACTCGAGATTGAACTGAGACGCTGATCGGAGAGCCCGCGAATCCGAACTCGATTGATTCGCGATTGCCGACGGAACGGCAGCAAACGTGAAGTCGCAATAAGATAAGGAAGAGAACGACAAGGAGGCAGAGACCGAGGGCCAAGAACGAGAGCTTAATGTAGATGGGTGCAGGAAAAACTACTGCTAAGAATTTTCACGTGTCAAGCATGTGAGGTTAACGAATTTATGAATCGATTTCATTCACTCATTTTTTAATGCACTTATAGAAAAAATAGATTATTCTAGAATGAGAAATTTTAAGCTCGATGGTTGAACTAATTATCACAGCCAAATCATTTATTGCCATTGATAAAAAATTGAAATTCATTGCTGGGCGACATTAGGATGAGTTATAATCAACAATGGTATGGGACGATTGGAGGGCTTCAGATAACCTTATAATATAAACACTGAAAATAGGTATTCACGATACATTTAAGCGGTGAAAATCAACCTTTGGGCGTGAATTCGAATTTTTCAAGAGGGCAGTGCAGTTGTTAAAAACTATCCACAAGTAATGAAAGCGTTATCATCAAGGAAATCACCGTTTCATTCGACCATTATTAGCAATACTTTTCCAACAGTACCGATATATTACGCCAGAACAGCCTTTTTTCCCGAAATGCGAAATTTGGAGTGGGCAGAGAGGTTCACGGTTCGAAACAGAGATATATTTCGTATCGAAATGTCATTAAGTTCTTCAGACCACAAAATCAGTTAGCTCAGAATTGCCTGAAAATAAAGTTTCAAAAGCTACAATAGAGACTCGCTATCGTTTCACACCCAAAATTCGTGCATGAAAAGTATTCGCAAATGGAAATTATGACTCAAGATTACTCAAGGTAGCGAGCCAAAATTTATTGGCGGTTTACCAGGTTTTGTGAGATTTTTTTAATGCCAGTTGAAAGCAATTAAGACTAGGTGGTCACATGTGAGTGTAAACAGGTAGGGTTGATGGCTCAAATACATACGTCGAACCTCGAATCAAGAATTGGACGATGATAAACCGCTAACGTTTCATAAATATGCTTTCAACCGAGGGTCATCTCAATACAGTCAGTATTGAAACGATAATTTCAATGTTGAGGCAAGGAATGAAGCGGCAACCAATATTTTCGAAGTTTGGATATAACTGGAACGAAAAAAACGCACTCATGTAATATTACTCAATCTTTTTTGACTAAATTTTTAATAAAATAGCTATTACACCTTTCCAACTAAATAAAATGCTCCTATCCAGCTAGGAAGAACCTTAGGGATTGCTCCGTTAAAGTGATTTTGTGGAAAGGGAGGCGTAATTGCCGTGAGCTGACGCTGCAGGAGGATCCACGTTCAAAAGTGCTCTTCCTCAAAAGGAGAATCCGAAGTGGTCCCGGCTAAATGAACTCTCAAACTCGCCGTCAATGTTTCGGGCGGGGATAATGCGGGACGCTTGTGGCACAAAAAATGAAGACTGGGGCTTCTCGCGAGAAAATTGAAAACGGCAAATACGCGATGCAGACATAAATGAAGCCTCCCTACCCCCACTAAACTGACCTCACCAACCACAGAATTCGGAAATCACCCACTTAGTATCACAATGTATATGCCGCCTCCTCTAAAAGTATTTACATAATTCTGACATTTTCATCGGGAATTAAATTTAACCGACGAAAAACAGGTTCCACTGGCAGGAGAGAAGAGGAAATTGGAAATGAGAATTACAGTCGGGAAAATTGAGGGTAGGTTGAGGAGAGAAACATTCCTTTTTTCAACCTTCTTTTGAAATACAGTTCAGGCTAAAAGAGAAAAAATACGTTCTCTATGTAGAAAATTAACATAGGTAACCGAGGCAGCTGATTTAAAGAAAAAATTAGGGTTTCAGGATATTCACATTATTTGCTGAATAAATAATTGAGCTGGCTTCTCCACTTACAGTGCTGTTGCATAATTATTACGTATGTAAATAAATTTGTGAATGATTGCTCTATGCGGATATTTATAGGAACAGCTGGTCAAAAATTAAAAAAATGACTCTTCTATCCAAAGAGCGCCCCCTTCAATTAGCTGTCCATTATTGAGCACCCAAACGTACTTTGAATATTTAAGACGAGATAATGTTCCCTAACGCTCGGATTTAAATCGCCGTATTCAATATGAGCTTTTAATTTGAAGCCCCTTTTTACTTTCCAATCGAAAGTAATCATCATGTTCGGTGGCCTCACGGCAAACAGGAACCGAATATTTTACTTCCTTTGCCGCCTTCAGTTAGGAACTAAAGAAGAAATCATCGTTCACGTCCGATTAAAAAAGAAAGCTATGATAAAATTTCAACAAGATTAGTCTTACATCTTTTTTTTAATATGACGGATAACATGAACACCGAAAAGAGTTAAACGTTACAGACGAGTATTTCGTCTTAAACCCAAGAAATGAACAGTATGACGTTAACAGGACATTAGAAATACATATCCGGCTGTCGCAAAAATAAAAATTACAAAAGTATAGAAATTCAATAGGACTTACATTTGGAGCGCATGCTTCTTTATGATAGTGAGGCATGGTCGATGAAAGCAGCAGAGAAATCAAGGTTGGAAGCTTTCGAAATGTGGTGTTACAGACGAATGATGAAGATCAAATGGATAGATCGTGTGAGTAACGTGGAAGTTTTAAGAAGAGTTGGAGAGAAGAGAAGTCTTTTGAAAACGTTAGGAAGAAGACGGGACAACTTAATCGGCCACATCATGACACAAGATGGTCTGATAAGAATAATCGTTGAGGGACTGGTGGAAGGGAAGAACGGCAGAGGGAGGCCTCGGATGAGATACATTGAGTAGGTGATGGAGGATGTAAAACAGAAGAACTATGTAAGTGTTAAAAGTCTAGCTGATATGAGAATTGAGTGGAGAGCTGCGTCAAACCAATCTTCCGATTGCTGACTAATGATGATACAATAATCAATTATAACGATTCAATAATTAAACGTAACCGCCGAGTAACATGTTGAGGAGTGGACAGGAGTGAGCGAAAATGTGATCGATGAATTAATGCCGCTTTACGCAAAGGTTATTTCAGTGCTGAAAACCGAACTGAATGCAGCATTCATGAAATAGTACCGCGTATAGGACGTGATCACATCCAATTAGAGAATCGAATTCAACTATCAGTACTGGAAGGAGAATTAAGTACGGCACTTAGTTTCCATCCGTTGCTTGGATCCAACGACCACTCACAGTCAAGTAGCCGAGTCAAGCGTTCCGAGAGAATACAAGTGTTGGCGCGGGAATCTACTAAATGATCTCCAGAGGAATTGCCTCCTCTGTATTCGAGATAACGTACTCATGAGACTAGCTGAACTAATTTACGGGAGCTTGTTCTCCATGTATCGTAAAAATATAGAATTAACATGCCAAACGCATATGGTACAATTCATTTACATTGTGCAGTTCAATAAATGCCCGAACAGCGGCACTGGGCACTGAAATCAGCATCGCGGATAAATCATCCTTCGAAGCGTCGATTCCGATTTCGAAGTCCCGAGATTTCGCCGCTGATGATCTCAGCAGTGAATTCAGTGCAGACGTGAGCGCCGTGTTGTTAAACACATGCGGTGTGTGTAGGTACTCACGGGTGCCATTGGCGTTTCGCCCGAATATCCTCGTCGCCGGCGTCGCTTGGTGCAGGAGTGCGGCGGCTGCGGCTGCGACGGCGGTCGGGGGCAGAGGCGGAGCGGACACGGACTGGGGCACGGAGACCACGGAGGCGGTGGGAGGCGGCGGGGGCGGGGCGGTGGCGCTGGGTCCGGGGACGGGCATGCCGTTGCCTCCTCCGCAGGCCTCTGACCCGGAGACGGCGGTGCCCCCGCCTCCTCCGAGTAGGGTGTCGGGGGCGGAGGCGAGGGGGCGGGAGGTGGTGACGACCGTGGGGACCACCAGGGAGGCCGGGCGGACGACGCAGCCGCCTCCACCGCTGGTGCCTCCGCCGATGACGACGCCGGTGGCTGAGGCCGTGGAGACGGAGGCGCGCGTCGGTGGGGGCGGTTGTTGTTGCTGCTGCTGTTGGAGGTGGGACGAGGAGGAGGAGGAGGAGGCGAGGGCCACGTGGTTGTCCATTAGGCGGCGGGGGCGGCTCCCGAGGCGGGGGCCATGGCGCCCGGAGGCGGGAGTCGACGAGGCGGCAGCGGCGTCCACGAGGGCGGAGACGGCAGAAGGCTCGGGGCCTCCCAACGGACACGTCGTGAGAGCTTCATGTTTTTCGAGAGGGGGGAGGGAAAGAATAAAAGAAGAAAGAGAAAGAAAATCGGATGTCAGTCACAGTTATCACAACATATATCACCATTGTTTGGTCTACAATAGAGACTTTCCGCCTCAACAATAGGACATGCAATTTTCTAAATAAGTTTCTATTAAGTGGACTTATCAATGGGGTACATAATAAAATAATTCGAATTCGCATCGAGTATATACATTTCACCACAAACACAATATTTCTAAAAGATGTGCAAAAAGAGACTCATTTTAGAGAAAAAAATTTTGGGATAACATCCTAGTTGAAAAAAATTCACAGCAAAAAACACCCACAGCATCGAACGAACCTAAATGTCAATAAAAACAATATAACAAAACGATACGGTTGGCCTCCACACATCTTTCCACGAATAAAAAGCGCACCTAGGCTGAAACAAACGTTAACGCCAACTCCAGATTTGTCTAAATCAAGTTTTTTGTTGTTATTGTTTCCGTTTTTTCCTGTTATTTTTGTTAATGTGTGTGTTTTTGTGTTTGTTTCTAGTACACTTTAAATTGGCAATTTTTCTGTATGTGGACTATTATTCTTTAAAATAAAATAAACCAAGAGAAACATGTATTTTAAGGAAAGAATGCAAACAGTTTTGGAATTGTAGCCCCGTTGAAAAAATCCACAGCACGAAAACACCCAAGGCATCGAGCATAAAACGCATATAGTCTCTTGTGAGCCACAAAGGAAATGGATTCTCAATGACGACTGATTAAGCTAAAGAAAGAGTCTTTCAAATTAATAAAATAACCGAATAAAAATGTAATTGGAAATGAAGATACTCTATTTCAGATAAAGGACAGTTTATTCCATGGATCCAAACTGGACTCACTCTCAAGGCCCAAGCAGATATGAGCGATGACGGATAAGGAAGTGAGAGATTGATAATATTACAAATCTTATGACAGACATATTAAGGAACTATGGATATCAATAAATCATTCCGTCAAGTAAGGGGGGATGGGGGGGAGGCGAGGAATTGCATCATTTCTGAGTACAGGTGAACATCCCGTGACTATTCAGTCAATTGTGTTGACACACATTCATCTCGCATGCACATCGCAAGCTAAGCACAACTAACGAATCAAATTAACTCCGTCATATATTTCTATCTTTTACTTCAGCTGAACATTCATTCTTTGAGAAACTTTGAAATCCTTGCAATATGTTATCTCTCTTATCATTTCTGCTCAGAAACTTCTACGAGGCTCACACCTACAACTGCTATCATTGAGTTAGTTATTCCAAGCACTATGTCCGTCGCAAATAAAATTTCAGAATAAACTCCGCCAAAGGTTTTCCTCGGAAATAAGGAAATGTATAACTATGAGGTTAACTTGAGAAAAAATGCATGCGAACGTGAAATAACCCATTACGTAGCCAGACAGTGGTCATCAAGGAATCAGCATTTAAAGACAATAACTATTCCATTAATGAGATCTTCGATAAAAACAGTATTTCCGAAGGTTCTTTAAGTTTCCTCATTAACCCAATGCCGAACATAGCGGAATACTTCTGACTAATTGGGAATATAATGAGCTGCTATAAAAAGCTAAAAGATGGTCCGAGATACAACTGAAGGTGCTGGATGGTGAAATTTTCCAGTGCTTGAAATATCCTTGATTTATTATCATTGATGCGGGGATAAGTAGACAAGAGAAACGCTACGCTTCCAAGTGACAACGGAGCACTTGCCAATATTCTAACAGAATGTAGACTGCCTCCAAGAACTTTCTTGCTCGTACATCATATTAGCATATAACATATCCCAGGATCTTATACCTGGTTCGGAATGACATGGACAAACTCTTTACCACAACAAATGAACCGATGGAAAAGAACATTCCACCATAATGAAATAACTCGTCGACGTTTAAATACATGTATCTAACGACTCATCTTACAAGGTATTAAGTCATATAAATCATAATCAATATTTGACCATATTCTTCAATACATGCATCAGTAGGAAAAAAACGTACATCATGTAAACATATGTTAACTTCAAAATAATGAAAATATTCCCCAGTTCCGCTATAAATGGCAAAAAGACAGAAAAAGAATGGCCTCGGCTTGCATCAGCCGTTGACCTATTAGAATCACCGACTGGAGCTCTTTAAAATAGTTGAATTCATCCCGTACATAAGATGTCCCACCCGAATTACATGTTTCATGGAGAATATTCATTTATAAACTTAT
This sequence comes from Ceriagrion tenellum, assembly GCA_963169105.1. NCBI lineage: Eukaryota > Metazoa > Arthropoda > Insecta > Odonata > Coenagrionidae > Ceriagrion > Ceriagrion tenellum. The sequence continues at coordinate 139,584,969 of OY720639.1, read as the reverse complement.
TCACAATAGTCAGTTCAGAAAGAAGATTTTGGGAGACTGTTTCGAGTCGGTCGTTACACTATTATATGAATAAGATGAAGAGCCTAAGGCAAATATAATCGAAGACAGGATGGCATGGATTAAAATGTGTGTACGAATAATATTAATGCATATTCAACGACTGATATCACAGACATAATCCATTCTCTAATAAAAAATGAGTAAGATCATCCCACCGTCTCAACAATGAATACGAAAGTGTTCTTCGGCACTAAATGATCTCCAAGTGAAACAAAAAGTAGCAACACGACAGCCGACCGCAGATTGAAAATGACGAGATGAAAGGTCAAAATGAACACGCGACCCCACTCGTTCACTTCTCCAGAGGCTTCTTTTAAGGTAGGTAGTTGGATCGAAATATCATTTTACAAAGAAATAAATGTATTTGGTCTCATTTTAAAGAAAAATATCTCACCTATCCAATGACACCAAAAATTCTACCCCTTACCACATTACTTTCGGAGATATTTGTCAAAAAATACCAGCCATTTTATATGGGAAACGGTACATGCATGCACTCCAGAGAGACATTATTTACAAAATGAGGAATTTCAAACACTTAGATGTCGTAAAAAAACTAACAGCGTGTAGTTTGCATGTTTTCTCAACTATTTTTGAAAATTAATCATGTTGTCACCGAAGTAGGTTCTTGGGTATCACAAAAAACCTTCCGTTTTGAAGGAGTTTCAAACACACCGCGCGAAAAAAATGAGTCAAGTTAAAGACTTATTTAGATATTTTCATTTTTTAATTACCATTTCTGTCATATTAAACTATATTATTGCACCATTAATAATAGCAATATTTAATTCAAATGTCCTACAGCTGATGAAATTAAAACGTATATTTCGAATATGGTCTCTATTGTGACTGGGGAACTATCTGGCTCGCACTACCTTAAGTGGTCGACGAGGAACGAGGACTTGAGCCGAACGTCGATGCCTGCGAGCACCTCATTTAACGCCCGCGTCACACGACGGAGGTAGGTATTCGAAAAGGCCAGACGGCTCTCTTTCATGGCGGAGCAGCCCGAAGTTAATTGGCCGAAGGGGGAGAGGTGGGAGGGGAGGAGGGGGCGAGGGAAAGCAAGGCAGCAGCAAGCGGGCTGACCTTTCTCAAGTCGAAACCCACGCGGCATGAAAGTGGGAGGAGGAGGTGAGGTCACAATCACTCGGGGGAAGGAAGAGGGATGAGGGGTGAGGTCAACCGTGTGGACGCGGTCCACGTGGGCCGGCTTTCACGCAACAATGCCCCTCTCGAGCACTTTGCTTGTCCCTTTCTTCCATCCAGGGCAGGTCAGATACCCATTGGGACTCATTATGACCCGTTCTCCAGCCGGCATTCCTCTTCTCCTTGTTTACGTGTCAAGCCCTCCTCCCCTTTGCCATGCGATTCGGCCAATTTTTTCCTCCCGACATCCCCTTTCAATAAAAACAATTGAAATGCCAAACCAAACCGCGATATTGAGTTTGAAGGCTTGTTTTTGGGGACCAGTCGCCAACCGAAAAGAAATATGTATATAGAAACCACTAAATAGCCACACACTAGTGCTTTTATGGCAAGCAATGATTTAATTAATCTGAAGGAATATGCTGAAAAATTATCACATCACATTATAAAGCACGGATCAACCCAGCCGCATGAAAAAAATAATTAGTCTAAGGAACACCTGAAATTCGGTAGTAAAGTTAACATTTGTCCGCTTAGTAGCATCTAAGATGACTCGAACGCAAAAACGGTTTCAATGGCTATGAAATGGTAGCCGTAAAGTCAGCAAAAACATCAAGCGTTCCTTCTTAAATATCAAGTGCCCTTAACGAATGTTCTGATTAGCATAACTTGTATTAAAGCAGCTAATGCCATAAAACCTGAGAATAGCAGTGGTAAATCGGCCATTTGCATTCCGAATCCAATTTGTGTTTCCATCCCTAATAACCCTCAGACAAATCAAAGCCGAAATGTAAATAACTTCCATCTCATTTCTAACATATAGCAGTTCCGTTATTCCACTAGTCAATTTGATGCTATAATTGAAAAAAACCTAGAGAGCGCATTTTCTTAGCAGAGAATCATAAGGAAGTCGTCCCATTTGAAAAAGGAATCTCCAAAGAATTCCAACTCATAATTGAAATCCTAGGAAAAATCTATTGGATATATTCAAATGTGAGAGAGCCCCCAATGAGGAAATGTGGACATTATTGGCTTACAACTCAGTATTTAAATGAAAATGTCGAAAAATCACATAAACTAAGCATGGTAAACAAGGAATGGGTTTCTGGTGGGCCTTCCTGAAGATATATGCAAAATATGGCACATACAATTAACATAACTTAGTTAATTAGCAAAACTTGAATGCACGATTCACGGTTCGGAATTGGAGGACGTTCACATTGTTAACACCGATTTCGAATGTTACTTTTTATATTGCCACGGTTGCTAATGCTGTAATGGAGCAGGATTTGATAACACCAATGAAATCGGATAGACCTGAGTCAACTACATCGAAATCAGAAATAAGTAGCAATTACCATTCAAATGGGCAAAGATTTACGTCTAAAGAAGTAATGTACCATTAAAAATGCTAATGCAGAAACGCGCAGCCTCGGAATAAAAATTTGCTTTACTCGTGCGACCCATTACTTTAAAAACAAATCCATCCAAAATGGTACCATGGCAAATAAACACCTTCGTCAAAAACTAACAATTAGTCAGAGGACTACTAAAATGCACACAAAATTGTTCTGTGACACAGAGAGTTTCACCGATCTAGTTCATAGCGGAAATTCACACAATGCTGGTCGCTTCATATGCACTCTGAAACCAGCTCCAAGAAAAAAGAAATTTCCACAAGTGCAAACGCACAAACTTGGTACACGGCCGAGAACTCACTTTACGCGAAATGTGGCGCAGAAACATCATTTAATTGCGTAAAATGCAATTGATATGTAAGGAAAAAAATACTGTCCTAAAATACATAGTAATCTGTTTGAGGAAATAATTGCAATTTCTCCCCGAGTATCGCTGAATGTGTTTTCTCTTTCACACTTCAAGTAAAGCGTACGAATTGAAAAATTTAATTTAATACAACATCACTGATTCGTTAGGGTTATTATTTGTCCTTTGGAGTGGAATAGAAGGTTGGGATGACAACACATAGCGAAGAAATTTTGTAAAAACAAGATACAGTACGATGATCTCAAGATTAATTTTTATGTAAGCATTTCACGAGAAAGAAAGCATTTTCAATACAAATCAAAAATAGGAAGGTCTTTTAAAAACAATGAATGAGAAATGGTATGTCTGCAAAAATTATCATGAATTTTATTCAAACGCAACGGCAGAGTGAGTTGGTTTGAGGGGGCTCCGGAATAACGGAAGAGTAAATTGAAAAGGTGATCATTCCGCAATCTTAAGGTAGTCCGAGCGAAATAACATTTTACTTAGAAATTAATGAATTTGGTCTCATTTTAAAGAAAAATATCTCACCCTTCTGATGACATCAAAAATGTTAACTCCTTACCACACTACTTTCCGAGATATTTGCCAAAAATTACCAGCCCTTTTACATAGGAAATGGTGACGGATTTTTCGAGATGATCATTCATTTTGCCCTCAGGCTAAGGAGAGTGACTCAATGCGCTGGGAATGGGTTCAGCATCGGGACACGAGGGTCCTCTTGCACACTAAGGTTTGCCCGGGGAACGAAATAACTCGGGAGGAGCGGAAGACACTTAGCCCCGCTCCTCCCCTCTTTCACTCCCGGCTCTCTCAACATCCATTCCGGCAGCACTAACCTTCCGCATCGCCCTCTCCTCGTCATTTCTACGCGTCGCTTCCCCACCGCGCCAGGGAGACGTGCGTTCTTAAGGTAGAGCGAGCGAAATAAAAGCTTATTTAGATATTTTCATTTAATTACTTACAATTTCTGTCAAATAAAACTATCATTGCACCTGATTGCAATCATGTGTCCTGCAGCTGATGAAATTAAAACGTATAATTCGAATATGGTCTCTATTATGACTAGGGAACTATCTCGCTCGGACTACCTTGATGCGGTGGCACGATTAACGTTTATCTGCATGTTTGCGTTTTGCTTTGCAAATGTATCCTCGTACGTGATAATTGTAGAAAACGGATAAAAAGTGCAAGAAACAACGAGTTGGTTTTTCGGCGAGTCAATGCCATTTTTAAAAGTGACCTTAGCGACACTTGAGGTATATTTCCTCGATTACAAGCGTACGGATTTTATTCCAAATACGAGATATTTCTAATTGTTATTTACTGTTGCTATGAATAATCTTAGTGTCTCGCTGAGTCCATAATTATAAAGCAACATACTCCAATAAAATTCCATCTAAATTCCGAACACCGACCCGAAAAACACCAGTCGAAAAATGCCTTAATTTAGGAAAAGAAGGATAAAAATATAAGTTTTTCAATGATTTCTATCATTTCCCCAGCATGGTCTGTTCCAACGCATAATGGTGAGCATTGAAGTTAAGAAGGTCCAAGAATTTTTTCGACTTGCTTAAAAAATTCCCTCCTCTTTGAAAACACTTTTTAAACCAGGGAAATTCTACATATTATGTCCTTGCCGCTGAACCTATAGTCCTCCAAAACAGAGGGTGATAGAGTGGAGAAGACGTAATGCGTGGAAGAGGAAGGAAGAGGCTATGAATTCTGGACGGAATGATAAGAGGGAGACGATATGGGGAGTCAAAGAGGAATAAAATGGCGGGGCATCTAAAGGAGGGAAAACGAAACGATGTGCGAGAAATTGGGCCGCTAGGCTGAGAATTGTCAAAAAGTTTACCAACCAGCTGGAAGAGCACTCAAATGAACGTCGATTTAAAATATTTAAAACGCACACTCAATGACCAACGATAACCGCTACCTCATAATCAATCGTATTTCGTATCCAATCACCCCATATCCCTCACCCCCCTCCCTGCCCGTACACTCCAGTCGCATTCCCGACGCGTGGATGAGCAATAAACAAACCCAAAGAGAAGGGAGATGTGGCGTGGGAGGGAGCATGATGGGATAGGACGGGGACTCACGTTCCCCCCTCCTCCCCGGCTGCCCACTATAACATCGCGGCAGTGGAATAAAAAAGTCCACCCCGCGTTGGCCAACAACACGCTGGCACATCGGACCGATCGCAAGGAGAACGCGCCAGCAAAGCGACTGCCTTCTCTCTCTCTCTCTCCCTCTCTCTCTCTCTCTCTCTCTCTCTCTCTCTCTCTCTCTCTACACGGAGGAACAACTCACACAAAGTTCTAAAGCTGCGATGCATAGCAACGCGGATTGGAGCAGAATTTCGACCACACCAACCGCCATGGGAGGCTCATATGTATCACGACACAAGAGTAGTGTGAAAGCTAAATGCTGCTGTCAGTGGTTAAGATAGTCCGAGCGAAATATCATTATACCTAGAAATCAATGAATTTGGTCTCATTTTAAAGAAAAATATATCACCCTTATAATGTCACCAAAAATTCAACCCCTTACCACACTACTTTCGGAAATACTTGGCAAAAAATACAAGCCATTTTACATGGGAAATGATACTTGTATGGACTCCAGAGAGACCTTATATTAAAAAATGAGGCATTACCTACACTTAGATCTCGTCAAAAAATCAACATTGTGTAGTTTGTGTGTTTTTTCAACTATTTGTGAAAATTAATCATAATGTCAACGTAGTAAATTCTTCGGGATCACAATAAACATTCCGTTTTGATAGAGCTTCAAACGTACCGCAGGAAAAAAAATGTGTCAAGTTAAAGGCTAATTTAGATATTTTCATTTGATTACTTACAATTCCTGTCATATAAAACTATATTATGTCATTAATAATGCAATGTTTAATTAGTGTATCTCACAGCTTGTGAAATTAAAACGTATAGTTCGAACATGGTCTCTATTGTGATTAGGGAACTATCTCGCTCGCACTACTTTAAGTGTGACGGTAACGTGCAGGAAGCAAAAGAGTTGGAAGAGTAACGGCAAACGTTTTAGCTTTGCCACAAATAAACTTCAAGATTTACTCTAAATAAAACAATTGGTAAAGTAATGGAAGAGTTAATAACAAGAACGCTAAGAATAGGTGGACAAATCATTTCTGCACGCCTTGCCGCCGAAACAGAAATTCTGGCGGGGAAGAAAGACGATCTATAGAGAATTTTTGACGACATGTGAGAGTATTAATACAATTTGAAGAGTAGTGTACAAAGATCAGGGTTTTTCGATGAAATACAGACGATAGAATCTCAGTCAAACTTGGTCAGCAAAACCTTGCGCAAGTGGAATAATATTGCTTCTTTGGAGAGTGGGATCGCAAGCCGCAACGGCGGGCGGCGCGGCGGGCAACCGGTCGCGTCGTCCCTAAACTCCCGTCGTCCAAGCAGGAGAGCACATCGCCTCCCCCACCCAACATTGGCTTTTGTTTGAACGCCTCGATCCGATATGATAGGGCGACCAAGAAACGCGGCGACCAGAAGAAAAAAAAGCCGGCGAGGATCCGAGCGTTAACACTTTTTATTCTTTTTTTTTTAATCGGTTGTATTTCAAATTATTGACCAACCAAAGGCGGAGACGCTATGGGGCGTAAAAAGAACGGGGCCGTCGGGAAACGAAATGCAAGACGTTGAAAAAAAAGGCTTCGGCGTGAAAAAAAGGTGAATTGCGTTGCGCAAGAAGCACAACTCTTAGACAGATGAATCCGAATATGGTAATAGCCAAAATGCGTCCAGGGTCACAGCATATACTTGACCCTTTATTGTGTACACGCGGGATAAGGAGGGACCATTATCGATTGGAATGCTTTACCTTCGAAGATGAATATTACTGCAAGAAAGACTTGGGGCAGAGAATTATTGAAATGGCTATAAGGCATTATTCCAATTTATAGCAAATTTAAGTAATGGTAGCGGGCGTGACTTCGTGGAAATCCTTCATAGTCTGAAGAAATTACGACTTGGCTGTTTCCACGTGAGGTTTTATTGTTACCGACCATGGTTTCGTTACAGAGTAACATTATCAAGGTAATGATACTCTTGATAATGTTACTCTGTAACCTCTTGATAATGTTACTCTGTAATCAAGGTAACGATACGCTTGATAATGTTACTCTGTAACGAAACCATGGTCGGTAAAAATAAAACCTCATGTGGAAACAGCCAAGTCGTAATTTCTTCAGACGCTCCTACTATAGCAAAGTTACCATTAAATATGAAGGCTCATTTTAAATTCTAAAGCCCCGGCGTCTGTAATAAAAAGGGGGAATGACCCTAGAATTCCCAAAGAGCGGTTACAATTAACTGGCAGGTTTTTTTATTTAAATGCCTACTTTTACGATTGACACAGTAATAACTAAACTATTAATACGCTCTCGACACTCGTTATTCCATAGTTTATCTTCAAAAATGCCAAAGTTCTACTTGAACGACAGAAATGAGGCAGATGAACTAAACGGACATCACGTTTGATTGCTTTCATTGCCACAGGATAAGAGAGTTAACCCAAGGTGTTTACCTTACGAGACAGAAGTTACGACGAAGGAAATGAGGAACATTTACGGCATATCAGTACAGGTCTTCTCATAAGTGGCATAAATAATACCCGATTGCATCCGGAGGGATAAGGCGGTCGAACAGCGATCTCCGGCTAAAACATTTATCCTTGAATACATGCTAATACTATTTATCGACGCTCTTATATAATTTATGGACATGAGTAATGGGATATGCCTTCAAAGCTCCGACACTCATTCAAGCACACACACAATTCTTTCCCCAATGGGGCGAGGCTTACACAGACAGACGCTCCCCATTGTCCAAATTAAACATGGCTCATCCATCCAGGACTTACGTAATTTACTAATTTTGAATCTTTCCCTCATCCATCCGCCGCCCCCAGCGTTTACCAGGCGATCACTGACTCGCACACCAAAAGCGCCACACAACACACTCGGAACACCTCAAGAGATACGAACACCCACCGCCTCGAGTGTGCCGGTGTGGTGCATGCACTCGCCGTAATTTCTCTCTCCCCGGGCAATACCTACTTCTTCTTCAGATGCGAGCGCGTCGTCCGCCCCTGGTTGTGGTGTTGGCCGGACCTGGCCTCCGTCCGATGCGGGCCCCCGCGGCACCGCCCCCGCGGGGACAAGGCTTCCCCCGCAGCGGAGGCTGAAACTGGGATTTCCAGGCGGGGGGCACAAATCCACAAGGCCGTCCGGATGCGTTGTCTTTGCAATGCATATAAAAGACGGCCAACGGAAGATGAGCTTTCAGTCGAAGGCGACAACTAACCGCCTCTCTCCACACACAATCTCTTTCTTCCTCTCTCAAGTGCACGAAACAGAAGAACGAGAGGAGAGTTTAGCGCGCACTCGTTCTTGCGTTCTTGTTTTCACGGTTTTTCGAATTTTTTTTTCGGTCGCTTTTCAAAAATGGACTTCCTCCGCGTCTGCGTGTTTAAACCGCGAGTGTTTTGTTTTTCCGTCGACGTCACGGGCTCGACCGACGCTTTCGCGGAACGCTGTCCAACTTCGACGGCGGCAGACGGAGTACTGATAGGCGGAGTGGGCACCGGGAACGGGGGAGGAGGGGATGTAGGGGAGAGGGGATAGAAGGAGGTATGGGGGGGGGGGCGAAAAGGGGAGGGAGGGGGGAGAAGGAGGAGAATTGGACGGAGGGGAGGGGAGAACGAACGGTGGTAAGAAGAAGAGGCATAGCAGAGTAGGGGAGGGGATTCCCCCTCCTCATATCCCTTCCCACTCCGCCCTTGGAGAAGCAGTCTTCAACTCTTTTTTCTCTTTTCTCCTTCCTCCCCGTCCATTCCCCATCACCCCTTCATTCCCCCTTCCCCACTCTCCTCATTCCCCCGTACATACCTCTCGTCGCTCTCGTACACACGAACGTATGTATAGTTCGTTCGTATGTCCCGCTTATATTTCAGTTCGGTAGGGTATTGTATACTCCCATCATCGGTCAAGTTGGGCTTCTAAGGTTCTAAAAACACAAAACCAATCATCAATCAAAAATAATACTCTGTATCGATCATAAATGCTTGTTCCATACTCGCCGGCCACATTTTCTTCTCTTGAGTTCCATTTAGCCTCTCGACCACTAATCGATTATTCTTGTCAGTGTATTTTTGAGGTATTCGGTAAATTATTTTGGAACTTTTTAATCCTTGCCGATGTTTGAAGTTATCTTTAAATCTTCTCGATGGCATTAGAACAAATGCTGGTTACACTGGCATCCAAATTTTTAGCAAAAAATGTTGTATAATGAGAGAAACTGAAAATATTGTGGTTTTTGTAGTTTTTCATGTCATACAAGATTAATTTTGCAAGAAATTTGGATGTTACTGTAAATGAGATGAAAATGTAAAGCCCGAAAGCAGATTTCAAAACAAAGCAATGTATCGGCAGGGCTGAAAATTAATTGACCACATACCTCAAAAGTGCACAAAAAAGAAGTAAAAAATTAAAAAAAAGTATTCGTCACTGAATGACGGTTTAGAGAAAACTTTTGGAAATACTGATTTTACTTTTTTAGCGGTCCTTTCTTATTCTCCGACAATGTAACTTCATTCTTGTAATTGAAAGAAATCATACAGACGAGTTTAGATAAACTATGAATATATAATAAATATATTTTTTAAAGATGGTACTTGATATCGAGTCTCGCCGATGTGCGTCAAGAAATGAGTTGAACAGAGAGGAAACTGGGTTGCTCGCATTTTGTCGCGCGCAGTAGGGCCGTGAACACTATACAAAATAACCATCGAGAAGGTGGATGATACCCACTTGGAAAGTTTTAATGCTCTTGTCATATTAGTTTTTTTGAATTCACTTAAATCAAAGGCCCTGTTACGGGATACACAGTGCACCGATACCGGATTGAAAGATTAATTCGTATGCAACTGATCGATCCACGACATCGAAAACCAACGTCAAGGCAAAATTGAAAAAAGCTTGAGCTCGCGTAAATTTTAGTGTACAGGCTTGCGATTGTATATGTCTCGACGTCTTCTCGGAGAGCATCGGCTACGCATGATGATTCATGTGTCTTGCGTCATTCATTCGGGCAAATGGTGCCGTACTCTTGAATGCAAACGATGTGTCCGCACTTCGCATGCTCATCGGGTGCATTAAGAAGAGCCGCTCCAACGTCCGCCTGGGCGCCGTCAACGACGGGCGCTCCTGTGCTTTTCCGTACATTACCCGAATACCTTTAATCACAAGGTCATCGATAAATTTTCCGTATCGTATTGAATCGAATGTCTCCGGTGTGGTCCCAAGATATTTCCTCACGTCCCATTCCAGGATTCTTTTCCACCTGCCTGCGACTGCACACCTTAAGGTAGTCCGAGCGAGATAGTTCCCTAATCATAATAGAGACCATATTCGAATTGTACGTTTTAATTTAACCAGCTGTAGGACAAATCAATTAAATATTGCATTATTAATGTTACAATAAAATAGTTTTATACGACATAAATTGTAAGTAATTGAATGAAAATATCTAAATAGGCCTTTAACTTGACTCATTTTTTTCACGCGGCACGTTTGAAACTCCATCAAAACAGAAGGTTTTATGGGATACCCAAGAACCTACTGCGGTGACAATATGATTTATTTTCAAAAATAGTTGAGAAAGCATACAAACTACACGCTGTTAGTTTTTTGACGAGATCTAAATGTGGGAAATGCCTCATTTATTAAATAATGTCTCTCTGGAGTGCATACACGTACCATTTCCCATATAAACGGGCTGGTATTTTCTGGCAAATATTTCGGAAAGTTATGTGGTAAGGGGTTGAATGATTCGTGTCAATGGAAGGGTGATACATTTTTCTTTAAAATGAGACCAAATTCATTGATCTCTAAGTAAAATGATATTTCGCTTGGACTCGAGTTTTGAAACACGTTATTCTACTTGCATACAGTGAAAAAAACTTCCCTCCGTGACTGACCAATCCCTTATTTTCAACAAGGTGCGCAAACAAAGCAATGGCAATCACTAAGGCTATGAGTATCACGTTGTTTCTCTCAAATGCCGTTGCGTAGAGTCTAAAGAGTCAAAGTGCGGCGACGCTCGAGTTTTCATTAGCGTTGGCATTCTTTCGAACGAATGGCAGCTCCTTTGAAGGCCTTGCAAATGATATCCCAGAACGCAGGGAGTCAACGCTAACCCTTCTTCTCCTCTTGCCCTCCTCTGTAGGCAGTTAATTTTAAACTCTTCTCACATAGAACAGGCTGTAAAAACTTATATGAACATGACCTCTTGACTCATTCGAGTTAAATCATATTTTGTGTTCGAGTAGGCATAAATACAACAGTAGGGGATTATTTTTCTCGGATGAGTCTTTATGTTTAATTGTGTGAATACATAATTGTGTATCATTATGTCTGTGTAGGTATTGCTTTGATTATCGCCATTGTGTACGATGGCTCCAGTCGGTTGCACGTATTTTAATAGGAAAGTAGTTTGAGCGAAATATCTTTTCCCCTGAAATTCAAAGAATTTGGTCTCATTCTTAAGAAAAACATCTAACCTTTTCAAATATACGAAAATACTACCCACCTACCGCACTACTTTTCGAGATATTTACAAATGATAAAGATGTAATCCAAGGCGCGTACCAAATGTTGAGAGACTTCATTTTAAAAATGAGGAATTTTTAGCGCCTTGATCTCGTCAGAAATCTAACAGTGAAGTTTGTATGTTTTCTCAACTATCCTTAAAAATAAATCAATAACTTACCACAGTAATTATTAAAGAATCGCCAAAAAATACTTCATTTGCCAAGGCACGTGGAAATAAACGGAACAAGCTAGAGTCTTATTTAGATATATCAAATCATTGAGAATTTGTTCCATTAAACTAAACTTTTGCGCCATTAATATTACAATATTTACTTCATAATTCTCAGAGCTGTTAAAATAAAAGAATATAATTCGATTTTAGTCTTAATTTTGGCAAAGGAAGAATCTCGCTAAACTGCCTTAAAAGTAAGCATCCTAGCACTTTAAGCACTTTTAAGTTCACGATGCAGAGCAAATTCTTTAGCACTCTCTTCCTCGCCAGATTCGCAAGAATTCCTGAAAGTGGGGGATCGGGTTGGTGTGGTGGCTAGAGTACTGGCTAACCATACGGGCGGCCAAGGTTCAAATCCCTGCAGAGGTGGATGTTTTCCAGAGGAAACCCGATCCCTACTTGAGTATCTTGTGGAGGACACTTCAAGTACAGTACTCCGTCTGTCGGATGAGACGTTACGTCGTGGTCCCCTTGGTGCCTTTAGTTAAGAGCAGGCTAATGCCGACGCCGGGTTTCTATCCACTCTTCCTCCCTTACCTGTCCCCTATGGCGCAAATGACCGTAGCTGTCGGTCGCCTCCCCAAATATCCAATCCAATCCTTCCTGAAAATGTCTCTGATCGCTCCGAGTATCATAATGGAGAACTTAAAGAGCTCATAATTGAACGATGAGGGGGGCGAGAGGATCCAAATAACAGTATATTAAATATTTTCGCCGGCTTGGCAATGGAAGTTAGTTTTTTTGTTGCTCTGGAGGAGTGGATGCCAGACTCTATCTAACTTAAGTTTTAATATGTAGACACTTTTTAGGGTGATCCACATGTATTACATCACGTTGACATACATTCAGCAATTTTTCCCGTTCCGGCGTAAAGATCATTGCGACAGCGAGTACATCAAATTTCCGACGACTCAATTACTTCCCCTTATCCCCGAATCGAAAGTGAAGCAATACCTCGAGCTCACTTCCTTATACCCCGGCAAAGCAGATGCGACCCCAATGATATCACTTTTTGTCCTCTCTGATAAATAATTCCGGAAAAATTACCCCCAAACAAAAGAATGCAGAGGGGCGAAACATTCGCAAAAAAATTCATCACCGTCTGAAGTCAACTGCGAAGAAATTTTTAATCTCCTCTCACGTTACGACAGCGTGATCCTCGAATTATTCATAAACCATCGACGATACTCTGAAACGGTATTCCAATGTTGTAAAGAAAACCTGGGAATGTTTTACAATAACTCCTCGATCACGCGAAGAAGAGAACGCGATTTACAGGCAACACTACTGATGATAATGTTTATTATTCCCTTCATTATAAATAGTAACGTACAGTTGCAAAACAAAATAATAATAAATAGTTCATGGTAACCTACAAGGCTGTGCCTGTTTTTACGGTATGTTCTTGATAGTGAAAAATGCCCGAGTAGCATTACAAGCATTTACTATACAATTACTCAAAAAAGTCTCCTAACACGTTCGTTCATTTTTTTGCAAGACTTAAAAAAAAGATTCAATGTGTTCCTGAAAAACAACTTCTGAAAAATCATAAACGTTAATTTATGAAAATTCCATTAACATAAAATATTTCAGGAAACATTGTAGATTTGAAAATTCCTTTAACATAAAATATTGTAGATATGAAAATTCCTTTAATATAAAAGGTTTCAGGAAACATCCAACATAACTTGTCCCCATACACAAGAATTATCTTTCAAATCGCTTCAGAATGCCGACCCCACCGTCGATACTGTCTCAGATACATCGATCGCATCGGATCACATGAGCGGTTTCCATTCCAAAGCAACGGAAATTCGGTTCGAATACACCAGAGCAGAGAAGCGATTCGCGAAAGACGCAGCCACTCCATCATAGCCATCTGCATTCGGTGGGTACGATGTCCTCATCCCCTGCCACACTCCTCGGGAGGGATAACGGGAGGAGTGAATGTGCCCACGGGAGCATTGGCTGATTCCCCGCACAAAAGGGTCGAGGGTTTGGGGGGAGGATCGCGAAGCCGGCGTAGGGGGGCGGCGGGGAGTCAGGGTGCAGGGGTACGGGTGGGATGTGGAAGGGGACGGGATATAGGGCAGGGTAATAGGAGATAATGACGAATGAGGGGCAGTATGGGGTTCCCAAGACGTACACGCACATACATCTACTCACATAATTAATTTACTACTTGAAAATCCCCCAAAAGCGGTTAAAGTATCGGTGAAATGTCCACAAAGTAATGAGGGTTTTAAACGGTAAAAAAGGAAATAAATGCGCGTTTCTTCCGGGTGGGATGTGGAAGGGGACGGGATATAGGGCAGGGTAATAGGAGATAATGACGAATGAGGGGCAGTATGGGGTTCCCAAGACGTACACGCACATACATCTACTCACATAATTAATTTACTACTTGAAAATCCCCCAAAAGCGGTTAAAGTATCGGTGAAATGTCCACAAAGTAATGAGGGTTTTAAACGGTAAAAAAGGAAATAAATGCGCGTTTCTTCCATTTTCCATTGAATATATACGTAAACATTTTAAACATTATTTCATATCTAGACGTCAAAAATTTCTTTGTATACTACACTATTGGTGGATGAAGCGGAAATGCAAACAAGCTGTTTCCTTTGCGATGCTTGTATTTTGAAAACTGCACACGCCCGCGACATATGTGTCGGTTAGTGGAGCACATATTAGGTGTATGGCAGGGTCGTTCAAAGTCGATGTTATTCTTCTTTCCAAACAAGTCTTCGCAGTGTAAACGAGACCGCCATTAATTTGGTTACTTTGGTGTGTTCTCCATTAGCATAGCAAAGGCTTTTCAACGTTTTTATTGATTTGGCAGAGCAATTGTATTCAAAATGGCAACTTAAAGCGCATATTCGCCGATTCCCTTTGATGGACAAATTTAAGCACATTAATGGCGGCCGTGATGTGGTAAAGGTTGCGAATAACCATATCGATAGAGCCACGGTTTACAGATATATACTAAATCGAACGACCGAGCGCATGGAACTCGCTTGTCACCAGAATCACTACGCCTAACAACGTAAGGTAGTCAGAGAGAGATAGTTCCCTAGTCATAATAGAGATCATATTCGAATTTTACGTTTGAATCTCACCAGCTGTAGGACACATCAATTAAATATTGCATTATTAATAGTGCTATAATATAATTTGATATGACAGAAATAGTACGTAATTAAATTAAAATATCAAAGTAGGTCTTTAACTTGCCTTATTTTTTCGCGCGGTGCGTTTGAAACTCCTTCAAAACGGAAGGTGTTTTGTGATCCCGGGGACAATATGATTAGTTTTCAAAAATTGATGAGAAAACATACGAACTACACGCTGTTAGTTTTTTTTACGACATCTAAGTGTTAGAAATACCTCATTATCGATATAATGTCTCTCTGGGGTGCATACACGTACCATTTCCCATGTAAAAGGGCTGGTATATTTTGGCAAATATCTCTGAAAGTAATGTGGTAAGGGGTAGAAGTTTTGGAGTCATTGGGTAGGTGAGATATTTTTCTTTAAAATAGACCAAATTCATTGATTTCTATATAAAATGATATTTCGCTCGGACTACCTTAAATCGTAGGCGCGAACGCGTTGCCTTTTATATAGCAGATGTATTTACACACATCGTCCGGCTCCTCCGTTCCTCTTATTACGCCTTCTCTTCTGTCCTCTTCGTCGGCCCCGCCCCCGACCCCCGCAACCCGCCCCCGAGGGCGTGGGTTTGTCTTCAGTTTACTGGGGAAGTGGGAAGACGTTGGAGAGACCGTATCTTCCCATCGCGGGGACCGAATGCATCTCGTAGGTATTTGTGTGGACTTAACATCCACTCTCGCATCCGCGGTGCTTTTGAGATGCTTATCCACCCGCATCAGTCCTCTCCCGCCCTCCCCCACCTCCGTTCCCCTCCCCTCTCGCCCCTCTTCTTCCCCCACTGCACCCAGAATTCCATCTTCATCCCCCGACCGCGAAAGGTCCACACACTTACTCTCGCTTGAGATTCGTTCGCCAGAGAACTTCATCATCGAAAAAGCATCAAGGTCGTTTAGATATTATATATCGTTTACTATGCTTTCATGCGTTGCTTCCATTAAAGCAGTTCGAGCGAAAAATCATTTTAACTTAGAAATCAATTAATTTGGTTTCATTTTAAAGAAAAATATCTCACCCTTCTAATGACTCCAAAACTTCTACCCCTTACCACATTACTTTCCGAGATATTTGCCAAAAAATACCAGCCCTTTTACATGGGAAATGGTACGTGCATGCACTCCAGAGAGTCATTATTTACAAAATGAGGAATTTCTAACTCTCAGACGTCGTAAACAAACTAACAGCGTGTAGTTTGTAAGGTCTCTTGACTATTTTTAAAAATTAATCATATTGTCACCGCAATTGGTTCTTGGGTATCACAAGAAATCCTTCCGTTTTGAAGGAGTTTCAAACGCACCGCGCGAAAAAACTGAGTCAAGTAAAAGACTTATTTAGATATTTTCATTTAATTACTTACCATTTCTGTCATATAAAACTATATTATTTCACCATTTATAATGCAATATTTAATTGATGTGTCCTACAGAGCTGGTGAAATTAAAACGTATACTTCGAATATGGTCTCCATTATGACTAGGGAACTATCTCGCTCAATATACCTTAAAAATAAAAAAGTACGCGTAATTTCTATTAAATTATTTACTTTTTCACTACTTTTTGGCTCTTTTGCCAATATTTTAGCCGGCTCCAGCAGGCATTTCTTCTCGTTCATACATGCATAAGAGCATCCGCGCATACTGCAAGGGTTGGAAAAGGGAGTCGTTGAAAAGAACTAAATTGAGGGATTAGGAAAAAAATACGTATGCAAACATACTCTAAAGTGTAGTTGGAGGAGTTTTTATTTTAGCCAGAATCCGTTATTCATACTTTTAAGTTCGGTCGCGCTGTCGTGATAGAGATTTGTCGCTCAAACGGTCACTTACCGCAATGGTCATCGACAAGGTGATCAGCTGACTGCAGTCACGAGTCGAGTAAGTGGCGTGATAACATTTTAAATGGTTGAAATATATGGAAATAAAATGTACAGGCAAAAAAGGGTAAGCAATGGGATTCAACTGATACACTCAACCTCTGGTCAGATTGCCTTCAGCTCATATTTTAAACCCAGCGGTTCCCGACCTCTTTTAATGCGCACCCTTCAGCGTTCATTAAAAGATGCCACGGCCAAGTACGTTACCTCAAAAGCACATTCTCAACAAAAATTTCCCTTGTACCAATCTTAGAAAAATAAATGATAATGAACCCTAATTGATGTCTGATTTCATAAATCAGGAAGTAGAGAGTAGCCTGCAGCAGCCAGTAACCCTGACAGTAGCCTGAAGATTGAGGAGGAATGGATGTGTACATTTTGACTGAAAACAGACTTCAGCATTCGTATTACACTCCTTAATGTCCACGAGCAACTCCTGAGGTAAAAGACTACATGACGTTCTATCAGACCTCCTGCGAAGGGTTCTTGTTAAGTGATTGTTTACAAAGGTATATTCGTAAGCCATATTTAAAAGTTTCCCCGCAACAAATATAGATTTTTTCATCATTGTCCTGTCACGTACCAATATGCCATTTTCAATCATATACATGATTTGCAGCGGTCTTTGGACTATAATGGTAGATCTTCAGCCGGATGGCTACAATGTATGCTCTAGGTCATGCAACAAGTTCGATTAAGAAAAAAAGATAAGAAACGTAATTCACCGTAATTGGATTAATTTATAGTGACGTGAAGTTATGCGCTTCAGTAATCAAGAGAGGATTTGTAATCAATCACATGAATAAACGAATCCAACCACTCAAAATAACAGGCTTAAGTAGATAACCATTGTTTAATGAAAGAAGTTTGGTTAAAACTAAGTGCATTTTTTATTAAATTTTGTGAAGAATCGTGTGATTTATAGTCAATAATAATAGTTATATATCACAGTTAAATAATATAGGTATCATACAAAAATAACATCCAGGGCTACAATAAAAATAAGGATCAATGAAGCAGCAAATAAAATATAGAATAGGTTCTTCGTATTTCTTCTGGGGCGGATTTAGTTTCAAAGGTGGCGTACTCTAAAAAAAGGCACCGGGTCTCGAAGAAATAGTGGAAGAAAGACAAGATAATAGCTGAGATGAAATTGTAATGGTTTTTTTCAATAAAATGAGCAACACTCATCTATACGCGATTATGACGGTGAATCCATTGCTTGACTAAATTGCATTCGAACGAGGGGTGGAATTAATAAAACTCGGAAATAGGGAGGTGTTGCTGCTAAATACTCGTACCTGTGGGAAAAAGCAGTTCTTTTTTTTTTGTTTCGAGCGTGTTGAATACTCCGGCAATTTTTCACCGCGTAGGCTGCCCTCTGGCGGAGATGGAGGGGCACCAACACCCCACAAGGAAACCATTCCTTCCGTGATACCCAATTTTTTTGTTCACCGTCCTCAACCCCTTCAATTCTTCGGTTGCCAGGGAGTCACCCCTTTGGTGGGAGGGGGGGGTAAGGAGGGACGATGGAAAGGGAATCTATCTAGGGGCGGATGATGAAGGCAACTATGGATTTTTTTTTATTTTCTTCCCTACGATGAAAAAAAACATCACACGGAATGCTCATCAAGTTCGGAATATCAGATTGCGAAGCGTTTAAAATGTGCGCTCTCAAACCTCAGCCCGCCACTTCGATTTCCCACGGCGAAAATTTTCCCGCTGAAAAAAATGCATTAAAAAAATAAGGATGAGGAGCAAAGTTTTTTTCTTGATCATTAGATGACTAAAATTTACGTTTGATTTTCGTCAAGGAGGAGGCTGGGAAAGTAGGCGACGTTCAACTCAATCCTTGAGGCCGATTCCACTATTACAGTTGGAACGGCTCAAGACATTACTCCGGCTTGCGTATCGGGCGTTAGCGTTCGATTTTCGGCAGTTATTCGTGTAAATTCACGGCTAATTTGTTTTTTTTTTTAGTTTGGCCTGCCACGCCTACTCGGCACAAAAACCTTCCTACGCACCTCTTGTCTACATGGACCTTCGCCCGTGATAATTCACGGCCATGCGATGCTGATTTTTCAAAACTTCCTTGATTTGCGAGTGTAGCATTTTTTCTTATATGCATTGCAGCAATTACGCCACTATTTTTAGAGTGCCGATCAGCACACTCTCACCAAAAAATTTCTGACGGCCCGAAAGTGCGAGTAATTACATGTATTCCTCTACTGCAGTATACAAATCATTGCAAATATTCCTTTATTAATAACTTCCTTAATCGGAGAGAAAGTACATGTTTTCCATTTAGTTTTAAACATATGTAACATTTGAGCTCCATTTCTAGAGATAAGCCATCCTACGATATATTCTCATGAGCTATTGACGCAACGCAGCCTTCCGCACGCATTGTATTATAGTAGATTTTATTCATTACGAGTAGAAGTATTGCATATCAGAAGGTTGCGCGAGAGGCATTGAGTTGGAATTTAAGAAATGAATTAGAAAAGAAATTTACTAGAAATAGCTCCTCCACTTCGCTCAGAATTTTTAAACCAAGAAATCATTGACACTTACATATAGTAACTTTTTTACCATAGTTACAAAATGTTTATTTATTTCAAATATTAATCACACTTCAATTTCAATTCACTCTCTTTTGTGCATTATTGAAGTATTTGGTCATTTATTTATTAACAAAGTCATCCTAACCAATGTTTCCATAAATTTTCATATGTTTATCAAGGGTTCAGTTTAAAATGATGATTACAGTGCAAATTAAATTTCTATCCACAAAATCTCGTTTGAAGTTACAAAAAATAGAAACAAGCCAAAAAATTGACCTCAATAAACTCGTAAATCCATTTCGAACTAGAAACAATTCACTATCGCAAACTGTTTTTCACGTCATATCAGATTTTTATGTAAGAGACTTATACTGTAATCAGAATTTTAATGTAATTCTCTGATGAAGATTCAAATATTAATCGAAACGCGGGAGGTAAAAATTCGTCGGTTGAAAATTAATTGACCAAATACCTCAATAATATACTGACAAGATCTATAGAATCGAGGTATATAAGTAAAGTAGAATAATTCATATATAATATTTTCCTTTATCCATTACTTTATCACTTTTTCGCCCAAGTTTAGCCTGTAACTGTGGGATTTTTCGCAGAAGCATTGAATTTCATATTCCAAAGTCAATTCTCTCGTTATTCAAAAGGTCGTTTTTGTTCATTGGGCCAAAAACTTTAAATAATTTACCGAATGACATTAAGGAAGTAAAGAGTAAATACATTTTTTGTGAAAAGGTCAGAGATTGGCTATTATCTCATAATGATATAGAAGTTTTATTATGATTTCATGGTTGTGTATTGTATAAAACATTGTAATGTAATTTGTTTTGCCACTGTAAAATTTCTAACTTTATTAAAACATTGTAAGCAGCTAATTTTTATCCTTGTACGCTCTCGTTTATTGGTTTATTCTTCTTTTTTTGCTCATGTCTTGTCAAAAAAGCTATTGCTATATTTTTCAATGATACATTTTGATCGCATACATAAGTGCTGGTAGGTTTTACACTGGTTTAAGCCATTGAATCTACCAAAAGCCCCACAGTTGTATTACTAAACTTTTTCTGTATTGTTTTTTAAGTGGAGCAAAGAATTTAATTTATTTTCGACCAGAATGCAATAAATCAACCCAGCAAGAAGTACGTATTGCACGTGAGCCTATGCTCATAGTTCGTGACACATCGTCTCGAAGGAAGATTAGACGAACACCACGGTTCCACACCTCTCGGTCTTGGGCCGCAAGCGATTGATTGCACTTGCCCCCTCCTTCCGCCCCCTCCCGCCCCCACGGTGGGGCCACCCGAATGCCTTCGCTCGCGTGGGAAGGATGTGGGCTGCGCCGTGTGTAAACCCGTGGGTGCCTACACGGTAGGCAGATCGGAGGCTGAGGGCTCTTTTTTTTATTTTATCGTCTAAACCTTTCCCTCGCACTTCCAGCGGAGGGGGGGTGATGTGGTCGTGTATGTATGTATGCGTTGAGAGAGAGGAGGTGGTGTGGAGGAAGGAGAGGAGGGGAAGAAATCTAGAAAAACTATATAAGAAATAGGAGAGACGCGAAAAAAACACAGGCACGTCCCCCGACCCCTTCCCCTCGGCCTTTTCCTTTCGGGACCTCCCGGCGCATAAAATGGGTGCCCGGGTGACTGAGGGGTGGAAAGGGGATGGGAAAGTGTGAGGGTATACAGGGGATCGACTGGCTTATGGGGTCGCTGCGGCAAGGGAACAGATCGGCGGGCGTAGGGTTTTTTTTAGGGTCAGAGTGAAGGGATCTCTTGTTCATTTGCATGGGTGCACCCGAGGCGAAGGTGCAGGATTGGGGTAAAAAAAATAACTCGAGGCTGCAGGAGGTGCACGGAGAGCAAGGATGCGCATAGCGTAGCACATGGCGGAAGAAGTGATGTGATCGAGAAAGTGTACTCCATTATCGCCAGTGAATGAATACCTACGCTCATTCCCACTCGACAGTCATCCCCGCCGGTTTCTCGCTCCTTAAGTTAGTTTGAGCGAAATATAATTTTACCTAGAAATCAATGAATTTGGTCCCATTTTGAAGAAAAATATCTCACCCTTCTAATGACACCAAAAATTCAACCCCTTACAACATTACTTTCGGAGATATTTGCCAAAATATACCAGCCATTTTACATGGGAAATTGTACGTGTATGCACTCCAGGGAGACATTATTTACATAATGTGGAATTTCCAACGCTTACAGGTCGTAAAAAAACTAACAGCGTGTAGTTGGTATGTTTTCTCAACTATATTTGAAAATGAATCATATTGTCACCACAGTTGGTTCTTGGGTGAAAAAAATGAGTCAAGTAAAAGACTTATTTAGATATTTTCATTTAATTATTTACAATTTCTATCATATAGAACTATATTATTGCACCATTAATAATGCAATATTTAATTCATGTGCCCTGCAGCTGGTGATATAAAAACGTATAATTCGAATATTGTAGAATATCGAGTATATCGTAAATCGAGTATTGTAATTGAATTGTATTTTTTTCTGTATTTCATATTTTGGAGCAATAAACATTATTACTATTATTATATCATTATATATGACCTCTATTATGATTGGGGAACTATCTTGCTCGGACTACCTTAAATGTCAGCGATCGTTGACTGAAAGAATGAAGAATGACTACTTGACCATAAATAGGACATAAAACTTCCAAACGTTCTATTCCGCATTATATAATTTTGGTAAAAATCCTAATAAAATCATGCACTCTAATAATACTCCTTTTTTTATTTCACCGAACTAATCGCAGATGAGCCTCTATCGCACATTACTCCACGCATCCCTTCAGTTCTGGAGTCTTCATCTGTCTCATTAGAATCTCTTCAGCCACCCTGACTTGCGACCCTCCTGATTTTCCTCGCAAAACTTCTCTCCATGCATAATATCTCTTCAACAATTTATCTGTCTTATTAATCTACTCTCATCTATTCTCAAAATGCGACATAATAAACGATGTGCATTCCTATCCTACATTCTATCCCCATTCTTCTACCTGTCTCTATCGTTTCTGTCATGAAAAACTATCAGGGAACTCATTCTCACCACATAGGGCAGAGAAACAATCGCTAAGCTGGTATGGTCAAGTTTATCCTCCAAGTGGAGCACATTCTTACGGAACATTACTTAAGTTTCGAAAGACGAAAATTAATTCTTCGACATTCTTCAGACACTATCGACCATCGTTCATCCGAAATTCGTGAGTATTTTCATCTCCTTACTCACCCTTCCGCCCTATGGAGGAAACCAAAGATTTCAGATACGTCCGCGCGCACACACATTTAATAACTGCGCGCTATACATAGTTCGCTTGAGAAATTCAGAACGGGTGTGTTCAAGAGCGACACAGAGAATATCATTTTGACACCTCTCAACATCTCTAGGTCCGACACATTCGACAAACATACATTGTTGAACAGAGTGTTACCAAAATTTGTTCTTTCCACGCACAGTTAGTGACTATTAGTAAAACCAGAGCTCCACTTCAAACACTCCCATGATACACTGCACCATTTCACCTCCGAAAACATCTTTTTTACACCTTAACATGGCTGGTGCCCTAACACCGCCTGCCACACGCCCATGCGGCGGCTCGCAGGGTAGTATTTAGATGAAGATGTAGATAATTAATGTACATCTAGGACCCTCCAAATTAGCAAATATAATTCTCTAAAGCAACATACTTTAATTTAGTCCAGTGTTAGAAATGGTTTCCATCGTGATCCAGAGGCGAGTAGGTTTGGCAACAGCGTTCCCTCTGAGGTTCATATTGTCGGAACGCTCTTTACTATAGGACATCACGGAGAGTCAAAAATAGACTAGAAAACAGATTTTAAAAAGACTGTGAGCGTATCGGAATTGGTTTTAGCGAAACAGAGAGCTTAGGAGTCACACATAAGCTTATGATTTTCAGAGAAAGAAGAAACTGCTCTTTTCTTCAAACGAGATATTTATAGTTAAGTTAACTATCGGGTCTAATCGTTTCATGTCAGGGTTTTTTTCGGTAATGAGAGAGGGAAACGAATGAACAGATAGTGACATCATCGTACGTCAATGCCATCTCTCGGCAGGCGTCCGCAAACAAAGAAGCCGTCCGAATGCAACCCACCCATCCCATTCCCAATTGAGAGCATTCGAGTTACCCAAAAATGGAGAAGTGACTTTTTTTTTACTCCCTCGTCTCCGACTCGGAAGCGTCAAAGGGTAGGGAGGGAGGGAGGGGGGGAAAACGACCCGGGGGGGAAGTTGGGGCGAACTTTTTGCTTCGGCATTCGTCGTCGCATCGCGTCGGTCGACTCCTCGGGCCCGGAGAAAACAATGGCCTGCCGCCTCCCGCTGCAACTCGTACGTATGCAGACTGAAAATTCCGAAAAGAAAAGTTAAAGAATGCAGCACGCTCAAATTTCACTTTATTTTTTCCCCCCGCTTGCGACTGCGTCCTCCTCGCCACAGATGCACTTCTCCGAATCGGCAATTCGTTTTTGGAGGGCGGAAACAAAAAACTCCGACGAAGGAGCGGCTCCCATCCCCCCGAAGGACCATCCTTCCCTCCTCTCTTACCGCCATGAAATATCTCCAACCCTAATTTCACTTTTCGAACTCGAAGGGCAAAGGATCGGGGGGATGCCGCTTAAAGATCCAGGAAGGAGACGCGAGACTTATTTCGGAAAAAAGAAAAATCGGCAGTCGGAACGACACAGTCGCACTGGGCAATAATTATTAGCGCGAGGGAGAGGCCGTCCTCCTGTCGTAAAAAAAAACAAATAGTCTCTTTCAGTCGCAACGAGAATGAAAATTACGGTCTTAAAAAATAATTTATTTTTTTGTTTCATGTCTCGGGGGATAACCGAAGGGGCTCATCACGAGGAAAACCTCGCCACTCCGTCCGCGCTAAATTACGGAAATTTATGTCGGATTTTCTCCGCTCAAATGATATACATTCTTCCAAATAAAGAGTTAAATCTTACATCTCCTGTTTTAGTTTTGTATACTGTGGTGATACATTATGATGATCAGTTGTTTTCAAACAAAAGAATGTGGATATTTGTGAGGCCACATACTTTTACATAGCAGGTCAAGTTTATCCTTCAAGTACGGGAGCCTGAAGGAGCACATTCTTACGGAACATTACTTAAGTTTCGAAAAACGAAAATCAAAATCAGTGCAATGAACAGAAATAACAGAATGGTGCTTGATGGTGTTTATCGAGCCAAATAATCATGGGTAATCAGGAAAATGATACCAGAATTGCGGTGTGATGTGAATTTAAAGGATTTTAATGTGATTCTAAGGTAATTTAAGTGTTGAATTGTTTTGATATGTCATTTTTTTAAATTTTTTATATACCGAGTTGTGCTGAAGTGTTTGGAGTTGACCTTTAGTTTACATATATTTACAGCCCCGAAGATGGAATAATTAAAAAAACCGAAACGTTGGTGAAGATTTGCTGTTTTCATTATATTTACGACCTTACCGCGAGAGAACCATCCCACGTTAAATCTTATGCTTGCCTGATCGAAGGATGAATAACAAGAAGGAGAAAACTTAGCATCACAGCGATACGTTTTTTCAAATGATGTTTGCAAAATATAATTTAGGCAGAAAAGGGTTCAACATATCGCCAGTTGAGAAAAAGAGCGAATAAAAAAACTAGTGCTTATAAAATGCGAATCGCAAACAACGAATCCACTTTTTCCCTCGATAGTGAGGAGACAAAATCCTCTCGATTACCAATCTGAGATCGCGTATTAAAGAAATACTCTGTTGCCTCTAAATCGTTTTCCTCCAAAAAAATTTCCTCTACAAAACTCACTATAGTGATTTGAATGGGGGGCTATACTGTCCATTGGCTAGTTGTAGAAACAATATATATGCAATGAAAAGTTTTATGAGATCTATAAGTTATGAAATTTGCCCAATATGCCAAGCTGAAGCATCAGTACATTTATTGGCATCATAATGGTTACACAACTTATTTGGCTTGATAGTTTCGAGTTACATATTAATGAATTCCGAATGTAATCAAGATGGCGAATGCGCGATGCATCCTGTTTGAAACTTAATTACTAAATAAAGAGTTACAATGCGGCAAAAGACGAGCACATATTACTCAGGCTGACTTATAACAACTTGTACAGGTAATTTTTAGTATTTAAGAAAAACATGCACGAATTTTATTAAGTGAAATGGAAGCAGAAGCAAAGCATCATAGATCCGAGGCATCGGCATCTAGAAGATGAGTTTTGAAAACGATGGCTCCTGCGAAATGAATTACGTAATGCTTTCCTTAAGTTCATGAATTTCATAAATATCGATCCCATTGTCAAATATTAGCGAACCGGCAATTATATGAGTACATAATACAAATACAAAACATAGGTGGCGCAGCATTAAAGAAACTAGGCTTTGTTAAGCGTATAATAGGAAGGTCCTCGGATGAAAAAGTCAAAGAGAGATGCTACTTCGCTCTGAGTAGGCCACACCTCGAATGCGCCGCGAGCATTTGGGACCCTGGTCAAATATATTTTACCAAAAAAATTAATAAAATACAAAGGAAAGCAGCGCGCTTCGTTAAAAACGGCTACGAGCGTACATATACTGTGTCACAACTTTTAGAGGGATTAAGGCGGGAGCCCCTAGAGACACGGAGGCTGCACGCTTGGCTTAGGCTGCTTGATAATTTCAGAACTGATATTTTTCAGAGCGACCTATAGAATATTATCATGACTCCTCACTACATCTCTAGGTCTGACAGATGCGATAAAATAAGAGAGATACACTGCCGAACAGATAGGAACAAGAACTCGTTCTTTCCGCGAACAATAAGCGACCACAATAAAAATGGAGCTCTACTAAATGCACTCCAATAATAGATGTCACTATTTAATCTCCAAAAAAACATACACCTTTACACGGCTGGTGACCTAACACCCCATACCACACGCCCAAGCGGCGGTCCGCATGGTATTATGTAGATGTAGATAATTGTGCCGCGAGGCGCGTCCTCGAATGAATTGAGAAGAGCGAGTCCCACGCTTTAGTCGGGAGTCTCCAATCAATGCGAAACTGTCATCGCGAGCAGGAGGAATTTCCGAAGGTTGGAAGAGCGTCTCTGGGGGTGGTGGGTGGTGGCTGGGAAGGGATGGTGGGGAGAGAAAACCGTTCGGGTTTATCGTAGGAAACGGCACGTAGCGGAGGACGAGTGAAAACGGAGAGAGAGAGGGGAAGAGAGAAAAAGTGAAAAAGGAGAGGACAGTTATAGACAGTCGGGAGAGGAATTCTCCGCGAAGACACTCGAATGGACGCTGAAGACGTCATCCGATTTCCCACGTTGCTAATTGCAGAAAAAGTCCGCGATCGCCGAGCAGTGGGCATTGTCGCTGAGAGGCAGGCTGAGGATGGGGGGTGAGATGGGGAACAAGAAACCCGATGGTCAAAGAAGACTCTTTCGCTACGAAATGGACAATCCATCTAAGATAAATGTACGGTTTTAATATACTGATTAGGCCTAGGAAGAAGTGACCAAATGTAGAAACGCATTCATTGTTTTTTTAAATACGGCGCTGAATAACGTAGAAATTGCTTTGAGAAAAAAACTCGGCCTGGACCAGGAATCGAACCACATAACTTTATCCAGCCATGCGCAGACCACTACGATATCCAGGATTCATTATTTCCATGGCAATCGTGGAGGATGCAGGGGAACTCGTTGCTGACCCCTGGTGGTCCATCCAAGATGGCAACGCGAGGGAACGGAGAGCACCAAGGAATTCACAACGCGCGTTAGTATTCTATACCAGCACTTAAGGTAGTCCGAGCGAGATAGTTCCCTAGCCATAATAGAGACCATTTTCCAATTATACGTTTTCATTTCAGCAACTATAGGACACATCAATTTAACATTGCATTATTTATGGTGATATAATATAGTTTTATATGACAGAAATTGTAAGTAATTAAATGAAAATATCTATATAAGTCTTTAACTTGACTCATTTTTTTCACACGGTGCGTTTGAAACTCCTTCAAAACGGAAGGTTTTCTTGTGATACCCAAGAACCAATTGCGGTGACAATATGATTAATTTTTAAAAATAGTCAAGAAACCTTACAAACTACACGCTGTTAGTTTTTTTCACGACATCTGAGTGTTAGAAATTCCTCATTTTGTAAATAATGTCTCTCTAGAGTGCATACACGTACAATTTTTCATGTAAAAGGGCTGGTATGTTTTGGCAAATAACTCCGAAAGTAATATGGTGAGGGGTTGAATTTTTGGTGTCATTAGAAGGTTGATATATTTTTCTTTAAAATGAGACCAAATTTATTGATTTCTAGGTAAAATGATATTTCGCTTAAACTACCTTAAAGCGCCCCGGGCTACGTAGGAAAGTATTCAGTTCTACCGAAAATGCGGCGATGAAAAGGAAACGATTGTTTCACGCTCACTTGATTTAAACAATGGCCACCATAATGGATTCTTCGGTCACGTGATTCTCATCCCCAAACACAATTGCACGTGTTTTACCGATTGACTGTATTTCCGACTGTCAGCCGCGCAATTATCTTGCACGCACTCAATAGACGACTGTGAACTGGGCATTGATTTATTCCTAGCACAGCGATCAGAGTTGGCGAACTTACTCATCGTATTCTTCGGCGTCGGAGGAAACTTTCAACGTCGTCATCGGAACGGCTTTCAATTAAGTTTCTCGTTCGACTCAGATTCATGGCCTTTCGGGTTTTGCAGTCGCCACGGGTTTACAATCCGTCACTCTGTTCTATGTAAGGAATGCAGAGTTCAAAGTGAGAGAATGGATAAGAGCGGGATTAACGATCCAAGTGCGTTCCGTATTTTTCTTTATGCGTTTGCATCATTCTTTGTCAACAATGCGGTGAAAATGTTCCAGAACTAAGGGTGGAACTTCACGAAATAGAGGACGATAAAGAGACTGACGTTATGTGAGAAGAATTAACTTGATTCCTACCGCTGCTTCCGGTTGTAAAACTGACAAACCACTCGTACAACTCGAATCAACTGCCCTTGGAAATACCTAGCGTTATCCTTATCACGTCCATCAAATTTTTCCCTCCCACCTTGAAACACTTGAAAAACGCCGAATGCGCTGAAAACGTGACACAAACCTGAACTTAATTTACTCTCTTATAGTTTATGGTGACATGCAGTTAAAAATATTTGTTTTTTACCCCATGATTATGCACTAGTATCTATGTATATTTCCAAATCAATCGAATGGTATCATTCAAAGCGAGGCAAGGTGGACATTTATCTGTTGGGAACAGGAGGGTATGACATCAGTCATGCCGATCAATACAGAAATTAAGGTTATAAGTTATCGAGCTCACAACCCGGCCCTGTATGCTCCAGATCAAGTCTCCGCTCTGAAGAGGAAACGATGGATAGCAAGCAAATCTGATGCATGAGATCTCGTAGGAAGAACCTCGTTGGAATGTGGCTCCAGAAATCTTTCAAAATCTTTTCCATACGCGTATTTATACTCATTTTGACCGTCAAATTCGATTTTTATCCGACCAAAGGGTAAGATTATAAACACGATCAAATTCTAACAAAACGTTGGATGCGCATGCTGCTTTTGACGGACGAATATCACGTTCTTAAATACATTCTTTTCATGTATTCCTAAAAAAATATAGCAAAAAATATTAGGTGCATCAAAGATATATATACATTATTTTTAATCGCTGATATGTATTACTAATGTGCGTTCTAATGAGATATTTTGCAGGATATAAATGATACAGAAAAATTTAGAGATTCAATAATGACCTGACTAAATGTGCTTGGTTTTAATCTCGATTGAAATCGGCATGGTTGGCGCTGCGGTGGAATCGTATATTCGTACGAAAAAAATCCCCGACGGGATGCAATCGGGGATCTTGCATCTTCTCACGAAGGCCACTGGGGAGGATAAATGCAGTCAGAGGGAGCTTCAATCGCACAACTTGAGGAAAACGTGAAACTAAAAAAAAGATAGGAACCGATGAAGGATTAGAATCAGTTCAGAAAAAGAAGATGAGATGGAGATAGATAGTAATTTAATGCGATAAAAACTCTTAAAACGTAAAGGAAGAACAAACCGGAGGCACAAGCAGGCATACCTGCAGCTACCGTACGCGGGTTTCAAATTTTGCAAACGCTTATCCCCTCAGAAAAAATACTACTAACATGTATTGTTTTTGTAAGTTAACTACTGAGAATTTATCAACTTTTAATAGTGTACTATTTACAATGAAATAGTTACCCATAAGGAATTCCCTCAATACTACTAAAAATGGCTAAGAGTAACTATTCGATATCAGCAAAACAGCAATGCTGCTTTGAATAAGACCTCCTAGGATTTTTATTAGTCACTACTAGATGTCCAATGTAACTACTAGTTTATAATTGAAATATTTACAAAGGGACTCTCAATCGAACAATTCAAAGCGATATCAACCACAACAATTGTGGACCCCGCTGTAGGCTTTCGCTTCTTCTGGGTTTGTATAAATATACCACTGGAATGGGTTGATAACAGTACCGGGGCCGTTATTGGCCAGGCATTACATCACGACGGTGGGAAACCAGCAACACCACCACTAGGCCACTACCAATGACAACAAAAATTAATTACGAAAAGAAATAAAATAAATATATAGATACATTTTATCGGGATATAACATTTCGCAGAATTTGAGATGGAGATTCAGTAGAATTTAACAGTTTAACAGATTTGTGACATAGAATTGGTAAACTGAGACAGTTTCTGGAGACTCCGTATGCAAATAAGCGCATCCTTAAAAGGGTAATAAGACATGCTCACGGAGTGCAATGCATTAAGACGGGGGAGGGCTCGGCGATAGTTCCAGACGTGGTCGCCGAGAGGGCGCAGTCGTCGCCGGACATCCCGGATTGCCGTCAGCAAGACGCGCTAGCAAGAAGAACAATGATCTCGCGTGTGCAAAGCGTTAGTAGTGCTGCGGGGCCGTCGTGGGAATTGCGGTGGTCTTCTTGCGGACTTGCTGTGCGCGTAAACGGAGATGTTTTGCTCGCAAAGCGCTTTATCGAGATGGCTTCGGTTGCATCGGTGCCGCTTCGAACGATAACTAAAGAGGGTTCCGTGGCAAACTGGTCCGTCCACGCTACTCCGCCTCTACCTCCACCAACACCAAAACGGGATGCTTTTACGTCAAACGGGAGACTTTTTGAGGCCCACCCACGCAACTCCTCTCTCTCCCCTTGGGTGAATTAATTCAGCGGCCGATTCATTGATTTGGACGGGCGCACGGCAAAAACTCAACAACCAGATATATATTTATTTTTTCACCGCCTTTCGAGGGTCGATGTCCGCATTGTAAAAGACTAAAGAGCCTACGCCGGAGTTTCCTCCGAAGTATATGATATATCCCTCCGAATGTACGCAATGTCGGGGAGCAGGGTGAGGAAAATTGAAGAGATCATTCTTTCCACTAGATATGCAAGGCAATCGAAACGAACTTTAAAAATGCCTTAAAGTGACTCTCTTCCCTTCTTTTTCATTCCCGTGACACATGAGTGCTCTTCACGGCACATACATACAACGATTGTTTATGCGGAATATGAAATTTAGATCTTCGAGTGAAAACAAATGACTGCATTCCAATTAAAATACAATCACTCTTCTATACTTACCACTCAGCACACCATTAAAGAAGATATCAATTCAGTATTTTATGTGATTATTTAAAAAAGAATAAAATGTAAACCTGACCAAGCAATCACTGCTCTAAAAAGAGAACGTAACGCGAGCGTGAATTACATTTACAAATCTTGTTAAGCTCTCTCGTTGGTTGCAACCAAATGGCATCACTATTGTTATTTTCTAAGTTAAATCCCAAAATTGAATCTATGAATGCCACAATTCGTCTCAGCAGCTTATCCGACAGAAGAGTAAAAACGGCAATATCATATCAACTAAATTGTATTCTCGTTTCCTAAGAAGCAATTCCAATAATATTAGCCACGTTGCCAACTGAAAACGACACCAAGGGATGAGTCAGGTCGCGAGGAAAAACAGATTGAAGTAAAAAAATATGGTTTCAGCACTCGGATATTAAATTAATATGTAGTCACACTGTTTAAAAAAAAGCTAGAACGATTGACGATTTCTTGGATTAATTTCTTTCAGTGAATCAAGTTGATATTATATCTGTATCTCGATCGCTCATTCCTACTTTTAAACCGTTTTTCTAGCATAAAGGATTGTAGTAACTTCCTAATAAAGTTAACAATTCGATCATCTGTATTTTAGTTTCCTCCGCTTAAAAACTCCATCGTCAGCGGTGAATAAGAGCTATTGTTTAAATTTTAAGTCATAGTAGGATGAGTTTACATAATCATTCATATATTTATGACACTGCAACCAAATGAGGGCACACTCAACTTCATAGTTACAAACATTCCCAAATATTCACAGATAGGGCAAGAGAAATCTAATTCTGATCACGGATTATTTTTTCGCTCATTCAAAATTGAATGCGGTGTGCCCGCCCGCTAAGCTCCTAGCGCCCTCCAGGGTGCGGAAGCTCTAGTTCAAAGTTTGTCCGCTGGGAGAGACATGGGTCCTATGGCGGGAATGAGACGAACATTTGAATGTCTGCTGTGAGTTCCAACGTCAACCACGGGGATGCGTTTTCGCCTGATAACGAGGATTTAGCCCAGCGGTGGAATGCCAATACCCAATACACTGCTCTCACTACCAGCTAAACCCAGCAATTACACAGGAAAGCGAGAAGTGTATGAACATGAACATAGGATGAAGTAGAAAACAGCATTTACTTATGCACAGAGCAGCCAATGGGAAATAATACCGATTATAAAAGTAGACACAACTTTGTGATTTACCTGAGAACACTTTTTTCTACGAACGTATGAAATGGGTAAGGGCGGCGTAAAGAGTAAGATAATGGCTGGAGTAAATTGTGAATGAAACTCGTTTCTAGTGTAACATCGACTCCAACTTTAAAAAAATTGTATACTGCAAGACTACATCAAGCACATCTAATAAGCATAATTGAAGCCATGACGCTCAGTGATTTTAAAGATTCCTAACGGCATACGATGTGACGATGCAAAAAGGAAATCCATCAAAATGAATATAGCAAGCGATCATAATAATCTCTAGCGGTAAAATTGAAATTAAAAATACAACGAGTAAAAATTCATCAATTCATAATAAATTTAACACATTTTCCATTATTTAGAATCAATTAGAATGAAGCTTTTATTGTTCGAGAGCAAATTTATCGATAATCATAAAAGCCTCTTTTATAATGATGATAAGAGACACAGTATCCTTAGAAACTATCGCGTTCTTTTTCCTTTTTCTACTGAATGACGTGGGAAGGAATAACCTTCAGATTAAAACATTAACCACAAGTTCTGAAGCGATACATTTCCATTGGATATCCCCATTACCAGATTATATATTATGTCAAAACTCGCAGTGCCACTTTACCAGATTATATATTATGTCAAAACAATGTGATCGCCCCTTTTGCTCTAAGATATAGCGCTAAAATATTTTAAACGTATGAATAAAACCTGTGAGCCTCTTTTCAAAGCAAGATTTTGGTTCCCGGCAACCTAAGGATCAATAGTGATGAACTGATTGAAAGAAAAGATTATTCAAAATCAAGTAATCTGATGAGACGGCACCCAGGTAATTAATTAAACGTCATTGAATGAGCTATTTTTCAAACGCTACGACTCAGAGAATTACGTCTGAGGAACGTTCAACTCTCTCGGTTAAAAATGCACCTTTTAATCCAACATCTCGAGGATCAATGCATTTCACCGCAAATTCGTGAAATTAACTTCATCGTGAATGACGTCCAAACATAACACTTGAAAGAGAAATTCACGAGTATCCGATAGAGTTGTCATCCATGAAAATAATTTTAAGACGCATAATAAATGCTAAGAAGTCCCATAACCGCGGAATTTCACACCATTAAGATTTATGCATCAATCAAGTAGGAAAAAAAACGATTGAGTTTTATTGATCTTTGAAATTGATCAAAGAAGGAGAAAAAATAAACCTTTCCCGAAATCTGGGTAAAATAATGAAGCGTAAAACAATGCCTAGAGTGGCTATTATTTCTAACTCCACTACAAATGGAATTCTTCAGAGTTTAAGACTCATTTTAAACCTTCCTTCGAAAAAAGCTTTCCTCAGCTACTGCACTTAATAACGACAAAAAAGTTGGCTCACAGCGAAAAGCCTATCCCATGACAGAAATAGCGAATCCGAACACCCATAGAAGAGTTAGTATTAAAGATGCAGGTGAATCAATCATATCACGGAAGTTATCAGTCAACTTTTTATCATAGTGATCAGTGGAATATGAAAACTAACCAATTAAAAAACAAAATTCCTCAATTTCCCCGATATCTGTAAGTCAGTAATTCTTTTTCACTTATATTCAATCCAAAAGACGGATTGTCATGAAAGCTTCCGCGGAGTAGTCTCGTATCATGAAGGGTTTCGGGTTTGCTTTCGCGTTGTGTCATTTTTGTTGACTACAGTGTCGCGAGCGTTCCAGCTCGCTTCTTCAGGTCGAAGACTTCTTCACTCGCTACCTGGACGTGAAGAGGCAAGCTGGAACGCTCGCGAAACTGTAGTCAACAAAAATGACACAACGCGGTGGCAAACCCGAAAGCCTTCATGACAAAAGACGGATTGATAGATTCTGTCTCGCCGCACAGATTTTTTGTTCAATCATGGGAATCCATAAATCCAGGGCTGGCTCGGTCATTGAAGTCTCATCGAGGCCTGATAATAATTGGTAGTGATGGCAAGTGACGAGATCGATTCCTGGTCGATTGGTCGCACGTAAATTCACGCCCGCGATACAACGGCACTTCCGAGCCGCGGGAATTGCGGAGCGTCCACTCACCAATTTTGCCTCGCGATCGGTCAACCTCTGGTGTCCAAAGCCCCGTCTCCTTCCTTCGGCACGCCCGTGATGATCGTGGTTGGGAACGGCGCGTCTCCGACCCGTGTCTGCCTTCCAGTCGCATCCACTGCCACTCCTCTCTGTCAATCTCTCTATCTTCTATCCCGGATAGTCTTTTTCTCTATCTCTTCGAGACGTGTGTACACAGTGTCGAGGTGTGCGCAGCACTGACCCTCGGGGAGGCGGTGGACGTACGGGGGGTCACCCCTTCGAGGGGGGAGGAGCCATTGGGCGGTGGTGAGAGTGGTTAGTTAGCATTTCCAGGGGTGGGGGAGGGTGAAATGGGGAGCGAAGGGGTTTGGCAGCGGTGGCCGCAATACTTAAAGGGTTAACGGCACCCCACGATCCTCGCGTCGGGGAGAGATTCCAGGGGTAACAGGGGCAATGGAGTGAGCGAGGTATGGACGGGACATTAGGGGGGTGGGGCGGAGGTAGGTTGCTTTGCACTGGACTCAACCGTAGGCCGTAGGGTTACCCATAGGGTTCGGCGGGGGTTCAGAGAGGAGGGGGGTAGGGAGGGAAGGAAAAAAGGGGAGTGGGTGGGGGACAAGGGAGCGTGACGAATAAATGCGAGGTGCTTCAATTTTTCGCAAAGTTTTCGCGCGCTCTCATCTTTGAAGAGTTTTAGACTAGGGATGAGTCAATTCCACTTTTTTTCGATTCCGATTCTTTCAAATCGATTCCCGATTCCGATTCCATCGATTCTTATTTCTAACAAACAGGTGGGATATTGATATACCATTAGCGTACGACTATTATTTTAATTCAAGCATTGGCTGAAATAAAATAACAAAGACAATTAATAGCCGATTGCAAGACCATTTAGTTATGGAACCAATAGTTATGAGGCCCATATAGTTATAGATCTCATAAATATATTCGGGTTGATGGAACACATCTTCTAGTTACTTATCTTATTTATCAACAGTTAATAGCTTCTAATATTTCATCTGATCTTCCACCGCCGAATAAAATTTGCGGAAGTTTAGCCTATAAATAATTGCTAATGCAGATAAAAATTAGTCAGTAAAGGTAAACAAACTAGTCATACGTCTCAAAACATCTCTTTTAGCAAGTAATTTAGACTCCAAGTTGTTCATTGTGCGTCCGCCATTTTGGCTACTTATGGAACTCATAACTCCATGCCATAAGTTATGAAACCAATAAACTTATCAAATATTTCTGCAACGCTTATTGAATGGATGCCATGGCTTATGGGTCCCATAACTTTATGGAACACATGTGTCACGTTCCTGCATCTGGCCATAAGTCGCTCAAAAAGTATATTTATTAACAAATAGCAAATATATCCTCAGCTTATTGAGGTAGTAGATAAAAAGTACAAATTGATAGCCTACACCCAAAATTACTGAGACAAATATGATGTGATAAATGAAATTTGATTTGAATATTTATCTATCTGGAATCGATGGAATCGGAATCGACTTGAGGCGATCGATTCTCGACACCGATTCTAATCCTGAGAATCGCTGGAATCGAGAATCGACATTTGGATTCGACTCATCCTTAGTTTAGACGCGTCGAAACACCGAAACTTCAAGACGAAGCGAAGGCCACTAGGCGAAGGGTCCGAAAGACTAATTCCTGCACCCTAATACCGATAGGAACATGTGGACAAGCTAAGCGAGTATGAAAATCCGTTGAGCCGGAATCACAGGATCATTTTCTTCCGTTCCTTGCAGGGATTATGTAAGGGGGGGACGCTTTTACCGATCGCTCAAATGATGGAAAATCACACGTTCATTCGCGTCGTAACTAGGAGAACCATTTCCGAACATGACATTTTCTTTTCTCAATCGAGAGCCTCCCAGATTTTCTCATAATCAAGATCAGTCACATTATGAATCTATCCATTATTGTGATTACTAGAAACCAAGCAGCAATTGCTCTTCCAGTGCCGTTAAGTACTGAACATGTATTAAGTAAATCTACATCTACATCTACGTCATACCCTGCAAGCCACCCAAAGGGTGTGTGGCAGGGGGTGCTTTCGCACCAGGCATGCATGAATGATATGGTAGAACACCGACATTACATTAAAAACCCGCGTACCATACATGCAAAGCGCCAATTACAAATCTAATACCCAAGAAACATTCTATCTCCAAATCGTTCCAACATGCAAGGGATACAAAGACTACTACTACAGATTCAAAATATCATGCTTAAATAAGAACATCAATATTTACATCATGCATAAATAAGAAAGAGGAGAATATAATGAGAAAGATTAACTGCCTGCCTATTGTCAATACTCGAACTATTCATGACGACGATCACAGCTGTTATGGTCCCGAATGGTACGCGGAAAAAATGACATTTTATACCTATCGGTTCTACAATCTAGCTCTCTAATTTTATTGGCGCGATCTAATCTGCCGTAGTACGAAGGGGTTAATAGTATGTTTTTTACGTCGTCAGTAAAATGATTTTCCTGAAATTTATTTAGGAGGTTAAGCCTATAATTTAATCTACGCTGTGATAGCGATTCCCATCCTAATTCTTCTAACAGTCCAGACACACTAGCCAACTTATCGTAGCATCGTTTCACAAACCTAGCTCCTCTTCGCTGGACGCGATCTAACTCTGATATCAACCCCGTTTCGTATGGATCCCATACACTAACAGCATATTCCAGATGAGGCCTAACGATTGAAAAATAACAACGTTCTTTCACTTTCTCATCACATTTTCCGAGTACTCTCTTGATAAAGCCTAGCTTCCTATATGCTTGACCGCATATTTCCCTAATATGTTTTCCCCAAGATAGGTCGTGACTAATTGTGACTCCTAAGTACTTAACAGACTCGGCGTGAATAATTTCTGTATTTTTAATTCTGTAAGCCCTAACTGGCCAATTTTTCTTTTTCCAAAAGCTGACTGCTACGCACTTTTTTATGTTTAGTTCCATCTGCCACTTTTCGCACCAAGCATGAATAGCAAGTAGGTCGATTGTTAACGAGTCGCTATCTTCGGAATTGTTAATATCCCTATACACAACCGCGTCGTCTGCGAAGAGTCTAAGCTTACTTTTAACGACGTTACTAATATCATTAATGTACAAGAGAAATAAAAGTGGACCAATTACACTTCCCTGAGGAACACCCGATGTAACGCTAACTGTGTTTGACATGATACCGTCTATGACAACCCTTTGTTCCCGCCTATGTAAGAATTGATTAATCCAACTAATAATGTTTTTATCTATTCCATATGCTTCTAGTTTTGAGAGCAACTTAACGTGAGGTACCTTATCAAAAGCTTTCCTAAAATCGAGGAATATCGCGTCAACTTGGACATTATTTTCACCCGAGAATAAGTTATGTATTAACCATTATCACAGTAATTAACTAACCACGACATTCTCCATGGTTTTGTTCGACCATAGATGGGTTTTGTTGCTTTTTCTGCCTGCTATATGCTCTCCCTAAAAAAGGATACTCGCGAAGAGACATTTTAATTTATTTTGTAGTTTCGCGCGTTTCGTATTTCCACTGTAGCTGTTTATCACGTATATTCATGTATCAAAGCGCACTAGTAACGGCACAGTTAGTATTTGCTGCCGTGACTTCTGTATTAGCTGTTGCTGGACTCCAAGCACGAATTCAAGGACGGAATACGAGACGGCTGCGAATGATGAAAAAATGTATTGGGATCCTTATGACTGCCGCTATTCCTGAAAGTGGAGTCGTAAGAGTGTCATAATGTGAGCTGTCGTTGCCGCCATCCCTAAGCCTTAACGTGGGAAATGATGATTTTATGCAGTCTTCAAGGGGCAAGTGTGGTCGAAGAAATGATGTGATGATTTCATGACTTCTCTTTTGCTCTCATTCTATAGATATACGCTACAAGTCCGTCGACAGTGAAATGGGTGGTTTAATACATGATTTCAAACGAGTGCAGCGAATATGTGTAAATGTCTCTCACGAACATAATCTTATGAGATCTAAAGCTTTTGTAGTGACTGGAATGGGGAAATGATTCAATCAGAAAGTAAAGAGGTAGAATGAGCATTATTTTGTAATTTTGAGCACTTTTTTGACAATGCGATGGACATTTTTGGGCTTCTTCATGCAATCGTCGAATTTATGATGGACGTACGAGTTGGAGATGTATGGGGAACATATTCCAAATACCTTTGCAAGCACGATCAGGGACCATATACTATCTGTGAAAAAAAGCAAGATACATGAGTTTGAAATGCTCCATCGTCCAAACTAGGAAACCGATTTCAATGCAGTAAAATTCATGAGAGAGCTTGTTCATTTCTACGTTGGATGATTTACTTAATAAATCCTCTGCCTGTTAGTATTTGTTGTACTTAATTTTTTCTCAAAAAAGTACCCGTTTTTTGCGCGTAAAATCCAGTTCTCCAACTTTGAGCGCTTGGGATACCCGTAATTTTTGTTCCAATACTTTGAAAGTTTGATATATGAAAGCCAAATCTATTTCTAACTGTTTGCAGAAAACAAATTGTTTATATCTCTAAAATTGAACAAGTTATTGTAGACAACGCAAACCTCTGCTAACTTCGAAACTAATGGCTCACATGAAAATTCATTGAGACTGTTGTGTGCTCAGTAATACAAGTAATACGGGTACTTAGATCATGTGGAGTTAATGTCATTATTATAGCTAATTTCTTCTAGTAGTTCTCAATATACCGATAAGTATGAAAGTCGGCAGACGGGAGGACTAAGTCGCAGCCTTTCCGCGCAAAATATCTTTTCCAACCAACTTTGACAGCAAGACTTTCCTCGTATGTATGGACTACCTTTCAACAAGATAAATGTCTTATTGCTTATACAGTAGTATATTGGCTTTCAATATATATATATATATATATGGGTTTTTTTTAGGAATTCATTACCATTCATAATTGGGAGGCTTGAGAACACCGGACGCCTATTGGCGAAGTCGTTTACAGAAGAGTTCAACTGCATTGGAGCACTCCGTATAGCATGTTCTTTAAGGTTTTCGATAATTTCCATTCAGTACCCTTCGACCACCCAATTTGTAATACCATTACTCTGAATAACCCGTAACCAACAAATTTGAAAATGTATACGATTTCAGTGACATATTTACGCTTCTTCAGGCATAATGATTTACTTATCAGCCTAAATCTACTCAATTTCTAAGTTTTCAAAAGTAGAGCTCTAGTGAATGATTCTCCACAAAATCTTTCCCCAATAACTGGTGGTTATAGTGTCGTAATAGACCATGTTACCTTTCGATGTTGCGTATTATAGGTTAAGTGATATGAAAATAATTATTTGAATTCCTTTTAGAAACCTCAAAAAAGAACAGCTAATCAATAATTCCAATCGATTAATTCATGCACCTGCTTTTCAAAAAATCAACTAGACCATTTCAATGGTCTACTGACGCAAGTATAAGATTTGGCATATTATTTTAAGAAAGAAATATATTTTTATCCTCGCAGTAGTCAATAATATAATATCAAAACCTTTTAGCAACCCTTTAACCTAAATAACAGTTAGAACATTCAACAACGATTTCTAAATGTTTTCTTGTTAAAGAAGAACGTTTACATTTCACGCTTTGGAGTTTGAAATCTAAATGATATTTGGGTCGTGCAAAAGAGTTTACCAAAGGTTGGTTCTAATTTTGCCATCTACGGTATGTTTTCAAATATTTAATAAAGCGAGTAAAAATGCCGCAGACTCACGCCTTCCAATGAACCCACTAACTGGCCGACCCTGATGCGAACAGGGACGCCCCATCGAAGCAAAAGGAATTTCCATCCGACGCGCGGTTACCGCATCTGCATATTGGACCTTACTTTCACCCCAAATGAATTACCGAGTGCGCAAAAGGGACATTTTAAATAAAATATTTTATTCGAGAAAACCGTGTCATTGTGTTGGGGATTGAATGTGTTTTAAGAAAAATAGGGGATCGGGTTGGTGTGGCGGCGATAGTACTCGCCTACCATACCACACGGGCGGCCAGGGTTCAAATCCCTGCAGAGGCGAATGTTTTTCAGGGGGAGTCCGACCCCTACTTGAGTGTCCTATGGAGGGCACTTCAAGTACGGTACTCCGTCTGTCGGATGAGACGTTAAACCGTGGTCCCCTTGGCGCCTTTCGATAAGAGCAGGCTAATGCCGACGCCGCCGGGTTTCTATCCACCCTTCCTCCCTTACCTATCCCCTATGGCGCAAATGACCTTAGCCGCCGGTCGCCTCCCCAAATATCCTATCCTATAATTAAGAAAAATGCGGGATTCTGTGGTGTAGAAATTCAAAGTTTTGTTGTAGCATTAAAGAGTGAAACGCTAAAAATACCAATTATATTAATGCAGCAAGATATTCTTTTTTATGTTATTTTCCCTCAGTCTACGAGAAAGTGGCGTTTGAGGGTGGCAATATTGAAAGCTATCTTGTGGCAGCTGTCAATAACGCTATTGATTAAGATGGCTAAAGCCTGAGAGACACTTATTTCAGAGCCTTAACCTACCCCTTCTGAAACCTTAAATATAGCTTCGTTAGAGTAAAGTTTTAAAAACTGAGATGAAAAAATACGGTTTCCAAGCAAGTTTTACTGTCATTCAGCTTTGAAAATGCAGTTGTCAACATGGGGTGTTACGAAGGTTGTCCAGATTACAGCAAAAAACGTCACTTAGAACAAGAAAGCATTTATGAACTTATATTTAATACTGTCAATAAGAAGCGAAGAGTCCCAGGGAATTGAATAAATAGGAAAATTAGGAATTCATCACATTATGTTTTGTGTTATCAACGAATTACTGCCGTAATTGAAGGCAAAATGCGGTATTTCCATAGAAATGGAGCTGCAGTCGGCTCCGATGGCTGGACAGATGTGGTCATTAAACAATTCGTGGAAAAATCTGAATATTCTGGACCATGATGATGGTTTTCGATAGATAACCATTTTTTTAAGGAACGCAGGATTTTTCTAAAACCAAATAATAAAAATGTGTAATCAAGAATTAATTTTGACTCACATAGTCTGGCCTAGAATCACCTTAAAGTCCGGCGCATGTTTCCGTATTCTAGACATCTACATCTACATAATACCCAGCGAGCCGCCGCATAGGCGTTTGGTAGGGGGTGTTAGGTCACCAGCCGTGTAAAGGTGTAAGTTTTTTGGAGACGAAATGGTGACATGTATTATAGGAGTGTATTTAGTGGAGCTCAATTTTTATTGTGGTCGCTTATTGTGCGCGGAAAGAACGAATTTTTGCACCTATCTGTTCGGCAGTGTATCTCTCTTATTTTATCTCATCTGTCAGACCTAGAAATGTAGTGAGGAGACATGATAATATTCTCTATGTCGCTCTGAAACACACCAGTTCTGAATTTATCAAGCAACCTAAGCCTAGCGTGTAGCCTCCGAGTCTCTAGGGGCTCCCACCTTAAGCCCTCTAGAAGTTGTGAGACACTATATGTAAGCTGGTAGCAGTTCAAAGCGAAGCTCGCTGATTTCCTTTGTATTTTATTATTTTTTTGGGTAAATCTATTTGACCAGTGTCCCAAATGCTCGCGGCGTATTCGAGGTGTGGCCTAATCAGAGCGAAGTAGCATCTCTCTTTGACTTTTTCATCTGAAGACCTTCCTATTATACGCTTAACAAAACCTAGTTTCTTTAATGCTCTGCCACATATGTTTTGTATATGTGTTCCCCACGATATACTTGAAGTTAAGGTAATTCCAAGATATTTTACTGTTTCTTAAGACACCAGTGTACTTCAAGCTGTTCATCTCAGGATAGATCACGTGAACGCCCCAATCTTGAGGAAAAAGGTTCCTTACAGCAGCGCCACCTTACCCACGGATTACCGGTCGTCGCTAGGGGGCGGGGATTCGGGGGGTGGGGCGGGGATCGCTTCGGGCAAGAGGCGTGCAGCGTGCCGGAAACGCGGCGAACCGGATCTGGCTGCGTGCGTACGATTTGGGGGATGGGGATGAAGCGAACCCGAGGGGCTTTTACCCCCCTCGGGGTGTCATGCCTGCAACTGGTTTCGGTCATCAACGCTTTTAAGAGGTGACGGGGGGATTGAGGGGAGAGAATGGACCGCGAGAATAAGGACGAGAGAAATGGAGTGAGAATTGGCGAGAACACTTCTTGCAAGGGATTATCAATTCCGATCGCCTTGGTTCCGTTTCCCTCACCTGACAGTAAGTCGTAAAGCCCTTTGAAATCAAGAAGCAAGATAAGCGTAGCCAAGGTGAATGGCCAATTTGGATTTAAACAAAGAGAGCTTCAAACAAAAACGAAGCGTAAAAGACAAAATTAGTAAAAATTGAAGCCCAGTTGACTGACCGTAATCAGCTTCTATGAATGCAAGCCATAGCTTCCATGATTTCAAGTTGTCACCAGTTATGAGAAAAAATGTTGGTGTTCCATATTAAGCAAGTTTGAAAAATAGGATTTCTGGGGATATTTTATACCGACAGCTTCTCCTCGACATATTACGCAATGCCTCTCCTTGTACGTATGTGAGCTAGATAAGAGACACTATTTATTTTCATCCTTCACTGGATTACTTAATTCAATTTAAAGAATTGAATTAAATAATACAGTGTTCAATATCAATAATCCAATTCAAAGAATTGATTCAATTCTTTGAATTGAATTTATGATTTTAATTCTAAGTACTGGAATTGAGATGCAGTTCTTTTGAACCCATCGTGAGCCACATGGATTACCATGATATCGACGAGACAGAATTCTCATCCGGTTCTTCTCCAATTATTAAAACTTACTTACGTCTGTCTGTCATCGTAAGGTGCTAGGTTTTTAAATACTTCAACACTCCTAGCAGTGAGTCGTAACAAAACTATATGGTTTTGTTAAGATTCAGGCGTATACTATAATGCTAGCATGGACACAGAGCTCATGTGCCTGGACCGGATTCGAACCGGTCACTCCAGAGTCAGCCTCCGTACTCAGGGCTTACAAACACGCCGGGAAAAAGCGGGTTAGGCACCGCTCCAGACTAGAC
Organism: Ceriagrion tenellum; assembly: GCA_963169105.1. NCBI lineage: Eukaryota > Metazoa > Arthropoda > Insecta > Odonata > Coenagrionidae > Ceriagrion > Ceriagrion tenellum. Next base: position 139,541,424 of record OY720639.1, on the reverse strand, counting down.
AGTTGTCAAGCGATCCTCCTTGTATGAGTTAACCAGGAGCCAATGCGTGGATATGCCATTCACAAACAGCATCCAGTGTGATGCCGAGAGTTTTCAGGCTGGATCAAGAGTGAGATTCCTAACAACTGTGATTACAATACCTAGATTACACCTGCTGTAATACATTCCACATCTTTGAATTGGTACAGCTCGCCATACCAGTTCTTTAGATCATTCATACACTCATAGATGCCAGATCTCACCAAGGCATTTTCGCAAATATTTACCTCAACATTTCCTTTTCTCACTCAGTCCAACGATATCAGACGGCTGATAACATAACAATACCAACCTTACCACTAGATTAAGTGTCCAGGGAGGTTCTCCTTGGTGACAGCCAATTCGAGGTCAAGCATGTGTGAACATGTACTACCACCTACGATATCACACGCTAGGCATAGGTTTCTTGGAAAACGGACATCAGGCAAGATGAATAGTGCGACTAGGAGAATATATTTACATCCCCTCGTTATATCACTACAACGTATAGGAGTGACTAAATAGGAGATAAACACTGCCTAACTGGCAAGAACAAAAAAATTCTTTCAAAACACCATTGTTATTACAAGAAAAACAGCGAGACGCTAACATATGACACATTGTAAACACACAATTCAACAAGCAGGCATTCCTTTTAAAATCGACATATTTTTCGAAAACTAGCTGCCGCACCATCTCACATTTCAACCAAATTTGGTGTGTGGATGGTGCCAACCTTTGCGACACCAAACGTGCCACACACCTCTGCGATGACTCACAGCGTCGTACGTGGATGTGTATTAAAAAAAGATGCAGGATGGAATACAAGAGGCAGATGAAGGAGAACGTCAACATGAAGTCTCATAGGAATGTGAAAGTGTCGGGTGATTGAAGTGAGGGTTGCTGCTACCAAGCCCTATGTTTTTCGGATTGGCGATTGTTGATTATAATAATGATGACGAGGTAAAAAGCAGATCTTCTATGCGTGCTAAGTGCGGAAGCTAGTTGGCAAAATGGTCGAGTTTCCGGCTTTCCATTGCGAGGGACTGGGTTTATATCCCGAGAGTAAGGTAGATTTCCCAGTGGAATACAGAATCCCCCAGTGGAATCCAGAATCCTCCTCCTCTGATCGAAGGTAGAAATATACGTAGATTAAATCTTTTACGAAAGTTTGATGTAGACTATTTTTTGCCCGACGTTCAAAATATTTTGCTAGAGCCAAACTATTATGGTAGGAACGGTCACATGAATAATATTAAGGAAATAGACTGCAGAACCGAAAGATTTAAAATGTCATTTTTACCACGTACAATTAGGGACCATAACAGTTGCGATAGGATACTGAATAGGTTTTTTCAGTAGTGCTAAATATCTTAATATGATTATTAGCTACTAACCTCGCATGCATTCTCCGGCATGATATACTCTTGCATGTCTTAGTACCTTTTAGTGCTATTTATCTGCCGCATTAATAAAACTAACCAGTAGTGGGACACCTCGACAGCCAGGATTTATTAACAACAAACCAGCATGGGTTCAGAAAAGGACGGTCTTGCGAAACTCAATTAGGTCTTTTTGTTCACGATATTTTAGTTTCCGGAGAAGGTAACGTACAGGTAGATGCAGCGTTTCTTGACTTTAGAAAAGCTTTTGACAAGGTTCCCCACTGTAAGTTACTCGCGAAGTTAGCATCATACGGAATAGACAGTAATATAGTAGGCTGGGTAGGAGATTTCTTACATGAACGCGTTCAAAGGGTGGTATTAGATGGTGTCAGCTCAGGCGAAGTAAAAGTTACATCGGGTGTTCCCCAGGGAAGCGTGATAGGCCCAATTTTATTTCTTCTGTACGTAAACGACTTGAATAGTGTAGTAAAAAATAGCAAGCTCCGTCTTTTTGCCGATGATGCAGTAGTGTATAAAGAAATTAGAAATGAAGAGGACAGACAGTGTTTAGCTAAGGATTTAGATGCGATTGATGATTGGTGTGATAGATGGCAGCTAGAATTAAATTTGAAGAAATGCGCGATTATGAATTTTTGGAAAAAGAATGGCCTTCCCCGGAATAATTATAGCATCAAAGAAAACAAAATATGTAACGTAGAATCAATTAAATACTTAGGCGTCACCATCAGTGAAGACATGTCATGGGGGAAACACATCAGGGAAATAACTAGTGTAGCAAACCGTAGATTAGGATTCGTAAAAAGGGTTCTAGGCAAATGCGATGAGAGAGTCCGAGAAAGAAGCTATTTTACACTTGTCAGGCCTCATTTAGAATATGCCGCTAGTATATGGGATCCGTACGAGGAAGGTATGATAAAAGAGTTAGAGCGCGTGCAAAGGAGATCTGCTAGGTTTGTTAAATGCCGTTATGATAATTGTATTAGTGTTACGAGTTTAATAGAAGAACTAGGATGGGAATTATTATCAGAACGCAGGTTAAAATTTAGGTTAAACCTTTTAAGTAAATTCGAAACCGATTTGTTCACAGATGACGTTAGATATATATTAAGAACCCCTGCGTATTATGCTAGGTTTGACCATATTAACAAAATTAGAGAGATAGATTGTCGTACCGATAGATTTAAAATGTCATTTTTCCCGCGTACCATAAGAGAGAACAATAGGCAACGTAGCAAAAGGGATAGGTAGGTGAAACATAGTTAGAATAGTCTGTAGTGCATGATGCATGTAATAACTACCAATAATCCCTTCCTTATTATGTAGATTTTAACCTGTACTATACCGTAGTAACTAATATTCTATTGTAATAACTACTGCAATTACTTTCAATAACTAATAATCTACTGTAGTAACTAATAAACTATGACCCTATTTTCTAGCATGTCTACATTATATATCCTACTTACATGGCAATAGTGCATGTTTGGTGATCTTCACCCCCTGCCACACACCCTCGTGGTGGCTCGCAGGGTATTACGTAGATGTAGACGTAGATGTAGTTATATCTTGAGTAGCGTAGTGCATGGGAGCATTTTCTTCTACGTACACTCTCCTGGTTTGTGGTCTGACTGCGTACCGTTGTCCTGACTGCTTTTGGCCTGCGCCTGGCATTCGTGGAAACGTGCGCGGTTCTGATTTGAACTGGGATGAGTGCTGCATGCCTGGTGTGGAATCACCCCGTGCCACACACCCTAGTGGTGGCTTGTACGGTATTTCGTAGATGTAGATGAACGCAGATGTACTTTCGTAGATGACACAGAGTGATGTAGATGCGACCCATTCTTGCTAGCTCACAGTCCGAAGTCATTAATGACTCTTCTGATCAGCGATGGCATCACGGATAGCTGAGGATTATGGGGAAATTCGACCAAAACCCTCACTAAAGAAGTACAGCCATTTCATTCGTAACGGATCTGACATTTATACTTTATTGAATGTATTTTTGCACGTATTTTACACCCAATTTTTAGACCAGAAATATACAAAAATGGATTGTCAGAGTAAGTGTGTCAGGATTTGTCGGTGGTAAAGTGGCCACAATAGAATTTATAAAAGTACAGTGGATAATTGTGACGAGTAACGCACGTCACTCAATTCTGAAGATGTTATTGTGGTTACTGAGAAATCATCAAAAACTCTGATCCTTAAAGTTACTTATCAAAAAAGTAAATACCATTCCTGCTACACGTAATTTAAATATTATTTGTTGCCAATAATATGAATTGACACTATAAGATTTAATTCTGAAACACTGATCTAGTTTTGAAACGGATGTCTCACTGATTTTGTATCAGAAGTAATTAAATTTTCATCCTTTATATTAAACACTATAACTTGTTTATAACGGAATTCAATCACCCATTTTATGTTTTTTTTATGTTCTAAAAGTATTTTGTGAAATAATAAATATTATTATTATTATTTCATTGCATTAAATCCACATAATATGCTTGCAGTTCACTGAAAATTTACACAAGAGTTTAGTTTTGATTCTGCCTTATGAGCCATCTTCATTGTTGATTTCAAATGGTAGGGTGGTTAGATAAGTCATCGTAAAATCATATACCTATAGTAATTTTTATTTATGTAATGAATGTTCATTATTAATCTATTTTTAAATGATGTCTTAATGATCTGATAATATTTAATGACTTTTTATCTTTTTACGTTAATTCATTTTTCACATGGATGAGCTGAGTATTAGTGATTAAGGTGTCCACAGAAAGATTTTCTACTATTCGTTCCCAGGGAGCTGGAACTAAAAGCAAATGATTTTCGGTGTCTTGGTCGTATATTTGCGAGCGAAAGAAGAATATGTGAAATCAGTTTGATGACAGGTAACGTGAGGACTATTTCTTCTTGGAAGCCAAATACTCAAAAACAGTAATTATTGAACTTTACACCGTATAATTATGTAATACAAAGTATCAATGGCGACATACTTGGATCATAGGATGTCGCCTAAGCGACAAAACCGGTCGACCCCGAATACAAATGTGTGAAAAAGGTCCGAGTAATTTATAAATTCATTCAAATGGATTTTTACAAGTGAAGCCTGTCACTATCGAATTTAGAACAAAGCCTGCACTAATGTACAATTATCGCGAAAACGATGCTAGATATAGACTTATTAAGGTCGAACAGGTCACATGTTGTCAAGCAAGACGAAGAAAATATTTGGATCTCGACGGATAAAATAACAGCACTTAATAAGCGTTAAAAAAATTGTTTTTAACTCATGAGGCATTGGAAAATGTTTACATACATTGGGGTGAAAAATTCATGTATCACATGTTTAGTGTTAAGGTTCTAATAATTAACTTCTGAAAATCAACGTGTTTTGTAACCACGGACAAGTATGAATTCATAATAATAATTTCCAAGTTCATTGGGCACAGCATGATTAGTCTAATGTCTGCACAATCACTGTATTCACATCAATTTTTCACCTCAACGCACTAACTAATAGTTACCAATATCTCATGAGTTAAAACGACGAAAATATTTGGATCTCTAAGTATGAAATGAAAGTACTTTCTACATGACAGAACTAAGGCACTTGAAACTTTACACCGGAAAAATATTTAAATTGACCAATTACGATAACACCACATCTAGTTTTAGCCCGCCGTCACGTCATCTTAAAAAGCTAATTAAATTTAATCTTTAGTCAAAGAAAACCTGTAATTGTTTTGATGCTGCCTCAATGGAACGGTTCCCATGCATCGCCAGTGAATCCGCATTTATTTAAGGTAGTTTGAGCACAATATCATTCTACTTAGGAATCAATGAATCCGGTCTCATTTTAAAGAAAAGTACCTCACCCTTCTAACGAAACCAAAAATTCAACCCCTTACCACATTACTTTCGGAGATATTTGGCAAAAAAATACCAGCCCGTTTACATGGGAAATGGTACGTACATGCACTCCAGAGATGCACTTAGAAAATGAGGAATTTCTAACACTTAGATGTCGTAAAAAACTAACAGCGTGTAGTTTGTTTGTTTTCTCAACTATATTTGAAAGTTAATCATATTGCCACCGCAGTAGGTTCTTGGGTATCACAAAAAACCTTCCGTTTTGATGGAGTTTCAAAAGCACCGCGCGAAAAAAATGAGTCAAGTTAAAGACTTATTTAGATATTTTCATTAAATTACTTACCATTTCTGTCATATTAAACTATATTATTGCACCATTAATAATAGCAATATTTAATTGGTGTGTCCTAATGCTGGTGAATTAAAAACGTATAATTCGAATACAGTCTCTATCATGACTAGGGAACTATCTCGCTCGGACTACCTTAACAGTACCTAATTTTAAAAACGACGGTCTACGACTGAAACGAGTGCCATAGACGCATTCGCATTATTCAACGCCAAAACACACGAGTCCCACTTAGCGGTGACGAGGTGAAAGAGGAATGCCAAATTTTCGTGTGCACATATATTTTTTCTGAATCCCCTCTTTAGCGGTGAACAAGAGAGGACGCGTCCTAAGCATTCCCGTCCCGAGGCAATAAATCCCGGCGCCAATCCCACGACTTCCCTCCCCCCTCCCAACTCTCCCTTAAGTGAGGAGACGCTTACAAGACCTGCCCCTCCCAAAGCAGACCCCCCCAACCACCCCTCGAGGATCTAAACGGACAGCAATTTACAAAGAAAGACGTCTCCGCGCTCTGCGGACAGAGAAGCGTCGCGACAGCAAATATTTACGTATGTATCTCCTTCGTGTGTAACCATGGAAACCATGAGACTCCTCTTATCCTCATCCTGTCGCACAATTCGGGTATAATGCACTCCATCTAATCGAACACAACACCGAACTACTTCTTTTCTTAACTCATTTCTGGTACAAACAACCAGTATTTGGAACACAATACCTCTGGAAATTAGGCTCGCCCCTAACGGCAGATTCAGAGAAAAATTGTACTGGTACCTTTTACGTAATAAGAACTGTTGAAAATAATAAATTGTGCAATAAAATATTGACAAAATTTTCCAATTAAATAATCCGTCAGTAAAGTAATGCTTACTGGGGTGGAGGTTGGTGCGATGGAGGTAGGTGACCAGGGTTGTCATTTTTGATGCCCCGGCCAACCGTCCACCTCAACCGAGTTGCAAAGTGTATCGGCACACATGCCTACTGGTCATATATATATAATAATATTGCCCAATATTATTATTATTATCATTATTTTTTCTATGTAATGTAGCACCTGAGAAAGTGAAACCATTATTTTTTCTTTTTTTTTCTTTCTTTTTTGCCATTCTGTTGTTTTTTCATTCGGTAGATTATCCACAGTGTTACTGTTCTAAAATTTTTGTAATTGTTTTACTGTAATTTAGGTAAAAGTAACTGGGAGAGTGTGTTTATATCTGAAAATGTAATTTTGTTGAACCCAGAGTCCGAAGGACTAGGTTCTTGAAATAAATTCTATTCTATTGGTTGACTTGAATGAGAGGCCGTTTCGACCACTCTTAATCTGCGAAATTTGCTTCTGGAGGGTTGGTCTTCAATATAATAATGACGCGTACCTGTTGCCTACCTTTCTTAAATGTATTTTTGTATCATCGGGGCTATACTAATCAATTCAGTGGTATCATGGGTAATATGATGGAACTCCTGAATGACTGATCACAAAGGAATGCAATAGCTAAGTTCAACAGGTATTCATTTGGTGCGACCGGTTTAGATACATGGTATCAGCATCAGGCACTGACAAAACGAATCAATAAGTGTAAGATAAATTGTAAATTGCTTTTAACTCACGAGATATTGGAAACTACTGGCATAGAGTAAGCAGTAACTCTACTGCTGTTCCATTACTTACTCCAAGCCACTGGTTAATAAGTACCTTGAGGTGAAATATTAATCTATCACATTTTTAGAATTAAGATTCGAATAATATAGTTCTATTGACCACTGGGTTTAGTAACCATGAACAAATAGGACTTCATAGTTACCATTTCCAATTACATTGCGCACAGCATGATCAGTCTAATGTCTTCGCAATCAGTGTATACACATCAATTCTTCATCTTATGGATACAAGAAGTTACTAGTTTCAAATGTATCATCCGTTAAAAAAATTGTTATCTAAATTTGACTGATAAAATAAGAAATGAGGAAGTTCACTGAAGAGTGGAATAGGAGAGGACCCTATGGAACACTATACAATCGTTAGGCCACACCTCAAATACGCCGCGAGCATTTGGGACACTGGTCATAAAGATTTAACCAAGAAAATTAACAAAATACAAAGGAAAGCAGCACTCTACGTTAAAAACTGCTACGAACGAACTTATAGTGTTTCACAACTGTTAGAGGGATTAAGGTGGGAGTCCCTAGAGACTCGGAGGCTGCACGCTAGGCTTAAGCTGCTTGAGATATTCAGAACTGGTGTGTTTCAGAGCGTCACAGAGAATATTATCATGACGCCTCACTACATTTCTAGGACTGACAGCGACAAAATAAGAGATATACTCTGCCGAACAGATAGGTGCACAAACTCGTTATTTCCGCTAACAATAAGCGACCACAATAGTAACTGAGCTCCTTTAAATACACTCCTATAATACATGTCACCAATTCACCTCCAAAAATTTTACATCTTTACACGGCTGGTGACCTACCACCCCCTGCCACACACCCAAGCGGTGGCTCACGGGGTAGTATGTAGATGTACATGTATACATAAAAGAAGAACGAGGGTGATTGGTTTACATCCTGAGGCACGATGGTTTGGTGAAGAATATGATAGACGGGAAAATAGAGGTCATCCAAAGAGGAAGGCCAACGGTCAATGGCCAATACATGGACCAGAGGAAAGTTTGTCATAAGAGGAGCTAACAACGAGTCAGGGAAGTGGCTTTAGATAGGGAAGATGGCTGCAGTCGACCAATCTCAGGAATGAACGACCAATGGTGATGGTGTACCTTATGCTTATTATATCATATACTCCATCATTTCACATCCTGACATCCTTCTCCTTTACACGGAAGGTGTCCTAACCTCACACCCATTGCCACACACCAAAGCGATGACTCGCAGGGCAGTATGGAGACGGGGTAGTTCGATTAGATATAACCGTAGCTCTATCTATATATGGATCTCAACAACCATTTCCATCGCATGGACGCCATTAATGTGCTTTCTGATTATTTACCGACATATTATACCCAGTGTCGTCGTGTACAAAAGTGTACTTCTCCCCACTTTGTTGTTTGGTAGTGAAACATGGGTATGTCAGGGTAGACATAAGAGTAGACTAAACGCCGTGGGTATGAGTTATCTGAGGAGTGTTTGCGGCATAAGTAGGATGGATGAGGTCAGGAACGAGTGGGTAATAAATGAATGTGGGTTAGATGCTCCAGTAATGGACAGATATGAAAGGAGTGTGCTTCATTGGTTTGTCCATGTTGAGAGAACGGATGAGAGTTTAATAACGAAACAGATATATAAGAGCGAAATGAATGGTGCGAGAGGTTGAGGTAAGCCGAGAAAGTTGTGGTTGAATGTGGTTGAGGAAATTCTTAGGAGGAGGAATATTAAGGAGTCTTAAAAACAGGAGGGCGTGTATGAAGCAGTGTATGAGGGTAAATGAGGCAAAAGAGGTTTGCAAGGATAGGTCAGCACGGAGGATATTATTGAAGAGGAGTTAGGTGTACAAAAATGAATTTATGAGTGAAACGCAATGACTCGGCCTACCCCGGAAGGGAGCGGCGAGATTGGTATGTATTTATATTATACCCAGGGAAATATGCGACGCAACCGTCATTTCGATAACAAAGGCACTGCCAATAACCAATAAAAACGTCAGACAGCCTATTCTATGCTTGAGTAGACTATACCAGAATACCACATTCATTACAGACTTATTCACGTACCCGAGTCCTTTATCTACATCTACATCTACGTAATACCCTGCGAGCCACCACGAGGGTGTGTGGCAGGGGGTGAAGATCACCAGACATGCACTATTGACATGCAACTAGGATATTTAATGAAGGCAGCTAGATAATAGGGTCATATGGTTAGTATTTACATAATAAGAAAGGGATTATTGGTTGTTATTACATACATCATGCACTACAGACTACTCCAACTATATTTCACCTACCTATCCCTTTGCTACGCTGCCTATTGTTCTCTCTTATGGTGCGCGGGAAAGTATCCATTGTATTCTTCTTTATGAAAAGAAGAATACAATGGATACTGAACAACCCAAGTACGTAGATGTTATGATTATTGTAACTCAAATGATTCAAAAATACAATTGCGAAAAGTTGGCAAGAGGAATGTAACATAGTTTTGTTGAACATTGTTTTGTTGAATATTTCAGGGTTGACTGTTTCCCCCCCCCCCCCCAAAACACACTTACTTCTACATCTACACCTATGAAATACCGTGCAAGCCACAACTAGGGCGTCACCATCACTGAAAACATATCATGGGGGAAACACATCAGGGAAATAACTAGTGTAGCAAACCGTAGATTAGGATTCGTAAAAAGGGTTCTAGGCAAATGCGATGAGGGAGTGCGGGAGGGAAGCTATTTTACACTTGTCAGGCCTCATTGAGAATATACCGCTAGTATATGGGATCCGTACGAGGAAGGTATGATAAAAGAATTACAGCGTGTGCAAAGGAGATCCGCTAGATTTGTTAAAGGCCGTTATGATAATTGTATAAGTGTTACGAGTTTAATAGAAGAACTAGGATGGGAATTACTATTATAACGCAGGTTAAAATTTAGGTTATATCTTTGAAGTAAATTCTAAACCGATTTGTTCACAGATGACGTTAGATATATATTGAGAATCCCTGCGTATTATGCTAGGTTTGATCATATTAACAAGATTGGAGAGATAGATTGTCGTACCGAGAGATTTATAATGTCATTTTTCCCGCGTACTATAAGAGAGAATAATAGGGAGCGTAGCAAAGGGATAGGTAGGTGAAATATAGCTAGAGTAGTCTGTAGTGCATGATGTAATAACAACCAATAATCCCTTTCTTATTACGTAGATACTAACCACCTAGCTGCATGTGACCCTGTTCTCTAGCATGTCTCCCTTAAATGTCCTACTTGCATGGCAATAGTGCATGTTTGGTGATCTTCACACCCTGCCACACACCCTCGTGGTGGCTCGCAGGGTATTACGTAGACGTAGGGTGTGTGGCACGGGGTGATTCCACACCAGGCATTCAGCACTCATCCCAGTTCAATCAACCACGCGCGTTCCCCCGAATTCCAGGCGCAGGCCAAATGCAGTCAGGGCCACGGTACGCACTCAGACCACAAACGAGGAGACTTGAGTAGAACATGCTACCATGCAGCACACTACTCAAGATTTAACTACTGGTTAGTATTATTAATGTGGCAAATGAATAGCTACAAGGTACTAAGACATGCAGGAGTAAATGATGCCAGAGATTGCATGCGAGGCTAGTATATACAATTCATGTTAAGATATTTAGAATTACTGAAAAAAATTATTTAACCTATTCAGAGTCCTAGAACTGATCTATCACAACTTTTACGGTCCCTTATTATACGTGGAAAAAAATTACATCTTGAATCTATCGGTTCTGCAGTCTATTTCCTTAATCTTATTCCTGTGATCGTCCCTACCATAATAGTTTGGCTTCTAACAAAATATTTTACTTGCTTACTTCCACACCCTCCCCCGTCGTCATCTCGAGGGGGTTGGTTGGCGGTTGGATAGGGCGAGGGGGATGGAGGAGGAGGGGGGAGGGGGCGAGGGAGGAGGAATAAGCACTTACTGCACCGTGTGTTAGTGTGTGCAAGAAGCGGGTTGGGGGGGCGCAGGGGGCGACCGGTTTTGTTCCCAGATCGTGAAGATATGAAAGAGAGAGGGAAAAACAAAAGACGGGGGTGAGGGGAGGAGGAAGAGAGAAGAAGCGAAAGGGTCGAAGAGGCGAAGGGATTTCTCCCACGGAGTTGGGAATAAGAGCGGAGGACATGGGAGGGGGGCTCAGAGGCGAGGAGAGGACGGCGTTGAAAAAGGAAGGAATGGATGGATGAGATGATTTGCCAAGTGACAAGTGGTGATGCGGGGGGGGGGGGGATTGAATCGAGTAGTCGAATCGAATCGACAGTTGCGGGGGAGACGGAAAGAAAGAAGAGAAAAGAACATTTCCAGGAGAGGAGGAGACTTGGAGAAAAATATCGATTTTACCCGATGCTTCGGTTTTTTTCCTCTCTCCACCATTTAAGTTTCCCGACGCGAAAGCCTGCCGGAAAAATCCATTTCTTTTTTTGCAGTCAAATGGGACATTAAAAATAATTAAACAGCATCATAACTGAGTAGATTCCAGGTTCAGATAATGGTCAAGCAATGGCAAACGCAAATGCATGAAAAAATACACGACTGTCGTCGACTCACGCCGAAGGGGCTCTCTCGATGGGCTTGGGAGGCGATCCGGCGAGGCGTGTGAAAGACTCACAATGAGCAATCCATTCGCTCTCTTTTCCAGAAAGTGATCGTACCCGGAAACTCATAATGACTGGGTTTAGTGTAAAACATCCAGAGGCACCGGCCAGTTTTGAACCCGGGACCATTCGGTCAACGGCCAAGAATTTCTACGGTTCTTATGGGTGGCGACGTAATGGTGATCAGTGTTTACCTGGTTTCTTCAATATTCTCATAATCATCTCCCAATTTTTCATCGTATTTGCTTTTCATCTACATCTACGTCATACCCTGCAAGCCACCCAAAGGGTTTGAGGCAGGGGGTGCTTCCACACCAGGCATGCATGAATTTTACGGCAGAACACCGAAACTACATTGAAACCAGCGTACCACACATGCAACGCGCCAATTAAAGATCTACTAACCAAGAAACATTCCATCGTCAATCGTTCCAACATGCAAGGGATTTAAACACTACTACTACAGATTCAAAATATAATGCATAAATAAGAACATCAATATTTACATCATGCAGAAATAAGAACGTAGAGTATATATAAAGAGAAAGATCTACAATCTAGCTAATGTCACTATTCGCACTATTCATGACGACGATCACAGCTGTTATGGTCCCGAATGGTACGTGGAAAAAATGACATTTTATACCTATCGGTTCTACAATCTATCTCTCTAATTTTATTGGCGCGATCTAATCTGCCGTAGTACGAAGGGGTTAATAGTATGTTTTATAAGTCGTCAGTGAAATGTTTTTCCTGAAATTTAGTTAAGAGTTTCCGCCTATAATTAAAACTACGCTGTGATAGCGATTCCCATCCCAATTCTTCTAACAATCCAGACACACTACTAAACTTATCATAGCATCTTGTGTTAGCATGATAGAAGTGTTATCCATCGAAACGTTGGCAGCAGCCAAAAATTTACGCCGGTGTGAATCCCGAGAAAATTTCACGCATAATATATGCCGGGAAAGTACAAAATCATTTATTATCATAGCATCGTTTTACAAACCTAGCTCCTCTTCGCTGTACGCGATCTAATTCCAATATTAACCCTGCCTCATATGGATCCCATACACTGGCATCATATTCCAGATGAGGCCTAGCGATTGAATTTGCTTTTATCAAAGTCCTCGTCCTATATTATAGTATCCAACAATGTAAAGCCACCGGTGTTTGCCAAAACGAAGCCAACATTTAGACTGGACCAGTAAGCCCAACAAAATCTCCCACACGAATATATACAAAGAGATAGAAGCAATATCGAATTCTAGACCACTATTCGAAATTATTTTCGTAGAATCAAAAGGGAAAGGGAATTTGTCTCATTATTATGATTCATCTTTCAAAGGTTCTGTGAATAATTTAATTTTATTCAATCAGTACTTCGCGCCGGTTATTAGACGTTCTGAAATAAAATTTAAATATTTCAAATTTAAATTTTGCATTTTTTGAGAAAGTGACCATAAAAAATTCGCAAACTTCGGAAAATAAACTCACGCCGAAAGAGCAAAAATCCTGTGCGGACCTAGTATGGGCTAGACATACTTCAGTCCACAGATGATATGTAAGCATAACATAGAGTATACCTACGTAATTTATTTTCGTAAAAAAAATATCCTTTAAATATTACGTAGTTTGTAAGTGACAATGTTTACCATGAAATTGATTTAAAAATAAAAAATATTAGACAGGTCGACCCAACACATAGTTTTTAGAATGTCGCAAAAATAATAGACAAGTAAGCAAACTCAGTTTTGCCATTTTAATCAAGATGTAACTCGGGTGCAGATGGATTCCATCATATTTTTAAAGACTGAATATGAAATATCGTGGCTTATGGTTATCATGGATCTTCAGGATTTACGCAAATAAGACGGAATGCACATTATAGACACACTTTTACCGAAAATCGATTCTTATTGGAATTCAACCAATAAACTTTATCGTAGATTGCTAGTATGCGGGACATAACCATTTTACGGACCAAAGTTTGCCAGAAAGTACCAATAAAACAAGCAGATGGGGAAAAATCTAAAAATTTGACTGGTTCGACTTAAAATAACGTACTTTTTGAATAAATTTAAATGGGAGAGATCGCCCGTCAATTTTTCGCACCGATTTGCAGACTCTTAATTCCCTCCGGGATGGAAATTATTGGGGACTAAAGTTTCACACACTTTTCCATCAAAAATGGTAATAGGATAGCGGAATTATTAAGACCACCAATGCGTGAAAACCAGCATAATTCGAGCTAAATGCTCAGATAAAGGCTAAATATTTTTTACTCGCTTAGAAAGCGACATTTTTAAAATAAACTGTCATTGCTTCTCTTTCTTTTAAAATTGGTTGGCGACATAAAAATACTGGGCAACAACCTGTTCAAGAGAAGAATTAGAATACTTTACTATTTATCGGTAGACCCACTTCGATTCTCATCCGATGCCTCCCAACTACACAAACACCATATGCGGCCATAGGATGGAGTTAAGGCAAGGCCGAGACAAAAAGTCGAGCGCATCACTCGTCAGTCCACGCCACAGCGTATCTCGAACAAAGTGCATCGGGACGGACGCAAAAAATACTCGATATGTAAGTATTTGAGGAGCATACAAAGCGTGGGAGAAAGGAAAAAGTTCCCCCCGTGATATATGTGCATACATTACTTGTGGATTGAAATAACGTAAAATAAAGATAAGGATCAGACCAGTAATAATTCGAGAGAGTAAATAAATGCATTATGCATCAAGTGGAAAGGCTTTATTTGAACAATTGTATAAGTGTACCTATCGGGAGACAGGAGATTCGAAGAACAGAAAGCAACGTTATTCGAGCCAGGAAGCGTGGATGATTGTGTCGGCAACGTGAGAAATCGGCCGACGGGCACTGATACATTTCTTTCGTCTCACTGGCGATTCCTTCTCGGAAACTATCTTGCGGGGGAAAAAATCGTTCAAACCTTTGGGATTGCTTTTTTTATTGCAGCGGGTAAAATTATATTTAATCACTTTTATTCAACGGTGATCGAAGGGAATCTCCTAATCAAGGCACGAAGTACTCAAGGTTTCATTACAATAGAAAAGTATAACAAGCAACGGAAAATAAAAGTTCTTTCATTAAAGAGCAGCAAGGTGGTAATACCCAGACGAATTAACTAGATTCTTCGACGAGAATGCTATGCAAGGCAATGGAAAGGTAAGTTCACGCTTGGGAACAGAGGATGTACATTGATGTAATATAGTTCCATAAGTACCAATGAATACCTGCATACCTCATGGTTCATCGGTTCAGGAGGAAATAATCGATTTATCCCTCTACAAGTCAATTAGCGAAAAGAGCTCATACATTGGAAAGCCTTAAGGAGAGGTCAAGATATTTTTTGCGCCTTCGGTAAGAAGTTGTTTTCCTTTCTTTCGAAATCCTTCTCGTGTATTCATAACCCTGGTATTGTTACACTAATTAACATTTTAAACATAAAAAATTACAAGTAGAAAATAACAAATATAAATATTAGCAAAATTCACGAAGTCAAAATCTTCAGTGTATCACTAAATTGAAAAGTTTACTTTTGTCTTCAACCCCTGAAAGATAATGGAGCGATGTCGTAACAAATCGTCTTCTGCGGATATTTCTTTCAGGAAACTCAACTGAGAGTTACTAAATGACTCGCTGTTAGTCAGAAAGCTCAGCTATCTCATTTTAACCGTTGTTTTAGCAGACATGCAAAAGTGAAATCAGGTAATAATTACTCATAGTTGGCCTGTCCCTTTTGAAAAATAGAAGTTACTACAGCAACTTTTAGTTGTTCCGGGAATTCCCTTCTTGGTAACACACTTCGATTGGAAAAAAATTCATAAATGAGAGCAATGTTTGCATTCACAGCTGTCATTATAATAATACATATACATTTTTCCAATACCTGTGACATTTGCGACTACAGTCGCATCCTTTACCATCACTTCTCGTATGATATTGCTCCCTTCCATTGAGTCTGTCGGGAACTTATATACAGCGATTACATTACATTAATATATGGAAAAATCGCTTCTATTTGTTTAGATTTAGATCCCATAGCTATTCGAGACTTAATCTCCACTTCCAATCTCCCGTCAGCATGCTCCCCAGATATCTATACCGTCTAACCTGCTCTAATCTTCCCTCATTCATATTTCCTACATTATTCACTCTCATAACTTTCGTTTTCCTAACATTTATTTTCATTCCATAGTATTTCATTCCTTCCTCTAAACTTTTTATCATTCCTTTAAGTGCCTGGTTGTCATCGGCTAAGATCACCATATCATCAGCGAATTTGATGCTTTTTACCTCCCGTCCTTTAATTCCTATCCCTTTTCCATTCTCCAGGGTTTCCCTGACCATCTCCTCAATGTAGATATTGGATAGTGTTGGTGAAGGGCAGCGGCCTTGTCTTACTCCTTTACCAAGGTCCATCCATTCTGTCAATTTTCCATTAACTTTAATGGCCTTCTTCTGGGTCTTGTACAATTCCCTTATCAGCCCCCTATCCTTCCAATCTACTTTCTTCATTTTAAGAATTTCTATCAACTTATCCCATTTTACCCTGTCGAATGCTTTTTCCAAATCTATAAAGCAGAGGCTTACTCCTTTTCCTCTTTCCTTATATCTTTCCCCAATAAAATTATCCTTAGTAGCGCAATGGCTTCTCTTGTACCCCTTCCTTTTCTGAGGTCAAACTGATCCTCACCAACATTCTCTACCATTCTTCCTTGGAGTCTATTTATAGCACTGCACTTTAACTGCATGAAAAAAAATGCTATATTTATTACCTCAGTAATTTAGGTTACCCAAAAATTAAATATCGCACCGATTTCTATAATTACAGAGATTCAAGTGAGTCCATTATTCAAATCCTGATACCATATATTTTACGTTCTCAAAGTAATCATAAAAGTACTGTGACTAGCATTTGAGCAAAGACACCTTGTTTTTATATTCCCAACAAAGTCTATTTGGAAACCTAGGATGAAATTGGAAACCATCCGATAATATCGTAATGTACGGAAGACATTAGCGCGCACCACTGCACAGGGAAAGAATGCACGGTCGCGTCCAATCAGAAGGAAGCCGAGACATGACGATCACCTAACAACACTCATTGTGCCATTTTTTTTAGTCGAGGAAATCTTTCTTCAGCCGTTGTTGTGACGCATTCCATCCTCGTCTCGAGCGAAATATTGAGAAGTATTCAACGAGAGCAGCAAAACCTCCAACAAACAAAAGAAAAGTGAATTAAGATTTCATAATGGCCTTCGCATAGGGGATCAAGTTAGGAGGGCAGTGGATGAAATATGCTAGATTCGCTGACAATAATGCGTTGTTTAATAAAATTGTTTGTAAAAATCGGATACCTGATTACTTCCCGCAGATAGTTTAATACACCGCTTTGGTTTCGGTTACTCTTTCCATTATCAATGTTACACATAATAGCAAAAATTTCCATAAGGTCGGCTTAATAAACTCTATGTGGAGTTTCACGAAGTATCCTTCTTTTTATGTGATAATGTTTTCAACCTTTAATTTTACATTCTGTCGCCAGAAATTTTGAACTCGAAATGTCACGCGGTACATTAACCTGCACGTGTTCATGTACAAGTTCATGAACGAATGCATGAACCAAATAGAACAGGTTCTATTTCTCTGTTCACGCGTTCATGCATTCGTACATTAACTCGTACGGGTTAATGCATCGTACAACCGGGGGTTAAGCGTTTGCTAGTTGACCATCCAAGGGGAGGCATTGCTTGGGAGAGTCAATAGCAAAGCAGTACACTAAATATGTAATTATAATTAACAATCACAAACAAAAGTATAACGAGAGAGCAAATCATTCAGAAATGAAGAGTTGATGACGGGGACTTAGAGCAAGAATGCGAAGATATATGACCATCTAAATGTCGAGCGTGGAGTGTTGCGTTATATGATTCAGAAACAAGGACTCGGAGAGGAAAAGGAGGGAAACATATAACGTTAGCGTACATGAGATGAAGGTGAGGAGGAGAATGGAGGAAGTGCTGCATGCGAATGGGAATGTGATGAACCAGGGAGTGCTTTGGTGCGGGTGGGTGAAGAGAGGAAGATTAGGTGATTGAAACGGGTGAAGACGGAGGAGGGATGGTGAAGACGGTGATAGAGGGAGGATGGGTGCAGGGAGAAGGGAAAAAGAGCGAATACGCATTATGGGACGAAGAGAGAGAGAGAGAGAGGAACGAGGAAAAAACCAAATGTATGGTGTTGTCCAAAAAACAAGTGGAAAGAGGAGAAGACAGAGATAAAATATTCAACCAAATAGAGATAGTAGAGCACTTTAAATATTTGGGGACAATAGTCACAAATGATAAATCTATTGCAAAATAGATTGAA
This sequence comes from Ceriagrion tenellum, assembly GCA_963169105.1. Classification (NCBI taxonomy): domain Eukaryota; kingdom Metazoa; phylum Arthropoda; class Insecta; order Odonata; family Coenagrionidae; genus Ceriagrion; species Ceriagrion tenellum. The sequence continues at coordinate 139,523,081 of OY720639.1, read as the reverse complement.
GCGAGAATTGCAGCAGGAAATCGAGCATACTATTCATTGCAAAAAGTATTCAAAGCAAAAACTGTTAGCAGACATACATGGAAAAGAATCTATAAAACTGTCATCAGGCCAATAGTCACCTATGGTTCGGAGGCATGGACGTTGACGGTGAGAGAAGAGAATTTGTTACAGATGTGGGAAAGAAAAATTTTTTGGAAGATATATGGACCAGTCAATGAAGAAGGACAATGGAGGATTAGAACGAATCAGGAAATGCAGCAGCTGTATGGGGAAGATGGAATATTAACAGGGATTAAGAAATCGTGAATTAGATGGGCAGGGCACGTACAAAGAATCGGTGGGGAAAGAGTAGTCAAAAAATTTTTAGAAGGAAAACCAGCAGGAAGAAGAAGTAGAGTAAGACCCAGGAAAAGATGGGTGGAGGATGTAGAAGAGGATTTGAGGAAGCTGGGGGTCCGGAGGTGGAGAGAAGCAGCGGAGGACAAAGAAGAATGGAAGGAAGTTGTGAAGAAGGCCACGTGGGCTACATGGGCTGAAGCGCCGACGATGATGATGATGATGATGATGGTGATGAAGAGAGAGAGATGTACGACGCACTTTGAGATGGAGAAAGAATTCGAGCGAGCAGACCGTTGTCTGGAGCCTGAAATGTACAGAGGAATTCAACCCTTTCTCCGAAGTAAAACCTGAAACATCAAGTACAAGCATAATATACTCCTGCATGCCTCAGTACCTTTTAGTGCTATTTATTTGTCGCATTAACAATACTAACCAGTAGTTATATCATGAGTAGTGTGCTGCATGGTAGCATATTCCTCTATGTATCACTCTCCTAGTTTCTGGTGTGACTGCGTACCGTTGCCCTAACTGTTTTTGGCCTGCGCCTGGCGATCGGAGGAACGGGCGCGGTTCTGATTGAACTGGGATGAATGCTGCATGCCAGGTGTGTATCACCCCGTGCCACACACCCTAGTGGTGGCTTGCACGGTATTTCGTAGATGTAGATGAAGTAAAACCTAGAGTAGGTATCCGGTAGATCACCGTAATTATACTTTAAAAACAATCTTCATCATCAGCATGTTGAGCCGGAAAACACAACTTCACCACAGAAGGCACTGAACGACTGAAGGAACTATTCATGTACAGCAACAGGAGAGTCGAGCAGTTACAAAGGCGACTGCTGCAATGCAAGAGCCAGTATTCTCATTATTGTCTTAGCAACAATAATACGCTATTAATGTTCTTTGAAAATGAAAAGCACTCAGGTTGAATACAGAAAAATATGGCTGTAAAAGGCATTTCAGAAGTTGGGATCCGATTCAATTATGAGATATTTGAAATAATATTAATATCTACTACTGGCACCAGAAGACATAGCATCTCCAGTGACGTAAGTACATACATCACTAGGAATATTCACTCGCCAAGTGCATAAATAAATAATATTAGAAGAATCTAAAAATTTAGCTTCTGATTCATAGTTAGATAAATTCTGATAATGGTTCTTTTGCCACTGGGCCATCGAATTCGTCATCATTGTAAGGAAACCCCCCGCATATGGGTAAGTCACCATTTCGCTGGTATTTTATTATTCGGTACTTTACAGCTGCCGTATCTCTTTTAAAAGATGAATCTCAATCTCCAAGTTTTTACATTACATATGGCAGGTTTGCCATTATTTTTATTTTGTAAATCACATGTTTAAACAAGCTACCCCAACGGAGAAAATCATGGGGATCGGGTTGGTGTGGTGGCTAGAGTACTGGCTAAGCATGCTAGAGAAACGGCCAGGGTTCAAATCCCTGCCTTCCTCCCTTACCTATCCCCTATGGCGCAAATGTCCTTAGCTATCGGTCACCTCCCCAAAAATCCAATCCAATCCGAAGAAAATCGTGTATAAAAATGGCAGATTTTGACCGTGAAGCCATTTTTGTAAGCTTCTAGAAAAGAAAGGGTAAATGCATAATCAATGTTAATTTGTACATTATTAACTAGTTTTTTACTCAAAGTAAGCAAAATTTCAGACCTGAGATTTTTCTCCTTTAAATTTTTTCTTGTCGAAAATCGGATTTTTGAGGGAAAAAATTTCAGATTTCAAGTTGAATTTTATCCCATAAAAATACATACATAATGATCATTTTTACCACTTAAGGGCTCAATTTCTTTTATAAAATTTAATTTAAACTCATAGTCTCACAAATAAAGCTGTTAAGTATTATATTTACCGTATAAAAACTGAACAATTTCAGCGAAAGACGGGAAACAGGAACTTTCCGCATGGTAAAATATTAATCTTATAAATGTGGAGTTAGATTCTATTTTGTATAAATAGAACTAATATAATATTTCTTAATCTTATTCTTCGCGTTGAGAATTAACGGGCATTTCTGCAAGTATAGTTTTGATTAGATAACGCCCTAAGGTTTGTCACGATAGTCGTCAAATTAAAATCTGCCAAGCCGTATACTCACAAAAATTTGACACAATAAAATAAAATCTGAACGATGTATTTTTCACACTTTATTTGTTATTAACTTATTGTTTATTATTCATGGTGATAACAAATCAATTTTTGCATCTCATTTATCTGCTTTTAATCACACGTTGGATTTTGGAGTAGAGATTTTAAATGTTCATGACAAAGGTGCAAAGCTGGATTTTTTAGAAAACTTAGAGATCATATCAGCGTCTAAGGCTTTGGAACCGAAATTGTTGAATGAAATTGTACCGTTTAATCTGTCTTCACTTATTCATGTACCTGTCCCGCCTTTAAAAAGCACTCCCCCATCATCTTGACCTTCAACACGCTCCCTATTCCTATTCAATCACACCTTCTAAGCCCCTACCCCAACCACTCCCTCAGTACCCTCCCTCCCTCTTTGTGAATGTATACATGGGCTCGCCACTGGGAGAATGTACGAGTACCCTTGTCGAAACCGGTAGAGTTTGGTGTTCCAATTAAAGTGTGAAAAATACATCGTACAAGTTTTATTTTATCATGTTACTTTGTCACAAAGTATCGCCTGACTCGATCCAACGAAAAATTTGACACGTTTATAAGAGGTCGCTCGATCTCTATAGGATATGCCACTCATCGATATCACTGATCCCAAAAGATCGTTCGAAGGATTGACAGTTAAGGTAAAAGCAACTCTGACGACAAGATCCAGGATCCCTTTAATTCTTCGACTCACCGACAGAAGCTAATTTCTCTGACTAATTGTTGAGTATAGCTTCTCGTCCATTCGAGAACTCAATTATAATGATAGGAACAATTTCTGCGGGACATGGAAGCATTTCTCTCTGTACTCGCCCGGGCTTCAAAATGCCAAGCAGACAGACATGCGGAGGAGGGGAGGAGAAATAAAAAACGACGAAGCAAAAGGAAGGAGGGATCTGCGAAAGAGCGGCATTTTTGCCAGGGACGCGCGGAAATCACACAACTTTCCGCTTTTATCAAAGCTTCTTCGAAGTCGCGAATATCGGATGTCCTCGGAGAATGGGAGCATGGCGGCAGATGGAGACACAGCGTGGGCCGTAGCCGGTTCGGCATCTTGGTCCTCCGCGAATTCACCCTTCAAAGCATGCGCTCTGACTTTTGCTCTGAATTTTGCAACTTTACGATGTTTTCCACCAAAAACTCACTTCAAAATCAGGATGAAAGAGCAATTTTAGGACGCTTTAAAATAAAAATGAGGACGCATTCCTCGGATATATTTTTTATCTTCCTCAATTTTTCGCATAATTTGCGATAAGGCAAATATTTACACGATTTCCATATTTTTTGTTATTTTGCACCATATTACAGACTTGATGGGTACGTACATCAACTGCGATAGAAGATCGTCAGATTGCAGTGACATAAGACATAACCTCATACTCAAGCTCCAGATTTTTAAATCAACCGACCAAATGTTCATCATTGATGAGGAAATACGTATTAAGGACCAAGAGTACGTCCATTTTCACAGTGACGAAACGTGACTCCTGCAAGCCTTTCAACGTGCATAGTGCACTGCATTCTTCAACCCTGACGTCCTCCACCTGGAAACCAAAGGTCGAAGACTTGACGTTTTGGAGCAGTGGGAGATCAGAAAGAATGGTGCTAAAGGACACTCAGTGAATGATCACATTTACTTGGCAGTCCCCACTCCTGGATGTCAATTTTTAAAAATACATTGTACCTCCGACTTCCGTTACCGCCCTCCTTAAGAAATCCCCTTGGATAACCGCTGTCCCACCCAAGAAATCCTTAACCCAGGCCAATCCGAAACTTGCCGAGTTCAGTACAAACGCCAAACGCCAAACGCCAAAGGCCAAACGCCAAAATAACTTCCAAACGAGTTCAGTCGCAAACGCAAAGCACTAAGATTGGTTAATACGGATGATTCCCATCTATAAAGTAAGTTACCTATAGTTTTTATTATGACTAGATCGCCGAATTTTTAAAACTGATTACCACCACGACGCGGGGATCGGGTTGGTGTGGTGGCTAGAGTACTGGATAACCATACGGGCGGCCAAGGTTCAAATCCCTGCAGAGGAAGAAGTTTTTCAGAGGAAACCCGATCCCTACTTGAGTATCTAGTGGAGGACACTTCAAGTACAGTACTCCGTCTGTCGGATGAGACGTTACGTCGTGGTCCCCTTGGTGCCTTTAGTTAAGAGCAGGCTAATGCCGACGCCGGGTTTCTATCCACCCTTCCTCCCATACCTGTCCCCTATTCTGCAAATGACCTTAGCCATCGGTCGCCTCCCCAAATATCCAATCCAATCCTTCCTGAAAATGTCTCTGATCGCTCCGAGTATCATAATGGAGAACTTAAAGAGCTCATAATTGAACGATGAGGGGGGCGAGAGAATCCAAATAACAGTATATTAAATATTTTCGCCGGCTTGGCAATGGAAGTTAGTTTTTTTGTTGCTCTTCTCTCACCGTCAACAGTGGAAATGCCTTCACTACAGGTTTTTTGCGATTATGAAAAAAATACCTCGGTGAGTGATTAATTTACTTTTTTTAAATAGTTGATAAGAACCACACAAAAGTAAATTTCTCACAAGATCTATGCGTCAAGAATTCCTCATTTTAAAAGTTGTCTCCCTTGAGTGCACACCGAATGTACTGAATAGTGCATTCCCATGGAAACTGATTTTGGGAAAATATTTTGAAATGTACCGCGGTAAGTGGCCAATATAATTGGAATTTTTGGAAAGGTGAGATATATTTATAGTAAATTAGATAAAATTCTTTGATTTTACGTGTAATGTGTTGAATTTACATTATATCTCACAGATAAAGCCAAACGTATTCCCCCTGCTAAAAAATTCTGTATAGTTTCCTCAAAATACTTCTACAAAATTTCTTAAAAAGTTCTGTAGATACTCCTTAAAGTATTGAAACGACATTTTACGGAATTCCCTACAACGTTCTGCAGATTATCTTAGGACGTTCTGCAGAATTCCTTAGGACGATCTGTGGAATTCCCTACGACTCTCCATATATATATATATGTCCTTCGAAAAGGAACTGGGTCAACGGAAACTTCACATATTTCCGTAGAGTTGCTGAAGTTATACAGAACAGCTTGTAAGGAGTTATTTTGCTCTGCAGAAAATAACTCTACGGAACACATGTTCTCTAGAGTCAGGCTCTCATGTTCCGTACAGATCCTTAGAAAAGGAACTTGTTCTGAAGAAAAAAGAGTCAATGTCTGTAGAATTCCTTACGTTCTACAGAACATCTTCTAAGGAATTTTTTAGCAGGGACTGCATGAAATGGTTGCTGGTCACCATATGCTAGGCGCAACATCACGGCAGGGACGCCGTTTATTGGGACGAGATATCGTCGAGGAAACCGCCGTTAGAGCTGAATGGCATGTGACGAGGAATTTCACTCATTTATGGACATGAGCGGCCTCGATTGTCGCAAAACCTGAGCGCTACCGACAGCTGCTGTCTTTCCTCAATGACTAATATGCAATGGAGAATGATCGATCATAAATATCGGCCACAGATCATCAGAAAACAATCCAGTGCTCGATAAAACCGCCGACGTGGTTGTTTAGCATTCAGAAATGATATTCTGGAATCGTATTAGTAGCCAAAAGTTGACCACATAAAAGATTATTCGACGCTCCTAAATCGACCAGAGAAATCCCGAAGAAAGCTGAAGACGCTTTAACTAATATTGTGTCGTATTTTCTACTCCTTCATCAGGATGGCTACTGATATCCAATTTTAAAATTCCCTGACCTTTCCCTGACTTTTCCCTGATGAATTTACCAATTTCCCTGACCGATCGCCAAAAGGTCACCTATTATCGGAATATTGTTTTCTGCTACATTAAATTTTCTTCGGCAGCTTTAAATTTTCTAAAATTTCTAATCATCGTCTAGTATTTTTAGAGCTGCAATCATGTATTTACTATAACATAGTGTGCTCATGTTACCTCTCGACCTGAGTTTCGGAAGTTAAAAAAAAACGCGAGGTCAAATATTCCGAACAACATAGCCTCGGCTTCCTTGTGATGAGCGCAATACATTGTGATCATGATTTTAAACACAACTAGGCAAATATAGTAATAAGGATATACAAAAGGGATACATTGTACGTCTGATTCACAACTAAATAACTAAGATTCACAACTGAATACTCCACGAATTGATGGTTCTTATTCCATGCACGTCAACGACGGACGTTAGTTTAAGTTGGTGAAATAAAGGGCGTGAAAGACTGGCCGATGAACGTAATGGTAGAAAATAACGAGGATGCCTATTCCAGTTTCTCCCTGACTGTTACGAGAATTCCCTGACTTTTCCAGAAATTCAAAATTCCCTGGCAATTTTAGGTTTTCCCTGACGATCGCCACGCTGTTAATTAATTACACCTATTTCCACCAAACGTTACAACAAACTGGTCAGCACATTTCTCGTTACATCGAGCACGTGATATGGGGATGTGGGGGAGAGGGATGATGGAGGGTGGGTGCGGGAGGGAGGGGGTGAGACAAAAGAGTAGGGGAAGGGGGGTGCACAGACGGACCTTATATGGGAGGGGCGAGGACAGGAGAGGCGAGGGAATTCCGTCGCGAACAACTGTTCACAAAAACGCCGATGCGGCGATGAGAAACGGCGGTGGCTAGGGGTAGGCAGGCAGGCAGCAAGGGAGCAGAAGGGGCGAGAGGGGTGTGTTTCTCCCGTTAACCCCTCGCGCTTCTTCCCCGCGACGGAGACACCCCACACCCCGAGAGAATGTAAGCGCGGCCCCCGGACGGTGAGTGGCAGGGGATGCCTCGAGAAACCTTGTGTGTGAGCAGAGAGACGGTGTTTGCGGGAGAGACGTAGCGAGTGGAGAGAGAGAGAGAGAGAAAGAAAGAAGTCGGCTTGGATTCCTCCACGGGCGCTGGCGGTGGACGGAGGCCGGATGGGGGGATTGGGGGGGGTTTGGGGTTTAGAAGTCGTCCAGGGAGAGTTTTTGGACAAGAGGAGGGGTTTAAAAGGGAAGAAATGTCCGAGGGGAGTTGAGCCGGGGAAGGAAGGCAAGAGGCGTTAAGGACAAAGGAAACGACTTCATTACCACCGCCGAAATCCATATCTGGGGGGAAGAAGAAAAAGGTGCTCATTTAACATTCGGTGCGCCAACCTTACAATACACATTTTCGAAAATACTGAGTCAACAAGCTGTCACTTCCAGGGTGGCTACTCATATCCAATTTTCAAATTCCCTGACCTTTCCCTGATGGATTTACTAATTTCCCTGACCGATCGCCAAATGGTCAACCATTATTTGACTATTTATTTCTGTTGAATTAAATTTTCGTCAAAACAAAAAATGAATCAATACATAAAATTATTACATAAATACATTAAAAGCTACAGGTACGTCCTAATGAAAAAAATTTATTAAACCTTCATAAGTTAAACTCTCATCCAAATTATACACAATTTTAATACATATTTTTACCCTCAGTTAGGTTGGGCTATAAAATACTTATCTTAATAATCATTGTCTATTATTTTTAAAACGGCAAGCATGTATTTACAACGAGCTAAAGTGCATCAGCTGAGTCTCGGAAGTTAAAAAAACAAACAAAGGTAAAATTTTCCGAACAGCATAGCCTCGGATTCCTTGTGATAAGCGTAATACATTGTGATCATGAATTTTAACAGTACTTGGCTTATAATGGCAATGAGCATATATAAAATGGATATAAAATATCCACGTCTGATTCACAACTAAATAACTAAGATTCACAACTGAATGTTCCAAGAATTGATGGTGTTTATTCCATGCATGTTAGCAACGGATATCAGTTTCAGTTGGTGAAATAAAAGGTGGGAAAGACGAGCCGATAAACGTAATGGTAGAAAAATAACGAGGATTCCTATCCTTCTTTCTCCCAGACTGTTACGAAAATTCCCTGACTTTTCCAGAAATCCAAAATTCCCTGACAATTTCAGGTTTTCCCTGAAGATCGCCATCCTGACTTCAGCGAATAATTCCAAATTTTCTTAAAAAAATATCTGCGAAGGGAAGGTGTAATGAATACATATTCTTCTCTTCTATTTGAGGACTTTCTGAGACAAGGCTCTATTTAGGATGTCCAACAGGTTAAAAAAAATCCATGGCAACCGATGTTTCGATGGCCGAGTCGTCCGTCATCTTCAGGCCTGAAACCACCTGTCGAGGACTTCAAGGTTTACTTAATGCGTTTAAAAATATTTGAGCTTAAAACATGCTTCCAAAATGCTTTAAACACAGTACATTAGGAAATATCTCAATGGAACTTTTTTTATATTTTCTGCCTCTTTGACACGAGACTAATTGGTGGTTTTCGTAGAGTCAACAGTGGAGTTGACTGAATGGCTGAAAATTTGTTAACACGTCTAATACTGTTTAGGGATGGGAATCACGTCGCCATGAATATATATTATGGATTTGGATGTTTGGCATTGTTGCTTGGGCTACAGAACTTGCTTAGCACCAGGCTGCAAAACAGGGTATGCGTCTACGAGGACCCAAAATAGGAGACTAGGATTGAAAAATAAGAATCTGTTCAAGGCGGCGGTAAGTGCATTCCTTTTCACCTACACTGCAATGATGGCCATTGGGAATACTCATGAAGTCACCTCGCATTATTATTAAATTTCCGTATAGCGATATTCACGAAGTGCTAAGAAGTTAATTGTGCATTTGCGTAATTAAATTTGGAGAGGAATTAAATATATCTGTAGACCGGACAATATTAAAAAAGGGTATAATTACGTCCCGCGAGTAGTACTACATTTTCTATTCACTACATTATGATTAATTATAAGTAAAACCCATGGTAAAACCAGTATGACGTGTTAATTCACAAACTATCGACTGTATTTACATTTGAACTTCCGTCTTTCATCACTAGGCAGCACCACTTTCCAAAAAGTTGTTTGTTTGCGGAATTCTAGACAGTTTTTGGCGACGAGATCACAATCCATAATATATATTCATGCACGTCACCTAAGAGCACATCATGGAGGCTATTTTAATCCTCATATTTTATAATGATTTTCTATTAGCGGTTCCTCTGCATGCGTTCCAATGGCTTCAACCATTATGAATATAAAAGATAAAAACCATGCACGACCACTAGAATGATTATTCTACGCAGAATCTCCAATGTGTCGTCAAGCGATGCATAAGAAGGTCTTGGCCGAAAGACTAGACTATATACATTCCTACGTTGACTGATACGCAGTATGTCCTCAAATTGTCAAGTTCCCCTCAATGGTTTTAAGTCAAAAATATGTGAATGCTTTTTAGACTTTCTGCGCATATATTCCGGATAAGCTCGCAAAAACTTTTCCGCTACCTTGCCACTGAAAATGTTCTTTCGACTCAGTTTAGCAAAATACTGAATTTTGCGGAATTGATAACGATTTTCAGTGCCCCCGAGCCGAGGCTAAAAGGACACATGAAAGTTCTCAGGAACCTACTGAATATGTTGCTAGCAAAGGTAGAATGAACTATAAATTATGCCCATGGAAAATTTATCAGTGATCCAGAAAGCATTTAAATAGATCTTGCTGCATACACTTGATGGGAAATATTAAGATTCCTTTCAACACTTGTATTCAATCTGCCAATCGGAGGAGTCTTATACTCTTTCCTTAAAATGACTTTTACCGCTGACAGAAATAGACCAAAAGCAGAAACCAAATACATTACATTTCAGTTCATGTCCACGACATTATGTGGAATTCTGAAGCAGTTATTGTAGTCAATGACAGCGTTACAATGAAGAAATAAAAAGAAATAAAGACGTTGTCTGAGGTGGAGTGAGCCACATCAAACCAATAAGTCATTTGACGACTACTAATGATGATTAAGACTGTGACCTATTTTTGGTAAACTCAGAAAGACAATTAATGGATCTGGAAATCCTCTTTCCTCCGAAGATGAACTGAGAACAATCAAGAATGTCAAGGTCACATTAATTTAAAGATTAGCAGTCACCAAATTATTAAAAATTTCGCGGTCCATGTTCGTCAAGCAATGATGGTTTTGGGATAATCCGCGTCACTCTAAAAAAAGCCAACGTTTCCTCTCCTTTGCCGGAGACCTCATCATGGCTGAATGACCTAATTGCCTTTATAATTGTGCATCAATTTATATCGTCACGGTGGTGCAAGAGGGGGAGGGGGTGGGTGTTGGCGGAGAGTATTCTGGACGTCGCTCTTCTTCCTGGAAATTACTGGTAGCCATGATTCACTTATTCTTTGTCCCTGGTCTCTATTGAAATTCTTGCTACGCTTTTTTATTTCCAAGGCCTCCCGGAAGAAGAAGAAAAATTGCTGCACAATAAAGACAATTAGGTCATTCAGCCCTGATGAGGTCTCCGGCAAAGGAGAAGAAACGTTGGCTTTTTTAAATCTTGACGCGGGTTATTCCAAAACCATCACCGATTAATTAGCAGTCATTTATTCGAAAAGAGGTAGACGCAACAATTAAAAATGATCTAAACAGTTAACAAGCGAAACCGGAGAACATGCTATTATTATAGTAATCATAAAAACGCAAAGTAAATAGCTATTTTAGCAGGAAACGAGACCTCAATCTCTAATATAATTAGGCTGAGGTACCCACCATCCAATTAAATCGGCCTTGACGTCCACTTTTTGGGTGAGGACCAACAATAGCAACTTGAACCCAAAACTCACGCAACAAACTCCAGCTCATTATGCACAAAGAACTACAGTAAATCACAATATCTACTCCTTTAGGTACATAATGAAAGCTTCAAAAAAGTTAACGATGAAATGATGATAATTATAATTCTCCTCTCAAAGAATGCAAAAAGGTGACATGACGGATCTCAGAATGGTTAGCAGGGTCACCTCACAATGCAACACGATAAACACACTATGCACCACGGGAAACTGAAAAAAATTCATCACAATTCTCCAGGAAGTATTTTCACGCGTTTCCCTTAACCTTAATTATACATGTTGGTGGGCTATAAGGGGAGGGAAGGTAGCAGGCTCTCTCCGTCCCCATGGAGAGGAGATGCTAAACAGTTGGACCCTCTCGAGGGAAACGATGTCCAGGGGTGTCTGAAGGGTCCCCACGAAGACCATCCGCCGCTGAGAATATCACGTGCTTCATGAGAGCTTTTTTTAAATGCACATTAGACCCGAAGTTAGAGAATGAAACGGAGTTCCCTTAGAGAAGGCCATTTTACAGTCGAAGAAACTTATGTAAGTGGCACGCGACACAGATTAGACGGATAATTATTTTTTTCCCTCGTCAAGGAAAATCGTCCCAAATCTCGGGTACTCTTTTTTTCTGAGTTTCAACGAAACCAAAGGTAGGTTAATGGCCCCTTGAAGTTATGGCTGTCCATTCGGAGGCTCAACCCCTTCATCTTCCACGTTTCCTCGCACCAGTCGAGGACCTAAAAAAGACTCAGCTTGGGCAGGGATGGGACAATTAACACACAGGAATGAAGAGGCTTTCAATGACGACAAAACATTTTGATGAAAATGCTTGCCATTCCATTTTTTTTACTGTCACCCATAAAATTATTCCTTCAAACCTAAATATGGAAACCTAAATATGGTCATTGTAAGGGATAAAGGAATGTAGGAAAACAAAGTTATGTATTACACACTTAAATACGACGACATGAGGATGAAATCAGATTAAGAAAGAGAGGTGAACAAAGAGGCCCATCAACCCCGAGACTGACTCTCTTGAATAGGATATCCGTCATGGCCGAACATAAATTTCCACGTGTAGGGAGAAAGTAAAACCGCAAAGTAATATGCCTCGTGGCTTGAGAAATGTAGATGCGCGAGAGTCGAGGGAATGCGGTACAGTTGCATATCCGGAGTCGCTCGGATTTACAAGACAATCGTATTCATTTGTTTTAGCTAGGCCTATAACTCAGAACGGCAGTTACCAAACTCTTAAAGATTTTCGTGCTCTGGGTTCGACATTTTCAATTACTTGCAATAACTCTTGCATTAGAAAAAGTCTTTATTCACATACTTGAAGTAAATTCAAACTTACTTCCGTCATAGTAAATATGGTAAAGATAAAATCTACAAAAGAAATCATCCCACAATCTTTGCCCTTTTTCCTCGAACCTCTGAGCTCCCAAACACGCACCCCTTAAGGCACACGTGCCATAAACCGGGATCCACTGATTGAGAGGCTTCACTCGGATTCAAACCAGGACCAGCCGGGCGGAAATATTTAAGCTGTACCCGATGACCCACCACACATCCCATATCAAATTACGAAAAATCACAAAAAAGCAATTTTTGCAGAAACTCATAAGGGTAGAAATTGAGTACCCTAGCAGCTTAGTAGGGGCCATGGAGACAATTAATGTGACCTAAAAAAGACTCTAGGGGGCGACGACGAATAACCCTACACTACCCCTACCTGCCACACCCTCCTTTGTACTCGAGCCCTTCTCTAATGAAATCGAACCACCAACCGGAGGACGACGGCTGTCGACGTCAAAATTAAAATCACCGGTAAAAAGGAGGGTAAATCCGTACGTTACTTTACGATGACATTGCATTTTAAGTAAAAAAACTTAATATGACTAATGACTCGCTTATTAATTTTCAATTTCTTTCATGAAACTTCAAATGCATAACCATTGGACAATGACTTAACCAGAAAGCAATACTGATCCACATGCACGGAGACGAGGTTTTTAAGTTCTCTAAGACGAAGCGGCATTCGGTCCACTTCCGAGAACACAGTCGTGAAAGAAATGGATAAGGAGTTGAAGAGGAATGTTTGAATTGCAACTCCACCGTAAACGCGTAATGATTTGCGGCATCACAAAACTAACTCAACACTAACCCACTAGCAACCCTAAATATTAAGTCTTGTTCGCACTAGGCTAGTGATTTAGTTGAGTACCGAGTAATTTAGTAACTAAATGTGTCTGAACAACAAAAATTTAGTTGAGTGGATTAGCAAGTTATTTAGTCGAGTCTATCCATTTCGTTCTATTTTTGTCGGGCGAGCCCCCCACCACGCGTCACAGCTCACTCTTTCATCGGCTAAACAAGTCCGAACCTGTCGTTTTAGTCGAGTTCATAAGTTACTTTAATGTTTCATAGATTGCTTCACAGACTTCTGTGATGAATTCGGAAATAGTTGATTTTACACCCAGTAGTTAAAAAGTAGAGAGTTAGTTGCCCGTAAGTTTGTTACTGCCGGAATTGCACTTCTTAAATGCGTACCTTTACGCTGAATTTTCGACTGCATTTTCATAACCAGAAAATTTACCCAACTTTTAGACATCCTCAAACTATCGAAGTATTCTTTGGGATCTTCTAATGTTATTTCCTTCAGAAGACAATTCGTAGCGTCTAGTTCATCTCTTCTATTAATCCATTTTCGTACCCATCGCTTTCTTTTCTCTATCACAAAAATTTCTTCATCCACCTCTTCCAAAAGAGCCATTACCATAAGCCTTATCAGCTTATACACTTTATTGCGTTGTAGTCCCTTCATCTTGCAAAACACGACTCACTTGTCAAGTGTACTCGACAGTAGTGCGAATGATTTTTGGATTGTCGCGAGTATTTTATCTACTAAAATACTCTTTACTAAACTAAATTACTAGTCTAGTGTGAATCAGGCTTAGTCTTAGAAACCATGGAACAACTAATTTGGAAGTTCTTCGGTTTGAATTACATTGTGATTGAGGGAATAAAAATAAAAGACAATACCCACAGCTTGATATACGCCTAATGACTATAACTGGTCCTACAACTTCACACAGGTTGATGCTATGCAACACACAACAAATGAAGATACCTCGGCGATTACATTTCGCATTCATTGCCGCTCTCGGCCCTAGGAGAGCGACGACAGCGCCGATTCTGCTGAACTAAATCATTTTCACGCGAACTCTCCTCGAGTTACACAGCGGATTAAATCAATTATTCCATATATCCATCAATTGTTTCGATGGGCACTTCGTTCATCTCAATAAGAGCTCTGCATATTCATTGCCCTTATGATGATGAGCAAGGCGCTTTTCGAAACTTCGGATAAAATGGAAGAATTGACCCGTTGTGTAACCCGAAAAGGTCTCACATACAGTATTCGGCGGGAAAGAATTACTTCCTGCTTCATTTCTCCTTCGATTGCTTATAGCTCCATATTTCATATTGACTTGTACCTTACTTAAGCTTTTATAAAAAAGAAAGATGCGCCACGTTTTACTTATACATAACAATGACTTATTGCAGTGCAAAATAATATTGTTCCTTTTCCGACGCCGTGTTTTTCTCGCTTAAGTTTCTGGGATTTCAAAAGAAGAATGGAAGAAAGTGGAAAGTGGGACTGGAACCATCTTGGCCAAAAAATTTCACTTGAATATTCTACCAGCTGACTGGCAAGTTTTGGGACAATGCTAATCCTAGCGTCCTAATTGCTGGCCTTTTGTTCTGTTTTCCCTCTAATAGTTGATCCGCCATTACATCCCTTTTCATTATACATGCCGTCTTCTTATTTCGCCCAGAATTCCCATCCTCTTCCTCAGTGTTCTACCCTATATTTCCCTCTTCAACACTGCCTCTCCTTTCAAAACGCCCTCCATCAATCTCTTCCGCCCTCTCCGAACATCCTCCACCAGCTCCCTCGCCAACCATATCCAATACCTCCTCGTTCGTCTTTCTCGTCACCCAGCTCACCCTCTCCATTCTTCAGCAAAACCCACATCTCAAACGCCTCAAGTCTACGTTTATTCTCCATTCGCGAAGACTAAGTGTCCGACCCATACAGTGTCACGCTCCATATCACAGTTTTCACCAGCCTTTTATTTGCGCCACTACACCACCCCTTAATTCCCTTCTTTTTGAAAATGCTTCCTTAGCCATCGCAATTCAATACATTATGTCCCTACCACTAGACCCATTCTCCTTCGAAATACTAACCAAATACATAAACTGCTCTAAAAAAGGGGGAAAACTTTTCCAAAAATGCCTCCTGAGAGAAAAAAGCACCTTTCATTTTACGATAAAAACTTATAAATTTTCACTAGGAGGCATCAAATTCTTCTGATGGTCAATCTAAATAATGACTCGGTGGGAAGCAACTTCCATGCCCAATGAAAAAAGCTTTTCTTCATTAGACGCGAGGTGAGTGAAACGGAAGGAGAGAAATGTATATAACAGCGTAATTTGATTCAGTCTTGCGACGCGACAAGCAGAAAGCATGTTAGATTCTAGCATTTTTCTGACACTTACAATGTCAACAGGATCCACTATTACCCTTGTATATTTTACCATGTAGAGAGGGGAAGGACTATAAGAAGTTCGTTACAAGCACACCATAAGGTCGTAAGACCGATTTATATTTATGAGCAGATTTGCGTGAAACTATGCACATGTATTCTCATCTGTGATATCAATAAAACTATGAAAAAAATTTATCATTATAAAGCTAGCTAATAAATATCACGGTCTCACGTCGAGACAAATATTTCAAAACATCATGTTTCAATACAATTTCATCTGAACTTCGACTAGAGCACCGAAACCTTTAGTCACAACATGGTTTAATTAGGGAATGAAATAAAAAATCCAAAAACATTCCCATTACTGCCAGATTTGTGAGTTCCAAGGCATACATTAATGTTCTAAACACAAAATGTTGTCCCAGGATTTTTTTCGACTTAAAATATCATTAAAACGTGCACTTTGCCACCCAAGTTTAGCGCTCCTGCCGCCTAAAAAAATCCTTTCCCGCACATCTCGGCCGGCTATGAACAGTCATAACAGGAAATAATTACACTGAGACAACACTACTTCCTCACAGAGAAATCGTGAACTGGCTTTGGCTGGAATTCCTCGCATCCATTGTCACACATCATGGTGCGCGGGTAACGCAGGGCAACGAAGATGCCACGATCTTCGTATTCATATGGAAGACGACACGATCTCTTCCGTCGCAGAAGAGATCACTGAAGGGTCGCCGAGGAGTGAGGAAGGAATTCATACAAATGGGGGACGTCGGTGCAAGACAAAAACGATAGAGAATCCCGACACTGCACGGCGACGCAGCATTCACGCGACACATCTCAGGGGGCGAGAAGGACACAAAGACATCTCTAGCAGAGAGAGATCCCTCGACGCCTTTCAAGGATCCGCCGCACCACTGGATGGGGTGGTGCATCCTAGAGAGCCGTCCCTCTTCCTCGTCTTGTCTGCACCGCGGGCGCGACGAGACGGAGAATGCTGATTCGCTCCGAATAAAGGAATTTAAATGCGTCCCGCTACGCATTTCTAACCCAGTTAACACAAATAAGACACCAAAAACAGGAAAAATTTGAAAAAAGTCTATGCCAGGCAGAAGAAAGTGGAATCTAAATCATTCCAAAGAAATTCTTTTTCATTCCATACATACTGTCTCCCAATGCGGCGAAACGCTTAAAATGAAACGGTAAAACCAACAAAGAAATTACAGGAGAATTATGAAGCCTTGCCATAAAAAATGTGAGACTACACCGTCCTTCAGTCACATAATATTTGAGAACCCGAGGATCTTCAGTGGCGCCTGAGTCTTCTCATCGCATGCAAACCCTGAGGTCGAGGGTTTTAGTCCTGGTCGATTAAATTCTTCCTCCATCAAGGCATTAGAATCCGTGAACATATTTCATAGCTGATTTAAAACATTTTAAATGTCGTGTTGTTTTCATGAGAGATTTAAATAAATTGGAATCCTCACGTACGTATCGAATAAATTCGTTGAAAGGTGTGCCACTCTTGATGAAGAACCCAACAACGTAGCCATGATACCGAATTCCAATCGATTCTCCACCGGAGAATTAGAAAATCGATCCATCTCGTTATACCCAATAAGACCTTCGTAATGAATGACGAGAAAGGAAATGCAGACATCTTCAGAAAAAAGTCAACCAATATCAACATTATCAACTAATTGCACAAATTTTTATGGTAAAAATTTGAAATTGACTATAAGTGGGAAAGCCAGTAACGAAAATACCACACTGATTTTCTAACCAGATCAAGGCAAGAACAAAACATGGCGACATGATTAGCTTCAATTCTCCTTAGAAGTAAATGACAGGTTTGTTCGTATTACCGAAAAGATGCTAAAAAGTGATCACTGACGGGTATCACGACGATTTTCATTCTCATTAGCAATATTAATAGCAACATTGGAAATAAGGCTCACAATTAGTGTGTTAATCGAAATTCCGGGTAACCAGAATATGCTTAGTCAAAGAAATGTTTCACACGGCACCTAGGGTTAAACGGAGTAGATCAACGCTCAAATCTGACGAAAAGTCAAAACCTCAGTTCTGTTACTCGCGTAGAATTGACTCTACCTCCGAGTCAATAGAAATTCAGGCGCTTGTATCCCGCAGGTGATTCGACGAATATAAAAAGATACACTCGGTAAGGGTTCAACTTGCTAGCCCCTGGTTACCACCTGAGGCCATGTTCGTCGTAAAAATGATGGTCCTCCAACAAATTTAAACAAAAGTTGCAAGTACTTTATTTTTCATTTGATTTCCATTCGCAAACATTTCCTCCAGCTTACAAAACATTCATAGACTGATAAATATAGAAACCATGAAACATTAAATCAAATATTACTACTAGAAGGGTTAATACCTTAAAAGAACGAATTAAACACAAATACACAGAAGTCAAAACTTGGAAAAAATAAAGGAAAACATTATGGTGAAAGGAAACAACATTAGTCCCACCTCCATTGCGCTGCAGTGAGTAACTTAAAAAAAAAAAAACGACGACCATAAAAAAAGAGCAAATCTGCCGAGAGTCATCAAACCTTTCACTCAATTAGCGACGATATCTGAAATTTTTCGAAAAAAATTACGAGAGACAAATGAGTACACGAAATCGGGATAGGCATTTGTCAGGAGTGATTGAATGCACGATCGATTTAAAATTTGGGGAGTGTGTTTGAGGTCCTTGCGAATACTGCAACGCGAACGTGTGGAGAAAGGAGAAGCCAGTCCTTCAGAGAAGTGTTGCGGAGCGGAGGAGGGGCTCTGAACTGCTCCGCTGATCGCGGAGACGGGAGCCAAAAGTTCTCATAATGTTCAAGCAACAATGCTGCGTCATGAGGAGTCCTTAAAATGGGTTTTTAGGACGACGGAGGGTGGGTTAAGGGGTGGTTTGGGAGGGGGGTGAGGGTTCGGGAGGGAGGGATTATGGCAGAGGGTGTGAGCACCGCCCAAAAGGTATGCCTCCTCACGGGAAGCCGTCCTCCTCTTCCTCCGCCATTTCCTTGGCCAGCTCCAGGTCCTGCTGTTCCCTCTCTCGCCGCTCCTTAAAGAGAAACAAAAGAAACACCGAATTAGAATGAAAATTTATTCCTCAGCGTAGATTAAATCATAGGCTTAACCTCATAACTAAATTTCAGGAAAAACATTTCTCTGGCGACGTAAAAAAACATACTATTAACCGCCTCGTACCACGGCAGATTAGATCGCGCCAATAAAATTAGAGCTAGATTGTAGAACCGATAGGTATAAAATGTCATTTTTTCCGCGTACCATTCGGGACCATAACAGCTGTGATCGTCGTCATGAATAGTTCGAATTGTGACAATAGGCAGACAGTAAATCTTTCTCTCTTTATATTTTCTACGTTCTTAGTTATGCATGATGTAAATAGTGATGTTCTTATTTATGCATGATATCTTGAATCTGTAGTAGTAGTCTTTTTATCCCTTGCATGTTGGAACGATTGACGATAGAATGTTTCTTGGTTAGTAGATTTTTAATTGGCGCGTTGCATGTGTGGTACGCTGGTTTCAATGTAGTTTCGGTGTTCTGCCGTTAAATTCATGCATGCCTGGTGTGAAAGCACCCCCTGCCTCACACCCTTTGGGTGGCTTGCTGGGTATGACGTAGACGTAAACCCGCAATCCCACCTTCCACACCAACGATCATTTTCCACGAAAAGTGGGACGGGAAAAATATAATGAGGTCAACGATCTTCAGATTCACAACATGGCCGAATTTCTACTCAATGCTGATCTGACAAATGGCAATCAAAGTATCCAATCCAATTACCGAATGAACACAGAGTGATAAAGGATCGAGAGTAATTTAATACAAATAACTAAGGAGATAATTAGGTGAACAGTTGTCTTCGAAGTCCGCAAAGGATGATGGACTTGCCACACACTGAAACTTGGCTTTAACAATGGAAAGAAGACAACCAATATCACCTTCTCTCAAAATCTAATAACGATCCTCATTCAATACCGATGTACATAATTTACAACAAGTCAAGTTTAAAATACCGCTGTTAGCGAAAGGGGAGTAGTCCGACACCAAAACCTCAGACAATATGCAGCCGGAATGGACCGCTAAAACTCACGCAGATTAAAAATACGGATACAAAAAATATAAAATGAAATAAAATTGAGACGATTAGGTAACACGCCACATCTAAAATATATACGACGGAGTTACGATGTAGGCTTAACTTATCTCACGTCATGGGAAAAAGCAAGTTTAGACCTATAAAGTAGACATATTCTTTCCAGCTACACCTCAGGAGCATTCAAAACTCGGGGACAACTGGGGAATCATTCGTCTATCTCCCATGGTTGCACTTTCTCATCCACCATAACCGTTATCCCGAACTTCAAAAGACATAACAGCGACGCAACACTGCTGAGAAATAACTGCAAGCAACTGACGAAAAAAATAGGAAAAATCCAATCGCTCGAACCCATAAAAGCAAAACGCTCGCAGCATCAAAACTTGAAATGAGAAAAGCGGTAGAAGTCGACTCCAACCGTTCCAAGGCACCTAAGCCTAACGAATTTTAATCAACCGCCTAAGTCCGCGGTGGAAGTAAAAAAATAAGGCTCGCACGATTCGGACACCACATATATATTATCTCCGAGGACCACTGCCCGTCCACCCAAAACCATTTTCCCATCGCAAAGGCAGCCATTTTTGGCACCTCTGGTCCGATCGGGGGGGGGGGGAGGGGGTGAGAAAGAAACGTGGGTCAAACACTTGCATCGCTCTAGAGTAGTGTCCCTCGGAAGATGCGACCACTCTCCCACGGCTCTCGCTCGGACATCACCACCTCAGCCAAGGAGAGGTGGACGCGAGCAGAGTGGAGAGAAAAAAATTGAAAAATCGACTCAATTAACGAGAATGGAGGGAGTAAAAGGGGTTTGCGACCGCGGATTTCGACCACGGAGGACGATGGACGGTCGCCATCGCGCGTGCAAAAAAAATAATATAAAGCGGTTCCGAGGGTCAGGAACGATCGGAAGGGGTGAGAATTTCAGACCGAGTGGGTTACGTGTTCGAAACAATGGGAAGCGAAAACTTCCGACTCTGTCTAGGGTCCATCCCTGACCCTGGTCCATCGGTAGCCAGGGTGACCCTCGGGGACCGGACGCTGGGACCCTCGTCGGCCAGTCAGGGGTCAGTCGGCCGACCGTAGGGGGAGACGATTCAGGGGGTAGCGAGGCTGGCCACCGGTCAACCCTTACCCTCGAAACAACCATTCCCCCCTCTCACGGCGAACCCTTCCAGGAAGGGGCGGGGGGGTCGAATCTCGGCACGGGGGACGCGGGAACCCCACGGCGATGATCAGGGGGCCCCTCGTGTGTTCCCACACGGGGAACCTCCCCCTTCTGAGAGAGCAACAGTTGGCCACTGGGATGGACAGCGGTCATTCTGGGGTGGAGTGGGGGGGAAGGGGTTAAGGGGAGTCTTCTCCTCTGGACGCGAGGGGAGGCACCCCCCCCTCCCGCCACTACCCCAGGGATCCGCGAGGGACAATGTCGTAGGGTGGGAGACCGTGGGGTGACCGACAACCCCAGAGAGAGCACAACACATATACACCGGGAGGGGCGTAATCTCGCAAGACGCTCGAATGCGATCGCCGCCACCTGCCGCTCGGAGTCCGAACTAAGCGTCAGATTGAAAGCGAGGAGGACGGGGGCTGTATTTGCGTGCGGACATCAATTCACTCCACTCATGATCCTCCTTTGACGATTCCTGTGAGAGAAGAAAACTTCTCAACTGATGACGATGGACAACTCATATGTTTAAATATCATTTTCGATGGTGAGTTTGACCCAGTGGAGAACCTGAATAGTCTTCATGAACCTCACATAACACACGGTTAACTTCCTCAAAATCACCATGTCCATTAAAATCACACCAAATGAAGCATATAATAAGGCAGGATGTCCAGCATCTAGGCATTTGAAAATTCCCTGAGATTTACAGGTTTTCCAGACATAATTTTTATTTTCCAGAGGAAATGTTGATAATTTCTCGTGAATTATAAGAAAATGCTTGGTATGTTTTTTCAGTGATTAAACGTAAGGATTATCTTTAAAACTGTATCTTTGGAGGAAAATAAACACAAAACTTTGAAATAGTTTGAGAGAAAATCACATCACCACCCTTTCTTAGATTTAAACATTGTCATGCTGGTGCTCAGGAACAAGGTTATATTACAGCCAGACTTTGCTATGAATAGCATTGATATAAAATGACCAACAACTTAAAAAACTTAAGGAATTGACTTTTTTCCTTACTTTGCTAAATACGGCAACGCAAGGGAAATTTGACTTCGCAACTTGCCGATGAAGGCACGTTATTTACGCCACTGATTTACAGACTATGACCTATAAGAACACAATGTACCTATATAGAAAACATCGTATACCTACTTTCGGTGATTACAGGAATGCAAAATGCGACAACGCAAGGGAAATTTGACTTAAAAACTTGCCGAAAAAGGCACATTGCTTCCGTTGCTGTTTTATACATTGACACCACAGAAAATTTCAGAGTCAATTCGATATTTCCCTGAGATTTCCCTGACATTTCCCGTGAAAATAAAATTCCCTGAGAGTTCCCGGTTTTCCAGAGTGCTGGACACCCTGTTGTTGCTACCTTAGGCTCAAGTCAAAATATGGCATCTCAAATACAGACTTCCGTAGTGCATCCATACGTAACATCCAACAAAAAGGAAGTACCGGTGATTGGGGAAACGAAGCCTGCTTTTAACGTGAAGCACGAAAGCAGTACAAGTTCACATACGCATGTATGCAAGGAAATATGGGAATTTGTTTTTAATGCTTACAATTGTGTGATAACTCCAACTTAATTCATATAAACGATTTGTTGCGGGTTACTTCTTTAAAGTAAGAATGACCGTTCATACGTTTATCTTTATTAATTTACAGTTTACTTTGATACATTTTGCGACGGCAAACATTTCGAGTATCTGGATAGAGTAAATATTAGCAACTGAAACTTTTTTCCTATTTTCATTTGAAGTTGTTTAGCTATTTTATTTACTCCTTTAAGCAGAATGCAAATATTTCTCCAGTAATTTTATAGCCTCAAGAATAAAAATGGCGAATACAGGAAAGACATTTTTGCCAAATAGAATCGTCAGGATCAGCTGAGAGACACAATGTCTCATTAAAAGACATTCCCAGTAATATTCGTTGCGTATCGACGGAACGAAGCAACATAACAGAATAAAGAAGCATGCAGTGGAAGCGTGTAAATTATCCATTGGTCATAAAGTGCACAAAACATACTTTCAGTCAGAATTTAAATTTAATACGGAAACAATTTGAGTACAATCTTCCTCGAGTTTCACCTTAGTCTGCCGAAAACCAGTAATTAGACAAAAGACAATACTTATCCTGACATTTCTCCATTAAAAAATAACACTTTTCATTTCGTATTTTTCTCTTCATTCAATTCCAACCCACATCTCAAAATATCTTTTTCACAGAATTCTCATGAGTCCCAGGACAGAATGGCAGCCCGATTCCCGAATCATAATACGACGATTACTTTAAACGTCACTTATCTCCATAGTATTAAACTTGATCTACGTAAACGACGCCAGGATATTGTAAAAGGAATCCTATACGAACAAAAAATACCAGAGCTAAATCAATTGAGCAATAATTGCATACAAAAGGAAAAGAGAGAAAAAAAACGAATTGATTGCACGATTTCAGTGAGACAGCGATTCTGGAAAACATTTGACGTGCCACGACCCATACTCAAAATTAATACAATACTTCGAACTAACGGTATGAAGGATACTATTCCTGGACCACCTAGTTTCGCATCAGTTATCATGACATATAAGAGATTTGACCGTTGAAATGCGAGCGTGGAAAAGGAAAGTCATCGCTAACACGCTGTTTTTTTTTTCCACGGTTCCACCTTGAATTCAGCCACGGATATTCTGGTTACGAGGAACACTATCGACTTAAGGTGGACGGGAAAGTTTTTTTCAGTCTCCCCATTCGAATGCACTTCCGCCGGAGCCAGACCATCGGAAGGGCGCTGAACACACCGCCACAAGTGATCCGGTCCCAACATGCGGGTACACAACGGCGCGCAATTATTCTCGCCATAAGACACTTCCCACTCCGCATTACAATCGATGATTTAAAACTTTCACTTACGAGGGGGATGACTATTAGAAACGATTCAACTTGAAAGAGACACTTTTTTAAAATTTCATAAATTCACACATGCTCCGGCATAATATGCTCCGGCAAAAATAATACTTCATTCCAAACCTAATGAAAGTTACAACCCATACGTTTCAGACCCATGTTTTGCAAACTACTGGACATTAATACAGACGACAATAAAGCTGCATCATGCCAATGACATTACTTTTGAGCGTATCTTCAAAAATACGAGGCAAAATATAACTATAGCGATAGAAAAAGTTAAAAAATAACAGAAAAGCGATGATTTTACCAAAGTAGAAATAATTAATCACCCGCAGGAGTAGGAAGTCCGAGAAGGGATAAACACCGTATATTTTGCCGGGAATGCATTAAAATAGAAGTTAAGGGGATTTAGTGTCTCCTTGTGAATGATTTGGGCGAATTCGAAATGAAAAAAAAAAGAAAATACGAAATGTCAGCCACTTAAAAAATATTTCCACCGGGTGCCAACTTCTCAAAAGCTGACGCCGACGATGAATAAGGTGCTGGCGGAGTGAACCGCCGTCTTTCCAAACGGATGTTACAGAGGGGTCAAACGGAAGCAAAGCCTCATCTCGGAAATTGCCAATTTCCACCTCACCAATTAGCAGAGGCATAGTGATTTTGCAAACGAGGATGCATACGCACTCGAGTAGAGCGCACACGTCTAACATACGACCGGCGGGCCACCGCGGAAAAATTCGTTGGAAGATATACTTCAGGAAGGAAGACAGGGTCCCCAACAGACTCTTTAATTATTCCAGAAAACGCCCCGAGACCCCCAAGGGGAGATGGGGGGAAGGGGTTAGGGGGAGAGAAAGGAGAGGGAAATTTTAATTTATTCCGTCGGAAAAATCTCCGAGGACGACGACGCGACAGGGCGGAGGGAAAAGATATGGGAAAACGCACGCGTGACCGTGGCCCGTGTTTGGAAAGGACGACGCAGGATGGAGTACGAAAAAAAAATACCCCCACGATCATGGAGTCTCGGACACAGGGGAAGGAAGGAAGGAAACCCCCATTCCCCTGCACCCAACTTGAGGAGGAGATGTGAAGGGGGAATGGATCAACGGTCAAGGGAGAGACTATACATAGGGAAGGGCCTTCCCTCCCTCCAGAGCCACCACTGGCCACCGAAAGGGTTTTTGAAAATGCTTGCGCTGGACAGCGGTCAGCAATCCCGAAGGTGAAGTCGCGTAGACAGAGAGAGAGAAAAAAGAGCAGATGCGATGAGAGAGAGGGAGCGTAAGGGAGGGCCCCAGATTTTCCTAAGGGTTATCCTCCCCTCGGCAGGAGGTAGGGGAGGGATGGGGGAAGGAGGGAGGGATGGTGAGGGAAGGGGGAGAAAGAGAGGGGATATATACAAAATGGCGGAATCCACCGATTGGACATCACCTCAGGGAAAGAAAAAGAGTGGACGCTTTGGAAGAACGGGAAGGTCCGTGGCGGAAAAATGCACGCGCAGTTCTGCTCAAGAGGTCGTTTTACACGACCCTGCTAAAAAATTCCTTAGAAGCTGTTATGTAGAACGTAAGGAATTCTACAGATGTAGACTCTTTTTCTTCAGAACTAGTTCCTTTTCTAAGGATCTGAACGGAACATGAGAGAGCCTGACTCTAAAGAACATGCCTTACTGAAAGAAATATGGGCATCAACGAATATAGATTTGTTCAAGAAACGCCGATGCGCACACATAATGTGTAATCACCACGCAAATCAATGAAATATAAAATGTATTGCATTTATGATTTAACGCAGATGAGTGAATCAGTTAAATTTGTTTATATTTATTACTTATATGTATTCAATATTTGTACATCATAAGGCCTCATTTTTGTTCGTTCGTTTGTTGTCTTTGTAATTACTAAAATGCGTTCAACTGTTGACAGCTGGTGCTTATTTTTACTACTAATGTTAAAATAATGTCTTGGCAACCCTCTGTGGTTAAATTGTCAGTACAAACGAGACTGTTGATTATTGTTTGTCTTATAATCTGTAAATGTTCCAGGGGACAGAATGTCCCAGAACTTAAATAAATATAACTATCTATCTATCTATCTAACATTTGTTCTGTAGAGTTATTTTCTGCACAGCAAAATAACTCCTTACAAGCTGTTCTGTGGAACTTCAGCAACTCTACGGAAAAATGTGAGGTTTCCTTAAGCTTGTGAGGAGTTCTAAAGAGCGTCGTAAGGTTTTCAGCAGAACGTCGTAGGGAATTCCGTAAAATGGCGTTTCAATACTTAAAGAAATATCTAAAGAAATTTTTAAGAAATTCTGTAGAAGTATAATATAAGATAAATAATAGTATAAGATAAGAAGTATAACAGAAGAATAATAAATAAGGATACTATACAGAATTTTTTTAGCAGGGGAGGCATTTCATTGCACAATCTCATGCATGCACGGATGTGCATTAAGGTGGCTGGAGCGGTGATCGCGAGAGCACATTTCAATAACTTTTCAAGTAAGTCGAAAAAAACTCTCGGATACTACATCTTAGAACATCTGTTTAAACAGCGAAAATCACCATGACAGTAGCAAAAAAATGATTCAAGAGATGTATATTGATATCATGAATACGGGTCATTCCAACCAAATTCGACCAGGTGATTGCCCTCGGGGAAACCGATAACGATTAATTTGGCAAATCGTCTTCAATTAATTGCAAAACGAAAACCCCGGAGCCATTTTGTAATACATGCACCAATTTACGAGATATTGCAATATTGTAAAACTAGAATTTTACAAAAGCGTCTTCGCATTTGACGACATATCTCCGGAGATAAGGAAGATAAAAATACATGCAATGACTCATTTTGAAGGTCTTGAATTAAGAAAGATAATTAATGGATTATTTTATAAAATTTAAACAATTGAATAATGTTTATAACAAATTCAAATTTATTTTTGACGATGTAGCTAGGCCTTTGATTTTCCTCATTTTTTTATATGTTGTAGATACAACCCTCCTCTACAAGTTACAAAAATTTGGTAATGCATCTGCAAAAGGTGAATTAATGGGATTAAAGTCACATGAATTTTCCTGTAAGCACTCAGTATCGACGATTTCAATACGGTTCTAAGTTATTAGTGAGCTGGAAGGGCGATTTTGAAATAAAATGGGGTCGCTCCCCCAATGCCTTCACCGGCATTATAGCATCTGGGCGTGAAAGTATGCATTTCTATTTTAATACATTTCAGCAGTTCGAATTAGTAATAGGGGTATAAAACCGGAAACAAGGATATCAGCGCGTACACGTAACAACTATACTCACTAGTATTTCAACTAAATACACGCTTAAGTAATTACGACAAACAAAAAACATCGAAATGGAAGCAACAAAAATGCTAAAAATATATAAACATCCGAAAATTGCATGTTCCCAGAGCTAACGGCTCTATTACGAGTCTCCTTTTTGAGTCAAAAATTTACATCGTAAAACTTGATTATATTACATAAATCATTAAATGACTTTAGTAAAATTATTTAAAACATCAATAACAAAAAATTTTAACACACAATTTCTAAAAGCTGTAGCAGCGCTACCTCATGCATGAAAGAGCAACAATTGTAACCATGCAAGACCAAAGTCAATTAATTATCGAATAACGTAAGGACAATCAGGCCCTTTTTTACTACCAATGAAATATTGAGTCCGGTAACATACACATCGGGAATATTCACAGAACTGACCGCATTTTAACTTCAACGGTGTCAACCGATGGTGATGACACAATGGTATAATCAAGAACGATTTATAAGTCTTCATTAAAACCAATTTCTTTCACCAGCTAAGCACCATGTGTGCATTGAGATGATTCGCTGCGAGAATATATCACTCTGAACACAATCACGCATTTCCTAACGATTTATTGCACTGTTGCGAAATACTGATTAAGATGATCAATACCGTATTCATAGCTAGAGATATTTGTTGAAACCTTGAGAACTTTGTAATGATCTAGTTGCGAACCAAATCTTTAAAGGAGGAAGTTGAAGATTTTTAAGAGGTCCACGAAAACATTTTATGACAAACAAGGGGGAGGCAAAAGATTTCACCGAAAAAGTCCCCAATTCCTTTCCTCCAACCATTCTACAAAAATAATAAAATTGGTACTGATATTATAATGAAATTAACAATAAATACTTATCAAAAGAAGTTGAGATTTCGTTCGTGTCCACCACAATGGTGCATGAGACTACTTCTGAAGAGAAAAGCAAGCACAATACAGAAGCGGCCATATTGTGTCCGCTCTGGCGGCCGGCCGCTACAATACCTGTCCCCTACACCGCCAGGACGGAACCATGGCACGAATACGTTGTATTTGTACCATGGACGGGGCACCCGGGGGCGCGCGGGAATCAAGACACGAATCGCGACCCATTTAGACATTACTATTCCAATTGGGGAGTCGCTATGCAGCAACAATAACGTGAAGGATTGATATGTAACCCGTAGTAGATTCCCCGTGACAAAATATATTCGCGCAAGTACTGGTTGACCCTAACAGGCTAAGGCAACTTATACGAAAAAAATTAGATGATCATATCCACTATTTATTAAATAATATAGAAATTACTCAACTTCTAATTTCATTGACACCTATTTTTTTAGCATAGATAAGTTCAGTGTTCAGTTCAAAAAACAACGTAAAACTTACCGTACCTACTTTGAGCCGAAAACATCTCTTGCCATTGTCGTTTACATTACGCGCTACTGAATGATAGAACGACGACACGAGAAGTAAAGAGAAACTTTTTTTAAACATTGTAATGATCACACAACGGAGTAATCGAGTGCTGAATATCAATCGTTGACCCAATATATTATGGGAGACCGGGGCCAGTTGGGTACACTTTTGTCTCTTGAATTTTCTATTTTTAACTATAACTGTATTAATGAAATAATTATGCAAGCACGCTGAAACACCATTCACAGACAATAAATAGCAACGCTAGGTAAAAAATCATCATAGTAAAATGCGGGGCAAGGTGGTTCACAGGCCGGGGCACGTTCGCACACATCTATAAGGGTTCTTAGGATCAATACAGAAAACTTCTTCCATAGCATTAAGTCGCCTATTAGCGTAACATATTATGAAAGCACTCATAAGTG
Source organism: Ceriagrion tenellum (assembly GCA_963169105.1). Lineage (NCBI taxonomy): Eukaryota > Metazoa > Arthropoda > Insecta > Odonata > Coenagrionidae > Ceriagrion > Ceriagrion tenellum. The sequence goes on along the minus strand of OY720639.1, from coordinate 139,493,931 downwards.
GAAACCATTTTCATCACTGTTACTATTAATTCAACGACAGAACAATTTATTCCCTCAAATGCAGCATTCCTGGGCCCATTTTTTGCATTTGCATTCCATGCATCAAATAAAATTTGCTCCTGGCTTTGAATCCTTATTAGGCTTCAGGTACGTTTAATTGTTTTCGCTTTTACAGCCCCTATTTCATTTTCAATGGTGTTTTTTCAGGATTGTCTATCATGATTAATGACTTTTACTTTTTACTCCCTTTTTATGATCATATTCTTCGTACGAACTTGCCACGTCACCATATATTTCAGCTAACCCGACCTACAGTGGTCCATTTCAAACACACAATAAATTTGAATGTATTAAATTGTAGTCAAATGATTGCTCTTCAAAACTGTACTACATTGAATACTTAAGGTAGTCCGAGCGAGATAGTCCGCTGGTCATAATAGAGATCATATTCGAATTATACGTTATAATTTCACCAGCTGTAGGACACATCAATTAAATATTGCATTATTAATGGTGAAATTATATAGTTTTATATGAAAGAAATTGTAAGTAATTAAATGACAATATCTAAATCAGTCATTAACTTCACTCATTTTTTTCGCGCGGTGCGTTTGAAACTCCTTCAAAACGGAAGGTTTTTTTTGTGATACCCAAGAACCTATTGTGGTGACAATATGATTAATTTTCAAAAATAGTTGAGAAAACACACACACTACACGCTGTTAGTTTTTTTACGACATCTAAGTGTTATAAATTCCTCATTTTGTAAATTATATCTCTCTGGAGCGCATGCACTTACCGTTTCCCATGTAAAAGGGCTGGTATTTTTTGGCAAATATCTCCTAAAGTAATGAGGTGAGAGGTTGAATTTTTGGTGTCATTAGAAGGGTGAGATATTTTTCTTTAAATTGAGACCAAATTCATTGATTTCTAAGTAAAATTATATTTCGCGCAAACTACCTTACAGCAGAGGAAAGAAGAGCATTTGAAATTTTCCGATCAACATTTTTTTGCGAAAAACTAATATAAGAAGCATATAGTTCCAGGAAATTATAAATGGTAAAAATGAAGTTAAAGAACCTTTTCAGTCATCGAGCCATAAAAAACCTAGCGTGGCTTAATTAATTAATCAATCGTTTATTCTAAGGAAATGTTACAACAGTAAAGGCCGCTTTACACGGTACATTTTATTGTACAAACGAATGTACGAATTCCATCATGAAGGAAATTGTACCGTGTAAAGCGCAAAATTGTATGATTGTCTAAATGACTTAACGGGAAATAGAACCTGCTCTAATTCCATTCAGTATCGAGTACATTCCATGATACATTCGTTTGTACAATAAAATTACCGTGTAAAGCGACCTTTAGGAAAAAGTGTTAATTAAAAAATATATTCGTAATCTGCATATTTAGAAAGTTAATAAAATTTTCCGCTGGCTAACATACCACCAGAGTAAGTAGACTCCTTTAAACGACACAAAAAATAATAGGCTTCTCCTTTGCTTCGAATGACCTCGTTAATTCGGACGCCCATGCCGGAGCACGCGCTGTAAGATCACTCCCGTCCGCACCGATAATAATAAATCCAACTTGGACCGCGAGCATACTAAACCTCGCAGCGACATAAAACCCTGGTTACGCGAGGCGACAAGAACCCCAGACGACGCGGACATTTGCAAGCACGCAGGTCTAGGCCATGCGCAAAAAAAAACAACACCACGTTGGCGATCCCGCACAAACCATCTTCTCCCCGTCCAGTGAATCGACAAATATCGGAAAACCCCCATTCCCTCCCTCCCCCACCCCCGATCCTATTCGACGCAACGACGAAGGAAGTATTACGAATAAAAAAAGAACGAATATTCAAATGAAGCAAAAAAAACTATTTTACGAGGAGGACAAAAATCCTTGAGGTCGCCGTGGGAATCTTGGTCGTCTTGGAGAGCGACATGCGGACGAGATCGCCTTCGATTTCCCACAAGCGAAGAGCAAAGGATATGAGAACACACAAGGGATGGGACGACCGAAGGGAATAAACGCCGGACACTTTAGAAATGGATGAAAAGGGGATCGAAGTTTATGATGCGAGGGGGGAAGGAGCGATGAGGGCGGCCAAGGGTCAAGGCTTCGGATGGGCCATTGCGACGGATGGACGGGTCGCTCCGAACCCTTTCGGACCACATCGGTGGGCTTTCAATAGCGTGATGGGAGTGGGAAGGGGCCCGATCACGTCATACCGATGGGTCAAAAGGTAAAGGAGGACAACGAGGGGGTTGTTCGGGCCAAGAAGGAAGTGGGCAAGGTCCGGCAATCGACCCTTCGCAAGTGGGCGGGGGAGAAAGACGGGACACGTCGAAGGAAAGGTGGACGCTGGTAATCCTCTTGTTCACCGGATGACCAGCACTAGCCGCCGCGCCGAGTGAGCTAAGGGTCTCTCCTTCGTCTTCATCATCTTCCCACGGATTCCTTCCGTCCCTTCCGACACTGGAAGGGTTGTTTGAGCGTCTAGGAGGACCAAAAAAAAAGAAGACCACTGACCACCAGTCCGGGTTGTCCTCTTTAGCCGGGACACGATCAATCACGGGATATATCGGTGGAGTAGGTCGCGTTCAGCAGGGGGATGAGAAATGGAGGAGGGAGGGGAGGGGGAACGAGGGGAAGGAAGCGGACACCAAAAAAACAATAAGAATAATGCTGACCTCCCTGTGCCCGCCCCGTCAGAATCGCCCAACACGGGCCTCGTGGGAACTGAAGGCAGCCCCTGGTGGGCGGCGGCCACGAAGAATTGAACTCTTCGAGGGTTGACGGGCTGCGCGATACTCAATACCGATGCCCTATGTTCCCATGGGGCGATAAAACATCGGCGGGATTATCGGTGCTTTCCATTCGCTTACCAGGGTGGCTACTGATATCCAATTTTTAAATTCCCCGATTTTTCCATGATGGATTTAACAATTTCCCTGACCAATCGCCAAAAGGTCACCTATTATTGGAATATTTTTTTCTGCTGAATTAAATCTTCTACTGCAGCTTCAAATTTTCTAATCATCGTCTCGTACTTTTAGAACTACAAGCATGTATTTACTATAAGTTAGTGTGCTCCAGCAACCTCTCGACCTGAGTATCGGAAGTTAAAAAAAACGCGAGGTGAACTTTTCCGAACAAAATAGCCTCGGATTCCTTGTGTCGAGCATAATACATTGTGATCATGAATTTTAACACTATTAGGCAAATATCGCAATAAGGATATACAAAAGAAATACATTGTGCGTCTGATTCACAACTGAATATTCCACTGATTGATTATTATTGATTGATTGATTGATTGATTATACTGATTGATTGATATTGGGGCTTATTCCATTCACGTCAGCGACGGACTTAAGTTTCAGTTGGTGAAATAAAGGGCGTGAAAGACTGGCCGATAAACGTAATGGTAGAAAACAAAATGAGAATTAATATCCCAATTTCTCCCTGACTGTAACGAGAATTCCCTGACTTTTCCCGAAATTCAAAATTCCCTGACAATTCCCTACGATCGCCACCCTGCTCACGTGCGATGCTCACTTCGCAGCAAAACTGCGCAGTGGCTTTTATTTAGTTTCCGACGCTGCGCAGGAGCACATCATAGCATAGCTAACATCCAAACAGATTGGGAACTGAGCAGGGGCGGAGTTCTCAGGAGAACAAAAGAACCGGACATTCGCATCACTTACTGTTGTTTTCTGATTGATTTTCAGTTGAGGCCACTAACATAGATTACGCGAAATATTTAGTTAATTTGTCGTAAAAATCTTGCCTTATTCAAAAATGTATTGCGAACAAATTTTTACATCATTTCAAAAACCATTAGGCCACCAATATAGCGTATAAGCTGAATCCTCCTGGCTGGCAGATTACCGAACGTTTTGCCTGCGCGCATCCTCAATTGTAGCGCTTCCAGTGCACGTAAGCGTATCTGCAATAAATTGACACCTCGAAACAGAAGCTCTCTACACTTATTAGGGATACAGAGTCGAACCGTATTACTTGTAGCTTTGTAAAAAAGTTTATGGAGATAATTATGGCTCAGTTCAGGTCAAAAAGGAGCTAGGAGACCCACTTAAGCTACCGATGTCATTATCAGAGATTATAAAACGCAATATACCGAACATAGGACGAAAAATAATTAATTATTTTGTCGTATCGTAAACTGCCCACAATGAAGCTCGACAACATTAACCATAACGAGTACTGATAATAATAACCAGCGATGAATAAGATAGTAGGATATGACATGACAGCACATCGGCCAGGTCGAAACGTTGATACTTCGATTACTGAATTTTTAAGCAACGCCATAACGCTGATCATTAAACAGTGTCCCGTCTTCAGGGTCCTTACATGGTGGGATTCAGCTCGACTCGCGAAATGCGCCGTTAGCAGAGGATATGCGGGTTTGGGCCCATTATCCAAGGCGCGAACCCCTTGACTACCTTCGGCTGACACGAGGGTGTTTTCACGGTCGGCAGTCCATTTTCTCTCGGAACACACGCCGAGGCGAGGGTCTCTCCTACAAACAGCGCGGCATCCCGCCCCCTTCCCACTGCCGCTCTCCTCCGGCACCCGAGGCTTCAGTCGGCTGCAGGAGACGAGGACGAGTCGAATCACAGCAAAACAAAAAACGACTTGCCGAAGATTGATGTGCGGGTTGATATAACATTTATACGGACGAACTTAAGATACGGGGGTACAGGTCTATGCACAGGCATGTGTCCATGAATAACTTTCCACGTTACTAAATGAAAAAAGGCGTTTGACAACGTCACGCCAGAACTTAGCTAATTCACGACATATTTAAGTCTACTACGAGTGTAGCCAGTTTGAACAATATGTAATCCAATATTTGGTATACGTAACACCAAAATTCACATTACGGGCCATACTCTCTGAAGGAAAGATTGGAAAATTGAATGACCACACAAAAATAATTACGCATTAAACTAGACTCAGCAATATGCACCGTTTCATAGCAAGGAATTTGAGTAAAATTTGGCGAAATATGTGATTCAGCTGTTTACCCGACAAAAGATTAAGATTAGAAATACACGTTTTTTTCGGGTTTAGAGCTGACTAATAAAAACCTACGGCAAAGGATGAATACAAGATTGACACGAGGTGACCAAGGTTAAAATATCTCTTACAAGTCGAGGAAATAAAATTGACGAGGACTAGTAAATGTGGTGCAAGCAGTCGCTCCCGAATGGCAGTCAAAGAGCTCTGAAAGAGACTTCATGAGGAATCCTATTCCTTCGAGAGTGGACGAATGCGTGACGGCAAGGGCCGAAGCCGACACCTGCCAGCGACTGCGACTAATTAGAACTTAGACGGTAAAAATATTCAGGTCTTCATTCACACGGTCTAGAGCGAAAATAATTATTCAGTGTCTCATGCTACCTGGTGCACGTATAGAAATGAAATAAGTTACAGCCTCGTTCTCGCGAATTTCTTGTGGGCTGCGTTTATTTAAAAAAAAAGCTTTTACAATACGAAAAACACGAAAAAATAGTATAATACAAAAACTTTTTAACTCTTCACTTTTAAGGAGATCAACAGTTTTTTTATTACGTAGGAAGCGCATAAAACGACTTGTTTCCCTACTTGTACTACATTAGAAATGAAACAAGACGCAAAAGACAAAATGGTTTCAACGGTGCGTGTTTCCTCGCCGAGAATACACTCCACAAAATGATGGAGTTTACGTGGTCAAAGCGATTGTTGCTAATGCATATATAATCAGGAAACTTGGCTATTCGTGTATTCATGAGTGATGCCTTCAGATAAAAGTGAAAAAAATTATATCTAACTGATTTCAACTTTTGGCATTCAAAGCTATAAAAACACGTAGCCTTATGGCATGTGACATAATAATTCGCTTACGTATGTACAGATGTACTCATCGACCCGAAATAGAACACTACTTATTATTATAATTTTTAAGGTTAAGTGATCCAACCGATAGGAGCAAACGCACCAATCTCTCGAGCCTTTTTCAGGAGGTCGTGATCGACGACACGGTGATTTAAAAGTATAAACAACAATTCGTTCCATAAATGACAAAAGTTGTACTCGGTAGGTGAGATGAGAGAGGCTTTCAATAATTCAAAACAGAGGACTCGATTCTGAATCTGCTGGAGGCCAAGGTTTCATGGGTTTTCCAAACCCGGGCGGGATACCTCATGAAGGGCACAATCAGGGGTCAGTTCAGCTATCGAAGCTAGCGAATGAGACCTTCCCCACTCGCACACGGCTAGTGAGTTAGAAGCAACAAGCCCGCCAGGCTTCTCTTCCAATTTACTTCCGCTGAAGACAGCGCAATATGGCAACGCAATCCACGATAACCTGCCCCGGTATCCAGGGAGTGATCACACCGCCATATTTGCATGATTTCGGTGCATTTCACAATCAATCAATCGAGTAACGACACCGTATTTCGAAAATAATTGAACTCAATGCCTAAAATATATCATCCTCCTAGAGATTTTTGCATAACCTATCACCTAATCACAGTCAATAAAAAACTAAATAATTTCATGTGCTTAATAAATTTATATTTCAAACATTTATTCTAATCACGTACAAGCTGAGCTATCAACAAAATACCAAAGAAAATTTTAAATGATAAAAACTAAATGTATTAGCAGTTATGCTCTTGATAATTTTTAAGAGCTACAACGCAAAAATTTGACCATAAATCCTTTTGCGCATCGAGCAATCAATGAATCGTCTACCGATCCCATACATTAAAAACAATTATAATCCGTCGTCTCATTCATTTTAACGATCACTCCGAAGGTGTTTTGGTAAGCAAGCTCAAAATTCATCTTTATAAGGTCAACAATCTACAAGAGTGTAACATTAATATATTCAGAGTAGGAGTGAGGAAGCAATCCTTTTTCCTCGCACTCGGAAGCTGGGTCTCATGTGCTTATAAATTCTAATAGCAATAATTTTATGGGTTGCCGTACAAAATCTTCAACCACATTAATTGGCATAATTCAAATACAAGAAAACACTAATATCAATTAACTCTACTGACAAGCGACTAATACAACAACAGGCTACTCAAATGTAATAGAACCTCTTCGTCCCAGTTCTGGCAAACTAACGCCTTTGTTCGTCCGATTTACAATAAAACTGTGCAAATGTCAGAGGAAGAAACGGGGAAATTATCAGGACGTGGATCGCTTCAAAGGGATGCAAATATGTACTCGATCGAGGGAACTCCTCCGGAACCAAACGGGCAAATTTCCCGGGGGTCCGCCTCCGCGGCTTACCCCGGGCAAGAAGGCCTCGGGGTTCGAAGGGAGGCACAGCTGGAATTCGACCCTTTCATTAATCAAGTAGTAACCCACAGGAAGCGGCATCGGTCCGCCTCCTTGAGAGGTGCCGTCGCAGTCCGCAGGGGGGGGGGGGGTTCTTCGGTCTTAATCCGCGTGTGTAAATACCCTCGGACCCCTTCTCCCCCTTCGAGTAAGACTCGGCCGATAAGGGATAGGAGGAACGCTCACCAAAGGGGGCGATTTTTTTCGCCAGCACGTTCGTGTAAACGAATCTCACGCTTCGTTGATATCGACGGAGAGGCGAAGGCGAACGAGAGTCAAGTTTCTTGCTTGAGGCCGTGTGCGGCGGCGGCGGAAGGTGCTGACATAAACCGAGAGTGGAGAGAGGTCACCTGACCACCGAAGCCACCGGCCAGCCATCCACAGTCATCGCCTGCCACGCACTTCGCCATCGATATGAGAAGTGTCGGCGGTGGTCGAAATTATTTCCGACCCGGACCCACCTAAACTTGCCGGGTGACGTTTAATCCGTGGGACACAACATCCAAGACGCTTCGGACACCTTTTTGCCCAAAGGTTTTTCCCTGGTTTCCTCACGAATCATTAGAGAAAATCAAATACGGGAAGGAGGTTCAGTAAAAAAGCATACAGGCGACGGATCTCGTTTGACACACGGATGTCCATCAGGGGAAGTCTTATGGACTGTAAAACGTGACCAAGGGAAGGGAAGGGTTCGAGTGGCAGGCATCGCTTGATTGGCAAACCCTCGATATTCTCACCACGAACAATGACGACGGGGGAAAAGGAAAAAAACTAAACTCGCAAAAGCACCAATGTGGATGCACGACGAGGAAAAAGAACATGGCACCTCAAAAAAAATATTCATCACTCTGCGAAGCATCTTCGAACGTTAATGAGCGATAGAGAGCACGGGAGATGGAAACAAGTTTCGTCAATGAGGAGAGGCACTAAACGCAGCGACGAAAACAAATGACTTTTGACTGACGCAGCAAACTAATACAAAGGGTGGGATAAATCACTATGGGAGGTGGGAACACGAGAACTAATATGCAAGGTTATAAATGTGCGAGAAGAGATTCGCAGTCCAAGACCATAAAAGGGATTCGTCGTCACCAAGTGCCTCTCTGGTTCAATGTTGTATGCATACATATAGAAGAATAAAATGAAAAAAAAAAACTCAAACGGAAGGTGGTTGTTGTTTGAAAGCGATAATTGCAAGCTTTATCCAATGGAATACCACCAAACCACCAAGCTAAGCAAGAAAATTAACATACACAATCCTAATCAATGCTATAACAGTCAAAATATCGAAGGCAGCACTGACAATTGTAATTCAAAGCGAGGCGATTCAGACAAAGTTACCCTGAAAGATATAATACATAAGTATGAAATTAAATAACACAAGTTCTATCTCATTAGATGTACAGGGATTTTATTTAAAGGCTTAACAAAAAGTGGAGGCGAAATTAACTATTTCAGTCTTAACGATGTAGAATCGACCCATCAAGTGGGAAAGGGAGCACCAACGTTTTGGCATTTTACTAAATTTCCGGGAATCTATATAGTCAGTGATCATTTCCCACCTTTAACAGGCGCTGGGCATTAGGGTACATAATAATGAAGCACTGTCCTCTAACGCGAAAGCATGGCCAAGAAAACAATGTAATCTGATCAATACAAAGGACTGTAAATCTTTATGATCATATTTATTTATGTATTTCGACAGAGGAATTTAAAAGAACTTATGTCAAAAAAAGACAAAGCTAAACAATAGAGGCACAGCAAATAAGCAACGTCACTTCCTCTGAGTTCATAAATTACCTCGCTCATCGAAACCACCGCCTATTCACTCGCCTGCATACGATTTCAATGCATCAAACGATTCTACGCTGCGAAGCAGAAATGTGACTGTTACAGGCCAGAAGAAAACGTCAATAACTTCAAATATTCACAGCTTATACACCAATATCAACGAACCGACTCGAATAGACACCTTATCGATTATTCACCTCAATTAAGAGGTCGACTCGCAGAGGATTGCTTCAAAATTTTCCACTCCTCTTCTCTCCTACACTTCATTACCTGAAACAAGTGTGACTCTGGAACGGAAGATACGTTTTTGTCAGCTAATTTCGTAAAAATACGATGACAAGTCGGGGAGATATTCTCTTGAGAAGTATCGAATCAAAACTCTTCACCTCCGCAATATAATATTAGACGCTACTATGGATTGAATCCCACAAACACTCTGGAGTCAAGAGTGAACTTACGCTTTTCTCTTCGGAGAAAGGTTCCACACGGAAAAGCCAAATGGAAAATGCATTCTAGGTAATTCAGGGAAGTCGTCACCATTACTTGAGACACTAGTCAATTACATCGCATAAAAATCGATTCCATTCTCATTGACATCGGAGTGATGGGATAGCTTCGATGAGCAATTGGAGAGCCTGACCCCAGTAATCGCACCAAGAGCAGAGGTTGGCTGTGGAGAGACCGAGAATTTCGATTCAAAGGCATAGGAAAATGTTCGTGGTGGAGGGAGGGGGGTAGCATAACCGACAACACTTCAACAGCTCAACGGACATCGCGTCGATTTGAAGACCTAAACAGGGGAGGGAATGGGGATTGAATGGGGTCGGGGAAGAAAGATGCGAGAGACGGCGGTCATTGAAGGGTCAAAGAGGGACATGAAAAGTGAACTCTCGGACCATCAAACCTCCCCTGGGGATCTCCAAGGAGACCCTTACCCGTAGGAGACGGATTCCGCGCCAACTTTAAAATGATACAACCGATTTTTCGGGGCTGGGCGAAATAAAGTGCCATTTTCGAGGGCACGCGAGAAATACAGGCTTGACAAGGCATCCTCACATCAGAAAGGATATATTCCGAGGAATAGATGCCTTTTACACGGATTTGTTAGGCATGTAAGGTTCGAGGATCATTTTTTGCCTTCTATTACATAAGAATACCAAAAACTCGAACGGGAAAAAAAATCTTTTTCCATATATAAGTTCTACTTGTTGAAAATATATCCACCAAATCCTCTTTTCTTCCACGAAATCCTCTTTTACTAACTAATTGTACAAGAAACGCATGGAAGTTACTTAGGCTTGCATTATATCGTGGGCTAAATTAAACAAAGGCAATTTGTAAGCGTCAAAAGAATACCAATACGAAGTGAAATATTGGGAGGGGTGTAAATTTAACTTTTTACACCACCCGATTGGCCTCTATAGACTAAACCAAACAAGAGCCAAAAAAAATAGACGTAGATTTGAGAGTTGCTTTCCTTGTCTCTCAGAAGTTTCCTATTCCAGCAGTCCGCAGTTTAATGCAATTAAATTTATTGATAACAAGATAACTTTTTTTATTAAGTAGTTTTACCTGTTGCCCCAATTCTTCATATTCAATTGTATTCCCACAATTAGGGTACGCCAAAAAGCTTGAAAAAAAACTCCTAAAATATATTTTTTCTCATAAAAGTGCGCTTTATTACGATGAAAGCACCCACATAGGAAAATGCCGACCATATTAAATTTGAAGTATTACAAAAATATTAACTTAATTTAGCCCATTTTGATGATGCAAAGGTTATGAAATCCGGTTTGTATATTGACTTTTTTACCACTGTGGATTGTAATATTTATGTAACATAAAATGGAATTCCACTAAGCTACACTCATTCTTATTTCATTTGAATTCCAAGGTCTGAAAAATTTAGAGTCGAGGGTAACAGTGTTCCGTAGCAACAACTGCGCCGCGATGACTGTTCGGATTCTCCACCGAGTCAAAACTTCATTTCTGTCAACGATTCGATAGTCGACGTGCACATCGAAACTTCGGTATAGATGTAGAGTTTGACCAGGTGGAGTGCCTGACGTTTCCATCAACATACGCCCGGAAAGCACCACATCTTTCTAAACAGCTGTATCAATGTCTTCTTTGTCCCATGAAGTGGAGTTTCTGGGACTGCTAAGAGCGGAGGTTTGCCCTTTCGTCGCAGGTGTCTACTCAAATAAATTAAAAAGTTTTACCGTGGCTTCAAGTTTTTGATACTGGGCAAATTGTGGGACTAGATAATGTTTAAACATTTTCGTTCACTAACAACAAAATATGCGTTATAAAAATTTGCGCCTGCCATTTTATGTACCTCTAACAATTCTCGCAACTTTTCGTAGAAAGTCAATTCTGTAGATCACGAAGTCATTCCTAGGCTGAGTTATAAAGTTCATGAAGTTAACAAAACTGCTAAATCTCGGGTGCGCGGTATCGATTTTTGCATTTATATGTCTCCATTTTTTTTATCATATAATAAAAAATACTGATGGAATTGCAATAAAATTATCTTTAAATTGGTATATAAAGCATTGCACTAGCATTTACAGGGACCAAGATATAAATCTTCAAAGTACAGCGGCATATCATTTTGACGCCGACAGTAGGGGAGCAATGGCGGAGACATCAACGCGCGCCAAGACAAATGCCGTTCGAAACCCGAGGAATTCGAGTCTTCCAGCAGCACTGAGAGAGGAGGACATTTACCAGGGGCCACGGGAGGAAAGCGGCCACGCGTCGGAAAACTCGTGATTCCTTTAAACTCGCTTCTTCATTCGGAGACACAGAGGGAGGTAGGGGAACCACCGCGCTAGGCTGGGAAGAGATGGCACACGCTTGAAGCAAAGCGAAGCGCTGCCAACATTAGTGGGAAGAAAAGCGGTAATACGGATAACAGACTGATCCACTCAAGGTAATGCGACATAAGGATTCTATATCTTATTTTGCAACGTGCTGCCTCAAATATAGGGGTGACAGCTGATATAAGGTTTAAAATGAGAAGCGAAGGAATGAGGAGGTTGTAAATCCGAAGTCCTCATACAAGATTACCTAAGGATAAATGACCATGGATATTCCAAAATAAGAACTCTTCACTCAGTTCCATCCAAAATGCCTTCGCTTTCCTGACATTCTCGGTACCAAGCAATGTCTCTCCTTCGACATTCCACTGCCCCTAATTACTTGCCCCACCCACCAACTCTATCCAACTACGAAATTTGCGATTTCGTTTTAACTCAGCAACACTCGTCATTTTATCACACCAGAACACTCTGTACAAACTTACCCCGCAAAAAAATCACTTTGGAATAATATCTCATCTCAATGACACCAGGAATTATAACCGAGCGGTGAAGAAGCATCAGCATGCTTAATACGAATTCTACCCGGCGGTCAAGTGTCGACTTACTGGCTTTCTCATTACGCCTTCAAATGTTCAAGGTGCCGATATGTCGGCTCTGCCTTTAAATACGCATAAATCTTTGTGTGTAAGATTTACGATCACCGAAACATTATTATTAAACAGACGATCATTTCTATTACGTCTCAGTTGCAATGGTTTCCATCTTAAGGTTTTTATTACATTGACACAAGTTATTGCCTTCATCCGAATAACGGAGCTGACTCGCAGCTCGTCATCATGAAAAACATTTGTTTTAAAATATGGAATATAATTACAACTCCCCCATAGCTTCTCCTCTAACTTCCTCTATTTCTCCTTCCCTCCTCTTCCTTCTTTTTTCTCTTATTTCTTCCTTCTCTCTTCCTTCCCTCTTTGCCTCGCACACTCCGTTCCACGCGAGCCGTGTCAACTGTCAAAAAAGCGATCGCCACGCACAACGCGAAATATTAACGACAAATCCGTCACTCGAAACCACTAGCTGTTAGCACACCACGGACCTTCCGGCACCCCATCTGCAGGAGACCCAGGGGCCCGTGAGAGCCTCGAGCGGCCAAACGAGGTGCGATGGACGCGACGAAAAAACTCTCTCCCGATGGCCAGTTTGTGGACGGTTCTGCACGTCAGTTGAGACACACGAGGTGGGCTCAACTGGAACGCCCCCCCGGGGAGTCGTCTGAGCCTCTGGAACAGTCCTCGAAGATCATCAATCGAGGAAAGCGGCCAATGCCACCGAATGGATAGGTGAGGGAAGGAGGACGGGGAAGGAAAAAACACAAGGCGGGCAATGAGAAGGTCGGCCGTAGAAAAACGTCCTTTACCCAACACATAAAAGCAGCCGCCTTATTCCCCCACATAATCCGCGTGTTATGGCCAGAGACCTCACGTGTCCACCCGATCGGGTTCGCTCCCACCCACCCCTATTGGACGACGGGGATAGAGAGGGTTTAGTGACGGTCCGGCCCTTGAGGGTGGCAAGCCGGTTACCCCGACCGCGCTCTCTCGGGTCACGCATTCGCAAAGCGTGTTTCATTTTTTTGCATTACGGTCGGGGAGGCTGAAGAGGGGAGGAATGATGGAGGGAAGAGTGCGAAGGGAAAATTAATTGAAAAGCTGGCACTTTCACGGTCACGTCAAGTCATAATACTTGAGCGGATAAATATATAAGTTTTTTTTGCACGAAGGCGCGTACCGTAACTCTTTTGACTCTTACCTCCGTGAAACAGCGACAGCGAATTGCGAATAAAAAAATATCCATGGGGACGAGTCCCGCGTTTCAGACAAATGAGGCCATGATATCTGATCTCTAAAGCGCTACGGTGAAGCATTATTTTAAATGGCTATCTCCAGCTCATCAAATCATCCTCCGCATTTAAAAAGGTCGCTGCGTGATTTCGAGTAGCTCTCAAAGATGATTATCTTCACCCCTGAAATGCAAGAAGGCAAGTCTAGGACGGCATGTTAGGATGGCACAGTTAAATGACAGCCATTAGAAATGACACCAGCACTGAAACAAACATTTAACTTGGAAAGTTATTTTCGAAATGCAGCCACAATGCGAAGATGTTAATAATAAACAATTAAACTTTAACTTCCTCACGAATGATGTAAAAAAATAAGACTTTCGCGGAAAAGATTCATTTCCTTAACATTGTTAAGTGCATTAGAGGAGTTCTTGGTCACGTCTATAAACATAAGATATTGATTGCGGCTTAATTCGGTGGAAATCCGTAATGTTCTTCACAACGAAAAATTAACTAAGCCTGATTCTACACTTAATTTTCTCCCACCGACCCAGGTTTCGGCATATGCCCTTTTTGTGCCAAAATATGTACCTAGAAAATGGCATCTCAACGGTTCTATTTCTCAACAGATCTTCGGTTTACGAATTCACAATAGCTAACTTTTGAGAAATCACGAGCAAAATGAACCCATAGAAATTAATTAGGAAAACTTGCTCCGCTTAAGACGGAATGACTTTAGACGGATATGAGGCTTTGAGAGAATTAGTAACTTGATACACACTCATCACGCCCTTCTCTTTAAGGTAGTCCGAGCGAAAAATCATTTTACTTAGAAATCAATGAATTTGGTCTAATTTTAAAGAAAAGCATCTCACCAATCCAATGACACCAAAAATTCGACCCCTTACCACATTACTTTCGGAGATATTTGCCAAATAATACCAGCCCTTCTACATGGGAAATGGTACGTGCATGCACTCCAGAGAGACATTATTTACAAAATGAGGTATTTCTAATACTTAGATTATGTAAAAAAACTAACAATGTGTAGTTTGTATGTTTTCTCAACTATATTTGAAAATTAATCATATTGTCAGCGCAGTAGGTTCTTGGGTATCACAAAAAACCTTCCGTTTTGAAGGAGTTTCAAACGTACCGCGTGAGAAAATTGAGTCAAGTTAAAGAATTATTTAGATATTTTCATTTAATTACTGATAACTTCTGTCATATAAAACTATATAATTGCACCATTTATAATGCAATATTTAATGGATGTGTCCTGCAGCTGGTGAAATTAAAACGTTTAATTCCAATATGGTCTCTATTTTGACTAGGGAACTATCTCGCTCGGACTACCTTAAGGGAAAGCACAGTCAGTTCTCGGGGTCAGAAGTTGAACTGACCGTCTTAGTAAGATACATACGGCCACATACAGGAATACCTCTGCTTCAGTTGCACTCGCACGTTGTTTCATTTGAGCCTTCTTGTTCTTAAGACTCCTCGAGTTCCGCTCCTACGCAGTGGAAGGAAGGATAAATACACGGCACTAAACTAAAATATTTTGCTTCCTCAGACTAAAAATCATTCCGTAATAAACTCCACATTCAACATACAGCTTTCCTTCGAACATTAGCACTCCTTTCCATCGCTTCATCTACATTAACATCATTCACGAACATTCGACCAAGTTACACAAAACCATTCACTACTTCCATTATTTCACCATCCAACATGATCATGTAATCACTCTTCTCAGTAATAGAGCAAAAAAACCAATATTTTGGTTTTCTCCACGCATTTAGCCGTAATTCAATTCTCCCTGAAATTTCACAGAAATTACCCTTTATCCACTGAAAATTCTTGTGGTCTCTTAGACAGAAACACGGCGTAAAGGGATTTTAATTCATAGTTTCATAATTATCGTCTCCCAGAGGAGATTTACAACTGGAAGCTGAGAGAAATTAGATATTATATTTTTTTCAGCACCTTAAAAATTACTGTATACCTCATGCGGTAGATCCATAAACTTCAACTGAGGAGAGAACGATCTCTTCTCAGAAAATAATTCGGTAGATTCTACGATACTTCTTTTTCGATACGAAGAAAGATTTATAGCATCAAAATAGATTCCAAAGGTATTTAAATGACGACTATTTATATTCCATTAATCTCTAATTTTCAGACAACAAAAGCGAAGCTTCAAACTGGTCATAAAAGTTTGCCGACGAAAATAACACGAATGAGAATCGTTAAACGGTTATCAGGAATTATAAATTTGAAGTCGTAAAATTTCTTCCACAGCTGGTATTTATGCTGGAAGGTAGAATCTTCCCTTCGACAAATCTCAGCATATGCAAAACCTCCCCTTACAAAGGCCCAGGCCCTCCTTCGGTCGAAATATTTTATTCCTTACGTAATCCGCGTGAATGAGGAGACGGAAGACTTGGGATGATAATATTTCCCAGCATGTATTATCCTTTTTGATTTCCGTGACGCCGGAGGAAAGTTTTGGCCTTCTTTAATGTTTTCAAACTGTCGCTCGTAAGATATTCGGAGGAATATTGGAGAAAGAGGAAATGAACGAAGAAGTCGTTGAGAAGATGCGTGGAGGGATCCTTTCGGGTCGAGGGGGAATGAAAGGGTCCTGAGAAATGGTGAGGGGGAATGATATTAAAATGAGGGAAGAAAGGGCATCGCAGGAGAGGGAAGACGGCGAGGGTGAAAGTGAGCAGACACCCGAAAGGAGTTTTCACGGGCCCGAGAGACAGAGGGTCCAAAAGGGATGATGCAAAAGGAGGGCTCCGCTTAGGGAAGGTGGGAAAAGATGACCTTTCTCTCGGTCCGAAGGGGTCAAGGAAGGCGGTCCCACGGAAAAGGTGCAATGCTCGCGATTCAAAAGGACTGACCAGTGGCCATACCGGTTGCGGGACAATCGCGAGACCATCGTAAAATTTCGAAGACTTCCGCGACCCGCACCATCGCCCCTGGTCGATATAAAAAACTTCAATGCGAACGTTAAAAAGTTAAGAGAGAGAGAGCTGTTTCGGAATAACTGAAGCACACTTCAACGGCGGAGCCAAAGGATTTCAGACGCTGGTGAGAACATTACCCATGCTAGAAGTTAAACGGATAGGAAACCAAGATAAAATTTTGAATGAACGATTATGTTTCAACGATACCCCTTTCAGAGGATTATAATGACGAAACTTATTCCCAAAGAAAATTTCCCAGCCATACCTAACGACACGAAAATTCTGGAGAACATAATACACTAGAATCGCGAATACATTCAACGATGTCGGGCGAGATGTGGACGAACACCACGATGAAATTAAGAGAATACAAATTGTAACACATGATGACACCTCAGCGTATAAACACGAAGAACGATAACTACTCAGAGGGCATAACACAGTTTTATTCACTTAATTTCACAGCAGGTTCCCGTTTAACGGAACCCCACTAATCAGAGGTGCGAGTTTAACGGAAAAATCTACATATATTGCAGAGATAGAAATATGAAAAGGCTGCTTGCAACCGCCGCGAATAAAAAGGCCGAAGAAAATCTTAGATTACTCCAAGAAACAGATTACTTGCGATGTACAGTCATAGATTTTCACGATGCAATTAAAATGTTTAAAAAATAACTATTGTGCATACTTCCACACAATTAACCATCGTTTATCCGAAAAAGGGGTTATACGAGACGGTAACGCCCCATTTACTTCGGTTAAGCGAGGTTCTCTTGCACGGAAATGAAAAAAAAGCTCAGTGGGGTTAAAGGTTTAGTCAGCTTAGTCGTCTCAGTAACTCTAAAAGCGCTGGACTTGACAACAAGGACGTTATCGTCCATTTTTCTAATTTACTGGGGGCACAACATGGTGCCAACAAACTTGAGGCTAAAAATATTGGATCCATTGTCAAGTACTCATCATTAAAGGCCATCACTTCGTAATTAAAAGGTTTAGTCAATCAACTTCGTGTGCCGGCGCCATCTTACTTGCATTGCTCCTCCTCACTATTCTGAGAAATCCGGCGCCATCAGAGGCGCAGCCTCACACACCCCTCGCAGCCTCATACTTCAGCATCCTGCATACACTCAACCTGAAACTCGGGAGGAAATTTAAAATATAATTTTTACACAGCAAGAGATCAGACGGAAATAAATCGTTCCTTACGCGATAAAATTCCAATTTCCCGAAGAAAACGAACCCTTTTATCCCGCATTCTCCGGAAGGAGTAAATAACCGACAACAACACTGAATAATTTTTCAACTGTGACATTTAAAAAATTAAACAGACGTGATGCTCGTCTTAACGACTATGGGATGCGGGACAGAGACGTAGGAGAAATGAATAATTTTAAAAGCGACGCCGTCGTCTCGGTGAGAGAGAGATGTTGACGGTTTTTCTTCTCGCCACCGAAGCGGTCCGTTATTCCATTAGACGCGGATTGGAGGGCAAAGGGAACAAGGAAGATTGGAAGAGGAAGAACGAAAGGCAATCACGAAAGGCATCATGGGGAGGGAGCGTCGACGGGAGGGGTTGTTCCATTTCCAAAATAAGAAGACTTCCTCCGCCCATCCTCCGAGACTTCCCAATGATTCGCATTTGCATCTCCTGTGCCAAACGGACGGAAGCGGACACGGGTATACATACAACCGCCCGCATCCTCGTTATCGTCCACTCCTTCGTCGGTGGTGTGGATGGCCATTCCAACGGTCACCGCCATTCGAGTCGTCCCGAAGGCCAATCGCAGGTAGAAGTAGCGGGGGGGAAGAGGGGAGGTGTATCGGGTGCCCTTCAACCCACCTAAGACGGAATCCCTTCATAACATCACCCCTTTTAACCCATTTAAATGATATTGGCCAGCGGGAAGAAAGAAGAAAGCCGGTAGGAGCACGCATTTCCCCCGTCGCACGCTGTGAAGGGCGACCCGGCTGGGGACCACAAGGATGATGGAGGGGGATATCTATCGGGAAGGAAGGAGTGGGCGAATAAGCGACGGGGGAGGAGAGGAGGGCGGCAAGGGTGCGATCCTTAAAAGGGGTTCGCCGCGGGAGGGGGGATGGAGGCAATGGGGAGACTAAAAGGACGGATTTTCTCGAGTCGCGCACTTCTCCACGGGGGAAGCCATAGGGTAACGAGAGGAGAAGAGAGTGGGGCGAATATTCGGGAGGCTGCACGTGATGTGCCGTATCCTGGTGGCCCCTGGAAGTCTTCACGCCCCCCCCCCCCCAAACCCCCTACGGACGTTCAAATCTCTCTCCTCAGCGTCACCCCGAGAAAATCCCCCCCCCCAACTCCCCTCGATTTCTCACATCCTCTCCACCACCACTGCCTAGGCTCTTCCCCACCACCCTCCCCCCAACGCCTAGAAACTTCTCCCATTAAATATTACACACCCCCTCCCTCTCCTTTATGGAGTACTCACACTCCAGCTAGTCTCTCCACGGGGGATACGTTACTTTCTCGATCCCACTGGCGAATGTCCACAGGCGGTTTGAAAGTTTGAAATTGAAATGGCCAATAAATGGACTCTAACTGGATGCCCACACTAGACAGAAAAAAAAAGATTTCAAAAGCTAAATACACAACATTTTTTGTCAAATAAGCATAAGTCTAATATTAAACTCACCACAATGCCCACGATAACCAAAAGTTTTTTCAGTCAATTTATTCGGAGATGGTATCTGAGAACGTGATGCCTATTAAAACATTTTTTAAATCCAGAATACACTATCTTTGTGGCTCAAAATGCAGATGCCAAATATTTTACTCACTACAACACCCTCGATACTCGACAGCTTTTTCTGTCAATGAAATCGGTGGTGTTGTCTGTTATCGTGACACCTGGTACTGAGTTTTACCGCACTTAGTGTACACTGACAAACCAGGAGCAACGACCAATTACTACAATGTAAACCCTGGCTAGTGGAAATCACAGAGATGCTTCAATGCCTGGGCAAGTAGTGTGATACCGCATCGACACAAATGGAATCACCGAAAATAATATTCTCATTCGATCAGTCATAAAAGTAATCCGTCAAAATATCTGTGTTTCATGCACACCGTTAACGAGAATGGGTAATTGCTATTGAGGACTTTCGTATGGAGCGTTCTCCCCTCTATATGGCAGTGAGACCTGGACAATTGGAAAGAGAGAGAAGGAAAGACTGGAGGCATTTGAAGTGTGGTGGTGCTAAATGGAAAATGCTGAAAATACCCTGGGTGGCAAGAGTCACGAACTAGTATGTATTTAAGAGGATAGGGGAAAGGCGGTGTCTACTCAAAATGCTAAATAAGAGAAGGAACACCTGGATTGGCCATATTCTCCGACACGAAAGCTTGGCTAAGACCATACTAGAAGGTACAGTAGAGGAAAAAAATCAGAGGGGCAGACCTAGACTGGACTATATGAAGGATGAAGAAAGATGAAGGAACTAGGTTGCAAATCGTACAGTGAAGTGAAAAGATTGTCCCAAGATCGGATAAAGTGGAAGACTGTTGCAGACCAATCCTAGGATTGTAACCAGAGAAGAAGAGAAGATGCACACCGTGAAGACCTTATCGAATTGCAAAATATGAGATTTTTTTCTACTCCGCGTATAACTCCCTTACTTCAGTGTTATTTACATCACTAAAATATTATTTCACGGGTGTTGGATAAGGGTAATAGTAGGAAGAATCACACTTCGCGAAAAATCCCAGCCATCACTTATCATTCATGCTCCCTTCAGTTCACACTACCAGTGTTATTTTCTTCTATCCAGCGTCTATTTTCTTCTTTCAGCGTTATCTCTCAAGCTTAGTTTCATATGCTGGGGATCCGCGGCATTGAAATGACGCAGAGCAGTAAATGCAGCTCACCTTCCGCCTCTCCGAAGTGGCGCCAAAGTGGTGGGGCGCTACAGCGCGAAATCAGGAAGTAAAAGACTGGACTTCAACGCGATACACTATTTGTTTTCCTTCTTAGACACGAATACAAACCAAGTCACACTATACCCGAGGCTCTCAATCAGAATTGTCCACTGGGTAAATGTTCCGAGAATGGGGACTCAAATATCCCATCAACCAAACTCACGAGATATCGAAATAAAGGAATAAATTACATACATCGACTTCATATAAGCATTATTTATTGCTACAGGGGCGCCACCATGGATTTCAATCGACGGGAGTGAGGCAGAATTTCTAGAGGTGTTGCATTATATAACAGTGCATTGACCTACGACGATCCTTGCCATTCTTTTCTTGACTCTGATAAATAAAAGAATATATCAACGCCTATTCTTCTAGTTCATATTCTTTATTAGATGCATTTATTCTTCATTTCCGACAAAAAATCTTAAGATCGGAGGCAGGGAGTGCCAGCCAGTCCTGTTTATACTAAATGCAGGCCCTCGACTAATACCTATGTTTCCTGTAACAGACTTCTGAGAGCGTCGTAAAAAGAAACCAAGACAACACACTCACGAATGATTAACTTATGGCAGGGGAGAGACAATGGAAATAATTAATAACCTATATAAAAGCCCACTAAGCCACGATTTGTGTTTCTGCAGTCATGATCAAGTATCCCACCCAATTAACGGTGCTAGGTTCAACGACCGTTTCTACTGACCTCACAACCTTCAGATTCCTCGTTACATTCAAGTCCACTTCCGCCATGAATCACAGCATAAATGCCCCATGTTATCCCCGCCCTCAACTCTACAAGTCTCCCTAAAGGCGTCCAAAATCCCCACTCCTCACTCCCACCTACTCTCATACACAGCCGTCGAAACGTTGGATAACAACAGCCTTCCAGCCCGGAGGAAAACCATGGCTCCACTCAACGGCAAAAACGCCCCTCATCGCGCATTCCAACCAACCGCTGCTTTCCCTCGAGGCTCCTCCGACAAATTCAACACCTCCACGTTCACATTCCTCTCCATCCTCCCGCAAACCCACATCTCAGAGGTCCACATCTAAGCCTTCTCTTCTTCTTCCCTCCAACAACTAATTTCGAAATACTAAACGCTACACCCTACGAAAAAAACCTTCCGAGATCTATTCTTCGGGTTTTTCCACAACTTAAGCATTGGAGTTCGATAAAATGCCACAACTAGGGTTCGATATATACACCTTAAAATATTCTTCCGAATACATCTACATTTACCAAATGGTAAATGTATATTTACCATATGGTAAATGTATACGTAGATGTATTCAGCCACACACCCTAGTGATCAGAAGAGTCATTAATGACTTCGGACTGTGAGCTAGCGAGAATGGGTCGCATCTACATCACACTGTGTGTGTCATCTACGAAAGTACATCTACATCTACGAAATACCGTGCAAGCCACCACTAGGGTGTGTGGCACGGGGTGATTCCACACCAGGCATGCAGCACTCATCCCAGTTCAAATTAGAACCGCGCACGTTCCCCAGAATGCCAGGCACGGGCCAAAGCAGTCAGGACAACGGTACGCAGTCAGACCACAAACCAGGAGTGATACGTAGAATACGTTACGGTATATACAAAACTCAGACCTACACCACATAATTTCCATCATGTCAGTATCTCACATTTTGCCACCTTCACGGCCCAGCCAACATCCTATCAGAGGATATCTTCTCAAATTGTTCCATGGGTTTCCCAATCGCTCACAAAATGAGAATAAACTGCAATCACAGTCCTCCCGATGGTCATGTGTCATTATCTCCCTACTTTCAGCGCTTAGGAATAGTACTTCCTTAATGCTTAGCTTAATAAAAGTATTTCCCCATAAAATAAGAAAGATAATTGCACATAGTAAAGCCATAGTATTTTTTCTGCACTAGTGCAGCATAATTAATTAACTAAATACTTCATAAATTACAAACTTCAAAACTGTGCACTAATAAAATTACACGGAGGAGCAACACTGTGTGACACGATATTACGATGATTACCAGGGTGGCTACTGATATGCAATTTTCAAATTCCCTGGCCCTTCCCTGACTTTTCCCTGATGGATTTACCTATTTCCCTGACCGATCGCCAAAAGGTCACCTATCATTGGAATATTTTATTCTATAGAATTCAATTTTCTACGGAAGCTTAAAATTTTAAAAATTTTCGAATCATCGTCTCGTATTTTTAGAACAGCAACCATGTATTTACTATAAGCTATTGTGCTCCAGCAACCTCTCTACCTGACTTTTGGAAGCTAAAAAAAAAACGCAAGGTAAAATTTTCCAAACAACATAGCCTCGGATTCCTTGTGATGAGCGTGCATCGCGATCATGATTTTTAACACAACAAGGCAAATATCGCAATAAGGGTATACAAAAGGGATATTTTGTACGTCTGATACACAACTAAATAACTAAGGTTCACAACTGAGTAGTCCAAGAATTGATGGTGCTTATTCCATGCAGTTCAGCGACGGAGATTAGTTTTAGTTGTTGAAATAAAGGGCGGGAAAGACTGGCCGATGAACGTAATGGTAGAAAAATAACGAGGATTCCTATTCCAGTTTCTCCCCGACTGTTACGAGAATTCCCTGACTTTTCCAGAAATTCAAAATTCCCTGACAATTCCAGGTTTCTTCGGTTTTCCCTGACGATCGCACACCCTGATTACCGACGGTGCGACACGCACAGCAATCACAGAGTCACGCGTAATGGAGGCTCTCCACTCTCGGGGGGCGCACAGCGCACGGTAGAGGGCGCCTGCGAGCACGCAACACGCACCGCGCGCAGAGATCGCATCGTGCGCGACGGTGTGGGCGATGCGCCGCTCGGATAAGTTCAACGCGAAGCTGCGCAGGAGCATTAATGTAGTTTGAGCGAAATATCATTTTACTTAGAAATAAATGAATTTGGTCTCATTTTAAAGAAAAATATCTCACCCTTCTGATGACACCAAAAATTCTACCCCTTACCAC
Source organism: Ceriagrion tenellum (assembly GCA_963169105.1). Taxonomy (NCBI): domain Eukaryota; kingdom Metazoa; phylum Arthropoda; class Insecta; order Odonata; family Coenagrionidae; genus Ceriagrion; species Ceriagrion tenellum. The sequence goes on along the minus strand of OY720639.1, from coordinate 139,470,192 downwards.
ATTACTTTCCGAGACATTTGCCAACAAATATCAGCCCTTATACATGGGAAATGGTACGTGCATGCACTCTAGAGAGACATTTATTTACAAAATGAGGTATTTCTAACCCTTAGATGTCGTAAGATAAACTAACAGCGTGAAGTTTGTACGTAACTATATTTGAAAATTAATCATTTTGTCACCACAGTAGATTCCTGGATATCGCAAAAAACCTTCCGTTTTGAAGGAGTGTCAAACGCACCGCGCGAAAAAAATGAGTCAAGTTAAAGACTTATTTAGATATTTTCATTTAATTAATTACCATTTCTATTACATAAAACTATATTATTGCACCATTTTTAGTGCAATATTGAATTGATGTGTTCCACAGCTGGTGAAATTAAAACGTATAATTCGAATATGGTCTCCATTACGACTAGGGAACTATCTCGCTCGGACTACCTTAACCGGGTCGCGTGGCGAGTGACCAAGTATGACGTATCCAAGTGGATACGGAGAAGTTGACCGTGAAATCCAGATCCTCGGTCCGTTGGATTAAAGGTAGTTTGGGCGAGATATCATTTGACTTACAATTCAATTAATTTGGCCTCATTTTAAAGAAAAATATACCGCCTTTCAAAAGACACCAAAATATCAACCACTTACCGCACGACTTTTACAAATGTTTGCCAAAAGAAATAGAAACGTTTTCCGTGGGGCGCACTCCATCAGTGACTTAATTTACAAAATGAAGAATTTCTCACACTTAGATATGTCGAGAATTTAACAATGTGAAGTTTGAAGGTATTCACAACCAATTTGTTAGATAAATGAATTACTCGCCGCAGAAAGTTTTACACAATCGCAACAATAACTTTTGTAAAGGAGTTTTCACCGAGCGTCATGCAAAAATGTGTCAAGAGACTAATTAAGTTATATTGATTTAACTACTGTGAATCTCAGTCGTCTAAAACTGTATTTCTGCGGCATAAATATAACGACATTTACTTGATGCTTCATACAGTTGGTGAAATTAAATCATATATTTCTAATATGGCCTCCATCACGACCAGGAAAAAATCTCGCTCACACTACCTTAACCTTTACTATGGTTGCACTGTACTTTTCATGAATTCGTTAAAAAATCACTCGCCCTTCCTCCTCGGATCACATGCACAAAGAGCACTGCAAAATTTAACGATTGTCTTAATACGAAAACATCAACAGTTGTTCATTGTATGCTTAGATGTATGCAAAGACGCCAGTCTTCGTCTAACGTGGATTGAAAATTCTCGAAAGAGGATTTTTCTTCAATTACCATACAATTAGTGCATCAAAACAAAGCTTATAATATGCTCATCAAAATGAGGATCAAAACGAACGCTTCTCGAGGTCTTTATAGCAACCGGAATTATAAATCATGTTGTATAATGAGCACGGGAGGACAAACATATTTCTTCGCAATATTAATAATTAACTACTACTCAAAAACCAAAGGAAATAAAAATAAAAAAAAGTATATTAGGGTTCAAATCGTTGATGAGAATAATTTATGACATTTTCATAAAAACTGAGTCAAAAAAGAACTTTTTTCGGTTGATTACGCATGGAATGACCCCGTTCTGGATCCTATTCTTCACTACGACCTCAGGAATATCACAAAAAATCGGAGGAGTCACCGTTTTTTTAATGAATCTTCACCCACATGGGAAAGAAAACAGCACGTCTTCATCTACGTCTACAAATACCCCGCGAGCCGCCGCATGGGTGTGTGGCAGGGGGTGTTAGGTCACCAGCCGTGTATAGGTGTAAGTTTTGTTCGCGGAAAGAACGAGTTCTTGTACCTATCTGTTCCGCAGTGTATCTCTTATTTTATCGCGTCTGTCAGACGTAGAGATGTAGTGAGGAGTCATGATAATATTCTCTGTGTCCTTCTGAAAAATATCAGTGCTGAATTTATCAAGCAAACTAAGCCTAGCGTGTAGCCTCCCGAGTCTCTAGGGGCTCCAACCTTTATCCCTTTAAAAGCTGTGAGACACCTAGGCCGGTATTCATAGTCCTCAATGATTACAGATTCGTTTCAATCTATGATTATATCTCTAATTAATTACTGTTTCTTATTCATAGTCGTCAAAGAATCAGTGATTCGTCAATCGATGATTCTTGAATCAGAGATTCATCAATCTCTGATTATTATGTATTCATAGTCGTCAAATAATCATTGTTTATAGTTCTAGTATTCATAGTCAAGCAAACTGTAATTATTTGGCCAAATAATCATTGATTCGTGAATTAATTAGAGTTTTTCTTTGTGGGACGTCGGTAGTTCTGTGATTGTTTACGACATATTCATGTCTTTACGTACCAAATTTACAATTTTATACGGTGCTAAAGGCATAGAATACTCTATATGAACGTCTTGAATTGATTAGGATTATTGATTACCTTGAATTGATTAGGAATTCCGTGCAATGGAAATTCGTTCGGATATATTGGCGTATGTGATTGCCGATGACGATGTACCAGCGTATCACTAAAGGCTGCGAAAAACACACATTAGGGATCCAACAAATCCAAATTACTCACATGTGGAGACTACGTACTCTGACTCGCCGATGTGAATGCCGTATTTACTATGTCGTGCACGAGGTCAAAGGCTAGTTCGCCTTGGACTTCGTCAAACGTATCCTAGTTGTACTGTAATTAATCGGTTCATAATCAGAAATATCCGCCCGTAGTAATAATAAAGCTGGGAAAATTTATTCTCGCTAGCTTGTTCCGAAGCCTCACATCACCCGTCTCAATCACCCTCAAAGCCACTTTTTCTATAAGTTTTATTATCGCACAGTGTTAACATTGGCTTGTTTGTTGTAGTGGTTACCGCCGTGGATTCACACGTGAAGGTTGGGCGGTTCGAGACCCCCGGCCGCCGTTTTTTTTTCCATCTCTATATTCACAACCAGAGAGAAATTTTTCCTCCGAGTTACATGTCATATCATAGGACTTCACCTCGCCTTTTTTCTCGTGATACTTTCCACAAAATTCGTACTCCAGGGTGAATCTTTAATGTCAATGGCCTCACTGGGGTCTGGTGATGGACCGCTTATGATATACGTCAATCTCTGTTTAAAATCCGTTACTTAACTTGCTGTAACAATAGACATGAGTGTTGACAGACGAAGAGTTTAATAGAGGATACTGATTCTCAAAACCCGTAGTGATCGAGTGTATTCATCTTAGAACTAATGTTCATATATCGAAACTTTCCGCGAGGACTGACAGTTCCTCTTGTGGTACTGTCTCATTGCTTTGAGATTTTACGCTTAGTCATCAATATTGAATTGTTAAAATCATATTAAAAATTTAAAAAAATATATCATAGCGGTTTTCAATCACGAAGCATTTTTAAAAATCTCCATGCTGAATTTAACATCGGCCGAAATTGACATGAATGTTTCACTCGTAAGCTATCATAAATTGCTACTAATTAAATATTTAAAATTTTCTTTATCGGTAATGATCAGTTATAAATACTGCTACTGCTACTCTTCGTCTTCTTTGGTGTTTTACGTACATATGTAGGGGTTGCTAGTTCTGTTTCGCAGCCAACGGTGTCCATAACTGTGACACATATACCTAACTAATCTTTTAGCCGGCCAAATAGTTGACACCATCAGACCGCCTGTTTCGTACGATGTTCAAGCGACGAATAGGTATCTCCTTGTGAAAACAGAAAAAAGAGGAGACCACACTTATGGTCGGACAATTCCTGACGTTAAACAGCACACGCTACATCATCAACACTTGCCGGAATACGAGATTTCTGTTTGTTGATTTTCCCTAGCAACGCCTTCATTAATGTCGAATAATCATAAGAAATAATTCTAATGTAGGCACGGATAATTCATTTTTATCAAAAAAACATTGCCAATCCATTTTTCATTTTCTTTTTTAATATGCAATTAATAAAACTATATACTCAACTTGAATAAAAATTTAACGATACCCACAAAATGTTTTGCCTCTTCAATTTCTCATACCACTCAAAAATAAACATACATCCAATCTGTAATTCACCAATTACAGATTATCCCAAATAATTAGAGATTCATGAATCAGTGATTCATGAATTGGAGATTGTTTTCTGTCTATGAATACATAAATCAAATAATCAATGATTGACGAATAATCGTTGATTCAGCAATCATTGATTATTTATCCCGTCTATGAATACCGGCCTATATGTACTCTCGTAGAAGTCTTCAACGAGGCGCGATGCTTTTTTTATTAATTTATTTGGTTAAATGTATTTCTTTTTTAGTAATTTTTTTCTGTAAAATCTATTTGATCAGGGTCTCAAATGCTCGCGGCGTATTCGAGGTGTGGCGTAACCAGAGCGAAGTAGAATCTCTCTTTGACTTTTTCATCCGAGGACCTTCCTATTATACGTTTAACAAAACCTAGTTTCTTTAATGCTGGGTCACATATGTTTTGTATCTGTAATCTCCACGATATATCAGATGTTAAGGTAATTCCAAGATAAATTACTGTATCTGAAGACTTTATGTTTACTCCACCCACAGTATAGGTATGGCATTTTTGTGATGACTTTTGCAGGAAGTGGACTTTGGTGCATTTGTTGATATTTAATTCTAACCCCCACTCCTGGCACCACGAATGAACATTGTTAAGGTCCGATGACAGACCTTCAAAGTCCGCGTCTTTGATCATTTCACGGTATATAAGTGTATCTATCGTCTGCAAATAATCTTGATTTACTGCTAACTCTAGAACTTAGGACATAAATTTAGATAATGAATAAAAGAGGGCCGATCACACTTCCCTGAGGAACACCGGATGTGACTTCGACCATATCAGAGCTAAAACCATCAATAACTACTTTTTGTTTTCGATCACTGAGAAAGTAAAACTCTAAAACGGTACAGCCGCTACTGGGGAAGAGATAAACGAAAGAATCGAGCTAAGGAGCCCCAAGTGCATAATCCCCTTAAATTGAGCGATCAGCTATGATGAGTAATCAAAGCAGATAGATCGATCGCACAAAAAGCAGTCAATACGCCTACGGTTAATAATATTTTTCAGCAGAGAGTAAAGGTGGGAAGGTTGGTTGGGGTAGAATAACTTCGGGAATCTACCGCTACATATTACCCAGCGTGCTGCCGCAAAGTGGGGCCAAATACCGAAAAGCTGGACGAAATATAACATATTTTTCATCAGTCAGAAATTTGGGCTTCAAGGGGTTTTTTAGATCGCTGATTACCAATCTGGTATCAATATCAAAATAAAAAGGAAAAAAACGCAATTAGATTTAGTACGTCGTAATGTGGGATAATATAAGGTGGGTATAATGAAAAACAATACGTATATTACATACATTTCTGGGGCATGATATGTCCGTGGACAATGAAAATAAAAAGTCAATTCCATTTGGTGGACAAAAATACGAGCACTGTGTACAATCTATCAGAAATTGTCAGCAATGAATATATTTAAGCCGGTAATATTGAAAATGAAACGGTACAAATCCGAACCCATTGAGAGATATAAGTCAGTGATCTAATGGTTCAGTTAAAAAAAAGACGTGATGTAGTAGACTTTTTCATGAGTAAATAATAGGTGGAAGAACTAGATGACAGTCACATGGGCTTAAATCCGTCACATGCGCTTGCTATGTTTCAAATCAGCGCAGAACTATTGGAGCACAATACGACAAAAAGTTTGCAGAAATCTCACGTTAACCAGCGTGTGGCTCGGAGTGTTCGGACACCAACCGAGAAAAAGGAAAGGGAATCTTGGAAGGGTGGAGAGAAACCCGGAGCCGGCCAAACCCTGCTCCTTTGACGTAAGACGCCAAAGGGGACTACAACTCCAACCTTCAATCCGACAGACAGAGAACTGCTCCAAAGGCGTGATTAGGGCTTCCGCGGGGCTAGGGTGGAAGTTGATTCTTCCGTTTTTCGGGATTTCGCGGAGGCCAAACACCCTTGAGGTGGCTTGCAGGGTAGGTAGTATGTAGATGTACTTCCGTGAAATGTGGTCCAAGAATTTTTTCCCACTTACTTGGGAAGTTATACAAAACATGCACTCAATGGCTTATTATAAAATATAAAATCTTCAGAGTTAGTAAAATATCTTGGAATTACCTTGACATCGGTTACATCGAGGGGATTACACATACAGAACATATGTGGCGCTGCATTAAAAAAAAACTAGGTTTTGTTAAACGCATAATAGGAAGATCCTCGGATGAAAAAGTCAAAGACAGTTGCTACTTCGCTCTGGTTAGGCCACACCTCGAACACGCCGCGAGCATTTGGGACCCTGGTCAAACAGATTTAACCAAAAAAATTAATAAAATACAAAGGAAAGCAGGGCTCCGTTAAAAAGTGCTACGAGCATACATAGTGTCTCACAACTTTTAGAGGGATTAAGGTGGGAGCCCCTAGAGACTCGGAGGCTACACGCTAGGCTTAGTTTGCTTGATAAATTCAGAACTGATATTTTCAGAGCGACATAGAGAATATTATCACAACTTCTCACTACATCTCTAGGTCTGATAGAGGCGATTAAATAAGAGAGATACTCTGCCGAACAGATAGGTACAAAAACTCGTATTTTCCGCGAACATTAAGCGATCACAAGAAAAATTACGCTCACTAAATACACTCCTTTAATTCATGTCACCATTTCATCTCCAAAAAACTTACACCTTTACACGGCTGGTGACCTAACACCCCCTGCCACACGCCCAAGCGGCGGCTCGCGGGGAATTATGTAGATGCAGATGTATTTGGGCATGGTATTGTCAATGGTTGACTCAGGGTTTTCCCTTTTTTCAGAATTCAGAATTTTTTCCCGACTTACTTGGGAAGTTATACAAAACATGCCCCCAATGACTCATAATTAGCTCCGCAACCACCTCAAAGCACTCTCCGGCAGCCATCCAAGCGGGGCTCGACATTCCACAGACAAAGCCTCCACCTATGCAGGACGGGATGCGAGTCCGGCCCCGGTTTGAGCATTCGATTTTTGCGCCGGGATGTGTGGCTCACCCACCGTCGACGCGAATGGTAGGAATCCATGGCACGCATTCCTCTCACTACTTAGGTCCCCACTACTAAGCTTTCCAATCGCTCATGTGTGCTCACCGCTCATTACGCAACACGAGTATTGTTGTTGCTTCCCGTTCGATTCAGACACAGCGCACAAACTAGCAAAGAGAAGCTATCTAGCAACCATTGAGGACTCATATCGAATACGCCGCGAGCATTTGGGACCCTGCACAGAAATATTCGATTCGCGAAGTAAATAAATACGAGGAAATCCACACGATTCGTCATGAACTGCCACGAGCGAAGAGTGTGTGTGTCACACAGCTGATGCAAGGGCTAGGTTTGGAGCCATTAGAGACTCTGAGGCTACACGCTACGCTAGAAAACTTTATTGAAAAATTCATATCTGGCGAGTTTTAGTACGACGACACGACTGGTTATTCTGACCACGCGTAACTCTCTCAGATCTAATTGAGACGGCAAAGTAAGAGATTCACTGCTTAAGGTAATTTGAGCGAAATATCATTTTACTTAGAAATCAATGAATTTGGTCTAATTTTCAAGAAAAATATCTCACCCTTCCACTGACACCAACAATTCAACATTTTTGGGACCCTGCACAGAAATATTCGATTCGCGAAGTAAATAAATACCAAATCCACACGATTAGTTATTACCCTTACCACATTACTTTCCGTGATATTTGCCAAAAAAATACAGCCCTTTGATATGGGAAATGGTAAATGTATGCACTCCAGAGAGACATAATTTACAAAATGAGGAATTTCTAACACTTAGATATCGTAAAAAAAACTATCAGCGTGTAGCTTTTATGTTTTCTCAACTATATTTGAAAACTAATCATATTGTCACTGCAGTAGGTTCTTGGGTTTCACCAAAAAACCTTCCATTTTCACGAAGTTTCAAATGCACCGCGCGAAAAAATGAGTCAAGTTAAAGACATTTAGATATTTTCATTTAATCACCTACAATTTCTGTCATGTAAAACTATATTTTTGCACCATTAATAATGCAATACTTTATTGATGTGTCCTACAGCTGGCGAAATTAAAACGTATTATTCAAATATGGTCTCTGTTATGACTAGGGAACTATCTTGCTCAGACTACCTAAACTGATAGGTAGGTACAAACATCCCTCCTTAGCACACACCAATAGTGATCACAACAAAATCACGACAAAAAAAAGCATGACACTAAAAAAATATAAATCACTAAGATACAATCACCCCTACTTTTCCCTATTCCCCCATCCACCACAATTCCATGGCTGGTGTCCTAAAACCCCCACATTCCTCCCATACACGCCAGAATACCAAGTGAAACACAAATCACATTCCATTATTCAAGTATGTGCAAGAATGGAGATCCCTTCAAAATAGCATCATCTACATAAGACTACTTCTCTGAATACATGAACACACGTCCTGACAATAGCCTGTTCTAATTCTGAGAATGATCTATCACTAGTCAACTTTGTGTTGCAGAGACAATGGTTATTAGACAATAGAAGTGGCACTTTATGAAATTAATATCTTTGAAATTCTGTTCATTCACTTTAGACTGGTTTTATTTATTTTCCCCATCTTTTTCCTGACCTCTATTGACTGAATTGAAAGACAAAAACGGTGTCTCTCTCCTCTAATTTTTAATAATATTAAAGGCATAACTATTTTTGAAAAAAAAGTCACCATCAGGTGCAAAGTCTGATAAGGTCACACTTTCTTTTCGTTACTCAATTAAAAAATGAATTTCTACATTGAGAAGCCCGAAGCCTTTGAATCTACCAACCTGCAACACATTACACCACCTAAATGACCTGCTTGGCATACTATAAACCTCTCACCTTTGCTGGACCCTCTTTCCATTTGTTTAGCCCTTGACTCATGCTCATGTGCATCCAAATGTAATTGTGTAACTGGAGAAAGAATTTGCAAGAATTGCTCCTCTGTTACTAATATTCCCGCAGGCACCTCGACCTCCCACCACCAACTCCAAATGCACCACACTCAACAGCTTTTGACCTCGCTCTCTCCCAAAGGATTCACCGCCATATGGCTCCCCATTCACCCACCTCGTCCATTTACCATTTTTACCTGCAGCCGCAGCCAAAACTGAATTGACTGCTTCAGCAGCAGTGGTCATTGCCCGGACCAAGTAAACTGACTTCACCAAATCAAAATATCTACACCAAACAGAACATCAGTGAAAGAAATCAGGATTTCAAATTGTATCTGTGATCTCCAGGAAGTGTAATGACCACAAACTAGAGAGTAAGTCAATTGGAGAGCCAATGAAGGTGAGAAGTCCAGAAACATTCCGTACAAGTAGTTCAAGAGGTGCAGAGGTCAAACAGGTAGAGCCAAGTCCTAGGAAAGAAGGGATGGCAATACACGTGGATCACAAGAGTCACATATGAAAATCAAATTCCATAGTCAACTTGAAACTGAATGAGACATTAGATGCAGCATCTGCAAAACGTATTGGATGCTTCATAGCAGCCAAAATCATGTCACTCATTCTAAAAAAAATTCATGAACACTGACACATGTACACATTCATCTTGTAAACAGGGTATTGTTGCCTCGAGCAGGAGAACATATGCACTGAAGCATCAGTAGCGATGTGTGTTCATGCATGCCAATACCTGGATACAGCCATTACATTAACAGATCTTCATACTTAATAAGTATTATCATTCCCTTACATTAGAGGGAGATACAATAAAATCAACAAAGGGCAAGTGAAGGATTATGAGAATGCCCCGTCCTAAATTAGGATAATGAAGCTCAACAATGGTGGGCCAAAACCTTACACGATGCATGATAGTGGTCAAAACAGAAACACACGGGAATTTCATCAGGTGAGCATCCCCAAAGCCACACTCTTATTGAGGCTTTCAATTCTCTAGCACTTCCAAATGCAATGACAACCATTACACATGCACTGTCACCAAAACTTGAACTTCTCATTCACATGTACAGTTCTATCCTTAATTTGAATGTAATTCCGGGGCTCTTTGCAATAATTTCCTCCACTTTAAATGGAATTCAGTGATTCCATACAGTTTTTCAATTAAAGATTCTTGATGTTGAGTGACCAACATGAAATTGGTCCCCAAATTTAAATATTAAATTTTGAAAAGTACACCTCAAAGAAAGCAACACCTTTCTGCAAGCAAATACTCGATAACTTAATGACGAGCAAAAACCCATTTCTAACGATTTCTGGATCAAATTTATTTCTACTGATAAAAGATCTGGTGCTTTCCCGGTTTATAAGTTGAATGAATTTTCCTTGTGTCTTCATTTGGGATACATACTCCATTTTGTCAGATATTTTGAGGCCCAACTAATCCCTCATCATCAGAGATGTTGATCCTGGATGAGTAGCCAACAATGATACACTTAGCACAAGGAATTCTCGATGGTCTGGTAACACCGTGTCTTAATTTTCAATTGACACAGCTCATACGATATAAGCACACTCTCACCAAACGGCTCTTTTCCAGAAAGCCAGAGTGGCATAAGCAGAGTTGAAACATTTCCCCATTAACCCTTAGAGTGCGGCATGACGTCATATCACGCCAAGGGTACCGTGAGTGTTCCAGCTTTCACGAGGGGGCCGAGTGAAAGTTCCCAAGTGAAAGCTGGAACACTTACGGTACCCTTGACGGGAGATCACGTCATTAGCACCAGCGTAAAAACACCATGATGTGATATCACGTCATGCCGCATTCAAAGGGTTAATTTGAAACTATACGTCTTTAAACCTCAGTCACAATGATCACTTTGATATTTTTGCAATTACTGGCAATCTGCTGACTTCCATCAATATGGGATATGAGGATCAAATAATCTTCATTAACGTGTTGTCAGAACAAGTGCTTCTAGTACTAGCCCTAGGGAACTGGGCATCCAATTGTTTAATAAACTACACAATGGGGTAAAAAATAGTAATTCATTGAATGCCTTTAAACAAAATGTTCATAGTTTTCTATATGATAAATTATATTACCCTATAAATTAATAATAAAATGATTGTTAATGACTTAATTGGATCTTATCATGTCAGTACTGTGTGTGTACCTTTCTCTTGATTGACGTGTCCTATATCCATGTTTAAAATGTGATCCTTGGAGAAATAAATAAATAGATCATGCTATAGTGGATGTGGGAATTTTCAACCTTGGTACCAATTCAGCTAACTTCATGTGTGGATTTCTATCAACTTCTTCCAGAATTTGAATTTTTTTGCAGTCATAATCTACTTCACAACTCAAGGGTACATTTCTCGGGCTCACCACCGGGTAAGGTATTCATAGGCAGCCGACGTTTCGAGTTCTGACTCGTTACCCATTCTCAAGGCTACTGATGCGAGCTTGAAAAGACTGTTTAAATTTGGCGCTAGGCGGGGCGGGATTGGTCGAGCCCCGATTGTTGTGGTGGAGGACCGTTGAAGTGGGGACTTAGCTCTGGCATTCTGAATTCTTCTCAGAATTCTATTCCAAGAGTTGCTGATCGTGTAACCAGTATCCCGGTTGAAATTCTTCCTCTCCAACCTTATCTCTATCGCCTCTTTGGTTAAGCGATCCCAAAAATTGGCCAGATCGCCAAAGAACAGTCGTGTCATCCCAAATGATCTTATGGTCCCGACTCAGGCTATGCTCAACTACTGCTGATTTTTCAGTCTTTTAACAGTCTTTTCAAGCTCGCATCAGTAGCCTTGAGAATGGGTAACGAGTCGGAACCCGAAACGTTGGCTGCCTATGACTATCTTACCCGGTGGCGAGCCCAAGAAATGTACACTTATGTTATTCGCCGGAAAAGTGTTAAATCATACATACTTCACAACTCGCTTACTTCCCGTTTTCACTGTCCTCGCAATCACAACTTGCGCATTACAAATGGCTGCATGCTCAAGACCTACACTCCCACTAATCGGCTGCTTATTGCTTTACCTCACATCAAAAAACTAGAAAAATGAATATAGATAAGCATTAAAATGCAAAGGGATGATATGTAATACATAACTCAGGAGTTTTGGTTGTTCACGTTATTTAAAATATGTTAGAAAAAGACCTCCGGTTTGCTTTATGACAAGTTATTGAACATACGAAACAGCAAGGCACCAGTATTTAGAGCATAGTAACTAAATAATTTTACCACTACTTTGGCCCAATGGTATCTTGACTGTGAGACATTGACATGCTAAGGAGGAAAATGTGCAAAGAAGGAACGTCCTAACCAGGTTCCACTGTATCTCTCAAGCAGGGCATAATTACAGAGGTGAATCATTTTGCATGACTTTTCACTGGATTAAATAAAGTAAATGCTAAAGCCTCTTATGTTTTATTCTTCATGATCACAACCACTGAGAAATAAATATTAGTTATTTGTAGTACACAGTGGTTAGGTTTAGCAATATACACTTGAAGTACAAGTGACTAATTGCATGACAATTTTGATGTGAACCAGTGAATTGGATAAGGGACTTCTCAATGATCAAAAACAAAAAGGAGTTATTGATGGTTTTAGCTCTGATATGGTAGAAATCACATCCGGTGTTCCTCGAGGAAGCGTGATTGGCCCACTTTTATTCATCATTTACATTAATGACCTAAGTTCTCGAATTAGCAGTACATTAAGATTATTTGCAGACGATACAGTTATCTACCATGAAATATGCGAAGACGCGGACTTTGAAGTTCAGTCATTTGATCTTAACAACGTTTATTCATGGTGCGGGGAGTGGGGTTTAGAACTAAATATTAGTAAATGCACTACAGTTCACTTCCTGCGCAAGTCATCACACAAAAGCCATACCTACACTGTGGGAGGAGTAAACATAAAATCTTCGGATACAGTAAAATATCTTGGAATTACCTTAACTTCAGATATATCGTGGGGAACACACATAATGGGGATTTGTTAAGCGTATAATAGGAAGGTCCTCGGATGAAAAAGTCAAAGAGAGATGCTACTTCGCTCTAGTTAGGCCACACCTCGAATACGCCGAGAGCATTTGGGAACTTGGTCATAAAGATTTAACCAAAAAAATTAACAAAATTAAGTACAAAGAAAAGCAGCACGAACTGAAAACTGCTACAAACGAACATATAGTGTTACACAACTGTTAGAGAGATTAAGGTGGCAGCCCCTAGAGACTCGGAGGCTGCATGCTTGGCTTAGGCTGCTTGATAAGTTCAGAACTGATATTTTTCAGAGAGAGACAGAGAATGTTATCATAACACCTCACTACATCTCTAGGTCTGACAGATGGGATAAACAAGAGAGATACTCTGCCGAACAGATAGGTACAATAACTTGTTCTTTCCACGTGATACATGACAAAGGACTCAGTAGATTCCAGTATAGATATGAAAAGGCTAACCCAGATAGGCACTACCTCTCAAGGCTGCATCTCGGAAATTACTCAGCACAGATTGAAAATATTCAAGATGAAATACATGAAATGTATGAGGAGTCATTGATAATTACAGAAAAGCAATTAAAACTTCCAAGTGTTCCATTGCCATCATGAATGGCTGGAAAACATATTAAATGGCAAAACTTCAACACTTTGGGAGTCTTTCTTTCCTCCAATTGCAATAATATTGCACATAATTTATTTTCTAATCCAATGGCACAAATTTAGGGGGTGAGCCAAAAGAAATTCAAATTTCATAAAAATGAAGACCACCAAAATCCTGCAGTTGCATCTTAAAAATCCACAAATGTGCAGTGGAAATGCATATAAAAAATTTTCAATTTTAGCCACAAAAACAGTAAATGTCTGAAATTAAGCAAAAAATACAAGGAAAGGTTTTGAAACACCTAATTGCAATACAGTCAGTCCTTTCTTTATGTCGGAGATGCGTGTTGAAGAAGAGCGACGCAAGTCGAAACAACGTAAAACAGATCCAGGTACTCGCAACCACTTTAACCCCTCGATTAATCAAGGCATTAATTTCAAAATTCAACTTTTTTGCCTTTATCCAGGAAAAAATAGCTATTTCAGATAGGACGATTACGTCTCAGTTATCAAAAAACGCAAGCATATGCACATACAGTTTATATTATTAACATTAAACTGGGAAAAATTTTCCGACAACCCTTGTCAGCATGGACGTAACATTGAATAAGACGTAAATCAAAATGATGCATGCTGAGGACTTAATGTATAAATATTAATGCACATGAACACATAAAAATTAATCAGTAACTTGATTTCATGTAACTTTCTTTCTTTCTTGGATAAAATTGTGCAAACAATTTCTTTTCATTCTTCAGGGAAGCGTGATCGGCCCTCTTTTATTCATTATATTTTTAAATGACCTAAGTTCTCGAGTTAGCAGTAAATTAAGATTATTTTCAGATGATACAGTTATCTACCGTGAAATAAGCAAAGACGTGGACTTTGAAGATCTGTCATCAGTCCTTAACAACGTTCATTCCTAGTGCCAGGAGTGGGGGTTAGAATTAAATATCAGTAAATGCATTACAGTTCACTTCCTGCGAAAGTCATCACACAAATGCCATACCTATACTGAGGGTGGAGTTAACATAAAATCTTCAGATACAGTTAAATACAGTAAAACCTCCCTATAGTGAACCTCCTCATATCATAAACCTCATAATCATAAACCATAAATAAAAATAAAATATCATAAACCATACTTCGTACAAGACATGAAGTCCCGTCAAAACTACAGGTAAATTGATAGGGAAACCTCTACTTATCATACCTCTATGTTTCGAAAAACCTCCTCACATCGTACCGAGAAAATACCCCCAAGAGTCCAACTCCTCATACTCCAACCTCCACATATTGTAACGAGACAATACACCCAAGACTCCACAACTACCACGGTATGAAATACTCAGTAATAAGTGAACGCTTTACACTCAAGCCTCTTTTCCATACACTGGGAATACTACCATTCCTTACTAATGTAATAACTATCTCTTATGGTCATTTTTATTTGTTGCAAGAACAGTGCATACAAAGGTATCAAAATTTAGTATGAATGAAGGTCGAGTACATAGAATTTTCCGTTAAGTCATTCAGACAATTGCACAGGTGTTCTTACTTGCTGTTATACACGTAACAATTTTCCTAATAGCGTTCACAGTAAAGGTTAGTAAATATCCCAATGTTTCTTTCGCAGAGTTGTTCTCCGGAGCTCAATCTACGTGCATTATAGTTTGGAGAAATGCATTTTGGCGACACTATCTACAAACACGTTTAATTTATTGAACGAGAAATTACCGCAGTAATCATGTGAGTACTTTTTAATTTTTAAAACCTTTTATGTGCTACATTTTAGTGCAATAAAAATGATACATTGTAATGTTTAAATTAATTACTGCGAAGCTTACTCTTAAATTTTATCGTTTTTTCCAAGTAATATTAAGAAAATAATCGAAAACATGAAAACAAGGGAAAAATTCTTGATTAATTATAGGTTGAAGATAGATTCGACAAACAGAAAAGGCGGCTGCTTAAAAGCGAGGCAAAAATAGCAATTTTCCAAGCCATTGGCGAGGGGAAGCAGGAGAAAGACGTAGCGCTAACCTTCGGGATACCACCATATTCCCTGACATCTATTTTAAAGAACCATGAAAAAACAGAAGAAGCTGCACATCGAGGCTGTACAAATAAAAAATCTCGGGCAGTAAAATACCAGCAGCTAGACAAGGGGATTTTCGATTGGTCAATGGAAGGTAAAGCCAGGAACATCCCCATTTCTGGACCAATTTTGCAGCAGAAAGCAAGGGAAATTGCACTGCAAATGGGAATTGACAATTTTCAAGCTTCTAATGGTTGGCTGCAAAAATTTAAAACCCATTGGCATCACACAACTTTGAAGATGTGTGGAGAAGAAGCTGGTGTTAGTGCTGTTCTGGTAGAAGAATAGAAACAAGCTCTACACACAATTTTAATAGGGTACAAACAAGTGACATTTTTAATACCGATGAGGCTGGCTTTTTCTATAACCTGCTCCCAGATAGAACCCTTGGAGTACGAGCTGAACCCTGCCATGGTGATAAGAGAAGCAAAGATAGGTTCACAGTTCTGTTTTGTGCCAATTCAGATGGCTATGAGAAATTGGAGTCTCTTGTTATTGGCAAATATAAAAAGCCAAGGTATTTCAAAAATATTAAAAAACTTTCTTGCTTACACAGGAATTCTGTAAACTCATGGATGACTGCATCCATATTCCGAAAGTGGTTAAATATGATGGATTCCAAGATGGGTATGAGCAATCGAAAAATTGTCCTCCTAGTAAACCAATGTACAGCCCACAAAACCAATGGATAAGTGCTAAGAAATATAAAAGGAGTGTATTTTCCAGCAAACACAACATGTAAACTACAGCCCCTTGATCAAGGTATTATTTCCTTAGTCAAAAGACATTATCTGCAGCAACAAGTGATGTACATGTTGAGAACAGTAGATAATAAGAATGAATTTAAGACGTGCTCATGGAACATGCTTCAGGCCATGCACAGGCTATGCCTTTCATGGAATGAATTAGCACCAGGAGATGTGCTTTATTAAGGCAGGGTTTATGGGGGGTAACAGTGAGGATGAAAGTGAAGTGTTTGAGGATGAACCAAGAGAATGGCATGATATTAAGGACATAATGGACACTCAGTCATTGTTTGAAGAATATGTGGATGTTGATAATGCTTTATTTACATGTGCAGCAAATGAGGGGGAGGTTTTGGGAGAAGTAGAGGAAGGACATGAGCTACCAATATAGGGTGAGATGGAGGAAGAAGTTGATGATGAGGAATTATTTTCAGCTCCCATGAAAAAGGAGGTTCAAGAAGCATTGAATGTAATGGAAAGGTTTTTTTTAAGCGTGGAGGAGTGCAAGAGTGAAAGCACGCTTTTATTTCATAAGGTAGAAAGTATAGTTTCAAGAGAATTTAAAAAAAACTTAAACCCATACTAGCAATTTTTTTCTCCAAAGAACACTTGAGAATAGTTTTTCTTTCCTTCATCTATTCATATAAACCATAACAATATAAATTCATGTGAATGAATGCATGTATGTTTTAACACATAAGTACAATAATCTTAAAGACAGCAGTGCCTTTTATTTCCAAATTGGTAAGAAATAGGATTGCGTTACTGAAACCTCTTCATAGTAAACCTCCATATATCAAAATGCCAAAATTTTGGTCCCTTCCATTTTGATATAAAGAGGTTTTACTCTATCTTGGAATTACCTTGACTTCTGATATATCGTGCGGAACACACATACAAAACATATTCAGCACAGCATTAAAGAGACTAGGATTTATCAAACGTATAATAGGAAGGTACTCAGATGAAAAAGTGAAAGAGAGATGCTACCTCTACGTCTGACAGATGCAATAAAATAAGAGAGATACATGGGCGAACAGATAATTACAAAAACTCATTCTTTCTGCGCACAATAAAAATTGAGCTCCACTAAATACACTCCTATAATACATGTCACCATTTCATCTCCAAAAAACTTACACCTTTACACGGAGGGGGTTGGGGGGGGGAAAGGGGGAAGGGGGGAATAAACCCACCCCTCGCCGACCCCTTCCTACCTGCCCCTTACCCATGACACCATACCCCTTCCCTTCCCCGCCTTCCTCTGCTCCTGATTTTGTACATATACCCACGTGGGATAATATTTGTACCTGAAGATGTCATTACGTGACGAAACCCGGGTCGTAAACAATAAAAACATTAGTGGACCATTACTTGCAAGTTTTTGATTTCCGATATGGAGAGGTTCCACAAAGTGAAGCCTGAATTTATTAGTTATATTATGTAATGTCATTTATTACGCTAAATAATTAGATTTTAGACTAAGAGGAAACCTACAACTACTTATGGGCTCATAAATTTGCTAGAAAATGCAAACATGGATTTGAATTTATTTCTCAATATATTACTAATTATTTACGTATAATTAACAGTAAGCAACTGGGATTCCTTATTTAGTGAAAGCAGGATTCAGATTTGAGATTGTTATTACAAGATTTGAGGAGATTCGAATTTGGATTTCAGATGTGATTAATTTTGGATTCGACACCTCACTATACAAGAAAATAATTTGATTCCTGCTTATTTTGTGCCAATGCTCAGTTGTCAACCATGGCACACACTGGTGGTGATGTAGTTACACTGATTCCCCATTACATAATATGCTGATTCACTTTTCGTTGGAATTCACTGAACAGACAGTCTTGAGAAAGGGATCAACATCATTACGTGTGGGCCTACTGAATAGTGGAGGTTCAGCACACAAATATGCAATGTCTCTTTCTATGACACACACATTATCAGACAAAATTTGCATTGGTGAAATAATTATTGTGAACATAACAGCACAGCTCAGAGTAATAACACTGTTAAAAGTTATTCATTTTGATAGAACAGTGTTGCTACCCTCTACAAGCACTTTTATCAAAATTTCCAGTAGAAATGTTTGAAGTAGTTCAAGACTCAATAAAAAAAATAATAGTAACTTAAAAAAAACTTTGTATACTCCACTATAGGTTTAATATCATCCCTAATATTCATCCCGAGGTGTTATTAAACCTATAGTGGAGTATACAAAGTTTTATTTAAGTTACTCAGAATTACTTCCACAAAGTCAAGCCTGGAACCATTTCCTTTGTAAAAAAATTATGTTGGTCACAACTTTGAATGGTATCAAACGGAATAGTAATAATTCATGGAGTGACTTTATAGAGAGGACCTTCCCATCAATTACCACAGCTGATGACATACGGCCAGCTTTCGCTTTTATTACCAACAGTGGGGAAAGCATTCTTACTACACACTGTTTTCCAATTTAAATTTGATAGTTAGCTAAAAACTTGGCACATACATTGTGTGAGAAGTTGTGCGCACATTTTTCTTTCGAGACTAAGTCCCACTGACATCGGGGTACTTCTAATAAACCATTTAAAAGGTAATTTGAAAACCCCACAACAGTTATTACAGGAAAATTGAAAAATACCGACTCACCTCTGCAGATTCTAGATCCTTGGAATATGACTTGGGTGGGTACCTCATAGCCCTCACACTGTGATTGCGAACTTGGAGGCAGAAGGTAATACGTTGGTGGAAAGCAAGCTGGGGTTCCCGGGTCCCATACACATCAGCAGATTCCCTACTACGCATGAAACCCTTCTCATGATCTACAGTAGCCTCAATGACACCATCTCGGATAGCCTGTAAAGGGAAAGAGATGCATTAGCCAAAACCAACAATGCATATTTATAACTAATAACTTCAGGCTTAACTTTTTGAAACCTCTCCATACTTAATGGAAATTAAAATACACTTTGTATAGGTTCACTAGATGGGTTTATTGGGAACGACCATGGTTTCATCACATAATGACATCTTCAGGTGGCAAAAAATTATTTTACATCGTATATATACCATTTTCTGGTGCACGGGTGAAGGAGGGGAAGGAAGGGGGAGAGAGAAGGGAGAGGAAAGGACGGGGAGGGAGAGTGTTGGAGTGTGGTAGTTGAGGGGCAGGTATAAATGAAGAGTTGGGCGGTGGGAAGGGATTAACCGGGCGGCTGAGGTTGGAGGAGAGGAGTGGGAGGAAGGAGCATGGAAGAAATTAACGCATATATATTTCCATTGTCTACAATGTATTTACAAGAAATGTAGAAAAGAAATTTTTTCTTGTAAATACATTGTAGACAATGGAAATATATATGCGTTAATTTCTTCCATGCTCCTTCCTCCCACTCCTCTCCTCCAACCTCAGCCGCCCAGTTAATCCTTTCCCACCGCCCAACTCTTCATTTATACCTGCCCCTCAACTACCACACTCCAACACTCTCCCTCCCCGTCCTTTCCTCTCCCTTCTCTCTCCCCCTTCCTTCCCCTCCTTCACCCGGGCACCAGAAAATGGTATATATACGATGTAAAATAATTTTTTGCCACCTGAAGATGTCATTATGTGACGAAACCATGGTCGTTCCCAATAAACCCATCTAGTGAACCTATACAAAGTGTATTTTAATTTCCGTTGAGAATGCATATTTAAATACTGTACCAGCCACATATGCATTCAAATACTGATGTGGCTCTATTTGAAGGAGAAATGCAATGCACATGGGAGAGTTGGAAGAATATTATCACCAAACATGAACATACTCCTCGCAAAGCTAACATGTTTTGTATCTGGTGGTAAGCCTGCCTCTCAACCCAGAATCACAGCCCACTAAAAAACATAAGCATTAATTACTGCTGGTATCTACAATACATCTGGCTCTATTAAAACACCTATTGAATTAAAGTTACAAAACAAAAATTCTGATTTTGAGAGACTATTATTAGAAAGGAAAAGCATTAACATCATTTACTTCATCAGGAACAAATAAAATTTCTAAATCATGCACAATATGAAGTGTGTGTGTAAAGTGCAGTGGAATGCAGATTAGCTGTGTGAATGGAAGGGGAAGCCCCAATCGGATGACTGAAAATTTCATATGATTCATTCACAATCAATTGTGTGGTATTTGCGGCCTTGCTATCAATACCATGCTTACTAAAAAGTCTTTTATGTATATTGTAATGAAATACACATACGGCAGACTCTCACTGATACAAATGGGACCAAAAAATTAGCACTTTGTAATACTGGGCTTTTTATCACCGCATTTTTTTTCAACATCATAAAAAAAGTCCCTTTTCCATTTTTCTGGTCAGTTCAATCATTTGTGTATTACAGCCATGCCGTGCAGTTATTTCAGATGAGTAGATTTATTATTATTATTATTATTATTTATTATGAGTAGATTAATGATCAAATTGCACATGAAGATATGGAATCCAACAAATATGAATTTGTGATTAGAAAATCTCAAGCCACTTCTCCTAATCATCGAAGTCAGGAAATAAATTAAGCCAGGAGATTAATTCCAAGCAAAAACTGCTCAGCTGCACGGACAACTATTATCTTAGGAAATTAATACTGTAGAATGCCAATGTTAGGTACACCAATTATACCAAAATATGAGCTCCCAAGTGAATGAGTGGTCCCGGGCAATTCATTAAGGTAATCTTCTACAATCATTATTTCAGTTTAGAAAAATACCAAATAATGATAATAAATAATGTAGTAAAAACAACGGTGTTTTGATTGGAAATGTAAACTTGCAAGTTCTTCTATACGCGGATGATGCTGTTTTGATCTCAGACAGTCAACATGGATTACAGAAGCTCCTAGATAAGTTTTGTGAATCAACGGAGAGAATGGAATTGAGGGTAAATGCGTGCAAGACTAAAGTAGTAGTTTTTCATAAGGAGAATGGGGACAATAACTGTAGGATTTGGGCAAATGGTGAAGTAATTGAGCAAGTGGATGATTTTGTGTACTTAGGTAAGATGTATGCGAAAGATGGATGGATAGATGAGGAGATAAAGAGATGTGCGAATGCTGGAAGGAAAGTGGTAGGTAGCATGTGGAGCATATCAAGGAATGGGTGCCTGTCTAAGGAAGCGAAAATTGCCGTGTACAAAAGTGTACTTCTCCCCACTTCGTTGAATGGTAGTGAAACATGGGTATGTCAGGATAGACATGAGGAGTATCTGCGGCATAAGTAGGATGGATAGGGTCAGGAATGAGTGGGTCATGAATGAATGTGGGTTAAATGCTCCAGTAATGGACGTGTATGAAAGGAGTGTGCTTCGTTGGTTTGGCCATGTTGAGAGAATGGATCAGAGTCAAATAAGGAAACAGATATATGAGAGTATAATGAATGGTGCGAGAGGTAGAGGTAGGCCGAGAAAGTTGTGGTTGAATGTGGTTGAGGAAATTCTTAGGAGGAGGAATATTAGGAGTCTTAAAAACAAGAGGACGTGTATGAAGCAGTGTATGGGGGTAAATGAGGCAAAAGAGGTTTGCAAGGATAGGTCAGTATGGAGGAAATTATTGAAGCAGAGTTAGGTGTACAATTATGTATTAATGAGTGAAACATTTTGACTGTGCCTACCCCGAAAGGGAACAGAGTGATGGGTATGTATGTATGTATGTATGATTTTACACACGGCTGTTTCGGTCCTCGGTAGAGGAATAGATTTAATGTCATGAAAGAAACTAAAGACACTTCAGAAAAATCATCTTAAGTCTTCAAGTTAACGCAGTACTTAGGTGAAATTCAACCTTAACAAATCAAGATGTGGCAATTTAACATCATGTTGCAAATCCCTATTAAAAATTGATACTTGACAAACTATTTGGCTGGGTTGAGGGTACAGAAATCCCATTGGGTTACTTAACTCCAGAGGGACTATGGAAGCACAGGAGGTTGAGGAGGGGTGAATGAAAAAATGTATTATTATGATGATGTTCCTTTTTCTCTTTCACCCCTCCCCAGCGTCTGATGCTTCTAATGTCCCACAGAAGGTCTCTGACGCACTGGGGGATGCTGCACTCTCTACCTGGCCAAGACGCCCATCCCCGCCAACTTCCCAGCCTGGCCTTGGCTTCACCCCCTCCCCCACCACCAACTCCCTTTCCCCGTCTTCCCCAAATGCACAACCCAGCCCTTCTTCAGGCCCTGAAAATCTTTGCGCTTGGTCAATGTCGTGAACCCAAGAAAACACTGAAGTGACTATAATGCTCATTACCCAGCCTTATGGGTTATTGGTGTTGTCTTGAGAAAGTTACAGTGCTGAGGAGCAACTAATGGGCATTCCGTAGAGGGAAATTCAAAACGCCACTTTTTCCAAGATGGCAGGAAGCAAAAATACACTTCTGAGGCTTGACAAATTATGAATCCTTTCATAATAGCCTAGTTACCATGGTAAAAGGTTAGTAAGAACGTTCATGGTGCATAAAGAAATGAGATGAAATTCAATTACTCTGATAATGGCAAAGCATGCCAAAACCATGGTCAGATATAATTATTGCGAGAAAGTGTGTGAATATTACTTCAAGAGGTGATAGTTATAAGTTTCCCTAGATCAGAAAAATATGAATGCAAGCTTTCTGAAGCTTCAGGAAACTGAGTTTTCCTGGAGGCTGCCCTGGTTTAAAGAAATAAAAATCTGGTCCCAATACTATTGGCACATAAATAATTGTAACATTTGGCATGCAATGATAACAGTTTCTTGCATTTTGGCAAGGAAGGAGGTGATGAGGCCAGAATTTGCTGGCAATATCATTTGCACAATTGTAAAACTACATAATACAAAAATGGACCACACAAGGCGACTATTTTTGAAAATAATACACATTAATCTCCTAAAGTATGATGATACACCACAGCTTGCACTAGTACTGATCCCATAGAAATTACACTCTGCTAAGAGCAAAAATTTTTACCTTTGCAACTATGAACTCAGCATCTTCAGGAGAATCCAGGGTAAGTTTCTTTGCAATGTCAGCAAGAGATATTCTTGAGTATGAAAGAGCCACTGAGCGAACAGCAGTCTTGATTACATTGTGACGCAGGCGCAGAATGAGTGGAAACGTGTGCTCAGCTCGGAATTGTGCTCCATGTGCATCAAGGACCTCTCCAAAGCGGCGAAGATTTCCCATGCGGACAGCTGCAGCAAAGAGACAATCAATTATACCCGATGTCCATAAAAATTTCAAATATGTACCATCAATAATAGATACAATTTTTTCAGAAACACTCAAGAAGATCATTGATAGAAATAAGCCAATAAAAAATCTCTTTATTGCCCCATTTATCTAACTTAAAAAATCTGAAAGATCTTATTAATCATTTCAGCGTGTTCCCTGATATCTTAGCAAAGTATAAGTATATCTAAAAATATTTCCCATTCTTTGACAGGGCTAGAGCATTACATCCTAAGTCAAAAGATATTATTAACAATTGTCATTGTGATGCAGTCCAGAGTGGTATCGCTGTTGCCTCTCTATAGGCAAATACACCACTTAGAAGCACAATAATATTCAATTTCAGTTCGGGGAGGAGAAAAGTCCACAAATTTACCCAAAAATATATACATAGAAAGGTTTTGAAATGTCTTACTGAGAGCATCTTCCAACTATGAGCTTACTCTTATCGATCTACCTACTTACTGAGAACTATTCCAACTATGTTACTTTTAAAGAGCACCTTCATTATAGCTGACAATTAGGTTAATGAAAATAGAAACGCATGAGATCTTGATACAGTAAGAATACTTTCATGAGTAAAAATGAAAGTTACTCCCATTCACTTAGTGCCTTATTTTAAAATTTAACATTTTAACATGAAATTAAAATTACTGCTCAGTTTTATTTTCAATTTTCAAGCCAATTACTTACCCTGGGCTTTGAGGATGGGATACATTTTGCTACTTGACGGCCAGTTGAAAATAATAATGAAAGAAGAAAGGAACAGGAAGAGTTACAGAGGAAGACAAGGATGGTATTACATCAGACAAATAATAAAGGACATTAAAGAGAAGAATAAAACATGGACTAAGTGGTTAGTAGAGAGGAGAATGGATAGCAGCAACTATCTAATATTGAGACTGATGACTGCTGCTGACAAGGAGAGTCAGAGGGAATACCTCAAATTAGTAAGGATTCGTCAACTTATAATAAAATGTAAAAATGGATTTGTTTTACATTTGAAATGGATATAAAAAGCCTCTGGGATTCATAATTTGGTGAAATCAAGATTTGGAATTGATACCCTAAATTTGAGGCAAGACCATCGAGCAGTGTAATTATATTGTGGAATGGGGAGGGAAGGGGGAAGAGGGGCAAACATTCTGGTGGTCTTGCAACCATGAGGTACCCCCCTTCTGAAATTTTCTTTTCAAACTTTCAAACAAAAAAAATCCTTCTAAAATGGCCTCATCTCGGCAGGAAGTCATTCTGAAAGAGAGCTCCTGATGCACCCTTTTTTGAAATGTTTCTGTATCCTATCCAGAACACACCTCCATAACATTTAAGATGGGGTAATCCACCCTAGTTGTTAGTAGTAAGATGGGGTAATCCACCCTAGGAGGCAGTGTTCCCCCACCCTCTAATCGATTGCTACCCATGAGCTGGACCCAACACTCATTTTTAAAAGCAGAATTTGTGAATATAATTATTACAACCTGATCTACTTTGAGAGGATTACCTTGAGTTAGTTGAAAATATGGAGCCAAAGCCCTTCTAACTGTGGCATGCCGGAACATCTGCCTGTCAGGAATATCTCCCAATAGAAGCTCCACAGTGACTGCCAATTTCTGGACCTGAAGTTCAAAGTAATAAGCATTTAACATTTATTTCTGTTGTAAGTGGAAGGCTTCATAGGGTGATGATGCAATGACCAAACATTTGTTGAAAAACACAAAATGGTTGCCCCATTCATTTCTATAATAAACTATTAAATTCTTTTAATCTAATGCTTATATAGTACCTATAACCTCAAGTTTTCATTTCATAATCAAAGTATAAATTGTAGGAAAGCAGCAGATTTCACACTATAGATACTCTTGAACAAAAAACATTGAACTTGAAGCTTGAAGTTCATTCAAGATCATTGGAGATGGCCTTATGCACCCTCAACAAAAGCTCAAATAACTTACTACAAATAACAGCGCTCAAACTTCACCCACCGTTCTCACGAAGACACCCGCCTTACAGCTGGCTTGAGTCCGCTAAAATACTTGGTTTTATATTAACTCATTGAAAATTGATATCATAATGTGAGTTTATGATGGTAATTGCTATTAAATACTGCTGTAAAGAGCTTCAAAACAAGACCAAGATCTTGCGTATACTACTTTTCATAGCCAAGAAAAAGTTGTTTCATAACCTTAGTAATACCATATTTATGGCAAATTAGAAAGAACTGAACATTTAAAGATATATTGAAATATGTTTTCCCTACACAATACTACAGGTTCAATACAATTAAACTTCACGTTTCTTCACTATTAAATGTCAAAAAGAGCGCTTCGTTCGAAAACTGCAAAAAACCATCACTTTTTTTTTCTCACAATAAAAAATCATGTGTGAATTATAAAAATAACCGGCAACCACTGTTAAATGCAAAATAAAACAAGCTAAAATTTGGTGTAACTTGCATTCATATAGAAACTACGGTTCATTTTTAATCAGAGTCCAAACTTGAGTCTACATAATTTTTGACCCGACAGTAGATGTTGCTATCATAAAAAATGCTGTCCATTTACAAATAAGACTTAGAATGCTGAAGGAATATGAGATAAATCATAAAAAGGGCATAAAAGACAGTCAAAATTGGAAATTTTAAAATTCATATGTATGCAGATCATAATGTGAACCCATCATAAAGTGGGGGTCTACCGTATTCTAATTCTGTTCAGATAAGAATTCCACAGAGAAAAAACTCATCTGCCATAAACAGGACTTGAACTTGGGTCCTTAGATATTATACTGAGCACTTTCATCAGTTAAGTAATAGAGGCATACTTCCACCAACTGGTTTTTTAATCAAAAAATCTAAAGAGGAGAATGATGCCTCAATAGCTTGACAGGCTTAAGCCCTCAGCGTGATATTGACATTGATGGGTTTGAGTCCTGGTCAATATGGATGATTTATTTCTCTAACAAAATTTCATATTTATGCCTGACTTTCTTACAGAAAAATTGTGTCCATAACCTCAAAAATTTATCTTAAATTACATGAAGCCTCATGATGAAGAGAATATATTGGCATCATTGTCCATGAAAGATGATGTGAATGCATGTAATGATACATGCAGACAGAATGTATGGTGATAGTCCTTGACCCAGGAAATCCAACCAACTAGCATTTATGACAAAATGTAATTTGCTATAACCTACTACTTAAAATCTAAAACCAAAGAGAGGTATAAACATTTAGTAATAGAAGGACAAAAACACATCCACTTCAAACTTGACATACATACACTCCATTAATATCCTCTTATACTATTATATTTCAGGACTTGACAGGTGAGTAAGTGGACAAGGTTATAAGAAGTTACAGTTCAAAAACAAGCACTCACTGTCTGCTTGAAGCCCACAGCAGTGTACTGGGGAGCTTTACGAGCTGCCTGCACTAGGTGCTTATGAGCTGCAGAATACTCCAGCTGGGTGGCCTTAATTCGACCCAAATAGTACAGAAAACGAGCCCACTCATTGTTGCTTGCACTTTCAGGGAAGACGCTCTTGGAAACAAGTTTGTCAGCCTGTAATGAAAACATTTCTCAAATTCATTTTTATTTAACGATATGAGTTTCTAAATTAAAATCCACCATTCTTCTTTTCTAGAGCCAATGGGGCTTCAAACATTCTATTATGGATAATCTTTCACCATTATTTAGACTCAGACTTACTTAGGGGCACCTGAATATTTAAATACCACACATCTAATTGCCATTCATGAAGGTGCAATCGTACATGAGCCACACATCAATAATCAATGAGCCAACTTTAGGAGTAACGATAGAAGAAACAAATATTAAGCATTAAAGCAATGTGGTTCAATTGTTCAGAGGCAATTTGCTGATGTGACACCAAGGATATACTCAAATGAGATAATATACATATTTTAGTTTGGATCATCCCTTCACCTATCATAAAATTACATATTGGTCATGTAAGGAAGAAATGTGAGTATAGGAATCTACAAGGCAAGCATTGATGCAACTATCAGCATAACAGGATGGAATCAGAGCCATGGGCCACAACACTGATGCCTAAATTGCCCTTAGAGTTATAAATTCACTTGGGACAGAATACCAAGGCAGTGGAACTATAGCATGGTTCCTTCTTAGAGGGCAGGTGCCAATTGGTTAACAGAAAATTTCCAGGGTTTTCATTCACGTAGCCACTCCACAATTACTCACCACCATTAACCTATGGGAAACTCAAACCAACTTTATCTACAGAGTAAATTTCCAGTGCTGGGAAGTAACCATGCAAATCTTGTTTATGATTTCCACATCGAGTATTAAAGACTTAGTGAATTATTCTCTATTCTTTCCACTTTTTACACACATAAATAAAGAAAACTTCAGTACATGTATTTTTCATATTTAGCACTGAATCTATTTCTTATTTTAAATCAAACAGCTTGATATCTTCAAACTTCAGACTGAGAGCCTTTCTCCTATAATCACCATACTGCCCATCATGCTCTCATATTCATCACATGCTGATCTATAATCTTTATGGCAGGCAATAAGAACACTTGCCCACATATTCTATTCACTAATGGCCATCCCCATCACCACTGGCCATTTTAGTTATTGCTACATCAGGAAAGATATTGAATACTTTCTCCATTCATAATGACCATTCTAACTCACCTGATCATACAAGTTGTAATGCAGGTAATTCCGGAGAAGGCAATTGATGAGAACAGCCTGTCCTTCATAGTCACTCCGAAGAGTAGCAGTTCTCAAACGCCCATGAAGGAAACTACCAAAGTATATTAAAAATAGAAAGTTACATTAGTCAATACAAAACCACAAAATAGACAAATATAATGATTTTACGCTTTCAATGAATAAGTTTAACTTATTAAACAATACCATTCATTCTTTTCAAGAATACCCATCTTAAATGATAGATTCAGAAAACATGCACTTAAGACACCCGAAGGAGATCTGAAGATTTCCCAGCAGGAATAAACATAAAGTGCATTTATATCAATAAAAAGAAATCAACAGGAAATCCTGAATGAATTAAGCAGGATGAAACTACAACCATGCAATCATGCAAGGCAAAAATAATAATGCTCATACAGTAATAATCTGTCATAAACCTCTTACCCCATTTCTTTTATCAACCACTGTCCATTAAAAAAGTTGAGTCTGTTGAGTTTAGGATGCTGTATCTACAAGTAGGGTCAACCGATTTTAACAAAGTAAAATGCATACAATACAATAATCATTTCTACGTTTACTGATGCATGTACATTTTTTCTATTCTTATCTACACTTTTACAATATTTTTTTTGAAAAAAGACCCTGTTTTCGGCGCTCAAAACCTGAAGGCTCGCCTTGTTGCTATCACCATTCTCTTAATGTTTATTGTAGAGATATGAGATTTTGATGTAAGTTAGCCAAACATGTTTCTAACACACCAAAGGAAAAACATTGTTTTTATGCTAACCCAATGACACCAGCTTTATAAATATATGCATAACTATTAGTTAAATATCCTGGGATTCCCAATAACGATATTTGTTTATTTTCCTTTTCTGTGCGACCAAACATCAAAGTTGAGGGGTAGGAGATGACTTGGAGGGGTGAGCAGAGAGGAGAGAGGGTTCGGGACGTTGCCACTTGCTACACATAGAATTGAAAAGCCGGCTATGAGAGAGGTTGACATCATTAAGGATCTCTTTACCTGGAATTGGGACTTAATTTTATTAATAAGGTCGCTCTAGTCGGAATTCGGGATACATTTTAATGATGCAGAATGACTAATCATTTCCCATCAGCATTTTTCATGTGGGCTTTGGGCGTCACTCCTTGTTTCTCTCACAATCCTCTCCAGTTTTCTTTCTGTTGCAACAAAAGATTGCTTACTGTGGCCAATCAATGTCACCTTAGTTTAACTTTCACAACCATGAGCATCCGCCAGTAAATTAGTTTATTTCTTAACAAGCCACACGATGACCTCCTCCTCCTTCCACGATATCAAAGAATTTTGTCTCAGGATCGGTCATTGTATTGTACTGCACCTGGTCACAAATCACAGCGGATTTTGGAGGAAGCAAAACCAAAATTCATTGAAACCACTCTTCGAAGTGCCTGGCATTCATTTCAGAGTGATAGTCAGCACCACCTTTTTTCCCCATGAAACATAGTTCGCCACCCTCGAGGAATCCATCCTCACTGCCAATGTGTAAAATGCTCACTCTTTCAACGGCTCCTGAAAGGGTGTTAAATCCTCCACGCCAGGCATTTGCTCACAGAAAATGTCATAGCCATGGTAGGAAGAGTAGATAACATTTTCAGCCCAGCTATATTTTGTGGAATGATGCTGAGAGATCCAAGTCTCATCAGTAAAAGATATATTATATCCACTGTCCCTAAGATTTTTAATTCTTTGAGAAAATTATGACGAGTGGCAGCAATTCTCATGGACTGCATCATCACTGGCTTCTTACATAATTTCTGGTACATAAACCCCAAATTTTGCAGAACAGACCATAGTTTAGGCAATGAGATACCCTGGCAAATGGGCAGAGACTCCAACAATTTTAACAACCTTAATACCTTGTGGAGTTGGAAAAATATTCTTCAAATAGAAGTCATGTACCGTTCTTCTAATAACCCCGAGCGCGAAATCATCGATAAAAATTTTTGGATGACCTAGCACCAATTGCCTTTTCCTTGGAGAAGGGTTGTCATCACAAGAATTTTCTCTATCACTAACTTTAGCTCTAGCAGCCGTTCTTTGTACAGATTTCACACTGACCCCGTGGCACTGATTGATGTATAGGGAAATGCTTGTCAGATTGTTCTTCCGCCTCTACTCGGAAAAAGTAAATGGCGCTCAGTATCATTCACCCTTCTCCATCCCAGAAATGATTTCTGCGACCCATGTTGCACTCATGAAATGCACAGGTATATTACAGGTATAAAAGTAAATATATTATGACTATCAGGAAGAAATTGTCTGTTGACAAAAGTGAAAGGTACAAATTTTGGAGGAGCATGAATGACTCATGATGCACGGAGTGGCAACAGTGGAGAGTTTTAGGCGATTTCCCCTACCTTCTCCGAGCGATGCCTCGACATTCCTTCCACAGAAAGCCTTGCTTTCTCAGCTCGTAAAATGCATATAACTAAAAATCGTAATTGGAAATCCCAGGATATTTGACTAATAGTTATGTATACATTTATAAAGCTGGTATCATTGTGGTTACAACAATATTACTCAAACCTCTATCCCATCGTTAGTTTTGGAATTAGCCAAGGTTTACAGCTTTTGCAACAGCTCATGTAAAACTCCACATAGAAATAATGTTTTTTCCTTTGGTATGTTAGAAACATGCTTGGCTAACTTATATCCAAATCTCTAGTAGAAATTTATTCCCAAAAATTCCTTGGCAGGAAACATTCACATCAATTCCATGTAAGCCACAAATTGGTAGATATAAAGAGAACAAGGTTCATATTAACCCTTTTACTGCCAGTGGGCCAATATATTGATCCAACTTTTTTCACCCTTTTACTTCGTGATATGAGGCCTATTTAATGGCTTCCGTTAAATAGGCCTCCATTCTTCCATGGTTCTAAGCCCCAAATATATCTTCAGCATTGGGAAAAAATCTAGATGCATAAAAATAAAATTAAGTACTAGAAATAATGAAAAATGTGAAATCTTGCAAACTTCCTGAAAACAGCAGTCCTTGGCAGTCTTCGCACATCCCACCCAAAATGGGCTGGCAGTAAAAGGGTTAAGGAAAGACTGGGTGGTGTCTCAATGGTGACATCACATCCTCAAGTAAACAAATATTTGGCAAGGTTAAAAATGATACTTTTTTGAGTCTGCGATGTCTAAGAAGTTTATTGACTGACAAAGTCAGTCAATTGTGAGACTTAGCTAATAAGGTGAGTTACATACATTCTAGGCCAGGTGATTGAATCTGATCATGCATTTCAAATTAGGCATCAAGGCTATAACACTTACCCTCGAATCTTCTCTAACTGGTCTGTAAGTTCATAAGCCCGTGAGTGATAGAAATAACATTTGGCTGCAACAAGGTCAATCGATCGCCGATTCTGGGATGATACCTTAGCCATGAGGAGGTCTGCAATGAGAGAAAAAGAATCCATGAGTCACAAACTACAAGAGGACACTATTTTAGGGGTCAAAAACTTTTTTTTTCAGATTTAAATAAGCTTAGAGTCAGAAAAGTTGTCAGAACTTCTGTCAAATGTCCTGAAGTTCCACAAAGCTGATGAAGTTTAACAATTTTTGGCTATTTCGGTAAAAAGTTTAAATAAGCATAAGATCACGCTTTGCCCAAATTTTTCATGAGAAATGGCCACATAGCACTAAACATGTGTCAAAAGTTAAGAGAAAAATGGCACCGCAGTGGTTACATGAGTGTAGAACCCCAGCAGATTTTTCAGCTCTACAATTACGGTGGATCAATCATGTCTATACATTTCAGGATTTTCATGTATATGATAGAGAGAACTTTAAATCATATTGCAAATGTAGAGCTCTCTCACTGCTTGTAGTAGGGAGGTTTGCTGTTTGTCACATATTCAGAGTTTTGTAAGTGACTTCCTTAAAAATATGAGGTGATTGAGGATCCTTACCGCTCATTTCAACTTTCTAGAAATGGCAAATGCTGATGATAACCTCAATATTATGAATGACGCTGCTGCAATGAGATATCCTTGGATGGACCAAACATCAGATGGTTCAAATCATCTCTTGGTTTCTGCTTACTTAAAAACATCTTCACACAAGAAAACTCGCTACCTCGAGAATTTAAACACACAGAAGAGACCACAAGCGCGAGAACGCTTCCCTCTTTCCCCATGGAATCACATCACCCAACCTGGTCCGGAAGTCCAATGTAAAAAAAATATTTGTGATTTTCAAGAGTTCGAAACAATTTTCAAGTGAAGCCTGATGCAATCAACTACTGATACATCATTTTTCCCTACTTTGCCAGGCACAAAACAAGCAATGGCAATCACCCAAGCATCGATCGTCTAGCCCAAAATGTGCTTGCCACATTGCCTATCCTGAATGTACTTAACAACTTTTTTCGTAATTCTCAGGATTCAACACTACATTACCTTCCTCTAGTGATCTTAAAAAAAGAGACCGAGAACTTCAGCCTCTTATCAAAACAAAACATTCATATTCAAACTATGAATTGGATAAGGATTAAAATACAAACTTAATTAATTACTAGTTTAATTTGAACATGGCATGATGTTTCAGTCCTCATACATTTCCCATAACACATGATTTCTTGTTCCTTGCCATAGTTTTTAATGGTATTATGAAGTCTGGATTTTATTTCTCTCGTCAATTGTTGAAATCAACTTAACAAATAACGTTCACTCTATATCCCACCAGTAAAAAATAATTTGATGTCATTAATTTGAATTTTTGTGTGTCTTAAATACTTTCTTTAATTCACTCAATAAAAGGGTGTAGCCTCCAGTCTAGTATCCAAAATCCACGAATTGAGGCACCTCCCCGGAGCCCATAAATACCTTTTTGAGCTAAGATTAAACACTATGCACAAAAAGAAGCCCTTCCCTCCATCCTGACTTAAGGGAAGGCTGTACTCTGCAAAAAGTGACCTCAACGGTGAGGTGGCAGTTTTCATCTCAGCTGGGAGTGGGCATGATGGAGCGGTACTGTTTTTGAGCTGTCTCCCATTCAGTCAGGCTGTTTCAGGCTTACGTTTGCTCATTAGTGAAGCAGAAAGAGGAGAAGATCTGTGAAACTAGATAGCATCAAGATACCCCATTCGCAAAAGCTAGAAAAAGCGGTCAGAAAATTCCCATCCAAGGATATACAATTCTTAAAACAAATGAATAATATTTTGCCAAGAGGCAAAGACATGGACTAAGAGAGTGACGGTGATGAGTGAGCCTCATATGCAATACAGATCATTCTATAACTCAAAGGGCATTCATGTTCTTGAAGGCTAATGAGAAAGAAATGAAGTAATTATTCATCGACCTACACTGCAGAAAAACAATATAATGATTCATAAGTATTTATATAACATTTATAGTTTAAGGCTTCACCATATCAATTACAGATTATGCAGACAAAATGGGAAGTGGTATTTTTGACAAATGGCCAAGACATGACAGAGCCTTAATGCAACGTATATGACAGTGAATATTGAAGAAGACTTAGAGGAAGGTGTAAGATGTACTTTTCCTTCTTTGTTCATCTGAGAATTTTAAGCCAGTAGGTTGAGGGATAAGCTGGGAACCTCCACCCTTGGTCCCACTGTGGTACCCCCGCCCTCACAAAGAAAAGCCCACTCCACAAAAGACCATCAGACCACTCATTTGTCTGCACTTCATAGCAAAAACTATGTCGTTGCCCCCTGCCCTTCCATTTCTTCTGCAAGCCTTGCTGGTAAAAACAAGCGAAGGCGGTGAAAAGGCTTCCTTCTGTTTTGGATTTTTTGTAGTTCACATGGTTGTTAGTAATTAAGCGATCTCAGCCTGCAATGGTTTTCCACCATTCAAGGTATTTCCATGTGTATTTCCCCCACATTAAGCCAGCAGAAGGTGGTGGTACCCTTTGAAATCCAGCAAGGAAAGGATAAAATATTGAAAATACAAACAATATCCTCTCAGATTCCTGTTCAAAGAATATAGGCAGGTGCAAAGCAATTCAGAAGACATGGCAAGACTAACTAGGGATTAAGATGCAATGGTAAATACAATTAAGTGAATTCATGAGTGTGCCTATTATAATCTAAATCTCTCTGAGCGAGGACAATTCATGATAATTGCGTAGATAATGGAATTACTCTCTCTTGTAAGAAAAAGGACATGTTGCCACCAAATATGTAAATGATAAATTTTTATATTTGATCCAAAATGATTCAACCTCTTTTAGCAATAATAAAATCCTTCCCACAACATAAAAAAAAGGAAGAACCATCACTTTCAGCAGAGATTTCCTGTAGAGACTTGAAATGGATATTTGAGTCATCTTTTATTCTTGTAGCATCTGAAAAAAAGGATGATTTTGCAACTTCATTCACAGACTGATCTTTCTTATCTTCATGCTTGCCCTCGCTTATGTAGGTACAGACCAGACCGACACAATGGACCAATAGATTGTGGTCTCTTACTGAACGTCACAGGTAGTGTGACAAGAAATGTACGTCACTGGTTAAGGGTTAAAATAATTCATTCATGACAGCATAAGGTGGCATTCAAGTATTTCTCACCAGAGCACCTCACAGCCTCAGAATATTTGCGTGCATCCAAGAGTTTGACCAGCACCAGGAGATGCAGATAGGCATCCACCTCTGGGAGTGGCTGGGCTTGCTGAAGGGCCGATAAGCCTCCTGCAGCCGTCCCTCCAGCCCTTTGCAATCGAGTCGCAGCCCTCTGCCCTACAGGTGGAGGGGCAGGCAGGGGCAACTCAGACTCTGTAGGCTACATGGAAGTAAAATATGATGTGTGACATGAATAATAACAATTTCAAAGTGTTCATTTCACATCATCCAACAGATCTAGTTGAGAAAATGAACTAGTTTAGCTAGATTTTCTCACAAGATAAAATATTCCAAGGAAAATTACCAATATAACACACCAAAATATTTTACAAATATCGAAATATATGGCAGAAAGTGCCAACAATCCATTGAGGCATTTCCAAGTCCAAAAATACTGAAGCATTTGAAAGATGGTTTCAGACGAAAATTTTTTTTCACTCTTAAAAACCACAAGTGCTCTGCTATTCTAGTTCTCCAAAAGCTATGCATTTTTTTGCTGCTTTCAGAGAACAGCATGAAATTTAAACTTACCATCCACAGAGAATAAAATATAGGATATAAGTATTTAATGATTTTCACGAAGTTCACGAGACCAGAAATATCCATCACCACAAAGCTTGCATATGAATACAAACTATTCACATAAATTTTTAAATGATCTGGTCAATCACCTAAGACTTGGGTTGAGAGATTTCAGATGACTTACTTCATCCAAGAAAGATAACAACACATCTCGCTGTGTAGCACCCCCAGAAGCTGCTGCAGTTGGATAAAAGGCGTGAATAATACGCCTTAGGGTGGCCTGGGTCAAACGACGGCGAGTATGTGGCAATGTTCGAAGAACACGGAGGGCAAACCTTGGTTCTTTACTCTGAACGGCCCTTTCCATTTGCCGAGCATGCTCGCGAATATCTACAAATGAAGAAAGTAACTACATAAGAATATGTAAAGCCCAAGATAAAATGTCAACATTTTCAATCAATTAACACATTTCACTGGAACCATTACAGTACATCTTAACATTAGTACAAATATAAAGGTATTGCAGAACAGGTGCCACAATGGTATGCGAGTAAAATGAAGTAGGCACAATAAAAAGTAAGAAAAATAATCAAGATAACAGCAAAAGTTGGATAACATTCGCAAAATTTTACTGCACAAACCTTCTAGAGTGACAATATCTGTTTCCTTCTTGTCACCCGTCTCATCAGCCATTGGGCTGTCAGCACTTTTCATCTCCACATCTTGCACAGTTTCTGTAGCCGCAACCATTTCTTTTACTGTAAAAAAGAAAAAACATATTCGTAGAATGCATATAAGTGGTACCACTGTGATTTGTGAGAAGGCCACGAAGAGACAATCAACAACATAAAAAACTAAAAATGATGAATCAGTATTGAAGACATCATTTTCAGCGAAATTGACATATTACTAATTCTCTCATGTTTCCCTAATAATTACGCATATTTCTAAATATAAGAGTATATTGCTTAATGAAAAGTATTATTCTACCGCTCACAGCGAAAAATTGACCATAGCAGGCCAAGCAAACCGCCAATATATTATGCCACAGAATCACCCACACGAGCTTAAAGTAAAACTATGGAACAAAATTACTTTCAATTATTTTTGGAACAGATAATTAAGTTTTACTTTCGAAAAATTTCAGTACTCACTCTCTAATGAAGCTCTATCCTTTAAAATTTTCCTTCCGCCGAGTCACCCAATGATTTCCACAACACAACGTTGCGCTATCCTCATTCCTTTGTTTATAAGTTAGAGCAGTGCAGAGGTCGCGTTGGATGTCTTTTTAGTGCATCCCATACGAACTGAAATTTCTGGGTCTTAATCTTGAAGTTCTTTTACCCAGTCAAACTAAACTATAGTTCTGCGTTCATATTGCAAATTTTCCTCATATAGCGATTGAAAATATATGTTTAGTGTATCAGTGTTGCCGTCTTCAGCATATTTAGGATTTCTCCGTTGCACCCATCCTTCTTAACATGAAGGACTAACCGTCGAATATCGTAATGCCGTCAGCTTTCCCCTCTTTGAAAAACCTGGCAATTCAAAATGTAAATCATCCGGTGGTTTTAAAGGGATTCATAACGAAATGGAATATTTTGAACTGGAGTTTGGAGGACTGGGCCGCCAAGTTCGGAGATAAAAGGTTACCTTTCCGAGTGGGTTCCATCAACGAACTTAGTGTTAAAGGAGAGCCCATTTGGGAGAGACAATGCTCCGCCGAATTTATGACACTCAAGGAGTTTATGAAGTGGGAATCAGGTCCAAGTGGGCAGATAAGAGACAAGTGGATGTATTTCGATTATAAGTATATGCATGAGTGGTTCGAAGACGATCATGACTTTCTGAAGGTGTTTATTGCATTAATATTTAACTAGTCAAAATATACACCCTAATACGTGCTTCCTTATTTCTCTGAGAACGAGAATCGTTAAGATATTCTCCTGGGAGATTTCCGAGTGGAAGGGCTTATAAGATCAGTTCAGCAAGGAAATAGAATGAATTTTCCTTTGAATCTCGACCTTACTTCGGCCATAATTTCGCATTAAGTAATTTGAGAACATATTTACTCCACAGGAAATTGATTGGGGTTGTTTGGGCTTTTATGGTCGTACAGGCTGGGAGTCAACTCTCTGG
Organism: Ceriagrion tenellum; assembly: GCA_963169105.1. Taxonomy (NCBI): domain Eukaryota; kingdom Metazoa; phylum Arthropoda; class Insecta; order Odonata; family Coenagrionidae; genus Ceriagrion; species Ceriagrion tenellum. The sequence goes on along the minus strand of OY720639.1, from coordinate 139,432,503 downwards.
ATAGGATGTCATGGTTCACACACCCCTTGCCATGCAGATACTTACGGATTCAATCTCGTGGCGCAGTTGCATGGGAGGTTAGTGTAATTCCAGTTTCTTAAAGCTAGAAATTCATTGGAAAACTTCATCTGAGGCAATCCAGTGCCTCTAAACCTCAAATCAATTCCACAAAGTAAAACTTTAGTCTTGAGTGAACTTTTCTTATACGTCTGGCAATTCTTATGAATGACAACTTTGCCAACAACTAATAAGATTACTTCGACTTTTTGTATTCTTAATCTTGAATCAAAGAGCCGAATGGATTTGAGGATAGTCTGGTGAGTTGAGGATAGTCTGTTGAATTAGAGGACCACTGTTGAGAGCTGTGATGACCAATATTTAGTGAATAATGCTAAATAAAGATTTAAGGCCATACTTTCTGGATTTTTCCCAAAATAATCAGTTATTCTGTGATATTTGGAAACTATTTTTTACTTCTGATATGTTAATATTTCTAAATACAAGGCCTGATTTTCCACCAATCAGGAAGCGATGGCTTTTGTTCCCGCCTGATTCACAGCAACTTCTGCACCGTGCCTCACGTGTACCATATGAAGAATCCAGTATTTACGTCAATGGCCGTGTTGGAGGAGGGAAGGGAGGAGCTCGGGGCGTAGTGCTCTCCCCAGGGGAAGTGTTGGTCGTGCCACGAAGGTGGTGGCACCGTGTTGACACTGAAGGAGGCATTTCCATCAGCGTCAACACTTGGGTCCCTTGTGTAAGAAATTGCTTACTTTTTAGAAACAAGGCTTTAATGAAATATATTTGAACCGTGGGTGGAAGATCATCTCCAACTATTCACCATTTTCAGTTGCCTTTGTGACTTAATAATTTCCAATTTTTCTAGAGAATTGCGATTTCAGTAACAGGAGGAGCAAGGCATTGCTTAATTTCATGCTGATAATTTCTTGGTTGATACATCATCTAATCCCATTGCCCCTGATGGAAGTTAAAAAGGTTCATATTTACGTCATTTCTTATAGTGAAACCTGGGCTGAGAAGAAAACTTAACATTTGAATTCTATATACTCTTGAGTAAAATACTGTATTTTTTCTTGATTTGACTGTTAACTGTGTAAGGATAATATGAGAGGTCATTAACATGGAAGAGTGAACATAGGGGAGGAAAAAATCTACAACTTCTGTTGACCATTGACTGGCATTAATTTGGCCTTAATCAATATTGGAAAGTCTGTCGATGCTGCCCAAAAAAAGGGTCATGATCCTAAGTGTATCATGAAATAATTTTTGGTTTACGGAGGGGGGAGGGAAATGCAGGAAATTTGGGGAATATACATAAAAACATATATACTGTGTCTCTTCTTGAGGACTACAACCTAGTTATAGCTAGTGTGCTATGATGGCTCTTAAGGCTGAACTGGTGAGAGCAATGCTCCTGGGCCACCCATGCCAGATAGGCTGAAGGTTAGGAGACAAATGAATGGTGGTCTGTGCGGTGTCTGTTCCTCAGTGAGGCACCTTCAAAAGACATAGACCCTAGTGAGGTGGCCTCTTTCTTGATGGTTTTACGTAAAAACACTTTTGAACACCACAGAATACTCAATTTTAAAAACCTTGAAATTATGGATGGTACTCATGAAATTGTATCCTGGTAACTAGAGGACTTGGCTCAAGGAGTCAGGTGACATGCCTAGCAGCAGAGGGAGCAAGGCCCCTTCGGTCGTCATCACACAAAATCCTTGCACGGAAGTCAAGGGGATTGCTGAAGCTGATGAAAAGAAGATGAAGAAGAGGAACTTAACTATCAGAGCAGTCCTTACCCAGGCTTTTTGATGAATTCAAAGACTACTTCTCCAGCCTCACATACCATGTATTTGCCATTTCTGAAAGCTGGTTAAATGAAAACATCTCCTGTCCATCCATCAAGTTATGTAATTGTCAAATTATAGGATATGATAGAAGGGGCAGAGTTGGTGGTGTTGTCTGTGTGTTTTTATAAGGGTTTATTGTAAAAGATACTGAAAAAATCAGAGTACTCCTTTTAGGCCAAAATATATTTTCTTAGGAATTGCAGGCAGAGAAGGAAAAGGCTTATTCTGTGTCATTTACAGCCCTCCAAAAACGGTTATAAATCAGAATGCTTTGAGCCAATGCCCTACAGTCTAATCTCTACCTACAAAAGTGTGATTTTGTGCGGAGATATTAATATTGACATTCTGAAGAAATCACCTGAAAGTGCTTATCTCAAGGATCTTATATTTTGTTGTAACCTGTGTATTATCCCTTATAAACCTACCCACAATCTCACAAACAGCAACACCCTCTTGGACCTCTTCATTTTCTTCTTCTTGTCGATTACTTAACGAAGCCTGAAGACTACGGACAGCTTCCTGTTCCTTCCTTGTCAGAACATGACTTAATATACATAAAATATTGATCAAGGTCATAATCCTAAGAATATTTGCTTTCGTAAATTTAAGACATTCTTTTTTTGTCTAATTTGAATCTGACTTATTAAATGTTAATCTAGATAATTTTTTTTGGTTCTCATGTAGTGGATGAGAAAGTATAAATCTTTAATTCTGTGGTCATGAAGTTGCTAAATACTCATGCCCCATGTCAAACTATAGTCTAAACATCAACTGTCCCCATGGCTAACTCCAACAATAAAAGTTTAACATCACATATAGACCACCTTCAATACAATTATCGGCACACACTTCTGCCCCACCTGCATAAGGCATACAAAGAGATTTGAAATCAAGTGCAGCATCTAATCTGAAATGCATAGTACGAGGCAAAGAACAAGAATATTGCAATGAATACTTGTCGGACAAAATGGGATGTAAAATCTACCTGGTAGGAGTTAAGGCGTCTTAGAGTCGGAAAATGTAGGAGACTCTTATCCAACACAAACACAACATTCTCCCCAAATGACCTCAACAGTTACTTTCTCACACCTGCTTTCATGGAAGATAAGTAGAATAAAAGACCTGATGACTCTTATTTAACTGACAATAGCCCCATGCTCACTGATCCCTCACTATTCTCGTTTAACAATCCAAGGCTGTACTTACCGCATTAAACCCCAAAAACTCTTTTGCACAGTGTCTTCAAAACTCATGTTTGCATTTTATTTTTAACCTCCGTTACAATTAACATGTTACACCATATTATAAAAAAATAAAATGGCTGAAATTGGATAAATGTTGAGGGCTTAATGCTTGTTTATGGCACTGCAATCCATTATATTTGTCTGAAAACTTAATGCGTAATGCAAATGCTAGTAAAAGATCAACTCGAATCACTGAGATATTCTATGTTCCTAGATATTTGATCACTCCCTCCTCATTTCTTCCTGCAAATTATGGAATAGTTCACCTGAAAATGTTAAAACCTCTTCTACAATTTTGATGCTCAAGAGAAATATGGCCGATCATTTATGTAACTTTGCTTAAACTTCTCACATCAAATCCATTTGATCAATTCTTGAAGTGTTATTTCATATCTTTGCATTGAAATGTTGAATGAGATTCTTCATGTTCTATCGTATTATCATACTGTTTGATGTTGTGTCTATTACTATATATTCCATTATGCTTAATGAATAATGTGTAAGTAATGCGATTGATTATCTATGCTGCCTATTTTAATTTCTCAATCCCTGATGTCTGATCTTAAATCTGTGTACTATTACCCTGATTTTCACATGTTACGTATTATCTTATTCATTGATTACTGTTGGTTTACATGTGGTGCTTGTAGTGCTGTTAGTTTATATCCAGCTAATTTATATATAGAAGATGAGGGAACACTAGATGAAGATAACCTCGGGCCAATGATACTCGACAGTGAAACAGAGAAAGCACTGAAAGAAATGAAGGCAAGAAAATCGTTAGGAGCAGTTAACATACCTTCGAAGCAGCTGAAGAATTTAGGAAAGAAAGGAAGGCAAGCTTTTTTCGAACTTACACATAGGATCTATGAGGAAGGAATATGGCCAGAGGACTTTGTGAAGACAGTCTTGATTCCAGTTCCAAAAAAGAAGAATATATCAAATTGTGAGGACTATAGAACAATCAGTTAGAAAAATTCACATGCAGCCAAAGTTTTACGTTGAAAAATCAAAAGAAGGTTGGAGAGTAAGGCCAATAACTACTTGAGCGACAACCAGTTAGGGTTCCGGAAGGGAAAGTCAACTCAGGATGCGATAGCGGTGATGAGAACAATTATAGAAAAAAACACAGAATATAACCAGGACATTTTTGCATGCTTCATTGATTTTGAAAAAAGCTTTTGACTTGGTAAATTTGAAAAAAAACTTTCAGAGATACTCGGGAAAATAGGAATAGTGTGGTGAGACAGGAGACTAATCCGAAACTTATACATGTATGACGCAAAGGGCACAGGTGAGGGTGACTGACAGTGAATCAGGGTGGGCAACTATAGGTCATGAGGTGAGGCAAGGGTGCCAGTTTTCACCATTGCTTTTCAATATTTATGCTGAGGAAATGGTAATATATGCATGGGAAGAACTTGAGGTGAGAATCAAAGTAGAAGGGCATCTGATATAGTCAATTAGATTCACGGACAATCAGGCATTGGTCAGAGGATCTTGGAAGGGACTATTGGTAGATGCTTTCAAAATGTAGTGTGGGATATTCAGAATAAAGATAAATCTTAAGAAAACAAAAGTAATGAGAATCTCTTGGACAAAGAAAGCAGGGCTGATGATTAAAGTTGGAGGACACAAACTAAGCAAGTAGAGCATTTTAATTACTTAGGTAGCACGCTAGGAGAAAACAGACATAGTAGTAAAGACATGCGGAAGAGAATAGCGCTAGCTAAGGAGGCATTTGGTAATAGAAGGGAGCTGATGATTGGAACATTGGGTAAGGATGTGAAGAAGAGGCTGGTGAAGAGCTTGATATGGAGCGTAGCATTGTATGGGACAAAAACGTGGACCCTCAGATAGGAATACCAGAATAGGCTGCAGGCATTTGAGATGCGAGTGTGGAGAAAGTGAGGTGGACGGAGAGGAAGACTAACGAGGAAGTGATTGAGATGGTGGGCGAGGAAAGGAAACTTTTGAATGAAATTCGAGATTAGCAGAGTAGGTGGCTGGAGAATGTAATAAGGTGCTAGGGGTTGCTCAAGAATATGATAGAGGGAAGAGGAAGAAGGAGAATAGGTTTCATGGACGGGATGAAGAAAGGCAGATAAAATGCTGAGACAAAAGAGGATATACTAGAGATAGATGGGCCCCTGTAAGTGCACAAAACCAGGAGGAGATTTTTTAACATTCAGCAAAACCTACTTAACCAGGAGAATACTTTTAAAAAATATGTGGTGCTCCTTAATGAAATTAGTTTGTATTGCTGTCACCATTGACCCCATTTGTCGTGGCATGTAATTATGTTTCAATGTTGGAGTCCCAGAACAATAAAGCCTGTTTTCAGTTTTCAATTGGCAGGTAGAATGTCAGGGCTATGATAAGGGTGGGCAAGTTTGAGTATGTAAAGAAAGAAATGGAGAAGGTGAGTGAAGACATAATGGGTCAGAGTGAAGAAAGCGAGAATGAATGAAAAGAAAGAATGGGTTAGGTGAAGAAAGAAAGATGGAATTATAGCAGGGAGAATATGATATTATAACTCAAGTGGTATATTGTGAACGGGATGAAAACCAACATAGGGCTCATAATGAACAGGCAACTTGGTTGAAAAGTAGTCTTCACAGAACAGGAAAGTGATAGGACAAAAAAATATGGTAATCACAACTGTATGGTTCAAACATCACCCTCGACACAGGTACTCATTGAAGAAGCAGAGAGAAACAGATGGGCTTCAGATAGCTTACACTATGCTGAGGCTTAGATTCAGGAATAGTGCGACAAACTCGCTGATGCAAACAGATCACAACTTATTAGTGATGAAATACCCCATTGAACTACTAAAGATAAGACGGGGTAGGAGGATATGAAAGTGGAATAGAGAGTCATTGATTGGAGAAATGAAGGAGAAGTATCGAGAGCATGTTGATAAAGTCATGGACAGAGATGGAGTGGAATCAGTGGAAAATGATTGGGAAAGTCTGAAAAAAGGCGGTGACTGCAACAAAAGGCATAGTAAGTAAAACAAAAATTACAAAATTGTGGGTCACTAAGGGAATGATAATGGGAATGCAGGAGAGAAGGAAATGGAAAAAGAGTTAACTCAAGAGCTTGTCAGAAGCAAATGACCTTCATTTTCTTCTGCCAAGCTTTCTTCATTTCTCTTCGGCCAGGAAGGCTGAAGGTGGGGAGAATAAATCGAATCTTTAAGAGAATTTTCAGAGAGGGAAGATCAGATGCACTGTATAGGAAAGTAAAGCAATTGATTGATGGTAGTGAAAAAAGGGGAATCACAATGATGACAGACAAGACAGGAAAGTTGATAGTAGAGCCAAAAGAGATCTGAGAGAGGTGGTGGAAATGCATGAATGGGCACTGTGGTAAGGAAATAACGCCTGGTAGGTTGGCTATAGGAAGGGAAGATGACATCGACAGAGATGGCATTGGAATAGGTATCAATGATAATGAATATAACTAATAAATTCAGGCATATCCTCCTCATACTCCATATCGGAAATCAAAACATTCAAATAATGGTCCACTAATATATTTATTATTTACGACCCGGGTTTCGTCTATTGAAGATGTCATTACAGACGAAACCCAGGTTGTAAATAATAAAAATATTAGTGGACCATTACTTGAATGTTTTGATTTCCATTTTTAATGATAATGAAATCAAAAGAGGACTACGAGACAAGAAAAGGAATATGGTAGTGGGAATAGATGACACATTGGCTGATTTTCTTAAGAGTTTGGGGAAGAACAGAAGATGAAAACATTTTATGCTAATTTGTAGAACTAATGAAGATGAAGTGTGGCTGGAGGACTTCATGAAGACAACACTTATTCTGATGCTGAGGAAGAGCAAGACAAAAACTTGCAAAGAACATAGGACTAAAAGCTTAATATCCCTTGTTGCCTAATCAATCCTTAGAATCACAATTAGAAGGCTAACAAACACCTGAGGGACAACCAGTTCGAGTTTAGGAGAGGGATGGGAACATGGCATGAAAGAGGAGCGATGACGATGCCTGTAGAAAGAAACCAAGAATACTTGTCAGGATGTTTGCTTGCTAGTAGATTTTGAGAAGTTATTTGATAGGGTGGACTGGGCAAAATTAATGGAAGGTGGTGTAGAAATTATGAATGGATTGGAGGGACAGACAACTCATTCCTAAACTTTATATGAACAAGATGGCACAGGTTAGGGTAGCCAATGGAGAATTAGGATGGGGAGTGTAGCAGGGATGCCCACTATCACTGCTGCTCTTTTCTGTGTATTCAGAGGTGGTAAGGGAGGCATGGGGGGGAGACAAAGTTAGGAATAAAGGTAGTAGGGGATCTAATAAAGGCAGTGAGATTTGCAGATGATCAAGCATTGGTGTTTCTGTCTGCCAAGGTGTTACAATCAATGATGAATGCATTAGAAGTGCTGTGTGAGAGGTATAGAATGAAGATAAACTACAAGAAGATGAAAGTGATTAGATACACCAGAAGTAAGAGGGCAGGGCAGAGTGTAAGGGTTGGTGGGCACAAAATGAAGCGAGTCAAGCAGTTTACCTGTCTGGGTGGTATTTAGGACAAGAAGAGGTTTAGTGGTAGGGATATAAGATTTAGAATTGCCCTAGCTAAGGAAACATTCTCAATGAGGAGAGAGTTGATGAGGAGGGTTTGAGTAGGGACGTAAAGAAAAGGCTGGGGAAAAAGGCTTGCATACAGCGTAATGTTGGTGAAGCATCAGAGCTTATCTTATGAAACAATCACTTTCATTTTCTGTTTTTAAAATGATGATAGATTTTACAAGTAATAGTAAACGGATCATGGAATTGGTATATTTCTTATACAAGCTGTTGGCATAGTTCCATGCAAAGCCTAGCCTACTTGTAGAATCATTCTTATAATTGAAGACAATTTTCTTAAATTAAAGAAATTTCTTACTATCTCTTTTCATAAGCTGTAATATTAAAATAATTGTGCTAACCTAATTGAGTTCTTAGCTTAGCTTCAACCTTGTGGACTGTAGTGCCTAGAGCATGCCTTGGACTGCTCGTTACACTCTGTCCTGCAGTCTTGAACTTCTTGATTCTTCAAAGCAGAAAAAAGTCCACATGGGAGATGCCTGGGTAGTTTAACTGGCTCAAGCACAAAATTTAGGGACCTGTGTCACAGTCGAGGTGAATGATTTTTCCCGTGTGGAATTTACACTTAAATTCATTTCAATTCCAGGGCCAGGATAACACTGCTCGCCTTGAGGAATCATTGGTTCGCTTTCTTTTTGCTTCAACATTACAAAGTCTTCCAACTGAGTGGCAGAAGTCCTTTCTTAATCCAAATGAGGTAAATTATCTCTCTGTTCTCAGTCATGAAATATATATCGTTAGAATGAAATTTCATGTGAGACAAAAGAAAAACTCTTTGCTGTTTTCCAACAAGGAATATTTAATACTGCTGGTTTCAATTTTGAACATTGTTATCTTAATAGAAAACCACAAGGAGTTCTTCACCATGTAATAGATTCACTGCATCAGTCCTGAGCCAACATTATGAATTTCATTGATGCACCTCACATACTGTCAGTGATTCACAAAGATTTCCTGTTGTAAAAATTTCTAATGGAAAATGTAGCCTCTGGGTGCAGCCAGAGGAAATAGTGAAATCTTTTTTAATACATAGCTACAGAAAATATGGGCCCATCTAAAAATTATGGATCCCCTTAGATATTTTTCCCCTTTTCAAATAAGTTTAAAAACATAATTGGCTTCTGTAACCCTTTCATTGGGCAAGGGCCTAGCCTCATTGAAACATCAGTTCCCGTAAGATTACTGAAGTTAAGCAATGTTGGGCCTGGACGAGGGTTGGATGGGTGACAATTTATACCTTTACCGTGGCACTCTTGTCCCGTCTGCATGTGGCAGGCAGGTTAAAATGGGGTTGGCACAATGGACTACTAAAGGTCTAGGTGCCCGAGCTCATGACGAAGGCTCCCCCAACTAACAATCTAACCCTTTCATTTCCAACAAGTTCCTTGTAAGTAGTAGGAAGACTGATGAAGCCAAATGGTAGATTGTAGTATTTTGTAGGTAATCATTAGCTTAAGTTTTTGTCCATTTTCAAAAAATTTATGCAAATAACACACTAAATTGGGAAAGTTTTGAACAGAAAAGCATCTCAAAATTTAATACTACAGTTTTTGATGGCTTTCCTGAAAATCAATCCATAAACAACTGGGTTGGGATAAGCGAGTTCTTTCCTTCTCAACAGTGTTCCAGATCTGTTTTGAAGCACACTGCCCAGTGTCCTGGTTCTGACTTGACCAGTAGCAACTTGCTGTGATGTAGCTAAGTGGGCTGTACACAATAATGAATGGAAAGGACCAATTTTTTACGGGTAAATAGAGAAGTGAAATAGCACGAAGGCTGGAAACATGGGCAGAAAACATATTGGGAGATTATCAGTGTGGATTCCTACCAGAAAAATCCACTACTGATCACATCTTTACAATAAGGAATCTTATGGAAAAATGTTGTGAATACTATATACCAGTGTACCAGATCTTCATTGACTATAAACAGGCATACAACAGCATTGGACAGTCATTCCTATATGATACTCTTCTTACACTAAGGATACCGAACAAACTCATTCGACTTGTTAAGATGATGCTAACAGGAACAAAGACCAAAATAAAGATGTCGGGAAGTTTGTCACGAGAATTTGGTGTTAATAGAAGGCTGAGACAAGGTGATGCCTTGTCATGTACCCTCTTCAACCTGACATTGGAAAGAATTGAACGGAAGATTGAGATTAACCCTGGTGGAACATTATTAAACAGGACAGTACAGTATCTGGCATATGCTGACAATGTGGACTTAATCAGTTGGAATGAGCGGGGACTGAGAGAAGCCTTTCAGCAAATGGAAGAAGAAGCAGGGAGGGCCAGCCTCATCACAAATGAGGGAAAAAGGTTAATGTTAATGATTAAAAGTTTATGGTTATGAAAAGGACTGGAAATGAGCATCCAGCACATTTTGCAGTTGGTGGATATCAATTTTAGAGTGTGCCTACCTTTAAATATTTAGGTTCATTGATGTAAGAAGATAGTGATAACAGCCTGGAAATCAAAGAAATAGTGAATGTGGGGAATAAGGCCTACTTTGGCCTCCAGCGCCTATTCCAGTCATGCTTACTGAGTCGGAAAATCAAAGAAAGTTATATTGAACAGTTCTTCAACCCGTGGTTCTATATGCCTGCAAAACCTGGGTCATGAATAGCCAGGATGAGCTGCTGCTCAACACGTGGGAGAGGAAGATCCTGTGAAGAATCTACGGACCAATTAACGAAAACAACGTTTGGCATATCCGCACTAATGCCAAGCCATAAAGACTGTATGATAAACCAAGTCTGGTATGTGAAGTCAAGTGTGCCAGACTGAGGTGGCTCGGTCATCTAGAAGGAATGCCAGAAAATAGGGCAGTACAGAGGATGTTCAGCCAGAGGCAAGAGGGTAGAAGACTTCCCGGGGCGACCGCACATAAGGTGGCTGGATGTTGTGGAAGAGGACCTGCAGCAAATGGGTGTAAGGAGATGGCAACCTCTTGCTTTGGAGCGAGAGACCTGGAGAGGAATGACTGAGGAGGCACAGGCTCTCTTAGGACCATAATGCCAGCGGGTAAGGTAAATAGAGAAGTAATCTCGTACAGAATACATAAATAAAGCAACACAACTTGATGCAGGAGTACTCCATGAGTAAAACCGAACATGTCATCGTGCTTATTTTTACTTACATCTCATTGCAAAGTTTGAATAATGGAGATTTGAACCATGATATCTATTAGGAAAAATCTGACCTCGACATTGATTATATAAGATGCAGGGTGGCTTTCCATGTAGTTTTACCTTGTAAAAATTGTCTCTCACAAACCACAAATAGTAGTTTCCCAAAAATGAGTACAACTGAGGTACCAATCGAAAAAAGCTAACTCCAATTAAGGTGTGTAATTAATAGAGATAAAAACGCAAAAAGCAATAAAAAATATCTCTTTGTGTAAAAAAAATTTGTTTTTTGATCTTCAGCATTCATCAATTACATTAAGTAATGCCATAAGTGTTGGCACCTAATTCATCTCAGTAACATTTGGATGTGAAAAAATGCACAACATGTAGTATTCTTTGTAGTGAAATTTGAAACAGTGAAGTAAAAATTTTTTAGGTGCCATCACTTTCTCAAAAATAGACTCTGTGTTCTTAGCAGCCATTAATCACTCCCTCCCTTTGTAATTAAAAAATACTTATTTACATAATCTCCAGTTTTGATATCTCTTAACTGGTTACTTTTGTCCATATTTACAGGATGATCTTCCAAACTCCCCTCTTTCTGATAATTTAAGCTTAGTGAAGCATACCCTGGCAGCATGTGTGTCCCAGCTTCAGCAAACTGAAGTTGCTCAGCCTCAAGGGACCAGTGCCCTAATGACCTCCCCTGGAGAAACATTCGTTCTGCCAACTACTCACAGCCCACCTTTGAAAAGGCAAAAGCCTAGTAAGGAAGCAGAGTGTTGGCAAGGAGGGGAAGAGCCAATGAAGGCACATGCCCAAGTGGTGCCTCTTGTAGGAGGTGATGAATGGTTTTCATGGGATCACATCAATGGATCACCTCCAGAAGACAACTGTGATATTCTTAAAAGGATACTCAATGCATTTTGTCACCCTGATGTAATTTCATTGGTTTCACAAAAGATGCTTGTATCATCGATTAAAAATGGCCAGGTCAAAAAAGATTCTGAATAATTCAGTCAAATTCATAAAAGCCTTAACTATTGACTTTGTAATATCATCTTTTGAAGCAAAATAAGCCATACCCTGATTATTGGTAATAATTCATTAAACATTTACCTGTTTTTCTCTTCCAGTAAACATCTGTAACAATTATACACAATAAAAGTATATCCATGAGATTAAATATAGGCTTTATAAATTAATGGCACATAAGTTTTCTTTCATCCAAATTTTCAACTTTCATTTATTTCCTGTATGCATTAACACTGGAATGACCGCAGGCATCACGTCAGCCCCTCTGCCCAGAAAAATAGCTGCTATATTTTTCAGTTTCATTGTCTAAGCAGTTTCCTCTAGTGACATTTTCTTAGCTCCATTATTACACACGATGTAAGAAGTTGAGACCACTATGTTTCAAAATGGTCAAATTCATTAAAGATTAACCTTTATCTTACTGATTTTTTCTGTAGCCGTAAGACTTACTGGCCGGGGTTTCTTAAATGTCCACGGCTATTTTAATGTCCATTCAATGTGCCAAATGAACACGCTCGGCACTCTAGGGCCACAATTTTTGTGCCAGAGAGACACGCTCGGAAGATAGAGGTTAATCTCTTGTACAAGATAGGTGTCAAATTGATTCCATCATACAGATACCTAGTATTAAGGCAACTGCTACCGCTGAACGCTTTGATTCATGCAAATAGTAATTAGAGCTGTGCGAATGCATCGAAATCGAATGCTTCAAATCGACTCGAATCAGGCTTAATTCGATTCAATTTGCCTGCAAAAATATTCGAATCTGATAGATTCATCTTCGAATCGTTGCAAGCATTCAAACATGGCGCTCATTCCAAAAATGGTGCACTGTCCGTATAGACGATGTATTCCTCAGGTGAATTGGCAATTTTAACGATCACACGTTATTCTGTGCTATTCTTTGTGCCACTATATAGATGTATAAGTTATTGTAAGGCCCTGAAATATTGTGAAAATCTTTATTACTTTAACTGCGCATAAGCTTTTGCATTTTATTTAGATTCGAATTCGATTTGCAAGTGAATGTTTTTAGGGTAATTCAATTCACTACCAAAATTGTAAAAAAAGGTGGATTTGATTCGAAATGAAAATTCCTGATTCGCACAGCACTAATAGTAATTAATTAAAGTAACTTGGTAAATTCCACAAAATATTTTTAATAACACTGCATAACTGGTTTCACCTGTCATGGATAAAACAGAGGGTGCAGTGTTATTAAAAAGATTTGGTGGAACTTGCAAAGTTACTTTAATTGATTTTTTTATCAACAAGAGTCAAATCCACCAAGTTGCACCAAACAGTAATCATTTCGCAATGATTCCCTTTTGTCTCACTGTCAAGAGATATTGTATGAGGGATGGGGGGCAACGAAGGACGGAAAGGTAGAAATTGGTGGATTGTTGAGAGACGGAGACTCAGTCTGTCAAGCGCAGTTAATGCTCCTTTCACTCTCTTTGAGTTCAAGCTGGCAATTGTCCACCAATGAGTTAAATTATTTTTATATTCCAAGGATGGCATGAAGGAAATGGCTGGCTACTAAGGAAATGGTCAATTTAGCATGGTCTAGGGGTATGATTAAGGTTGACTGTCTTCAATAGCATGTAAAAGTGTACAAAATTATAGGAAACAAACAGAAGTGTACATAAAATGCTTCAAGTCAGTTTTGCTTTTCCATCAGAAAAAATAACTTCCTTTTACAGGGTGGCTACTGATATCCTATTTTTAAATTCCCTGACATTTCCATGACTTTTCCCTGATGGATTTACCGACTTCCCTGACCGATCGCCCAAAGGTCGCCTATTATTGGACTATTTTATTTCTGCTGAATTAAATTTTCTACAGCAGCTTTAAATTTTCTAATCATCATCTCGTATTTTTAGAACTGCAAGAATGGATTTACTCTAAGCTAGTGTGCTCCAGCTACCTCTCATCCCGAGTTTCGGAAGTTAAAAAAAAAGCGAGAAAAAATTTTCCCAACAATATAGCCTCGGATTCCTTGTGAAGAGCGTAATACATTGTGATCATGAGTTTTAACATTACTAGGCAAATATTGCAACAAGGATATGCAAAAATCGCAATAAGGATATACAAAAGGGATACATTTTATGCCTTATATGATTCACAAATAAATAACTAAAATTCACCACTTATATGATTTGCAACTAAATATTCCACGAATTAATGGGGCTCATTCTGTGCAAGTCAGCGACAGACTTTAGATTTAGTTGGTGAAATAAAGGGTGGGAAAGACTGGCCGATAAATGCAATGGTAGAAAAATAACAAGGAGTCCTATCCCAGTTTCTTCCCGACTTGCGAGAATTCCCTGACTTTTCCAGAACTTCAAAATTCCCTGACAATTCCAGGTTTTCCCTGACGATCATCACCCTGTTTCAGGTGGAGTCGAAATGACACTCCACGGTTATTCTTTAGGGTGACTATATCTAGGCGTTCTAGTGTTAAGGATGTATGTGATAGTGTACCAAAGTTTTGAAGAGTGAATTTATGCACTCTAAATTACCATTTGAAGAATGGCAGAGAGGTAAAACATATTCTGACAGAGTAGTAAAGTGTATATGGAAACAGCAATGTAAATATCATCTTTTTGAGAACCAACACTAATGGCCTACTAATTTTTAAAATTTTAAGTTTATGTCAATTACAAGATTCAAAACTAGAAACTTCATTTGTTTAATTCATTATTTCAAAATAACAAAAATCTTTACAAAACTTCATAAAGATGTGTGTAAAAAAACAATGGATTGTGGCAGTTTTTGGTTTGAGATCAAAAGTTTTTCCCCTTGGCGATCAAATTTAATCACTTTCAAAATTCTGACTTTGATGCGCTTCACACTTTTAAACAACCAATATTATTTCTCCATATTTGGCAGAAGAATATCTTTCAACCCAAGAGATGAACATATATTGCCTTCAATAGACAAAAAGCCTCATACTGCCCAATTGCATACACAGCAACAACCCTGACAAAAGTTAAGTTCAAAAAATGCTTATGCACCAAAAGGATTGTAAATGCTTAAGAATACAAATTTTAAACATATTCAAACTTCATTTTTGTAAAAATGCAACTGAACATCAGTCACCTTTGCCCTGATCTTCATTCTTGGGAAGAGTTATTGGTATGAAATAACAGAAGGAATACAGCTTCCCACGTCCATCAAAAATGGATGGATGAGGGCAACAAAGAAACTCAGCTCAAGAGTGAGTTTCATAAATTGCCTCCACCAGGAACCACAGCATTACATAGCCGATGGCAGCGAAGATCTTCACCAAGCCTTATAAGGGCCTGTGAGAAGGAATTATGGTCCACCTGGAAGATATTTAATTACAACCACTATAATTAATGATTCACCAGATGGCTTGGTTGAGTGAATTTTTCATATAATGGACATTAGAATCAAAAGAAGTAATAGCTGATCACAGATGATATGAGTCTTAAGAAGAATCATTTCATAGGACTTAGATACAAGATACCTCCCATTACACAGCATGCAGAAGACGTTAATGGTGAAATTTTATTAATTAATCAATGCAGATAACTACCATAAATTTCTGATTATAATACGGTGCGTATACGGCGGTATAACACTATGGCAAGCGTAATGTAAGAATTTACTTATCATCACATATAACACACAGTCGGCTTTTAGAAAACTACATTCTATGCCATTGTCCACCACGCCCACATTCAGCTGAAAGACAACTCTGCAAGCGGTAATGCTGCTTATGGATGGCTTCTCCCGTTGCTCTTACATACCCCTTTGGTTTCTTAATGTGACAATCTATTTGTAGTAGGTTCTTCCCCTCCAAAACTGCCATGCGTGTCTATGGAAATATTTGTCAATAAATGATACAATTGCTACACTATTGCTAAAAAGTACCAGTCTGTATTCAATTCAGCTCACTTTATGTCCGTTCGCGTCATATTCCATGCGATCTACCAGCCGAAGATATGTTACTCTGCAATTTGAAGATGTTACATTTCTGTGTGATATTTAAAAGAAAAACTCTCCCAAAGAATGTTATATGGCCACTTAATATGCTTACATGCGCCAATAAAAAGGCTGGATGGATGAAAATTCAACCTAAGATTAGCTGCAAAATGTGTAGTGCAAAGATGCGGTTTGTAGACGTCCTATGTTGGTTCTAGATGCATTTAGATGCCAACGAATGCCATACATCAAGAATATATTATACGAGAATGGCACATATCTCGTCATTATTCTGGAGGGATGACAAGCCAGTTGCAGGTGATGGATGTCAGTTGCAACCGTCCGTTTAAGACACAGATGCGTAAAAGGGGGAATGAGTGGCTTTATTCCGGACCACATTCTTTGACAACTTCAGTAAAGTCAAAGAAACCAGAGTTATTGTTAATTAGACAGTGGATTAAAGAGTCCTGGGATGCCATCAATTCATCTGTGATCAAGCGAGGTTTTAAAAAATGCTGCCTCACGAATGCAATAGATGGGTCCGACGACAATTTAATGCATAGTGGACGATGAGGAGGACAAACATGATGTCCTTGGCGATGCAATATATGCTGCCAGCAAGCATGATGTCAGTGCTTCACAGGAACTGTTTGAATCAAACGACGATAGTGATTTTGAATTCGGAGGATTCAGTGCCAACAGTGTTAAAGACAAGAGGGATTGTGTGTAAATTTTTGTTTTAATACATAAATTAAATTGATAAATTGCATTGTTTTTTATTAAAAATTGAAATATCACAAACCAAAAAGTAGGTTGAGATTACTTAAAATGTGATCTATGGCCCAAATAAAATTGCGATAAGTTTGTAACCATGTATAATATGCACCCTACTTTTTTGACAAATTTTTGCGGAAAAAAATGCGCACTATACACAGAAAATTACGGTAATACAGAATACACTGCTGGGAGCTATTTTCACACAAATATGAAAAAAGAAGACATTTTTCAAACAAATATTCTCACCTGTTGGCCCACCACTGATGAGAAGTCATCTGCAAGGGATGTAGCTTGTGTGGGAGTTAACCCCAGGCGAGGGTCAGATAAAAAGTTTGGGAGGAATGCAGAGCGAAATGCACATGGATCAGAGGAATGTAGAGCACCCAATACGGATGCAAGATCATCAGCATGGAGCAGAGAGGGTGGCCCTCTTGATGCTACACCAACCCACAAGAGTGCTGAGACTAGTGGAGGCATCACTTCACGCCTGAAAAGGGCCTGTGAAATAAAACAAGAGGGATGCCCTGTGAAGGAAATGTGACAAAACTGGGAACATGGAGATTCCTAAAACTATATGCATCATTATTTTCCTCCATTTCAACCAATACAGTACAATCTATTTTTGGTAGAAATGCTGGAAAAAGAGGGAGTGATCGAAGAAGCTGCCACAATTTACGTAGCAAATATTAGTGGCTATGCTATAAGATACCAATCAGCACTTTACAAAGTCACGTATTTGATAATTGTTAATAACCCTCTCAGTTTTCTTTGTAGGAGATTCCACAAAAATTCAACCAGTGCTCTGGCTAAACCATCTTTCACTCTCATGATTCTGCCACAGAGGAAGACTGTGATACAGAAAGATGTTCTGACAATACATATTAATTCTTCATATTGATAAATGTCAAAGTTATGATGCTTCAAATATTTAAAGCTGGGGCAAATGGCACTCCTCAGCTCCAAACTGAGACTTCAATAATAGTAGATCTAACATGCTGACGTAAAATAAAATGAATTTTCTTCATGATGAAACAATCTGGGTGCTCTAATTACCATTATTTACACAGACATCTATTCCCAACTCTAAACAAAATAAAATGATTACAATTTTTTATTTAAATCTGGTCCAAGTTAGAGCTTCATAACTACTACATAAATTCTTAGAAAAGACCAAACCTAATTTACAGAAGAGTTATGGTACAGGAATATTCATATATTTAACACAAAGCTATGACTGGTGGCATACAGTCCAAGTACAATGGAGCTTCAAAAACAGAAAGAAAATTTTGCTACTTTAAATGAGTAAGACAAGTGATGTTTGATAAAGCTGAGATAAACTTAGATTACTGTATTGAACCATGAACAGATTTCTAAACTGAGATACATATATACAAGATTGTCGGCAAATTTACTTTGTAGAATTTAGACATGGTTTAATAATTTTAACTTTGTAATTTTCCACACTATTTTCTTGTTCTTGGAGGCTCCAAGAACCATAAAATAGTGTGGAAAATTAGTAAGTTACAATTATTATACTGAGATACATATTTTTCTAAAGCTCAAAACTCAGCCATAAAAAAAGAAAACTTTTTAAAGAGCTTCACTGATCTTAAAGCCAAAAATTGCAGGGAATCAAAGAAAATCCAACCAGTTATGGTTGAGTTTGCATGGAATTGCCCTAATGGGAACAAAAAAGTATAATTATTATTGAAATATTCCTGATATTTTATGCATGAGCTGGTACATTATCTACTGCCACATTTTTTCACACATATAACAAAATTATTTACACATATAACATAAAATCCATTAATGATAAATCTACCCCTATGAGAATGGAAGTATAGATATAAGTTCATCCAATCCATGAGGTAGAAGGGAATCTTTTCTTCACTTCATTTCTGCTGTACTGCTTCAAGCCCCTGATTTCTTAGTCGATCAGCATTTACTTGTATCCATAAATCTGAAGAACAATGCTAATTGACAGTTTCCAACCCGAAGAATCACTACATACTAGGCATAGAGAATTTTTCTGTAAATACAGATATCACTATTATCAAAACTCTTCCTCATTTTATTTGCATAAATATTTTAGCAGGAACTATTTTTTAAACTATGAATCTAAATGTCAGTTTTTTTTAAATAAAGCCTTATGAAAAAGTCAGCCATGTAAATTATGCCGGCAAAAAGATTTCACGGAAAGGAAATGTTTCTCATTGATACAAATAATGATGCATCGTTTACAACACACTTTTCCCTGATAGTTGCTCACCTTTTGGAACAATCCCCACTTCTCATGGAGTCTAAGAAGGGCAGCCAACGCTCTGCCAAAGAGAGCAATATCTTCCCCGAGTAAGGCGTGTCCAAAGACACGCATGGATGCCAGAAAATGCACACGGCCTTCTGGCACTGACTCCACATCATCTGCACCGCCATTCACTGAACCATCTCGCACAGCACGTGGAACAAAGAAGCGATGCCACTGGTGGAACAATGCATCAGACAAGACGTCCAGAAGGGCAGCACTAACATCTGGTGATGGATTCTAGTCAGATGAAAAATGGTTGGCAATCAAGAAGAGCATTCCAATTTCAGAAGAGTACTCACAAATGGAAGTCCCCTTCAGTACCAAACCTCTGGTTCTACATGGGAAGCATGTGATTTTGAAGAACGATCATGCACCTCTATTTGCCAGTAGATAAAGTAGCAAGACCGAAAGAGGAAACTTGACAAGATAAAAGAATCGTCAAAACATATGTTCATATCATTAATAGGAATTGTCACCACCACTAGTTATTAAAATCCATAATAGGACTTCACAAAATATAATGTTAACAAAACCTACATAAGCAATTTTTTTTAAATTTCCCTGTACAAAAAGTCACAATCATATTAGCCTAAATTTTCCAGCACAGAATTGAGAATCATATTTCAATTGTAGTGGCAGTACTAGTAATTAAAATGTTTCCATTGCAAACTCAATAATCAAACAACCCTAATGATATATCTTGGGATAACATCAGTAAGGTTTGAAATTGATGAGAAAAATGCTAATTAAAAAAAACTATAACAGCCAAATATATTACAGGGCCTACAACATAAGGAGATAAACCAAGGAAATTTTCAATCACACATACGAATGCTTGGGAGGCACACAGTTATCTTAAAATGAAAACCATGAACAGACCACATTATCTAACGTAAAAATTGATACAAGTTCCCTTGTGCCAAAGTAATATGCTCTCTCTGAAATATGTAGCAAAGTAATGGAAAAGAAAAAATGATGAAAGTGCCCATTATGATTAACTCGCAGACATGTTTACAAAACATTATTAAGGATGTTCCACCTTGACTGGATGAGCTAATACTTCATTCTAACTTTTTGTGTAATTAGCTTACAGGATCCTGATTTCTCTACTACAGCTATTGCAGGCCAAAATAAAGGTCAAAAACATGCAAATTATCACCAAGTATATTATTTATTATCACTTTTTCAAAGCCATAGACTGCAGAGCCATTTCTATGGGATTAGCACATTTCGACTTCAATGATCGCAGTGCTTAGCCGCGCTAAAAAAAAAGGTGGTGATATGAAAGTATTTTATTTTGAACAGTTGCCAGGGAGTTTCTGATTCTTCAACATACACTGTTTTCCAAGAGAATGCCATTTACACTTGATATAAGAAATATTATTTTCCATGTGTTTCTTCCATTGCTGCAATTAACACCAAGTAGTTTTAAGTTCAATTTGCGAGGAAAACTGAGTGAAAAGGTAAGACTTAGTTGCTCCTATCATGTAGAGGATATGTATCCTGATGATGAATAACATTTACACATTTATGTCGTTTAATGGTGGAACAACCATGATATATAATATATATAATATCATGGCAATAACTAGATGATGCTGGGGCAATGCATTCCAGCATTTAACAGTCTTTCATGTTTAAGGATGACATTTTTGATTTTTGAAATTGGCTCTCTGCCACCTGAACCTTCAAAGGCTAAATGCATTAAATACATTGTCAACTGTCCCAGCTCTTTGAAAGAGACACCAATGACAGTGGCTAGGTCAATAATGCAACCTGGGAATTGAGTTTACTGCTGGATCAATCTTATCACAGCTGCGCTACATTTCGCTAGCTTAGAATTTTTCTGAACATCCAGTGCATCACGCATAAATAATTTCCTACAGCACTGTCCAGCCCTGAGTTCAACAGCATTCGGAAAGAGGTAAACAAGAGAATGAAAATATTAAAATAGGAAGGATGGCATATAATGCTTGGTTCAAAGCAACACAGGCTATTCACAAGATGAGAAATGTTACTTCAAAACTATAATTCCAGAGCAATGACCTCATTCCAGTTGAAAAAAGTTTTCAGGTAACTTTGCTCAACATGGCCAACACCACCTCCACTTTCCAAAATATGTACATGACACATTTCTTAACTAATAAATACATCAAAAGAGCCACGGAACATCTTACCTGCTCAAGCAGGGGATGAATGTGATCCGTGCAGAGAGAGATGGCAGTTGGAACAAAGCGCTCAAATGTGCGACCTGGCTCCACGACCACAAGTTGAAGCAACTGCAAAAATCTAACACAAATTCCATAAATATTACCAGCGAAAACATAATTTAAACAGATACATTAAGGCATAAAACCTGTCTCTGAACTGCTAGCAACCTATTCACAAGTGCTACTATTGAAAGTGATCTATTGGATTGGTCAAGGTAGGTTAAGATGAAAAAGGAATGCTAAAATGCTAATCTTTTACAGCTGCATGTCCTTAACTCCATTGACTATTTCATTGCATCAGCTGCATGTGTCTGACCCATTCCATTCATTAAGTCTATCCTCTCTCTTCCACTCCTTAGCTTACCTTGGTGTCCACTGCAGAACCCTCACTGAACTCATAGGAGTAATCATACAATATCCTGCACAATGGTAGTGTTTGTCAATAATGCTAATAAGGATCTCATTATGATATTGTACAATAAGGCTCAGCTACCCATGACAATTATTACATATATCAAGACCATAAAAAATTTCAGTTGAATATGAATGAGTCAAAAAAAAAGTCTGAATAAAAAATAGTCACACTTTTGATGGCTTAAGTCTCTTCCCAAAAAAATGAGGCAAATATTTAGAAGGCCACAAGACTACCACACAGTGCAACATATTGATCACCAAAATCATGCACAGAGCAAAGGAAGAGCATGCACCCTTCCTTTGTTCCACGAGTGAATGCACAATGAGTTTATTACATCATCATCAGTTGAAGTTTATAACTTTTACTTAATGATTTATGGATAATGGTTGATTGCATTTTGCAATTAGAATCATGGTGGCTGCCACCTGGTGACAATCGTCAGAACTGAGTTTCATAACCAAACAAGAGGGGAATCGGATGTCCCAAAAGGCTGACGTCTTCGTGTTTTTGCAGCCTTGATTACTCCTCCTACTGATGGCTTTGAATGTAGTGAATTACCTTTTGGTAGTGAATTATCTTGACCAGTTGCATTAATGTAACTAACTGTACAGCAATTTTATCAAAATATGAAATTCTGAAGTTCAGTGCACACCACCTGAGTCCTCTTATTAAGGGTTGGCTGGACAGTTGTGACAGCTGATCGGGAATCATGATTGAATGACGAAGTATTTTGAGGAAACTATGTATGTCAGCATTTTAAAACCATATGAATGACTAATTAATGACAAATATTATTTACAAATATTAATAAATGAGAGTAATACCCTAGTTTTTCTGGTTTAAGCACCATTGTTGTTTACCACTACTTGTAAATGCCATCTTTTACTGTAAACAAAACTCCTAATGATTTTTCTTCCCTCGATGCAGATGGAAAAAATAACAATTTTTACTGATAATTATAAGCCATAACAATATACATCATGTTCAAAACTAAGATTTCGGTAAATGTATATTGATAGTGAGCTTTAAAATATCAAGACAAAAGATATCCATCCTCATTTTCTCAAGGCTCCTAACCAATCACTATTCTGAGGATAGATAACCTAAAATTGGACTACACACACTAGTCATAGAAAGAAGTACAGCTGATTGGCTGATAAATCAGGAATAGCACTAAAAAAAATGGTTGGCTTGTATACTGGAATACACAGTGATAACAATATATTTATTAAAACATGTAGCTCCTACTTGAGGTAAGGAACTGTTCAATACAAATCTTCACACACTACATCATCAACCATATCATGCAATCATAAAATGAAGGACTTAACCTTAAACTTCAACAATCCTTAGATTCATTTATTGGATTTTTTTTATAATCTCTGCAGAGATGAGCACATCTCTCCTCATCAATTGGAGTTTGGATGGAACTTGGACAGAAATATTGCCTCAGAATCACACTTTAATTCCTTGAGGTCACTTTTCAACATTTGTTGGTTGTTGTAACATCACAACACACCAGTTTCAATACAAAATTTTCTGTTTCTTTCCCCTTTTAATGGTTAAAACTACAGCATTGACAAATATTGGTTTAGAATGTAGGAGTGAGTGGATTGGATAAGCTGTGGCATCAAATTACTGTCCACACAACATTTTTCAGCATATCTACACAATACCATGCAAGCCACCGCATGGGTGTGTGGCAGGGGGTGTTAGGTCACCAGCTGTGTAAATATGTAAGTTTTTGGGAGGTGTAGTGGTGAAAATTATTATGGGAGTGTATTTAGAGGAGCTCAGTTTTTATTGTGGTCGTTTATTATGCGCAGAAAGAATGAGTTCTTGTACCTAACTGTTCTGCAGTGTATCTCTCTTAGTTTATTGCATCTGTCAGACATAGAGATGTAGTAAGGAGTCATGATAATATTCTCTATGTCGCTCTGAAAAACATCAGTTCTGATTTTCTCAACCAACCTAAGCCTAGCATGTAGCCTCAGAGTCCCTAGGGGCTCCCACCTTAATCCCTCTAACAGTTTTGTAACAGTATATGTACGCTCGTAGCTGTTTTGAACTAAGCGTGCTGCTTTCCTTTGTATTTTATTACTTTTTTCATTAAATCTTTAACACCAGGGTCCCAAATGCTCTCAGCGTATTCGAGGTGTGGCCTAATCAGACCGAAGTAACATCTCTCTTTTACTTCTTCATCCGAGGACCTTCCTGTTATACATTTAACAAAATGTAGTTTCTTTAATGCTGGGCCACATATGTTTTGTATGTGTAATCCCCACGATATATCAGAGGTTAAGGTAATTCCAAGATACTTGACTGTACCTGAAGATTTTATGTTAACTCCACTCACTGTATAGGTACAGCATTCGTGTGATGACTTTCACAGGAAGTGAACTGTGGTGCATTTACTGATATTTAATTCTAACCCACACTCCTGGCACCACAAATGAACGTTGTTAAGTTATCATGAAAGCTTCCGTGGAGTGGTCTTGAATCCTGATGGCTTCCGCGTGGAGTTGTTGAGGCCAAATGACAGAACTTCGAAGACAAAAAGACAGAACGTCTTCACTCATTTCATGGTAGATAACTGTATCATCTGCAAATAATCTTAATTTACTGCTAACTCTAGAACTTAGGTCATTAATATAAATTATGAATAAAAGAGAGCCGATCACACTTCCTTGAGGAACACCGGATGTGATTTCTACCATATCAGAGCTAAAACCATCAATAACTACTTTTTGTTTTCGATCACTGAATCCATTATCCCTTCCGAGTCCCTTATCCATTTCACTATTTTTCTATTAACTCCACATGATTGCATATTATATAGCACATGTGACTATAGTGCTGAATTCACATTTACATATAAGTAAAAGAATTGTTGGAAGCCAATTGTTAGTGACATCATGCTCTACCAGTCTATCCAAGTATAACACTTGGTTCACACATAGTTTTGGATCCTGTGATTGCTAATAAAATATTTTGTGTGATTTTGAGTGACAAATGACAAACACAATTACACATTGGACACCTATGGCAGTGAATTCGAGAAGGTCTTTTATCCCTTACAGACTATCATTAAAATTAGCATTCTACTGTTATTTACTTAGCTTGGAAAATGCAAGCACCTTTTACTAGTACAGTATAAACTTGCTCATAGAAAATTTAAATGTTCACAAATCTATGAAGAGATCTAATGTGTAAGTCAATTGCTATTACCTCAAGGAAACAACATTTTTAAGACTCACCTAACAACAAGGGCTGCCCCATGAGGAGTAGAAGTAGCTCCTAAAGCAGTTCTAAGAGAATCTGGTCCAAGAAGAGCATCTAATAATGACGAAGAGAAAGATGTACCCAAGAGACGTGGAGTAAGAACTGACAGAGCAGCTCTGAAAAATCCTAAACCAGCCTCGCAAGCACCTGAAATAAAAATGGAGCATTCACCACACAGTAGAGCATCAGCTCTGCTCGCCACAATTCTAGGGATGTACGAGAAATTCGTAATTTTTGTTGGATCAACTTTAACAAACTCGGCTTGAGCTTTATAAAAGTTCAAGTTGAGTTTTTTTATAACAATCTTTAAGTTGTTGCAAAAATGGTATACCATTTTAGTACAGATTAAAGACTTACATTTTTTCCCTTCTGGATTTCTGAAGAAAAGTGGGTTCATCTTACAATCAGAATCAATATCCTTGACTTCGATCAGATTGCATAATCTAAATATTTACACTCACTAATGGTACGTACATGCATTGTAAAATTCTGTTCAAGTTAAAGTTTCATCAACCTCATCCCAACTTACAAAATGTTCATCTTACCCGTTACAATTTACCTAAATTTAACTGCAGAAAGCACCAACACCATTGCAGTATTCACAGCAACAATGTCAGCACATTGGATTCAGAGACCATTATGAACGTGTACTAGTTTTCCTCCAATTACATGGTTCAATTCAGTTATGTCATTTTACTTGCTTTCCTCTGCGTGCCTGCCACTGTGAAAAAAACTATGGGTGGGGATCTGCGACTATGTCCTGGAGAAGGTGGAGTCTAGCTGTAAGCTCTCTGATCAATAAGTCTACTCAGCATAATGAGTTTAGGACTTCAGTTGACTCAATAACTTTCATCATTTATATAAATAATGATTAAAGGGGGATGATCTCGCTTCCTTATGGGATGTAGGATATCATAATCAACAAATCAGACTTTTTGATTGCTATTACTGAAAAAGTCATGTATCCAATTCACTACTTTCTGCTTTACCCCATATGATTGTAATTTGAGCATGAGTTTTCTGAGAGTAACATTGTCCAATGCTGTCTAGAAATAAAGCCATATTTTCAAAAATTACCACATTATTCCAGTAATTTTTCATTTTCTACAATTAATTGTCAATAGAGGATTAGATAGGAAAGCCAATTTCAGTAGCACGGGGTTAAAGGCATTTAAACCATTACAATAGCTACATAAATACATTATAATAAAGAAAATTTAAAATCAAATACGGCAGCCCATGCAAAATTCAGCGCTCTTTTATTTCATATGAGAAATTTTCCTCAGAAGTATTATTAATGATTGCCCCACAAATATTCCACAAATGAGTTGAACACGCCTTTATTTATAATTAAGATTGTAGTAAATAAATATAAACTTGGCTTTAAACCACAGTAATTTTCAGAATGGCTCATCTCTGCGTGTAATATACGTAATAGCGGAAAATGCGCTATGCAAGAACTTGGGGAAAAAAGGACATGGTGAATTGTGTGCATACAATGTTCTTTTCAAAATTATGCTTGAAACAATCACAATAACACTTTTAGACACACTTAGATAACAAAAAAATACTAAATTATATTAAAGGAGGAATAGAATAACACAATGGCCGATCAGTTTTGCAGCCAGAAAAATTACCAGACTAAACTGGTGCACATAAAGGTACCCATCAAAGTTTTTGCACGGAAGTTTTCAGCCATCTCCCTAGTTTACAATGGCTAAGGTGACAGTGAGCCATGTGCATTAAGAAGTAAACAATTGCTCTACATGAATATGGATTATTATAGAATTTACTCAATAACAATCACATTAATTACCCACATCTAAGTATCTTTTTTCAAAACTACCCTTTTCCCTCGTTAGCTTCTGAATAAACCGGCAGTAGAAATAAATTAGAAGTAAACATAAAAGTAAGTAAGGCAGTGGAAAAGTAGTGATAAAACAGAAAAATTATTGAAGTATAATTACTCACCCCATTCATTCAAGCACATCTTTCCAATGGCAATCCATTGAATTAAGGGATACGTGGCTCAATGTGTTTTTGCTCCTCTTTTAGAACAAAAGCTAATATTCATTTAAATTCCAGTCACTTTTACATTAAGATAAAATTCGTTTTGAAAAGATGTGCAATTCATGAAGCCTGTATCATAATGCACACCATGAAAGAGTGAATAATGAAATCACAGAAGAATTATCTGGTTGCCAGTTACTCATTGCAAAAGAATGGAACACATGAAAGACAATTACTTTATGGCAAGATTTTGAATTATAGAGCTTACTGTATTACAGGGCAAATGCCACCTGCACAACCAGAGTTTGAATTTTTTTATCTCAAATCCAGGGATTTGATGTGAGTCGACCAAATATTAATCACATCACTATAGAGAAACCAATTGTATGGTTACATAAAATTATGGTTATAGATTGCATATGGCAGGAGCCAAAAAAAAGTGCATGAAATTTAAAACCAAAAGGTATGAAATGAGAAATTGCATTTGGCATTGGTAATAAAAATGCCTTTGTTATGTATGAAAACCACTAATTGCCAGTGCATCATTTTTGCATAGTATACCTATTTAAGGCCGGATTTCCAGATGGTGGCACCCTTTGGCCAAAGATTTTTTGGTGCACCCTTATCTCATCCCCTCATCGATTTGACTTTTGAAGTATTTAGTTTTCATACATTTTTTTTGTTGCTATGAAACATTAAGACTCCTTATTACTAAATACTTGAGGCTCCCCATTACCTCTTTTCCTCCCACCAAAGCGCTCCCTTTCTTCTTAGAACCCTAAGTGTACCAGGCCTGTATGTAAATCCAGCCCTGAATTTACATATATAGCTACAGTCAACAATATTATCACTCACAACATGTTCTAAATAGTTATTCTTCATCTAAATTTGCACAAATCTCACTAAGTTGACACTCACTAAGCATTTGCAGCAGTACATACAACCACAGACATGGCTAGCAATGCTGGCTCACCTGGATGCCCTGTTAGGTGTGGGAGGAGACGCAGGGCCAAGTTCAAATGAGGGACAAGGCATACATGCAGAGCCCTCTTTGAACGACCGCCCATCCCTCGTCCATTCTCCAATTGGTCAGCCAACAGTCTCCATGCTTTCACAGCCACACCCACTACAGAAAGGGATAGAGGGATGTTTTTCAGTTCAACCTAAGTGCACACCTTAAGAATAATAATGTTATTTGTCCAAGGATATTATATGTTTACACAAGATAGATATAGGACACGTCACACAAAATTTTTACTTAATATACAAAATTATTCATTGAACATTTCTTTTACATAATAATAGATAAAATAAAATTTTTAATGAGAAATTTCCTTAGAGTACATTTAAATTCTCTCAGAGACCGAGAAGAATGTATACTAGTTGGGAGGGAATTAAACATTTTTGTGCCAATTGCCACAGGACTTTTTGAAGAAATTTGTTTTTTATGATGGGTTACATGTTACCAAGAAATGACACAGACAAAAAACTTAATTTTACAGCTCAATTACTGAGGCAAGCTTTCAGTAGTTGCTAAGTGAATACCAATTTCTACAAACAAAAATTAGAATGGCAAAAGCCTTTCCATGTGGCAGGTATCAATTTCATCAAGAACAGCCTGGTGAAAACCTATGCTTGAAATTACAGTCATTTTCACCTCCTAATAATCACTACATACCATGCTCGGTTCACATGCCTTTTGGTTCTTTTTCAGGTGCTGAAGTAAGAAATATTCTTTCCTCAATCTCTAGCTTGAATAGACCACAGCCTCTCATTTAATCCAAGAAAATCCTGTATCACTGTTTCAGTTTAGGATATATCAGTGAACAGAAGCCATGAGCAACAGTGCTTTATGGCTATTTTGACAACCCTTGTTTGGAGCTTTTTTATTGCTAAAAATACTGTGAAACATTCCCATTAATCTCAAATTTTATTTTTGAGTGGCAATGTGGCATTATTTACTAGTAAGAAAATGTGATTCGTTTTGACAGAAAAAAAGAAATTTTTACCGTTCTGCTTCCCCTCATGAACATTCTCTATGAAGTCGATTAAACATTAATTTTTGAGCTTCTTAACAGAGGGGGACATATTGATTAAACATCCACTATTAGAGGGTATAAAATGCATGTTTTATGCTAGATAAACACACAGGACCAGGTGCCCACAATTCATATGGACTTGATCGCATTAACCCAGAGGCCTATGCCGGCATGTCACATGGGCACAATTTATAGAGCTAGAAGAGTCCCTGTGCCCATGGTCCATGTAACTGTGGTTGCAGATAACCACTGATTATCAGACTTAAAAATTATAGTTTAATAGATAAGATATAATTTTTTAAGAAGAAAAGTTTTTAGCCCAATTCCTGAGCCAATATCTCACCATAATATCATCTCTCTGGAACCTATATGTATCTCCAGACTTTTTTCAAGTGTACCTGCATTGAGGGTAATTCCTGAACCATGTACTCATGATTATTAGATTATTAGACCAGTAAAACTAAAACTTTCTCGCTGCAGCCATTCCTCCTTCCTAGCCCATATTCGTCCACTTCCCTTCCACCTCTTCCTTTACCCACCACCATGTTCCAATTCATCATTACCATCAATTGCTTGCTCCCTGGTACTCTATCAATCATTGCCTCCACCTGATGGTATACCTCTTCCTCTTCTCCAAGATTTGAGGTAGACATAAACTCCTGGATTATAGCTAAGTTCGTTTGACCTGTCATTGGCCCAATGACTATAATCCAACCACTCACCTGTTCTTCTGGCTTTCATCACCTCCAATATGCTCCAACACTCTATACTCATTGCTCCAACAGCCTCCTCCATCTTTCCATCTTACTTCAGTTTGACCCATGATGTCCACTTTCACCTTCTCCAAATCACTCTTTATATTCTCTAACCTACCCACCCTTAGCATAGTCCTAACACTCCCTATGCCTATTCTGATTTCTGTGCTACTCATCTGAATCTTCCTTTCCTCCACTTCAGTATTTGCTTCAACTTCCACTCAAGGATTGTGCGTGATGATGACCACAGAGGCCTTGTTCCCTCTACTGCTGGGCACGGCATCCAGCCAACCCACTGGGCCAAGTCTCATTGTTGCCAAAACTTAAAAATATCATAGATGGCCAAAACTGAAGGAAGGCCAATCATCAATTCACTATTATGACCACAGACAGGATTAGCAAAAATACTAGGGATGTGTGTAGCTAGAGACTTATAGGTGGCCAATAAACCCAGGCAACTCTCACCCGTCTATTGTTAATTGCCCATGCCTGTATTTGCACCCATCCATGTGACATAAATGCCCATTGGCCTGAGATAGAGAATTTGAGAGTGTGCCTCTCTATCTCTCGCATACAGCCAGACGAGGGTCGTTCAGATTTGCAGCCCACCTGTAGTCCTCCAGGGTGGACAGCTCCAAATTCAAGTCGAGTTGGGTTTTTAAAAAAATTCAATCTCCTAGAGCATACAGTAGAAGGCCGCTATATAATACATTGAGCTGTACACAATACATTTCACTTTTGATTCCTATTCTGCCTCGTTCTCAATATGGAGGATCATCCTCTACGGCTGCGGGCGGAAATTGTAGAGTGAATGCATGCCAAGACAGCAGTAAAACATAGTCATAGTGCTGGTTTTTTACATTGATATGGCACTCAAGCTTGGCGATCTCTTATTGGAGTAAGATGTGAAGTTATTCTCTGTGGTTCATGTCCAAACGAAATGTGATGTGGGAGTCGTACATGGTACATTTCTTAGTCTATAGCTTACTTGATACAACTTCATTGAGTCATTATAGCAATCAGTATAAACAATTCGGTGATTAAGCTATAATAGTAACTACAATGCTTTTTAGCAGCACAATTTGGAATTTGCTTTAACTGAATTTAAGAGAGCTCTGATTAAATTAATAAGCTGGAATTTTCAGAGTTGAGAGGATTGATTTTTTCTTAAAAATTGGTATTTGAAAAGTATTCAACTATTTGGGAATCATATTTTGAACTACTTAAAGATCTGGTGCCTCAAGAAAAGCTTGTCTTACCATCATAAAAAATGCAGGACATTTATCGATGGTAAGTAAGAGTATAATTTCACATTTTTGTTTATTGCTAGCTTTTAATGATCATGCAATAAAGTGTATTACCTTTATCATAGCAGTTGAAATTGTCATAATGTATCTGCGGTGCCATTTGACCCTTTTCTACTGCAGGAGACCGGCACTCGGCCAAGCGAAAGGGTCCTCATCCTTCGGCGGATCCTCGCCTCATCTTGCCCTCCCTCCAGCGGGCTCGCCTGGGTCTTCAAGAAGACATAAAAGAGTTTTCGAGAACCCACACCCAGAGGGTTTCGTCTGGCCCTTTATTCAACGAGATGTCTGCGCCTGGAGTTGAGCCTGCGTGCCATGCCAACGTGCCAAAATTATCTGGCATGCCTCTTTGCCACTTGGGACACTTTGCACTACCGTCTGCTCGTTTTAAGCATGTGCACCTGGACATCATTGGTCCACTACCATCAGCCGGACACTTCCAGTACTGCCTCACTGCCATAGATTGTTTCTCCTGCTGGCAAGAAGCCTTCCCTCTGGAGCGGATCATGGCTGAAAATGTTGCAGATGCATTTACCTGTGGTTGGATATCCAGATTTGGCTGCCCAGAACGCATAACAACTGATCAACGCCGCCAATTTGAGTTAAAGCTATTACATGCTTTAGCAGCATACACAGGCACACATTACACTCGATTGTCACCGTACCACCCCCAACCAAATGGCATGGTGGAGCATCTTCACAGACAGTTGAAAGCAGCAATTATGTGCCACTCTAACTCATGTGGTACGAAGCCCTGCCAGTAGTGCTTCTCGGAATCCAGAGCGCCTTCAAAGAGGATATTGAGGTTTTCCCTGGGGAGATGCTGTGAGGTGAACCACTAAGACTCCCTGGGGAATTCATCCAACCTACTCCCGACTCAAAGCATCCCTTGGACGTCACTGCATTCATGGATCAGCTTCGGCAGACTACAGCTCATATCCGACCTGTTCCTACCTCACACCACGCCCTACCTGGGACATTAATTTTTAAGGACCTCACCTCTGCATGCATGCATGTCTTTATAAGAGATGACACCGTGCGTGGCAACTTAAGACCACCGTACACCGGCCCATACCACGTGCTAAGCCGGGATCATAATAATTTCACTCTGCGCATACAAAACACAAATATCATTGTTTCTATTGACAGGGAGAAACCCGCCTTTATTTTCACTGAAGCCATTCCTATGATGCCCAAACCAGGAAATTCAGTGGCCCCTAAACAATGCACACCTGCCATACCACTACCGGAGCAGCCACCCACGGTGACAACTCGCTATGCGTGCTAAGTGCATTTTCCCGACTGTTATCGCCCATAACAACACCTCACTGTACGAGTATGACGGACTTCCAGTCTCCGCAGAAGGCTGATGTGATGCCATTCAACCCTTTTCTACCACAGGAGACCAGCTCTCGGCCACACGAGAGCATTCTCGTCCTTCGGCAGATCCTCGTCTTGTCTTGTCCTCCCTCCAGCAGGCTTTCCTGTGTCTTTGAGAAGACATAAGAATTTTTGAGAACTCACATCCAGAACGTTCGGCAGGACCTATATATAAAGGACAATTATTGACCTCATGGTCAGTCTCAGTCATACCATCATTGGGCAAGTGTTTGTAATACTAATTAATAAAGAAGCTCTCCTGTACGTGCGCTGTTGGTAATTTCCAGTGCCTTCTCCCACATATCTAACTAAGGATAGTGCATTATTAAAATACTGAAGTTAATAAACTGCTACATCACTATTGACTAATACGAAGTTGACATTCTACCAATAAATTATCGCTTAATAACGTGGATTGAACATGCTTTTTTATCCAATTGAAGAAATATAAGTGCCATAGTTTGTATTCGCATTGGTATTCTTCCTTAAATATGTTATCATCCCCATGAAATGATATTAATAACATAGATTCACCTTAAGTCATAATTTGCATTGTGCAATCCCTTAAAGAAATACATTCCATTAATGGGTGTAATTTCACTTTGGTAATTCGTATTTGTGCTGTTAGTTATTATAAGTTGACGTAAAAATGTTTAATAACCTCATAAGAGCTCATTAACTATGATTTTTCCCCTATCACAATGCACTTTACAATGTTCTCCTGCACATCTGAATGACAATTTCCAGTTTCAAGGCCTTCCCTGCATTAGTATGACTACATTTTATCTCTTCAGTACAATCTACATTCTAAGCTACATGTCTCATTTGACCTCCTCTCCGCACTCATTTTGGCTTTCTTGGTAAGCCCGAGATTCTTGGCTGAGTGAATCAGTCTTTTCCTTCCATCATTGTATGTATATTTCATCGTGGACAGAAATTACTCCTCATTGCTTGTTAACCAAGCCTAATACCCAGCTTAATGCAATTTAATCCCAATGCAAATATCTATTCCAGTGCCACTCTCCTTTCACAAAATACATTTGCCATCCTTTCGATATGCAAAATATCATTAAGTATGAACTGCTCCAATAACATTCAGCATCTGTCATGTCCTGCTACCATTACTTATAAACTATCACCACTCAGCTTATCAGTTCAGTAATTCATTAATTCCTGTGCGTACCTTATGATTCTCAATCAGAGATATAGGGGAGAGGCAGTATTAGAAGGAAGTTGAGAGAGAAGTTAGTTCATGGGAAAGAGATACCCTGCTGCCGGCACTGCATTCTTTTTCCCTCATTGACCTTCAATCCAAACACAGAGGAATTCTTTTACCCTCCTATAGCTCATTTGTCCCATATCTTTTTGATTCAATAAACCTCTGTATAATAACAAATGATCTTAAAATCTGCATCTTGTAAACACGTCATCTTGCCCGGATGTCACACCACATGGTCATCAAGAACATGCATCCTCATTCTGAGAATGCATTCATACAAATGGTTATTAGTGTGTACTCTCATGGCAACAAATATCTTGTAAACAGGCCTTTAAGATTGTAATAATACTGGAAGGACAAAAAAAACCTGATTACATATTTAATTGGTTAAGCACCCTCTAATTCTAAGGCATCTAATCCTTCACAACTTAGGCACTCACATTAGTACTTCAGCCACTTATACAATGCAGAAAAATTTCACAGTCGTTTATTTTATAGGCGTTTTTTCTTTCACATTCCTGAGTGATTTGGAATCTCGAAGCCAAATCCCATGACTTTCTTTTCTATTCCATAGTGACACTCGTAATGAAAAACACATCAAACTTCAGGAAGATCAGGATCAAGCGTACCCAACTAACTGTTGCATAGCACTACTGGCTGCGTTTTCCAGTCGAATGCCATGCAGTGAAACTCCTCTCTAACTGCTACCCCCTCTCTTTTTGTTCCCCCCCCACTACCACCCCCTCTTATTATTCCCCTCCTACAACTCCCAGCTCTCCTTATTCTCCCCCTTGAAGACCCAGGAAGCGCTACAATGAAACAGGCAAGCTCATGACAAAAAAAACTTAGTAGTTCATCCATTCAATAATGATTCATCTTTCCAGGTGATAAATTACCGCTAATTACTGAAACTTTGTATACCTATCTTAGTCTCAGAAGCAACAAATGACCTCACATGTTATGCAACCTGGACGACAATCTCAGTGAAAGACTCATTATGACAGTCTGGCAAAAACAGTCACTCACAATAACCGACAGACTTGTATACTTCTAACATTGAGACCAACAATGGCCAAATAATCACTCACTACGATGGTCTTCTCACTATAAGCCACCCTTGTAATAACAGCCTTCTACTCCATTTATAAAACTCACATTGATTTGATACATATTTTTAGGGAGAATGGCACACCATACTTGAGCAAATCTAAGATGACGTTATTCTCCTTCCTGACTTCAAAAGGATCGTAAAAAGCAGCAGCGGTGCTGTTGTGGCGGAAAAGGCTTTGTATTCAGAGCAACGTTACGACTGCATCTTACCATACCACCAATCATAAAGATGGATTCTACACGCATCAAACCGTGATGATTACAATACCTAAATTGGACTGAAAAAGCACTAATGCAATCTCGCTTGCATTTCCTCTGTGCTTCTGTCACCATGAAAAACATCAAGGATGGGGTCTGCGAGTCTGTCGCAAAGGAGGTGAACCCAAACTGCATTTGTCAATACCTGCAGCAGAAGTATCTAATGGAAGGCTGTTTTCAGCTGCCGGACATATTAATGATGTAGATGACGGAATCTCCAGCCTGAGCATATGGAGAAACTTGTTTTCCGTCATAATACTTTCAACTTTACAGACGTTAAGAAATGACAGGAAGTTTATTTCTTATTCAAATTCATGTTTCACTGATTCATTAGCTATTCTTAACATTTCTCAACAGGTGAGGTTATATTGAAGAAATACTTTTCATATGTTTCACTAGAAGTTCATTTTTTGCATGTAGTGTTTTTGTACACTGCAAAAATTATGTAGTAAATGTTTATTTTCTCATGAAGGCTTACTCTATTGAATTAATATGACCTAAAATAGTGAAAGTCAATTTACATATTTAAAACAAGGCCAAATTTATTGATTTTTATTGTTTATCTAATTAAGTCTTTCACTAAAATCCAGGAAAGTTTTCTATAAAAGTTAAGAATATTGTTCCCACTGTTGGATAGATGAAAATCAGGAAATTAATCTTGAATTATATAAGAATTTGAAGAATTTTCCTTTCTTTCAAAAACATAAAAATATATCATTGATGCTTGAACCAGATGCAAAAATTTATTTTCATAGCAATGTTCCACTCAAGTTGAAAATCTGGTGTTCACACATCCCTAACGTAACCCAAGTGTCCTCCCACTGCGAGGTATTTAAAGCTCCCGGAGGAAACCATTACGGATTGCGACAGTCAGCTGAGTCGAGACCTCAACAACTGTTTGGCGCTGCAGGCAAGAAGGTATAAAGGCTAGCACGGTGAAGGAGGGTGTCTCTCTCGCTGGTGGGCTCCACAAAGTTTAAGTGGTTTAAGTTCGTCACTCATGTTTATTTTGTATGTGCACGTGTTCACATATTCTAGCAACCATGTTTGGCTATGAAGTTGCCAATGTTGAAGCGGTGGACAATGAGACGGAGAGGACTGGCTGGTGTGTGCCCAAAGGTAAGTGGGAATTGTCTTTGTTGGTTTATAAATTCAAATTTGTGTTACATTAAATATTCTACTCAGCAAAAATTATTTGAAGGAGTGCTTGGTCAAATCCCAGGTATCACTCTGTTCTTAAATAAGCTGATATATTTTTGTTGGCTTATTACTTCGAATTGGTACTATGTTAAATATTCAACTCAGCCCAAAATTATTTGAAGGAGTGCTTGGTCAAATTCCAGTGATCGCTTTGTTCTCGACTCAGTGGATACTTTTTTTTTGTTGGTTTATTAATTCAAATTTGTGTTATGTTAAATATTCTACTCAGCCAATTCAAATTTCTACCATGTTAAATATTCTACCTTGCTTTAGCGTTTCAAAGAGACTCTATTCTTTGTCAATTTGTTAAATAAACCAGCTGAACACTTGTTGTTTAGTGATCCATGCTTTTCCTTGCGCGAGCCTTACCTCACTTAGGCATCAGGAGAACCCTTAAGTTAAAGTCCCTTTCCATTGCTTGTTTCCCATCAGGAATTGGCCGACGCGGAAAAGAGAAATAGTGAGCCGAGGGAGTGGGGAGTTACACTAAATAACATCCAAGCCACAGTAAGATACATACTAATTTATTCATTAGGTCCAAGATGTTTTCAAACACCCAATGCTATGTTTATTTTTGCTTAAACAACTACTCTATTTCACAATTCCAAGAAGTCTAATTTGAACTTATCTTCCGGGTCTACAATACTGCACTTTGATTTTTGGAGTATCTCTTCATTTCTGAGAAAATTTAACTTCATACATAATTTATGTCTATTATCTCTGGAGTTACACTCAGAATAAAGCTTAACTAACTTGGGTAGTTTGAGCGAAATATTATTTTAATTAGATATCAATAAATTTGGTCTCATTTTAAAGAAAAATATCCCACCCTTCTAATGACACCAAAAATTTAACCCCTTACCACATTACTTTCAGAGATATTTGCCAAAAAATACCAGCCCTTTTACATAGAAAATGGTATGTGTATGCACTCCAGAGAGACTTTATTTACAAAATGAGGTATTTCTAGCACTAAGATGTCGTAAAAAAACTAACAGCGAGTAGTCAGTATGTTTTCTCAACTATATTTGAAAATAAATCATATTGTCACCACAGTAGATTCTTGGGTATCACAAAAAACCTTTGGTTTTGAAGGAGTTTCAAATGCACCGCGCGAGAAAAATGAGTCAAGTTAAAGACTTTAGATATTTTCATTTAATTACTTACAATTTCTGTCATATAAAACTATATTATTGCACCATTAATAATGCAATATTTAATTCATGTTTCCTACAGCTGTTGAAATTAAAACGCATAATTCGAATATGGTCTCTATTATGACTAGGGAACTATATTGCTTAGACTACCTTAAAATACAAAACCAACAACCTATTTCTATTTCGACTTCCAGGCTTCATACCACATGCTTCACACCAGATTGCTGGTGCACATACACAACTATTTACAAGCCCCAACCCACTAATGTACAAATGTTGCACAACAGTTCTAAGGCAGGACATCCAACATGGCAAGTCCCGGGCTAAGTTTCAATCTTGTCCATGATTTTTTTGGAGTAATGCTCAACTGCACTAGGAATAAAATAATAGATCTTTCACTCTCTCAAAGAGTGGAAAAACAATTTTAATATCCAATTTGTCACTGACTGACTAAACTAGGAAAGCCATTGAGAGAGCTATTGTGGCCTAAAGAGGTGAAGAGGAAAAATATAGGAAATGTAAATTACAGGGCTGAGCTGAATAAGCTGGATATGATTTAGACTATTAAATATGACTGCTTCTTTTCAAAAGAAAATAAAGGCACACAAATGCTTTTCATATCACCAGTTAACTTCATAATCAGAATTCAGTTACTGAAAACCTCAGCCGATGCCTTACCTCGGGCATAATCTGCACTCTGCTGAGATCCAGGAGCTCCCAGAGAATCTAGACTGTCTTGGTCCACCAGAGAAGAGAGAAGAGAAGCATACAAGGCCTCTCTCTCTGCCCACGGCCCTTCCGATGTGGTCCCTTCTCCAGCCTGAGCCAGAAGCAATGAATTTTGCAAACCACGTGCCACCAAATGGCCAGTCTGGGGGAAAAGTGCAAGGAATAATTATTATTGGGAAATCAACTTAATCATAAACTCTTCTACACTCTCCCTTTCCATTTGCAAGATAACAATAATTGATGCTATAAAAAAACTGAGCTACCTAGCTCAGAACCAGGAGCAAATGAAGGTTATTCTTTGGGGGAATAGCCGATTGCTACCTTCCAGGCGTCTTAAATGAAAAACAAATATTTTTTATGGAATTATGAGGGGTGTGTAGCCCCTCTCCTCCTTGACCAGCCTGTTCAAAACTTGCTAACCTGCCACACAAGCAGGTGATTTCAGACTAGTTTTACCA
Organism: Ceriagrion tenellum; assembly: GCA_963169105.1. Taxonomy (NCBI): domain Eukaryota; kingdom Metazoa; phylum Arthropoda; class Insecta; order Odonata; family Coenagrionidae; genus Ceriagrion; species Ceriagrion tenellum. Next base: position 139,394,021 of record OY720639.1, on the reverse strand, counting down.
ACTTTACAACAAAATTTCAATACATACTTCACTACAGAATTTCAATACATATACCTCATGTATATCTTATCTTACATTGATGCTGCTGATACATCCATTTTTCCAGGTAATTAATGAAATTGTAGTGTGGGCAGTGCGGAATGAAAAGTCGTTTCCATGTTGAGAATAGATGTTTATTGGAGAACTCTTTGTAAAAGACTACTGTGAGTGGCAGGACAAGCGGCTTATATACAGGTGGCAAAGATGAAGGAATCATCTAGAACGCCTCACCAGAACTCTAGAGAACAATCAACAAGGGTCCAAGAAAAATCGAAAAAATGTATGCTGGCACCGAGACCCGAACACATGCCGCCTGCATGGGAGGCGAGAGCGGATCCACCGAGCCAGCACGGCAGGTGTAGTGGAGGAGTATCACCACAAAATAAATAGTACCAACAGTACAGAGTTCTGATTAAATGCTAAGCCAAAAATCAACTTAAAATAATAAAAATATAAGAAATCTGATGGAAATGAAGTCAAAAATCATTTCAAGACAAATATACATTTCAAAGCAAATTACACCACAGAAATAATAAATAGTACACCCATATTCACATAGAATGCAAACATGAACGGCAATGAATGGAGCAATGTGCACAAAAGTAATGTTCAGTAACCTACAGCTAAGTATAAAGCACTGTTCACAAAAGTCATGGCCAAATGTTTTGTGTACAGTTATCCAATTTGTACAAAATGTATGGTTAAAAACAAAAGCTTTGCCACAGAGTATTTAAAACTCTGCATTATCCGAGTATGTATCACATCTTTATTGATAATATACAGAATAACCATTGCTGATGTGATTATCCAAGTTATTTTCCAGCGCTCATCAATGCCCTGTTTCCATGGCAGCTGCATGGTCTGAGGTGATTACATCTCAAGGCCAAAATCACAGTGTAAATGCACCTCCATGTAGCTGAACTATGTAGTTACTAATACTGCCAACCATACATTGGTTGGTGCTGGCATTGTAAGTGAGAAACCAGATATATCAAATGCAGTTCTCCAAAAAAGAACAAAAATGGATAATATGGAGATGATATTGTGGTTGAGATACAGATAGGAGTTTCATTTGCTTTGAAACCATTTGAATATTGCATAAGTTATCATAGTTTGCTGCCATTTGAAGAGAGGGCGACACAGAGTAGCCAATGCTACTAATGTAGAGTGAATACATTTAGGCATTTACTTGGCAGTCCATAGAGCTGTACACAAGTCTACTACCAACTGTTGTGAAACTTGTTTTCTAGAGCCGTCAGAGGCGGTAGTGATAACAATGGGAGCATTCTTTTCTTTAGCACAGACTGGAACATGTATGTGCAAACAAGGGACAATGAAGGGAGCAATATGCATAGAAGAAATGCTCTGCAAACTGCCAGTAGAGGGCATTTTTTTCTGTTTACAACAGCCACTGCCTAATATTTTGTGTTATAATCAAAACATTCAAAGTAGTAATTTAAAAATTCCAGCTAATGGCCAAGAAGCAATAAAAAACTTCACACTGTCTTGTTTGAAGCTTAAGATGATGAGCACAGAAAAATAGTATGGGTGCTATTATTTCAATACGAAGTTATTTCATTGTCTAGCACTCAAAAGCAAATTCCTCCACTGTTTTGAAGAGCACTGCTTAGAGTCCGGGGTCAAAAACAAATTAAATGAAGCAATGCACTGCTGTATTGCAATATGAGAAGCGCACTAGTGAAATGAAATGCCCTTGCAATATCTTGTGCCTTGAAATTACATTTTGTCATCTTTCTAGAGATCATTATATTACTTAAGCATACAAGTACGTTCATGTCTAATAAAATAAAAAGCTTTTTGAATTAAACCAGTCATATATACATTATTGCACATAATTAAATACTCATAAAAGGTTAAATAGCTAATCTTGGCATTTTTCATGAGTGCTTCCTAGACTTACATTGGGATTCAACTTACATCAGTCCTCATGGAACAAATTAGTGACTTTTAGAGAGGTGTACCAGTATAAATGCAAAAATTATATTTTATGTGATTGGAAATCTCAATAGACACATAAATTATTCATTTGAGACTTAAACTTGATTAAATTGTTTCAAGCCATGAGCAAAAAACCCTTAACAACAGAAGGTTTTCTAAACAACCTTAAAAAGAGTATATTAGTGGGCGATATTTCATTTTTTTAAATTACACACTAGTTCATTTCTAATATAATCTGTGAATTAGACCTTCCTCAATTCTTACAATAGCATTTCTCTTAAGAACACAGCTATCCCATAACCTATGGAATAATAATTTCTATTTTTTTGGAAACTAAAATTATTCACATGAATGGCTACTATTTATTACATAAATGACTACATTATATCCATAGAAATATATTTTCCTTTAAAATGGTGCAATATTGATTGACTTTCATGGGAAGTACTTGCTCACTTTAACAACATAAGGTAAAATTGAGATACAACATCCAATCTAGACTGCTGCATTATAGTATAACCTAAGCAAAATCAGCATCATTATACTACTCATAAGCATCCTTTGAAAATTTGAAAAGCCTCCAAACCACAACATAAGGTGGCAAGGTTATCCCTATAAAATGTTGAAGATTGCAAACAGACCTTAATAGAGCACCACAGAATACTATCAAGAATCCCCCACCCAATAAATGAGTGGTGAGGTTTCACTAACCTCTTCTGGTAGGGCCATGAGAACATCCCGGCCACGAGAGAAAAGAGGTGCCACCGATGGATTCTGCCACAACCTAGGAGGCCTGGCCACAGCAGTCAAAGTGCAAATCAAGTGGGCAGCAGCATGGGGAACACGACCAGCTTTCCCAATAGCACCTCGACCGGCATTCCTGACACAAGAGTCATTGAGAGATGTTCAATTCATGGATCTATAAAGATATATGTACTTAGCAAGATGAAAGAAAAATTTGTGAGATAGAAGAGAAAAACAGAAGGGATGCATTCTTTGTTATACAGCCTTTTGAAAATAATAATGGACAGAGGCTAAAAAGGGTAAGTGTGACAAAGGCTGACTAAGGATGAAACACATCATTCATATTTCAATGGACCTATGAATTTGAGATAGGATCAAATCCTTCCAAAAATAATAATCAAACCCTAGTTTTGAGGGTGGCATATTTATTCATGTATCCATATCAAAGACACCATACCGTGTCATGTACACATGGTCTGTGACATGTATTTCCTCATTACCTACAAATATTTGCTTGGATAATTTATAAATCTAAACCAGAGGATGTAAAGGATGTTGCATCTGCCACTGCCATCTGACGTTGCAGTTGATACATATACCCATTGTTCATCACAAAATAACAGTATTTCACCATCATATTATTCCTAATGAACACCAAAGTTCACATTTTTCGTGAGAAAGAGAAAATTGCATCAAAATATTGAATATTGCAAATGCAAAAACTATGTCCTTAGTCATTATATTTTTCATCTGGCCATTAGGTCGATATCAATTTGGGAAACAGTTCCGAGTCACAGGATGCAATAATTTTATTGGTATTACATTATACTATTTATTTTCAATATTTATTTGAAATAAATATAAGCGAGCTAAAATGACAGCAAAAGGGGCATGAAGAAATGCATTACTGGAATTCAAGAGTTTCAAAGTCCGCGTCTTCACTCATTTCACGGTAGATAACTGTATCGTCTGCAAATAACCTTAATTTACTGCTAACCCTAGATCTTAGGTCATAAATATAAATAATGAATATAAGAGGGCCAATCACACTTCCCTGAGGAACACCGGATGTGACTTCGACCAAATCAGAGCTAAAACCGTCAATAACTACTTTTTGTTTTCGATCACTGAGAAAGTCACTTATCCAATTCACTATTTTTCTGTTAACTCCGCATGATGGCAAATTATATAAGAGTTTTTTGTGAGGAACCTTGTCGAATGCCTTCTCGAAATCGAGGAATATTGCATCGACTTGCTTAATCGATTCACCTGATTTTAGGATATCAAGAAGGAAGAGCGCAAGCTGTGTTTCGCAGGACCTACCCTTACGGAAGCCGTGCTGACTGCTACGAAAGAAGTTATGATTATCCAGGAATGTCATAATATTACTAATGACAATGTGTTCAATTTTATTATGCTACATATCTTGTTGAGGAAGATAGTGGTAACCTTAAGGAATCAACACACCCAATAATACCCTTATACCTGACATTGTTAGATGAAAGCCATTGTACTATCATCAGATCATACTCGATAGAGTTAGGAAAAGACAAAAATACCATCTCCTTGCTTTCCCTCCATTTAGGAGACAACTCTCCTTTCCGTAATGAGTTATTTGGTTTTTTGGAGGCCTTTTTTTTAAGAGCGTTTTGAAAGATGTCCTGCACACTTCCCTAAATGGATTTTGGAAGTCTAAGCCATGGCGATTCCAACATTTACATCTCCAACTTAATTCTCATCACCATTATGGGCCAAATAAACATGACTTCGTTAACTCTACTTGAGGTTTATTAGCACAACCCTGGTTTTGACACTTAATGCCATATTCAATGACATGAAGATGACAAAGTGTCGAATCCCGAGTCGTGCTAATAAACCTCAAGTGGAATTAACTAAGTCATTTTTACTTGGTCCATAATGGTTAACTTCCACAAAGTAAAGCCTACAACCATTTCCCTCGTCTCATCACCACATTCCTCTTCAGTAAGTTCCACTTCTGGCAGCACTTGGACAGTGCCAATCTCTTGGCCTGCTGAATTATCTGGTTCATCTGCAATTGCCAATATACCCTGCTATTCTTTTGATTGGATTCATCTTGTGCAATGGAATATATTTCAAAGGTCACAGAATTTTCAACAATCATCAATGCCCATGATCATGATAGCTCATCGAGTCTAACCTTATGTTACCTCCAAGATTCTCCGTTGTAAAGCGTGTAATTTAGAATTATGATTATAAATCAAAACTCATCACAGGAAATACTTTCAAGAAGCCTTGAAATATTTTCAGTTCCTGGGTATAAATACTTAATTTGGATAGAAATGGAGAAACAGCATCAAAATAAGGAGTTCCTACTCAGAGATTAAGCCTCAGAGGTTTGAATATGAAAGAGATAGCGAGTAACAAGTGGCATAATGTACAGAAAAATAACCTATAATTTTGGACTACAGAGACAATGCCCAATAAAATATTTTCAATAGATGTTGCCAGTAACTCTCCAAAACTTGCCATGATTGAAATATACCCAAGTGCACTGAGGGTCCAAAGTTGCTAAAATGCAACATTAAGTTTTCAATGCTAAGTTTGTCAGGCAGGCTTTCTGATATTGAATACAGATTTAACAATAATTGTTATATAATTATGATCTAGGAAGACGAATTAAACATTGAAAATGGGATTCTTAATCGCTCATTAAAAAAACATATTTCTTGAGAGTCACATGGCCTAAAAAATCCCATATTTTTAATATTTTCTAAAAATCCCATTTTGAGAAAACCTTATGTTTTACCAATAAAAATTAGCTTTAACCTTTCTTTGTTGAATACAGAGAAAAATTTTTGAATAAATGTAATGTTAAACACCTTTTTGGGGATTACTGATTTATATATATTCTTGGCTTTATATATTTGATATTGGCTGTATTTATCCTTCCTTACATAAAACATGACCCCACCAGTGTGGTGACTTGTAGAGTCCACTCTGGTAACAATATACATAATCATCCTTCTTAAGAAAATTCAATGCAAGTTCTCAAATAACTGGGAAATAAATCTACATAGAACTCGAATAAAAATAAGCACATCTTTAACCTTTGCATTTGTTCATATCAAGAAATGAATATGACTCGCTTGATTTAAAATACCTACGATAAGAAATGTGAAATTAATTAAATCATCATTATCAACTGTTTACATACTTTCCATTTGGTTCTTTCCACATCCAATACATCAAATCCAGGTTATGCTGCAAAGTGAAACCTAGAGCAGACAGAGGTGAAACAGGAAACTTGAAAAATGGATGACAAGAAGAGAGTGAATACTAACCACTCTGCACCCGCCATAATGCCATTGACAGCACATGCAGCAGACTGGGACACAAGTTCCGCAGCAGGTGAATCTCCAGAGGGCCCTATGCGCTGTGCCATCCAATGGCACCATGCTTGTAAAGCAGCAAGAGTTTGAGCATGCCTATTGATAAATCAGAAATAAGAATCCCCGCTAATTAATGAACAATCCCTTCAAACTGAACAATATAAAAATTTCATGTGACAACAAAAAATTACGTAATTAAGAAAGTATGATCTCCCCGAAAAATGGTCATTCCCATAACAGGGCTGGCATCAAAATGGCTGCAAACATAGCAAGAACAGGGGGAGATGAGTAATGATGTCATTGATCGTATCTGCCAAAGGACCAAGCCATGGTGTCATTGCTTCCATGCCATTATTCCGTTCATACACAATGCTTACACTACCAATGCACGAAACTATCTTCTACAGATCAAAATGATAGTCTTTTACATTGATGCTCGATAATATTTCAAAAATCTCTCCTAAACAAATAATTCAACACACAATAAAACCATCACATACAAATGCTTTCCCCACACTTACACTTCAATCAGATCTGCTGGAGGAACCGGAGACCTCTGGATTCCATGTGACGCCAATGAGACAAGGCGAGATGCCAACTCCGATGCCCTGTCCTCGAGCCTTGAAGTTCCAGTGGTCATGAGAGGGGTCCTGGACAGGGCCCCTAAGGAGGCAGCACGGCCGACTGCAAGGGTTAGAGAGGCCAAGTCACGCCTCAAGTGGTGGACCTCGGAGCTCTCATTCTGGGGGGCAGGGATGGTGTGTCCTTGGAGGTAGGATTCTGCACACCCAGACCAAGCTTCCCCCTGGTGGAGTAAATAAACATACAATTATAGTATAAATCAACCATAATGGTGACATTGAATAATTTACTTCCAGAAATGTCTAAATGAGCACAATGGTAAGAGACTCAAAACTCCTGATCGCCATGGAAGAGACATGTGCCTAGGATAGCTATAGATTGGGGTGGAGGAATCAGACTAAGTGGAGCTGCTCTTGTGTAATTGTGCGTCAGCTACCTTACTGTGTAGTTACAAAAAATTAAGCAAATTTTGCCTATCCACACTGTCAGATTACTCATAATGACTATAATATGTTGTGATCAGGAATTAAATGCTTACTTATGGGCAAATATCATGAGTAGGTATAATAATAGTGGAAGTATAGGGAAACTTCGCTTTTACTCCCCTGGAATTGACATTTTCCTTTGATTCACAACATTTTCTTGAGGCTCCTACTTATTTTGTATCATTGTAATGCAATCTTATCCTGCTGCTTACACTTTCAAAATTTAAAATATACTGCGACTTACAACTATTGACAAGGAGCAAGATGGCATATAGCGCACTAAAGGCAAATGGATGTGGGCTCAAAAATTAAGTGACCCCAAGTTCAAAGCCAATTATAACGAAAATGCTTGGGCTGATTGTAATGAAACAAATGTCCATACGTAGCCTATTTTATTTTCTGTTGAATAATTGTAATAAAATTTTTTTCATTGCTGTCAAACTCAGTAAATGGTGCAAAAATGAAAAAAGCTCATTTTTCAATCCACCAGCAGAAATTTCCAGAATATGCGGAGTTACTGCATCATTAATTTTGGTTCATTAGCCATCTGAATTTCATAAAACATTTTCTCATCCTTTGCAAGTGATTTCTGAGTTTCGATTTCTTTACATTATTTATTATAGAGCTAAATAAATGTTTCTCGGGTGTTGCACCGGGTAATAGGGTCCACAGGTCCCGATGTTTCGGAGATTGACTTGACCTCCATCTTCAGGGGTTTGATGCTGTGTTTTTCATTTTGGCCGGTATATATACTCCAAGCACTAGGGGCTTAGGTGCCATCTGATTGGCTATGGCGTGTGTGAGTTTTCCTGCCTTCCCGTATGACTTTAATGGTGTTCATGATGGGTCTCCAGGAGTTACTTAAATGGAAGCCAGCGTCTCTGTAGAAGTTTTTTTGGCTGCAGGCGGATCTCTATGGCTTCCTTGGCAAGTTGATCCAAATAGCCTTGCGTGCAGCTGAGAACCTTTGTCCCTTCCCATTATGGAGATGTTTTTAATTTCGGGGAGCAACTTAATTCCCATTCGTACAGGTCATAGGGACTTGATCTTGACACTGTTGCTTTTCTATGGAATTCAGTATTATGATCCCAGTAATTCTGGAAACATGAAGCCAATGGAATAATTGATAGTGACTTTTATTTATAAAACAGCATATGTGATCAATTTAAAAACAAATTCTGATAACATTTTCACTGAAAGTGCCCAACTTTACATTATCATGTTGATGGAAGTATCCTCTTGAAGACAATTTTGCTGTGAGCAGGAGAGGTGTTACACTCTCCTCCAAGAGGGATGAACACAGTATAGCTTGTCTCACTGTTTTGTTAGGAGCCAATGGATTTGGCAGAGAGAGACCGAAACCCTTTGTTTTAGCAAAATCTAGAAATCCACTTTTGTTAAACATTAGGACCTTATTACCTATGCATCCAACATGGAGGCATGGATATTTTTGAAGGACAGATGCATGCACTTGATGCAAAGGCTGGGGGGCCCACACAGAAAAATCCCTTTGATATTGGATCATTACCATAAACACATGACTGTAAACTTTTCAAGAACATTCAAAATCTCTCCGATTGCCATGAACTACAGGATGCCCTACGTCAGACCGAAATTGGTGCAATGTTTGGAAGATTAAATTAAACCTGGACAAATGCAGAGTGATGTCCCTAAAGAAGACCCCTCTTGAATTTAATTATACTGTGACAAATCACTTGCTAAAATGTTTTTCTACATCTAAGGACCTTGGTATTATTACAGACAATAAATTTACCAGATTAAATGATTAAATGATTTGCCAGTCAAGTGGTTAATGTAATTTTCTCAAGGTAGAGGAGTCACATTTATTGGACCCACACAGAGACACATCAGTCTTCTGAAAAGCTGGAAGGAGCAATAAATGAGAAGAATTACCATGGGAGACTGAGTATGAAGCAACTTAAAAAGGATGTCAAAATAAGGTATGCTGAAGGATTAAAGTGTTATGCTGAAAAGTGAATTAATTTGTCATTTTTTGTCAATAAGATCACATACAGCATGAGGCCATTTCATAGTGAATGAATAACAAACTAAAAAGGACACAAGCATAAAAACATAATAAGAAGGTAACAAATAACAATCCAACATGGAGAGATAGTAAAAATTACTTTTTTGGGAATGCCATATGGCTAGGTTAGTGAAGATGCTGGAAGTTGGGGTGAAAGGATCAATGTTCGCAGGAAGGGGATTTAAAAGAGAAGTGAGGAGAAAAATGAGGGAGCGCTTGGTAAGTGATAATCTGGGAATAGGGATATGGAACAATGAGTGAGTCCTGGTGTGTCGGGTGGGTATTCTGAAATGTATCACGGAAAAAAGGTTGGGGCAGTCGATGGTTGAGTTCAGTGTGCCATGGATAAGTTAAAGATCAGTTTTAAGGTAAATATTATCAAGTTTATCAACGAAGGGTGAGGACAAGACAGCATCAGAGGGTAGGTTGTGGAGATTTGGCACTCTATTTTTAGCAATAAGTGCGAAGAAATTAGTGATATGTTGCAGGGATTTAACATTAGTTGGGGCTGACATCGACCATATAAGGGAACAGTAGGAGAGAATAGGAAGAAGATTTGATGTGAAATAGGTCTGTAATGCTGTGACTTCTCTAATTTCTATGTAACGGTATAGTAGGCCTAACCAGAACATGGCTTTTTGATTGATTGTTGAGTGGCAACAAACCTAAATTGGGATTGATGAATGCCAAATCAATGAAATACAGTCTTATAAATTTCTACCCTGCAGACCAAAATATTACTTCTCGGACACACCACATGGACTTGTTGCTAAATAGTTATCCATGAAATTGTCTCTTTGAGCAAAATACAATGAGATAATGCAAAGGTGGGCACTTCCAAGAAACTGTTCCATGATCTACACTTTCTGATTCACAACCAATGATGGACAATATTTCACAGAATTTTGAAATGATCAATCCAGCCATTTGATGCTTTGAAGTCATCAATACCTAACATTGCTGCTGCATGATATGCATTTTTAAATCTCAACAAATTGAAATACCACAGACTCGCAGAGCACACTTCACAGAATTCCTGGCTAAAATGTGGTTTAATAAAAAATCACTATCAATTATTCCATAGACATAATATTTCCAGAAGCACTGGGATTGTAATACTGAATTCAAGACTAAGGAAATGGTGAAAGAAAGGTCCTACAGCCATTGAACCAAAATTAATGATGCAGTAATTCAGCAAATTTCAAAATTTCCACTGGAGGCTAGTAAAATGGGCTCTTTTTTCCTTGTTGCAGAAGTTACAGAGATTTGACAGCAATGAAAAAATTTTTATTTAAATTATTCAATACAAAATAAAACAGGCTACTGGAGGACGTTTGTCTCATTACAATCGACCCAGGCATTCTCTTCATTGGGAGTGGTAAGGAAATGCAGGTAGCAGCACTTCAGTGGGTGTCATGGCTGGCAGAGGGCAGGTTGAAAGACTGCATACGTTTGTTTACATTGATGAAGAAACCATGAGGGAATGATGACAACTTAATTAAAGGGCATTTTTTTAAAGAATACATTAAAAGACAAAAATTTCAAGGGTATAATGTCTACTAGCATCAACATAAGTTGCTTTTACAAATGCACCAGTTGTTCGGGAGCTAATGAGTAAAAGTCAAGAGGCAGGCGTTGATTACAGGGACGTATTACGGGAATATAGAAGTACCCCCTTGAAGGACCTTAATTTGTCCCCAGCTCAAATTTTGTTTAGTCGGCAATTGAGGACTAAGCTTCCTGCTACGGCAGAAACGTTAAAACCTAAAATAGCTGAGGGAGTTTTTGAAAAATTGTGTGAGAGGCAAAAGAAAATTAAAGAAAGATATGATAAGACAGCAAAAGGTAAAGTCAAGGTATATAAGGAAGGGGATGAGGTGATGGTTAAAGCTTCAAAAAAGGAGCTATGGGAACCAGCTAAGGTTGTTGAAAGAGCTAGATTGCTGAATATTAAATTTAATTCAGACAAGCTCCAATATAAAGTGGGTGAAGTGAAATATATGGGTCATCTATTTTCAGCCTCTGGGATGAGGATTGATCCAGGTCGGGTAGAAGCTCTTCAAGGTTTGATTGAACCATCCAGTAAGAAAGAATTACAGAGGGCAATGGGCATGTTTAACTACGTACGTAGCTTTATTCCAAATATGGCTGCTTTAACAGCCCCATTGCGGGAATTGCTTAAAGGTGATACAGTATGGAAATGGTTGCCTTGTCATAGTCGTGCTTTTTTAAAGCTTAAGAATAGTTTGACAGTTGCTCCAGTATTGGCAACATTTGATGCGACCAAGAAAATCACTATTCAATGTGATGCATCACAGTCTGGTTTGGGGTGTTGTTTGCTACAGGAGGGTAATTCAGGCCAGGGGTTGCAGCCAGTAGCATTTGCATCACGGGGCCTTACGGATTCAGAGAAAAATAGTTTTGCCCAAATTGAGAAAGAGCTGCTTGCAATTCAGTATGCTACTGCTAGATTTCACAATTGTATTTATGGTCTTCCTGTAGAGGTTCAAACAGATCATAAACCATTAGTTTCAGTGATGACTAAAAGAATTAGTAAAATTGGATCTGTACGGCTTCAAAGACTTAGACTTAAACTTTTAAGGTACTCACTTAAGGTATATTATGTGCCAGGTAAAGATTTGCATGTTGCCGATGCATTGTCTAGATCCTACTTAAAAGGTGGGGAGGAGGAGGATCCCCAGTTAATGGAAATGGTTCATACCATTAGTAAGTATCTTCCTATGACTAATGAAAGAAGGGAACAATTTCAGTTAGAAACAAGTAAGGATCCAGTGTTGAAGGAAATAATGAAATTTATTTGTGAAGGATGGGGGACCCCAAGTAAATTACCCCCAGAAGTAAAATTATTTTATAAATTAAGAGATGATCTTTATGTTGAAGATGGGTTGGTTTTTTTGGGGCATAAAATTATTGTTCGTTTAACACTGCAGTCATATGTTTTAGAGTTGAATAAAAATTATACATAATATACAAGCAATAAAAAACTGGATTGTATTGAAAGTTATTTATGTAAACCAGGGATGCTATAACAAGAGCATAAAATTGTACACCTTCAAAACAGTCATCATTAAGGTGGCTGTGAGATGGCCACATGTAAGGAACGGTGTGCTTGCTGAAGGCCATACGTAGCCTGTACAAAGCATCTCATGCAAGAATCTCATCACAGAGGAAGATCGAATATTTCAGCATAAATAAGAATCACATTTAGGCACTTAAAATGATTTTAACATGGTGCATTTCACCAACAGTCCATGAATGTAACAAAAAATAAAGCCTACTTTCTTTTCTCCACGGTAAGACATGCCGGGGAAGGGGCATTGTAGAGGGTTGAGGAGGGGAGAAAATCAAAAGAACTCTGGAAGGCACCACATGTGGCCCCAGCAAGGCATGATGATCTACAGGATGAAAATGATAGCATTGTAGCAGCATGCAAATAATACTCACAATCAGGCCAAGGGCCCCATCAGGAAAGAGCTCACCAACACGAGCTACAACTTCTATGCAGCGACCCAAGTAGTGCTCCCATTGTGTTTGCCCCTAGAAAATGAAACTTGCCCTTAACACAAACAATAGACAAAATACAAGATCCAAGGCTGAAAAACAGAAAAGTGATACCAAATATCTCTGAGTATGAGTCAATTTCAGTACATGTCAAAAGTCTTCTTCTCAGTATCAACTAAAATTCATGACTCAAGTATCAGTTGAAATGGAAAATACAACTTACAGGTAGTCCCCAGGTTATGAAAAACAAGGATGTAGTCTGACACTCACTACATAGATTGATAATGCAAAGCAAAAGTCTCAAATGTATTTAGCATTGATATATCTTAATTCAGAACTGAGAAATAATGCATATCTTAGTTAATATTATTCATGGTTTACAAATAAAAAGAATTCATGCACAGCTGCTATGCCAAAATAAATACCCTGTATTAGTTACATAGTGACTTTATTACAAGTTGAAAAGAGGTTTTCATTGACAGAAAAAAAGGTGGAAATTTCTCCACTAATAATGAATTACATGGTAATATAACAGCAGTAAAAATCTTAAACTTAGGGAAAAACAAAAGACATTACACTAATTATTCCTAATATTAATGAAGGTTTTCACTACATTTTTCTTTCTACAGAGGCAGCATTGATGATAGCTTCCTGTTGGAAATATATTCAACGGTATCCGGTGAGATATTGTGGAACAGCATCGTAAATTTTAAAAGAAACAACTCTGAAGATATTATACATAAAAAGAAATATTTCTGGAGATTACAAAGATTTTTCTTTAAGAATTCAGTTTCCTATAGGCTTACCAATATGAATGGTAGGGTAATCATATATTTTCAATTATTCAAATTTAAGTGGAGACCTGAGTTGCTGCTTATACTATAATCAATTAGCATCACTACTTTGATGAGCTTTAAGCAATGATGTATGTAATAATCCAAAACTCAGCGTCAATAGATAATTATATAAAGGCCATCTCAAAGACACTGTAATCAAGTTTAAAATAATATGATTGAACAGCTATTTAGAGAAAAACTATGTGATAAATATGTAAGAATTGCCACAAGAAAAAAATCAGCCTACACCGGGAATCGAACTATGGACCTTTGGCTTCCCATGCCTATGCGCTACGCTATCCATGATACCTAATCCTAGTGGCAATTTTTGCTGATACAAGGGGAACTAGGTCTTAATTGGTCTATCCAAGATGGCAATGCAAGAGAGATGAGGGCTTCAAGGAAACCAAACCAACTGGCTGTATCTTTCTCCAGCACATATGCCAAGCTTGGCTTATATGACAGTATTCAACCCAGCTGCTGATGTGGCGGTGAAATATGTAGAGATAGCCATAAGAAAGAAAATCGGCCACAACCGGGAGTCCAACCACAAACCTTGACTTGCTGGGCCAATGTGCAGACCACTGCACAACCCAGGCTTCCTAATCACCACCGGCATGCATGATAAATTACATCAGTTACTTTACCAAAATTTGAAACACCATATTAACTGAATTTGAGCACAGATATTCTCATAATGTGAAAACCATATTGTCTATTCTGCATCCATAATTCCAAAAACGTTTTGACATTTTCAACTCACAAGGAAGATAAAAGAACAACTCACATCATCATCAATCGTTTCAGAGTCAATATCTTCAAGCTCTCTCCAGTTGTTGCGAAATTGTATCCTCCAGAGTATTCTTTCTACAAGTCCCAAGAAGGCACCTTCATATCTAAATAAAGCACAAATTAGAGCATTTAATTAATTTATCTTGCATTTTAATATGTTCAACTATTTACATACTTCCATACAGACACATTCTCACATGCAATATGAATGAATACTTAACCCACATAGTTAAGAGAACAGGAAAATAAAAAATTACCGTAATTTTCCGTATGTGATACGCATTTTTTTCCGCAAAGATTTGTCAAAAAAGTGGGGTGTGTATTATCCATGGTTACAAACTTATCGCGTTTTTATTCGGGCTGTAGATCACATTTGAAGTAATCTCAACATACTTATAGGTTTTTGAATTCACAATTTTTAATAAAAACATGCAATGAATCAATTTAATTTATTTATTAAAACGAAAATTTACATGCAGTCCCTCTAGTCTTTAACACTGTTAGCATTGAATCCTTCGAATGCAAAATCACTATCCTCGCTTGATTCGAACATTTCGCGTGAAGCACTGACATCACGCTCGCTGGCAGCATACACTGTGTCGCCAAGGACATCGTATTTGTCCTCCTCATCGTCCACTATGCATTTTTCATCCCTAAGCAAATCATCGTTGCACCCATCTATTGCATTCGTGAGGCATCATTTTTTAAAACCTTAATCACTGATGAATCGATGGCATTCCAGGACTCTTTAATCCAGTGACTTATTAGTGATAACTCCGGTTTCTTTGACTTTACTGAAGTTGTCAAAGAATGTGGTCCGGAATAAAGCCACTCATTCCACTTTTTAAACATCTGTGTCTTAAACAGGCGGTTGCAACTGACATCCATCACCTGCACTGGCTTGTAATCCCTCCAGCAATAATGACAAGATCTGTGACATTCTCTCACAATATATTCTTGATGCATGGCATTCGATGGCATCTAAATGCATCTAGAACCAACATACGACGTCTACAAACAGCATCTTTGAACCACACATTTTGCAGCCAATCTTTTGTTGAATTTTCATCCATTTAGCCGTTTTATTTGCCCGCACGAGCATATTCTGCAGCCATATAACATTCTTAGAGAGAGTTGTTCTCTTAAATATAACACAGAAATATAACATCTTCAAATAACAAAGTAGCATATCTTCCGCTAGTAGATCGGAATGAATCGGACAGGAACAGACATAAAGGGAAACGAATTGAATACAGACACGGGTATTTTTTAAGGGTAGAGTAGCAATTCTATCATTTATAGACAAATATTTCTGTAGACACGCATGGAAGTTTTGGAGGGGAAGAACCTACAACAAATAGATCGTCATACTAAGAAACCAAAGGGGTATGTAAGGGCAAGGGGTAAAGCCATCCATAGGCAGCATTACCGCTTGCGCAGTGATCTTTCGGGCACTGAACGGCACGGCGGACAATGGCGTAGAATGCCATTCTCTAAAAGCCGACTGCGTGTCATACATGGTGATAAGTAAATTCTTACATTTTGCTTGCCTTAAAGTGTTGTAGTGGGTGCGTATTATAATCAGAAAATTATGGTAAGCACTTTGTGAATTACAAATTGTAGAGGCTACAGAAATCTTCTGCATGGTAATATCTTTTTCATTTTCAAGATTGAAGAAAAATTAAGTCAATTAATTGAGTCCTTTAGTTGAGAATATTAACCTAAAGAGAAATCCATTCCAACAGCCATTGGCTAACACTTTCTGCAACCAAATTACTGAAAAGATGATAGTATAAATAATTTAGTGCAGTGAAACCTCACTTCACACCCCTGGAATTTAAGTTTTCCTTTGATTTACAACATTTTCTTGGGGCCTCCACATTTTTTGTAACCTTGTGATGTAATCTTATCCAACCACTTACACTTTCCCATTTTGAAATATCCCTCAATATACGACAAGGAGCGAAAAGGATATTTGATAAGGAACAAAAAGTCTGATGGCATACTTAATGCATGTTAACTGACAACCCATGACGACCTAAGTTGGTACAAAAATTATGTGATCCCAAGTTGCAAGCAGATAATAAAGAGAATACCTGTGAAATGAGACAAACGTCCTCCAGTAGCCTGTTTTATTTTCTACTGAATAATTGAAATACATTTGTTTTCATTGCTGTCAAATCTCTGTTACTGCTGCAACAAAAAAAGAGCCCATTTAATGAGCCTCTAGCAGAAATTCCAAAATTTGCTGGATTACTGCATCATTAATTTTGGTTCAATGGCTGTAGGATTTTAATAAAACATTTTCTCCACCTTTGAAAGTGATTTCTGAAGTTTTTTGCTTTCTACTTTATTTGAAATAGAGCTGTTGTTAGGGACCTGATTGTGAAACCTTTGCCTTTATCTTGAATTCAGTATTACAATCCCAGTAGGTACTTCCGGAAACATTAAGCCTATAGAACAATTTAAGGCAATTTTTATTTACATCACATTTTAACAAGGAATTTGAGAATGTTCTAAAGCATGTGCCATGCAAGTCCACTGCATACCAATTAAGTTTAATTTTCTTTAAAGAAAAGGCACTTCATGCAGCAGCAAGATGACTTCAAAGCATCACATGTCTGGTTAGACTATTTTGAAATTCAGTGTAGTATTGTCTAAAACATGTCCATAAAATTGCAGTGAATCTGGAAGGGAAGATCCTGAAACACTTTCTCACTGGAGGTGCCCAACTTACATAATCATGTTGATGGCTATATGCTTATAAAGATGATTTCGCCGAGGATGGGGCAGATCTTTTTTATTACATACCATCACACAAGACCATAGACTTCACATGGGATTCTTACCACGGGGATAAACACTACAAAGCTCGCCTCACTATTTAGTTAGGAGCCAATGCTGATGGTAGTAGCAGACTGAAGTCCTTTGTTTTCGGAAAATCTTGAAATCTACATTTAAAAAAAAAACATTGGAGCCTTAATGCCTCCAACCAAACCAGTCAGCACAAAGGCATAGATCACATCCAGTAAGGACAAATGCATACTCTCGATGCAAAGACTGGGGGCCCGAACAAAAAATCCTTTTGTTATTGGGTCAGTGCCCTGCACACTCTATAAACTTGAAATGGCGAAAAAATAAAATTGTAACTTTTCCCTGCCAATTGCATCAGCAAGCTTCAGCAACTAGATTTTAGGGATAATCCACTCAATTTAAAATTCAGGGTTTCCCTGTATATTTACATGAGATTAATCTCTCTACCAATTCATACCCTTTTATTGGAGACGAAAGTACTTCTGTAGATATTAAACCAAAGTAGCTTCCAGCTATTTTCCTTCAAAGAGTTCATACTTCCAAAAAAGATGGAACGGATGATGGCAGAAGATGCCCCACCTGATTAAAAAAATTTCAGACTCCACCACACTTGAGACTATGTAATTACATATAAGGAATAAAATTTCTGAATGGCAGAGGATCATGGACAGCTTCAGTGATATAACAGTAACTGAGGGTGAATCATATAACACCTTAAAGAAAATGTTCAGATAGAGGGAAAATGATAAAGTGGTTGAAAATGTGGGATTCTGTGTTTTCTTACAAAGATATTGAAAAATGATCAAGTTAATGAAGAATATCTTAACTTAGCAAAATGCACATACAATAAGAAGTTATGTGTACACATCAGATCATCAACTAGAGTCAAGATTGAGCATAATTGATATAATTAATAACTTTAATAGAAAATAAAATTATTCAAAACCTCAACTGATTCAATATTTATTTCTTAATTTTCAGCAATTCAACAAACAGAACAAAATACTCAATTCTTACATAAAAATGACCTGAATATAAACAAAAGACAATTTGAGAAAGAAGCAATAAAAATCAATTAAGTTGGAATTTTTTAAATATGTAAACTCACTTTCAATTTGCTAGGTCATATTAACTCAACAGAGCATGCACTCATGAGAAAATAAACTTCTACTACAGTATTTTTGCAGTGCACAAAAAAACTGCAACCATAAAAATGAACTTGCAGTGAAACACAAGAAAAGTATTTCTTTAACTCATACAAACCTTCGGCAAATGATAAGAAAATAAATTGAATCAGTGAAACATAGATTAGAAACAGAAACTAACTTCCTTTCATTTCTTAATATCTATCAAGTTAACTGAGTTGAATAAAGCTGGTAGTGACAAATAATGCCATGCAAACTGTAGATATTGAAAAATCAACAAAATCCTCAGGGTGTGATTGTGATCGATTCATCTTATCAACAGACAATTCACTCAAGTTCCTGTCATAGCTCTGAATTCAATGTAGTTAACAGCCTACACTTCAACATAGTTAATGTTTTTTAAATCCAATTTAGGTCAATTGAAGCATGGACAGATGGAAGCAGCATATTCTAAAGTGAAAACCTTCTTTGGAAAACCTAGAATCAAGGGGAATGTAATCGAAGGAGAGGATGGAGTACTAATTTATGAGCAAAGGGATATGGCAATCAGATGGAAACAGAATCTTGAAAGGCTATAGAGAGGATCCAAAAGCATAGGTGAGGTGTTAGAAGAAATAAGAGCTTGTAGATGACGAAGACCTGGGAAATAGTATTTTAAGAGATGAGTTCGTTGTAGCACTAATCAGGCTAAAGGACAAGAAAGCTCCAGGAATTGATGGCACACCTGCTGAGCTTCTAAAGGCTACAGGAGAAGGAGCGAGGAATGTTTTTTACAACCTGATATGTGAGATGTATGAGATTGGAGAGTTGCCAACCGATTTCAAGAAGTGTGTAATAGTACCACTCCCAAGAAAAGCAACAGCAAGAAAATGTGAACAGTATTGCACCCTCAGCCTAGTTTCTCATGCCTCCAAAATACTTATAGCAATAGTTCTGCATCATGTGGAAAATAAAGTAATGCCTTTCTCACAGAAGACCAGTTTGGATTTTAGAAGGGGAGAGGAACTTGAGAGGCAATACTAGCGCTTAAGATTGATTCTTGAGAAGAGACTAAGAAAAGGACGGGAGACCTACGTTGCTTTTGTCGATTTGGAGAAGGCCTTTGACGGTGTCAAATGGGAACTTTTGTTTCGGACGCTAAAAGAAGCTGGAGCTAAATATAAAGACAGATGGGTAGAGTGAAGTCTGTACAAGGAGGAATCGGCAACTATAACTAGCGGGGAACACCAACAGGAGGCTGACATCAGACAAGGAGTGAGACAGGATTGTTTTCTGTCACCCGGCCTCTTCAATCTACACATCCAGAAAGTAATAGATAAGGTGAGAGAATGGATGGGGCATAGAAAAGGGACACAGGTACATGGAACAAAGACTGACATGATCACATTCGTTGACATGGCCAAGACAGCTTTTAACAAGAAAAACAAACTTCTCATCTCCACCAAAAATGAAATTTGAGTTTGAAGTTTGTAATTGAGAAAAAACCTTCTCAAGACATTTGTGTGGAGTGTGCTGCTCTATGGCTGTGAAACGTGGACGTTCGGGGAATCAGAGAGGAAAAGGTTGGCTGCATTTGAAATGTGGTGCTACCATAAAATGCTGAAGATCCCCTGGGTAGACAGTCACCAACAAAGAAGTGATTAGAAGGATAGGGGAGTTGCCATGTCTGCTCGAGACACTTACAGAAGGAAAGCAACATGGATCAGCCATATTCTCTGATGTTCTGGGTATATTGCTGACATATTGGAGGGCACAGTGTAAGGGAGGAACTATAGGGGCAGGCCTAGGTTGGAATGGGGCAGGTTTTGGAAGAGCTGGGATGTACCTCATACCATCTGATGAAGAAGTTGGCACAGGCCAGGCATGAATGGATGAGTATTGCTGCTGCTAACCAATCCTAGGATTGCAACCAGAAGTGAGAGAGAGATAGAGAAACCATTAGGGTGTGATCATTACTGAATTGATTTATGTAATCCATGGTAAAATAAGACGTGGTCGTAATGCAGTCTCAAATCCAATGCACCAACATTGTTGCAGTTTATATCATGACGGCATAAATGCTGTTAACAGTTCAATTTCGGAAAATTGTAATCATAAAGCCATGGACATGCTTGCATTGCCATTGCGAGTGAGCAAAAAGTGAAACGTGTAAATTAGAGTGGGGTCATAGATTTAAGGTTTTCCTGGCGAATAATATTTGTCAATTCTTCTCTGGCACTGGGTAGGGCTTTTAAAGGCTGACGTTTCGACGAGTAACTCCCTCATTGTCATCAGGGCTGAGACTGATTGCCGAGTTGGTCAATGCTGGATTTTTTACAGCTGGCCAAGGGCAGTTGAAAACCCATTGTTGTCCGGCTAATTTGAATTTGTTCAAGGCGGTTTGAATTGTCTCCGTGACCATTTTATTTCATTGAGTAATGGTCTCCATATTTGGCTAATATGTTGTCTCAGCTTTTTCTTCTCCAAATTTATATCGATTGCCTCTTTCATTAAATGATCCCAGTGTCCAACTGAATGGTTGAGGATTTTGGCGCCATTAAAATTTATTGAGTGCGCAAAATCAAGACTGCTCTGCCAAGGCCGATTTTTTGGGTTGAAATAGTCTTACATGCCTCTTGTGTTCCTTAATTTTGGCTTCCACTGTACGTGATGTCTCTCCAATGTATGCGAGGCCACACTCACAAAGGATACTATACACTCCAGGTACTCTGAGGCCTCGAGAGAAAATTCGAGATCAGCTCGTAAGAGTAAAGGACAACCTCGGCCTAATGGACACTGGGATCGTTTAATGAAAGAGGCAATCAAGATAAATTTAGAGGAGAGGAAGCTGAGACTGGGCAAAATATCAGCCAAATATGGAGACCGTTACTCAATAAAATAAAACGGTCGTGGAGACAATTTGAATTCGCATCCTCAAACTTGACAGCATGAAATATAATTTTGCATTTTCCTCATTTGATAAATGGTTTAAATAATTTTAACAGCTAAGCTATAACGTATTCCCACTTACAGCCTCACATCAGCACCACGACCTTCACTCTTGCGTTCCGCAAGGTCAGCCCACACATCCAAGCACGAGAGGAATCGCTCAACGGGGGCCTGCGTGAAGGTGAGGGCAAACAGAGGTGGGAGGAGACGGGCCACAAGCGGAGCACCTCCTGCACAGGGTGCTTCCAGGCGAGACAGGTGCTGCGCCACCAGAAGGCGCACAGTCTCTGTTAAGCGGTCTGGAAACCTGTAATGAGCAATAAAGAGTCACCAAGAAACCACAGGGATCACAATTAAGTCTAGCTCAACAGAGTGGAACCTAAGTACACAAGGAACATTCTCACAGCTGTTACACCTCCGCCACAAACACCAATTTTTTAAAATAATAATAACTTTTATTACTTCCCATTTAACATTCACACACAAAATACAAAGATCATACATACATTTTTGGGAAGCTTTAGGTAGCCACTAAGAAAAAAACCTGAGGTGAGGCTACCTTCATAGCAATGCATAGCTGCGTATTTTCTTAAAAACAGTAACAATTGGTAATTTATAAATTCGAAGAGAAAACAAATAATTGGTGCAATACAGTTTTAGATGAGCCAAACAGGATAGATACAATAATTACAAGAAATTTTACACAATAATATTAAATAAATAATCAACACTGGGCTTAGTAATTAGCCATTCCACTGCCATTATAAAAAATTTTGTTTTCATATTGACCTTTATATTCTCTGGTAACAAGTTGTACACTTCAGGTCCCATATACACGAAGCATCTTTTAAAGAGTGTTTTGTTAGGTTTAATTAAAGGTACATAATTTATATCTTATTATTACAAATAATTTATTTCTTAGATTATGTTGCATTCTTTGCAAAGGTTTATTACCACTTCTCAAATAAAATACCCTAAGGACTTTATAAGTATATAAAGGTCTTAACGGTAACAATTTTAATGAAACAAATAAGGGGAACGAGTGACAGTATTGAGATTTACCTGCAATGATTCTAATTATTCTTTTTTGCAGTACTATAATTAGTTTAAGTATATTTTGATAAGCTCCCCCCTCAGCAAACTTATCCATAATTCAATTTAGACTGAACCAGAGCAAAATAAAGGGTTTTACAAAAATGGGGTGGACACTTATTTCGTATAAAATAGAATTTTGACAAACAGTTCCTTAGTGCACCAGAAACATGTATTATATGGCTATCCCATTTTAACTGTTGATCTATGGTGACTCCAAGATACTTTATTTCATTAGCTTGTTCAATTACTGGACAGCTACAAGATAATTGAGAGCAATCTACTTGGTTGTATACTAAGTTCCAATCATAAGAGCTTAGTTTACAAAGCTCATAACACAAAAACTTAGTTTTTTCACTCATTTGGAGACCATTAAATTCAAACCAATATCTTAGAGACTTCAAGTCTTCGTTTATACTATTTTCAACCAAATCCCAGATGGTAGATACATAATTTAAGGCAATATCATCTGCAAAAGCTGTTACATATCCTCTAAATTTGTGATTGCATAAGTCGTTTATATATACAAGAAACAAAATTGGACCCAACACGGATCCTTGTGGCACACCTGTGTTTATAAATTTCTAACCACTGAATTTATCACCAACTCGTACACATTGTTGTTATAATTCAATTCAATACATAGTTAGGACTAACAAGTAACTTCCAGTAAAAAATTATACTTTTCTAACCCCAAATTTATGACACATTATGACTATCAGACTAATACAATCTAAAAATATAAAATTAGAGATTTTCAGTATCTATATTTCATTCTAACTGAATGAACCAAAAAGTGATCCTAGGACTTCACTTCTAAAATGACAGAAGAAACAAAAATTAAAAAGGGCAGAGTTTTACCATCCTGTATAAATTAAGAGCATTAATTCTACATAGGTCAACATAAGATGTTTCATATGCAATGAGACAGAATTCAGAATATTATATTCCAAATATATTTGTGGACGAAAACAGAAGTTCCTTTGCTCCCTCATGGGCGTACGAGGATACAATATCCCTTTCCTCTTATGGCAGGCGCAACCACCGGTGAGTCATGCCACTGCAAAATTGTTAACCTCTGATAAGGATATAGAGATTTCAAAGTTTAAGAAAAATAATTGTGGCCATTTATGAACTTCTCCCAGGCTATCAATAATATGCTGTAAAATGATGACATAGGAAAATGAGGATAATTGGCAGCCCTACACTTGATCCTGTGCAGCCTTCTCATGGGTGAGATGTAACGTGGAGCACCCACTTAAGTTATAAAACCTTCTCTCTCCCTACAAAAACACCAATATGAATGTGACTTGCCTGTCTTCTAAGTCAGAGAGAGCAGCTCGCAAAGCCGTTCCTCCAGGGGGGGGCCCAAGGGCCTCCTCTAGGAGAGAGAGTGCACCCTCTACAATGGCTGAAATGAAAGGCCCTCCATCAAGTGGCAGACATTGTCTGTAAAGCACCTCATTGACGGCACCCATGGCCAATGCTCCTAAGGCACCAACCTGTGGATATCACAGAACAGAAACAATTACCTAGACCATTATCAAAAGTATCATCTACAAAATGGTAACAACAAATTCAGAAAAATGAATAATGGGTTACATATAAATATTATGAAATTTTTCTGATTGACATTCAAAAGTGGAAAGAGATAAAAACTTCATATCAGCACAGCCATGACTTCCAATCTTTCCTGAACAATTTGGCCAGTCCTCTCTCTCCTCCTCAAGAAATCACTTTTTGCAGTGCCAAAGAGCACACTGTGGTAGAGGGAATTCAGGAAGGGTCTCCACGCAGTGGGTATCAGTATTGAGGTGGAATGGAGGGAGGGGGAGAGAGAGAAAGGAAATGGGTGCATAACTGTGGGTTGATTCGGTCATCCCAACGCCGGTCATCAAGTGGGTGGGGGAAGTGGGGGTTGAGTTGGGTCGGGGATGGTTAGGAGGGAGGGGAGGAGGGGTATCATGATTTTGATTATGGTCAAAATGGTAAGAAGGATTTAGGAAGGGGGAGTGGTATTCAAATTCAATATAGTTTAACAATTTGACCTTTTTTTCTCTTTATGATTTCCCATTGTTCAAATGCATTCAGGCAACGTCCTTTGCTTTGAATTCTTAAAATGTTCACTTGGAAGTCTGTGTGGAGGGATTCTTCCTTCAGGTGTTTTGCCAAATGGGATCTAGTGTCTCCTTTGGCCACGCACTTTATGTGTTCACTCACACGGATTCAAACACTTCTTTCTGTTTGACCCATCTGCTTCTGCTTCACATGAGTCACACTATATTTCATAAACTGCGGACTTGTTCATGGGGTCCAGTGAGTCTTTGGCATTGTTTAAAATGTGGCCCAGGGTCAATGGCATATAAAAACAACTCTATACTTGTTACGGGGAAACATATTCGCCACGTGGTGGGACCCTTTTATTAAGAAGGGGAGCGTCACCCATTTCCACTTTCTATCATCTTGCCCTTGGA
This sequence comes from Ceriagrion tenellum, assembly GCA_963169105.1. Lineage (NCBI taxonomy): Eukaryota > Metazoa > Arthropoda > Insecta > Odonata > Coenagrionidae > Ceriagrion > Ceriagrion tenellum. The sequence continues at coordinate 139,369,191 of OY720639.1, read as the reverse complement.
TTTGGGTAATGCGTTGTAAGGCCATCTTTTTTCGTTTCTTATTTAAGATGTTGACAACGAAGTACGTATATTATCCGTCATTCACAGAATGAGAATCACATACAATTACCCATGGCAAAACTGGAATTTTCACTCTGTACCTGATGATGGCCAATTTAAGTGCCAAAATATGTGTGGTAACGTTTGAATATTATTCAAAAAGTGGACAGTACAACATTGAGTGTTTTTCATTTCAAACATGCAGTTCCACAACATCTTGCCCAAAACTGTTGACTGCTTTTTCTATATCTGTCAATCTCCAGTAGAATGCACAGACATGAATTTTCAATCTACAAACCTTCTAACACATATTATTCCAAACGATTTTTTTCCACAAACATGCTGGTTTTATTCTACAGTTCATCAACTACTTCAAATCCTCCCTAAACCCTCAAACTACAAAACTGAACTCTTGAAAATCACTTCAATAGCTGCTAACAATGGCTAAAATCCATATTTAGAGCACAAAATTCTTCAGGGGGAAACTAAACAAAAATCCTGGGCTAAGAAACATTTCTTCCTCACCGGTAGAAAGACTGATAAATTTCAAGAGTGTTCACGCGCTGGCCTTTTTTTTCCCGCCTATCCCGCTTTCCTCACCCTCCTCACCAACCCAGGCTGACGGGAAACGGGTTCCTGACCGGGGCAGTATGGAATATGGATACGGGGTGAAGTTTTCCTCGTGTGTTAGCAGCAGTGTGGGCCAGTAGGTCTCCCGTCTCCGACCAGGAGCCCTGTCACCGCTAAAGCCTCGAGAGAATGGTGAGTTTTCTCTCCTAAATTCCTGATCACAGCCCTCCCACGTAAAGGCCAGCAGGTAAAATGTAAGGCCAGACGAGTAATCGTCATCACGGCCCTGTTTCCTTGCGACATTTTTTGGTGCCGAAACCCGGGAATTAGGGTGTTATGGGGATTTTTTTTTGTTTTGTGAATCAACATGGTTTGATTAGGGCTGTAACGTACTTTTATAGTGTTCCATTCTGGTGCAATTTATCTCCTGTAAGCCGGGCTTATTATGTTACAATGCCGAATCCGGAATAGCTCAGACATGAGAGCAATTTAGTTCCCCATCAAAGTTAATGAGATTCAAAAGCGATGTGTTCGAGGCTACTATTAAGGCGGCGAAGGATTTGTCTGTGGAAGTAGCTGAAGTCCCTCTCGAGCTCCTTGAATGTGATAAAGTTGGAATATTTAAGGCCCGATGCGCAGAATTGTCAAGTGTTTACACTAATTTCCAGGTTCATCAGGACCAAATTGTGGAATTCTGCCATAAATCAGGCCAAGTAGACGTTTTAAGTCTCAATGTTGAAAGAGCTCGAGAAGTTGAATCGGAGTATTACCAAACGCTCTCGGTGCGTGATTTAATAGAAGCTAAGCAGGAGTCAAATGGCGAGGAGGCCTATTGCATTGCATCATTCACTTTCGTCTGAAAGGTGTTCCTAACCAAAAATTAAGATTCTGCAGTTTTCTGACACATTTGCAGACTGGGAGGCTTTTCGGGATCTGTACAAATCTATAGTGCATGATCGGGAGGACATTTCTCCAACCGAAAAGTTTTCATATTTAAAAACTGCCTTGTCAGGTGATGCTTTGGCTCTCATTAGTTCAAAGCCATTTGGTGCGGCGTATTATTCTGTGGCCAAGAAAGAATTGTCTGAATATTTTGATAATCCAAAGTTGTTGGGTTTCAATTATGTAGATTAATTGTTGGGATTTCCTCCCATTACTGAAGCATCACTTCGTAATCTTCAAAATTTTGTCACTAACTTTTCTGAAGTTTATGCTTCTTTAAAAACATTAAATATTCCCGATATGGCTGCTCGGAGTTTGGATCCCGATACGTTGACGAAATTTGAAGAATGTACTTATGCCGAAGGTTTTCCCACCATTTCTCAGCTTATAGTGTTTGTTAACCCCCATGTCAATGTTCTTCAAAGTTCTCAAGGCGCTATTCCAAAGTCCTCATTATGAGGATCACTGTCTTTGCGAGGCAAAGCTGATGTGTCCCTTGTGACGGCGGATAGTCATGGAGAGAGGGGAAGGGTCACCTCCCCTCCGACTCCGAATTGTGTTTTATGCCCATCGTTGCATACTCTTTCCAAATGCCCGAGATGGGACCTAGCCAACGTGAGTCCTTTGTGCACTCAAGAAAGTTATGTTTTAATTGCTTGAAAACGGGACATTGGTCGCCGAGGTGCCCAGTCAAAGGGCTCCGCTGCCAAAAATGCCATCGTAGGCATAACACTTTGTTGCATAACTCGAAAGAGGAAATGAGAGGGCAATTACCAGAGGTAAACAAGTCGTTGAACCCTCCATCGCGCTCAGAAACGGTGGGCAGGGATAATGAAACAGCATCGTCCCCTCCTCGAACTCAGTTCTCCTCATGCATTCAATGCAACAATTCTAAGTGATTGTTTTAGGGACTGCAGTTGTTTCTGTTTTTGGAAGGCGAATTCCCTTCGTGTATTAGTGGATTCGGGTTCTATGGTCTCCGCAATTTCGGAAGAAGCAGGAAAGAGATTAAAATTGCCTTGCTTTCCTAATCACGGTTCACTTTTGGGATTGTCGAAGACTCACATAAAAGGGCCTAAGACTGGGGTTCAGTGTACCGTTTCACCTCGTCAATCTCCCAATTACATTTTAATGACTCAAGCTGTTGTTTTACCTAGAATTGCAGGGCCATTGCCAAGCGTAATGCTTCCCTCAGAGGTAAGGGATGAATTTTCGGATCTTCTATTGGCGATTCGATCCTTCATTTGATCAGCCTGCTGGCATGGATATGCTGTTGGGAATGGATTTGTTTCCACAAATTGTAACTGGGGGAAGAAGATCACTGCCTCGTAGTAATTTAATTGCATTGAAGTCCATATTCGGGTGGATTGTTCTAGGGTCACTTTCGAATGCTGCTGTCCCTTATTCCATTTCTAATTTAACTAGCTTGACCATTCAGGACTTTGCATTAAGTAAGCAGTTAAAAGAGTTTTGGCAGCTGGAAGAACGTTCTGAAAAAATTCATACAAATCCGGAGGATGACTTGTGTGAAAAAATATTTAGAGATACTTGCACGAGGAACAAATTTGGCCGGTACATGGTATCGCTTCCGTTTAAGCTATTGCCTACAGATATGGGGCAGTCTTATGATTATGCAGTTGATAGATGGCTAAATTTAGAATGCCGTTTATTGCAAAGTACACAACTAAAAGCGGATTATGATAATTTTTTGAGTGAGTATGAGAGACTAGGTCATATGACTCCTGTTGATAAGTTGGGCTTATATTATATTCCACACCATGCGGTGGTAAAGGAAAGTCCTACCGGTCCTAAAATACGTGTGGTTTTTTGATGCTTCTGCTAAGAGGAATTTAGACGTATCACTTAACGAAATTGCTAAGGTTGGCCCTAAACTTCACAAAGATATATTAGATGTTTTGCTTGGACTCCGCTTGTACAACATTGTATTTGTGATTGATATCACACAAATGTATAGACAAATTTTAGTTTGCCCTGAGCATCATTTATTTCAAAATATAGTTTGGCGTCGTGAAGGTTCGCGAGCGCTACAGTCCTATCAATTGAACACTCTTACGTATGGACTAACTTCATCACCGTTTTTGGCTCTTCACGTTCTTCGCCAGCTAGTGCAAGATGAAGGTCTGAAATATCCCCGTGCCTCGGAATTGCTCCTCAATAGTTGTTCTATGGATGATATCCTTGGGGGTGCGGCTTCTCTTTCGGAGGCTGAAAAAGTATGGGAAGAGTTAGTGGAATTATTGAAGATAGGTGGATTCTCTCTTGATAAATGGGCAAGCAATTCCAATGAATTTATGAAAACCTGCTCAGGAGATAATGTAGCATCACACATCTATTTCGATGGCGATGAGTTCATGCGCGTTAAGGTATTGGGGCTCTTTTAGGGCACGAATGCAGATGTTTTTTCTTATAAAATTAATTTTCATCGAACTACCAATTCAAAAAGAATGTTGTTATCCAACATTGCTTGAATTTTTGACCCCATCGGAGGTTTGTCACCAATTGTATTTTTGTGCAAATGTCTATTGCAATCCTTGTGGAAGCTAAATATTGGGTGGGATGAACCGGTGCCCCCAGAAGTTACGACTCAATGGGAAGAGTTTATGTCACAAACTGAGACATTGGCTAAGGTCCAAATACCTCGTTTCAATTGCAATGTGGGAGCCAATGATTACCAATTAATCGGGTTTTGCGACGCATCTGAAAAGGGGTATGGTGCTGTTTTTTACCTGCGTTCCGTGTCCCCTTCCAGAGATATTAAAATCACTTTCGTATTGGCCAGAAGTAAAGTAGCGCCTCTAAAGGTATTGACTATTCCTAAGTTGGAATTATACGCTGCCCTTTTGCTCGCATGTCTTGTTTTCCGAGTTATGAATGTCTATCGAGGAAGGATAGTGTTCAATAAAATATTAAGGTGGACAGATTCTCAGACAGTTTTGTCATGGTTGAACACTCCCTCGCATATACTTAAAATGTTTGTTGCAAATCGGGTGGTTGAAATCAATGATTGTATTCCATATTCCTGTTGGAATTATGTTCCGTCGAAGTTAAATCCTGCCGATTGTATATCGTGGGGTTTAACTCCCATACAACTTAGTGAGGCTTGGTTGTATTGGCAGGGACCCCCGTTTCTTACGCTCCCGGAGTCAGATTGGCCTCTTGGGAATTCAACCTAGTTGGACTAAAAAGTGCTGCCTGAATTGAAAGCCCATTCAATAAAAGTAGGGACCTTGGGGGTTCAAGCTGATCCACTGTCATGGATATGGAGGCTTTCCTCATACATAAAGGTCGTGCATGTCATGGCATATGTGTTGAGATTCCTGAATGCCATTAAGAGGTTCAAATATAAATGGGACACTCCATTGTCGGGAGCAGAGTGGTTTTGTGTATTAAAAAAGGTAGTCCTAAAGATCCAGAATTTTTATTTTGGTGACTATTATTCAGCTCTAAGGAGTAGAGTCCGACTCCCTCCTAGCCCTGCTCGCCTACGGCCCTTTGTCGATGAAGTCGGGTGCATCTGAGTAGGTGGCCGCTTGCGGCATTCATTATTGGCCAGCGGCACTAAGCAGCCGTGGTTGCTCCCGAAAGATGATTTTTTCTCTTGGTTAATTATATGCCACTACGATTTCGTATCATTGCACAGTGGATCTAGGGCGGTAGAAGCTCTCATTTCCCACAAATTTTGGATTTTGTCTGTCCGAGTGTTGATTAAATCAGAACTAACCAAATGCATTCGTTGCAGTCAATATCAAGGCAACGTCTTACAACCTATAATGGCCAATCTTCCGGCCTCTACAGGCACCCCTCAATGACCTTTTGCCGTGGTAGGAGTAGATTATGGCGGGCCATTTTTATATAAATGTAGCAATCGCTGAAATGTGGCTAAGCTGAAGGCCTATCTATGTCTTTTTGTTTGTTTCTGCATGAAGGCCTTGCATTTAGAGATTGTTACGTCCCTCTCTACTCACTCATTCATGGCAGCATTTCGGCGATTTGTCTGCTGTAGGGGAATTCCTTCAACTATTCATTCTGATTGTGGAACGAATTTTGTAGGAGCCGATCGCTACCTGACAGAGCTGTATAAGCATATCCGTACAGCGAATCATAAGGAAGAAATGTCCTCCAAGTTCCCGGATGCTGGAATAGAATGGAAATTTAATCCTCCGGCTGCTCCTCATTTCGGAGGTTTGTGGGAGGCGGGAATTAAATCAGTAAAGTTCCACCTCCACAGAATAATTCATGGACATGCCTTAAATTTTGAAGAGTATTCCACTCTTTTGACGGATAGAAGCGGTATTAAATTCACGACTGTTAGTTCCACTATCAGCTGACCCTTCGGAAATCAATTGCTTGACACCTGGACATTTCCTAATAGGTCAGCAAATCCTACACTTGCCAGATGCTGACCCTCGAAGTCACGATTCGGCTGCTTCTTTATCCGCTCAGTGGAAGCTTGTCGAGCAAATAAAGAACAATATTTGGCGAAGGTGGTCGCAAGGGTATTTGCATACATTGCAGCAACGAGCAAAATGGTTGCATAATGGTCCCCAGGTTCAACCCAGAATGCTATATTTAGTAAGAGCCGAATTTGCCCACGTCGTGTTGTCGAATGGGTAGGGTCACACATTGTTTTCCGGATTCGGCAGGGATTACCCAGGTAGTGGAGTTAAAAACTTTGTCAGGGGTGATAAAGAGGCCTGTTGTAAAACTAGTACCTCTTCCCACCTCAGAATAATTATCAGTTCATTGCTTTACCTCCAATGCTAGTGCAAGTTGCTGTTTAGTTCATAGGAGTAATACATGCATTGTAGCATTTACCCTTTCCGTGAGCTACCTACCTACGTTCAAGTCTCTGGTGATGGCTCCCTCCAGAGTGAAGTTATTCGGTATCCTTCCCTTTCCCTACCCAGATCTTCATTTTTGTTTACAGCGCACGATATTACCTTTTACTTGTTTATTTCATTCCTCAGCAAAGGAGGTTAATTTTATTTTATAATTGCACCAGGATGCGAATTTTGTTTAAATTCGGGTGGGCAGGGTTTGCGTGTTGGCCTTTTTTTTAACATCCCCGCCTATCCTGCTTTCCTCACCCTCCTCACCCTCCTCACCAACCCAGGCTGACGGGAAACGGGTTCCTGACCGGGACAGTATGGAATATGGATACGGGGTGAAGTTTTCCTCGTGTGTTAGCAGCAGTGTGGGCCAGTAGGTCTCCCGTCGCCGACCAGGAGCCCTGTCACCGCTACAGCCTGGAGAGAATGGTGAGTTTTCTCTCCTAAATTCTTGATCACAGCTCTCCCACGTAAAGGCCAGCAGGTAAAACGTAAGGCCAAATGAGTAATCGTCATCACGGCCCCATTTCCTCGCGACGAAGAGTATAGATCTCTCCCATTCCAAGGTAAAATGTCTTAAAGAATACCAAGTTCTCTTAAAGTAGCATTTTACACTCCGTTAACTCTTTGTCAATGGCAAAGACATACTTGATGGACTCCTCTAGATACATTTCTTTGGGTCTTTTCTTGCTGGTAGCTATGTGATGAACAAAGTTTCTTAAGGGACCAAATGAGAGTTACTTACCACCGGAGCCCAACAACAAAAACTTACTGCAAACCTACCAGATGATGGTGCAACATCTAACGTACAAAAGAGTATGTTTCCTGAAGGGTATCAATTTCCATGAGGACTATCATTTACGAATATATAAACCACGCATCATATTTAAATCATCAGCATTAAGGCTAGCTGCCGATGTGCAACATCGGTAAATTCCATTTCAGAATTTCCTCAACTGGCGTCCCCCCTCCGGTATCTGGGTGGAATGGGAAGGTCCTCGGCGGGGAAGGCGGTAGTCGGCGAGTGAATGGAGGGGAAGAGGAGGTGGAGGACCCCGTAGAAAACAAACCCAGGGTCAAATTTCGTCTCGCTGGCCATCCAACTCTCGGATGAGTTTTACCTGGGCGAGGTGAGAGGAGTCCAATCGATAGGATTGACAACTGCCAGATTTTGCTTTACGTTTCACAGAACTATTCGGAGCGCTTCAAGTCGATTCTAAGGCTAGGCTAAAAAAATATCATTACTTTTCCGATAGGCATTACAAAGCAATAACATTGTCGGACCGGTGGCAACAGAAAAAATATGGTTATCAGATAACATATGTAATTGATTTAATGGGTTCATCACAGTTAATCTACCAGTTAATAATTAGTTGAAAATTAATCAATGCAAGTGAATAAAATGTAGGTAAATAGATATGCCAGTTTAAGAAGATTACCGCTGGAAATTTCATTCTACAGTCTTCTTTAATAATCTTTCCTTCATGCTTACACCCTTCCTTGTCTCAAGAAATAAGAGAGCCCAATCAAAATAGACACTAATATTATCTTCTAATGGCATACATTCTGAGAGCACCAATAAAAAGAACAACAAAAGAAACCTCAAGTGTCAACTGTAAGGACTAAATGAAGCACACAACACAATCCATACCCCACGACCACTGGTATCGAGGCGGGCCAACGCAAAGAGAGGTGAAAGCAGCTCAGGGCGCAAGCACTGAGGAAGGGGAGGAGCCCAGGAGAGAAGGTGAGCCAATGCCTCCAAGATGTGGGTGGCTCGCGCAACGGTTCCCTTAGATGGCCTCTGGCGTTCTGGAACAGAAAAAATTGTAACTTCCCATTAAAAACATAGTTTGAATACTTTTGATCAAAGATCCACCCATTGATAAATACAGTAGATTCCGGTTTGGACACAATGGGACTGGCACACTTTGCCCCAATTACGCGGCTGCCCAAATTAAGCGAAGTATCCCATTAGAATGCATAAACAAATGTAGACAGAAAGATGTCTAAATACAGTTTATAATGCAAAAAGTTTATTTAACTAATAATTGGTTTAATAAATCAGCAAACATGATTATACATATTTCAGGAATTCTATTAATCTTGTTGAAAATATTTCCCTCAGCTTCAGGTGACGCTGGATGGATGCCTTTTACAATGTCCCATTAAAGAACAATGCATGTTTTATTAGATAAGAATATGTGTATCTATGTATATACGTTATATATGCATTTCTCTTGACCCATCGCCAACAGCTCAACTACTGCCTCTCCAGTCCACTCCCCTAAAAACGACACTACACTGGATGAAGTCTTGTGGTCCGGAAACGGAATCCGGATCCCCTACAGGTTGGTTTAAGAGCTTTAAAGGCAGGAATAGGGACCCATATGAATAATGAGATTAAATGAAGAAGTAGAATGTAAAAAACCCGTACTCTGATAGGAAAAAATTTGCATATCCTTGCAAGTGTTGAGTCAATGTCGCCAACTCATGGCCCAATTAAGCGGCATGCTGTCCCGATTACGCAGAGAAAACACAGGGATATTCTTCAATTGGGTTCTGTTCTTCAAGACTTGCCCCTATTCAGCGGATGGCCCAAATTAACGGTGGCCCAATTAACGGGAATCTACTGTATTGACAATGCATTGCCAAAAGGCCAATGGTAATAAACAGTAATTACTGAATTCGTTGGCATCAAGGATACGGTTTTCTACCTGAAATACGCCTCTCAAAATTTCAGTGCATCTTTGACACCAAAGGCTTTTCCATCCAAATATGTAAAACCTTTTATCCAAAATTTTGCTTCCAAAAACGGGTGCATTCTCAACACCAACAAATCTCAGCATCTCTGGATCACAGAATCATCCATTATGCAGCCTCAATCCTCAACAATGATGCAACGATAAAAGCACTGAGCAGGCTTGAAAGCACAGATTTAAAGAGGTAGATTCGCATTCTAATTGGACGCGCCTACTGGTCAAATTATTCACCACAACAGTAGTGATGAGGTCAGGATTTGAATGAATCTTATCAAATCCATGTATTCAAGATTCGATCAAATCCTTCAACAAAAAGATTCGATCAAGTCCTTCAACAAAAAGATTTGATCGAAATCAAATCTGGTTTTGTGGGTGGCATACACGCCACACCACTGTCAACTCTTCACAGTCTCTTGTTAATTCATTCCAAATCTCAACTTGGAATTTATCATTTTGATGCTGATACACGACTAAAGTGTGGTTATTTGGGTGAATATTCATTACCTCATGAAATAAGCATGCGAGTGGAGATTTTTGGGGGAGTAGTGCAAGAAAGAATGATCCCAATACTTCAATTTGCTGATGATAGTTTGGTTTTGATGGAAAGCGAAGAAGAGCTGATACACATCCTGGTAGAAATGTAATAGATTCTTTACAGCCAATTTAATCTTTGAGAGAATCGGCATGAGGCTAAAGTCCTATCGGCTAACAGAGGAGGAGATCAGGATACGATGATTATGATGGATGAGGCATTGCTAAATACGAGCAAGAATAAAGCTTGAATACTTTGGAAGCAAAATAACTTCTGATGGAAGGAGCACAAAAGAAATACAGAGAAGAATGCTTACTGCTAGGATTGCTGTTAATAGCAAGAGAAAACCCTCCAGATCCAACTCGTCACTACACTGCAGAGGAAAAAGCTGGTCAAGACCTGTGTGTGGAAGGTGTTGTATAGCAGCATGACAGGGACTGTTGGACAAACAGAGAGGAAACAACCAGAAGCTTTTGAGATGTGGGGCGATATAAGAATGTGCAAAATAAGCTGAACACAGTGAGTGACAAATCAAGAGGTATTGAGAGAAGTGAAGGAAGACCAGAGCCTGTGGAGAACAGAAAAAAGAAGGGATGGATGGATAGGTCATCTACAGCGGCAAATGGGATTGGTGAAGATAATTTTAGAAGGGATGACAGAAGGCAAGAGTTGGATAAAGACCTAGAATGGAGTATTGGAGGCAGATTATCGAGGACATGGGACGTGGATGGTTTTTAGAAATGAAGATGATGGCAACTGTATGATGAGGGCGAATGGTGAAGTTATTGAACAAGTGGATGATTTTGTGTACTTAGGTAAGATGTTTACGAAAGATGGACGGATAGATGAGGAGATAATTAGATGTGCGAATGCTGGAAGGAAAGTGGTAGGTAGCATGTGGAGCATATCAAGGAGTGAGTGCCTGTCTAAGGAAGCAAAAGTCGCCGTGTACAAAAGTGTACTTCTCCCCACTTTTTTGTATGGTAGTGAAACATGGGTATGTCAGGATAGACATAAGAGTAGACTAAAAGATGTGAATATGAGTTATCTGAGGAGTGATTGTGGCAAAAGTAGGATAGATAGGGTGAGAAATGAGTGGGTAATAAATGAATGTGGGTTAGATGCTCCAGTAATGGACATACCGTATTTGCACGAATCTAAGATGAGGTTTTTTTCCCTCCCAACTCCTGCAGAAAAGAGGGTTCGTCTTACAATCGGATGCAAAATTCTCGACTTCAATTGGGTTGCAAAATCTACGTCGGAAAAGAAATTATGGATACCTGAGTTTGCCACCTGATAGCTATACAACGAAACACCAACATTAAAAATAGCTGAACAGTAATTTAGCTTATTTAATTTTGCATTTAAGTAAAAATACATATTTTCCATTTTTTGGCAGCAGGCAAAGATTCGGTGCGCGCCGATCAGTTGCCGGGTGCACTTCTGCCGTGTCCGCGAGTTCGCCTGCTTTACCCTGGGTTCGGCTCCGTTCAAGTTAAAGCTTGATCAACTCACAAAATGTTCGTGTGACTGGTTACAATTTACCTAAATTATAACATTAAAGCCTCAATGCCGTCGTGGAATAAACTGCTACAAAGTAGTTGCATTTGTCTCAGAGCAACGGTAATAAGGCAACATGATTTGCCTCTGATTAGAGAGATCGATTCAGTTGTGATCCTGTGCCTTTCAGAGTATTACGATGGCATAGAAAAGAAGTCATTACACTGCCACTTTCAAAAGAAAAGTTATATTATTTGCAGAGAAAAATTCCAATTCTGTAGCTGGAAGAGTATTTGGTGTTTCGGAATGTAATGTTAGATGCTGGAGACAAGATTCGATTAAGATTTTCTTGTGTGTAGCAACAAGGAGAGCATTTTCTGGACCTCAAAAAGGAAGGTACGAAGAATTGGAAACAAAACTTAGTGACTTTGTTATATCCCAGCGGGCTAAAGGACTACCAGTTTCTAGCGAAATTATTCAAGTGAAAGCAAAAGAATTAGCTCGGACTTTGGGAATTCTGCGGACTGAATTTGGAGCTAGTCGATCTTGGGTGCAGAAGTTCATGGCTCGGAAAGGATTTTCTCTTCGTCGGCGAACTTCGATTTGTCAAAAACTTCCACCGAATTTTGAAGAGAAGCTGCTTGAATTCCAGCATTTTGTGATAAGAAAACGACAAGAAAAAGGATATCTTCTTGGCCAAATAGGTAATGCTGACCAGACGCCAGTTTACTTTGATATGCCCAGTGCATATACAGTGACAAAGAAAGGTGATAAGGAAGTGAAGATACTTTCTGCCGGTGCTGAAAAACAAAGACTAACAGTGATGCAGTGCTGTACCGCTGATGGGTTTAAACTGCCACCATACATAGTTCTCAAACGTAAGAATGTGTCCAAGGGTGAGAATTTTCCTTCAGGAGTGATTGTAAGAGAAAATGAGAAAGGGTGGATGACTAGTGAAATGGTAGTTGAATGGCTGAAATTCGTATGGTTCCGACGGCCTGGACACCTCAAATTAGTCTCTACTTGTTCTGGATTCTTATCGAGGGCACATTACTCCGGCTGTGAAGGATGCAATGAAAGAAGCAGATAGTGACTTGGCCGTGATTCCAGGAGGTATGACATCCCAGCTGCAGCCATTGGACGTTTGCGTAAATAAGCCTTTTAAAGATCAATTGAAAAGGTTTTATACAGATTGGTTGGCATCTGAAGAATGGGAGCTTATGCCATCTGGACACGTAAAGAGGGCTCGTCTATCTCAGTTAGTGCATTGGATTTTAGCTGCATTGAAAGGAGTGAAAGAGGAAACCATTATAAAAGCATTAAAGAAATGCAGTATTTCTAATCTAATGGATGGAAGTGAGGACGATGAACTTTGGCAGAGCAGTGATAAAGATTCAAGTGGAAATGAATTTGATAGTGACTGTAACTAAAATGATTCTTCGTGAATTATTTTGAGCTTGTAAATTAGGTAAGTCACCTAGTGAAAGTATCTTCTTTCATCATTTCTTGTTGATCAAGCCATAGTGTTACATTATAGTAAGAACTTGTGAATATAACTTAATATGTTTGCATTTCCTATTTTTCTGCTTACGTGCACAAATGTTGATAAACTTAATCCTTAAGTATTTTATCATTTATTGCTTTTGATGGGAGTATTGGTTTATGGCCACTTTGGAATAAAACAATAAGAAATACCGTGGGCCACTTGTATTAATCGCCCAATTACGACGCAGGTAGTGAATATGACTCTCCGGTCTGGACCTCTCTCTCACGATGACCGTGGTGGCAGGGTGTATATAATCTTTCGCTGACTACTGACTTTCGTATCCTCTCCAAGCTCTCAGCTGCATCTTGGTGATAACAAGGTGATAAGCATGACTTTCGGGTTATAGTACAGTATTATCATTTCATGGAGCGAGTCAAGCAATCTCGCGTCACAATCACGGCAAGCAATAATGTTAAAGGTGATGGACTCTCGTGGCAGTGCTCGCAACTGTGGGAAACAGGAGTAGCGTTCCGCTACGTCTATCATTAATATTAATTCCTCAATATTTTGGCGCCGAGATATATGAAATAATATAGAAATTTACTATATTCATTGGAGTTGCAACCTCAAAACTCCCGTCGCGGATATTCAAAGCAAACAGCAATCAGAAGATAAAAAGATGTATAGGAGTGAAATGAATGGTGCGAGAGGTAGAGGTAGGCCGAGAAAGTTGTGGTTGAATGAGATTGAGGAAATTCTTAGGAGGAGGAATATTAGGAGTCTTAAAAACAGGAGAGCGTGTATGAAGAAGTGTATGGGGGTAAATGAAGCAAAATAGGTTTGCAAGGATAGGTCAGTATGGAGGAAATTATTGAAGCAGAGTTAGGTGAACAAATATGTATTTATGAGTGAAACTAAATGACTCTGCCAACCCCGGAAGGGATTGGCGTGATTGGTATGTATGTATGCATGAAAGACGATGGCAGAGGAGAGAGAGAGAGAGGTGGATGGCTATTGCAAACCAATCTGGACGGTTTGATAACTAGGGAAGGATGAAGCCCAAATCAACCAACTTTGCTGGCACAACACTTGGCCTTTAGATGGATTACATGGGCCAAAGACGTTTATCACATGGACTGATACTTTCCAATTTTACAACCATTCCATGTTCAGGGGATTCAGGTTCAAATCCTGGCCAAGTCAACCAATGTTCTTTCATGGCAAATTTCATTCCTTGGACCAATACTTTGTCTTTGCATTCAAGCCTTTCTCACAAGAATATTTTCCATACAATTTGAGCAATTGGAGGAGGTGTGAACCATGTTGCTAGTCTTCATTGGTGATCGGCCATGAAGGCTGTGCCATGCCAACCCGGGCCTCAGATTCAGCCTCAGTATTCTTGACTTCACCTCAATGCCACTCATCCAACCTAATTGACACCAGATAGTGTTTTTAGGTTCTCATCACACTGACACTGCTTAGACACTTGATGATAAGCTGAGGCTGAGTTTCTTTCTCTTAGCCCATAGTTCAGTTAGAAGGATTCCACTCCACTCTTACTTTAGCACCCTTACCTCTCCTCCCTTCACCAATCCCACCAGACCAAACTTTTCCTTCGTGAGTTTTACTACCATTGCATAAAATGAATAACAACTTCGGCAGAATGTGTTGTGCCAATTGCTAAATACGCTATAAAAACCAACAAGTTTAGTGAGTCAGATATATTGGAGAGTGAATTAGGGAAAACTAATTATGATACACACTAAAATTCAAGGAGATTTGAGACAGAATTGACCCATAAAACTTGTCTATGTTCAAGATGGCACTCGTGATGGTGGGAGGTTGAGAATGAGGGTGGACTGTGATAGGTCATGGTGTGAGGTAAGGTTGCCTGTTATTGCCTGGGCTCTTTAACTTTTATGCAGAGGAAATGGAAAAAGATTAATGGGGATAGCAAATGAGGGAAAACAGTATGATGATAACATACAATGTCAGTGAGGTTCAAAAATTGGATGGTTAGATGAGAAAAGGAGACGAAATTAGGGTAAAAGTACTTGAGATGTGAATGTGGAGGAGAATGGAGAAAAGTGGTAGATGGAAGGAAAAGCAAAAGAGGAAATCCTTGGCATGGTGGCCAAGGAGAGGAAATTTCCGGAGACGATTAGGAAGTAAAGAGGGTGATTAGTTCCCTTTCCTCAAGGACAAGCTACCCTTTCACCTACATTCTTCACAAGGTGGGTGGTACGCGATGGCCCAAGTAGCGATGGCCTACCTTGGCTAAAGTGGCCGAAGCTTGAACGAACTGAGAGGAGCCATTATTTCAAAATATTTAAATGGAAGCTGATCCACTTAATGACAATGAACTCCTCAAGCCAAATAACAACAATGGGCCAAACACCATGTGATACATAATGGTGAAAAAATCCACAACTGAGATGCAAGGTCCAAGTTTAAACCCAAAATCTTCCCATTATGGATCTTCCATTGATATCCTACACATGAACTTCCCTGAACCATTACTTCTAACTATTGTAACTCACTTTATACAGTGAGAATAGAGATTTCTCCTACCAGGCCAAAATAGAAGACCAGAATATAAACACTCTTCAGGTTTACTTTTTGATCTTCAGATTTTTACACAGATTAGCAGTCATGTTTTAAAGAATTCATTCAGCTCCTCTGTTTTAGATTTTCAATGTTATGCACCTCCAGCTGGGAACTTTCCAATGAAGTGCCTGCAGCACTTCTGATATAAGAAGCAAAGAAAATGTAAAACCTTAAGAAAGCAAAACATTCCTTTAGGTTTTGAAGAATAATAATGATGCATTCATGCATTACAAAGACTCATAATCACTCCCGCATTACTACCACAGATTACTACCACTGATTATTACCGATTACCAACTACAATCATAGCCACCGATTCCCATGATGTTACACACATCCAAAAAAGATTCCCTCACCATCAGCCGAGTCATCACCCGCAGGAACAGTTGGTGATGGTGGTGGTGTAGCCGTCACCGTAGCACCCTCCATGTCTGGAAGAAAAACACCTCCCCATACTGGATTGGGCCGCCTCTCATCCTGCTCAGCAGTCAGAGCAACTACGGACGCCTCCAACAGATCTGCAGACAAGAATGCACTCTCGAGAATAAAATGACAGAAGAGCAGTAACAACATCTAATAACCACAGCAATTGATAGAGCCCAACTTACTATACTACACAGAAGGAAAAAATGTTCATTTAAAAAATGAGATTTTTAAAGTGCAGCACTCTTCAATAAGCGTCATACATCCAAAACACCAATTGCATAACCAGAAACATTTCAATGCCTCAGCACTATCATCAGATACAATCAACTACGAAGCCTTTGCCATCATTAGGCACTGTGCCTAATGATGGCAGAGGCATTGAAACACATACATCCATTATAACAGAGCAGGTGACAGAATATAGCCAATCAGAAAACACACAGAATGCTTGCTCAGGAAGTGAATCAGGTTAGAGAAGAATCCAAAATAGTGCCCTAAATGTACATCAAATAATCACGAAAAGACTTTCCATTATGTTCCATGGCAAATCAGTAATTTCATCAAATGATGATATTTAACATTATATTCAGGGTTATCTTAATTAACCAGGCATATTTTTTTCTATGGTGATAATGATGCTAATGATTTTGATGTACAGTACACATTGGAGGAATTAGGATTTTAACACTAAACAATGCTAATTTCAACCCATCTTCCTAAGTTAGCTCTTCTTGATCCTGAGACATAAAAACCCGATTTTTTAACATAGGCTGACAATGTTAGATAATAATAACATTAAATTCAATTGGTTGGTTTTGATGACTGAATATCAAACACATGATTTACTGACTGATTCATTATTTAATTTGCTTATCAAAGGCAAATAAGAATTAGTGATAAATTCTGTTTATGTATAAATCTTCCCTACATATGTGTGTAGTCTCTATTAACTACAAAACCTTATAACAATCCAAGAGCCAGCCAGAACACAAACAAGGTACATGAGATAGAGAAGGGATGTTTTACAATAAGAATGCACTTACTGCACAGAAGATAATCAGAATATGATAGCTTTATTTCTGTTCTCAGCAGGTTAAAAACATTTTTTAAGCCAACAGGATGAAAGAAAACACTAATGTATCACCTCATTTAGAGTAGTGAAATATCATTTTTACAAAGTTTACTATCACACATAACTTTAATGGGGACTGGAAAAACCGGTTCACTATTAGGAAATAACACAGTAAGGGAGTTCGTCATATGGTACTTTGACTGAATATAAAACTAACATCAAAGAAGAACTGCAATTGTATTGAGCATTTACCATACCTGTTAACAGTGAAATTATGTCAGGAAGGTGAGAAAGCAAAAGCCTGCGGAGTTCTTCCTTCCTCCCACTCCCTAACACTTCCTCTCTCCCACTTCCACCCTCTCCAACCAATTCTTCCGAGGCTGTCCTCAAGAGCACCAAACCAAGAAGGCAGCGGTCACCATCACTCCTAATCAACTGCAAAAGAGAGTAGGACAAGAGCTAAAATGGGTACCAATCATAGGTCAGGGAATCCAGTTCAAACAAAATTTTCCGCAATAACAATGAACTCTATATGTACAGCAATTAGCAGATAAATATCCATACAAAGAATTAACACATGAAAACTATTAAAACTCCAAACACTACATATTGTATCCAACTGCTCTTTCTTACTTCTTAGACAACTATTCACTCTACAATGATTTCCATTTGTGATCGTGGTTTGAATAGAATAGTGAGAGCAGGCCAAGGTTATTACTAGGATTTGGTTTTTCTGATGTCATATAGGTGAAAATGTACCAAAACATGAAGACTGCTCAAGAAATCAACTGGAAAAGCTGCACAAGGCTTGGGTACTCCAAAGACAGGTTAATTACATTCTCCACTTTTCTTTTAATGCCAACTTTGACAGAGCAGCCGCAGATGACCATAGTCATGATTTCTCTTTGAGTCCTGATTCTCACAGTCATGATTCTCTCTTTGATTCAATCAAATTTCAATTATCTTCCCAAGATACTTTTCTGATGTGCACCATCGTGATCATCCTCACATGAATGCCAAATTAACTTATGATTCAGTGACGCATATGGAAATACCTGTGCTGAACTGCTTGCAGAGATAAGCAATAGACACTTATGACTGCAAGGTAACAAGTATTCCAATACAGTGCAAATGTGGCTTTCAAAGGTTTTGGATGTGGAAAAAACATAGCTATATTTAGGCTAATACTGTAAATAGCAGGACACTAGGCAACCAACCTGTACAACATTGGTGAGAAAGTCGGGATAGAAATGGGGCCAATCATGACGTGCCACTCCAACGAGTACCTTGGCGACTTTGGCCCCCAGAAATGGTGGCCTGCCAGTTCTGCAAACAGTACTCAATGCCAATTCATGAAGGGCAGCTCGGGCCTCGGCACGTTCCTCCCATTCCAGACCCACCCACCTTCTGGCAACAACACCCTGGTTCAGAAGAAAATGTTAATCAAAAACAAGCATACTGACAATCAACGTTTGAATATTCCGTAATACCAATTGCCAAGAGACCATGAAACATAGAGAAAAGAATTCAAATATCCAAGTCAAACACTCATACAATTTCCTCCATTTTAGAGAGGGAAATACAAGGAGTGATTTAGAATTTGAAAATAGAGGAGAATATAAAATTATAACTGGTTACAATCAAATATCCTCCAAGCACTAGCCACTCCCCAATTCTCCAAGCCAGCTAATTTATAATATGACAATGATTGTGATGATAGAAGCCAAGCCTAACATATACTTTACTACATGTTTGGCTTATGACAGATATTTAGGACAAACCAATAATAATAATATGTTTATTTGACATGGGATCAGTCACAAAAGGAAGGAACTATAACAAATAAAAGGCACATCAATATAATAATACACAAGATAAACAGGTACCAAGATAATATAAGTTCATACAGCATATCATTCTTACTAATACATAAAAATGTAATGGTGTTTGTCTATCTGTTGCTACATCATGCAAAAACTACTGGACCAATTGAGCTGAAATTTGGCATGTAGATAGAAAATATACCTGGTCATAATGTAGGCTTTATTAAAAAGCCCTCAGGGCCCCAAAGGCCCCCCTGGTGGTCCATGCTCAGCGTTGGGTTTGGTGCAGTGGTTTCATTTTTTGCATTTCAAAAGTAGGTACTTTCACTCAAGATAGAGGGCTGGGATTTTTTTATCGGATGACTGAATAAATGAAATTTCTATTTCTTTCAATCGATTTCCTTTTACACTTCGTATTTGTTTGAAACTCATGTTTTAAGCTGAAAAGTCTCACATTTTTCACTAACATCAACAATAGCATATTCCCTTGACAACCAGAGATTTCATTTTCAAAGGATATTCATGCCTCTAGCATTTAAATATCACATTTTCCTGCAGGCCCATGATAGCATGTAGAAATAAAATCAATATAATAATGATAAAAATAATTTTATTTGACATTCAACACAATATAATGTAATAGTCTTCATCACAAAAAGAATTTAAAAAATAAACACAGAATAATAAGTTACATGCAGATATTCAGGCTCTTGCAATTCAAAATTTCACTTAAAGAATAAATGCTTTGTTCACAAGCCATGAGTGGAGAGCCCGTTTAAACCTTGGTAAGGCGACATCTCTAGCTTCCTGGGATAAATGATTGAAAAGGCATAGTTACACTGAATCAAATGATTTTGAGGTATTTGTAAGCCTACAGTGAGGCAATACCAAATTATTTTTACTCCTGGTATTGTGCTGATGGACATTAGCACCAGTTTTAAGAACATGGAGGTTTTCCTTAACATCACATACACATTTAAATATATATTGACCATTCAATGTCATGATGTCAAGCTTCTTAGAGAGTGGCTTACAATGTTCCCTTTAGTGGGAACTGGAAATGATCCCCACAGCTCTTTTCTGTATAATAAACAAGTCTTTTGCTGTGGAGGCATGACCCCATATCTCAATACCGTAGTTTAAATGACAGTGGAAAAAAGCAAAATAAACAGCTCGCAGATAGTCAGTGGGAATTAGCTATTTCCATAGCATATAAATGGCTTTTGAAAGCTAATCATGAGTGGAGGATGTGTGACTATCCCATTGCAGCTTGCAGCCGAGCTGAAAGCCTAGTAGCTTTAACTTTTCAGTGTTATTTAAAGCTGGGCTGAAGGAGAATACCAGCTGCTGCATTTTTTCCTTGTTCAGGGAGAGCCCATTAGCAGAGAACCACTCTCGAGCCACTGAGAGGATAGTGTCAGATTGGTTAAGGTTGTTGCTAGTAGGGTCGATTGGATCATGTATAAAAGGAGTGTCATCAGCGTATAATACTGAAGCACAAGGTACATAGAGTGGGAATCATTTATTAGCATTAAAAACAGAAGTGGGCCAAGTACTGAACCTTGGGGAACACCATGCTTAATTTTTAGGGGTGAAGACAGTATTATTTATCAGAACACATTGTGTACAATTGGAGAGGTAGGAGTCCATGAGTTTCATTTCAGTATTTTCGATACTGTAATATTGCAGTTTTTGAAGGAGAAGTGTGTGTGAAACACAATCAAATGCTTTAGACAGGTCACAGGCTGTCAGCGCGAGGGAAGATCTATTTTCAAAAGCATCCAGTAATTTATCAACAACATGCTTTACAGCAGAAGATGTACAGTGATCTTAATGACAGCCAAATTGGGAAGGTGAAAATAGGTTGTTAATTTGAAAGTGATTATAAGGCTGAATTTTAATGACCTTCTCAATTATTTTACCAAAACAGGAAAAATGGAAATTGGGCGGTAGTTGGAGGGTAAAGTTCTGTCACCTTATTTATGGATTGGAATTATTTTGTAGACTTTGAATGCTATTGGGATGGAGCCTGACTGAAGGCAGGAGTTGCATATTGTAGGAAGGGGTTCACTGAGAACATCTGCTAATTCTTTGATTAAGCCTGAATCAAACGATCATTTTTTCCGTCCCATTTAAGGGATAGCTCCAATGATAGCTTTTCAGGGACCGTAACAATGATAGCTCGAGCTATCATTTTCTGAATCACACGGTCATTTTGGCCGTCCCTTTCTCCATCATTTTTTCCGTCCCTTTTCACATAATTTCTATGTTTACCACTCTCATTCCATTGAAAGCTGAACATGGCATTAGAGTCGCTCTTTGCAGCTGAGCGCTCTGATTGGCTAAATGGTGGAGTCAGCGATGCCTCCAGGGACAGAAAAAGGGACGGGTCCAGTGATGCAAGAAGCGATAGAAATCCCAATCGCTGGAGCTATCCCTGACTTTCTTCGAGTCACACGATCATTTTCGAGCGATCATTTGAGCTATCATTGGAGCTATCCCTTAGAAGGGACGGAAAAAATGATCGTGTGATTCAGGCTTTAGATTGGAGGGTAATCCATAGATGTCAGCACAATTAGATCTTTTGAGACTGTTGATGATTTTATAAATGTCATGGGGAGTAAATCAGCACCATTTGAAAGTGGGAGCTGCTACATCAAGTTACTGAGAAGGTCAGAAGCTGTAGCAGATGGGCTGTTGATACTAGAGATGATATGATTGATTGAGTCAATTAAGTACTTGTACAGGCTATCAGAACTGAAAAGGAGTTCTGAATTAAGAGGAGAAGACCCAACTTCATGATTAATGATTTTCCAAGCTGCCTTGACTTTATTGTCAGCTTTTTGTTTGAGGGTGCCATTAGCCATAATTTTAGAGTTGTTTATTTTATTAATGTACTCCTTCTTACAAAGAAGCCAGGCATTTTTATCCTCAGTGATTCCAGTCTCAGTGATCAGTCAGCCAGAGTGATTGTATTTGGTGTGCAACTGGTTTACTTCAGATCATAGTTGTGATAATTCTTGAGTAAACCACTTATTACCTGGCTTTTTGCCCTTAGTTTTAAAAATTAATTTTTTTAGGAAAGCAATGCTCAAATGGCAACGTAAAATTTTCAAAAAAAACAAGAGAAATTATCATCGCCATCCATATGGGTAGTATCCCTACAATGACATCCCTATAAGAAGGGCCCAGAATTCCAAGGGCCCTATGATATATTGAATCGATGGGTAAAAGATAAATTCAACGCATATCTACAGCAAGTATACTCTTCCATGTCTATTCTCAAAGTAGCTCTCATCGGGGCACTGCATGCATGATGTAGCATTTTTTTTAGCATACCCCCCCATTTATATCCTCTTTGGACAATTTATCCTCTGTGGACTATTTATCCTCCGGACTTAGCTGAAGGACTTAGCGTGTTAGTGGCGGGGCGCGCCTCGGTCAACGACATCTGTCGCGCCAACAACGATTGCGAACTCCAGCCATCTCCGTGACTCAGCATCTCCAGCCAGCAAGTCCTGCCCGCCACATCCTGTCTGCCACTTCCTGCCCGCCACGTCCCCTCACCAGATCCTCTCTTGTTTATATAGCAGTTGGAGACGGAAGACTATGAGGATGTGCTAAGGCAGAAGTGCTGGGCTTAAAGGCAAAAAACCAGAAATCCGTGATTGAAGATGAAAAGCAGTTCCTAATCTCCAATTGCAATCCTACACCGGAAGCATTCCCATTCCACAAAATTACCTCCCCTCCAAGGCTGCCAATCACCTGTTCCCTCTTACTCCCCCTCGCAACTTTCACTTTTGACCTTGCCAAAAACTTCCCCTCTGAGGTAACAAATCGCCTCTTTTCCTCTGCTCACCCTTTCCACTCTCCCACCGTCTGAACTTCCCCTCCCATGACGGAAACCGCTAATCTGTCTCTTTTGATATAGACCGTGGTCTTGAGAGGTTCTACTCTTGCTGTCTCGTATAGTTGGTGATAGATTTTGAAACTTAGACATCAGGTTGGCATCAGACAACAGGTTGGCTGACCCTTACTTTGTTTGTACATGTTAAGTTGCTGAAATATATTATCTTTCATTTGGTGGTAATTTTATATACTTGATTGTTCCCGATTCCTCCTGTTTCTCTCACTCGTATTTTGGGAAGAATTTGTTTTTAGGGCATTCTCGGAGAGAGACATCTACGACTCTCCCCTCGATTGCTTTAATATGAGAGAACACTTATGCAGTAAATGATACACATAAAGGATTTAATAATTAACACACAATTGAATGTCCAAGAATACTTAAGTGCAGTGGATAGTAATGGTAATATTTCATCTGTCGCTACAACAAGCAGTGTTCTTTATCACCATTTAATACTCCGATGTATTACATGTAGTGGAACTGTCTGCCTCTCATGACAATTGCGAACTGTTTTTTAGACCAATTCCCACATCATAAGCATAATGAGTTAATTATACATGTTTAAAAGTGTTAAAGTGCAGTAAACTAACATTCACTCAATCATCAAGGACTCTTCTTGCGTAAGCCACACAACCTCAAATGAATACAATTATACTTTCATTACACACTTGCCATAAGCTTGATTTGGTGTTAAATTTGTCCTGTTGCGCCATTAACATGTAGGCATAATAATCCATAGGAGAAACTTTCGTGTTCATAGGCCGAAGTGGTCAAACAAACACAACGTACAAGATAGGTTACGAGCTCTCCAAATGACCACGCATTCCTCAGGCTTTGTGGTTTTCTTATAAAATAAGTTCAATATTTTTCACACCTATTGAATTTCAATGGTACATTCTGCTAGTAAACAATAATACATCACTAAATAAGTTATAAAATGTTATGAAAGATCCACAAAAAAGAAGCTATTAAAGTTTCTTGGTGGTATTGCCACTCATGTATTCTACAACAGAATAGTATTGCTTCTACAATTACAACTCTTTCAGTTTGGCCTTAAGGATGTTGGTACTTCTTGGTTTTTTAATTTGGCATGTAATTTCTTTTAAACTCTTATTCCCATCTCCTGGGAGCCGGATTTCGGCCTCTCAGATCTTATGGAGGAACAATGAGGATCAGTTTTTACTCTAGTGCTATGATCATAAAGATTAGTTTAAGGAGAATTTTAATTTTCGCATACAATATAAGATAATATAAATACAGGCAGGGGAGTAGAAGAATTTTCAGGGAATGGAAGATTGGTTTGGAGTGTGATTCGCTGAGCTGAAAGGTTTTTAACTATTTCATTTTCAAATATTTCATGCCATTCTTAAAATTCTTTTTTCGATGATGTATATGTCATGACCCCCAGAACAAGATACTTTGTAGAACTTTAGAGTGGAATGCTCAAATGGAGTTTGATTTTTACTTCTTCAACCCACATTCCCCATGACACGTTGGCGGTCAAGTATAACCCAAGGAATTTGACGGCAGAGGTTTGCACAATGGAATGGTTATCGATTTTTATTAAACAGGAATTAAACTTTTACATCAGTAGAATAGGAAAATTTTGTCAGGGTTTTGTTTACATTTATATGTAGTTCATTTTCTTCATGCCAGTTGCTGATACTCTCAGTGACTCTGTTTGATTTATTAATAAGATTGGGATAGGTTGAATCTGATAAAATTATATTGTGTCATCTGCATATAAGACTGGGGTTAAACTATTTATATTACTTATGCAGCATGAGGAACGTCATTCATATAGATCAGGAAAAGAAGTGGTCATATTATAGATCCTTGTGGAACACCCAGGGCAATTGTTTGAGGCGTCGAGGAATATTTCATGCCATTGACAGTGAGTGACACAACCTGTGAGCAATCACAGAGGAATGAGCATATCCATTTGTTAGGTTAAACCACTTTGATATTGGGATAGGCTTTGGCAGTCATAGGAAAAGAGTAAGTTTTCTCAAGGTCACTCATATGCTGCTAAAGCAAGCTATGTCTCTGATTAGCACCTATATCAGAAATGACTACCATTTTAAAGAAATTTAACATGGAGTAAGTTTATTAAATTGATGAAACAGCTACTAAATATCAGGGATCTGATCAGTAATTGAATCAAGTTTTGATCAAGAACAGCAAAGCAATTACCATATTTTTCTACAAACTGTATATTACTTGAAGAAAAAAAGCAAATCAAACGCTAAAATGTGGTAACCATCATTAACTTTGGGGTTGACATGGCACTATATTATTTTTTCATAACACAGCTATGTCTCACTCAATACGAATTTGTATTACTCAATAATTAGATCCATTAGACCCACTCTTTCTGTCGATGTTCTTCGGGCACTCTACTATGGAGAATATTATTCTCACATAGCCTATAGCATCATTTTTTGGGGTTCATCCTCTAAGGCCTTGGCCATTTCCAGGATTCAGAAAAGAGCCATTCGGCTCATGACTTTTTCTAAACATGACGCCCCTTGCCGTCCCCTGTTCAAAAAATTGGATGTATTACCAGGGCCATGTGTATATATTTTTCATGTACTTGTAAATACAAAAAGAAATCTATCTCAGTATGTTAAGAACTGTGACATTCACCATTATTCTACTAGACAGAATGATCAGCTGCACGTCTTATATGTACGCACTAGGAATGCAGGTGCTGGTCCAAATTGTATGGACTTTACAGTAAACTGCCAGCTGAGCTTAAGGCTCAAAAACGTGTAGCTGCATTTAGGACTAATCTACTAAGGTATCTGAAATAAAAAATGTTTTACTCCATCGATGAATTTTTAACAATGTTTGACATGTGTCCTGTATCCACTGTATGCATTTAGATTCTTTAATCTGACGTGTCCTATATCAGTGTAACCTTTGTAACTACTTGATCTCTGGACAAATAAAACTTATTCTTATCTCTACTACACAACACGCCAATTTTGAATGTATTCATATAACATGACCTAATTTCCCATTTTTAAATGGTTTCTTAGGCTTGGGTGAGCTCAAAATACCTTTCCCTTGAGTCCTGAGCATTTAAAAAATTCAGATACTAACCGAAAACCACCCTCAGTCATCGAGTGGTGTGCCACCATACTCTTGAGGGCCAAGGAAGGGGAGGAGGCGAGGTAGGGGCGTTGTGCATGCACCAGCTTCTCCCTACATGCTCACTTCAGCCTACAATATCTTTTAGATGGCTAAAGATGAATAAAATTCAATGACATTTTGGCCTTAAGGACCATGAAATCACTATATTACAAAAGAGGGAGCCATTTTGGTGCAAAATTTCTGTTTTTTGAGTGAGGTATTCAAGACCCCATGGGTTAATGACATTACACATTAACTGGGATCCAAATGTGCTTCCTCATTAAAAATTTGAAAAATAAAAGTTAATAGGCTTCTTTGCCATTTTTTACTGCATCCTAGTATATGACGAGGAATAACACAGTCCACTATTGAAATCTTGAATGCCTTAGTCACAATTCTATACATTATTTGTTAATTTTACAATACAGTTCATTTTATTTATTAATATTTTAGGTAGTCTGTCCATATCTGTCCTTATTTCCTCTAGATATGATGAGCCTCAAATATATTTTTGTTCAGGGTTGAAAATATGAAATCTAACACTCCACACTGTAGAACACTGGAGTTAAATTAAAAGTCAAATATGTACTAAACAAAATTCTTATAGTATAATTTGAATAGGTGTAGGTATATTGAACCTTGCTAAAGAGCACGTAAACTAAGCATGAAAGTACGATAGTGATGAAAATGTTTTAACTACTACTAATCTACCTATAGGAAATCTAATATAAAGTAATGTATCTAGTACATGCATGAATAAAATTGCGATAGACATCCCATTACTATATCACCTATTTTCTATTAGGCAAGGCTTTCCTGATTGGCATCAGCAACACAAAATTGGACATTCAAGATCACTAAGTCTCTCTATCACTAAAAGAAATAATTACATATTCCATATGATGAAAGGTTAATTTCTTAGGAATTCATGTAAAAATTGGAATATATTATTAAGGAATAAAGAAACATCTACTTCAAGAACTATCTACTCAATCAAAATAAACCAAATGATAATATACAAGAAGGTAATCTAGTTATAAAGTGATTAACATTACCATTTATTTTCAACAAACCCAGAAAACAGCGAGCTATAGGCCTTTAACATTGGGTGTAATAGTATCGACAATTGACAAACACTATCAAAACCATGTCCTGCGCTGAAAAATTTACTCAGGTGGGACTCAAACCCTCAGATTAGCACGTGAGGGCTTTATCCCATTCCCACGAGGGCCCAACTGACCCCTACTCTTTAAAAAAATCTTCTATAAGCAATTAATATTATGGAGTCTACTTAACATGTCATGAAAATATAACACAGTTGATGATACCATGCAAAAATCAAATTGAGGTACAAAATTCCAGGACATATCTCACAAGACTAAGCATTGTTCTCAAATACCAAGTACTTGATAGCTCTTTGTTTTCTGAAACCAAAACCTTAATCTAATGCAGCCTTAACATAATTAAAAGGAAAACTAACCTCGACAACATTGAGGCAATACATGGCCACATGAGGGTTGTTGGAATGAGCAGCAAAGGCCAGACATTGCTTCCATGCTTGATGCTGAGAGCCAAAGTCAGACAAACGATTCTCAATATCACTACGACGTTGGGCACAGGTCCCAGGAGAGAAAAATTCTTCTAATAATGATTCCAAGGCTCCCAATGTTGCATGATCAATGGTGGAAGTCTAAACAATGACAAAAAGTGGTGAATAAGTGATTTAGGATATAAATGCATACATTCATTTAAACCCATCATGCCAATCCCTTACAACGCATATAAGCTCTTGCTGTAAGCCATAGACAACCGGCTCCCAAATAATAATTTCCTCCATAACACCCTTTCTTGAAAACCACTTTCATTCCCCTGAAACTCATGAATTGCTTCATACACACTCGTCTATTCATCGAACTCCTCATATTCCCACTCAATAGTCTCTCTCCCCCACAATCAGCCACAACCTCCTCCATCTACCCTTCCTCGGATACCTTTCACTTTTGTACCTTGTATCTTTTTCTTTATTTAACTCTCTCCCATTCCTTTAATGTGGCCAAACCAGCAAAGCACATTCCTTTCCATTTCAGGAGCATCCTATCGACATTCTTTCATGACCCACTCATTCCTAACCCTCTTACTTTCACTCCAACGTTAACGATATTCGTGGTAGGTAAGAGAAAGATCTTGATTTGGATATAGTCAATTTTCAAGGAAAAATTGATTGTATTGAAAATTCAATTCAGCAACGGGCAAATATGGCAAACTACTCGAAGACAAAGGCAGAAACGTTGCACCCTTGGGGGATATCATCTCCTTCCTAACATTTTACCAATCAGTTACAAAGACACCCCCTATACAAAACTTCAATTTGGAAAATGAAAAAGGCAGAATAAAATTTACAATAAAGTAGGTATGCCATTCAACCAAGATGATGGTATCTAAGGCGAAGGCCGGCAATATGAAGAACATTTGCCAGAACCTCATATAGGGACCAAAATATACGGTTTGCGCAAAATTACAAAGATTTGGTTATGCTGGATATCTAAAACGGAACTGGTAACCGAGTCGTGATCTATGACATGTGAAAATCACAATCGCAGACAACACTTTTAGGTTCTTTCCATTACATCCCCAAGATATAACTACATAGGATATTTCGACTACAAGCTCACATTATTAACTACTTCAACAATTCGTAATTTCAATTTATACTTTGTCACAGACTGCTACCGACAGTGGTCTTTCAAATTTTAAATTATCAGGTATGTAGGTCATCTGGAAGTCATTAAAGAGGCGATTTCTGACGCTGAAGACAGCAGCATTGCGTAAAAACAGCATGTGACATTAAAATTGCACACTGGCTTAAATTAGAACCCGGATTAACTTGATTAGATCCAATGAAGATCACTCTCGGCTAGCATTGAGAAACATTCACCATACGATTATGAATACGAGTGATGACAGCATAATAAAGGTCCGTCCAAGTGCAAGAGCACTTTAAAATGTCAAGTACTGAGAAATAAAGTATTCATATAATATTCACCACTCGGCGAAATCATTTCAGAATGGAAAGCTTCGAGAGAATAAAACAATAAGATTACCATTATTCTAGGGCAAGCTTGGGAAATCAGGGCTGTACCATGCCTTCAGGAAAAGATAACATCATTGCGCCGAATGTCGATGACTTTTGAACATTATGAATTCTACAATAACAGCGTAACAACGGTATTTTCAAATTTCAACATTTCACAGTGACGTTGAACATGAGCGATGGGCGTGCATCGATACATGCTCCGCTCGAATCGAAAAGCCGCCAACAATTGACTTACGAATGTCTCACATGGACTCCGAAGGTTCTTCGAAGGGGATAGTACGATAGTACCTTACATTTTTCAAGTACGACTGACAGCTGCTCCGGTAGTTATTTTTCGTTATTTGGCCAATGTAATTCTTGCGTCCCCTGTGTACAGTCTTTGGTGTTTATTGTGCTTTTGAATCGTGTTTCATGCCATGTACGCTAATAGATTGTTAGTTATGTATCTTGGTTTTTTCCTCAATGTTTAGGTCGTCATGAATCAACAATCTCCGTAGTCTGCTGGACGAATGTGATGAATAACATCGTAATGGAAAGTGCAATTATATAGTGCGTCACCATTTAAAACGCAGTTTGTACATCTGCCAAGTGTTACATAGGTTTTCGATTGCCTAAGTGCGTATTTTACCAGTCACGCAAATGGCGAAGTATATTGCCCAGATTTTAGTAATAGGCACGCAAGTGATTGGCCGTGCTTTTGCCCGTGCCATCCGTCAGGAGTTTGCAGCTAGTCAAGAAGCTGCGAAAAATAAGGGTAGTAGTCAAAGTAGAACATCTGAGTCAAATCTTCGAACCGGTATATCGTTAGAAGAGGCTATGCAAATATTGAACGTGGAAGGAAATCCCCCAGACCCCGAAAAGATCAAGAAGAATTTTGAAACTCTATTCGAAGCCAACGATAGATCAAAAGGCGGTTCCTTCTATCTACAGTCGAAAGTTGTTCGGGCTAAGGAGAGACTGGATGAAGAGTATGCGTCGAAGACGAGACAAGAAGGAAAATCAGATACTTAGAAGTGAATAGGTGGAAGTTACGTGCTGTCAGATGTTTTAGACCACAATATTGTAACCTGGCCCAGACAGTGCGGTATTCTCAAATGAATACCATTAAGTTCGTCAAATGCTTTGATTTTTTGTTCATCCCTTCGTTATGAAATTGTACAGTTGTTGTTCGTTGACGTTTAAAGGTAGAATAAACATTTAATTTTAAGTATTCGTTTCTTTGTCCTAAATGGTAATGATCAGGTATTTCCTGTATTTGGGTACTTCTTTTTACTTGGTTGAGACATGTTCATTATCTAAAAGTTGAAAACTTTCAGATGTGAACGTCTGGACCTCATGGCTTTCATGGTCTTGAAAAAGATAAGATGCAAGTACCTACTAATGGTCATGAAAAAATCCTGAAACGTTATTTACACAAATTTTCAAATGACAGAGAGTTTCATGCTGAGTGAAATGTCTTCAAAGGGAAAAGGATAATCAAATATTTTTAAAAACTTTTTGTTCTAAAAGACATGCTCGGCCATTTGAGGAAAAGTTGTTTTTTTTTCCTCCTCCATAATTTGTTCTCATCTCATTGATAAAAAATTAGTAATGTGTATGTTGTGAGAATGTACTGATAGCTAAACTTATTGTTAAAAATTATTTTTGATATTTTGCAATTATTGCCCATTAATTGTTTATAGCGGACATGTAACATGCATTCTTGAGAGAATTGCTAATTTCTTCCAGTCATTGTTTCTTGGAGATCTACAATTGCTGTGGCATGACTCATGCCACATGAGGGGTGTGTACTGCTCATGCATTCACCCTCTTGGGCCAGGAATATGATGCTAATGGTCAAATAAGATGTAACAATTTTGCAGTCTCATCTCCTTCATGTAAGAAGAGGATGGCAGGATATTGCAGTCTCATCTTCTCTTCATGTAAGAAGGGGATGGCAGGATAGAGAGTACTCAAAGATACAAACACTTCTGCACAAACCCGGAACAAAATCAAATATAATTAGGAATAAGGAGAGGAAATAATGGACAGAGAATGGAAAAGTGGTGGAAAGAGTACATTGAAGAACTCTACAGCAAAATGATATGAAAATAGAAAATGAAGACTACCTTATTGGGAAGGAGGAGCGAAATAGGAGAGGATGAATTGGGTTCATTATTGAATTTGAGTTTGCCCTGGAAAGTCTTAGGAGGGGAAAGGCAGCAGGGTTGAACGAGGTACCAGCTGAACTGCTCAAGAATTTGGAAGGGAAAGCAAACAAGGAACTTTTTAGCATTGTCAGGAAATGTTATGACGAAGATTGATCACCGGAGGATTTTACAAGAAGCATTACTATAGCCATACCAAAGAAAGGTAAAGCAACAGAATATAGTAATCAAAGAACAATATCTCTTTTATCCAACACTTCTAAAATATTGATCAATATACTGAAAAACAAGTTAAAAGGGAAAATGGAGCAGCATGTTGGTGAAGACCAGTACGGGTTTAGAAGTGGAAAATGCACTAGAGATACAATGCTAGCAGTACGTGTAATAATGAAAAGATTTTTAGAAATGAACTGGACATTACATCTGGTATTTATAGACTTGGGAAAGACAGTTGATTGGATGCTACTGTTTAAATCCTTGGAAAGAATAAGATAAGACTGGAGAGATAGGAGATAAATGTTGAAACTGTATTAAAACCAAGAAACAAGCATCAATATAAATGGAGGTGAAGGAAGGGCAAAAATAAGGAAAGGAGTTAGACAAGGGTGTCTGCTTTTCCCATTTTTATTCAATTTCTCCACTGAAGAAAGTATAGGTAAAATGAAAGAAAAAACAAGTGGGATAAAAATAAATGGCGTGAGCATCCACAGAAACAGATTTGCTGACTATATTGTTGTAATAGGGGACTCTGCAAAAGAAATCAATAAAATGTTAACTATTCTCTCCTCATCGCTTAAGAAACAGAAATTAAAAATTAATACCTATAAAATAAAACTGATGGTAGTGAGTAAAAGCAACATTGAAAGAAATCCAAAATTATAATAGAAAATGAGGAAATTGAATAAGAGGAACAATTTTGCTATTTAGGTAATATGCTTACTGAGTATAGCAGATGTTGTGTAGAGATAAAGAAAAGGGTGGCATTAACAAAACAGGCCTTTAAAAATCAGAGAAACCTTACAGATAAGCATGTGAATAACGAAACTCTGAAAATGTTTGTAAAAACATTCCTTTGGAGTACATTGCTCAATGGAAGTGAGAGTTGGACCCTCCAGAAATGGGAAAAAGAGCAATTAGAAGCAGCAGAGACATGGATTTGGAGAAGGATACTTAAGATAAGCTGGACAGAAAAGTAAAGAAGAGATTTTAATGGAAATAAATGTAGAGAATCCTACTCAACACCATGGTAAAAAGAAATATAAAATTTTTAGGGTATCTCCTGAGACACAATAGAATTGGATTGGACTTCGAGGAGACAACTGACAGCTAAGGTCATTTGTGCCATTGGGGACAGGTAAGGGAGGAAGGGTGGATAGAAACCCAACGTCGGCATTAGCCTGCTCTTAGTGAAAGGTGCCAAGGGGACCACGGTTTAACGTCCTGAGAGACAATAGAACTTTTGTCAATGTGATGGAGGGGAAGGTTCTCGGGAAGAAAGGTAGAGGAAGACAAAGGTTACAGTACCTGAACAGGGCACAAGAACTCATGGGGATGGAAAATTATCGGCAGTTTAAGAGATTAGTAGAAGACAGGACCATTTAGTTGCAGCAACAAGGTGGAGCCTTTAGTTAAAGAAGAATCTTCTCCTGCAATCACCTCACTCATCATACCAAAACACCACAAGCTGTCATAAACACACAATAAAATGTCCAGGATACAAGTCTTCTATTTTCCCAAGTGAAGTTTGCTGCTTTTTACTTAGTGGAAAGTGAGCACTGGTTTTTATCATTGCAGATTCTTCTAGCATTAATCATTCCCAAGACATTTATTGGCCTAAAGACATGGATAGAACTCATTCTTTGGAGAGTGTGATCATCTCTGATGCGTTTCCTGAAGCCAGGCAAGATGAATCAACCATTTCATAAGAAATGTCATGGAAGTTGATATTTGTGATGTTGAATATGCAAAATTTTAAAGTTCATTCATTGATATAATTTGTGTCCAGATGTTAGACTTTCCTTCCGAGTCAAGCACTTTACAGTACCACCTATTGTATCACACAGTTTTACATTGACTGTTAGATAAGAATGACCCCAGAGCTTTTAATTGAAAGTCCGTATCATGCAGACACTGATTCAAGAAGCTATGTTTCTTTTTATATTGCCCAGCACACCCATCACTAAGGTAGAGAATGTTTTTTACATGTGGGTGATTTTCTTTCATTTAGATCAGTGTTTTACAAACTTTTTCCAGCCACCGCCCCCTTTTTTCACAAACCTTTACCAAGCGCCCCCAACAATAAGCGTTAAAGTCATGGAATGTATGACCTAAGCAAAATTTTTAAAATAATTAAGCTAAAAAAATTGCGATTAAACTATTGTTTATTTCAAATCCAATAGAGAGATAGTTTACTCATCCCCGGACATGTATATTCGGTAAGGGCCCAGCCTCCAGTTCCAGCCCCCCCCCCCCCCCACCCACCAACA
Organism: Ceriagrion tenellum; assembly: GCA_963169105.1. Lineage (NCBI taxonomy): Eukaryota > Metazoa > Arthropoda > Insecta > Odonata > Coenagrionidae > Ceriagrion > Ceriagrion tenellum. Next base: position 139,335,813 of record OY720639.1, on the reverse strand, counting down.
GCCCCCTTGGATGAAAGCACCACCCTCCAGGGGGCGGTAACGTCCACTTTGGGAACCACTGATTTAGATGGTTTAAATTGTGTGAAATTCAGTGGAAAAATCCTTCACCTGGACTGGGGTTCGATTCCCAGTCCAGGCGAAGGATCTTTCCTCTGTGAATTTCTCACAATTGTGTGATCACTAGCAGGTGACTCCATTGAAGTATCTGCATGGCTAGTTCCGTGGTTCTTAGATAGTTTGTTTTTCGGTTCTCACGTACCATATGTCATGCTTAATGAAATCCAAAGATTACAGGGAAATTGAGAGGAATTTTTGCATAATGAAGACAAAAATGAGCAATATTTTTAGGTAAAAACCTCATGATGATGTATGAACGTTTTAACCCAGGTTGAAGTAAATTTTATTTTTGTGGAAAATTGTTCATTTTTATTTCTCCATTGTCATGTTTTAGGTTATCAGATATGATGTAATTATGTATCTCGCTATTTATTAATTAAAGGTAGAAAGAAAGTGGATAGGAACACACAAAATTGACGAACACAGTGAAGGTGTTAAGTTGGCCGATTCCAAGTGGAAAAAATTCAACTGGACCGGGAATCCAAAGGTCCATGGTTCGATTCCCGGTCCAGTCGAATTTTTTCCACTTGGAATTGGCCATCTTTACACCTTCAGAAGGTATGCCTTCTCTGGGGCGGGAAAGGGGGGCAAACTCAGTACAATCAAGCAGTTGTGCAGCTCCCTGCTCACCTGGCCAGCAAAGGCTAGCCTAGCAACCAAGTACCTCCGGTCCTAATTGAGTTTAGTGAGCTCTTCTGGACTGTGATAAGGTTAAGTCACATTTTATAGGTTTAACAATATTGCATCACACTGCCCCCTCCCCCCCTTCCCATGCGCCTCTTCACTGTAGCAGCCCCCCCTTTCCTGTTCAGCCTGGCAGGGAGAGAGAGCCAGGCAAGCTTCACACCTAATGTTCTTGCCCATGTTCACGCATCCAGTACAAGACTAGTCGAGTATCAATAAGGTTCTGAGATAAATCTTGAGACTAAATCATGTAAACTACCACTTGATTATAAGCTATTTTTAGAGCATTTATATCTTAATATCTATAAAAAATAATAATCACATAAGAAATTTAATGAAATGCGTTGTTTCTTGCTCCACCAGAAAGTTTATTCCACAGATTTCTCTTTTGATTCACCATAAATATAAATGTACAAACAGTATGTAAGAAAAACTGTCATAAAATGGCAGTGTAAAGCAAAAAGGAATAATGTAACTGGCATACGTCTGCCCATTAAATTATCGAGTTACAGCCATCTACGTTGTATCACCAATCAAGAAATACAGGTTATAAGATAACAAATGCACAACATCCAATATAAATCTCCCAATCCAAGCACATACAGTAAAATTTCACACACATATATATATATATATATATGTATATATATATATATACAATCCTTAGTACAGTAAGCCAAAAATTACTGCTCTTCATGTATCTTTCCTTTGTGACTAGGGATATATTGCAAGAAAGACATTGTCTCAAAAGCATGCCAAGTAATGAGCAGTAACTGAATATGAAAATCTAACCTTAGATATCACAATTTCACAGCTATGTGCATAATTATAACTTACTTTTACAGAGTTCAACATCACCCAGTCTTTATATTGGTAATAAGTAAACTTATTCAGCTTACCCACATGATAAAATATGTTCTTAAAGTTTATAGGTGAAAATTAGAACAGATTAAACAAAAATTCCGATGCAGTCAGAATACAATCGTTTCCGGAATGGTAGAAAAACTGTCAATGTGAATATGATGCAAAGAATTTTCCAACATCGTCAGTAAACCTTAAAAGTCATTATTTATAGTGAATCTCCAATTTTAAAAATTATATCCAATCCACCATTAACTACTATCATTCCCCAAATACAATTATGACAACCCTTAATTTTAAACCCCTATTCAAGTGACGACTATGAGCATTTCTGCATGTAGTATACATATTCCAAAACTGATGTATATCTATAAAATTTTCTAAAACTATTAATGTAAAAAAAACAAGGTTAACAATTCCACATATGGGCATACAGTATACATATCCACAGGTGAGGACTTTGTACATGGGCAGGTGTAACCCTGTATAGTCCTTTAACAGTACTTGGAGATGTGCCGCTCCCTGGCCAAAGCCATTTGAGAGCACAGAAACACTACAGTTCAAATGATCCCACAGAAACATGTCTCAATAACTTTTCCTCACAGAAGAACTTTGTTTCCCATCAAAATAAATTACAGGGAAGACAGAGCAAGGCAAAGGTCTTAGCAGGGAAAAATTTGTATAAGCTTCATTATTACAAAACAGTTCCAACAGCTGGTTGACATTATCATTTAGCAATATCTATTATGGCATAAAAAAATTGGTTAAGCTTCATTCACTGGGGTCTATATTTCTCCAAATACAAAATGCCAAGCATTCACAAAATTGACAGCCTCATATTCCCCCCCAATTGCCTATCATAATATAACTCATAAATGACTGAAGGTAACGAAAATTAAAAACTAAGAATTTTAGTTTTCCAGAGACGCAATATTTAACTTTCAAAATGAACAAATTAACGACAACAAATATAGAGAGAAATGGTTCCATGTCAACAGACTAAAAAAATGCCAATGTGTGATTAATTATTGTGTCCCACGAAGATTTTACCCATTAACAATTGAAGGCAACCAGCCTTTTTAAGAGCTCAGAGCGTGTAAATGCTGCACCTTAACCAAGTCAATTAAGCCTTGACTCAAATAAAAATCATGAAATTCACGACAAGCAAAAATACCAATATCACCAACTATATATGTACAGATTCAATGAAAAAACTGTAAACTGCACATGGGACTAGGCAGGGGAGCAGCTGCCTCCCCTGAACGGACATTTCATTCCAAATCTGCTAAATGGAGCCAGGCAGGATAATGTCCGGCCCCTGCTTTCCCTGGCCCTAGCATAAATCCAGGCTAAACCCATGATACTGAATCAAGATTCTTTCTCAGCACAAGAATTTAAAAATATCTGAGAATGTTCACAGGAATACAATAAATTCTCACAATAGTGAATAGGAGTGATACTGTGATTGGTCCCACAGCAACTCAATGATGATTTTCATTATGATTATCCCATATCACACCGAAAGCATGAAAATATGAACATTTATTGTTGCAAGGTACAGTTCCAAAAAATGTCAGAAAAACCTTTAACTATTTGGATAAGGATTACTGCAGTAGATCATCTAGATGAAAAAGATAGTCATTTTTAAAGACCAATAAAGTTAACAGTACAGTGATAAATCAAAAACAAACAATTAGCAGTTCCACAACAGGCCACTGTTAGTGCTCATTAAGAGAGCTCTAGAGACAAATGCGTCCATTAAAAAGCAATTCTTCTAAAACTCATAAAATAGAATGAAATCAATGCTGATTCTTGATTTCAAAGTACATATCAAGAATAGCTTGATCAAAAGTGGCAACTAAATGAGCTGAAATGCTATTTGAACAAAAACCATCTTGAAATGTAACCTCACCTCTAACACTACCCCAGAGCCAACCTACCAGCCCTAGGTGAAAATGCAATGACAGCCACAGGATATCCTCGCATGTGTTCACCTACACAGCTCACATAATTGGAGGCCAAGGTAAAACTGAGCAGGGCAAACAGAAATGTAGCAGACCCCCACTTTACAGGATTGATTTCATTCTGATGGACCATTGGTACACACACTGATGTAGTGAATAACTTTAAAAATTATTTCAATAACATTAGGGTGAAAAGGCATGGACAAATCACAAGGTTGCTAGCACTTTGCCAGACCCCTACTCCCATAACAAACATCTGGTCCACCTCAGCTAGGAGCCAACTGATAAGCAGTCATTCATTCGACAATTAGCAAAATGATATGCAACAGTTACTCCTACTCCATACGATTTCCTAATACCATCAATCTGGAGATGTAGTGATAAAATAATTAACTGTGATCTATATGAACAACTTCTTACATTGTTGGAGTTGACCCCCAAATAGAAACAATGACTAGCCTTAATTATAAACTAGGGATGAGCCACTTCTACTTTTTCCCGATTCTTTCAAATCGATTCTCGATTCTGATTCCATCGATTCCTATTCCTAATAACAGGTGGGATATTGATATACCAGTAGCGTACGACTATTACTTAAATTCAAGTATTGGCTGAATTAAAATAACAAAGACAATTAAGTCGCTCAAAAAGTATATTAATTAACAAATAGCAAATCCTTATCCTCAGCTTATTGAGGTAGATAAAAAGTACAAATTGATAGCCTACACCCAAAATTACTGAGACAAGTATGATGTGATATATGAAATTTGATTTGAAGATTTATCTATCAGGAATCGATGGAATCTGAATCGACTTTAGGCGATCGATTCTCAATACCGATTCTAATCCTGAGAATTGGTGGAATCGAGAATCGACATTTGGATTCCACTCATCCTTATTATAAACCAAATATGCAACTACTAAATAAGTTTCTCGCAGTTCAAGGAGCTGAAGTAAAATGAGCCCACCTCTGAGCGAAAATGTATCACTTAATCTTGAAGTGGATTGGGAGAGGAGAAAAGAACACAATCTGTGATATCACTCAAACTCTCCAAAGGAGAGGGTCACCAGTATTCTGGTTCCAAAAATTGCAAATGTAATCAGGGCAGTGGGGAAAGTCTCCTTAGGCAGTCCATGCTTTGGAAGGTCGAGGGAACACAGTTGAGAAAGAGGATTTGTTAGGGATTGTTTACATAAGGCAGCCAGTTCCTCATCACAAGTATCTATGCAATGAACAATGGGAGCCTCCCAAGGAACCACACTCGATTGGCCTTCACATTTTGATGAGCACGAGTGGTGCTCACTAGGAATCATATATGCTCAACATATGAGGGAGGTAAAATGTCACGTTAGGTTTCAACATATAAATTCCATTCTACTACTTTCATCAATTGCCAAATGCTTTGATTCTACCAATACTGGTTCATTGAGTAATCTCAAAGAGTTAGAATTTTGCATGCATAATCAGAGCTCAAAGAAGAAACGTATGTAGATCCACATTATTTTTGACCAGGGAAAACTGCTGTTTTCCTCTCACATATTTCAATATGAGCCTTAAGGCCAAGTTCCTCACGGTCAGACGTGGCAAAACAACATTTATAATTCATAAAATTTTCACAGCAAAAATAAATGATTGAAGGTGTTTTGATTTCCCACATGTAATGAAAACTCCACAATTCTTTTTCCCAAATACGTCCCAGATAATGAATCACCTCCCATTTATCATCTATGCACAATGCCAAAAAATGTTATAACACGTACATAATTCCAACTTAATCACAAAATTTGCACAGTTGATTGAAGGTGGCCTCTTGGAATGACACCATTTTCAACAGAAGAAGCAGAAGGACACTTGCCATGATACAAAACAGAAACAAATATTGCCTTCAATAATGTAAGTTTATTATTGAAGGTAATATTATAACAATATATCCAATATAAGAGGTAAAATGCCAAAATAAATAAAGAAGCATAAAATCTTTCGATACTTGTTGCATTCACGAGAGTGCATCTACAATTTATTTGAGTAATCTGAAAAGATATAGTTTTGCAAAAAGGAGTTTCAGAGCGTAATCATGATGACTGATCATTTTCACTGGGGAGTTCATGAAGTAAACCCATTGTAATGTCAACTGTTTGTAAAGTGGGGGTCTACTGTATAATATTACAATATGATAAAAAGAAAGGCAGACCTTCAAGGAATAAAAAAGGGAATTAAACTTTCGCCAATAGCAACATGAGAAAGTTCAAAGGTCACCAGGGTAAACGATGTGCTAATTCATTTTTGGAGTGAGAAAAAAACTTTGTATATATACATTGTTATTGAATAATTGTAGGAACAAGTATATACCTTCAACACACCGGAATCATCTTCACCCACAGACTTCCATTACCCAGCTCTGACAGCTCCACTCTTCTTTCATTCCACGATTACTGACACCTCAATAACATTGCAACAATGGATATAAATAAATATGTGACTAACTTTCAACCTGAAGATGAAACATATGCACTGAAATTAGTTGTCCCTACAATTATTAAGTATTAGTGGAATAAAAGAGTTATTTCAATGGCATCACAACATAGAAATTCCACTAAGAAAATTTGAAAGTCCAAAATAAAGAAAGGAAGTAAGTTAGGCTCTAACGGATAGAACCAACTCCTAGAATCCTTTTCAAATATTTTTTTGACTGAGAGGCAGACCTTAGTTTTTTGGGGGCGAGGTAAGAAGAGGTGTGTGGGTGACTTTGCAGAAACCAACCAGAGTGCAGTTGGCAAAGCTTAGCCTCTCGGAAATTCAGTCGCTCTCAGACCTCTGTCGTGTATGCTTGGCGAGTCAGTTAGCTGTGCAAAATTCCACAGAGAAAAAATGATCCGCCTTGACAGGGATTCGAACCCAGAGCCCTCGATTTCCGGCCGAGTGCTTTAGCCAGTTAGCGGCGTCCTCTTCCCCTGTGGATTTAGTGACCTTTACGGGACCAGATGTTCTCGACTGCCGGACATACAATGTAACAACCAGTCGCTACAGAGCACTGAGTGCCACTGCCCACAAGGAAAGATCCCACTTAGAACACAGAGAGGCGTTCACTCTATTTGACAGATTTTAAGCTATCCGGGACTAGCCACGGAGTTCCACTTTTATGCGGGTAACTACGTAAAAGTGGAACTCTGTGCCTAGTCCCGGATAGCTTAAAATCTGTCAGTTAGCTGAGTTGCCAAACCTCCATTGTATTCGATTGCTTGGTGTGCAGTGGTGATCTTCCTTCAATCTAACCTTATACTCGCATTTTTCTATTAACCTAATACCTTTCCTTCTTTTCTCAGTCACCCAACAATCTTTCCTTCACCCAAGTGGACTTGTAAGTGGAATTATTTTTGGCAAATATATTTTGCATAACATACATCAGGCATATTTTTAAATTTAACATCAATTTTAGTAGTTCCTGACTGATTAGAGACCATATAGCATACCATTCTGTCGTATTTTAGCCAAAGAGCATGACAAAAACTTGTAAAAAAAACTCTTCGTTCAATCACAACAATAGTCAGAAATCAACAAAATTAGTTTATGTTTGGACCCATTTTAATCGGCTTGATTCTCAGAAAATGAGTTTAACATTTGTTTGTAAGAGTAATTTAACAAATAAAGTTATGGTTTTTGTTTGCAAAGGTCCACTTCTGAGTCACTGACTGAGCAATCACACATGACACTACGACCCTAGAGACTGGTCAAGATAGGGAGTCTGAGTGGGGAAAGAAAGGAATGAGGATTGGTCAATCCCTTCGACGGAAACGCCAGCTGATCCTCCTGCCCTTCCCAATTGGCTGGATTGTGGAATGTTAAAAAGGCATAGTCTTTCATTTCCATTCACATGCAAAGTTTTAAAGAAAAAATGGCAGAGTCCACCTCTCTCTCTCTCACCTCCCCACCTCCCTGGCGTCTAAGGCACCACCTCCTGCCATGATGCCGCTTGAACTGTTCCAAGCATGTACGTAGGGCCAGTCGCAAACATATTTGAAAAGGATAATAACCACCTCAAACTTCCCTCTCTCTCCAGATGATTATGAACCAACATGTGATATCCTCATGAGAATAATTTTCTGTTTGCCAGAAAGACAATAGATATTTCAGAATAATTACTGATGGTATCCGAAAGTTAGGATCCCTTGCTGTTTCTAGAAATGAAGTCTCCAGGGTGCAGATTCTACTGATGTTGCAACTTTCAGTTATGATATTTGAACTTTCACTGACTTAACTTCCTTTGTACATAAACTGTGAACAATTGTAATAAGCTAATTCATGACAGATAGCAATGAAAACTATGTACACCTACTGTGAAAGAAGCTGTGATCATCACATTAGAAAATATGAGGTGAAAGGAAATCGTAAAACAAAATGTAAGTTTAGAATGTAATGGTATCTCAAAAATATTAAAGCATTTCGTTTTGTTTTTAAAAAAGTAAAAATGAGATCAGTATATTTTGGAATCAGATTCATCACAACCAAATTAACTTCAGGTAACAAGCAAACAACATCCAAATTCACTCTTTGCATGTCAATGTAATTAGCCGATTTTCTTTCCCTGCAAGTCATTTTTTTGTGGCTGATTATGAACTATCTACCCACAGGGCATGCCTAATCTTAACATATCATCACATTTTCTCCAAAAAAAATTAATATTTATCATTAGAGCTTTATAATCAAAGCCAAATATCAAAATGAAACTGGCACACCTCAACAAGAAGGGCACAAATGTGATCAGCTCATGTTGGAGTGACATTTAAGCCATACATTCTGGAGCAGTGCTTTCAACATTCCCTTCAGGAGCACCAACAACTGCTGTGATGACCACGACTGTGTACGGTGCACACTCAGGAACGCCAAGGCGCGAACACAGCCAAGCATAGAATCCCTTCTCTGGATCAGAAATGGCAGACCTCCAACATGCCAGAGAACAAGTAATCTGTTTAGAAAAGGAAGAAGACATTGATGTTTCACTTGGGAAAAAACAATAACCAGCAGAGATAATAAATCAACTTCTCTTCCATCTTAAATGCTAATGCTAATAACTTGATCAATCAATTGATCTCATCAAGATGGAAGAGAAAATGAGAGTCAGATTGAGAATTTCCAAAATAAGTTATTTTTCAACATAAACATTTTTACATACATACTGCAACCGGTCCCGTTTGGACGGTACATGATAAGAGACACGTTGAGCAGGATTTGCCAAGGTTTAAGAAGAGCCTAAGTGATTTTTGTGTTTGAGTGAATGTGGGGATCGCCAGTAAGTAAATGCGACCTTGTGTGAATTGTTGAGTGAGTGAGCAATATGATGTTCCCCTCCCCCATTTTTTTTCTATCCCCTGTCAAATGTGACCCCCTCCCCCCCTCAGCCAGTGATACGGACCTCTAAGTGACCTCCGTCCTTTTCCACCCCCTCAATGAAGAGTAAGTGTTCCCCTTCCCTTCCCACCCCTCCCCTCCCCGACACCATAAAAAAGACATGCACTGGGCAGAAGGAATGTTCTTCTTCTTCTTTGGGTGGCTACGTGAAGTAAGGCGAAGCAGGGCTGAATAAAAGGCTGACAGGAGAAGTTGCGTGAGGCAGGTGAGATTCCCAAAGAGGACGGAGAGCCAGGTGAAGGAAGGAAAGTTTGGGATCGGGAGGAGCGGCCACTCAAGCCTCTGCCATCAGGGAAGTTGCCCTCTGCGATGGTGCAGCTGCAGCCACAAGCCACGGCCACAGCTACCACCATAAGAACTATCGTCACCATTGGTGACAACATAACAAAAAGTGACCTGATAAGTACTGTACCCTGCCCACAAATCCCACCCATTTCCCGCATGAAGGAGATGTAACTGTAAAAGTAGAGACAACGTGCGTATCATTTTGTCTGCATTTATTTAAAATATTTTTTTGTTCCCTTTCTTCCCCTCAAAATGTCATGTGAGTTCGTGTGTGCGTGTAGAATTTGTGAGAATTAGTTAGGACATTTTTGATTTATGTTATTCTGTATAAAATCTCATTCTGGGACATACTAAATACTGTTTCTGCCTGGGGAAAGTTGAAGAATGATACAACCAGTGTTAAAAGGAAGTCCTTTTTGTTTGATGTTTTTTTTAACTTCCACATCTCCCCAGCATCTAAAAAGATTGTGTTAATACATATTTTCTTGTTTGTTCTTTATAATCTCAATTCTTCTTACCCGACGCATTCCTCCTCTCAAATCGCCCCCACCCCTCTTCCTTTTTGTTGTTTCTTTCCCAGGTGCATGGGATTTCCCTTCACCCCCTTTCACCACTTGACGCATGTACCTCAAATCCTCCCACATCCTTTCCCCCTAATTGTCACCTCACTTCCCCCCGCCTGAAGGCAGAGGAGCGTGAGGCCACAATACACACATACCAATCACGCCGTTCCCTTCCAGAGTAGGCACAGTCGCAAAGTTTCACTCATAAATACATATTTTTACTCCTAACTCTGCTTCAATAATTACCTCTATACTGACCTATCCTTGCAAACCTCTTTTGTTTCATTTACTCCCATACACTGCTACATACACGCCCTCCTGTTTTTAAGACTCCTAATATTCCTCCTCCTAAGAATTTCCTCTCCTAAGAATTTCCTCGACCACATTCAACCACAACTTTCTTGGCTTACCTCAACCTCTTGCACCATTCATTTCACTCTTATATATCTGTTTCGCTATTCGACTCTCATCCATTCTCTCAACATGGACACACCAACGAAGCACACTCCTTTCATATACATCTATTACTGGAGCATCTAACCCACATTCATTTATTATCCACTCATTCCTGACCGTATCCATCTTAGTTTTGCTGCAGACACTCCTCAGATAACTCATACCCACGGCGTTTAGTCTACTCTTATGTCTATCCTGACATACCCATGTTTCACTACCATACAACAAAGTGGGGAGAAATGCTCCACATGCCACCTACCACTTTTCTTCCAGCATTCACACATCTCTTTATCTCCTCATCTATACGTCCATCTTTCACAAACATCTTACCTAAGTACACAAAATCATCCACTTGCTCAATTACTAAACCATTTGCCCTCATCATACAGTTATCTCCCTTTTCTCCTTATCTAAAACTACTACTTTAGACTCACACGCATTTACCCCCAATTCCATTCTCTCTATTGATTCACAAAACTTACCTAGGAGCTTCTGTAACCCCTCTTGGCTCTCTGAGATCAAAACAGCATCATCCGCATATAGTAGAACTCGCACGTTTACATTTCCAATCAGCACACCATCGTTTTCACTGTATGCATCTCTAACACATTTATCCATAAATACATTAAACAGCCATGGTGACATTACGCATCCTTGCTTTACGCCCTGTGTTATTACAAACCAATCACTCAGAACCCTGTTAACTCTCATACTTGCCTTACTATCATCATACATCGCCATTATAACATTCAGTAACTGCCCATTCACTCCATATTTCTTCAAAACCTTCAACAACTTCTTTCTATTTACCCTGTCATATGCCTTCTCTAAATCAACAAACGCACAATACACTTTCTTTTCGACGCCCATACATTTATCCATCACTTACTGAAGCGCAAAAAACTGGTCACTACATCCTCTCTCAGGCATTAACCCACATTGCACACACCATATTCTGCCAAAGTAATATTCCTCACTCTTTCGATAAAAATTTTGCTGAACACTTTTCCCTGAATGCTCAATTAACTTATGTCCCGATAATTAATATATTTTGGTCTTTCCTCCCTTCCCTTTGTGCAATGGAATGATGATTGCATTCTTCCAATCCACTGGAACAACAGAAGTCTGTAAGCATAAATTATATGGTTAACACAGCCGACAAATAAGTAATTTACCCCCACACCTCAACATTTCACTGGATATCCCATCTACGCCTGCAGCCTTCCCATTTTTCACTACTCTCACAGCTGATATGATCTCATTCTCACTGATCTCCTTTTCCATCATCACATTCTCACATACTCCTTCGCAAGATTCATCCTCAGTGCCTGCAACATTATTGCATAATTCTTCAAAATACTCCCTCCAGCAGTCCCTGATATTGCTCTCATCCCACATGATCTCTCCACTTTTGTTCTCTACCGCATTCATTCCCCTGCCTTCACCAACCTTAGCCCTTTTTACCCACTTCCAAAACAGCTTTTTACTGCCTTCAAAATCACTCTGCATCTTGCTAGCTTCATCCGCACGTATTCTTTCCTTGCTCTCTTTTACAACGATTTAGCATTCATTCTTTTTCTTTCTGTAAACCTCACATGCCTTAGTATGCTCATCCTCAGATTCGGCAGCGATCATATTCTTGTGCGTCTCTTTCATTTCTCCAACTGCAATTTTCACTTCTTCATTCCACCAAGCATCACCTTTCATTCTTCCTACCACTCCTTTTCCACATACACTTTCAGTACATTCTACAATTACTCCTTTTAAACACTCCCACACATTATTCACATTCTCGTTTCTGATATACTCGTCCCATTCTCTCTGCTTCAAGGATAGAGCATCCTCAAGCATGCAACCATACAGCATTTTTACCTCGCTGTCTAGCAACCTCTCCACATTTACTCTCAACTGCTTATGCGCAACATTCTTTCTTGGAACCCACTTTCTGCCCAGATTCACTTTGGAGAGTACCAAATAGTGGTCTATTCCACATTCAGCACCCCTCATCACTCTCGTGTCCCACACTAACTCCCTCAATCTCTCATCATACACAACAAAATCAATCATGCTTTTACAGTAGCCCCTTTGCCAAGTATACATATGTATTCTCTTATGCTTAAACCATGTATTCCACATGAACAATCCTTTTTCCAAGCACACACTCACCAAGTTTTCAACTTTATCATTCACTCGAGGGTCACCAAATGGCCCAACCACTCTCTCAGGTGCATCGCACCTAACAGCACCCCAGCCATTCCTTTCACCTAGTACAATTGTTCTCTCACATGGGTCACATTCATTCAAAACCTCTCTCGGTTTTTCCCAAAACTCATCTTTCACACTGTCACTCTCTCCACCCACTGGTGCATAGCATGCCACAATCACAACTCTCCTAATACCTACTTTCATGTGAACCCAGAGCAATCTAGTGGATACTAAATCGTACTTCCTTACTAGTAACTTAGCTCTCTCATTAAGAATGAGTCCTACACCTTGACTGCTGTGTACATTATTGTCAACTCCTGACCATAGTGCCAGACCACCACCATCTATAGTAACAACACCCATCCCCTTGCGCTTCACGTTAGCAAAGTTTTGAAATTGAGCTAAATACCAAGTGTTTAAATAACATGTCTTGTAGTTTTGTGCATGACCACAGTACAGAAATACATTACTGTTATTGTTTACTACCTGATAAAAAGAGGTTAAAGGGAAATTTAAATAATAATTGATTTTCTAGACCTATGTGAAATTACACTTAAAGAGCTGAATAACTCATCACTGCGGTGGTTTACCACTTCAACTGTTTCACTTGAAACACATGACATTACTTCAGCATCATCATTTAGCAGTCAGTTATTTGATAACTCTGCCAAATGCAGAAGCAGTGAAACACACCATAAATAAAAAATAATTTAAATGGAAAATTACCAGAGGTCAGGGAAATTTGTTAAAGAAAAATACCACTACATCCCAGGTGCTGATAATTTTGCCAGCAGATATCAACAGACATTGTGGAAATTGAAATTCTAGAATTTTCTCACCATTGACATTTAGTTGAGGAAATGATGACAAGTACATACAACATGAGATAAGTCCAATTTAAAGAATACCTGATGGAACGCTCCATAGAGCCCGAGTCCCAGTGAGAGAAGGACTATCATGAAAGGATACGAAAGAACCAGGAGAGGAGCCAGCAGCACCAAGTAGCACCTGCCACCTTGACTCCCTTGGGACAATTCTCTTGATTCACTCTGAAATAAAAACCATGTTGAAGGAGTGAATGGAGTCATGTGATACAGTACACATTTTGGATGAATATGAATTGGAGGGATACATACATGTTAATGGGCCAAAGAAGGAAAATATGTTGGATATAAAAAGACATAGCGAGGCAGATCCAATGCCATTCCTTGGCCTTCCCAAGCATGGATAGAATAAAATATTTAGTCTTTTCTCGCCTTATCACAAAATTTTGTCAAAAACACAATTCTAAGATTGACTAGGAGTAAAAATACACATTGGTGCCATGACAACACTGACTTTATTAACAGATCCTTCTTAAAGGCAATTAATAAACAGCCCATTGAGACACTTTATGCAAATAAGCATTATCAAGGGTGAGTAACATACCCAGCTAAAATTTTATTTATCCTTCAAGAGCCATCACCAATGGAAATGGGCATAATTTAAAACAGCAAGGAATCCTGTTAAGGGCAGCATTTTCCATGCTTTTCACCACTTCATTGTTTTTAATGACAACAGTTTTGCCTGCACTCCATCAGGTATCATCAGGTCGAGATGATTGTGCTGGCAATTGGATGGCCTTCTAAAGGCCTACTGTTAGGTCCCAATTGGCAGGCAACATTTCTCTTCTTGGTGCAAATTTTCTTCCCGCAGGTGACAATCTTCCGTTTCTGCCTGAAATAGTCTCTTCAACATGCTGTCAAGGTATTACCCATACTCCTGGGGGAATTTCTTCAGTAGTTTGAAACTTTGATAGCCTCCCAAACAATTCTTGTAAAGTAACGAGATTCCCTGGCGTTCACAGTGGAATCCTCCCGATTGATTGAGTGCCCCAGCTGAGAATGGACATGTTCCACATCAGTGGAAAGGTGGACTTGCTTCTCCATTGCCCACATTGTTCCCACAGTCGGCTCTGCCTCTCTGCCCATCTGCCAAATGTTATGCCTCAGAGGCAGTCAATCTCGTAGAATCTGTCGTACGAAAGGGGTGAGATCCCATCTTTGGATCTTAGTAGTATGTCATACATCTTTTCTTATGCAGTTCAAGCGAATGACAACATCATACCGTTTTAGCTACTGAGCAATTTCGTCCATGGTCCCAGCCAGCCGTGTAAAGATGTAAAATTTTTGGAGGTTAAATGGTGACATGTACTATGGGAGTGTATTTTTAAGGAGCTCAGTTTTACTGTGGTCGCTAATTGTGCGTGGAAAGAACAAGTTTTTGAACCTATCTGTTCAGCAGAGTATATCTCTTATTTTATCGCATCTGTCAGACCTAGAGATGCCATGAGGCGTCATGACAATATTCTCTGTGTCGCTCTGAAACACACCAGTTCTGAATATCTCAAGCAGCTTATGCCTAGCATGCAGCCTCTTGAGTCTCTAGGGGCTCCCACCTTAATCCCTCTAAAAGTTGTGAAAAGCTATTTGTTTGCTCATAGCAGTTTTTAGCAAAGTGTGACAAAGTGTCGAACAACTCTTTTCTGTATTTTAAATATAACACTATCCTTTGGTGAAGAACCCCAGAAAAGAATACTACAGATTACATGGGAGTAATATTCTCCAAAATAGACTGACAATGACACATCAATGTTAACCGTATGCCAAATAGATCTTACAAGGTAACAGACAGAACTCAATTTATTCCGTAAATTGTGAATATGACTGTCCCAGGATAATCTGCTGTCAATGTTGATTCCTAAGAAACGAGAAATGGTATTCTGTGGTATTGGTTTACCATCAATTTTAATAGTATTGTTTGCTTGAGGCTTGTTTTTGTTTACAAAGTAAATTAAATTAGATTTATCAACATTCAAACTAAGGAAATTGTAAATGAAAAACTTTCCAGTAATGGTCCACTAATATTTGAAATTTTTTAATGGTCCACTAATATTACTTGAAAGTTTTTGATTTCCGATATGGTGAGGTTCCACAAAGTGAAGCCTGAATTTATTAGTTATAAGGAAATTGTGATCACACAACTAATGCAGAAGAGTAGCAGCACTTGTCGACTTTGATATTAGGTTGTCAATGGAAGATGCAGATACTAAAACATTCATATCATCAGCATACAGCACTGGAAGAGTGCCAGTCAAAGAGTTTAAAGTGCGTGGGAGATCATTAATATATAGGAGAAATAACACTGGACCCAAAACTGAACCCTGTGGGACACCGAGGTTAACATCTTTTGCAGGTGAAACAAATCTAATCCCATCTCTATACAGGGAAACACATTGTTGCCTTCCACTCAAGTATGATTTGATCCAATCAAAGGACGTTCCTCTAATGCCAAAGCTGGCAAGTTTAGAAAGTAGATTTTGATGGTTTACTAGGTCGAAGGCCTTGGAAAAATCAAAGAATAAGGCCAGGGATTCTAATCTATTGTCCAGATTGGTCACTATTTTATTTATTACTTGGTAAGTGGCGGTGGAGGTCGATCTAGATTTCCTGAATCCATGCTGAAAAGCTGATAATAGATTATATTTTTCCAAGTATAATATAAGGCGATTATAGAAAATAATTTCAAAAATTTTGCTGAATTGATTTAGCAAAGCGATAGGTTGATAAGAACTCATTTTTTGTTTGTCGCCTTTACCCTTATACAGAGGTAGGACTTTGGCTATTTTGAGTGGAGAAGGGAACTCACCAAGTCTGAGAGATTCGGTAATTAAAAAGAGTAAAGGGGACATAATTGCATTAAAAGATTTTTTTATTACAAAAGTTGGAATACCATCCAAACCTGAGGTGAATTTGCTACCTAATTTTTGGAAGATGTTCTTTAATTCTTGATCACTGCAGGGATACAAATATAATGAATGACTGAATTCAGAGATTTGTAGATATGTATTAGAGTTAGAATTGCCAGTTGCTTGTTGAGAAAGGTAAAATTATCTACAAAAAAAAGCATAAGCCATATAAAGTGGACCAGTCATGGGAGTTCAGAAATTCACAGAAATTAGTTATGTTTTCATTGGAGAAGAATCTCCTATGTTCATACGATAGACATTTTTGAAGGGGGTTTATCATGATAGAAGACAGCAGTGGGAAATGATCTGAGATATGAGAAGTAATTACGTCTGTTTTCACTTTACTTAAGTCAATATTGGTCAAAATGTTATCTAAGAGAGTTGCAGAGCTAGAGCAAACTCTTGTAGGTTCATCAGTGGTGATATGAAGACCAAATGAAGTTAACAGATCAACCAAATCATGTTTTGCTCTGGATTTGAAGAGAAGATTACAGTTAAAATCGCCAGTTACGATTAATGAAGGGAAGGATTTTGAGCAGCATTATGTTTGTTTTCCAACAGTACGGTCATTTTATCGAGGAATAGTTCAAAGTTGCTGGGGGGAGAATGGTAAATAGTGGCGATGAATAGGTCAGAGTCCTTCAGATGGATCTGCGTTACACTAGATTCAAAAATTTGTTCTTCGTTACGCAAGTTCTGGGTGAATTTCACAGCAGAATGAGACAAACTTTCAGAAACTAGAATAAAAACACCACTGTTTTTGTGCACTGACCGGCAGAAACTGTCGGCCAAGACGTATCCTGGTAAATGAAAAGTATCTAGTTCACTAGAAACGAGCCAGTGCTCGTTAACACAAATGACATCAGGTTTGTGTTCACTCACAACGATTTCCAATTCTAGCATTTTATTGTGCACACACTGTATGTTTAAATGAAGCACTGTCAAACATTCCACTATTTGCCCTGTGTTTAGAGGCGAGGTTTTGGAAAAGAATAAAAATTAAATTCATGCATCCTATGGACCTGCAACATCATTTTACTGGCCTAAAGAGAAAGAAGATATGTTTTGTTCCTATAAATAATATAATTTGTAATGTGGAAGCTCCTACCACAAAAGGCTCAGGAAGAATATTGCCTCTCAGAAAAAGACATAAAATGTGTGAACCATCGGTTGTCAGATTTAAAAAGAAGACTTGAAAGTAACATTATTTGGAAAAAAATTGCAGAGCTAGTGACGACTGAAAAAAGAACCGTCTCAGTTCTAGAAATATATTGAAGGCTTTACATGTTGTGCTGGGTTAAACCAAGCAAACCCATGCACTGACAATTTAAAGTGATTATATTGCATATGCTGATTTTTTATCTTTACATTCTTCAAATAAAACATAGTGGTGATCAGTGTTTCAATACAAATTGGTGCAATTTAACTTGGAATCACATAACTTCCACATTTTGAGGTGTTTTGTAAAGCTACAAGTCAAATGTTCTTCGGCAATGATGGTTAGTACAACAATCACACTTAAAATACTCTAGAAATTAATTTTTTTCCTTCTTTGGAGCCAAACAGGTCCTGCATATTAAAAAATTCTTATTTTTATACTTAACGCTAACTTCTTCTCATGAAAATTACTTAAAACATGGAAAACAGAGGTATAACATTTGTCTAATTATATCTGCGGGAAGGCCCAACACAGACAATCACAATTGTGAAACGCACTTTTTTTTTAGTATTTCAACATCTTTTATCTCAGAAAGGATGCAAAATGCCATGAATTTTATTTTCAGAGGTGGTGGGTTATATCCTTACGATTATTAGAAAAAAAATTAGCTTGATTAACATATTGCCTTTGGACAATGATTAATGTTTTATAGAACCTTGTTTTCTGAGTTAAACTTTCTCAAATCTTATGAAACATAAGTGTATAGAGACTTTTTGATATCTCTGAGGATATCACTCAATTCATTTCTGAAATCCTCATAGTTTTTATGATAAAATTGCAAATTTTCATAAGATTTGGATGATAAATAAGACTGAGACAATTTTTATCCTCTGGAGGTACAAGTGCCCTCGGATACCTTGGTCATAGAAAAACTGCAGTTTCACCTAAACTTCAAATGGTTGTGACAAAAAAAAACTAGTAGAGATAGACAAGTAAAACTTCACATGGTATCATGTCTACATGAAATGATGACACATACCAAGTTTCATCCAAATCTGAGATGGTGGGTGTCAAATCTTAATTTTCTTGGATGAATTGACATGGAATGACCCTGCATTCTGTAAAATTTTATTGCTATCAGGGCAGTATTTTGATAACTGAGGGGATTAAATAAGTGCAAAGTGGAAGTAGAGTTTACAAGCTGGATAAACTGGTGAAATTATGAGCTTAACGGCAAGGAAGGCTGGATATTCATTTATAACACTTAAAATTGGTGACAGGGAATTACCGACAATGCATGCAACCCGCACAACCATCTTGCCGGAGGCACAAGATGTTCTATAACTTCCAAAGTTTAAACAGTTATGATTACCAAAAATAGGCTTCAAAAATTATTTTTTTTTGTAACATGTCTTTTATTTTAACGTGCTGAATGTAAATACACAAAAAACAACTTCGTAACTGGGAAGGAATCACAATTTATGCCTTAGCATTGAAAGGGTTAATATGAGTGAAAAATATCATACAGTGAAATCACTTTTTCAATCCCAAACTTCAGATAGGACATGCTATACTAATACTAGAACTTCAAATTTTACTGGTTATCCAAAATAGCTTTCAATAATCATTCGTTCGATGAATGGTAGATAGTAAAAACATACATATTTGCACCATATTTTCATTTCGTCTCCATGTTTTATTTTCATTTTTAAGCTAATATTTTATAAAAATGTATTTTAAGATCTGTAAATATATAATTTATGTTTATGGATCAGAAAATATCAGAGGTTCCATGATTGACTGAGCTAAATAACTGACATAAATAAACAATTATGCACTAATAATACCAATTAAAACCTATGCATCTTTACCTTACCTTATATATAATTATTCATACTAATTAGTACAGTATCATTTTAAAAATTTCTGAAGAGTTTAAATTATTTAACTTATCTATCTTCATGGTGATGTTACAACAGCCATGTACCTCAGTAACAGCTTTACACAACTTGATATGCAATGCACAGGTATTTTACAAAACATAGAAACAATGAGGGTACCCATCAAAAAAGGATGAACAACTTTGCATGATTGTTCCAAGATTTTTTTCATTTCATTGATCTACCATCTTGATAATGTCATAACAACCATTAACCGTGGGAAATTTAATTGAATTGAGAATATTTTTCAACAAATTACAGAAATAAATATGCTGAAAATAGATGAAAATGTTTAGAAGTCGAACTGATTAATTTGTCAGAATCCCTGAAAAGATGGGTGAAATATCATAAAGGATTCTTTCAGTTTTGTTAATGCTGCAGTAGATCATTCAAAACTAATAACATTCCATGCAAATGCAGAAAGATTATGGAAATAATTTACTTACAATACTTCTTTCAATTTTTACTGCATCCCATTACAGCCAACAATGCAATGCATGTGGTGACAGTATAATTTTTCCAATCACTGCTCCACATGCACTCTTTGATAAAGGACAATACTTGGGCAAGCAGCATACAAGAGAAAGAAATCTTGGGAATAAACACGTTTCTAAATAATGCCTGAGATGAGTATTCACAACTGAATGGGAGGCGACAGTACTTACACATCTGGACTTAACCACGCATTACATGTTTGTTACTTGAATTGTCTGAATACAGGCTCAACTGACAGTTGAATTTTCCAGTAATTAGTAGACCAGTGAGATCATATAGGAAACGCATGAGCATTTCAGGAATATTGCTTACCTTTCTGGCTGAGGAAACACCATTGAGAAGTCCATTCCAAGTAATGGTCCCAGCATGAAACGATGCAGCAGCTGATGAAAGGAAGGCAACCGGAGCAAAGAGAAGAGTGAAGAGGAAGATGTGTGGCCCATGACGGACGCCACACCGAGCACCATTGGCGCCTTCTCTTCCTCCCTTCCCACTGGTCCCCCCAGCCGCGGCCTCGAGCATCTCCAGCTCCTCCCTGGACACATCCACCCTCACGAGTGCCGGCGAGCCCCTGCGACGTATTGGCCCCATACATCAGCGCACACACCAGCCACCACCACTGCCAAACTCCTTCACCTCGTTCGTCCTCAATGCCAGGCAGCATGCACTTTTATGTACTACCATGCAATTACAGGGGGGGAGGGAGGGCAAAATGAAGCAAAATCCAAATAATAAAGGAAAGTAAATGAAACGAAATGTTAAATGAAAGTTAAGCAGAAAAAAATAGTCTTGAAAAAAAAACAACTAGAATTTTTCTGTAGCTTGGTCGATCATTTTTCATTTTAAATTTACAAGAGAAAATTATAAAAATTCAAAATTGTCACGACGCGAAAACTTAAATACAGGTAAGCAGTGGGAAAATAATGAAATTCAAATGAAACCACACAAACGAATTCAATTCCACTAAATTAAATGATATGGAACAAACTTTTATGCCATTCATATTTAATGAAACAAACTTATACAACTTTGAAAAAACATGAAATATTACGCCTTTATTTCACCATCAAGACATCTATTCTTATGGTAGAGTTCAGTTAAACATTGGTTTTTCCACTTCACACAGTCTTCAACAGGATATATTTATATATTAGAATGTTTAAATATAGAAATACATATTCAAATGCTTTCCATGATCAGATTAAAAACTACAAATATTTTGTTAAGTTAGAAAGAGCAAATAAAATATTAATGGGTGGAATTGCAAAAAAAAATTTTAAATCTAAACAATGTGCCACTACAAATTCTGACACTTAGAGGTCAGGAAGCAGCATAGTCAACTGTATTCCTCCACACATTACTGTGAGGGAGGAAACCTCTGGAGACTCCGGATAAGCTTACGCATTGACAAATGCATACATCATCCATTACTAGACAAATGAATGGTATGAGAGATTGGGAGAGTAGTATGTGGGCAAAAGGTGCGAGTTTTGATATCTTGGTCAGATTGATAGAAAGGACATGGATAATGAATTTACCCAGAAATCCATAATGGCAAAGTGAATTGACAGACTGCTAAAGAGCAGGAATATTATAATTCCTCGGAGCAGAGCAGTAATCTCCCAAGCAATGCTAACAACAGAGGTTTGTATATATATAGCATGTAATAAATTATTTAAGCATAGCCAGTTTCATAGCCCAGCCATTAATCATTGAAGATTTGTACTAAATCTACAAAAAATGGAAGTACCAACAGAATGGAGAAAATTTTTGTAAGTAAACAAGCATAAGCAGTAATAAGAAATCCATTATCTCTGCCACCAAATATTACTGCCAAAAACAATAGATTCAACAGAAATGTATGAAATATCATAACAGATTTCATTTTTACCATCCTTGGCTATTAATAAGAAACCTTCTAGCCATTTCCTGACAAAAGTAACTCCACAATCTTTTATGATTCAAATTTGGAGCTTCCTATTACCATGAAAAATACCAATGTGTAATCAAAAGATTACGACTTAATCCCATTATACTAGGCAAAATGACAATAATAAAAAGTTAACTCCAATTTTGGCACAACTCTGTTCTACAAGTGCAATATACTCCTTATGAATATGCTTGACTACTGATTGTTTGTTTTTTTACTTGATTGATTTATTGATTGACTTGCTTTAAAATGTGTAAAGCAAGGAGCATCACAATCCACAGATGTAGTTATGAATATTATAATGCTACAACAGGAACTTATACATTATTTCGAAAAGAAAAGGTGAGGGTAGGAAAATGAATGTAAAAGTTATGCCACTAGCTCTTGGAGGGAGTAATTCAAAGAAATATGCAATAATGGTGCAATGCAAGCAGATGGTGACCCTCATTAATTAGGGTGCAAGAATATCGATTTGGAAAAGGAGATGAGAAGAAATGAGGTCATGACAGCAGCAAGAATCATGAACAAAGGATATAAAGTAGGCATAGATGGGGTATCCATACAAATTTTGAAGAATGGGTAAAGTTATTTGTAATTTAGTCCCAATTGTGAATTGTACAATAAATGGATAGCAAGAAGCTCTTTTAGCTCTAACAGACTGTAAGAATGTGAAAACAGTTTCACTGAGTGAAGAGCAGGGTAAAAAGACAAAAAGTAAGAGCAACCATAGAGCAATTGGTTTCTTGCGTTTCCAGGAAAGAGTTCAGACAATTGTTAAAAGAGTAAGGGAAGTTACTATTGGCTGAGTCTGTGGAGTTCAGAGTGAGGTTACTCCAAGGAGGGGATACAGTGATCAGCAGTTTTCACGTCAGAAAGTGCTAAAATAAATACACGGACATCCAAAAAAAGATACATTCATTATGTTTTTGTGGTTTTTACGAAGGCATTTGAGTGGGATAAATATAAGCGGAAGGTTTTGAAGGGCTATAGAGTCAATAAGCAATTATTGAACATTAAGTAAAGGAGGCATGATAATAGTAATGCAAAGGTTAATATGGTCTTCAATGATAGGTTCGAAATGTGACAGGGTGTGGAACAAGGATTCATTATGTCACTGTGGAAGTTAAATGGATAAATGCATAAGAGATGAATAAAGGGATAACTTGGGTGCAATGATTGGAGATGTGCAACTTCTACTACACAAAATTGGAGCTGTATAACTGACTGAATGCCCACAGGAACTACAGTGAATCTTTGATAACTTCAGAGAAGCAACAGGAAGAATGGAGTCTCTTGTGACTCCCAACCTAATCACACTAAAAATGTAAAACACTGCATAGTACTCATTCATAGCAGTTTTTCGTGAAGTGCAAAGCTCTCCATTGTATTTTATTGAATTTTTTGGCAAAATGTTACTGTCCAGGGTCCCAAATGCTCGCAGCAAATTCAAGGTGTGGCCTAACCAGAGCGAAATAGCACCTCTCTTTCACTTTTTCACCCAAGGACATTATTATTCACTAGATAAATCCTAGTTTCTTTCATGCAATGCAGTAATTGCTAGTAAGTGTGTTTCCCACGATATGTATGAAGTCTGAGGCTGAAGTGATAAGCAACTGGAGCACTCTTTGTGATCTTACACACAGTTCTAGGGAACAAAGTGCTCATTTACAAACATAGATCACATTCTAGAATGCTGCACTGTCCATAGCTCCGCTTTTGTTCTTCATCACTCTGGCTTCGTTTCCAAGCTCTCTTTTGTCTATTTTCCATTAGCTCCAAGACCAACCTTCAAATACAACAGATAAGAAGAGCTTACCATGAAAATTTATTCTCAGCTTTATTTATGCCACTTCGAAAGTGAAGAAAGTCAATATGAGAGAAAGTCAAGTATGAGAAATAATTACAGAATGCTGTGATCCATTATGAGCTTCTACTGCCTGACCAAAGCTTAAGACCATCCTCTACCTCCTCCCATCCTCTACCTGAAGATCTTTCTTAAACCACAAGGTGACAAACCAAATCCCTAATATTATAGAAAGAATCACATGTGCATATACACATGTAAGATTTGGTTCTTTCTCAGCAAATTTGCCACAGAAATCCACCTCAGGTCCTACACCAGGTTAGGGTCTCTAAGCAAGCTGACAATCAAAATGAGATTGAGTACATAACCATTTATGACATCAAACTCCTTAATAAACCATAATTCAAAGAATGACTCAATCCTATGCTGAATAAAGAAATAAGCAAAATAATTCAAAGAATGTTACCTGAGCTTGGTTTGGATCAAATTCACTATTTTAAAAATAACACAAATTTTGCAAAAATTTGTACGCATAGAAAGATCATCACTTAGCACTACATATCATGCAGTGATTGGTATTCCTTTCCTGTTGTTCTATTAAAAGAATGAGGAATAAAATTGAAAATCCTAGTTTTTGCAAAGATGGACTGTCAGAAAAAAGACTGAGAAATGCAGTAACGACCAACCATTTACCAAAGAAGTTGCATGAAGCGAAAGAATAAGAAAATAAAAATGGATTGACATTCCGCGAGGAAATAAGATTGGTGCCTGGTTTGTAAGATTGGAAGAAAGCGTTTGATACAAGCTTCTATGAAGAAAAATCCTCTATCTCACCCATTATCATCTTTTCCAGATTCTCTCCGCCCTCGCCGAACTGTACCAGTGAGCGTCAAATACTGTCTGCCAGTATCTTCACCCCCAGACACCGGTCCATCCGTGATTCCGATTCCTCGGCCTGGAGCTGAACCACGTCTACGACGACGTCTGCCAGAATGCCGCCTTCCTGTACCAGTTGGATCCGTTTGTTTTTCAACTTCGTCAGCGGACAAATCGTCATTAATGGATTTCTTGCAATCATCATCAATCTTGGCCTCCGAATTGCTCTGATAAATGCAAACATCGAACAACAACTAAGCGACATGGACCACAAAATGAACATCAGCCAAGAGCGCAGGGTGAGACTTTTCTTTGGAGGAAGTAAAAAACGGAGTTTACAAACTAAAAATAACAATTCGACATCGAGTTTTTCTTCGGATTTTCATAAATTCACTACAGAATATCAACATATGAGGTACCTTGGAAGACACTCCGTTTTCCGATTGATGTATTTCTGGGGAGGGGCTTGCACCATTAGACACTATTTTCATTTGCCCATTCTTAACAGGCACGAACGCCGACGGTGGCTTCAAGTCATCCATTTTTCTTATAAAATCTAATTTTCTCGACAAAACTGAGGCTAATTACAAAACTACCTCAAATGTAAGGATCATTTGTAACTAACATGCCCCCATTACTTCGGCACTTATTTCAAGTGTTTGGGGTTGCTGCGCTGAAGAACACAGCGCGATTCCGCGCATGAATTGAGCGAGAAGTTGACCAATGGCGTTGCACTCAGAATACGCGGTATTTTTTTAAAATGAGTCTTTCCAGTATCAGTGAATGGTATATATAAGAAATACTTATGAACATCAGATTCACAAATTATGCATTTCGAATAAGTACATCAATGCTGATTTCCAATTTAGCAGCTCCTCTGATGAAAAGGCTTCGACTCATCACGCAGATTAACGTAACAGATACCATTTGAATTTGACCCATTGTATCCAAAGTTTTGGAATGCTGAAGGTACCACCTCCCTCCAACAAGTTATGTACCATAACCTCCAGTAGTAACCCATTTTCCCCCTACATTCCAAATCCCAAAACACACCATGGAAGTTTTCATTAAAACTGATTCCAAAGGAGGCATGGAAACGCAAAGGATAAAATGTTGTACCAATGTCATTACACAAGTCTTGTTGGCTGATTTGCATTGTCCCACACTTACAGTTTCCATATGTTCAGTCATCAAATAACTCATGAGGGAATTTCCTAAATTATTTTTAAACCCTCAATGCAGTCATTTCATTTGTCAATTAAAATGCTAAAATCTCAACCTGAAATGTCATTTCATGGAGTCCCAGGATACAGTATGGGTTTTCTGAAAAAACTTGGGCAAACAAGAGGTCATGATGGTCCAGGATGGAAATTATTGGTTTAGTGCCAAACTGCAGCTGGCCACCCAAAAAATTAGAATGTTAACGGGGGCAGGGAAAAAATATTTTTTGTAAGGAATATCATTACTTTTCTGAACCAGGCCAATTGGAATCTCAGAACTGCCACCAAAGATCACTACCGCCTTCGTCAGAAATAAGTAGGTACTCAGTTTATATATATATAACTGATTTTGCCAGAGATATGACAGCTTAAGCTGCAATTTTGATTATTTGAGGCCTTAGGTAATGGCAGTTTTAATTCTTGATATTGATTTTGTTCTATGCTTGGAAATTGCCTGAAAAGTACATTTTTTGCATGAAATTTCTAACTTTTTTCTTAATTTCAATAATAGCTTATTCACTTGGTAACCTGACGGATGGCTAAAATGATTTATTTTGCTTGAGTCATTTGCAGATTTTATTTTTAAAAATGATCAATATAAAATAGTTCTATTGAATTCTCCATTTCGGTTTTTTCAGCCTATCTTTTATAGGTGCTTTTAACTGATTTTGCAGAGTATCTGCATTTGAAATGGTTACTATTGGTGAATTTTAGTAAGTTTTCAGCTTAATCCCAACCTCATGATGCTGAGTGCATTCAACATTTATACTGTAATCTGCATTTAGTGTGTCACATTTTTTTTCTATCGAGTAGGGTGTATCAGTATGCATAGGGTATCACTTTGGTATAATTTAGGTAGTTCTTTTTATGATTGATTGCTACAAACAAACTATTCTAAAAATTGAACTCCAACCCTTGCAATTCCAAGTGGCTCAACATTCATTATTATGAAAGTATATCAATCACTGTCATTTTAAGGGTTTAATACATTTTTAAGATACTTCAAACTATTGCAGAAATCAACTATTCCACCAAAATTCTAATAGGCACATAATTGTTTTCACTAAAATGGAATAACATAAAAATAAAACAATTGTTCCTATTCACATTTATTGAACTAATCAATTACAAATCAAGTATGAAATATTTCTTTTGGCAAACATGTATGATTAACAAAAATATAATTTCTTTATCACAATGTTTGAGGCAAATTAACACCTGAGGCCTCCATCCACACAGATCAGCACATTTTGAATTCTGTAAAAATCTAAAAATAATCACCAATGGTAAATCTGTACGATAGGCAGAATGCCAAAGGAATGTTTTCATAACTTAACTTTGTCATTCTGCCATTGCCACTTTATTGAAGCACAGCGGACTGACCTTGGAATTAGGAAAATTTGCCCCTTGGAGAGAGACAACTAATACCAAGGTTTGATGCCACAGACAAATGTCCACAGGAAGGGACAAAGACTTACCTCTTAGAATTACAACAATTATGCAAGATGTTCAGAAGCAAAAAGCAATTCAATGAAAAAATTGAGTACGAAACAGCAATAACAAATTACATCATAATGATCTGGAAATAGTAATATCTCAACTGAGTCAATAATTAAAATGACACCATCAATGGTTGTTCTGCTTGTTCCATCAAAATTTTTGACTGTGGACATCCATCATGACAGTAATATCACTGTTAGAAGTAGCATAAAAAGATCCATTTACAAATATTTATATATTATTCCTGCTCATTAACTAAGGAAATAAGAGGGTAAATTTTCACATCACTTACCCATATTTCATTAAGAATACCACCAATACAAGGTTTCATTAAAAATATTTGTCATAATAAAATTATCCCAAACCAAGGTAGCATTCTGAAGACAGGTTGTCTGCTTCTTTCTGTAATGCATATTACTATCAAGTTACTTTCAGCTGAAAAATGATGATTATGCATACAAGTTTCTTCCACCACATCTCCTCTCTCTCTCTTCATTCAACACTCAATTACATACTGCATTTGAATGACAGCCTCTTGGCAGCATCACAAAAGTTTCAGGACAGCTAAATTGATTTTTTTCAGAGCAAACATGATAGCAATAAACCATTACAAAGACAGATACTTATCACACCAAATAATGCATTATAATACAACAGGTACCATGCCAAGACAAACAATAGTTTTTTTTTCAAGACAAGTTTATGGCCTTCTTCCTGAAATGTTATTGTGGAGGTAGAAGCAGCACTTGGCTTTCTTAAGCCCATTATGGCATGTTGTGAGCGAGGCAAGTGGTAAGTGACAAAAGGGATTATATATATATATAATATATACACATACATATAGACATTCTCACACACACGTTCACACACACAACCTTTACCACTGACAAAAAAGGTTACGGGCTATTACCATCCATGGCATACATAATGCACCTTGGAAATAGTGTTCCATAAAAAATCCTCGCTCTTTCTTTATCTATGCCACTGCAGCTGCTTGCACACTTGAGAAATTTGAGCCACAGCACAGGGACGGTTTATAATTTACAAAAACATATTTCATATACACAAGCATGTGTATGTATTAGAAGCATATATACAAACAAGATCACATATGCGAGAAGATGCATACCCACGCATATATGCATAAATATTTCATCAAATGCCATCACATCTTTAAGTGAAAATTCTTCTTGACTAAAAATGAGTTTTAGATGTACATTTATAGTCAGGAATTAAGCAAAACATAATAGCAAAAATTATGTACAATATTTAAAATTGAAAAGTAATATTACATAATTTTTCTTTTCAACTCATTCTTCATGAATTCCTTCACTCATTGTGCAGAGTGTTTTCCTAGCTCTGTAGTTAACTCATCAACAGGATTCAAACAATGCACCACATTCAGTACACAGTGATATCAATGAAAAATTGAAGAGAATGTGCAAATGAGAAGGGTTGGAGACAAAGGAAAATGATCCACTCAAAAGCTATGCCTATCTTATCACTTAAGATGGTCCATATGCAGGCAGCTAAATC
Source organism: Ceriagrion tenellum (assembly GCA_963169105.1). NCBI lineage: Eukaryota > Metazoa > Arthropoda > Insecta > Odonata > Coenagrionidae > Ceriagrion > Ceriagrion tenellum. The sequence goes on along the minus strand of OY720639.1, from coordinate 139,307,024 downwards.
ACTTGCTTCATCCAACAACATTAATAAACTGTAGTCATTCAGTTCTGATGTTTTTCTCACCTCACCAGTGATGAATGGTAAGTGAAGCACCAAAAGCAACACTTATCATGGAAGAGCAGCTCAGCTGCAAGAAACTTCAGACTCATGGTGCATCATTCATAATGAATGATATCCAACACCAAATTCAAATGTCTCCCACTAACTCTGCGGAATCTGAATATTATTTACAACTGACCCTACCAATGGGGTCCATTTCCTTCTTTTTTAGTTATCAATAAAAATATTTTCATTGCCATTAGTAAAAAGTCAGGAGTTATTGTTATTGATGACAAATAAAAGCAAGAAGGCCACTCTCTTCAAGGCTCAGCCCATCCACCAACTGTCACGTGAATATCTGTATTTGTACCCAAGACACACTCTACATGTCTTCCGTCGTGTCCATGTCACACGCCACTTCTTCCCGGAGCACCAGAACCACTTGTGCTGGGGGCATCGCCGTGCCCATGCCCTCCCTGGCCATCTGGAGGGGGACCCCCGGCTCTGGGTACCAGGAGCACAGTGCCGTCAGCTGACTGCTGCAGGCTGTATTCAAACTGAGAATATGGCCGGCCCTCTGGATCCCTCAGGGCCTGCAGGCATTGGGGGAAAAAACTCAGCTATGACAAATGCCATCAAATGATGAAATACTGATATTCATGTAAAAAAATTCACCATGATAAAATCATTTGACCGGACAGAGATTCACTAGTGATTCTACCTAATGTTGTTCAGTATAATTATGAATACAATTTTGGGGTATTGGTCAATCTTGAAAAAGTACAACTCAAGCAAAACTTTTAAAAGAAATACTACATACAGCCAGAAATCAAAATTATTGAAACAAAATAAATAGTACATTACGTAATCTTAGAGTCATTTAGAGCATTTTCATCCAATACAATTGACCTTGTCAGCGAAAAAAATTGTAATCAATAAAATATTTTTTTCCCTTTTTTATTTTTTGCCTAATTACAATATTTAAATCACATACATTTTCATTCACAAAAATACACTCCTAACTTTTATTACATTGTTGCAACGCTTTAAGACAATTTATTACCCTAATGATGATGGAAGAGTATTTCATAAAAGCATTGGTAGCAACCAAATATTTAAACTGGTGTGAAATCTGAGAAAATTTCAAAGATGTTATTCGCCAGGAAAGTACCTACCAAATCCTTTATGAAAAGGCATTTTGTCAATACGCTAAACTGTTCCCTCTTGCATGCCGCTGTTTGAACTGCTATTGCACTCATATCCATCTCCATCAGCCACAGGTATTCAATATATTTTTTTGCTAATTATATTTATATTTGAATCAACAACAGTTTTACACTATTCTAGCTTTATCTATTGTGATATTACTTAGGCCCAAGGATATCAATAAATTTGACAAAATGTCGGTAGTGGCAGGTTGAGTTGTTTTAAAATCGACTAACACTCCAAAACAATATCCATAATTACATGTTGGTGGTTGAAAGAAAAAGAAGGGAATTTCAGGGTAATATTGCAAGCAAGCCATGATAACTCAGCTGGAATTTTGACATATTTTCTCAAACATTACCATCACAGCCTACAAGGAAGCACAGAAAAGTATTCATAGTTTATACAACACACTAGATGGATCAACTCTACAAGTTCATTTTAGAGTAACACATTAACCTTATGGACACCTTATCTAAACACCTTAGGGACAGTGCCTTCTCCTAGGATATCCCACATGAGGAAACACAACAAACAGGAAAATTCTAATGAGACAAATATTATGGCATGTGGCTTAGGTATGCATAAATGCTTAAATGAAAATATGGATGGGCTGATACCAAAAATTCTATACTCATTGCTAAAATTTTCACAACACCATTATTAATTGGTACTTGATTCTTTAACTACACAAGTAAAGTAACTCATCTATATGTGGGAGTCAGCATATGTACTAGAAATTATTATTAGTGCCATTCATTCTGTTTATTCAACAATCATAATGAAGAATGAATTAATGTGGAGACTTGCCTACCATTTCTACTGCCTACCACCGATGAGCATGCAGTGAAACTTCTATTTTAAGCTTTTGAAGGGACTACCTCCAAGCAAAAATAGAAGTGACATTCAAAAAAGATTAAACAGGGAGGAAATTATTACATGGACTGGGACCAAAACAGAGTAAAATTATTACAAAATCTAAGACTCAAGGTTTCACTCTATTTTCTCCTTCAGTGTTTGCCTAGGCATCAAATCGTCTTGTGGAATTAAGATGATACCTAAAATTTTTGATACCAACTACTAAGTATGGATTGGTAATGAGGGATTGACGGTCATGGAATCCCATCCTTAGAAAAGATTAAACTGATCTCATTTGAAGTTTGCTCAATGTACTTCTGTCCATTTCGTAGAAAGTTGATTTTATTGAAAGCATACTTCTTACTTTCTGTTAGTTACTTCATTTCAAAAATATTTCCCCATAATTGGTTACATCTATGAACTTCGACAAAGCCTACAGTTGTTTTTGGCACAAAAAGACCAATAAGTAAAGAAAATAAAAGCTAATATGCAAACAGAAATTAACATATATTTCCCTTTGATGGATGTATTACTTGCCAGGCACAAATTTCAAAAGACACCCAAGGAATAGTCCAGGGAAAGGAGAAAATTCCAGAGAAAGAATTAGGAAAATGGTGAAATATTCCAACTTACCTGAAAAACATGTCGATATAATCGAGAGAACTTCTCCTTGGCCAAGCGATGCTGCTCCAACATCGTATCTCGATCCCTATTTAGCTTATCTTTTCTGTCTCGCATCCTGCGCACTTCATCAGCAAGGGAAAGAATCTGGTCAAGTTTCCTCTTACGACAATTTTGTGCTGCAACCTATACATAAAAAGGAATGTAAATTGAGACACATGGAGACAGATTGTTGGTGAAAAATGAGAAGCATGAATTCTATACCTTAATTTAACCAATTCATTGGCTTTTCCAATCCTAGACTAAAAAGACAGCAAAAAAAATGGACATATTTAACAGTAATGCAGCTGAAAAAAAATAAATATTACCAACAAAACTTTTAAAAAGGCAATGAACCACAACAAGTTCATGTGGTGGTTCATTCATCATACATTCACCATATTCACCTTGTTCTTTCCTCTACGCCGAATGTCTCTGATGAGACCAAGTTGGGCCTCCGTCAGGTCATGCTTCGAAAGGCGCTCATTGAACTCATCCATGGGCAAGTTGATGATGTCCGCGACACATATGGGTACACCCAAGGCACGTGCTCTTTTCTCATCCCGTGTCAGCTGATGCTGCGTCATATGGGAATGGTGATGCTGGCTATGCCTTCGGCGAGGAGTCACTTCCTCCACACAGCTGCGGGCACTCTCTGGAAATATTGAAATATGGTCCATCTGTTTAGATATACACCACTACTACCACAGGCCTTGTGCCTCAAATTTTACTTCAAAAATTGGAATTTACCAGATTCAGATGACATAATTTTCACTTAAATCAAAGACCTCTCACTCCCATGTTACCAGGAGAAATTCATGAAAATTAGCAGTTTGCAATTCTTTTTTTTAAGTAAGTTAATTCTGCTCTAATCAAAATTATATTGCAAATTTATTTCCAAAATGTATAGCTCATAGACCCATAGGCTATGGGTTAGAACAGCTTTAACAAGCTGCTAGCAGACAATCGTGAGCTCCTGGGAACCTCTTATGCTCTTCACCTCTGAATTTCATTGAGCTTGAGGTTCACAAATCACTCAGTAAATCATCTTATTTTTTTCATCTGGAATAAGGTGAAACCCTTAGAAATATCCCAATTCAGATAGAGATTTCGATAATTACATAGAACTTTATAAAACAATGATGACCATATCTGGAGAAGATTTCCTTGTTTTCACCACCACTAAATAAAAAAAATTACGTTTCTTAACACAAAACAAATATGAGTCATGAAGTTCAACATTAAAAAGAAAGCTTCCCAAGATGTAGGAGTCCATTCACAATTCTATCCAGGAAGATTTAATCCAAAAACACAACCCTGGATGTAAACTTATGGTGAGGCAGAAAAAATACAGTAAAACCTCGTTAATTCAAAATTGAAAGGACCAAAAAAATTCGACTTCGAATTATCCGGGTTCGAATTAAACGTGCTTTCAGAAAATAAACAAATATATTCCGAATTTTCCAGAAAATCATTGGAAAACTATATTTTTTATCAACAGGCACAGAATACATGCTATTCGGAGTAGTTGAAGACCACAATTCTTCAATTTCGTGAGAATAAAATACTTCGAGGTTATCCGACTTAAGATGATTTGGAGAAGTACGCTTTTTTAGACGCGATTGCACAAAAAAAAAATGATCTTCGGGCATGAATCTGCTGTGACGAACGTCGTGGAAAAATGAATTGACACAGTGGGAAAGGAGTCAAAAATGACCAATACGGAATGATTTCCAACAGTCACACTATATTTAATATACTAAATTACAATTATGATTACACGACAATGACCGCAGGCTAGCTGCCGAAACTTGATGAACGATGCCTGCTGACAAGGAACACACTTCGGTGGCTGGCAGAGGAGAAAGCCACTGCGATGAAACGTCCGGTCGGCGCAGTCAAAGGAGGGGAGGTAGCTCCATGAGCGAAAATGTCCGCGGCGAAATTATGGCCAAATTTATGCCGAAAATTTGGCACACTGCATGCGGTGATTCACCTGTCAATTGTTTCCAACATCCAACAACGGCGCCGCGTGTTGTGTCAGCCCGCAGATACTGAAATGCCTGCCACGTATGTCCAAGACGACAATTTCCTGCCTCACTGAATTTTTCACCCGTCAATCACCTCAATCTTCACACAAATTGAACCGCGGATACAGTCAGCTTGAGTAAATTTGACGAGATAATTTTTCAACGTACAGAAGAGGCGACCTTCTGCGTCCACATTTCATGCTTCATTATCGAAGTTCTTGGCAAAAGGAGCACCGTGCATCGATCTAATAGCACAGCTTATCCATCCTTACCATCGGTGTGATGCTCTATGGACCTGTACTGGGTCTCAATCAGTCAAGAAATTGCCCATTATTTCCGAGAATGCATTATGTGTTTGGATGGAGAGGACGGTAGAGCCATAGAGCATCAACTGAAGGTCAGCTAGGGTCTCCCCTCCCTCCCAGGATGGAAACCCAGGAAAAAATTATGACGCAGTTTTGGAAACTTTCCCCTCATAAGCAGTCCCTCTACCTTCTCCCTCCCGTACCTAGTGATTCACAAGAAGTGTGGGGGAAGAGCAAATACATGATAAAAAAAATACAGAGAAAGTTGGCAAATAAAGCTCTCCAGCGACTAGGGGAAGACAGGAATCTGAGGATCAAAGCGAAGTAAGTTAGAGAGGTGGTTTTCCGATAATGCACATGCTTAACCAGGAAAACGGATCAAGATTGTCTCTCTGGAATACTCCACCACGTCTATTTCAGATGAATGGAAGGAAAAATTTTACCTTGTCCGTAAGATAATACATATGTTGTGAGTCAGCGAAAAATTCCAGTAGAATCCCAAAGATTGAGTTTGATATTCTGTCAAAAATGGCATTTATGATTTTGCAAAAAACTTCGTCATATTTCCAAAGAATATATTGAAGATTTTTTTGGTAAAGTTTTATTGGAAATGAAAATTGTTATAAATGTTTGAATGACCATTCTAGCTACCAGCTGCCTAAAAACACATTACAAAAGTTATTTTTTGGAAAAAAATGAATCTATAGTGGTTTGTTTACTTTTCTTTGCGTAGAGTTCGTGCACATGTTTACACAGAATGCTCAAGGCTTGGGAAAGATTTTTATCGAAATTTAGTTTTTCTCGTAGTGCCATTTCCACCGTCGAAATAGCAGAAAATGCCTCTTTATGAGTCACTCGAGTATTTATCAGCTGCTCTTCGGCCTCCTCTTCTCCATCTGAATCACTTACTTCTATCCCGCATCTGTCGCCATCGAATTCATTTGATTTGGCAATCGTGGTCTCTTCAACGGGGCATTCTTCGAAAGTGGTGATCACATTGTCATCGAATGGATGTATTCCGGAAAATTAGTAGGACACTCAATTTCACCATGAATTTCAGGCCAGTCGAAATCTTCACTTGGGCCATTTACGTTTAAAGCCATTTCTTCCCCAAAACCGGCTTTACGGAAGCAGTTTGCAATAACAGATGAGGAAACTTAATTCCAAGACGCACAGATATTCCTCATCGCATCCAGCATGTTCCACTTCCTAATGTCTTGAACGGGAATATTTCTTGCGGTCTCCCTGATCATGTACCTCACCAAGTTCTTTCTATACCATCCCTTGAGGCAATAAATAATCCCCTGATCAAGAGGCTGCATGTAGCTAGTGGTGTTAGCGGGAAGGAAAATGACTCTAATATTATTTAGACTGAGCCCTTCAATGCTGTGAGCAGTGCACTGATCTATTAAAAGCAGAATTTTTCGATTCTGGCCAGCCATTCTTCTCTCAAAACTTGTAAGCCACTCAAGAAATAAAGCTACGATCATCCAAGCATTTTTATTGGCACGATAATCGCAAGGAAGGGTTTTAATTCCTTTGAAACACCTAGGGTGGGCGTATTTTCCTATCACCATGGGCTGAAGTTTTTCGGTGCCATCGGAGTTGCAACACAGTGCGACAGTCAGCCTTTCCTTGCTTTTCTTCCCTCCACGGCATCTTTCTCCTTTCATGGCGAGCGTCCTATCTGGCAGAATGTTATAGAAGATTCCACTCTCATCCATATTAAAAATATCTTTTGGAACGTAGTCCTGAAAAATGTGTTTGACATTTTCTCGCCACCTTTCAGCAGCACCTACGTCCACAGATTTGCCTTCTCCAGACACGCACAAAGACACAATATTATTCCTCTTCTGGAATCTCTGCAGCCACCCATTGGAGCACTTAAATTCTTCGCCTAATTTAAGAGCAATCATTTCGGCCTTCCCTTTTACTAAGGGACCAGACAGAGGGATATTATTTGCCCTACATTGGAAGAACTAATCCATCAACTCGCTCTCTACCTTTACGTGCTTGGCTCCCCAATTTCTTCTCTTCCTGCCGTCACCCTTTCCGCTTTCTGCTTGTGATACTATCGCATCACTATTTTAAATGTAAGTTGACAGCGTTGAATGCGGAATACCGTATTGCTTTGCGATTTCCGTTTTTGTTTTCATCCCAGTATCCACCTCACAAAGAATATTCATCTTCTCCGTAAGAGTCAGTGCGTTGTGTTTTCTTTCGGAAGACATATCTGCACCGGTCTTTCGTCAATAAGGGTAATCGTAAAAGCAATTTAAACCTACAATGGAGGAATAAATGCCTGGCTATTAGTGAGAATGACGCTAAAACATTTTCTTAGGCGACTAAAACAATTCAACAGAGAAAAACAGTACTGGGCTCAATCATTATCACCACATTATTAAGTTCCTCACGTTCGATGCGAGTGGCTCTAACATTAATGTGACATGACAGCAGAGTATTAAAATGTTTAATGTACCTGGTCAATACTCGTGTCTGCAGAGGTGGATAAAAATTATTACTTTTCCTTTCACCTGATAAGTCAAGAGGTCAACGTGACTTCCCTGGAGAGGGTCAAGTCGTCAGGTGCAGAACCCTTCAGTCAGGGTTGTCATGGATTATGACCACCAATCATCTGCCTTGACAGTTCGGAGAGAAGGGAGGCACCAGAATGAGAGAGGGGAAGGCAACAGTCTATTGGGCTTGGGCAAGAGAGGGGAAGGCCGGCAACCGAGCAGGCAGGATAGGAAGCTTTTCGCAGCCTTCTCTCAACAGATTCCTCTGTTCGCAGCCCACGGCGCACGATGTAGTTCCCGGAGTCGTCTGTATTGGGCGTAACAGTTGCGCCGAGGCTCCGTCCCTTGCCAGTGGAGGGAGGGGTAGCGGAGAGGAGGAGAGCCATCTCTCTCGACTAGAATTAACTGACATTTGTAACTTGATATTCGGGGAAAAAATGAGCCAGCTAATTACCAAGGGTTGCAGCTGCGACGGTATCGGGTTACGCAGGGGGAAGTGAAAGGAAGACTTTGAAGGGGTATGACTCAAGTTCCATTCCTGGTATTGGCATGGTTAGGAGACGCTCTCACGGTCTACGACCCTTGCCAAGAAACGGAAGTACCTACTCATGAGATATGTGATATGGGGAGAACAGCTTAATTCCAAATAGATATGTAGTAAAGGTTGGTTTTTTCAAGTGCGGGACAATGTTAATCACTTCAAAATAAGCCCTTCCAACCTAGTAAAATGTGCCGCTGCCGCCGAGGACGACTTTGAATTAACCGTTAAAATCGGGAGTCACGGGGCGAAATGTGACTTCGAGTTACATGTTAAGCGGTATTTCGAATTATCCGTACCATCTAGCACGCAATTCCCTATACCGTTTGCTGGGGACAGCTCACAACTTCGAATTATGCGGTATCTCCAATTAAGCGGGTTCGAATTAACAAGGTTTTACTGTACTTTGAAAAAATTTTGAGTCAAAGAATTTCATGAATTCGAAAAAAGCAAAACTAGACATTTTGAGGTCCTGCCCTTGCTATGTTATCTGCAAATGCATTCATAAAATGTGCCAACCACATAAAGTTAGGAGCTTAAAGGCTGCTTTACACAGTACATTTTATTGTACAAACGAATGTATCATAGAATGTACAAGAAACTGAATGGAATTGGAGCAGGTTCTATTTCCCGTTAAGTCATTCAGACAATCATACAATTTAATGCTTTACATGGTACAATTGCCTTCATGAAGGAATTTGTACATTCCTTTGTACAATAAAATGTACTGTGTAAAGCTGCCTTAGGACGGAAACTGATATAAAATTTGCTCATCAGTTGATGAGATGATTTCAATAGTGATTTGCAGAAATCTCTGTTCAGAGACTCAGACAATAACTCAACTTCAATTTATGGAGCTATTAACATCACTCAAATCAGTTATTCATGTAACTGGAATTCATTAAAATTATAATACAAAGCTGGTTTAAAAGGAACGTTCAAAGAAGAAATTATGACTTAACTGCGCTGGCTCTCACAGCATTGCTCTGATGATTATATAAAGGCTGTCCTGGTATTTCCACTGCGTTGATTAAGAATTTTCTCAGGGATGTTTCTCATTCATTGCAACATTCATTATCATTTCAGCTCTCAGGAGGATTTACTACAGAACCAAAATGATGAATAATGCTACAATGCATTTGAAAAGTCAAAGAGAAGATTCTCAATCAATGCAATGGGAATACCCAGAAGACTCAACACTAATATTACAGGAAAATTGGAATCTAAAGAGAAAAAAATAGAGAAATAACTAGGGATGAGTCAATTTCACTTCTCGATTCCAATCGATTCCCGATGCTCGATCCCGATTCTATCGATTCTTACTCCTAATAACAGAGTGGGATATTGATATACCAGTAGCGTACAACTATCATTTAAATTCAAGTGTTGGCTGAAATAAAATAACAAAGACAATTAAGTCGCTCAAAAAGTATATTTATTAACAAATAGCAAATATATCCTCAGCTCATTGAGGTAGTACATAAAGAGTACATATTGATAGCGTAAATCCAAAATTACTGAGATAAATATGATGTGATAAATGAATTTTGATTTGAATATTTATCTAACTGGAATCGATGGAATCGGAATCGACTTAAGGCGATCGATTCTCGATACCGATTCTAATCCTGAGAATCGGTGGAATCGAGAATCGACATTTGGATTCGACTCATCCTTAGAAATAACATGAGATAAGTACCTGCTGGAGAATGGTCCAAGTGATGCAGAGCTCCCATGTCCCTATCAGATGTGAGAACTTCTAAACTGCGGTGCCGTGGGGAGGACATCTTATCCCTGGCAGGTGGACCTCTGGGGGCTGATGCCCCTTCTGGCGGCAGCGAGTAGGAGTGATTGTGCATGGTGGTGCCATCTCGTAGTCCAGGAATCAAGCCTGTGCTATCACTGAGCACTAAAACAGACCAAGAAGCTAATTTATTGATTGTGCTTCCAAGTAAGACCAATAAGGTTGAGAAAACTATTTACCCTTTGTCACACCTTATCTAATCATGGCTTTTTAAGTTATTGGCTATGAATCACAATTTCAGCTGACACCCTAAATATATCATTAAACATGTATCATTTGCACTTCAGCTTAAATGAATATAGTCCAGGGTCAAATTTATAAGATAAAATTCCAACCAAAAGCACAATTTTATTCAAGTTATCTCTAAAACAACCTGTATTTAAAGCTTTATGTTGAACAAATTTCTCCAGTTCCTCCATAAAAAATATAAGAAGTTAGCTACCAAATGACATTAAATGATAAGATATTAAAATTGTTTATTTTCCATACTTTCCATAGGAGAATTGACTCTATCAAGAGGGAGGAATGAATTATGTAGTTTCCACTGTTTAAGTATTTCCATAATTCAACACTTATGTTCTGTCACACTTACACCATGAGTACACAGACTGACCAATAACAGTCATTCTAACTTATATCATCCTAATATCTGTATTTATTTTTTTCTGTTTTCAGTCTTTCTTACTTAGCTAAAGGGCCTGAGTCCAAAAATAATGTATACTTGGCAATATCATGAGGTCTTTCCCTTAATAAATCATTATCTCTGAAATATTTACTACACTAGAGGGGTGCCTTACTATTCTTTTTGGTGAACAGTTCATTTAGATCCAGTTCAGGGGTCAGAGCAGTTCAAAAGAACAGATCCAAAAGAACGTACATTGCATTGTAAATGTGGGAGTGGGGTGGGCTTCATGGAGTCTTAGTTATCAGAATAGCATACGAAGGTCATGTATACATTTCTAAAATGAAACTAGGTAAATGGAGATTTTCATCCATTCCACCTCCTTCACGTTCTATGTGATCACTCATAGCATGCAAATAAAAGTAATGATAATTAAATCAAAATTTTTACAACATAATTGTAAAGCTAAATAATATTTCATGAACAGCATCTTCAGTTCCATTGGTAATGCATGTATTCTTTATCAACCTCATTGCATTAGATGATCGAACTTCAAACTACAAAAATATTGGAAATAATGGCTCCAAGTTAAGTAAAAATGATCAGTTGAATATTAAATTATGCAAAATATGAGAAAAATGTCAAAACAGCTTCTACCGCAAATCGATAGATTATAATGTCCAAAAATGGCACTTGAGGCTGTTTCCTCTCCACTGAAACATCTATACAAAATACGACATGGCTGTAACACAAATTATACCTGAGAATATACATATGTTCAAACATTTGCGATGCAAACTCTAGGCAGGTATCACTCCGGGTATGAATACTCGGGCTCTTGGTTTTGAGTTTTATTATCACTGCCATTCAGCCAACATTGTATAAAAATGCAGAAGAATTAATACATTGATAGCTTCATTTAGCGAAGTAAACGATGATTGGTAGCTTTTCATTATTTGTTGTCCAGGTTGGATGATACTTTCGGTGAATGGTAGAGCATAAGAATGCATAAAATACCTGCAGTGTGGAATAATTTAGTTACCACTTTCTTACTCAATATTCGACTCAAAACGTAAGAATGAATTTCCCAGATCAAACCTAAATTTTCACTTAATTGAACATTACTAGTCTCCATAGAAATGCAAGTGAATAATAAAGCGTTGCATTTTTATTTTCCTTAGAATCGTAACCCATCCCACATATTGTCAAAGAATGCATGAATAATTTCTGATCGGAATAGGATCGGGCTAACATACCTATTTAAGTTTTTTTCTGTATGCTACCATAGCTGAATTCCCAGCTGTTTGACGAATCTTTACGAGAAACTCTGCAGTTGAACTCTATTGAACGTGATGCCAACGCCACTTTCTGAGCAGTGTACTGTAGCTGAACTCTATTAAGCATGCTGTTCTTTCAGATCAGTGTTCCGAGGGTGAACTCTATTGAGCATACTGTAAAGGTTCTCTCTTGGAACTCAAGGATGAGCGTAAGCCCCGCCCTCTATGAGGGACGATATCTAATGGTTGGGTGGATTGTGGTTCCAACACCCCCCCCCCACCCACCAGTTAGTTATTACCCATTAGCTTCTGCTATACATCCCCACACTCCTTAGCCCTAAGCATTTTAATTCATAGCAATCTAATACATAAAACACAGTATGTAAAAGTCATGAACTCACAGGGCCGTGGTCCATGGCCTGGGTCCCCAAGGTTAGGAGCACGTGCATGTCGGAGTCCAGGGTGGGACGGAGAGTTGAGGGCACTAGCACCCCCAGAGGGAAAGTCGGGACTCGCAGCACCGGCCGTCTCTCCAAATGCATACTTTCCTGAGGACTGTGGAGCGAGAGCACCACCAGCAGGGGAGTTGGACCTCAATGATGGACCACCAGAGATGCCAGATTCCGGTGAAGAAGGTTGAGGACCTGTTACAGAGTGAAACATTAGAAACTCCCAAGTCAGTAAACATGGGTTATTTTTTACCCATAAAAGTTAACATTTTACAGCCACCAAGTACCAGGGACTGAAAATTGATATTTGAGCTCTGCATCCCAGACAATCACATCTTACATTTTGAGCCTCCAATTGACACAATCAACAATAACAAAGCATTGAGGGAAGATGGACAATTTTAAAAGGTCACTCAAGTAACATTAAGACTCATGAAAACCACTAGGGTTGAAAATCTAGGTTTCACTGAGACCCAAAATTGTCCAAGGGATAAAAATAGAATTGAACTTCATCAGTTCTGGAGTTCATGTCGTTCATCAATCAAATTCCTTGAATGTGATATTTTTAGGAATTTCAGAGTAAAATATCAGATGAAATTTAAATCCTTGGAAAATATTATGCATCAGATGAGCTCATCCAATTCATGTCAAGTTGAAGTACAATCAAAGCTCTTAAATTGAAGAGTACAGAAGCATACCTTGCTCTTGGATATTTCTCCTTCCAAACATGTGGTGTTTCTTCTGCGCAACAGGAGGGCCATAAGAGAGGCCAGCACCAAGATGGGATGCATCCTGACGACTTCCACGGCGACTGTGCATGTCACCTCCCGAGAGGCCATGAGGGCCACCAGGCAAAACTGACGGTGTGAAGCCAAACTCATACGACCTGAACTTGCTAAGGTGATGAAAGAGAAGCAATGGCAAATAGTAGTTTTTTCTCAAAGACAAAAACTTCACTACAAACAATGACATGCAATAAACTAAATAGTGTGATCTGAAGAACAAATACACATTTTCCATGATTAGCAATAAACATAATCCAATATTCAAATGGTACAATGGAGAATGATGCATTTATTTTCCTTAAGGGAGGAAGGTAACTGAAGTCTTCCTTACTCAATTTGAATAAAAAAATGATCATGGAACTATGGATTTGCCTTTCAGCAGGCAGAAGGCCCCCCTGGTTTAACCTTTATCTTCCGAGTGTGTCTCTCCGGCACAAAAATTGTGTCCCTAGACTGTGGAGCGTGTTCGTTTGGCACATCGATGGACATTTAAGAAACACTGGTAATTTAAAAAACCCCGGCCAGCAAGGCTTACGACTACGGAAAAACTCTGGAAGGTAAAGGTTAAGGATTCATCTGATCTATGTCTCATTAAAAGGTAACAACTGAACTCAGTAAAAGACATAAATGGTGATTTCTGTACAACTTACAGCTATGCATAGATAAGTGAACAAGTGCAGTATTACATATATATATATTTCACACTAACATCAGGTTCCATCACATTTTGATACATACATACATACATACCAATTGCGCCGTACCCTTCCGGGGTAGGCACAGTCACAAAGTTTCACTCATAAATACATATTTGTACCATGTCTTAATTTCTGTGACCTGGTGTGTCAGTACACCACATATACCTCCTAGTGGTGGGTCGTGGGCAACGGAATGCTGGCTCTCAAGGTAGTCCTTTCAGAAGTGATCCTAGCTTGAGTAGAATAGGGAAAGTGGGCCTAGGGTATTACTGTGCTTTGGTTTCTCTTGTGGCATACAGGTAAAAATAAGCCAAAACTGACCGGTAGATTACCATAACCATTAGCAGGGAAAGCTACACGTGGTGTGGGTACTGAAAAGGCTGGTAACCTTGCATACTCTATTGCAACTTACTCACAAGAGTCACATTTTGATTCTTTGTATAAAATGTTTCACCTCTCATCCAGGAGGAATCTTCTGGCTGGTGCATTCTCTTTACATTTGGGCCACTATATATAGAGAGTAGCAGACAGCTAAGTAGCATTTGGGCTGGACTCAATCAGAGCATCCTTATTGATCGTTTCATCATACTCTCAAATCAACCTCCTCCAAAATGACTTGAGGATGTCACAAAATTCCTGGTTGAAGGCTTCAGGTTTTTTCATTGTTTTCCAGGGCTTCCCTAACAAGTGTGCCAAATTAATGAGTTTCTCTCACCATCACTTCACCCTTATTGAAGTCAATTTATTACCTTGGTTTCCACCAGGCATATTCCAACATGATGACGAGGAGGACATGTTTATTTTCCATTTCCCTCTGGTGCTCCTCCATTTTATAGCCCTTCCAGTTCGGATACTGTGATATTGCTTACATTCACACTTAATTTCAAGAAACCCTTACTGCATGATATCAAAAATCCTTCCTTTAGGCTTAATGGTGCCAATGCCTATTTTCTTTGTGGTGAAGAATCCAGCTGCAACAGTGAGCTTCAAAACTAATTTGATAACAGATCATAGGCTTTCCCGGCGCATAATATTAGTAAAATCTTCTCGGTTTTGGCACCGGGTAATCAGTCTTGGCCCTGATGACGATGAAAGAGTTTCTCGTCGAAACATTGGCCTTTAATAGCCCTAACCGGTGCCAAACCCGAGAGGATTTTACTAATTTGATAAGGTTTTATGCCATTCCTACTATGAATGGAATTGTGCAATGAACAGCAAGATTCTCTTCATCTTTATTTCAGGGCAGATATTGGCTATTCTTCATTCCCATTCATTTATTTTCAGTTCTTTTAAGATTTATTTTCACAGGACAGCCATTATTCTCTAATGTGGACATCAGGTGACCTTTATACAAGGGTTGTCATTTGGCATCTGAAATGCTGTAGGCATTATGAAAAAATAACACCTATCGTCTTGATACCACCCTGCAAGTTGCCACAAGCCAATGTGGCAGTGGGTGCTAGAACACCAGCTCTGCACAAGGGTAAAGGAGAGGTATATAGGGAGGTGAAGTGGTAAAGTATATTTTCGCAGTGTTTTGAATGGAGATTAGTTTTTATCATCGTCACTAACTGTCCATGGAAAGAATAAATTTTTGTGTGTATCTCATCAGCATTGTATCTCTCTCACTTCATCACTTCTGTTGGACCTACAGATATATTGCAGCATCAAAGTGATATTATCTCTGTTACACTGAACTAGTTCTAATTTATCTCAATCAATCTAAGCCTCTGAGTGTAGCAGATCCCAATTTAATCCCGTAAAAAGATGAGAAACACACTTTGTTTGCTCATATTTTACAAAGAGTACAGATTTCCTCTGCATTTTATTTGGAACCCAATATGTAGTAGACTGAAGCAAGGTAACATATTTTGTGGAAACCTTTGTATTACAAATGTATTAATTACATAGAAAGATGCAGAATGAGTGTAAACTTGAGGGACGGGATGGATTTGAGCGCATGGTCAGGGAGACATCACTCACCCTCCTCCATGGCACTCGCTCTGACCCAATGGAGTCACTGGATAATGCTGATGACCCCTCCCAGAGGTCACCTCCGCCCACTCCCCTCCATCAGATCCCATGGAGCTCACAGCACTATCGCTGGACTCATCCACTGGGCCTCCAGTCGAAGATGAAGATGAAAGGTTCCCACGGCTAATGCCTCCTCCAGCTCCTGCCCCTCCAGCTGCTCCCTCCAGCATGCGCATTGTGTACATTCCTGGGGGTTGAGGAACAATGGTACAGTTTGGATTGTGACTGACCAAGTTAAGAAAAATATATTGTGAAGAGCCAGGAGTTGTACAAGATAAAGCCATGAGACCACTGAGGGGATGACCTCACTGAAATACAAATATTACCAGCTGAAATTTAAGTGGTAAGATCTTCAAATAAAAGTTTAGATAGGCATTTTCTGAATTGCAATCCTTTTTAGGCGATGTGAATGTTATTGATGTCCTTGAGACCAACTTTCAGAATAAAAAATGCACATTGAATAGGTAAATGACAATAACATGTGGTAAGATCAAGGTGAGGAAAAAGACCATTGCATGCATGAAAATAGAACTTAACACATTTGATAATTCAATTTCAGGAGCCAAATTCAACTAATCATCTATTCAAAACAGCTCTTAACAGCACATCCCAGCAAGCCACATACACAATCATAAATTATTTTTCATAGTAAAAAAATGAACAAGTACCTTGAATATGGGTGTGATAAGAATAATTCAACGTAACAGAAAATTATTTTTTTATACAACATATTTGGACCTCAGCATTCAGACTTGGGACACACACTAAACCAAAGAGAGATTCACCGACAGCAGCAACTCTGATGACAGCACAAAAAACAATGTATCAACAGCTAATGAGGTAAATAATTTAAATACAATGTCTTCAATTGCTCTTTGATTTCTTTTAAGAATGCCTCTGCATTCTTCTAGGTATTCTTTCATATTTTTTGAGATGGCAGTTCAATTTTAGTGTGCTCATAAGAATAGTGAAAAAACTTACGTCAACAAATGTTGAGGATAACCTAGAAGAATCCAAGAGGCATACACAACACCACAATGAAAACCTAGGAACAAACGTGGCTTTTGATTATTTTGATTTAGGCCCTGCTCCGGCTAAAAAATTTCTTGACATGAAAATCAATGCTATTATGTTCTCCTATCAGTGACGCTCATGTAAACTGACTGTATGATGAAATGTACCAAATCCAAACTCTTAGTTAATCAAGTCAATGTAAAGGCTATGTCACCTTGCAGTAAACGTTAACCGAAAATTATAGAACTGGGCCTAGGGTAGCAAACACTGACCTGGGGTCTCTCACTGGGGACACTCATATGCAAAGAGGTCAGGAGGATAAGGGATACTAACTGGGGTCAGCCTTCAACCTAGCCTTTTCTCCTATCCCCACAATTCTATTAGGTCATTCCATTGTGTGGGGGATGGGAAGTGAGAATAGGATTTATAATTTACCACATTGTCCATCGCCACTGCTTGGGGATGGTGGGGGGTCGTCGTCTTCGAGGTGGAGCCCTTGCACGGAATGCACGCCGGCCCCCGCAGCAGAGGCCGCCGCCCCCTCTGGGGAGCAGCAAGGCCTCGCCCCCACTACCTCGCACTCGCCCCCTTTCATTCTCATCTGGATGGCAAACCGGCGATGGACTCCTGAGTCTTATTTCCACCTCACCCAACCCCAAGATAGGGGATCCGGCGTCTCGATTCAAACGGATCGGCTTCGGATGATCGGGAAGGAAATGATGCGCCGCACGCGTTGCATGTCAATGGATCTCGAATTAGCGGTGATCGAAAATCGGAACGAGACTTACGAACTTCTATCCGTGAACTTTTTCCCCTTTCCGACCCAGGAGAATCGTATCTTGACCATCGATGATCAGGATCCTCCGTAACACTACACTTCGGAGGCCATTCCTCGGATTTCCACAGTCGACCCTCGTACGCGAAGGTAGAGACAAACATCGACAATGACCATAGCGAGGAAAGGCGAGCAACCGTCGATGCGTATTTTAAGGCGGTGTCATCCTCACCGGCCACGAATTCTCGGCAGTCGTCATGCGACGGCTTACCTTAATAACACTTTGAACACTGACTCAACGTATTCGGCGATAGGAGTAGAAACCATTGTCTAACCGGCAGCTTTTCGCCACGAGTACCAAACACGAACTCTACTGAGCCCTAGCACACACACGTCTTGTGTACATGGGGTAAATTCCTTTACTTCAGCCTTCCAGTTTGTCACACGCTAAAATTATGTATTTCCCCACATTTCAACTCCCAGTCGCACGGCGAAGGTCCTTCTCGATATGGACCGCAGTCGCAGCCTCCAGATCGCGCGGCGAGGGGACGTCGCGAATCACTCGGCCTCGCACCCACGCCCTAAAGGCCTCGTGTCACCAACACACACATCACGAACGGCGGACTCGACGTCGACGAATGCGGTGCGACGAGGGCGTGCGAGGAGGCCAACGGAGGGAAGAAGAGGAGGGCTTTTGGAAAAGAGACGAAGACGTCGCCGCTGACAATAAAGAGGGAGCACGCGTGCGACCACAGCACGACAGCGATCGCACGCTCGTGCCGGGCGATAAGGGGTGTTGGTGAGTGGATGGGTGGGAGGTCTTGGGGGGGGGGAGGGGGGGGGGAGGAGTGAGACGGGAGCAAACAAGGAGAATGGGAGGTGACGGGGTACGAAAGGAGAAGTGAGAGATAATGCGAGACAGGGGATCGGAATTCCACCACCTACTCACTTTAACCCCATTCTCTACTGGCTCATAATATTTTATTTTCGGCGTTTGCCTGCCTCGTTGGCGGAGGGGCATACATCTACATAATACCCGGCGAGCCGCCGCATAGGCGCGTGGCAGGGGGTGTTAGGTCACCAGCCGTGTAAAGGTGTAAGATTTTGGAGATGGAATGGTGACATGTATTATAGGAGTGTATTTAGTGGATCTCAATTTTTATTGTGGTCGCTTATTGTTCGCAGAAAGAACCATTTTTTGCATCTATCTGTTCGGCAGTGTATCTCTCTTATTTTATCGCATCTGTCAGACCTAGAAATGTAGTGAGGAGTCATGATAATATTCTCTATGTCACACTGAAAAATATCAGTTATGAATTTCTCAAGCAACCTAAGCCTAGCGTGCAGCCTCCGAGTCTCTAGGGGCTCCCACCTTAATCCCTCTAGAAGTCGTGAGACACAATATGTACGCTCGTAGCAGTTTTCAACGAAGCGTGCTGCTTTCCTTTGTATTTTATTACTTTTTTGGTTAAATCTATTTGACCAGGGTCCCAAATGCTCGCGGCGTATTCGAGGTGTGGCCTAACCAGAGCGAAGTAGAATCTCTCTTTTACTTTTTCATCCGAAGACCTTCCTATTATACGTTTAACAAAACCTAGTGCCTTTAATGCTGTGCCACATATGTTCCGTATGTGTAATCCCCACGATATAAGTATACAGAGGGGACGCTTCCGATCGACGCCATGTAAATTTTGCAATGCGGAATGCGCGCAGCGACCGAGAGGGTTAAATAGATGGCCGAAACCCAAATCGGTCCGCGCATAACAGGCGGAGGGATTTACTGGAAGAGTTTTTCCCCACTCACGGTATGGCAACGCTTTGGGCATGGGTGTCAATGTGTGTCATATTCATGAGTTAGTTGTAAGACAGGACTGATTCAAGGAGCTAGCGATTGACGATTAAATTAAAGAATAATTCGGATTGTCAATGGAAGCTAAGGAAATTAAGACTCCTAGGAGAACATCAGCAGGAAGGAAACACGTGAATGTCGACTCGATCTTTAAGTCCTCCGGAGGGGCAACACGCGCATGCCTACGTCTTCTCCCAGTGATTAGAGTGATTTCCTTTGCGTCTATTGGCATTCGGATGGTTCTTTTTATTAAAAAGGACTATGTATACATAAAGTCGCTCGAAATAAAGACGGCATTATTATTATTCTTATCGAGATGCTTGGCCCCATCCAAGTGTGGCGAAACACACACAATTCTGCCCTCCGGCAAGACTTGGTCCAGCATCCCCGTTTGATGGACTGGAGACTGATGATGCGAAGCAAGGAGATTTTTCTTTGTGCTGCTCATGCCAGTAGTTGTCCTTCCTTAAGGTTGTTAGAGCCACTTCCGTTCATGAACAGAATTACGTGAAACATTGCTTTCGTGTACTTATAGGTGATATCAAAGGATAAAAATAAAAAAAATTGCATCATACCGCTTTGGTTTTTTAGTAATTCAATGCTCTTTTAAAACGAAGCCTTCTTGTAAAGGGAATATTTTACGTAATAGTTAGATTACATGAAAACAGATGTTCCTCGAAACGCGAAGTAATATGTAGTTTCTTACAATTAGAATTGTTGATAAGGAATGTCATGGTGTCACACCGAGTCCTTCATTCGAAAACAACGCATCATTACTATTAGGTAATCTAGCGGTTAAGTAGGTTTAAATGAAACTGGATAGGTAAAAAATCGTCTAGACTTTTAGCCCTTAGGTTAGCCCTGTTAACCGATCTTCTATTTCTCATCTCTGCGCACGCCCTACCCTTGCATTTCAAAAAAATTTCGTCAAATTTTTGACAACTGCAATGAAAACTAGCTATACGATGATTAACTGAGGGTAAAAAGTAAAATACAATTCTCACATATTTTCCACTGATGCCCATCTGGTGAGTTCCAACGCCCAAACAGATGCCTCCCTCGAGGTAATGTGAACGGGATATTTCTTCACACGAAATTGGAAATGAATCTAGCCTCATTCTCAAGCTCTCATCTTTACGATGATAGCAAATCGTCGGCATCCCACCACTTATCTTTCCGAGATATTTGCCCCAAACTCCTGCCATTTTGCGAGGGAAATGTTGCGGATATGCACAACAAGGGCTCTTTATTTAAAACATGAGGAAATTGTAACGCAAGGATCTGGTCGGAAATTAATCACCGCAACCGAGTGATGATGAACTTTGGAATGAGTTACCTATGCCATGAAAAAAGATGGAATGGACCCTCCGGTAAGGTGTGACAGGAGCACTGTTTGCTTGCTTGCCTTAGTTGGGAAAAGGACGACAGTCCAATAAAGAAACCGATTAATGAGATAGCAGTGTGAATGTAAAGAGCAGAAAGAACAGAAAGTGAGAGGGCGAATGGACACTGTGGTGATAGGGATTCTTCACGAATCTGAAGGTGGCTGGAGCTTAAAGTGTGGGTCGTGGAGTGCACATTTGAATCATTTTTTCAGTTAGCCGAAAAAAATTTCTCTGGCCACATTTCATTTCAGAGCATCTGTTGACGCGCTTGAACTCACCATACAGACAGCATTGAAAATTAAAAGAGGATTATATTTTACATTTGTTTTATTTCCAGCTTTTTATCCTCGTTACATGCATGTAATAATAAGTGACCGACACATGATACAGATCTGCTTCCGACTGTGTTTCTTATAATACTGTTCGACTCTGCTATATCGATCTGACATCTCGATGTACATGATCGACAGACAACATCCATATATTATATAACAACATTTTTTCTACATTAAACGCTGTTAAAACTGGAGTTTTCGGCAATTAATTTGATAATCGGGCGAAATTTACATTTATATGTTGCAAGTTGGACTCAAGCTTCACGTAAATCGGTACAAAAACAAAAATCACTCATACTACCCTGCTAAAAATTCGGTATAGTTTCCTTAAAATACTTCTACAGAATTTCTTAAAAAGTTCTGTAGATACTCCTTAAAGTATTGAAACGCCATTTTACAGAATTCCCTATGACGCTCTGCAAAATACCTTAGGATGTTCAGCGGAATACCTTAGGACGTTCTGTAGAATTCCTTAGGACGTACTGTGGAATTCCCTACGACTCTCCATACAGGTCCTTAGAAAAGGAACTGGGTCAACGGAAACCTCACATATTTCCGTAGAGTTGCTGAAGCTCCACAGAACAGCTTGTTAGGAGTTATTTTGCTCTGTAGAAAATAACTCTATTGAACCTATGTTCTGTAGAGTCAGGCTCTCATGTTCCGTACAGATCCTTAGAAAAGGAACTAGTTCTGAAGATAAAGAGTCAATTTCTGTAGAATTCCCTGCGTTCTACAGAACAGCTTTTAAGGAATTTTTTAGCAGGGTAGGCACCTTATGAAAAAGAGAGCGTGCATGAAGCGATGCAAGAATGCAGCAGAAACAAAAGATGTTTTAACGGAGGGAGCGGAAAATAGAAGAAACCGGCGGTTGAGAGGGCTAGTCGGATTGAGTTATGGTAGTCCTAAGGACGCACTGGTGCGCACGATGCCAGAGAGGTACGTGCGGCAGGAGGGAGGGGAGGCGAAGATCGAGAGAGCGCGCACATTTGTCGCGAGCGAAGGAAGGAATCGTCCGCGAGTGATAAGCGCGTGACGTCATCCCCAATGGCTAGGTGGGACGACGGACAGCGAAGAGAACTCTCGGACGGACCGCGTGGACCTGTCTGAAGCCTGAATCACACGATACTTGACCTTGTACAAGTCCGAGGATGCTAGTGAGTACTGGAGTTCTAGTACGAAACCTAGCATGCTTGAAATCTTCCTAGGAGCTATTACACGATACTTGAACTTGCACAAGGCCTGTTTAGTAGATCTTTGATCTAGTACAGTCGCGGAAGGAGTTTGACGACCGAAATGGATGATTTCGATCGAAGACGACGGCTTTTAGCCGCTGCAGATCCTCAACCTCAATTGCCTAATGTACCCAAGCCATTGTGTATTGTTTTGAGGTTTGAGTTGTTTATTTGATCGCGGGAAATTGTAATTGTCACCAGGGACTACGGAGGCGCTGACATAAAAAATTGACGACCACATAGCAAAGAGCAAAGGTGATTGGCCGGCGGCTACTAGGAGCAAGTATGAAACTAGTACCGCAACAATTACGAAAACAAGGATACCAGCTAGTATGCTAGCGATCATGCAGGATTTTCAGTATGCTTGGTCTGTATCACATGATACTTGATCTCGCACAAGTCCTAGTATGCTAGCTAGCATCCTCGGACTTGTACAAGGTCAAGTATCGTGCGATTCAGGCTTGAAAGAGACAGGAATGTTCCATTCGGGATAAGTCCGCAGCATCAATTAATTGCCGGCCCCGCTGGCGATGGGGCACCGTCCTCGCCTGCTGCTACGAGGGTCGCGGGTTCGAGTAAGACCCGACAATAATCCACTAGTATCCCGGGTGGATGTTTCATGCTCAGGACTTGGAGCCAAATGTTATTCTGTGATTCGTTTTAATACACCCAATTCAACTGTTTCCGGGGGCAGTGATAAATGTAAATAATAAATTATCAAATCAGTATCAAGTAATCATCTAAAATGGAGACACCTGAAAACTACCTGTTTCTTGCGATGCATTTGCCAATCACTTATTCATTAATTATCACTCTAAATAAGGAGGATGTGTCGGGATGATAAATAAACAAATAGTAAATAAATCGTCTTCTTAAATGGAAAATACTGAAGACACTTGCGGTGGGGGAAAAATGCCACCGGACGCCATCCTCAGAATTGGCGGTTTATAAATTTCCCTTCGTCTATCTTTTATTCGTGTCGTTGACGGAAGGAAAATAACATTAGGCGGCCGAGATGGTGCGAGAGGAGTCGAAGGAGGAGACAGGAGTCGAAGAACCGAAGGTAGCCGGTTCAGACGTCCGAAGATGGCGAAACGTTTGCATTCCCACTTGCCGAATTGGCGGAGGAAGGCAAGATAACATACATTAATAAGAATAGTCTACAAAGAGCCAACAACACTAACTTCGAAGTGAGGAGGAACTCCATTATAATATCACGTACTTGGTGCATGTTCTTGAATGGCAGTGAAAAGAGATTCCCATTTAAATCGTTGAACTGAACGCACATCGGAACACCTTAGCGCACACAAACGACGTTTAATGGAACGATGTCATCGAGCGGAATGCTTTACACCAACATTTTATGGGCGAACAACAGCCAAGGCCGAATGTTTCGCAGGAGGTTGTCGAATTCGTTCAAATTAAGTATTCTAAAACGTAAGCTATTCATGTCCTGAAGACGTCGAATGGAAAGCCGGCGAAACGATGGTTCACACATCGAATCACCCCCTGTTTGTCAGCAACTGATAAACCCGTAACTTCGCGCGTAGTGTTATTCGTCCATGAGTTATTTGGAGGCGTGAGCACAGCCTACCTCTCCTCCATATTTTTGATCTAATTACATGAAAGAGGATGCGGATTACACGGTAACCGTCTACCATTACATGCAAGACAGAATACTCGTATTTAATCGGGGCACACCGACCAATGGGCACATAATCGAGGCTCAGCTCACGAGTACATAAAAACTGGTGGACTTTAAAATTGTCAAAATTTTGGCTTGGCCTTAGATTTGATCGGATTGGAGACTTTTCTATTCAATAAAATTCCAACGACCTATGGTCGCAGACGTTGTGCACTCGGCCTTGCATATTGTTCAAAACGCGTGGTATACCATGGAAGGAGCTTGAGCTATTTCCACGTACTCATTTAAGTTCCTCTTTCATTCCAAGATTAAAAATTCTTACTCTGAATTTACAATTGTATTCAAATCACGCATTTAAGCCCAAAATGGATTCTACTTGTGCAACAGGGACGAGTTGCTTCTTCACAACAGACCCATCCCTAATTTTGGGGGATGGGGGGCTGGATTGATGATGATGCCCACCAACAAGCGAGATTACGGGGCGGATCACCGGAGGGAAATAAATACGGAAGAATGAATCGCCCCGCGCCAGAAGTCGCTTAAGACTAGAGGATGGAAAATTCAGAAAGGCATGATTTCTCTTGCATTCTAATGGTCACAAAAATCACACAGCAGTCCGCGATCGAAACCTTGAGAGATTTCTCGCTCTCCGGATTACGCGACGATTTTTTAGGCGACAAATTTTCCATTTGCAGAGAAAGGAAGAAGATTGCCACGAGCGTCTGATCCAAAATGATCATATTTTTTTTTTCTCTCACAAACAATTTTACAGTGAATATTCTACACCCATTCTACACCCATAGCATGGTCCATATTCAATGAAAGATAGATTAACTCTAGTGATATCAATTAATCGAATCGTCCTTCATTTTAGGGGACAAATAACTGATTAGTAGAAGAATTAAAATTCGGCATGAAACGCCAATACTTCCTCAATGAAAGGATACAAGGGCAAAGGCCGAATTCGGGGACGGGCGCTAAGCTTGAATTTTCATTATTCAATTTTTGAGGTCCCATTAGACTGAAGTTGTCAGAGTGACACATGAAGACCCAATAGGCATGTGGTCGGAGCATTGAACATCGTCACGAAATTCTCTTATCTCCTTTCGTTGTTCTTAGTTATTTTCTGCAACCAAAGAGATCATACGGCCGATAAAAAGACAACAGTTAAAGAAGTCGTAAGAAATTAGC
Source organism: Ceriagrion tenellum (assembly GCA_963169105.1). Taxonomy (NCBI): domain Eukaryota; kingdom Metazoa; phylum Arthropoda; class Insecta; order Odonata; family Coenagrionidae; genus Ceriagrion; species Ceriagrion tenellum. The sequence goes on along the minus strand of OY720639.1, from coordinate 139,281,780 downwards.
AAGGTGAGAGATGATATAATTCCGGGAAATCTGACGAAGATAGCCGTGAGTACATGCTGAGAAAGCAGAGGTGGTTTTCCACACTTCATTGCTCTATATGGCAGTTCCAGGCCTCACCACCACAGGTCTTCGTTATCGGAGGACATTGTCAAAGATGCACAAGGCAAGAGAATTTTTAATACATTTGTGGGTTATCAATAACAGTGATCACTAAACACGCCGGCGATGGTGAGGAGAGAACAATTTGGTCCATTGAATTCAATTACATGCATAGACTATCTCCAAAAAAACGGCGTAACTGCCACAGGTACCAATATATTTGACCACACAACGCATTATAACGAGCAGAAATATTATACACTGTGTGCACATGACATCTGTAGAAGGAGAGGAAAGAATAAAAGCATTGCAGAAAATCCTGTTGACTCAGGAAATATAAACCATGGTCCAAGGCTTGAGGGATCATCACCTTCAACAATGTATTTATGCTCAAAATACCGTCAACCAATAGCAGGGAGCATCTACGAGGACGAGAATTGGAAACATAAATCGAAATACACAGATTTTATGTCCAGATCGAATCTAGATACGGCACGCTTTTCTACGAATTCTCAACAGACAAAACGAAGACAAGTTATCAGTGTATGGGAAGCGATAAGGAATTACAGCAAGATACCAATTAAAAATCATTAACAAAATATTTAAATTAATTCTATTATCCGACAATTGTCACCCCCGGTTAAGATCGCACTCTACTTCAATGACTTGGGGCATGACAAATGACAACGCACACGCTCTCCGTTACACCAGTCTTGTTTATGGGCCGCAACAATGTTTGCTCAGGGCATCTCAACTTTCGCCATTTCCTCGACCCCATATGATCACTCAATTTATTCCAGAATTCCTACTCTTACAAAACATGTTGACTCAGCGACTGATAAAAAAGTCAATCGTAAACAAACGTAGAATATGAAAATATTCTTGAGAGATAAGCGCGTCGGAAACCTTAGGTTGGAAAAAAAATCATGCTGAGATAAGGACTGAACTCTGGTTCAGCAAATATTAAATCCGTCCGGACACGTGAAAGTTATTTATACACTTTTCAATAGTTAATAATAGTATATTCATAAGAAACATTACACAATAATGACACCACCACATCAATCATCTCAAAGGCAGTTTTTTTTAAACACTTCACCTCAGCATTATTGAATTAAAAACCTCAATGTACCACTGATTCGCTAATAATACTCGAACAACTCGCCCAAGTGCCAAAGAGCGCATGTTCAAACCACGTGGCATGAATTCTAAGTCGAGTACACTATTCGTCTCCAGAGGCATCGCGTGGCTAAAATGTGGTGATCGTGTTCTCTTGTTGGGTAGGTGCGCGCGATACCGGTCTCACGTAGACTCCATGATGTCAGCAAGAAAGCTCGAATCAGGAAAACTGGATCTTAGAATGACTCGGCTTATTGGGGGCTCTTACGCGAGTGTCAACACTCTCGGGCGGGCGAAGTGAGGAACGAAGCCTGTTTCAAACCCGTCGGATTATATTTTATGGGGATAAAAATAGCAGGCGAGAAAGTTATGCAGCACGAGAATACTACACGGCTAACAAACCAATTAACCGTGAAGAAGGCTTAAAGCAATTATCAACTTCTGACTCCTTGGGCGACGCTGCATAACATGATACAACGAGACAAATGTTTTGGAATACCTATTACTGTGAAAATAAAACACTTTCAATACATTCATGAGTTCCAGTTTCCTTTTTGAAGTATCATCAGGACTTGAAAAGAAATTCGATAGAATAAAAACACTAGCGTCTCACGCAGTCAAATAGAATTGTAATTCATTTCCTAGAGGGAAAAATGCCCTATTTAGCCATCCGGAAATGATCAACGCCAACGATAGCTTCCATTTCGAAATTACAGATAATTATCGACTTGACCTTCGATTAATTCATAGATAGTCTGAGCCAATTACAATCGAGGATGATCATTCTTATTGTGAGCGAACTTCCTAAAATGCATACAATACGACAACATTGGCTACTTCATCCACCGTAGCATTTAATATAACAAAATTTCAACAATATCTACACAATATCTCCAAAAAGTCACACAAAATCAAGACATGACCCGCGATATTTAAAATCGGGAGTGTTATGCGCGGGAGCAACCTATCTAAAAAAAACAACCGAAAATGGCTTCCAATGGGAACGTTTTATCGCGAAGGCGTGTCCCGGGTTATCTCGAACGAAAAAAAGCAAACCGTGCGCGAGGCGAGTTGAAGAGGCCCGACGAGGAAAACGGGACCGGATAAAGGAGAGATAAGGCTCGAATAAAGAAACCAGGAAAAGCGTCGGTGGACTGTTTTAATCCCTTGCCGGACGATGACTGGCAGAATGAAACCGAAACATGGAAATCAGAGGGCAATGGTGCTGGTGGTGGGGGTGTCGACGGCCGGCCGTTCGAACCGGGGGGGGGGAGGATATGAAAGAGGGGTGTAAAATAGGGGCGAGGGTGTGTGCGATCTGATTCGTCGCCCCAGTGAGAGGGGCGGACGGGATTTCTGCACATTCGCCATGACTCCGCAACGGCCTGATTGCAACGGAGCTCTGCCCCGACCTGGCAAAGTGACTCGGTGCTTTAGGCTTGCGGGCGTCGAGAGCACGGCAGTATTGATTCGGATCCAGAGTGCGACGGTCAGGTGGGCGACACGCTGGCTCCTGTTCACACGGCAGCTAAGGTAAGACCGCACCATTTATCCCACCATCCTCCACCGAATGGTTCAAAGTGGCGAGAAGATTATTAACTCCTTCGAGGATCGACCCACAAAAGCTCTTGTAATTTAGTACTTGGAGGTTCAGGCTAACAAAAGATTCCTCCATAGGACAGGCCGATTGTATCCGTTTATCGCGACATGAGCAAGGTATTAACAAATAAGGAAGCTCTTTTGAACGTGATTATTAGTAGTTTTGAACAAAAAAGAAAGATTCATCAGCAAGTTTTCTGATTGACAGCATCATAAACTTTGAAGAAATATGCTCAACCAAAACAGCTTTCTCATTTCATTATGTATCAAGTTTTTTATACTAAAGGCGTTGTTATCTGAGCCAAAGAAGTACGTTTTCAAGGAACATTTTGGATACAACTTTGAACTTTTGTGGAAGACATAGTACCAAGGGAGTTATGGGTGGTTAAATTAAGCACGCTACATCCGGGTCATAACTACTTGAGATAATCGTACATGACAACATTTTTAATTGAATGCTTTTTCACCATGTATTAAGCAGTTTATTATTCAAATCTAACCAGGCTTTAACAACAAAATGCCAGCTCAACTCTAGGATCAAAGGAAGTTGCATGGGGAATGAGTAATTGCATTACAGAGCAATACTTTCATGTAGGTAATCAGGAATAGTTGGATTAAATATTAATCATGTATGGCACAGGGCAAAGCAAAACTGAAGAGAATTTAGTGTCCATGCTATTTAATAACTCAGCAGAGATGTACGAATCAGCAGTTTGCACTTTAGCATTAAAAAAACAATGACCAACGAAGGAGCCACATTTTGCATTGGTTGATTAGGAGAAGGCATATAACATAGGAAAAAGAGGAAAGTTGTGGAAGAATTCTAGCAAATCAGGAAAAGACTAGGTAGTTGCCCATTACAATATGTGGCACAAGGAAACATAAGGCCAACTGAAAGAGTAACCGAGGCCTAGTGTGACTGGTTTCCATAATGCAAAGGGTGATAAAGGATGAGAAGTATCATTATTGATACTTGGTGTTGAGATAAAAAAAGTGAGAGATGAGTTTAGTACAGAAGCAGTGGCTGGAAAGAGAAATGAATGAGCACTTTTCATCCGTGATACAGGACTGATCAACACAGGGCTTATGAATAACTGGAATGACCTCGGGTCGCGAATGAACTAAGGGTAGGGTAAATTGAAGGTAAAAGCCTCCCCAAATTAAACAGCTCTCTTTCAAATGGAGCCTAGGAAGAATGTTCGCTAGAGGGGAGATGGAAAATTGACAATAAAGCTAATGGGTGGCTTATTGTACCTTGGCCAGTAAATAATGAAAGATGGTACGTGGGATGACAATACGAGGAGTTGCCTGGAGGAAGACTGCCAATAGCATCGGAGGCTGTTTTAATGGCAGGCCCTCCAAAACTGCAGCTTTACACTTTTTCCAATGAAACCAAGTTCAGTTTCATAGGTGCAATTTATATTACGCACACATTTACAATCGGCAGTAAAAACTAATAGTATGCTCATTTTCACATATTTTCATTATCCATTACTGCACTGCGTAATTGGCACATACTGTGCTAAACAGGCCCTACATAACTGTGCTACCACACTTCACACCAATAAAATTGTATTTGCTAATCTGTCCCAACAATGGTTCTCCAGCAAAAATAAGGTTAACATTTATTATCCCCGTCTCCTTTTTTAAAGGTCCCATCATTTTTTTCCGCACATGGGGCCCAAAAGAATGGCTGTTTATCAGAGGAAGTGAAAACAAAATCAATGGAAAAGGATATCCCTCCCCAATATGGCAGTAAACCTTGGGCAGGGACTTTTACACGTAAAACAATGGAAAGATATTTTATGCTCCCATCCGTTACTTTTGAGTATTTACGAGCGTTAATCAGTTTTTCTGTTCAATATATTACTATTGAGTATTTTGAAGTTCTTTTCATTGGTTTTGATCTACTGTTAGTAAAATGAGTGACTCGGAATAATTTATAGAATTTTTTGGATGCTTAAAACACAACCCTGTAAAGTGTCAAAGGTTTTTAACCTGTAAAACATGCCCCTTGAGAGTATTTATCCCACAAAACAGTCGCTTGAACAGTATCCTGTACTGTCAGTCATAAAACGTGCCCCTGAAAAGTATGTTCTCTCATTAACCTGCGAAACAGGAAAACTTTAATCTCGTTTTCTCCACGGAGATGTAAGATAGAGCTTTCATATTTCACGTATAAATAGATAATTTAATAATAAGCTTAAAAGCCCTCAATTTTCCTATACCTATCTTTTTTGGTTTAGCCGTCCTCAAACGGAATGCTGCATGCCACGACAGGGACTCATTTTGACAGTGTGCGTAAAGCATGGGTCGGAAGAGAGGTACTTGCAGAATGAGTACATTGGAAAGGAAACTTGGAAAATGGACAAGTGTGAAAAGAGAACAAGAACAAGTTTGGTTGTGCAGAGGAAATTGAAAGTAGGAAATGTAAAGATGAATGTGAAACATAAGAATGAATGTGAAATTGTAAGGGAGGATGGGGCAGATTGAGATGCTATGGGTGAATTAAGTACAAGATGATTCTTAGATGAGGAATGCCATAGTTCTCAGCAGTACAAAAGTGAAGCAATCTCTCAATAATTTTCAAGCAGAAATCATTGGCAGAATACAGCACAGGGTAAATAAGAGCACAAAGGAATTTCCTTGTTCTATACCAGCTGATTGGGCCCTTTGATGGTGCTCTCACCCATTATGAAGTGTTAGCATTAATATAAAATTAATGCTGGAATGTAGAATTTTCCCTTGAGTGATGGAATTTCACCATTGAGTCGGTTGATATTCCCTAGATTTTCCTGTAATTATGCCATTACTGTACGCAAATTTAGATGTACTTCAATGCCCAAAAATATTAAATTAACTTAAAATATATTCCACTTTGGTTTTAAGCATGAAACAAATATTATATGATGTCTATAGACACGATAGAAAGAGATAAATTGGCAAGCTCATTTGCTAATAGTCCACGATTTTCACTAACTGTACTGTTACTTACACAATGTCTAGTTTCAACGATGAATTAACAATTAAGAAGCAGCATGACATTTCATTTTGAAGCCATGAATAAAGAATAAAAGCAAAAGAGAAAATGCTAACTCACTGCTTTCTCAAGCAGTCTCCAATGGGGCAGGATGACTTGAGACTATTGCATTTTTATTGCAAAATACAATGAGCACACAATGACTTTGGAGAGTAGCCTTAAAGATGCAAAAATTATTTTCAGAGAAATCTGAAGCCTTCATTAGATAGTGTCACTCAAAATTCAACCTAATGCATTAAAAGACAAAATGATATACTGAAGTTTAGACTTTGTCAGCACTCGAAGGCTGATAATGCTTTGAACAAATTGAGAAAAGATGCATGCGATAATTTACGAGTGTGTTCTAAATTAATCCCTGGGTAGTTGAGTGTTGACTATCTGCCATTCAACCATCCTACTAGAAGGTTCTTCAATCATCCTACTAGGAGAATTCTTTCTGTCAACAACTCATCATCCATGAAAGACTACAATGTGCCAAAATTTGGTCCACAAAAAGACATACTCCTGTACGTTAATAATCTGAGCAAATGGCAGTTATAGATCATGGTTAGTCCTCAAAATAATTGCTCCTTCATAGTGTAGCCCTAGTGAGTACCAGGACTTCACTATTTACATTATATTACCTATGTTTCCATTATTTTTCGACAAGATATCATCATATTGTGTAATTCTTTGGATCAGAGAATTCTAAGGTGAATTCAGGGAAATTTAAGCAATAATTTCAAGGATAATAGAAGTTGTCACCTTTTACTGTGACATTCCTTGACTAGGATGACCAAAGGATACATATATGAAACTGAATAAGAAATAAAACAAGTATTAAGGTGTAAGGGAACCACCACAGAGCAATTTAATTCCGAGGGTTGCAGTCTAACAGTATTATGGCGGCAAGAACTGTAATTATGGTGATGATCTAGAAATGGACACACACCAACTTCCGAGGAGAGGAGTGCTATGTGCTATCACAGATAGAAAAGAAAGTATCCATTGGCTGTATTTATGCTAGTTTAACAGGCAAAAGAGTTCACTTAAAGCTGACATCAGCAGGGAGGGCAACAGGATGCCCTGGCAGCAACCAAAAGGATACTAATACAAAATTACTCATCCTGATGACTTGTGTGTCCAATGAGATATGAGTCACAAGCTACATGGTAAGGGATAAACAGTGTCATGGATTTACATCTAAATCTACATAATACCCCGCGAGCCGCTGCATGGGTGTGTGGCAGGGGGTGTTAGGTCACCAGCCGTGTAAAGGTGTAAGTTTTTTTGGAGATGAAATGGTGACATCTATTATAGGAGTGTATTTAGTGGAGCTCAGTTTTTGTTGTGGACGCTTATTGCTCACGGAAAGAACGAGTTCATGTACCTATCTGTTCGGCAGTGTATCTCTCTTATTTTATTGCATCTGTCAGACCAAGAGATGTGGTGAGGAGTCATGATAATTAATTCTCTGCGTAACTCTGAAAAATATCAGTTCTGAATTTATCAAGCAACCTAAGCCTAGCATGTAGCCACCAAGTCTCTAGGGGCTCTCAACTTAATCCCTCTTAAAGTTGTGAGACACTATATGTATGCTTGTAGCAGTTTTTAACGAAGCGCCTTTCCTTCTGTATTTTATTAATTTTTTTGGTTAAATCATTATGACCAGGTTCCCAAATGCTCGCAGCGTATTTGAGGTGTGGCCTAACCAGAGCGAAGTAGCATCTCTCTTTGACATTTTCATCTGAGGACCTTCCTATTATACGTTTAAAAAAACCTAGTTCCTTTAATGCTGTGCCACATATGTTCTGTATGTGTAATCCCTACAATATATCAGATGTTAAAGTAATTCCAAGATATTTGACTGTCTCTGAAGATTTTATGTTTACTCCACCTACAGTATAGGTATGGTGTTTTTGTGATGACTTTCGCAGGAAGCGAACTGCGATGCATTTATTGATATTTAATTCTAACCCCTCACTCCTGGCACCACGAATGAACATTGTTAAGGTCTGGTGACAGAGCTTCAAAGTGCGCGTCTTCACTCATTTCACAGCAGGTAACTGTATCATCTGCAAATAATCTTTATCTACTGCAAACCTTAGAATTTAGGTCATTTATATAATTAATGAATAAAAGAGACCGATTAAACTTCCTTGAGGACCACATGATGTGACTTCGACCATATCAGAGCTAAGACCATCAACTACTTTTTGTTTTCGATCATTGAGAAAGTCACTTACCTAACTCACTGATTTTCTATTAACTCCGCATGATTGCAATTTATATATGAGTTTTTGTGAGGAACCTTGTGGAATGCCTTCTTGAAATCAAGGAATATCGCATCCACTTGTTTAATCGATTCACCTGATTTTAGGATATCATGAAGGAAGAGCGCAAGCTATGTTTTAAGCCTTTTTATATTAGTTCGAAACTTATAAGCCTCAGAGCTTGAAAAAGCTGCAAAAAAGCCCCATGATCTGAGAGAAGTTAATATGAAAAAGAAAATTTTAGTTTATAATAATATGCAGATGTTTATAATGAGGTTCAAATGAGATTCTGGTTTTTTTTAGATGCTACTCTGTGCATCTATTTGATCAGAATTAGACTCTGCACTTGAAAGCAAAAAGCAATTCCAGGTCATTTGGATGAACACAGAAGCTATCCAAGTCCAGGATGTCTTCTCTTCTCTTCTAAAGGTTATCCTTGTTGTTGCAGCCATGGCTTCCAACAATCTCTTTTTCAGCCTTCCTCTTCATTTCATTGTATATACGAGGTGCATCCCATTTCCATCGCCAATACTTTTAGGTATGAATTTCTCGGTCGTCCTCTGTCTTTTGCCTAGAATTTTTCTTTCCATAATATTTTGTATGAAGTGGTCGTGCCCGAGTAAGTGTCCAATGAGATTTTCTTTTCTTGTTTCAATTGTTTCCAATAGTTCTCTTTCTGTATGGACTTCATTACTTAGTACTTGCTCATTAGTTTTTCTGTCAGTCCACCTAGTTCTTGTAACCCTCCTCCAAAACCACATTTCTGCAGCTTCAAGTTTGGTCATTTCACTCTTCCTTAGTGTCCATGTCTCGCTTCCATATGTTAGCACACTCCACACAAAGGTTTTCAGGAATTTCTTCCCAGTCTCAACACTAATGCTGTTATTTACTAGGAGACTTTTCTTCAATTGAAAGGCTTTCTTGGCTAACGTTATTCTTCTTTGACCTCAGATGACCTCCAGGATGTATAAAAGTTAAATTACTGATACTAATTCAATCCTTTTCAACTGGTTATCTGTAGTGAAAGCTTTTCAAAAACTCTATTCGTTTTCAGACTGGACATGTGATCTTGCTTCAACTTAGCATTCAGATTCCCAAAAATGTTTGTGAACCCAACCTTCAGTTTTTAACAAATTCAAGTTTTGCTCTCGAGGACTTAGAACACCCAAAACTCTGAATGCATCTTTCCATTAAGTTATAAAAAACCAATTTAACACCATCATTCCCAGCACTACCACATAAACTACATATTTCTCTCACTGATAGATCAATTAGCATTGTTAATTTTTTCTATTTATAATGATCAAATGAGTGGAGCAAGGTCAAAAGTTAAAAAACTTTGGAGACATGGTTTCACATAAAAATGAAAACCTGATCATTTTTCAGTCATTGTACAGTAGAAGGCATGTGGCAGCCAGAGAATTTCTCTGGATTGGGAGTGAAAGTGTAAAAAAAATGTTTACATTAATTCATTCATTATCAATGTAGCACGTCTATGCCAAGACCCACAATAAAGGGCCTCCACATATCTGCTGAGAGGCTACACAGCTTCTACAGGAGCCAATGCATAGTGTTAAGCTCATTCGATCACCTATATGGACTTTTATACAGAAAAAAATATACCTTCAAAAAAGGGTATTCTGTGAACTAGCAGATTCCGCAAATACGGTTATGAAGTAGAAGCTATGTAGTTGAATAATGCATAGGCCTTATTTACATATACTCAAATCATCTAAGAAAGAGCTTTTAAAATAACTGTTACGAACTGGATGTGAATGTCAGCGGCTTCAGGCACATTAGGGGTGATTATAATACACTTAATAATTTCTCCAATCCTAAAGATAATCACGGATTCATCCCTAGACATCAACCATACAAACATATCCAACTCACCCTCATTCACAGCCATGTCCATTAACTGGAGTTCTTCATCGTTGAGGATGGACGACAGCAGACCATCGGCAGATGGAGCGGCTCCAGAGCAAGCACCATGGTGAAGCTCCGGTGGAGGAAACGTTGGTGTCACTGGAGCACCGCCACTTGGTGAAGAAGCCCCAGAAGAGGAGGAGTTCTGCTGAAGAATTCAAAACAACACCGTAAGCATAAGTTATATTTAAATTACACTTGTTTTGAAAACATGATCACTTTCCAGCAGATACATGACACACAAAGAAGTTAACACAGAAACTAACAGAACAAAATTTGCTCAGTATTATGAAAAATTTCAAGACCAACTCTGTTGTCCACCCTCGACAATATCTGGGCTTTGATTCCACATCCATGAAAAATTGCAATTCCTGCAGACTATAGCCCAGATTTTGTATTCTTTTATTCACATTTTATTAACCTTTTAACTGGAAAAATCGTTCTAAATTGGCTAGCCCCTGATGGGCCAGGAGACGTACTACATTTTCAGATGTCCATTTTTGCATAGCCATCAGAGGTGCCAGTCTGCCTACTTTCACTGCAATCTGCATTTCAGCAGATAGCCAACCATTGGCCTTATGTAATTTATTTGCTTATGGAAGTCTATGATGAATAATCTCAATACAGTGGCTATGTCTGGAAACTAACTATTCCATTTTTTACCTATGGATTGTTAACTCAAAAAATGTCAATAATTTATTTAATCTGAAACTCAACGAAAAAATCATTTTTATCTTATGCTTCCCATGGGTTGGTATACATGGAAATAAGTAATCAGTATGGCAAGGTTTTTATGCTTCAACTGAAATAGTGGAGTGTCTCATGATACAATTTAATTGATTCATTTGAACTAATGAGGCTAAATAGATGGCACGTTACCAAGTGAAGTGAACAATTACAGCTGCTTGATTTCTGTTGAGTGCATCTCTATAAAAGCTGTATATAATAACTTAATTGTTTTGCTACTATTTTACTTGTTTTCAAGAGATGAAACCAATTCCATGTTTAGAGAAAATTTAGGGACTGATTCATAATTGATATATTTATATTCAATATCAAATAAGAGATGGTTGAATATGTTTTTTTTCTTAGAGTAATAATATAGGTCACCAGCAAGTGGTTAATATCATGGTGGTGATCCATCGTATCTTTCATCACTACCATTCCATAACTCACAAATTTTCCCATGTATTTCCTTACATGTTTACAGCTCAAAAGGTTCAAAAGAACATCTTTACATTCTTTAACCCTTCCCGGTCCTGTGATTCCAAATGGCATCATGTCGCTTTGCTGCATTGAGCGTCGATTTTTTTCATACGCATTTCATGTAGATGATGATGTAATCTACGTAAGGTGAAAATATGTGGTGAGATAAAATAAATTTATGAATTAATGAAAGTCACTTGAAAAAATTGACGATCGACGCAGGAGAGCGACGTGATTCCATTTGGAATCACAGGACCGGAAAGGGTTAATAACATTTTCTTCCTCACCCTCCTCAAAAACTTATGTACACTGAAGGAACACACTCCACTATTTTCACAGAATGGATAGGAGATTCAAGTAGGGCAGAGGGAAATGAAAGTAGGGAGATGAGGGAGTGGGGGCAGAGGAGAAAGAGGGGTTATATGTAGTGCGGAGGGAGTGAGTCTTCTGAATGGAGGTTGGTTTGAAGGCAAGAACAATGACCATTCTGGATCTCTAGAGATCAAACAATTGCAATGCCATTTTAACTCAGAGGCAGAGGCAGCTTTGTTTTTGCAACTACTTTGTGCAGGGAATAAGCATTTTCATAAAATATTGTTTTCTAGTGAAACTCATGCCCTACTTCTTTATCACTTTACTCTCTACGTAGATCAGCACATGAAAACATTTGGGTTCCTGAGCACTGCTTGTTCTACACTGTATCGCCAGGGCTCTCTTTTAGCGGCAATGTTTTCAGTAAATACTTGTTTCCTGTGAACTATGTAGTTACAATACTTTCATGAGATCCTGAATCAGTGGCAGCACTAGTCATATGCCACTATCAGGCAAGTTTTTCCCTTGTTATCACACAGTCATCAGTGGGCGTTCGTTATGCTAAAAGTGGCCTAGTAAACTAGGTAAAGGAACATCCAGGACCCGCACAGCAAAAATTGTATAAGACATGTACATCTCCAACAAATGGTTTTTTAAAAGCATATACCACTATTCTCCCCATTCTAGGATGGAGAGAGGATGAGACTTTCCTCCCACCAGCAGCTCACCTGGTAGAAGAGGAAATCTGGGGACGAATGGTTGTGCACGTGATGGTTGGGTGGTAGGTGATGGTGGTGAGGGTGGTGTGGGTGGTGCTGCATATGGTGCGGGGGTGTAGGTCCCGTGGGCGCCATGGCACACGGCTCTGTCTTGAAGCAGCCCATCGCATCCAAGTTGTTTCCCATTGTGGACACATTATCACCACCAGCGCCATTGAGGCTCATTGAGGTGGCGAGGGCAGAGCCCAGATCACTGGCAGCCGAGCAACCACCTGGAGTACCACCTGCAAGAAGACAAGGGTGAGTGATATCAGATACTGATAAGGTGATTCAATGACTGAAAGAAGCAGTGGCATTCAAATTAAATGCTAATGAATTGAAAGGATATCAATATAACACACTCAGTAGCTTTTGAGTTTGATGTGCTTCTACAGCAGAGGTTATTGCACGCTTACCTTTGCCATCTCAGGCAACAGCACTCGGGTAAATCCAAGCTAAGCCCAACAATGCTCAACTTAATTGACTGAGTGGGATGTAATGTTTCCATTACAGCAGGCTACTGTTCAACATACACAGTAAGCTGATGTTGTTTTCACTAAAGCTTTACTTAGAAAGGATTTATTATCAAACTACATATAAAATGGTTTAATAAAATGCTGACTGATTAAGGAAGCACTTGATAACATTTCTACGAAGGACTAAACCAAAAATTTTTAAGAAGTCGATTAAAACTATCCTCATCTCAAAACCAATAAGAACATGAAATAGCATCATAAATAAATCTTGCAATTCATTTTTTGAGAACCTAAGGGTTTCATAAGTAAGAACATATTCAGCACACTTTGACTCAACAAGTGTAACATTAACAAATCACTAGGTTACATGGGTGCAGTGGGGAAGGGGGGAACAATCCATAGCTGTAGATATATGCATATGCTAGAGGGGACATCATTCTATCCAGCACCGTAATGTAAATTTGGTATGAAATGCCCTGTCCAGGGGGGACAGCTGCCCCCCCAACCCCCTTGGCTATGTCCATGCCTACCACTGACTCCTTTAGCTATGCCTATGCTAGGTTATACAAAAACTTAGAACCATACAAAAAAAAAAATTTAAAATTCTAATGAAAAATTTTCCCCTGATCCATTGTTTTCACTTTTTAAACATAATTATTCTTAATTTTGGCATAGATATGAAGAACATTTAAAATACACAAGGAGAGGTTGTACTTATAGATAATTTGGCAATTATTTTGCCCTATAGATTGGAAAAATTGAAAAAAACCCAGAATATAAAATAGCCTTTAGTTGAATCTATTCCAGAACATTAACATTCATGCACAGTTGCTAATTTATTGACTGCATCATTTGTAACAGTCTTATCTTTGAAAAAAAAATAAAAACTATATAGTCAAGATGAAAGTTATGATCTAATCATCGACAACTAAGAAGAGACAAAAAATATCTAAATCTAGCAAAAAATTTAATGATAAATACCCTAGAGAGGATAAGAAATAACTACAGGTCTCCCATATGCATAACTCCATGTTTCAAAGAGGTACTGTTAGACATGTTCAATCACGTGGATAAATTTCCTCCGGTAGAGAGATGAGAGAAAAAATATGCTCATCAAATATTTCATGCATACTGTATTGCTTATGAATAATTCTCTAGACTTCAGAAAGAAAAAGTGAATGGATGCAAAGAAAGCAAGGGTGACTCAGTCGCTGAGGTGAAATGCACTGCATCCAGCTCACTCCATGGCAGAGAAGTGAAGGTCAGGTATTGAAGATGAATAAATCACATCATTAATCACGACCGAGGTGGTTATTCATCAGCCCCCATCCAGGATTACTGGTATTTTCCCCGATGGGAAATGGCAAATGGCAATGGAAGGGGGAGAATATTTACCCAGCAGAGATGGATAAGGGGAAGGTCCCGTCTCGATCTCTATCTCTCCCTGTGGCGGAGCCAACGTCGCATTGTTGATGAGCACCCCATTCATGGGTGCCATGTTTCCCTCTTCCTTGAAGCCGTGGTGCAGCAGCGAGGAGGGGAGTGGTGCTGCCACGTGGGGCTGAGCGCCATAGTGGTGGTTTCGATGCTGGTTCTGCTGCTGATGAGGCCCGTGCAAGCGTTGCAGGTGATGGGGAATGCAGCCCCCTTCTACAGAAACACCACCTGCGCCCCCCTGCGATGGCAAGCTCAGAAGGTTGGCCAGGTCCTGCCAACGCTGCTCCATGCTCACTGCACGCACCAAAGGGGCACGGCCCTACAACAGGAAGGGTGATGCGATTGAGCACACGGAATGGAAAAGACAAGTAATGCATAGGCAGTTGAGGAAGGCATCATATCTACCACAAAAACCTCAAGACAAATTGGGTTTGGAGTAAAAGAAGGATATGCATACATCCATATGACATTAACAAATAAATATCAAGTTTTAAAATACAGAAATATCAAAATTATAAAGCAAGGACAATTGCAAATAATTTCAGATGCTTTTATAGTCAAGTCCTCTTCATCAGTGGTTGAGAACTAATGGCAAAGATAGATTGATCATAGGAATGACTGAAATATTTTATAGAACCTCTCCTTCATTATTATTCTATTTCTGCACTTTAAAGACAATATACTTAATTGTAAACACCAATCCCTTAAGGTACTTTCCCATAAGATAGCCATGTGGGTATTTTATTCTAAAACTCTCCCAATTACTTGGATCCACATGCAGGGTAACTGGTAGTAAACATAATGAAGTTTATTGAGCAGGGTGTAATGCATTTAACCTTGAACAGTATCCATCAACTTTTTTCTGTTGTCTTAAATATTTTCACATGAAAGATCAAATATAAATCACCCAGAGATGTTTAAGCTATACTAAGGAAAACGAATAACATTCATGGATGCTCCAGTCTAAAACTCCAAGCATGTTTAACAACAGGGGGCATCATTTTTTTCTGGCTATAATCTATAATCCTATGTCCCCATAAAATCATTTGTGAAGCTTTCATTGAGTACAGGTCGTTCAAATCTCTACTTCATCAATCTAAGACTAATTATTTGGGATAAAAAATAAATGTAATCGGTTGTTCTTTCTACCTGAACTAAATGTGATTCATCATTTAAACCTTGCATTAACATGGCGAAATGCACTTTTTTATCAATTTCTTCATTTAATAGTTGAATTTCCTTTCCAGGCGCTAACCATGGGAGCTAACTTCATCAGAATTACAGCAAAATCATTATAAAAGAGCTGTTATCAATTCAATGAAAAATGCTATAGAAAACTGTAGAAAAGCTAACTTCAATCCAAAAAAATTAAATAAATCAACTGAAAAGTGATGTGATAGTATATGGCAATTGAGGAAGAAGATCAGGGAAACAAAATGACCTATACATATTAGCCTCAAAGGCTAGACTATATGAATCATGCATAGCAGGATGATGCAAAGAATGAAGAAGGCTGAAATATTGATGTCATCAATTCAGTAATTATTTGTGCCAGCAAGAAATATTAAATGGAAAATAAATTTTTTCGCAGGAATTTCAAGAGGCAAAAGTGAGTTTATTCGGTGGAAACTTGAAAGCAAAGCGTAATGTAAGTAATCGTCTCCGGCTTAACTTTGTGGAAGTGAGTAACATCCATAATAAATGTGAGGTTTGAAAAATAGTTGTTTTTATCATGGACAAAGCGTAATGCGTTAATTATTCAGGATAATGGCTATTTTCTCCAATGACTCTTCATTTCGGATGACTAGGAGGAAACAACTACTCGTTGAATAGTTTATCAACTCTACCATTTATTGTTGTCATTCAAGTTATGCGAGTGGCCATGGGAAATTCGGCTTGATTTCCAATACAACATTACCCGAGCAGATACTTTGGATATACAATGAACTAAATGTACTGTCAATGTCTCGTTTGAACAACAAAGACGGCAGAGAAAAAGTGAGGATTCTTTCCCTCTCGATCCCGCTGTGGTCCTCAGAAACGAGGAGTCTACCAGATCGGAGGAGTTGGGGAGGGGGTGGGGGGCGGCAGAAAGAGAGAGAGAGTGAAGTAGTGACATATGTATCTACGCCGTGGATACCACGGCTATCTCCACCCACTCCATTTATCTCGTTCGCAGTCGACGAGAAAAAGAGTTGGGAGAGGAGGAGAGGGAATCGGTCCAAATGTAATTTTGCAATAGGGTTGCCACTTGATGATGGCCTGTGGGCCTGGCCTTGGGAGGGCGGGGGAAGTGAAAGGATGGACGGGAAGGAGGGAGGTCGGATTGGCCGAAGGAAAACTATTGAAACGCCACCACCATCGACAACAACCGCCAGACTCCATACACAAAAGAAATGCAGAGGTCGTCGCAAAAAACAGCACATCACCACCACCGGTCGCTGCACATATCTTACGTACGTATTGATACGCTCTCCGATCGCAAACAGTGAAAGGCAATCACCGAGGTGACCCGCGCGACCCTTGGCTGGCCCGACCGCAGACGTGAGAGCGGTGTCGATACGGTAATTATTGATTGACTACTTTGACGGAGGCCCGCAAACTGCTATAAGCTGGGTTCTCCGGTCCGCAAACTGTGTCAGTGTTAGGCACAGACTCGTTCACTCGATCGCACACACGCTCTGCCCACCTTCGTTTGTTTTTTTTGCGCCACCTCAACAACAGCCTTCCCGCTAATGACGCATGCGCCCCTCCCTCTTCTGAAGGTTTCTAATGCGGCCACTTTAGTCTTTTACCGGCGGTGGACGAAAAATTCCTCAACCGTGTGAATAAAATGGGGCTCAGCGCGAAGCTTAATGCAATTCCGCACTTTCAACGTTTTCATTTTTGGTAAAGCGACTATTAGCCTAGTTTTCGGCGGTAGAAGAGATGGAGGAGGGGAGATGACAGACATCCCGGGTCATTTGCGTCGTAGAGGACAGGAAGCCAATTACCTCTAGGGGTAAGGTTTTTCGGGTTTTCCAAACGGGGCTAGAGAAATACGACGTCGACATAAGCTTACTCAAAGTGATGGATGAAAGAAAAGGATTTACGTCGTCTTGCCGCAAAAAGCAAAACGCTTGCTTTTATTTTTGCAAAATAAATCCATCTAACATAGCTCTAGGTCGAAGGAAAACTATTGAAACGCCACCACCATCGACAACAACCGCCAGACTCCGTACACAAAAGAAATGCAGAGGTCGTCGGGTTTTCCAAGCAACATACGTCCAGAACGTCATATGATATCATAGAGTAATTACTCTATGGTGATATATTACATTTTTTCGTAAATCATTATCGGTTCACATGAGTTAAGATTAATGTATACCGTGCGACGACATTTCTTCAACTAACCTTCTGTTTTCGTCGCATCATCGGCACGAGAAATCAACTAAATATGGTCAATTGTGCATTTTAACGGCCTCAATATTCCCAGGGTAATCCTTCAGTTTGAATCTTCTTTGTTTCCACTTTATTTATCAATGCTCTTGCAGGATGCAGGGGATCAGAACTTGAACCCCCATCCCAAGGACGAGGTATTCCACGAGAATTTCTACAAGAGGCACCCAAATAGGAGTCACGATTCCAACAAAAATCACTATCACTTTCTGGTTTCACACTAGAGCTATCGGTGTGGGAAGCCATTTCTCCAGCCGCCTCCCGAAACCTATTTATCTCAATTTCAAGAGAGTCGATTAAAAACCCCACGAGATACGATTTTCAGTGATTTTCGCAAACAGACCAAAAATAAAACATAGACAAATACAAAAACCGTGCCATCATTACAAGTAGGTAACTATGTAATGCCATAGAAATTTATGACACCATAAACATGAAATCTGTAATGTAATGAACTAAGTGATGCTATAGAAATTTATGACAACATAAACATGAAATCAGCGAGTTAAAGGTTGAGATTCTAATTTTCCTTATTAACCATCCTATTCAATGAATGCAAATTTCTTTTGGTTGGCAACCAACATACACAGAAAACTGGCAGTGCCCAATGGGCAATTAAATTGCATATTTTATTACTTCGGCTCACAACTCGGTGTTCATTTCCACACGAAGCTCTTAACGGTGTTGCTTAACATAATTCACTCCCATTGTGGATAGAGAATAATGGCAAAAACGAGCGTTTACAATTAATCATTCCCATTGGAGACAGCACAAAGGGAAGTAGAATTAAGAGGTAGACGATTTAAATGCAATTCTGAGGTTTTCTAATCTCTACTGTCACTTAGCTTCAGCGTATCTTATTCTTTTACATAAAATTATTAATTCACACATTTCGGACGCTTTATCCCCGAGCAGTGCCAAAGAGCAGTTCACATTTAGTAGACAGTATGGACCTCGCGAAGAACTCGATCGTCAAACTTACGCTCTACGGGTTCATTTCCTAGACACGCAAGACCTTCCCAGTACTGTGCTTAGATTAAGTTTAGAGAATAATGTTAGCAAATTTGAAGATTCCTGGATGTGCAGTTAGCATACACAGCACAGTGGCAGCTATCGGCGACATCGTACCTAGGAGCTTGGAGATTGACATAAGAAATGTAATAACTCCGTTGGAACTACACTACTATTAATTTAATTTTAAATTCTCTTAAAAGAGGACAGACAAATTGAAGAAAAAATTCATTACATGAAAAAAACCTTACTACCTTTTATTCCTCTCTCATTTCTGTCAACGAATGCCGATTCGTCATTCTTAGTCGAATATAATATGTTCAAAAACGAAATAAATAACTGAAGTAAATGCATGGGGTCTGAAGAATAAAAATTCGGATATATTCAAAGTCAGAACACTTTCTCAAAATTTCTCTTCGCTAAAAAGTGGTAGTAGAGGAGGTAAGTGCACGAACTTTCACGTCGCAGATGTCACGGTTGTATTTTGCAGCATGCATGAGGTTACGTAAAGAGATCCAAAAAATTCGACCAAACGGCATATTGTAAATGAATTAATCCGAGAGTAATCAAATTCTTTAGGGCTTGACTCAAAAGATTAGAGATCCGACTGGGAACATTCGAGGAAACTCCTGATTTTGCGCATCCATTGATTTCCGAGCTTTTTTAAGATTAAGTTCAAAGTTATTGCATGATCTTAACTATTTCCATAACGGTACTATTTGACTTGGCTCATTAATACTTTTGATTGAGAAATACTGAAAAGGTGTTAAGATACACTGAACAATGTTTTATCCACATTCTGAAGCGACACACTTTGTCGAGATAAATTGAGGAAATACTTTTCACAACTTATTAAATAGATAAATGCAATCAATAAGATATTAATCACAATCCAAGAAAACAATATAACAATGAAGTAAAAGCAATTTTTACTTGCGCGCTCCTAAGTCGATGGCATTAAGTATTGGCAATATATTCACACAAGAGCACAGAGGTTTTCCGAAATTCGAATGCTTTAACCGCGAACGAGAATCTTGGTTTTGTCTTGGTTTTTCTTCATTTCAAGACGGGGAGGGAAGCTTCCCCAACCACCACCGCCATGTACCGGTAGTTCCTCTTTTCTGGGTTGCATTAGATGCACACTAGATAAATAACATGGGAAGGAAACGACACACAAACATTGAAGTTGAAGGCGAACATAACCTTGATTTCTCCTAGTCAACTGCGAGCTACTACAGACCATATCCGGTTCCAAAGGCCAGATTGTCAACCATGAAATCCACAATATTTTAGGGTGCGCCTTACACTTACGCCAACATTCGGTGATCACCTGACACGTAGAAAACAATTCAGCATGTGCACTGACTAAATAAGAGGGGAGGGGAAGCGAATGAAGTTTGAGTCTTCAGTTCAATAATTGAACCTTGTCATCGATGTCGGGCACAGCGAGAGATCAGAGGTGACCAAAGCCTTCTTCCGATTCTGATGCCCGATGATGATCCTTTCAACGGGTTCCCCAGACATTGATATGTATGGTAAGTGGTTGGAGAGCCAATCACGTCGTTCCCTTCCGGGGTAGGCACAGTCAAAATGTTTCACTCATTAATACATATTTTTACACCTAACTCTGCTTCAATAATTTCCTCCATACTGACCTATCCTTGCAAACCTCTTTCGCTTCATTTACCCCCATACACTGCTTCATACACGCACTCCTATTTTTAAGACTCCCAATATTCCTCCTAAGAATTTCCTCAACCACATTCAACCACAACTCTCTCGGCCTACATCTACCTCTCGCACCATTCATTTCACTCATATATCTGTTTCGTTATTCGACTCTCATCCATTCTCTCAGCATGGCCAAACCAAGGAAATACACTCCTTTCATATATGTCCATTACTGGAGCATCTAACCCACATTCATTTATTACCCACTCATTCCTGACCCTATCCATCCTACTCTTGCTCCAAACACTCCCCAGATAACTCATACCCACGACGTTTAGTCTACTCTCACGTTTCTCTCTAACCACGGCCTTCGTAAACATCTTCGGGGAGATTTCTCAAAGCTCTCTGGGGTTTCCGTCCGGGTGAGTGGGTCCATGGTAGCCGACGTTTCGATGCTCGAGTCGATTATCGAAACGTCGGCCAGCATGGAACCACTCACCCGGACGGAAACCCGAGAGAGCTTTGAGAAGCTCATATGCCGGAAAAGCACCAGATCCAACGACGAGAAGAGATTCCAAGCTTCAATTTTCTACAACTATACTACGAACTGCCGCAGAGGCGTTTGGGTGAGTGTGTTTGGACACCCGCCGTGAACAAGAGAGGGGAGAAATGACAGGAAATTGGAGATAAGAGAGGATGAAAATGAACTGCATATTGACGACTTGCCTTAGTGTCTTGCTCTCTACATATTTCGGTTGCCAATGAAGCGGGGGAATGAATGAAGGAAACTTTATTTATGCCCTGGGGTAACCCAATAGAGCAAGTAAACTATACAATTTGCATGTTCTGATCAAAAACCATGATACACACATTAAGAGAGGAAAAGTTAATTTACATAACAATGAATATTACAGTAATATTAATATTTAGACAAAGTAAATCTTTTACGAATTTATTCATGAGTTTTCAAATAACAAAATAATTTGACTTTAAATGATTGAAGGGTTGAAGAGGAGTTGACATGGGAGGGCAGCGAATCCCAAAACTCGGAAGCAGTGGTGAGGAAGGAATTGAAGTAGATTGGTACGGACTTGGGGAATGTGAAGGAAGGTAGGGTCAGATCGGGTTAATAATTGGGAAAGTCTTTTTCTGGGGGTAAATAGATCGTAGAGGTAGGTAGGATTCCGATTATGGATGAGGGTGAAAAGAAAAGACCCAAAAAAGGGAAGAGAAAATGTTTGACATTTTATCAGTTCGGCACTGTCCCACACTCAATTTAGCCATTAATTCCATCGGCTTTAAAGATACACTCAAGGGTTTAAATAACCGAGGCACTCCAATCTGAAATATTAAAGTAAGTAATATTAAAGTAAGCATGTAAACCACCTGGATCTCTCGCGGCTCTCGACCTAATCATTTCATCAGATGTGACACACTCTTCGCTCGTAACAGTTGTTAAAAAAGGCTTCCCTTGGCAATTTGTACTGAGTTTTTTCTTACTTACCCAAAACGCAATTCCCCTTCAGGATTTGCAAAATCAAAGACTTTAAGCTATGGCTGATACCCCAAGAAAACTGGCTCCTTTTCAACAATTTCCCCCACGCTACTCCATCCATAAAACCACCGTCGCTTCTCTTACACTCGTGCATAACGCTCTCCTGTTCTTAAGACTCCAAATATTCCTCCTCTCTCTTCGGTCCCTTCTATCACACTCACCAATCATGACATTTGCGGTGTATCACTTCCTCACACACCACATTCACACCGCTGTCAATACAACTGTTCCGTCGTTTGACTCTCGTCCATTCTCTCGACATGGATAAACCAACGAAACAATCTCCTTTCATTTAGATCCATTACTCGAGCATTACGTTTTTAACCGTTCTATGGCGTATTCGAAGTGTCGTAAATAAACGAAGTCTGTAGAATTTTTGCACAGCCGCTGGTGTGTTTTATCTCTTGTGATTTCTCACTTCCGCCACCTCGTGCACACCTGATTTAGCTTCTTCCGGGGCCCAACATGGACAAAATTGTCCACACGGGCGCTTTCTGAAAAGCTGAATGCGGCGCCACCAGAGCCGTCTGGGTGACTTCCGCCGCTGCGGCTGTTGCGCAAAATGAAAAAAATCACGACAATAATAGCCTTACGTGGCTTTATAGAATGGACCACAATGCCGAAATTCGCCGGCGAGCATAACGGACTACAGATTCATACACTACCTTCGATTCGCGCGGGGATATCTTGCTCTACTTCACGACCACAACATTTCTGAAGTACCAATTCCAGTCCTCGAAGTGAATTGTAATTCAAAAGCCCTTCGATCCGCCATTCATCTGAGACGCTTAGTATTAATCGAATGTCTGGGTGTTTTGGAGATGCATGGGTCCCAACCTTCTGGGCATTCATTAATGAATCAACTTCGAAGCTTGACTACTGAAAATAAAAAAATAAACATGTGGTTACGTAATCCCTGAAAGAGTTCAATGATCTCCGTCATGTATAATATGGCATCAAAGCGAGGGTTTTCAGTCACAGAAATGAGGCACATGTTCACGCTAAGTGAGGAATATGCAGGGATGAGACACTAACCATGCTTCGATGATTTCTTCGGTCCAGAAGTGGTTCGACTGCCAAACTCAAAAGCATTGTTACGATAACTGTTCGTTCAGATTAGCTTAAATGCAGACATTTTTGAGGCTGGGGTGGAGGCTGGTTGAAAGAGGATCAGAGGCAAAAGGGAACTACTAGAAAGCGGAGGGATAACAAGGCATTTCACCTCACCTCAGGAAGTAATAAGGGAGAAACTTTCGTCAAACTCCAAATTCCTTCATCACCAGCTAACCTTGATGTAAAACTTTCGCAGTAAACAGGGACCGGGTATTTTGTCATACACTTTGATGAAGTTTAAGGCGAAAGACTGTATCTGGAAAAAATTCTACCACGAAGATAATCTTCTACATTTGTCACCACGTTTTATAAAATTAGCGTTATGCACGTACATTCGAGATGTTAGATAATTCAGTCGCGCCAACCTAAACCAGAAAACAATTTTGCAACTTAAATGACACCAATTTTTGGAAAGTATTTTGTTCCGAATAATAAAGAGTTCACCCTCGCCAATAACAAATTGATTATTTCCTAAATTAAATATTTTAAAATCTATTTCTCATCCCTTCTATATACTCAAAATGTGTCATCGGTAGGCACCGCAAAAGTGCAATATTCAAACGGCATAACCTTCGGCTTCATCAGAGATCGTTTCCAAATCCATATTAAATAAACTATGGCAAAAGTTCTGGCCACATTCAACTTGGTTTCAAAGATAGTTAATAAAAGCATGTACCTTAATTATGGTAAGTATTTTTCGAAGAAACATACATTTGAAACTTCAAACTTAAGTCAGCTGAGCAAAACAATAGTTTGCGTTAATTCACAACTCCATGACAGAGAAATCGCCCGGTCAGATATCTCAAATCTTTCGGTCAAACTAGCAGCATAAGTAAAAGAATTTCAACATTAATTTTACACTTCTACCAGATACACGATATTAAAGTTTACACTTAGTGCAAAATTTATAGTATTCAGTTTACCTCCCATTGAGGTGGTATGGTAGGCACATGACGAGAGAGCGACATCCAAAAGGGATAGCATCACTATAACTAAGAAAATAACAATTCATAGCCTTAAGAACGACCAGTTTTTTTACAAACACGAAAGCACTTGCTATCTGCCTGGAAATAAAAAGGTTCTCAGAATCCATTTCTTCCGGTGAAGATATTAACAGTACTCATTTTATCCAGCAGCAATGGAACAAACTACGTACGTTCGCGGATATGATCGCAAGGGATAAAAGTTCGAAGCAGGTGACGCAGGTGCATTCTCAGCGCATCCGCAGCTGAGGCCATTCGTGGGGGGGGAGGGAACGGGAGGAGGGAGGATGTGTCAATCTATTAATTTCGGAGCGCACCACCGCATGCTCTCCGTCGGTTAATTAGTGTGTCACTCAAGAATCCATCAATTGGCCATCGATAGTCGAGGCCCCTTTGATCTGCGGAAGAAAAAAGATAAAAAAAACCAATCGACGTGCCGCCGGGGTGTCTCAACCCAGGAGGGTCGTGACCCTAGGAGAGCCGCGAAGGCCTTATTGTCGCAAGGGTCGCTCGCGAAACTCTCGCCTTCGCAAATAATAAAATACATCAACTGCCAGAGAATAACTGTTTCGAAGCCTACTGCGTATGGAGAAGAGACAAAAGAACCATTCAACAACTTCGACAAACAAATCACTCGCGAGAGTTCTTCGAAAAAGAATAGCGTCGAAAGCTACGGCGGCGAAGATGTTCGGAGAAATCATAGACAGACAGACGGGAATTTCTAATTTTCGCGGCCTTGGCGACGAAGATTAATTAGTTGCTTTCGCGGACGTTTGGATCGGAATCTCGCAGAAACACTAACAGCCTCCCAGCCAGGGAGAGTCCGCAAAAATTGCCGCGACGCACTAGATGCATCTACGCACGCGTGCTCTCCGCGGTTCTCACCGTTTCCCGTCTCGACTTCCACCTCTGTCGATCGCGTCAATTAGCAGCCATCCTTGTGAATTTCTTATTTCCAATTTTGTGTGCATTTCCCTCTTCTTCCATCCCTGCTAAAAATTCCTTAGAAGCTGTTCTGTAGAACGTAAGGAATTCTAAAGAAATTGGCTCTTTTTCTTCCGAACTAGTTCCTTTTCTAAGGATCTGAACAGAACATGAGAGCCTGACTCTACAGAACATATGTTCTGTAGAGTCATTTTCTCCAGAGCAAAGCTCGTTACAAGCTGTTCTGTAGAACTTGAGCAACGCTACGGAAATAGGTGAGGTTTTCTTGAGCATGTAAGGAGTTCTACAGAGCGTCAAAGGGCTTCTGTAGAACGTCGTAGGGAATTCTGCAGAACGTCCTAAGGTATTCTGCAGAATGTCGCGGGGAATTCCGTAAAATGACGTTTCAATACTCAAAGGAATATCTACAGAACTTTTTAAGAAATTCTGTAGAAGTATTTATAAGGAAACTAAACAGAATTTTTCTCAGGGACTGGACTTTTTACAAAAGTTATAACCGACTTAAGGGCAATGTACTATGCAGTTATGCAGACTAGGGTTGCCAGATGAGCTAAGGGGACTGTATACTATACTATGGGGGTGAGGGGGGCGAAAACGCTTTCGCAGACGTCTATGCGCTATTATTTTACGAATCAACTTTGCCACTGAAAGAAAATCTGTATGCACAGGTCTCTGGAATAAGGATTAGTATTTAACGTAAGTGATGTGAGGTTTCGCTAACTGCCATCTACATAATTACTTTGACCTCATCAAACTTAAAAATGTCGAAAATCAGATGATCTCAATGTAACACAAGACGCCATATCTTAAAAACTTGAGCCATTTACTCTAAATGGGAATCCCTCTTCTCCGTGCAGGGCCATCATGTTGCGTATTACAACTTGAACAGTGAACATCCTCGTGAAACAATGCGACGCATTTTCCGCAGTGCTGTAAGGGGCGATGTTTTCTAGGGCTGGGAAGGGAGGGGAAGGTGAAGATCTCTCCGAATCCGTGACAGAAGCCAAAACTGGGCGTTTGTGACCGAATGATACAGCACCCTTAACTTAGCATCACTCAAATTTCACAAAGTCGTCCGAGCAATTCATCAGACTTTTGGTGGAAAAATGAGGTAAGAAATATACGTAATAATACTATCATTTTCAACTATGGCATTGCAACTTTGAAATCTACCTCCACCGAATTTATATTGTAAGATAACTTTTATCTTTGACTCCCTGGAGCGAATAAAATCCCAGATAGCTTCCTAGCCACCACCTAGAAGCCACCTAGTTGGACGTATACTGCAGAGATTGGTTGCAATTTCACACTAAAATATTCATGGCTATATATATAGCACTATTAATACCTACTTAACACGAGCTCAGCGGGCCAACCGATCACTAATATCTTCGTTATAAGATCGTCACCTGATGTCAGCCCCGATGCTTCCAATCTACGAATGACTATCGCCCAAAAACGCGCTTATCTCTTCGTGAAATCACCACAACTGCGACAGGCGCAGTTTGTTGTAATTCGGTCGCATTTTCAGCGCTCAAGTCGCCCAATCCGGTAAGCCAGGCTATGACCTCCTCCTCCTCACTGATCCCCCGTGGCCAACTGCAACTGAAACTGTGCCCTGATTCTATTTTTTGTTTTGTTTCATTTGATTGTTACTTTTTCAGAGACATTTGCCTCACCGTTTCATAGGCAGTGCGCCCTGACGAGATCGTGACCGAATTAACAAATAAATATCATCCAAAATAGTTCTTTTTTATTAACTGTATTTTTGATTGACTAAAACTCTGCTCCCTGAATATGATTGATTAAACTACTGATTGGTAGATATACGCACACCACCACTTTAAAGCCAATTTCCAATGACCAAAGGCTGGCCCATTTCTGCACGGCATAGGGTAAATATTGATGCCTTTGTCACATTTCGGCAGAGCACTTCACTCACTCTTTTGGCAATTACAGAGAATCAGGTACATCTAAACTGTTCTTCGAAGTCCTAGAGCTATAAAAATGAAATTTATAAAAAGGCACGAGGAAAAAAACGCAGGAGATACATTGCATCGAATGCTGAACAAAGTTGACGAAATATTCCTCTTTTCGCTCTCAAGAAGTTGTTAGTGAATTCTGCAACACAGCGTCCAATCTTACTAGATTCACTCACTCTGGGAATCAATCCGGCGTTTGCAGCACCCAAGAGGGGTTCCGGGAATTCTCACCACGCCGAGTCAATCCACACACGTGTACTTACCCACATCTTAATACCTGAGGCAGACAACTTCCATAAAAACGGGAGGAGAAACTCCTTATTCTTTCTAGACCAAATCTACGAAAATTTAACTTAAAAATCACCAGAATGCGTTCAAATGAAGGAGCAGGGGTTCATCAATATAAAAATACTAAGAAAAATCGACAACCAAGTGATTCTAACTGGGTTATGATAGTTCGTATGACATGGGGATATCATTCTCGTTCGCGACACTGTGTCTCAGCACCAACTTTCAGTGGTCGCGAATAGATCCAATGGAAACGAATTTCTCAAAGAAAAAAATTCCCCGAAGCAGAATATGTCACGCTTCTTGTCATGCAAGTTCTCATTTACTAAACAACATGGACGCATGGAGGAAAAATAAGTTTCCCTAAATGTTTAATTCGAGCATTACGTTAAGTTCGCTCTGGATTAATTATATGACGTACACAAGTCCATTGCTGTCTCATTTTTCCCTTCTGTCCCTCGTAAATCCATACTTTTCGCAGTACAAACATTTCATGAACAGAGCAATTTCTTACAGTTTGTTCAAGGCAGTTCGCCTTCCTCGATCTTCTAACTTTCGCAGCGTGCTTCTTCTTTCATTCATTCCCAAAAATATCCCTCTTTCTTATCGATCCTATTGATCTTACTTGCTTCTGCTTGCTACAATACAGCGCCATGCTTCATTAATATAGGGACAATGAGAGACATAAAGGACCAGGCCAAGAATAGTACGCTGAACAATGGCTAACAACTGCTACGCAAGTGATGGCCTTTCCCCTTAAGGAAAATCTACGACGTAATTAAACAGTGCAATGAAGAACTAAGTCTTCTCCGCAGACATAAGTGAGGACAGGCGACTTAATAAAAGCCATTGGGACAACGCAAACGAGCTAGGCCAAAGAAAAGAATTTCCCAAACTGACGTTCAAAGTAGAATACATATAGCGTCTGTAATAGAATGGCACTGGTACTGCGTTGGCATCACGACGCTGCATCAGGAGCGACACGCGTTGTGGTGCGGAGAAACTAATTTTAATTCCAGAGTCCTCGATTAGAGCGCCGCCAAGGCTATCCGGAGAAAAAAACACGGCGAGCGAGCGCGATGCAAGCATTGGAAGGAGAGGGGGGGGGGGTTTCGGACTGCAGGTAGATCTTTTTGCACCGTAACAAAACGTTTTTGTAAGATTGCTTACCCTTATAAATAAATGTACTTTCATAAATCAATGATGGCAAGAAATTCCAAATGCGAGCTGGAGCTCTGGATAGCCTTCTACAGGGCGAAATCTGACAGCTATTACAAATGATGTAAAGCTGTAAATCCCTTAAAGGAAAGCAGGATAGGCTTATAGAATGAGATCATTCATTACCCACATTCCCTGACGACGGCATTTTCATACGTTGCCAACTTATGATTAAAGTTTGTCAAAATGGAAAATCTTCGTGTGATTCACACGAGAGGCACTCATCAAGGAGGATTGGAAAAAAAAGTAATGGATGACAGACTGAATGAACTGCCTTGCCCTCGAATATCCACTAATAAGTGCATGCAGCTCTTTGAGTGGAGGCATTAACAACCTCGACTCCTTGGGCAAACGCAGCACTTATGAATTATGCACGTGTTCATGTCGGTAATGACCGCTAATGCGTATGTATGTGCAGAGACATAAATGCGCCTCGTGTAAGGAACTCAAGTGAGCGAAAATATAACAAACGGATTTCTAGAAACGAGCCTTATTCCATACGTGTGGTCGTATCAGAATAGCATAAAGGAAATTGCAACAACCATTAAGGCAATAACAGCGACGAATCTCACGGGTAATTCGAGAGCACCATTTCATCTCGAGGTAAATTGCTGAGTTATTTTAATGGTAAAAATGAAAAGTTGAGCATTGCGATTTATCATGGACATCCGATAACGACAGTCCTGGACTCAGTATTTCAAAGAGGAAATCTACGTATTCTCCGATAACAATTTACATCCCCGACAAAACAGATCAGGCGCAAGGTCAAGTGGAAAAAACTGACCATGTTCCTCACTGATTTCTGGACTTTCTCAGCTATAATCTGCAAGAATTTATAGTTGAAGTGGACTTAGCACGCGCAAATAATTCTAAAGGTAATGACTGACTACAAATGGACATCATCGTACGATAGTCATCGAGGCTCCATAAAAGTACACAAATTGACAAGCAAATGGTAAGTAATGAGAGCGCAATCGGGTCCAGATGATGGAATAAATTTCAAAATGACAACGTTAAGAAGTCTTTTTTTGGGTGATTAGAGAATCCTAGAGCTTTTTTGAAAAACAGCAGCTATTCTGCATTACTGACGAGAGCACGAAATCCACCAATCTCAGGTGACAGATTAAGACAATCTCATGTTAGTAATACCATCCTAAGACTCAATAAAAAACGGGGTTCTTTTCTTTTAATGTTGGCCAAAGAGTCATAAAAGATTAAACCCGAATGGCATTCTAACATAAATCTCGGTAAGGAGAAAGACAACACCTAGCGACACACACTACTTACGGACCGCGATTACGAATTCGAGTTACCGGAAGTAGACAAAAGGAGACTGCACCAATATTTATTTATTAGTCGTGTATACAGCACTGGTGCAATCACTAGTCGATATTCGAGGGAAAAAAAAGAAAAAACTAAACACACTGATCAAATTTTTTGCTCACTAGAAGTTATTATGTAACTCCTACACTAACGATCGAAGCAGAGGTGAAGCATCCCCAGCGCAAAAACTACGATTCCTGAAAAACATTTATGCATAAAAAAATATGTAAAAATACGAACGGGAAAACTGTATACTCGATGTGAGTGACAGCATGTGATACTCTTATAAATAAGGAGCACTTGCGATAGAGTGCAAAATAAAATACCGGAAAGACTGGACATTTCCACGGAATCAGCCGATTGACATTGATGTGCAACTAATTTTTTGCGTAGTTTAATAAAATATGGAATATGATATTTCATTTTAATGAATTTATCACTATAAATAATGGCGAAAATTTTGCTACATTAACTTTTATTCGTTAAAAACAAAACTAAAATATACTTGAAGTCCAATATCCGTCGACCCGAATCCCCTTGGTTAACTAACCGGCCTCTAATGGGGATCACGGATAGGTATAAGAGAAATTAGCTTCTACTCAGTCCGCAATAGTAGAGGTAAGGGTCTACTGAACTAGAGAAAAAAACATAAACCACGTGCTTAAAACGGCATACACCTGGAAAAGTTAAAATTTAATACATAAATTCAAACAGTAAATAATTATTTTATCCAATTATTTAAATCTCAACACTCTCAAAAAATATCTAAGTAAATTTTTATTTAGTAAAGCTAAACGTAATAGCAGTCATGCTCTTATTAATTTTAAAGACCTCCACCACAACTTATAATTTATAATGATTCAGAGTAACCTCAGTCAAAAGTGTAAGTCTCATTTTAAAAACATTTTCCCCTGACTATTTCCAAGAATGCGTATGAGAGCGGAAGCTGGCTTTACATAGCTCTACTCGAAAATACATTTATATAGCTCCACTCAGGCTTCGTTTCGGCAGATACTAGTAGCTTAAGGTAGTTTGAGCGAAATATCATTTTCCTTAGAAATCGATGAATTTGGTCTCATTTTAAAGAAAAATATCTCACCCTTCTACTAACGCCAAAAAGCCAACCCCTTATGACATTACTTTCCGAGATATTTGCCAAAAAATACCAGCCCTTTTACATGGGAAATGGTACGTGTATGCACTAGAGAGAGACATTATTTACAAAATGAGGAATTTCTAACATTTAGATGTCGTAAATAATTAAAAGCGTGTAGTTTATATATTTTCTCAACTATATTTGAAAATTAATCATATTGTCACCGCAATAGGTTCTTGGGTATCACAAAAAAACGTTGCGTTTTGAAGGAGTTTCAAACGCACCGCACGAAAAAAATTAGTCAAGTTAAAGACTTGTTTAGATATTTTCATTTAATTGCTCACAATTTCTGTCTTATAAAACTATATTATTGCTCCATTAATAATGCAATATTTAATTGATGTGTCCTACAACTGGTGAAATTAAACGTACAATTCGAATTTGGTCTCTATTAGGACTAGGGAACTATCTCGCTCGGACTACCTTAACTTTGTAGGATATTATAATATAGGAATGGTGATGGACGTTGAACGGCGGAAGCAATGCGGGCGCGCAGGCAATGGTCCCGCCTTGGTGATGAAGGCCTCGAGTGCGCACTTCGTTACCACAAGGCTCCCGGAATCGACGGCGGAGACGGAAAATCATAACTCCCCCGGCGGGTCCAAGCGGAACAAGACGAGCGCCTGTCCCAAACAACGCCCCTCCCCTCCTCCCCCCCCGCCGCTCGACTTTTCCCTCTTCGTCGAAGCGAGTGGATCTTTTAACTTTCACGGTTCCGGGACGATTCGTTTAAGAGGGCTCCGTATATGAAGTTTTCACCCTGGTCCAGGCAGCGGCGGCCGAGGCTGTTTCCTCGACCGCGCCTCGGAGTCTTACGCACAACTACTTTTCCAGACACCTGGTACTCAGAAAACAATTTAAAATGGAGCCCGGGAGCCATTAGAGGACGGATTAAATGCGATCCTTGAAGGAAATAAATGTTCCCTCCCCGGGGCTCACCGCTGGATGGACAGAGGGGGAGGAGGCCGCCGTTAAGGACGAGGAATCTCTCCCGGCGGAGGAGGCCTCGTCCAACCGCCCACCGATTCTCCCTCCCCGACCCGAAACTTTTTTCCAAGCGGACATTTGCAGTCGGCCTGATGTCCAACAATTAGAGAGGAGGAGGAGGCTGCAGCATCAGCAGCCGAGATGTGGCCGGATCGAGGAATGAGAAGAAAAAAAAAGATCTCCGGAGACGATTGTCAAGAAAGAGAAAGGGCCCGAAGAATCAACACGAGAGGAAAAGATGAATAAAAAACACTTGGTGGATGAAAAAGGTCCCGCGGCGGGCCGCCAGAGTTGGCCGCCGCAGGTAAGCAAGGCGCCGCCGCGCAGAGGACCCGCCCGCCCGCCCCCCTGCCCCCCATTACGATTATTACCCTGGGAAAACTTGGCTAAATCCCCAAGGAAAGTTTTGAGCCATAAATTAGCACTACAGCGCTCTCCCCTACATAGCCAACGCAATCACGCATCAAAATTGACTAATACATCATCTTGATTCCCCTCGCGCGACCACAAAAAAATTATCGCATCACAAAGAACGATTGTGTACATTATCGCGCGATGAACATTTGCGAAGGAAAAAATAATGTCTCCCCACATTATTGTCAGGACTTTTTTGCTTCAATATTTTTTTTCATAATTTCCGAGTAATCCGCTTCATTACATCCAGTTCATTACCCTAGTCCAACTTGAATCGATGAGTACTGTCCCACTGACAACGTCACAAATAGAACTGTCGACACCTTCAAGACGTGAACGTCATAGCGAGTGACTGGCAAGCGTATGGCGATCTAATATTTAGCGAAATATCATAATTCTGGAAATGAATAAGCGATTATTATTTCAACTTCATAAAAATGTTTCATTTGCGCAACAACTCGGTGGGCAAAGCTCGATGATAACATCAGCGAGGGATTTTTTTTGGGGAATGCAAAGATTCGGAAAACCTATGGGAAATTTATCCCGGGGACATCTATGTCCTAGGCAAGAGAAAGGATATACAAGAGAGGCTCAATGTATTGTGTACAGAATCTAATGCCATACGTCGAGTGAACACGTAATTGCATCTCCATTTTAAGAGAAATGTGGTGAAATATGTAGTCATAAATTACCCTCGTGGTAAATACGACCGATTTCTGGGAATGAGCAAGCTTCTCCAACGGGAAGCAGATGAAGATACAAAGCGTACGCGACGTTAAGTGTTTCTTGGTAGCTCTCGCAGAAAAGCTAATAATATCACCTTACCATTCTATACGTTGAGCAGACATTCAAGAAGAAAATATTAAAATAAATTCCTTGGTTTACGAAGAAGAGAAGAGGACACTTAAGCATTCAATAAGCCACCAAAATGCAATTAACTGTCAAAGTATTTATAATTTTCCACGGTAAAGTCGAAAAAATGCTACAAACAATGCAAAATATATAAAGCACACTGCATCTAATAACAAAACATTTACATAAAAGACCTACATAGGGGTACTGATACGCGAGGTTTTCATTGGAGATCATTTGCGAAATATAAAATACAACAAGTAGTTACAGGAAAGTGAATACAATACTGGTGACATGAAATACTGCTCATTTCCTTCAGGAATCACCTCGACTATTGACAGCCCCCCAAGAAACAACAGTTTATCTCTTCGAAGTACAATATCAATTTCGTAGGTGAAACACTGAATATTGAATGCATATCACCTGATTCTCGATGCATTGGTCAGAAATATTAATTACTAGTTCCTTGACCTAAAGTTTCTTTTAAATTCAAGGCGACTGAGGAGAATGATCTTAAAAAACAACCAGTGATATGCTCGCACGTTATGACTTAAATGACATCAGAGGCTGGCTCCATGTCAAATCGAACAAGACTTCAAGCGATTGTGCCGCATTACCCTGACGCACAGCTCAGTCACTTCAGCTCGGAAAAAAATTACCCAGTGTCCCCCGCAAGGAGTTTACGCAGAAATAGAGAATACGTTTCACCTCACGGTTCCATAAAGAATTGATTGGCAGATAAGAGAGACATAATGACAAGAGACATGATAGGAAACTAATAGACATTTTATATGGTGTCATAACCACAATCTAACTGCTGAGTATTGAGATCGCTTCGATGGAGAATATGCAGCCGTCGATTAATCACGCATATTGACGTCCTCACTCGGTTGATCAATAATAATATACTTGAACGACTGACGTTATGCAGCAAGCCACCAACTAATATCTGAAGTCTCCGACAGGTAATTATGCCTTTTTACTAAGGAATGAGATTGTGCAATACAATTGATAAAGTTGCTGAACACTCCGTGTGATTACTCTCGTTTCCACCGTTAAAGTAGGAGCGTTACAAGACACCACGAGCGATATCGTCCGGCCAATAAACTACAATTCCTTTGTTTATATTAAGTTCGACATACATAAGCCAGCATTTAACTCCTTCCAAATTCCAAAAATACAGTGCTCATGATAGCTTGAAACTGTGGATAACTAATTTAGAATAAACCACATAATAAAGTGCTTTAGAGGGACGTAATGCAAGAAGCAAAAAAAGACAAAACCTGCCTTAAATGAATAACAAACCAGATATCATAATAATAATAATAAGAATAATACGCTAGTGAGCGTACTTCCGAATGGGAGTTGAAGAGGAAACAAGAGCTTAACTTTTTCACGGTCCATTTATAGATATAAAATTATTTCCAGCAATTAGCCTTTAATTAATATAATGTTTATTATGCTTCGAAAAATAGCCTTTGTGAGGCCAGATGGGCCAAGCTACACATTTGTGAATTTAAACGAACAAACGTAAAACAACACAAACAATTATGAACACCAAGAGCCATTTCCCAGAAATATGTTTTTCCTTTCGATACGGTGAGGGTTTTTTTGTTCAACCGGCCCATTACTGCCTCGTTTCGTCTACTTCATTCTCGAGTCGTCTCTGTAAAAGCAAAACATACCTTAAGGTAGTCCGAGCGAAATATCATTTTACTCTTAAATCATTGAATTTGGTCTCATTTCAAAGAAACATATCTCACCTATACAATGACACCAAAAATTCTACCCCTTACCACATTACTTTCCGAGGTATTTGCCAAAAAATACCAACCCTTTTACATGGGAAATGGTACGTGTTTGCACTCCAGAGAGACATTATTTATAAAATGAGGCATTTCCTACACTTAGATGTCGTTAAAAAACTAATAGCGTGTAGTTTGTATGTTTTCTCAACTATATTAGAAAATTAACCATATTGTCACCTCAGTAAATTCTTCGGTTTTACAAAAAACCTTCCGTTTTGATGGAGTTTCAAACGTACCGCGTGAAAAAAATTAGTCAAGTTAGAGATTTATATAGATATTTTCATTTAATTACATACAATTTCTGTCATATAAAACTATATTATTGCACCATTAATAATGCAATATTTCACTGATACGTCCTACAGCTGGTGAAATTAAAACGTATAGTTCGAATATGGCCTCTATTATGACTAGGAACCTATCTCGCTCGGACTTATTTCGGTAGAACTCAGGCAATTCGGGTGAACTAACACTTTATATTTCAGGATGCTCCAGACGCGAAACTTGATTCTCCTGAGCCGCGATACTCGGGGACGCTAGGAGGCTCGCCTCGGCGAAACGCTAAAGCCACTCACGCCCGCTAATAGCCAAAGCAAATGCAACGAGGTATGCGTAAATATGTGCCGAGGGGTGGCACCCCGCTGGCTCCCAGGTGTTTTTTTTTCAGCAATAAAAACGACAGTCGGGAGAGAACCGTTATTTTTCTTAGAAGTAATTGTCGGGGAATAACTGTGACCTAATGCCGCCGCAGTTTGACGGGCTTTGATTGATCGTTCTCGTCCCTAACCCTTTGACAGCAATGGGAATAACAATCTTGTCCGTGGATTCAAGGTTCCACAGGCGCTCGGCGCCCACAATGCCACCCAATGAGGCTTTTTCCAGTGGGGAATGGGGGAGGGGGGGTTGATTGGGAAGGGAAGGGCACGGGAAAGCTAGAATAATGGGGTGCAAATCCTCAATTCATTTTAACGCGAGCTTGATTAAACTCGGGAAGTGCGAGCGACACCAGCCATTCCCGAGTGTTTCGGACGAACACAGAAATGTGAGCGCGAGAAGAGATTTTTCGAGCCTTCGTGTATATGTCCCTCACGGCTAAAGAACTCTGATTCCGAGGAGAACTACCTTCTATCATATTTTTGTCGAATAGAAAAAAATAACGTAAAAGAAAGACGAGTTTTCGAGTGAAAATAACTTTTAACTTTCTTTTAGAACAGGCGAATGCGGAAGAGTTCGGAAATCGCGAGAAGCTTCATTATTTACCGATTCCATTCCACTTATTCCATCAATTTTAATACCAAGGTATGTAAATTCCGAGTAAATAAAATATTTCACTGTATATTATCATCAAATAGTGACACGCAACACCTCGGTGACATTTATCGACGAATTAAAAAGCAATCCTGAACGACAGCAACGATTCAAAGAGGTGACAAAAGCAGACTGAGAAAGGTATTGCAAGGCAATTCCACCAATTAACATTGAAATCACACAGAGGAAATGCCGGATCGACCATGAATTAAACTAATAAAACAACGCAGTTCTTGCGTTTCAATGCATTCATGCATAAAAAATATATAGCCAAATAGGTATTATTCTTTAAAGCATTCCTTCATTTTCTCTGACGATATTTACGGCACAGATGGCTATCTGCAAGGTAATTAATTGATAAAATACGACAAAAACGACTTTTAACAATCACAAAACGTCCTGAAAATATTAACATGCCTGCCACCAATAATATTTATGCTAGAGATATCTGATTTCATCAGTAATTTATTAATTCAACCACTGCAGGAAATATAAAAATACATGCTCTCTAATATCAAAAACTTAAATTCTTGGCTGCTCTCTATTTATCCCAAAAACACATCGATTTTAATCAATCAAAATTAAACTCAAAATGTAAGGAGTAATAAAAGATAGCGCTAAAAATTTTAAGCCTACTTTTGCAACTGCTTTCCAGGAATGGAGTTAAGAACACAGAAATACTTCCACCAGTGACATTACAGACATTTTCTCAGCTATAATGACTTGCTAGAAGACTTGTACTGCTCTCTTCTCACACCAGCCTTACGCATTTAAATTCACTTCACTTCAGCCCAGACGGTACCAGAAATAATGGTCCCGGTTAATCATTGTATTGTGCACATTTTTGGAGTCCACATGAGATTCGAGTGGCACTAGATACTAATGGGGGAATTTCTTTCGCCATTTACGAAAATTTACAACAAACCAAATAAATCAAAACTATCCAACGACCACGGGGCCAACTAAGTACCAGCTTTCATTAAGTCTACATGGCATTTCAAGAAGATAAACACTACGCATTTAGTTGGTGATAGATAATATTTGGACGTGATAATAAATGTTATCCCAACAACATTAATGGGGAGTAGCGATTGCTTACTACGAAAGGTGTCTGCGTACTACGACCCCATTAAGTGTCTTTGCTCCAAGAGCGCAATTAACAATGTAAGTAATTTAAACATGCCCTTGTTTTTCTTTCTCTATTTAAAATGCGAATACTCCAGAATTAAACGCCACAAAACGTTTCATCTCCAAAAACTATTATAGGGCATTTTCCCGGCAAAATGAATTGGTGGAAACTCACCATTCAGTGCGAAGCGACGCTCATACATGTATCCTTGGAAATTGCTCTCCAGAAATCAGGCGCGCAGAGTCGGATGGGGCACAAGTACACTCAGTGCGCTATGGTAAAAAAATCACCGATGAAGGAGTAAAACATCAAGGCCAAGTATGCAAGGAATCCAATAGATTGGCAGAGACACTCGCCAACACCACACACTGTTTGGAGACAATAGCGACGTCGCTGAAGAGACAGACGAGGGTGAGGTCGTTCGCCGGTAGCTTTGCCGGCAAAGCGGGCGACGGAGTCACGCGCCGCGCACGGACCAGCTCGCCCGTATCCCGCTCGGCAATCCCGGACGGGTAGAAAGGCTGACACTTTGACGGGGACTTTCTTCCGCGAGAGAGAGGACGTTTGTTTATTTGTAGTAAGAAGGTGGATGTGGGAATTACGAGCACAGGGCCGGACAGGCAGGGGTCGGCGGCGCCTCGGCGAGAGGAGTCGGCGGCGTCGCCGGGGAAGCGCCGCGGGCTCCCTTACACATTGGTCGGAGCGCACACATGTTGGGCGATGGACACGGTCGAACGAGGACGCGAATCTGATGGGCAGGAGGGAAAATGGACGAGGAATACAATCCGGATTTATGGAGGCAGGAAAGGAACAAGACGGTAAGACACTGAAAATATCTCACGGGAGGCGGGGATGACACACAAATCCGATACGGAGAACGAGAGAGATTACAAACTTCACAGCACACAAATGTATTCCAGCACGAAGGTAAGAGGCCACAGTTATTGGCTCATGCGACGTACAGTAAAACTACAATAATCACAAGAAAGAGCACACAGCACTGCGATCACGTCGGAGGCAAGAAAGCGAGGGGCAAGGAAACGCGCGTCGTCCTCAGCCGACGATTGGCGCTTCGGCACTGAAGCGAGCAGGAGAGGCTCACGGGGCAGAGGAGAGCGCTGGCTTGCTCACACCTCCCGCTCTCACGAGCACTCCCACCCACCCGCCTCCCTCCTCTTTGATGCCCCCTCCCCCCATCCCCCGACCACCTCCTCGCAAGAAGGAGAATCCTTCACCCACGCGCCGCCCCCAAATGACACCGGGGGCAGGAGAAGGGGTTGAATACGAGAGGGTGGGAGGGAGAGGAAAAGAAGAGGGGAGATGTCTCCTGGCTGAGGGGAATGCAGCGAGTGCGGGAGGAAATTCGTCGAGGACTCGCCGGGGAAGAGGGGGAGGAGCGGAGAAACGGGGGGGGGAGGTGTGACGCGACGGCCGGGATGGGTGTCGATGGGAATCGGCGAACGGAGACGCGCGAATCGCCGAGGGAGTGTGAGAACACTTGAGACCCAACTGCGGCACCGATGCATGTCGATCGCCAAATCGTGCCGCCAAAGAGGATATTGTAGTGTCAAATTATTAAAACTTTCGCGGTCCATGTTCGTCAAGCAGTGATGGTTTTGGGATAACCCGGGTCAAGATTTAAAAAAGCCAACGATTCTTCTCCTTTGCCGGAGACCTCATCAGGGCTGAATGACCATGTGCAATTAGGTCATTTAGCCCTGATGAGGCCTCCGGCAAAGGAAAAGGAACGTTGGCTTTTTTAATCTTGACGCGGGTTATCTCAAATCCATCACTGCTTGAATCTCGGAATGAATTATTTCTAAGATTTCTGGATTCAGGCAATATAGCATGGAATTTTTTTCTAGATAAATTACTCGGATACGTGCAATTTTCTACAATCAGATAAATGCACAACCTGGGTTTCGATGCTAAACGTCAAATTTATATGGTTCTCAGGCTTCTTCATCCACGTGGTGCAGAATTCATCGTTTCGACAGCAGGTGAACAGGCGGTTGGTCAGTTTGTCGGGAGACAATAGTGGCACATGATCAGACATGGCCACCACATTTTTTCTGTCAAATTTAGGGATCTTCTCTCTATGCTGGCTTAGCTCTGAACTAAGTCACCTACTGTATTACCCACTTTCTAGTGCCGAACCTCGGATCTTTCTGAGACATTTCTCCATCAGCCTTCCAGTTTTTAATGCAAGCTTTTTCAGTTTAGTGATAGGCACTCCACGGCATCCTTTCATTCTGGTCTACCTCCCATTTGTATACTTTTACTACAAAATTTATCATATCTTCCCCGTTGCACTTGTTACCATAAAACTTCACATATTTTCTTGTGATTTATCTTCATTTCAAATCCGTAACACTGGTCTGATGTGTGTCCAACCATGACTGCAATACCTCATCTAACAAGTCGAAAGGAAATAGGTCACTCGCAGATCCGACAGTCCAATACCAGGTCTATGGTTTCGTGCCGCGCCAAGATCCCCACAAGTCTGTCATGCCTCTTCCCTGGCTAAGGATTCGTGCTGGGCGATAACGCGATAACGGACGTCCTAAAAACAATTCCCCTCGACCGATTAACAATTCTTATCCGCACACGCTCATCTGCTCTTATGCGACATTCGTATCGTAGCTGATCGCCTCGAAAGACGTAAACATTTGTTTCCTGCGTTTTCCTACACGCCCATGCTTGCGTAAACATAAATGCGATACCACTTTACCAATAAGGAAGATGAAAATGAAGTGTACTCAAACAGGCGGACATCAATCGTCAATAAGCAACAATCTAAACATTTAATTATGAAAATATTAACGTATATATCGGAGTCCATGATAATTTTTAATCTTCCCGCAGAAGGAGGACTCGTATGACATTGCATCGGCATATCTCTTCATACATATTTTCCTAAGTCTCAAGTATCTATTTTTTAATAGCTCACTTCATGGCATGCGAGTAAAAATAATTCTGCTTCCCCAAGCGCTGATTATGATCGCATACCCTGCGGGGCACAACGTACCCGTTATATCCTGTCAAGCATATCATTTTGCAGACCATGCGATTCTCTCGTCCACCTTAAACATACCCCATACGTAAGTACTTCACAGATTTGATTTCCTTAAGAGATTGATCATACTCATACGCTAGGAGGGCATACAATTCTCTAAAACACAACGAGGAAATAACAGGGAATTGAGTACCTACGGAAGAACCACAAAAAAGTTGCGCGCGCTAAGTTTGCCACACGACCATAAGTTTACGAGACAATTAATTATTCGTGCATCGAGGTCACTTCCTGGAGCACAGATACTTTCAATCGTGAGTGGATGCATCTTATTATCGTAGCTGGACGCGCTGGCTAATCGCCGCGAGGCCGGGCAATTCAAACTAATCACTGGTTCTGTTTTTCATTCAAAGCTAATTATAAAGGATTTTACGTTGCCCACTGTCCACCCGAACCGATAGGGACTATAAAATAAATCTATAAGTTATGAAAGGGATCCCCGAGCGGAAACTGAATGACTGCATTCTCAATAAAAACACTTTAAACATTATTCTCAATTCGTTCTTATTTAGATAAAAAAGAGAAACGTTCAAATAACCCATCTCTAACATAAAATATCGCTCACTGAAGCATTTCATTTGGATTCGCTCCATTTTCATGCTGGAGTAATAAACAAATAGGAAAGCTAAAAGAAATCATCACAGGATAGATTTTCTGGTCCACAGAGCAAACTAAGTTCCCAGGTTTTTCCGCGGCATGAGTACTTAGATTTCCTTATTGATTTGAGTTCCTTCAGACCGGACTCTACCGGATTGCACCTAGTATTTTCCGAGTCTTAGTCCACGAATGTTGGCTTCTATGACATCAGCTCCACTGGGTTTTCTACCCACATAAGTTTCGCCATCCTAGGAAAATGCACAAACGATACCCGGATAAACGCTACGACTATATTTGAATAGCTTCCGTGCAACATATGACAGCAAATGTCCTCCCAAAATAAATAATCTCCCTTTATGTGTACATCTCCCTTTGACGCACCAAGAGTGAGAAACATTACGACACTATTACGAAGGAGATGCAATCCCGGCGGATCTTCCAAGAGCAAGGAAGAGGTATATTCGAGTATTTATTTTCTGGCTGGTAATTACTTTCAACTTGACCGTTACTAAAATATAAAAGAGGTTTCCGGGATGTGGGTTCACGGAGTCATGAGATGACTTGTTTAAGTGATAATCTCACCAGTAATGTTGAGAGAAGAGTTGGCGGTATCACTGCGAAGAGTCTACGGTATACACTGCCCAGGAAATCAAAGTAGCAACTTACATATCCAGACGCCATCATCTTGCCCCACTGCAAGCGAACAGCACCTCAGTACGTTAATTGAACCTGGGAATTCGATCGCTCCATTTTGCATTTTTTTCGTGAGATGACCACACTATCGCATGCGACCAGATAGAGACTCAAACCGACACTACTGGAAGTGGAGGCGGATGGATGGAAACGATTAGAAAGTATTTCCGACAGCTGTCACAAATCTATTTCTCAAAATGGAGCACAACACAACAGTGCACAGAAAAACACCGTGGCAGAACTAGTACTGTCTTTGATCACAACAGAGCCGAATATGTACGGGGAAGATTACCAAAATATTCGCGATTACCGCTGAGCTCGTTGTTTTACAACAAGCTGAGGAGGAGAGTTTACAAACACTTAATCAGAATAGATATGAAGCGCAACAGCATTCAACGGAAAAAATAGAAACTAAAAACAGAAACATCCGGTATAGATTCACTCCCATCTCAGAATTACAACTAAAGAAAAAAAACAACCCGTATGAATATAAAACAAAACCTGATGTGATGACGAAAAGACATAAATAAAACATGAAAGCTTTCTGCAACAGAAGGTAAACTTAATACACTGTTGTTACCGCTATTTTAAGGCTCATAACCGCGGTTTCTTCGATACGGGTTATCAAGCAATGACGTTGCTTTACCACGAAAACATTATGACCATGAAGAAATAGCTACTGAACATTTCGATGTCCTACGTTCAACTTTACTTAAAAGGATTAAAGATTTCCAGAAATTACGCCTGAGACCGTCAACAATTTTAAATGCTCCCAAAGCAGCTAACCGTCAGAAAGAAACTCCTGGACAAATCCAGGAAGGATAATTAGAACATCGAAATTATAAATGACGTTATGGAAAACACAAAAGCGATAAGGGAAGGCAAAAAAAATCCTCGGGGCGAAGCGAATGTAAGGTACGCGTGGACGAGCACACGGCAACTGATGACTTGACATCATTTCCGGGAGAGGGAACGCCGCCACCGCCCCTCATTCCATGGAAAACAGCGAAGAGGAGAAAGAGGAAGGCAATGCTAATGGGCAAGGAAGAAACAAATGGAAGGGCTTGCCAACTACGGCATCAAGGACGAGCATTCTGGAGATGCAACCATACCAGTTGTGTGGCACCTCACTGTTTCACGACAGACCAAAATCAATCAAACAGCCACATGCTATTTCATGGTTTCTCGTCGTATGTTGCACTTAAACATTTTCATTCACCTGTACGTTTGACAAAGACAAAATTTTCAAACTATCAAAGAGGAAATAAACTAAGTCAAAGTTGCGCATTAAGGGCCGGTGCCACAAAAGTTCATTAGTTTGCATTCATGACAAGAAAATTACAAAAACGATAAGTAGTTAATGATTCAAGTCTCTCGAAGGAAACGCAGCCGCATGGATAATCCACCACGACCGCTGAGATTTGGAGCTTTCCATTCAAAGAGTTGAAGTTGGCGCACACCAGAACACATTGACGAACGATAGCGTACACTAACGACGTTTGATGGAACTTCTGCTTTGTGCCAGTAGGTAGCGTTTGGTGCGTGAACAACAGTCACGGTAGAATGTTTTGCGTAAAGGTGTTGAATTCGGCCAAAATAAGTATATAAAAACGACATCTTTTTTCACATAGTGATTAAGAACCTTACAAAATGCGTGTTTGACGCCTTCACCTAAAATCAACAAACTTGACAACAATCACGGATGTCCTTTCGTTGTATAGCGCATACGAACATAGTGATTTTAAGAGCGCATCTCTAATGCGCAGGGTCTGTAACGAATGAAAGGCAAGTGCGCTGTCGTGTTGACACTTGATTAGCGCACTAGAGCGAATGGAAAGCTCCCAATGAACTCCCGGAATGAACACTGACGTACGATCAAAAGTGAAAACATACGAGCGACCACACGTCCTCATCAATAAAGCGTTACTGGTTATTTGCTGATTATTATCATTATTGGACTTCTGCGCAAGGTGTGCAAACGAGTCTCTCATCAACTATCCAAGTACGCCTCTGTGCAAAATTTATCACCGACACGAGGTCAAGGGGGACCATCCTGAAACCACCTCAACTCGGTATCAGGCTGGCGGGAAACACAACTGTACCCCAGAATTTCTAGTGTATCATGAACAACTGTGCAAAAACTCTTTTTCCACTCCATGTCTCGTATGAAAAGGGCCCAATCCGATTAGCATTCAATTTTTCCAGCAGCGTCCCTTCCAACGACATAACTCAGCTCCAACAGCGCTCGCACAAACAGCGCAAATGTAACAAAATCGCTAACTGCGCTAGTAAGGAGTACGAAGCCGGAATACCCTAATTCAATCCGAATTCGCCCACCGCACTGCCAAAAGGAAACAGGACTGTCACCAATGGCTTTTGATCGACTTCACAATGGATGAGGTCTATCCAAGGGAAGAGCGGGAAGTTGGGGAAGGAAATGGAAGCGCATTTCGGCAAGGCGGCAGTTGGAACAGTTGGAGATGTTCGTGAATTACGGAAAGTATGGCACAAGCAGAGAGAGTTTACGAGTTGGGAATTCTTTTCTGAAAAAAATATGAAAAATCGAACGGTAATATAACGAAACCTTTTGGCCGGTCAAATATTCGGGCACACAGAAACGCCCAGAAACAGCGCGCGTGCACAAACAATGGAAAACAAACACACAGACAAATGAAACGGCTTTAGCGCAGGTGCCCGTCTCCCGGGAGGGGGGGGGAGGAGAGGTAGGGAGGGAGTGACATTTGAATTCTAAGCGAAGAGCGACTTATGGGACTGTATGGGACCGACTGGAACGAGGAAAATAGCGCCATTTTGCCCTGACGCCTTGTCAACCCTTAACGAAACCGATGCACTCCAGTGCCTCCACGAACAGAAATATGCACGAGGAATAAATACAAAGTCACGTTATTCTCTCGAGGAAACAGTCATATGAGCAGAAAAAAATTAACGCATGAAGCCAAAACAATTATTTTCACATCAATGCAATGATATAAATTCCAAACCAGATTTACTCTGTTTC
Organism: Ceriagrion tenellum; assembly: GCA_963169105.1. Lineage (NCBI taxonomy): Eukaryota > Metazoa > Arthropoda > Insecta > Odonata > Coenagrionidae > Ceriagrion > Ceriagrion tenellum. Next base: position 139,236,993 of record OY720639.1, on the reverse strand, counting down.
ACAGAGGTCACCGGGGAAGGCAAGTTGAGCAGTTACTTCTTCTGTCGCTTTCAACCTTCTCTGAGACCTCCATTTCTCACACGTTCCTTTGCTGAAATGAAGAGCAAATACACTGCGGAAAAGGAGATTTACAGGAAGAGGAAGGAGAGCGGAGAGACGAAGAGAATAGTTTACTTGAGAAATAATATGAAGAAATAATAGGTGCTAGCAAAGTGGGAAGTATGATTACATTTTTAACAAGACTTACATCAGATCCTTCCCGTTACCTCCCACGAGAAAGATTTTGACTCGGAAAAATATCCGCCTCGTAGAGAACCGAAAATTTTTCAGTTTATTTTCTTTGTTTGACAGATAAACATTTGATTGATATTTTCCTGCATATCGGAGAGAATGGGCGAAAGAAGAGAGGAAAAACAACGGCGCGTGACATTCCACGAATCGGCCAACGCAAGAGTCGGATCACACTAGAAATTCTTTGGTTGCGAGTTTTGACTTCGCGAGGGTTTACACAGCACTCACTTTTCCGTTGCGTAAGCCCTCCGATGGCTCACTTCCACCCCTTCCATTGCATCAATTTTTTGGATCGATCCCTAGACGGATTTTCGAGGATATCCGTAACCGCTTAGCTTTAGGGACGGCCGAGGCATAAGGCGTAAGTATGCATAGTATACGGGTGGAAAAGACCACGTAACGGAAAACTGACGTTTGTAGCCTGTTTCAGGGTAACACTTGCGCAATGAAGGACGTTCCACCGCGACCGAGTGTGTCGAAACAAATATTAAATTCTATTTTTTCATTTGGTTTAAAAATATTCTTCTTTCCCTGATGACATGCTTTACCTATTGATTCCCAATATTAAGGAACGAAATATGACAATTATTCCACGAGTATATTACTAATACACACTTTTCTTCCAGCCACAGGAGACAACTGCAGCGCCACTACGATGCCATTACAGCATTTTGACCTCAATTACTGCAGCAATACGTCAATAACTCGAAACATACGGCGGTAAGATGCCTACATTTCATATTCATTGAATCTATTGCGAGTATTCGCTTCTCAATTACAAGTTTTCACGAAAATGGAACTTTTATTATGTACAAAAATACTATTTTCCACCGTGTTTCTCCCAATATCGTACTGTCGTACACTGCATTTTCAAGTTCACTTTGCGAGAAAAATAGCGCGGAAGGGTAACATTTTTTGATCATATCAAATAGAGGACATGATTTCTTTATATTATTCAGAATATGAACCAAATGACATACGTGTAATTTTACGGTGGAACCATCCTCACTGAATGCTTAAAAGTCGAATCCGAAAAATTAACTTACAATTTAGCTCAACCATTTGCGAACAGATTAGTTCGTAACCAACCCATTCCTTTCTTTCCATGACAAGTCGAATTATACTATTATTTCCATAATGGGCACGGACCTTTGGTAGCTTATGGCAGTTCAGCGAGAAAAATTAATTCATCTCAAGGAATTCTATGTTGTTTTACGGTCGTTTAAATCTCGATCGAATCTCAAGCTCATATTCTTCCTTGAGCCTACGATGAGCTGGAACCACCTGAGCAGGCCAGCTCCGACGAAAATGCATTCGAATGTCACGCTACATCCGCCCTGGAGTCTGTCCAAGATAATACCGCAGTGAAATAAAGTGATTCGGCTGAGAAAAAAATGAAAAGTAAACAAATATTTCACGATAGCATGGTTAAACAAAGATCACCATCATGGATTATTTGGTGATCACCTGATTGCAATTCCTAAACGAAATTGGACGTGTTCTACTGATTGGATGTTTTCTGCCAAATGCGCTCTTATCTCATACGTAACTTTAACGTTAATTAGTGCGAAATCCTTCCTTTCACCGGCCATAACTCTGTTGTAGGGAAACGCTCAGCTGTGTTTATGCTGCCCAAATATTCTCATGCTCCCACGCAGCTCTCGCGATCCTCCCCAATGTCCATATGGGCGCCGATGAAAGTTAGTAAGTTACCACTCATAATAAAAGATACTTGATAAAATATCATAAATTTCCGCCATGCGAAGTCGGAAACTACGTCTTAAGTTACGTAGGCGGCGTGTGTAGTCGGCTAAGGATCGCAAGGATCCTTAGAGCAAGACCTTCACTGGTACAGCTACATTAAGGGTGTAACACAGGCAGAGGTCGCCAGGAAGGCGATACAAGGGTGGGAGACAAAAGCGGAGACCATAGAAGAGGGAGGTTGAAGTGGGCTCGCTCCTCGCATCGAACGCCGTCTCTCCAAACAGCCTGGGCGAGACAAAAATCCACATCGCTCGGCCTGCGGTTTTTCACCGCACGCACATACACATTCGCCCCCGGGTTCGACTCGTGACTCGCGCAGAATATCTTCGGCTACAATTTGCATTCCGAGTCTCTCTCCCCATAATTGGGTGTCGGACAGCTGGTCACTCTTCCCTCATCCATTTTCGCAACACATGTCATTCACACTTACTTCAAAACGAGCACATTCATAAGCTAAACCAAAATAATACGACACTTAAAGGGGGTCTGAGAGAGCATGAAGCTTCCTTGGTCATTACACAGACCATGTTAAAATTTTATTTTTAATTTCAAGCAACCGTAACAAATCACGAAGTCAGTATTTTAATATCAAAGGCGCAAATGCATAGTTTTAAACACTAAACGTTCTCAGTAACTAAATAAATGTAACTGTATAAAAGTTTTTAACTTGACTCACTTCCTTCACGCCGAACGGTGAAAATACCTTCACAACCGAAGATGTTTTGCGACTCTATGAAATTAACGCGGTGATTAATTGACGTATTTTTAAAAAACACTAGAGAGAGAGCATACAACTAACACACTTTTCCATTTCTGAAGAGACCTATGCGTTAGAAACGCCTCATTGTTTTCCATAAAGCCTCTCTGGAGTGCATATCCGTAGCATTTCTCTAGAAATATGGCTGGTATGTTTTTGGCAATTTTTTTTGAAAAGCATTCACGTAAGTTGCCAATATTAGGAGATTATGGTAAAGATAAGATATATTTCTTAACAATGAGACCGAAATTCATCGAATAACGCGAAAAGCGACATCTCGTTCAAACTACCCTGCTAAAAAATTCTGTACAGTTTCCTTATAAGTACTTCTACAGAATTTCTTAAACAGTTCTGTAGATATTCCTTAAAGTATTGAAAAGCCATTTTACGGAATTCCCTATGACGTTCTGCAGAATACCTTAGGACGTTCTGCAGAATTCCTTAGGACGTACTGTTGAATTCCCTACGACTCTCCATATAGATCCTTAGAAAAGGAACTGGGTCAACGGCAACCTCACATATTTCCGTAGAGTTGCTGAAGTTCTATAGAACAGCTTGTAAGGAGTTATTTTGCTCTGCAGAAAATAACTCCTTACAGCTCTGTAGAGTCAAGCTCTCATGTTCCGCACAGATCCTTACAAGAGGAACTAGTTCTGAAGAAAAAGAGTCAATTTCTGTAGAATTCCTTACGTTCTACAGAACAGCTTCTGAGGAATTATTTAGCACGGTAACTATAAAAAGGAGCGAATGGAACAGAAGAAAAGGGCGCACGGCCTAGCGTGTAGCCTCCGAGTCTCTAGGGGCTCCAACCTTAATCCCTCGAAAAGAAGTGAAACACTATACGTTTTGTCGTAGCTGTTTTTAATGAAGCGCGCTGCTTTTCTTCGTATTTTGTTAATTTTTTTGGTTAAGTCTTTATGACCAGGGTCCCAAATGCTCGCGGCGAATTCGAGGTGTGTCCTAACCAGAGCGAAGTAGCATCTCTCTTTGACTTTTTCATCCGAGGACCTTCCTATTATACGTCTAACAATACTTAGTTTATTTAATTCTGCGCCACATACGTTTTGTATGTGTGTACCCCACGATATATCTGAAGTTAAGGTAATTCCAAGATATTTTACTGTATTTGAAGATTTTACGTTTACTCCACCCACGGTGTAGGTATGGCTTTTGTGTGATGACTTTCGCAGGAAGTTAACTGTGGTGCATTTACTAATATTTAGTTCTAAACCCCACTCTATAAACACAATTTAAAAAGAGGTTATAGTAAAGATGAGATGTTTTTCTTAACAATGAGGCCGATATTCATCGAACTACACGAGAGGCGACATCTCGCTCAAATTAACTGTAAAAAGGAGCGAATAGGAACGGAATGAAAAGGGCGCGCGGCTCGAAATACAAACAAGGCATGCGCGCACGCACAAAGATACGCGGGTCCAGATAAATGCCTCCATTGACAGCGCGACACCGCAACCATTCGATCTCAACCCCGCGGTCCCACGTCATAAATCACGATCACGAGCGAGCGGCAGAGAGGGAAGGAAAAAAGAAACGAATCGAGCAAAAAAGAAAGAACTTCCAGAGAGAGAGAGAGAGGCGAAAAGAAATAAAACCACTGGATATACACGGGGGTGATCCCCCATGGGGTTCACGTGGAAGGGGGAGGGAGAGAGAGAGAGGGATGAGAAGAGTGGGAGGACAGCCTCGGATGATGAGGAAATGAAGAGGAGGAGGGAATGGGGGAGAGAGGCTGAAGACACGGAGGAGGAGGAGGGCAGAGGGTGAAGGAAAAACATACGGACTCGCGCTAATGGGTGATCCCTTCTTCGACTGGCTGATGCTCACGGAACGCACTAATGGCAGAAATAGGAATTGACTACTCGAGAGAGTGGGGGAGAGGGGCCGGGGGGGGGGCGGGGGGGGGGCGGGGGGGGAAAGGCTGGCGTACAACATCGTTCCCGACGCCACGGAAATTATTTCACTGTTGGAAATAAATTTTCATGGACAATTTTCATATCCGTTTTGGCTTGAGCCAAGCGTTGAATACATTTTATTCATCCCTTATGTCACCCATTTCCAAAAATCGCACACCTTAAATAAGAAAAAAGAAAAATCAATGAAAAATAAATATTTGAATCCATCATCTTTCATTGGTCGTTCAATCCTAAGATTAGTCGACTCCACCATTTCCCATCGAATACGAGTTCCCTCACTCCCTGGTACCTCTTCCTATGTGCCTTCCTCTTTATTGACCCATAATCCACAGCAAAATTTTGTAGAAAAATAATATTGTATTCGTCTTTATTATGGATGCAGTGATTAGATACTTCCACGAAGTGATGCCTGCCACAGTCAAGTTTTTAAAAACGTTTACTTTTTACGCTTCTAGAGACATTTCAACCTTAAAGCCGCCATTATCATCCAACTTCTTTTGCGCACCCTTAAACTTTCCAATAAGTACCACGAGTGAAGCGCGTGCTGCAGGTTAGAAGACAGTGGAACATAAGGAGACAAATAATTGAAAAATGAAATGAAATCACAATTCAGGGGTTGTTCAAACTTGACCGGCACCTTCGGTGGGAGAAAAAATTCGATGTAAAAGACGTCGACACAAGCCCTTAGATGACTGCGAGAACACTTTTAAGACACGAACAGGAAGATTCGCCGCATTGCCTTGCTTTCAGGCTAACTACGAACCAAGACTACCCACGCTCCTGTCGACGTCTTCTTATTCGACCATTGCGCCGGAACGCATGTCGACACAGTCGATTGTTAGCGACCGCTAGTAAAAAACGTAAAGAAAGAACTCACAGGGAGCCGAATACGCCTCCCCCCTCGGCACTTCATAGAGATAAGATTTAACGACCCGCCCCGGAGGACCTCCGCTTCTAGAAGGGACGCCCGTGATGCAAAGAATTGGTCGGCGGGAGCGCCGTTGAGCTCACAGTAGCCCTCCGACGGTCATTGCTCTCACTGAAAACTCATAAAAACAACATGACACGAAAATTATAATTTACGATAGGTTTTATGCAAGCGCAAAAGAAAACACTTAGAAATTACTTAAGAAATCCTCAAAGGGGGGTCTAATTACAAAGATGATTTCTTAAAGAATGGAAAGTAAAAGACAAAAAAACCGATGTAATTTCCCCATATCCAGCATATGATAGGTTGCAAGATAGATACCAGCCTAGAGTAAATATATAGAGTTAATTACTCTATGATACCAGGTACCGGGTTTTGTTGACAGGTGATTGTGATTACGCTAAGCTTAAATTGCACGATTATTTTGGCCTATAGTTGTCACTTTCTTTAGTCCTCATTCACTCAAACACAGGGCGCACGAGATGTACCTTGTCCATCTACATTTTACAAATTTACATAAGCAGTAGGTAACCAGCGATGGGCAGTATCGAAAATACATTTATTTGCGATACTTTTGTAGTTTGTAATTTTTAATGGAAATACATTTTCTGAGTATACTTTGTATCGAAAATACATTTAAAGGGTATTTTGTTTTTTCAAAATACATCTAAAAATAAAATACATATTATTTTCTCTGAGACGTAACGGTAAAAATACTTCAGCCACTCAATTTAATAGAAATTTAATCCAATTTCTAACAGTGTGTCCCTATAGTGACTCTCAATCAAGTAGTCACGAAGAATTTTAAATTTCTAAGTGTAGGGAAAGGATGTATTTTGTATTTTAAAGTATGTATTTTGTATTTTAAAGTATGTATTTTGAAATTACAATTGTATTTTGTATTAAAAATAAATTTTCCGTAAGTATTTGTACTTGATATTTCAGATACAGTTTTTGAGAGTATTTTGTGTTTTGTATCTAAAATGCATTTGAAATGTATTTTGCCCATCTAAGCATGTAACAAAGAATCTTATACTTTCATAAGAGTAAGCCTTTTCTGGACGGCGTCAGCAAAATTCAGATTTCCTGCTCAATCCATCTGGGTACACTGTTTCTGCTCAAATTTTGCAAGCAAAGATAAAGCTTCTGCGTAAAGATAGAAAAAATTGCGAGTGCCATTAGCGGAGAAATCTAAATAAGTATTCAAAAAGTTCTACAGCATGCAAGCATTCCGGAAAGATCTGAGTTTCGGCTAAAAAGAAAGAAGACCCGAGGTGATCGCTATGAAAACGCCTCTGATTTGAGGCCTTGACATTTCAGCTTGATATATGTATAGTCAGGTGGGCGGATGTGATGGGGGCAGAATAGCTCATCATCAGAGCGCTTGACTGAAAGCCTTCAAAGTTTTCCTTCACTTGGATCTCAACCGCTCTTCCTCTTACTATTATTAGAAGAGGTTACCCTGCGTTGCTGGAAACTAAGTGGATAAAAGGACAAGAGCGCTCCCAATTATTTTCTTTACGAAGACCTTAGTAACCATGGAGGACAACTTTAGGAGGCGAATGAGATTTGCAAGGCAGTAAAGGGATCGGATCAACATTTCGGACATTACAAACTGCAAATAGAATTTCCAATATTTTTCTCAGTTTCCAAAATTCATTACATAATCAGTTACATACACCGTACATATAAATAGGATTATAGCACTCAGTGCGAATTCGGTCAGGAGGGACCAGTTTTCTATCATTTTCATAGTAAACCTTATACAGTTGTGTATAAAAAAGGTTAAAAACAATAAAACAAAGGTATAAGAGAGTTGCAAGGAAAGGTTTACAGACAGAAATAACAGAAATGCGAAGAAAAGACGCAATCATCGCCAAAAATAGCTACGGGCCAGCAGTGTGTGTACCACAGCTGATGAAGGGGTTAGGTTTGGATCCGCTGGAGACTCGGAGGCCACATATGCTAGGCTTGCATTACTTGCAAAATTCCGATCAGGCAAATTTCAGGGGGACACGAGGGAGGATTTAACTTTAACCGAGCATCGTAGATTCAGGGCCGACGAAATAAGAGATGCACTGCCGCCAACCAGATGAGTAAAAAAATACCCTCTTCAAATTCACCATTATCTTATCTATAAAGAAAGAGCGAGACACTGAGCTCACTTTCGTCCTTTCCCTGTTACAACCCCTTCACCATCCTCATGGCTTGTGTCTAAACAAATACCCAATGCAATACGATGAAGGTAGTTGGAGCGAAATATCATTTTATTTAGAAATCAATGAATTTGGTCTCATTGTAAAGAAAAATATTTCACCCTTCTAATGACACCAAAAATTACCCCTTACCATTACTTTCGGAGATATTTGCCAACAAATACCAGCCCTCTAACATGGGAAATGGTACGTGTATGCACTCCGGAGGGACATTATTTACAAAATGAGGAATTTCTAACACTTAGATATCGTAAAAAAATCAAGTGTAGTTTGTGTATGTTCTCAACTATTTTTGAAATTTTATCGTATTGTCACCACAGTAGGTTCTTGGGTATCACGAAAAACCTTTCGTTTTGAAGGAGTTTCAAACGCACCGCGCGAAAAAAATTAGTCAAGTTAAAGACTTATTTAGATATTTTTATTTAATTACTTACCATTTCTGTCATGTAAAACTAATTATTGCACCATTAATAATGCAATATTTTATTGATGTGTCCTAGAGCTGGTGAAATTAAAACGCATAATTTGAATATGGTCTCTATTATGACTAGGAAACTATCTCGCTCGGACTACCTTTAAAAGGCGGCTCGAATATATAGTCGCGGAGTTCATTGGTTTCGAGTTTTGGTCGCCACCCTCCGACTCTCAAAAACTCTCGGAAAAACCGCCCTTTCCTTCCCGCGGCAGGCAGGCAGACCCGGGTGGAGCCGAGCGGGAACCACCACCACCCGGCCCACACGACTCCACAGTGCCCACCCTCTCTATCTCCATCACCTCCCCCTGCCGCCCCTCCCCCCTGCCGCCTCGAGGTGGAAGGCGTCGCACGGCGAGAGAGCACCGGGGCGGAGGGATGAGGGGCGGCCCCGTGAGAAATGAGGCGAGGAGGGGCAGAGAGGGGGGCGTGGCGCACTTATCGCTCGCGGTATCGAAGAACGGGTGGGCGACCCACGGGGAGATGAGCGAGAAATATCGAGAGGCGGGAGAGAATGAGAGGAGGGGGGGAGGCGCATCGAGAGGCTTAATATGCGCCCTCCGTACACAGCAATAGTAAAAAGTCGATCTGATTTTGAGACAGAAAAGAGAACTGATTTTCAGAGGCAACAATTTTAAGTCAGTGTCAGTTGAATTTCACAGCCACTTCCTAGTCAAAGAATAAGGTAGATGCAGAGCTGAAAGTCAAACCAAGAGGTACTGGTTGTAAGATAGACCTATGTTGAATTTAAGACAGCCCTGATCTGACAGTAAGATAGACCATGTTGAATTTAAGACTGCCCTGGTCTGAGAGTAATCATTTTTCATCAACATTCACTACCTATGGTTATGCTACCAAAGTTTAGGAAACTACAAGCATTAGAGTATTTGGCAACTAAAAATGCCCATAGATACAAGAGATATATATATATATTTCTCTCAAATTAGAGAAATACGAAGAAAGGACGCAGTCATCGCCAAAAATAGCTACGGGCCAGCAGAATGTGTACCACAGCTGATGAAGGGGTTAGGTTTGGAGCCGCTGGAGACTCGGAGGTCACATATGCTAGGCTGGGCGACCCACGGAGGGATGAGGGAGAAATATCGAGAGGCGGGAGAGAATGAGAGGAGGGGGGGCGCATTGAGAGGCTTAATATGCGCCCTCCGTAGGGTTGGTGTTCCGCGAGAGAACCGAAATTAGGGCAGAGGACTTCGAAGCGCAGACAGTTACACGCTTGATTTATGAAGACCGACAAAAACAATACAATAAGATATGAGTTGACATTCACGATTGTTTGGGAATGGGATTCTTGAAGGATTTCAAATTTTCGAGGAATTTCCGGGTGGAAACAAATTTCTCAATGAAAAAAGAAAAAAAAAAGAAAATTGGGCCTCCGATGCCGAATGCAAACCTTATGTCCTTGTAATTGTGATACGATGATTTAAAAATAAATTTCGCGCAGCAATAGCCAGTTATCAGTATCTGACCGCAATCAGTAATCAGGAGTGTTTTTCATTAGCGCGTTTAGGGGGTAGAAAACCTTACGAGCGAGGTCCTTGGCCATTCAGACGGATGGTCTGAGGTTCAATTTTAGCAGGAGATCGGAGAATTAGCGAAATAATAAAAAAGAATAAATGATATTTTAGGGAACAAAATGCTGGGATCGAAGTTGCCACGAGAAAGGCGGAGGAATTCTAAACTGTTAAGAACGTGATCGAAACATTAAGCTCGAAAACACTCCAAGTATAAACCCGAAAACCTCCCCATTCGAGATGATCCACGCGTAGCAGAATGCGGGCGGAGGAGGAGCATAAGGCACGGCCGTCAACTAATTCCTCACGCAGCAATGGCATTCAGTAATGTACTGCCACGAGAGAACATTAAAATTTTTAACCCTCGGGAAGCCGCACAGTCGGGCGCGCTCGCTGCAAACGGCGGGGGCTACTCGGGAACACCGCGGCTTTCACCTTTCGCGGTGGTGGAATCGAAATGAATTCAAATCCCGAGATGTCGGGGAGAGGTCCATCCAAGAGCTTTCCACTGCATTACGCGGTACACGCTCACAACACGGCGTTCACACGCGACCATCAAAGGGCAGCGCGCACGGCAAGGACGCATCTAATCCGGTGGACGGGTCATCAAAACAGCCCATCAGAAAACAAACATATTACACTACGGGGATTATGAGACGGTGGGGTGCTGGGTGAATTTATTCCCGCCTAGTATATGCTTCACAACGGAGGCACGTCAACGGAGGAGAGGCGATCTGCGTCTTTGGGTATGGAGGGGTTTAAAAATCGCGTGGCAGCTGATAGGGGGGGGAGGAAGAGAGATAGATGGGTGGGCGAGGAGGAGGGAGGGCGCAAGGCACGCTGGGAAGAGGCAGGAGGAGAAAAAGAGGGACCGTGGGAGAGAAGCCAGCGGTCAGCAGGAGACTTTAAGGGGCGACGAGGAGACTTCAACGCGTGACTAGAGGACGCTACTTTTTCAAGTATGCATAGATTTTCCTAAGCAAACGATGCTGTACGCTAAATGTGAATACTTGAAACATTGATTACCATGACCTCACCACTAAAGCGTCGATAATCAATTAAATAAGACCGGGCCACGTCGATGAGTTATTAACAGCCCATCGATTAATTTTTAAATATCTAATCAAATCCGGAACTCTTACACCTCTAACAACTGACCAGCATTCGACTCGCAATATCGCAAAAAATCCCGATTCTCAGAAGTATGGTAGGGTCGAAACGACTTTTATTAGCGTCCATACCCCAAGAACGAGTGCCATCAGAAAGCACCCTCAGAAAGTACGAATATTTATCACTGAAATCATGCAACCACACTGTTTTTCCTCTATTTCGGAGTTAATAGAAAATCTAAAGGAGATATTGCGATTTGCATTTCTAATAAGACATTGAGGAAATTCATAAGTAGGGAGTGGATGGCCCCTGTAATTTTAATAACGTGGAATGAGGTAGGAAGGGAGAGGTGTATGAAGGACTGGCTATCGACTCAGAGGGTTAGAATCTGGCAGTGGTGTAAATTGTTCAGTGAAACCCTAATCCCCATATTGCTGACACATGGAGACCGATGCAAGTACGGCGCTTCATCCGTCGTATGGGACGAACACGTTTGAACCCTTTGACGCTTTCCGTCAAGAGTAACTTAAGCCGAAACCGGGCTTCTCTTCACCCTTGCTTCTTTCCTCAAGGCAATCCTACCCTAAACATCCTGTGCGCCGACTGTCCATGTAGCGTGTGACTTAGGTTGTCTGTCGCCTCTCCAAAAAATCAACCAGGCGATCAACGTATAATCTTCATTGGTTTACAGTAGGGATGAGTCGATTCCACTTTTTTCGATTTTGATTCTTTCAAATCGAATCCCGATTCTCGATTCCGATTCCATCGATTCTTATTCCTAATAACAGGTGGGATATTGATATACCACTAGAGTACGACTATTATTTAAATTCAAGTATTGGCTGAAATAAAACAACAAAGACAATTAAATCGCTCAAAAAGTATATTTATTAACAAATAGCAAATATATCCTCAGCTTAATGAGGTGGATATAAAGTATAACTTGATAGCCTACACCCAAAATTACTGAGACAAATATGCTGTGATAAATGAAATTTGATTTGAATATTTATCTATCAGGAATCGATGGAATCGGAATCGACTTTAGGCGTCGATTCTCGATACCGATTTTAATCCTAAGAATCGGTGGATTCGAGAATCGACATTTGGATTCGACTCATCCTTGGTTAAAAGTGCCAATACTACAGCTGGTATTTATTTCCCAAAGTACCACGGTGAAGCTAAGGCTTCCAGCAAAATGTAGCTCTCTATAGTCTGACGAGGAGTAAGGGATCCAACTGGACATAGCGGCGGTAGCGGCTTTGACGCCCCGCTGAGCAGTGCCCCAGGGAGTATTCCTCAGAGAGAGGGGCGAAAGGGTGTACACATTATAGTGGGACTGCCGCGGCCTTAACCCGCGGCGAGCCGTGTGGCCCCCAAGGGGGCGGCAGGAGAGACCACCGTCCGTCCGACAACGGCCCCCACTCAGCGGGGAAGATCGGCAAAACGCGACGACTGAAGGCCTCTCCCTCTCTCTCGTGGCCGCGTCTTGCTCTTCTGCGAAGGTCTCCTCAAGTGGGGAAAGGGGAGGAGCGGAGTGCGCAAGAGGGGGAATTCCCAGCGCGCCGAGACGGGGGCGAAAAAAATCGCCTTCAATCCCCGGAATCGATACAATCTCGTGGCAAAATTATTAGTCCCACATCGTCCGCGTCATTTCCTGGTCGATAACTGAATGGATCATGCCATCATGTGCACATACCTACCCGCACACACCAATGAGTTTCAACACGCCGTCACGAGGAAATTAACTAAGACCAATGTTTCACTTACAAAGTTTTATCGTTCTCTGATGCTCCATTGCAATTGTTACTGAAGTGGGCGCTACCGCAGCTCGGGGGGCGATAAGGAACAAGGGGACGGCAGAGGGACGCTGGAGGCAGGGTCCAGACCGAACGGTATTCATATACATATTAGAGTGTATAAACCATCTCAATATTCGATTTAAAATTTAATCAATTCTTCTACATTGTTCGACTTTATTTTATAATCTTCCTAAAATGGCAACGTATCTAAAAATTTAAAAGCTAACTGTAGGAGAGCGTTGGGTATAGGGTTTTACGGCTCGAAAAAGTTTGGGGAACACTGTCCTAATGAATGTTTAATTTTTATTTTGTTCGTGTTCAAACTTCATTTTAACATGTACTCTACCGAATATTTATTCACACAGAAGTCACGCGTGAGAGACGAACGTATACGAAGCTCAAAATGTGCCCTTCCATCACATCCTTCAAAGTCCCTTCGTCTCAAAACAAGTACATCCATTCCATACATTTTTTTATTTCTTCCGATTCTCCAAAATCCTTTCCACTTGATTAACTCTCAATCCACTTTTTGTGCCAAGCATTTATCACTTGCATAGGCGTCAATTTTAAGTGAAAACTCCACCCAAAGCCATTGAAATTTTCAATTTATAATCCGGACGCAGCAGAAAGAGAGAGAGAGAGTACTAACTCTTCAATATTGACCTAATTAAGAATTAAGAGCCACTCTCGTTTCACTCCTGCCACTAATTTATATTTCGTTACCAAAACCTTCCCCGAGAGGAAATTACCGCTTCACCTTCAGATTCCTATCTGCCGCGCCGAGTGGCCGAAATGCAATTAAGGGAGTTCGCGGCGGACAAAAATTCGGTCGCCCTCAATTTCGGCAACACACGAACTCCACCACGGGAAGAAAAAGAATGGACCACCATCCTCCACACACGCCTTCCCTTTTAAGGGACCAAAAGGACCAAAGCATAAAAAGGACCCGGTGGGGCAGTGTCGGAGGCGGGAGACGAAGAATTGAATCATAAGAGAGAGAGAGAGGGATGGAGAGAGTGGAGAGGGAGAGACGAAACGACGGGAGAGGGCGAGGAGGATTGGCCACGGCCTTCGCGGTCATCCGAGGCGAGAGGAGAGCTATCTGTCCCGGACACCACTCGCGTACAATCTGCGACTAATCGCTTTTCGCCCGAGCGAGGGGGGGGAGGGGAGCGCACAATGGGAGGCGCGAGGTGGGGATCCAGTGGGAGAGAGGATCTTCGAGAGGAGGAACGGGAGTCAGAGGAGGCGGAGGGAGAGAGAAAGTCGGGCTGGGTAGCAGCGCGATGCCGATACCGAGATACTCTAGGCCGGTCCCGTTAGCTGCAGCGCAGAACAATTATGCATCGAAAATTACATCGTTGTAAAAGGCGAATGAACTTCTAAAACGATCCTATTAGAGAATACTTCAACTTTTGAAGGCCTCAATTTTAAGTGAAAACTCCCCCCAAAGCCATTGAAAATTTCAATTTATTTGCTTATTATTGAATCATAACATCCTTTGCTTCTTGTATTAACTTGTATTAACAAAATACAAATAAAAGCAGCACGCTTCGTTAAAAACTGCTACGAACGTACATATAGTGTTACACAACTGTTAGAGGGATTAAGGTGGGAGCCCCTGGATATTAGGAGGCTACACGCTAGACTTAGGCTGCTTGATAAATTCAGAACTGATATTTTTCAGATCGACACGGAGATATTATCATGACAGAAGAGAAGAAAAAATTCCTTACGGCTTTCCTTAGTACGATATCAGCATAGTACTAAGGATCGAAGCAAGAGAATTACCATTCTCCACTGAAAAAAATTAATACAACTAGTTTCGATGGTGCTACATCACCTTCAAGTGAAGCTTCCAATAACAGGTTCAAATGTACACACAAAAATTGTGAATGAGAGTGGAGCTCCCACCCTAATTCCGATTCTGTGGCAACATCGAAACTAATCGCTTTAATATCAAATCAATTGATTGCGGCGTTACATTGTGGAAAGACGAGAAGGAATAACTCATAATAAAAACGGTGTACAGTTGCACTATGTATTAATGCTGTCTGCCGCTTTCAACGTCCATAGCTGTTGACAGCATTAAAACATAGAGGAACTGTACACCGTTCTTACTGTGAGTTATTCCATAATCGTTTTAAATTTGTCATCACAGGAAAACTAAAAGTATTTTGTTTCTGAGGTAATTGAAAGGTTCCACGGCATCACACCTGTATTTGTATTTTAAATTTAAAAACCCATGATAAAAAGACTCTGATATCAGGCACTCCATCCGCGGAGATAGATTACACCGTCTAGCCTTGTGCCTTAAACAAACCACATTTAAGGCCATAGTGGGTTACCAATCCGTGTTCTTTTAGTTGCCATGCATGGCTTCCACGACCACAGTTAGACCGTTGACAATCCTGATTTAAACAAGTATAAACAAAATAGAGAGGGTAGTAGAGAACTCGCTACGCTGTTTATCTGTGACAGGAATCAAATTAACACCTTCGCGACAGATCCATGACAAACAGAGTCGATCTCTCTTAAGCGCAGTGCCGTTACCAAAGGAATTCAATCCATCGCTTCGAAAAATCCCTGCGTCTCCTTACGGCTTCCCATGGGAACCCATACTATAAGAATAAAAATGGGTTCTATCAGATTATAGGGATTCCATAGTGTATATATGTATTTCGTCTTTATATGAGTGACAAATGTAAAAAATCACATTACATACTAATATGAAGATGAATCACCACGAAAACAAACTTAGATGGCGCAAAGGTACACGAAAAAAACTTTATTAGTGATGTTTGAACATTAGCTCATTAGAATAAGCACAGTTCACCGCAAATGTGGGGAAAATAATACGCTGTAAGAAATATGTCACCTAAAGAGCATCAACGCTGATTTGATTTGACTAGAACAGTTGCGAGTAAGCGATGTATTTTCATAAATTCCACTTTCTCAGGCGAGATGCTGTAGAACAGCATTCTCAATGATACACAAAAGGTATCGTACTGTCTACCTTTTATAACAAAATCGTACTACACGTGTTTCTGCTGTCTTGAAGTCATCATCAGGCACGACTAATCTTACACATAACCAGACATGTGAATATATAATTGTCATATTAACATATGCGGATAATAATAGATATGCACATGTCTGGTTATGTGTAAGATTAGTCGTACCTGATGATGACTGCGAGACAGTCGAAACACGTGTAGTGCGATTTTGTAATGAAAGGTAGACATTACGATATCTTTTGTGTATCAAAGTATTTTCAGTTCATTCAAAGTTTTTCATTTTTCATTAGCTTATTAGAATAAGCACAGTTCACCGCAAATGTGGGGAAAATAATACGATGAAAGAAATATGTCACCTAAAGAGCATCAACACTGATTTGACTAGAACAGTCGCGAGTAAGCAATGTATTTTCAGTTGGCTATAGACTCAACGGTAATTTCGGTATTTCTCCGCTCTCGGTAGCGATAGCTGTATCGAACTTTGCTGGAAAAAGAAATAAGTGACGCCCCCCTCGAGACCAAAGGAGAGAGAGTTAGTGGGAGCCCCAGGTGGAGGGTTGAAGGATGAGGGGGGGGGCGGAGAGGGGGAGGAGAGATATGGCCGTAGGCGTAGAAAAGAGTCTCGGGGGGCGGGTGAAACGCAAAGATTGAGGCAGCAGCAGCGGGATGAAACGCAGCCTGCGGCCGTAATCTCGCACAAAAGGACTCTCTTCCTCATATAAAGCTGACATCACGGGGCCACGAGGGAGGGCTGGGGTGGTGGGAGGGGGGAGATTAGACGGGGAGGGAAGGGCGCTGGAGGGGAGGAGTGGAGGAGAAAGGTGAAGGGGGGGGGGAGAGAGGACGCGTCGATGCGCAAGGGGGGGAGGGAGATGGAACGGACGGAGTGCTCAAAGTGTACGGGGCGCTTTCGAGTTTGATTAATAAAGGGGTCTTTAAAAGGTGAAGTTAGTCCTCCCTCGATGTGTGTCCCGCTTTGCACCAATCTCACGCACACACTCATTCACCGGATCGGGGAGGCGGTGTCCCTCCCCCACTCCACACGCAAGCAGCAAGCGGCGGTTGAGCAATGTCTCCTCCTCTCTTTCGATTCGAAAGGACTCTCCTTAGGCGAGATATGGGCGCCCTACCCCACTCCCCCTCCCTCCTCCCGCCGCGCGTTTGTTTGGATTGCGGGGACGGAAAAGGTGCGAAGAGAGGCCAAACCTATTCTCAAGGAAAGCCTTCCCCCCTGCCATCCCATCCACTCCATACGCAAAACACAATTCTCTCGAAATGGGAGGAGTGTGGATAAGAGAGCGTGGGTGTCCCCTCTTCCTCTTGTCGCCCTCCGGGGGAATCGAGGAGTGTGACTCGGAGAGCGGACGACGAGGATTGGTACTTTGGAATAAAAAAGGACGCCGGCGTTAAATTCCTTTTTCCACCGAGAGAGAGGAGGGAAGCGCTCGTCCGAATCCGTTTAAAGACGGCACAAAGGCGTTTTTAAGCACGACTAACAGTCCAACGCCATTCAATGGATGAAAGGGACCGTTTCCTTCCAGACGGGACTTAATTCGGATTAAATGCCAATCGTTATCAGATTAACGCATTCTCTCCTCACTCTAGAAAATCCCCTCTTTCTTTCCTCTGAGAAAATCTCAAAGCGGCAGAGACGATTAAAACATTTTTTTTTACGTCCTACGAAGCCGAATGCGCTAATCGAGGGTCGAGGGACATGCGCGGAGACTTCAACGCACGCTGAGAGCCATTCGATTCCATTCCGGCGCCATTCGAGGTCTCGATAATCGATCCGTCGAACGACATTTGGGTCGGAATAGTTTCCCGGGTGACCTAAACGATTGCAATCACATGTAGGCGGCTACCCAATAAATGTTCAACTTCCACACCCGTGTGATTTCGACACGAGGAAGCGATTTATTTTCTCGGTCCCCCACTCTAACTGCGAACGCAAGAAAAACATCCATCTCTCAGCTTGCGTTGCGTATTTCTTTGGATATCAGTGGGAGAAATTAAGATTCATACGAGACGGTACAAAAAACACATGCTTGCATTCTTCGGTCGGTTTGCTTTCTTAAGTTATCCCTGGCCTTATAAATGCGCGCCAGTCTTTTCCCCTGTCAATATGCCGCAGGATAGAAACGCGATAGAGGCGGCCGTCAAAAGTGAAAATTGCAACATTGACGGGCGCGAGAATGAATGAAATGAACGGCCGAGATGGATAGCTCAAGGGGACGGAGATTTGGGTTGGGAAGCGGGGGATGGGAGCGAGAGAGGAGAGACGAGAAAAAAAACCAAGGATACCTATACATGAAAATGGAAAGGTAAACTATCTCGGCACTACAGAGAAACTCACAAGCTCTCAAAGTCATGAGGACGAGGACAGAGGTATTGAGGGAGGATGCACAGCAAATGGAATGCAAACGCAGGGTTAAACCCACAGGCCCGTAAGTAAAGAAGGAAGTATTTCGGATAGGTTCTCTGAATTCAGATGCTTGACCTGAAGAATGCTAGAGAACAGCGCTGAGACATCTGCACATGACTTCTCGTATTTGGCAGGATATGCTATCCAATACATGATAGAAAGTCATAATCCAACTTCTTTACCTACACTTCACATCTATACGTGGAAAATCTAAACGAAGAAAATAAACACACACTTCTTGAACGATAAAATATGAAATAACCCTCGGACGGTGGTTCACAAGCGAGCACATGTCAATCGGCGACTGAAATATTTGCCGAGTTTCAAATTGGATACGCTCAAGCAATAACTCGCTGGAGAAATGAGGCTGCCTGAGAGTTAGGTATAAAAATACTCTCCACCTCTGTCACTCGGAAATACCGTCCACAAGACTCCCTTTCTAGAAGACACGAGAGGAAAATTGCGATGGGCTATCAAACTCTCGCCATATCGGTTCAACTGCTTTACTAGTGGAAAGCAAAGGTCTCAGGGCTAAAACTTCGTTTCGGGAACCAGACCGAAGGAGTCAGACGTGGATCATGGGAAGACTTCACCATGGAAATATCATCCGCCTTGAGCGGGATTCGAATCCGGATCCCGGTACCACGATATCGCATCAGTTCAGCCAGTAAAATTTGAGGCGACCAACTCGGTGGATATACGCGAGCTTTGAATTGGCCGTTCTCGACTGCACGTTATAAGAGTCAAATCGAGTCCATTGCTCCACCTCAGAGGAGAAGGTCGCCTTTGTATCTTATCTGGTTTCAGTCGATATGTCGATGGATGACGGGTTCGAATCCCGCTGAAGGCAGAAGATTATTTCTCCGTAAATTTTACGCTATTCGCACACTTGCGGGTGTCTCCGACTAGACAAAAATGCGGCTAGTTCGCAGTGTTCTCAAAACACTAGTGGATCAAATATACCCTCCAAAGCGAGCGAAGTAACCAACACATGCTTCCAATTGCTATTCCAAGGAAAGTTTTGATATAAAAAGATTCTACCGGCTGAAAGGGTGGCGCGAGTGTGCTGCTTCCGGATTCTTAATTCCTCGAGGCATTCCACGCAAAATATCAGCATTGCCGGAGAAAAATCCTCATATTCTATTGGGAGGGTCTCATTTTTTCAGCAGCGGCAAGATCAATCGGAAAAAGCTATAAAGGCCCCAGCGGATGATGGCACATCGCAAGGTGCAATTAAGAAGATATCAATGCTAGAACCATCACAATACCTGTACAAAAGGTGGAATTCGAACTTGCGATATTCACGTACCAAGACTGGTGCTTCACTGACCAATTAACTCGGCCGATGGAAAAGTTCCTACGCGACCACGGGAGAACCCACGATCAGTAACGTCAAACAATGGGATAGAAATAAACACATATACGGATACATATAGGAATGTATATTTGCCACGCAAGAATACAAAATCCTATTTGAAAAATGTGTATCTTTTTTGTAGATACAAACTAACGCAACATTATGAATACTTTATACGAACGATGGGTTGCTGAAGACTACGATAGAGGGAAGAAGGTAGGGTGGGCGGGAAACGGGAAGAAAGAAATACGTTTTAAAGACGGGATGAAGTGTGATAGAACGTGAGCCGAGGCGAAAGAAGAAAATACATGAGGTAGATAGGGCCGGCCCGGCCAATGTAGAAAATCTGGAGGTTTTTTTCTGACTTTCGATAAAACCTACCTTTAACCGGTAAATTACTTCAGTAATAAAAAATGTAGAAACGGATACCAATGCAATACAACAATTACAAACAAATGGCTGTACACTCACAAGGGTGTGTGTATACATACGAAATGCATAGCTATATCTCCGTAGCGAAAGGGAAGGAAGGGAATCCAAGAGAGATGGGGAAAAGAAATGAGGGAGATGTGTGATGGATAGGAGGGAGGGGAACAAAGGGAGGGAGAGGCAGAGAGGAAGTGAGGGGGAGGGTGCAATCAAGACATCATCAATTACACTCTGACAGCATGCCACGAGGAGGAGTGGGCAGTCGGGGGGTGGGCGGGAAGGGGTGGGACGGGAAGGGGCGTGTGGGACCGAGGGGGGGGGGAGGGGGAGGAGGAATAGTGGAAAAAGCAGAGGAAGGGGTAGGGAAGGGCATTAGCGTGCTCCTTGCGTCATTACGAGGCGAGAAGGGACCGAGCGAAGGATGCGGGGAGAGAGAGAGAGACGGAAAAAATGAGGAGGATGGAATGAAGGATGGATGGGAAGAAGAAGGGAGGAGACCACGATGGGAGATTAAAGCGACGAGGAGACGGGAGGAGTTTGGTGGTAGCAAGAAAGCTAGCAGCCCCCCAACCCCTCCTTAAAAGACTCAATCACTACCTTAAAACTACCGACTCGCTTCGACCGCGACGTCCACCACATGAACACCACACGGATACATCCCCACTCGTGGTCGGCCTCCCTCGCGGACCAACTTTAAAAAAAAAATCTAATTAATATGCGATTATCAAAGCCGAGGAAGGCCTTAACAATTCTCTCTCGACCCCAACCGTCTCTTTTGCAAGGACAACTACTGACTCTCATCCTGCGAGCTTTCCGAAGATAAAAAAACAAGAGGATTGATTAAGCCATACGACACGAAAGTACGGTGGAGGGGAGTTGATTCTGGCGACGGGAAATTGGCTACAGCGACATAAAGAGTTATATTGCGCAAAATTCCTTCTTGCACTCAAGCTTAGAAATTCAAAATACGGTGCTTTTACGCGACGCTTCAGGGAATTTCGCGCGAAATTTCCTTTTTGCGTGGATCACACCTCGAAAAAAAAAGGGTTCGTCATATGCCTAGACGGCAGGACTCGACGAAACGCTCGATTCACATTATTTTCTGAAGGATTTGGTTTGTTTCCCGGCGTATGTGTAGGTGAAGTCTTCACAGGTCTCCCAACAGAAGAGACAAATTTTGGTTGCCGTTTCGATCTCTCTCTCTCTCTCTCTTCGATTGTTGGGGAAGTCATCGAAACTTCAGACAACAATTAACCCCGTCCAATTGGAAGACCCGTGAAGACTTCACTGGCGGATAGTTTTCTATTTCCAATTCGATTTTCCAAGGAAACACAAAACAGTGATTTATTGAAGAATCGACTGATATAATAATACAATGAAAGGAAATTCCTGCCGCACCCACCAACAAGTGAAGATTAGAAACGACAAGACGCCTTCCATCCCCCGGATCCGCTCATTTGAGACCCCCCGGAGTGGCTCTTGGGCGTCCCGGAAACCACTCACTCACTCATACACACACGCGCCCGAAATGAACCTCCTCCTCGGCGCACAAGACTCTCCCGCGGAGAAAGGGTGCAGCACACTCGGCGTGGCCCTATTTCTGCCCTCGCGCGTCCTTTCCCACTTAATCCAGGCCAGACGCCACTTTCCAACGACGAACGCCGCTGCGCTCTTTTTTTTTTCTTTAAGGGATCCGGCGACGTAGAGGCCGCGAGGCTCCGGGCACAATGGAGGCTGAGGAAGGGAGAGGTGGAAATGAGTAGAAAGGACGACGGGCTGGAGGAGGCAGCAGATGGAAAGAGGCGTGCGCGTGAGGGGCTGTGGATTGTTCCCGCTGACTGCCCACCACAATCGCCGCCCGCCGCAAACGAGGCCTGCCTCTCCCCGCGCGAACAATATTAATCTGGTCAAATGGTGAAGGGTGTGGGCTCATGAGAGGAGCTGAAGAAAAACGGAACAAAATGAACCCGTTAGCAAGGCCTTGCACCGAATCGACTGACAACTCCAGCGCGCGCAGGCTCCGATACACTGACAGCTTAGAAACAAATAGCATCTCTCTCTTTCTCTCTCTCTCCGACTTTCCATAGACAATGTCAAAGAATGTAAGCGCAAGGAGGCATAACAAGCGTTATTCATCGACCGACCTCTCCGAAAAAATGACCCGAGAAATATTTCATTGGCATTTACTTTTTCGCAGCGAGACAACGATAGAGAGATTGGAGTCCATTTGAAATGGAAGCACCGTTACCATCATAGCATCGATAGGAAAACCAGAGATGTTAACATTACAAGAGAATCTTGGATCGATAACATGCAAACTATAACTGATGCATACTTATAGTTTTTTTTCTTACACCCAGGCCAATATTGGTGCCCTCCAAAAATTTGCCCTTCCACGCAATCCGAAAGGAATTATGCACCAAGGAGATGAAAATCGCCATGAGCAAATCGTTAAACTTGACTGGAATTGAACAAGGGTCCTTATTCGGGTTCGAAACCCGGTCAAATAATTTTTATCACGGCAAATGTCATACCTTCGGATTATACCTCTGCACCCGGGTGTGTGACTTCATATCACACCATTTGTTCAATGAAATGATTTGAAAATTGCTTAGAGGAATTCATAGCCTACCACCTAATTAGCGACACATACATTGGTACGACAAAAATAAAACATCAGAATGGACAATGATAATAAAATAAATATACTTTTCTATCCGTAGCTTACAACTGCAATGATAACCCACATCAGAATAACTCCTTAGGGTAGAAATCGCACCTACTGATTCTAGAGACTTCAACGCTCGACCGTCACACGGCCACAAGAACAAAGGCAAGGAACGCAAGGAACAAAGGCAAGGAACTCATTTCCAGGGCAGTTACATTGGATCATGCAACGAAAACACAACTTAGAGGTTTTTCATTAAGATTTTCGGTAAGTAGCCAAGCATGACATGGCACGAATAAAAATACTCCACACGCAATCCATTGAAACAAAAGAAAAATATTAATCAGTTGAATAAAATAGGTCATAATACTGGTGAAAATTGGAATTTATGTATTCAGAACTTCAGTTGCCCAAAAAACTCATTTAGTCAACTCAGGAGCAACCAGTTGTCGAATGAATTTCTTATCATTATGTGGAGAGCAAAACGCAAGTATTTTTGAGCACAGCATTTATCACCCTCCCTGATAACGGAAATCCTCCCTCTCGATGGTGTGCACTACTATTCTAAAACGAGAAAAGACGTAAAACTTTACCGCATTTCAATAATACGAGAGGGAGACGCTTACAATTTGAAATTATAATCCCGTAGCTGTGTGAATTTTCTTCGGCGAAAAAAACGTGCAGTGAGATGCGACGGAAACAACGCTAATGGCTTGCGTAAATTGTCCACGGCTTCAAGAGAGGAGCAAAATGACCAACCACTTCAACAAAAGACTATCATCAAATAAGGATGTGCGTCAACGGCACCGACCTAGACCAAATGAACTCCGCGCAGCAATTACCTCGTCACAAGCACCTAGGCCTCCGGGATGGGGGTTGCACAATATGGGCGCCGATTTCGACACGACCGACACATCATCCATCATTTTACAATATTCCATTTATTCGAATAGCTACGATGTGCCATCGCGACTACTACGTCGCAAATCAATAATTCAACCGCAGTCGATGGGTAATCTCCAGCATTCAACATTGGAGTGGTGCAACAATACCCGGACACCGATTACTAGGGAAGAGAGGGAAGGCAGAAGGAGATTCGACCTTCTTCCTAATGGATTTTCTTTCACCTCCCTCCCTCCCCTAACTGATCAACCCATTACAAACATAAGGACTCTACAATCAAGCACCCGCGATTTCAACACCCACGGAAGCGGAAATTTTCGGATTCGCTGCCAACACGAGTAAGGCGATTCTGATATCCATGAGCTTACCAATGCAAGATTGAGAATATGTACGGCAGATATCGTGGTTTACATGGTTTTACGTGATTTATCGACTTATCTCATTCATCATGTCCGCTAAACGACAAATCTGGAATTGAAATGTCGACTTAGGCGTTCAGAGCAAGCGCTGAACAGGGCGCCTCCTCTAGGGCAAGTGGCAGGGAGAGACCAAAGCAGTTTTGACCAAAACGCGTGGCTTCTGTCTGTATTTGGCTCTTATAAGTCTACGTAACGTTTGTTTTCCTTACGTTTGTAAGCCATATATCCTCACGCAAAGCGACCCCGAGCGAAGGGACACACTTGCATTTCCAGCTACCGTAGATTGGAAAGGAGCATGTAGGAAAGGCTTGACTTACATCCAGCGTCTCCTCTCTGACGTAGTGACGGAAAGGTTCCCCGTAAATAGATCAGAGGGTCGATTATATAACTGTCATAGGAGTCATAACCATTGTTCGTATGACGGGGGCGTCATAGCTATGACGGCTAGCGAAAAGGAGCGATTATGTAAATGTCATAGCCGTCATAACCCCGTCATAGCCGTCATATCGTACGACGCTTGAAAACCCCCGTCTTAGGCGTCATAAGGTCGTGGGATATGAGTATTTACATCAACTACGAAGGATATCAAATCAAGTATCGGCAATATTTGATTGAAAAATAGTAAAATATCATAGTATTTACTCTTAAAAATGTGGAATTCAAAAATTTTACTTAGAATATTTATTTTCACTGCCCCGAATACAGCACAATTATGCCGTTTTACGTCGGGTGAACATCAGTAACAACGGACGAGACACAGACACCCATGTCCTGGGCAGATAATATTCTACCCAGGCGGGACTCGAAACCGCGACCCTCGGGTTAGCAGGCGAGGACTTTACCCCGCCGCCACCGGGGCCGGCTATATATAAAATGATTCTAATCTTGAGTGCACACGTCAAATTTTGCGCGAATACACGTAGTGTTGTGTTTAGCATCATAGAAGATATATGCATACATGACAACCACGAAATTATACCACATTAGTGGCCATAATTTAGTCACAGACTGTAGAAATCTACCGCTATATGTTTTTTAACTGTAATTACCATTAGAATAATCGTTGAATTTGCTCGGGGTAATCGCGATATTATGTTGTGCATGAGTAGCTATTCAATACTAAATTCTGACTCACACGATGAATTGCAAAGGTAGGTAGGTACTCTAATATGTTACTTTGGTATGTTTTCTGAATTATTCGACGGATTTCTCACTTCGTTTTAAAATATGAAACTTCATTGCTATTATAACACATGTCGCACAAGAACGATTATCAAAAAATTGTAAATGATGTTTGTGGACTTAACTCCCGTTAACTCTACTCATTTGCACGCATAATCATACAATTACAACTTTCAAACTACACGTATTGCATACGGACGGTTATGGAAACTCAGGATAGACTTGAAGCCGGTGGGCCAAAATCTAAACTGCACACCTCTTCAAAATAATGCCGTATTTTATTCCAAACATTGACCTACTGTTTACTTCGAGACCTCTCTCCGGGATCCTTAAACGCATACGATGAATGTTGGACATTTGTATCCCTGTTATGCGATTTGTTTCAAATTACGGGTACCGCATAGTAGCTGCTAATCATATTTCACAATATTAGCTTGTAAACTTAATTTATATGAGGAACTTGGCGACACAAAGTATCCATTTATTTTCAAGCATTAAACACGTTCGTTTGTTGTTTACATGAGTAGGTACTTAAAAGAATCCTTGGTTGTTTGTTGTGGTTTGTTCATATTTGGGAAACGATAGTTTCCACGGCTGCCGTTAGTCAATTTTTTGGACGGGTGGAGGGGATGTGTCGGTGATTTCCATTGGTTCTTCTCGTTTATGAAGGGCTACCAACGTACTAATAGCTAAGTTTGGTTCCCTGTCACTACGTAGCGTCATAAGCCTTCTGACGCTCGCTTATACGATCGCTCGAGCGTCATAGCCGTCATAAGTTGCCCGTCATAGCTATCACCCTTATGACGCCTATGACATTTACATAATCAACCCGCAGAAGGGTACTGCAACCGTCGTCAAAGGTTTTCCCAGTTAGGGGTGGTTAAAAGCTGTATAATTGACATATCCAACATGCAACTAACAAATAAAATACCCAAAAAAGTTTATCATTCAAATTAGCGCGGAAACAAGTTGACACTTTCACTTGCCTTTTCAATGGTCATCGCTCTTCAAATCATCAATTTTATCGTAACTTCATACAAGAATAGAGACGCTTAATATCAACTCGCACGTGAAGACAAATCACACAACTAGGGCAACTTTTCCATTTTTGAAAATATTTGGCCTTTTGAAGGCTACAAATATGAAAAAAGGCGAAAGTAATTTAAGTTAAGATAACAAACTATGGATAAAATTCACTCGTAAATGCTTTCAGACGATTTAATAAAGATCCCCAACCGTTTTCTACTCGACGATATCACATTATCCCCGCGAGTTTTGCAGACTGGTAGTCACCAAGCAAACAGGAAGAGTGAGAAAGAAAGCAAGAACGGAGAGCTGATAACGAAAACAATGCCAAACAGTCGAGTTTGCATAAGCTGCGCCGATTGACAGTTCAGACCCATCTTGTCTTCCGACATCAGGGATGATTACGATGAAGAGGTAACCCGTTTTGGTCAACTTATACGCCACTGTCTGGATTCCGGAGCCCTCATCAATCGGGCAAGACTGAACAACGCTCATTGGTGGGAGGTCCAAGGAATTTAAGCGTGGGGGGGGGAGGAAGAATGACGGATGAGAAAGGGGGTGGAGAGGGATGAGTTTAGCGCTCAGCACGGATATGAAATAAAAAAACCGCCCATGTTTACTAAAATATTTTGATGTCTCAAATTCATTGAAAACTTTCCCAGGAATTTTTGACGACCCTTGACGTTAACGCATAAGAACTCAGCCCTATAAACTATTGCCATTTCCTAATTCTGGAAATTTACGCTAATACTCAACTTTCTCTTTACAACCCATTCTCTTTTCACTTTCCATAAATTCCGTCTCATAATTTTTCTTAACATTATGTGTAAACGTCTACAACCCAAATCAATGTATTTTCAGGAAACTTTTTACATCACACAAGATATAATTGTTGTATTTTTAGGGAGACTTCTACAGCAGTATTTTATTTTTAAAACTCAAGGGAAGATTTATGTAAATATGCTAACGAAAATATATTAGCCACAAAAAATTCGCATAAATCACTTATTAGGCAAAGTAAATTTAGTATAGCAACCATAGTTACAATTGAAGAGCTTCATAGCTAGGAAAATGCCGGTTGAAAATTTGGGTCAGATATAAAACCAACCACACTGCCACCCCTAAGCAGCATTAGACAAAGTAAACACATGACAAACCATAGACGGTTTCATCGATTAAGCTGAGTAATCTTCATTAGCAACAACTTCGATACATGCAGCTGGAATAGAGAATAGAAGTGAAGGGATATAATTGTAAAATCTTAGAATTGATGCACCGAGAAAAAGCAGCCACATTAAAATGGCATTAAGTCCACTCGGATAGACGCAAAAATCGCAACCTTCAACACAAGTATGCGTATTCGAAAGACAGTGCCATATTTCATAATGGTATAATTAAGTATCGCCATGAAATACTTCATAGAACACCGCTGAACAACACTGGCTATTATCAGTCCCCAATCACCGATCCTCGGGGGCTTGATGACGGAACGTGACCGATTTAAAGTTGCTCACAGGCTATTCTGTCGAAAGGAGAACATTTTAGCCTAGTCCGCAACGGAGTACAGCATATCAAGCAGATGCTACCGGGAAATAGGAACGGTAATTTTTAGGCAACTACCGTTAAGACTAACTATGCCAAATCTCAAGATCTTTTACAGTAACGTACGTCTATAACTTTTCATGTGTTATGCATCATTTGACGACGGAAGAGCTGTATATGAACCACCATCGGATCGAATAAATTGTACTGAAGCCAACACTTCAAATTGCTCAGGCGATATCTGAAGGCTTTTATTTTTTAAGGCCGAGAATACGAAGAAAAAACTAAAAAAGTAGAACAATAAGCTGCTCGTATGAAAATGGAAGCGTTTACCTCATCACCAGCAGTCACTGTAATGACCAAAGTCAGGGTCAAGCTCAGAACAGTGCTTCCAACGGATAGTCAAGCCGTAATCCAACATATATATTCTCTCACGGCGCCTCCACACTTCTCCTTCTTCCAGAAAAAAAGCTCTCATTTGGTATTAAAATAACACAATAAAAGGGCATAGCTCTTAACTGAGCGAATACCTTGAAAATTTCCGTCTCTCACTTTAAGAGGATGAAACCAACCGCTAACTCAAGAACGACAATGCTCTAGGTCCCATGAGAGTCATTTGGTTATTTGGGGGAACTTAACTGTAAACATAAGTCATTTTCACCATTTCTGACAGGCTGGTAGGGAATGGACTGCTCGGAGAATAGAAAAATGGTGGAGAAAAACTCTGAGTCGGGACTAGCCTACTCGTAATAAAATGCACTAAGTCAAACGTCCTGCTCGACGGACGGAGAGTTTCACTTGCTCTGGGTGCTCTCCACTCCAGTAGACTAGAATTGTAATGAAAAATCTCTATCACTGCCGGGATTCGAAATAAGATATTCCGAATAAGAAATCAGTACTCCACCCAGGACACGTCACCTGCCCTATTCCACATAATTATCCTATTAGAGACTTAAGTGAATTACATAAATGAAGAATATATTTTGCGGACCACCGCGTAAAGTAGGCTTCTGATAAAACTGTCGAAATCCACGAAGTATTAATCTAATCTACGGGGATAGACACTCTATTCACATTCACTAACTGCTCGATAGGAGAGTATGCCTTACCATGTCCTTGGAAATGGTTGTGCAGAGGATAACGACTCTGTTAATCATCTCCATGGCTCACCGTCCTAACGACTAGGTACATAAAATCATTAACAATTAACCTTTCACAGGGAGGTTACGGCTGGAGTTTGGCGGTAATGACTTAATTAGACAAATCAGTACTATGAGATGAAGAAAAAGTGAAAAAAAGATTCTCTCGTTGCACGTCACATGCAACTCTCGCATTAAGCAATTAATCAATGTTTGCAGTTTTTACCCGTATCTTTGGTGATTAAACTAAAGCTTAGTGAGGAAAATAATAAAAATCACATCGCGAAAAAAACCAAGAAACATAATTTTTGCTTACTGAGTAACAGAGTGATTTACTCAAGAGTCTTGAATACATTGAATATAAAAATGAAGTCCGCACGGTGAAGAATTTTTCTTGACGTCTCGGTTTATAATTATATATTCCCTTCGCCAAAGACGGCATGGAAATGCATGCATGAAATTACATGCTGCACGAGGTGAGGGAGTACCCATTTTTTTGGCAACACTTGTTGTTAGCAAGAATGCGAAATCCTGGATTGGTGAACACTTTGTAATTACCCACTGCAAAGTACTCATCAGAGCCAATCGAAGTCCCCATGAGAACCAGCTTTATTTCCCTAATATGCCAAATACGGTCCCGCATTGCTGAAATGAGGGGCCAAGCGATAAATTGCCACCACACTCCAGAGTGTTCGTGAGCTTGTTGGGGGACGGTAACGTTTCCACACGAGATCGGAGCGCTCCATTATTTACAGCGATTTGTGAGTTCTTTCAAAGGACTTAAGAGTCTTTAAAGGTGTTACAGTAAAGTTATCGCATGTAACATTTCGATTATTTTAATGGAGAATCTCTTTCCTCGTCTGGGTACTTTGCATTTAAGTCTAAGTTTTCAAAGGATAGCAGTTGTCGCTCGAACAGATACTAGTCTAAACAGCCGATAAAAAGGCAAAATCTCTCAGTAGCGACTAAAAAATTGCGGTACATGATAGATTGAGGCTACATTTATAGATGAGTGTGATTACTATGTTATTCATCGGCGCACATCATCCAAGTTCCTCCACCCCGAAGATCATGGCAAAAGTGCAAGATGCGCCGAATGGACATGACATCATTGTGTTCCTCTATGTGCATTTTAATACCATTTTGAAGGGCAGCCTTACAATTGAAAAAGAAGGGAAAACTAATTGATTATTTAAGTAAGTGATGGAGAGGACGTACTCCTAAATTTATTTCAGGGGCTCAAAAGAGATTGACAATCTGCATCGTTAAAAGAGGGACATTCTGCAACGCTCTCATTGGCCCAGATCAAAAAGCAGGGCAAATATTTTTCAAAATTTAGCAGAGGCATTACGACGTCCTGAATTTAGTGTCAGCGAACTGAAAAACTCAACTTCTTTCAACGAAGTGACTCTACCATACAGGAAGTCTAAAAGTATTTTTGTCAAGCCAAAGACTGAAAAAAAGCTGATCTACACTTCAGCTCTTGCTTGGAGATTTGGAGGTGGAGAGACCTCTAATGTAAATTTAAGTAATTTCTCAATGTTATTTAACTGATGTTAATCATATTCGCGACATTCCCATCTTAAAATTTCTACCTTCTTTCTTCATTAAAATATAAATCCGGTTTAACTCGAGAACACAGAAAAATTATTCACAACTTTCGATTTCTTCGGAATTGATAGAGCAGTCACTTCAATCAATCAATCAATTCACAGCCAATTATCGCGAAAGAAAACGCAAATAAGACCGGTTCCAAAAACATCTATCACTGCAGCAAACGTATTAAAATAATACAGCGTACAAATGGTTAGAATTCCACTAAAGACTCTCGGATCGATTGATGATCATTTTTTTACGATTAAAACGTGAAAAAGTTTCTAGGCGCGTATTAGAACATAAGCGGTATTAAAACATCTGTAAGGTGAAAAAAACGTTGCATCGTCCTGTTTTATGTGGCTTATATATGTGGAGGCGAGGTTCTGAAACGAAAATAAAACATACAACACCCATATTATTCGCGGCAAGGGCCTGGGGGGCGCTCCTGTCGCGTCGAACTCATTTCCCTTCTCACGGGGATTATTTTTGCTGACGTCGAGGAAATGCCGGACCGAGAGCGTAGGGGGAACGGTAGGAGAGACACAAACAAACACACGAAGCGGTCTCATGTCCCGGAAGAGGAGAGAGAAAGGGATATGCCCAGAGCATACTTCCAGCATCCACAGTCGGTCCGACGGCGGCGATTATTATGGGCACGGTCGGATGGAAAGTGACGAGCAACCCTAATGGCTGATGACAGGAAAAGACGGGGAACTGGCCCCTCTGGCAAGGAAGTCCCTGTATCGCTGACATTTTAAACACTGCTTGCATCTAACTAAATTACACGCACTTCATAGAGGGCTACAAGCGATCGTGATATTCCCTCACATGTGCAATCTTTCGAGTACAGCAGACCGACAGAGGGCGCGAAAATTCTTAAAAATCACAGGGTATATTAAGTAAAATGGAAGCCCAGCTGTATGATGTTCAAGTCTAGGGGTGATTTTGCAACAAAGGTTGAGGTTTATGTATCACACAACCACTTCTTCCGAGAGGATACGTTTATTCCGAGTTTGAATATTATTTTTTATATATTTATACTTACTAGCCCGAATGCAGCACATTTGGCCGATTGATAACTGGCGAATATCAACAACAACAGACACAAACACCAATGTACCAATGAGTGGTGAATATTCCACCCAGGTGGGACTCAAACCCGCGACCCTGGACCTGGCAGGCGAGGACTTTGCCCAGTCGTAACCGGGACTAGCGATTTAATCTTCCAATTAAAGCTTTCATTTCAAATCATCAAATATTTCAAGCAACATTAGAATATAAAGAGTCTCGTTTATTTTTAATATTATGGGCGAAAGTTGTCAATTGGTTACAAAATGTAAAGAGCATGGTCAAAGGAACTGAGAAATCAAAGGTAATTTTAAATGATACACAATAGAGAAGAGACGACAGAGAAAACAGAGAAAAGACACGGAAAACAAATTAGGGACGTAAAGTGATAATAATTTAATTATGAGTGGTTTTAACAGTTATTGAAAATGTCACTTAACCCGCCTATTTGGTCGGTTTTATTCTTTGAAAAAGTTAAGAAGGGGATGAACTTCAGGATCACATCCAGCGGTGAAGAAGCAAGTGTTAACATTTCAAAGATAACCCGGTCGATGGGCACTCTAATGTCATCTTGACCATTGAGGCAATATGGATCGGATAAAATAGGTGGACGCAGAAAGGCCAGGTCAGACATAAAATACCCAATTCCTTTCAGGGAGTAGTTTGCGTCCAAAAGCAATCGATAATCGAGAGCTTTATTGACTATTGACGGGATGTTTCTTCCGTTCGCACCGACGAATATGAATAGCCACGAGCTCAGCCATTAAGAGGCGGGTTTCCCTACAATATCGACCCAGAAACTTTAAGGAAAAACCGAAATCGTGCAGAAATAGGCCGTTAGAATAAATATGGCATCTAATAATGTACTAGTGACGACTAATCATCCTATTTTAGTCAAAGTTGAGTTATATTCCCCCCTAAGTTAGCTGCAACACCACAAGAGGTGTTTTCCTACAGAATACGACCATTAAGAATTCGGAATAAAAACCTAGTGAACTGATATGGAGCTGAAAACTTAGGAATCGCCAGTTTGAAGGGGCCACGCAAACTGCAAAGATGTTGGATTCTCTTCATTTGAGTATCCTAAACCCATTGAATTGAAAATCAATCTAACATTTAATCGTTTAATTCAACCCTATTATAGTGACACTTTTCATTTCACTACAAAAATAGGAAATAATTAGGCAGAGATTCGCTGAGCCATATCACTAACATAAAATACGGTTCTCGTTGAGTAACAGCCATTATAATAAGTTTGAAGAAAAGAAACAAGGAATGGGGGAGTAACAGCCCAAGGGGTATTCTAAAGAAAAAATCGAGGAGTTTTTTTTCCTAAATCTACTTCCACCTTTGGTCTAGCCGAGGCATATTCTGCAAAGGCGATTAGAGATGAGGCAAAGAACAGGGCTGGCCCTATTTGCTGAACTCGTCTTCAATCAATACGATTAACAAGCATAATGTCAACGCATTCTGCAATGTGCGGCTGAGTCTTAAGCGCACGGCAGTGTCAGCGATGCGGTGAATGACTCTTGAGATTAAATGGCGGATACGAATAAAACATCCTCAGAGGATACCTTCTAAAGATTGAGCAACCTTCCAAAGCAACCTTCACAGTTCAATGCGCAAGTTCCTTGAATGTCCAACTGACGAAGAATAACATGAGATATTCAAATTTCGTGCATTCGCAGCAGGCCGTGCTGAAGCGCATAAATGCACCAACGTAAACTGCCTAATTGCGGGGCGGATTGCCACGGAGGAAAATCATTCAATGAGATCGGGACTCGAACCCGAATCTTTCGATACCGTGGCTTGTCCTGGTAGCCTCGAAATTTTCTTGATGGACTCGGGGCAAAGGTCTCTGCATACATGTACAAATTCCCTCGATGCCGCGACAAGGGTGCATTTCAGGAAGCTTGTACAAACAGCCTAAAGCTTAGTGCTGGCGAATAAAGCTATATTCTCATAAACGGAAATAAAAAGTAAAAATATTCGGTTTTTTTAACGTTCTACGACTCCATCCGATGCCCAACTGCCACTGCTCTCTGTTAATCCACACGCCTTCTGGAAACTGCTTTTCTCTTATTGCCTTTTCTACACCTTCTCCCCAACTGATTCTGGGCCTTCCTCTTTTTTTTCTACATTATGGACATTCCCCATTAAAATTTTCTTAGGCAATCTCTCGTTCGTCATACGTTGTATGTGACCATACCACACAAGCTGTTTCTTTTTATTCTCATCGACTACTGTGTGGATGACTCCCACTATGTTTCTTGTTCTCTCACTCGTGATTCTTTTCCGTCTGGATATACCCGCAGATCGTCTCCAGCGATCCATCTCCCTAACATTTAGCATTTATATTATTTTCTCCTTCATCTGCCACATCTCACTCCCATATGCGACAATGCTTCCTATAATTGAATTATATATTCTTTTTTTATTAGTTTGGGATATACTTTGGTCCCATAAAATGCTATTCAACGTGGATATTGCCCTCTTTCCATGCAAATTTCTTCATTTAATGGCATAATCCAGGGTTCCATTATGAATTATTTTAACACCCAAGTAGTTGTACTCTAGGAAAATTGTATTTCCGGTCCATCTTCCAGCACTATGTTCTCTTGTGCAACTCCAATGCCAGTTGATTCTTTCTCATACCAATTTCCACACCCCAATTTTTGTATTCTTCAATTAGCTTACGTGCCATGTAAGATACGTCATCGTTCTCCGGGGCTATCAGAATCTGATCACATGAAAAGCACAAGGAATGTAAAGTGCTAGTACCATTCCTTTACATTTCATTTTCCATTTTGTGTTTGTTCCAATTATATCTTGAATAATGTGGGGGATATGTAGCAACCCTGTTTTAAGCTCGTTGTAATTGTAAATTCCTCTGAGGTTCTTTTGCCTATTTTTATCTTTGCAGTGGTATTATCTACTGTTTAACATTTTCAAAACTTTGATAAGATTCATGTTCACGTCTCCGTTATCCAAGCTTTTCCATATTCGACTGAGAGGAACATTGTCGTAGGCTTACTACAAATCGACGTAAAGTAGGTGGGTTTCCTGGTCGACTGCCGATCATTTCTCAATTGTCTGAGGGACACAAAATATATGGTCAACGTTGGATCTTCCAGCTCTAAAACCTGCCAGTTCTTCTACCCCGAAATGTTTCTAATTTTCTTCAAATTTAATTTTCAAAATCTTTCCATATATTCTGGTGGTGACAGATATCCCCCTGTAATTTTCACATATGTCATTTCTACCATTTTTGTGTAAAACTGAAATGAAAGGCGTTCTCCATTCCTTTGGGACCTCTGCTCCGTCAATACATCTTTGAAATAGTTTTGTTAGGAGGCGGTATAGCTTTGCTAGATAAGGTAGAAGCTAAATAATTTCCGAATGTCTCTAATAGTATCGCGATCGCAGAAGTACGCTTAACTAACAAGGCAATTTACCTATTTATTAAGTTTTTTCCCATTAAGGTAGTATGAGCGAAATATCATTTTACTTAGAAATCATTGAAGTTGGTCTCACTTTAAAGAAAAATATATCACCCTTCCATTGTCCTCAAAAATGCAGTCCCTCACCACATTACTTGCGGAGATATTTGCCAGCAAATACCAGCCCTTTTACATGTAAAGTAAAGTGAAGTAAATAAATACGAAATCCACAGGATTAGTTATTACCCTTACCACATTACTTTCCGTGATATTTGCCAAAAAATACAGCCATTTTACATGGGAAATTGTACGTGTATGCACTCCAGAGAGACATTATTTACAAAATGAGGAATTTCCAACACTTAGATGTGGTGAAAAAACTAACAGAGTGTAGTTTGTATGTTTTCTCAACTATATTTGAAAACTAATCATATTGTCACTGCAGTAGGTTCTTGGGTTTCACCAAAAAACCTTCCGTTTTCATGAAGTTTCAAACGCACCGCGCGAAAAAATGAGTCAAGTTAAAGACTTATTTAGATATTTTCATTTAATTACCTACAATTTCTGTCATGTGAAACTATTTTATTGCACCATTAATAATGCGATATTTAATTCGTGTGTCCTACAGCTGGCGAATCTAAACGTATAATTCAAATAAGGTCTCTATTATGATTAGGGAACTATCTCGCTCGCACCACCTCAATAGTCAAACGACCACATGAACTCATACCGGAAGATTGTCTGCATAAACCACGAGGGGCGATTGATTGGGCAGGCAATCCATCTAAACGGGGAAAAGTCGACGAGCTGCGCTTGTCCGTGTCCACACGGTGATGACTTTTTGAGACCGCAGTATAGTGACGTGACGAGGGCGACCCGCAATCACGGCGTTAGCGGCAATCTCCGCACGCGCGCGGGTTTTCTGCGAACGAATCATCAGACAGGGTGGATACTTAAACCCTGGCGGGGTCGGGGGGAAGGGGAGGGTAGGAGGAGGGAGGGAGGGACGGGGAGAAGAGGACATGTGAAGAGCGAGTGAAAGGTCCGTTCGAGGGAGACGTGGGCGAATGAATGGGATGGGAAGGAAAAGGGAACTCTGGGATGAGTGCCTCGGAGCACACAGAATTGAAGCAGCGAGTCCCATTGCGAAACATGTAAAGAGAGTCTCTCGATTGGGTTTAATCGACGCAATTCACGCCCAATTTCCCTCTGGCGTCTTCGAGGGACGAAGGAAGGGGAAGTGCGAGAAGATATCAAGCCTGCGAGAAGTATGCTACACTCTAGGCTTAGGCTGCTTGATAAATTCAGAACTGATATTTTTCAGAGCGACACAGAGAATATTATCATGACTCCTCACTACATCTCTAGGTCTGACAGATGCGATAAAATAACAGAGAGACACTGCCGAACATATAGGTACAAAAACTCGTTCTTTCCGCGAACAGTAAGCGATCACAATAAAAATTGAGCTCCACTAAATACACTCCTTTAATACATGTCACGATTTCATCTCTAAAAAACTTACACCTTTACACGGCTGGTGACCTAACACCCCCTGCCACACGCCCATGCGGCGGCTCGCGGGGTATTATGTAAGTGTAGGCGAATGCGCGCTCACCTACAGCCGGATGGCCATCGACGCAAACAGGACGAGGGTGGCAATTGATGAAAGCGGCGATCATACTGAAGGAATATCCCAGGGCTGCATCGCACGACATTTGATCAGGCACACATACGAGCCATTAAGTAGCAAGACAACAGCTAACCAGGGGAGCGCAATCAGGGCGATTGGAACTGTGAGCTGGGATTCGTCGTTTCCAAATCGAAGTGACCCCGAGTGCGAATTTTCCAAAGATGAAAAACATCATAGGCCATTACCGGGACTCGAACCTGGATCCCTCGTCCTGACTGGATACCCCAAAAATCGTTGAAAGTAATCACCTCAGTATTTACAGTGAGCCAAAGACCCCGAGGAGGACAGAGGAGCTGCGCGAAAGATTCGATTGCTTCGTCACATTGAAAGACCGGCAGACATGAACAACTGAGGGTTCCAAGTTTTAGCTGACCGTAAGAAATTTATAGGCAGCCGACGTTTTGGGTTCCGACTCGTTACCCGTTCTCAAGGCTACAAGGTGGCGAGCCCGAGAGAATTACACAAATATTATTCACCGGGTAAGTGTTAAATCATACATGACTGTAAGAACCTTATGGAGATAACTGTTACCAAACCTACCTTCCGGGTTTTCACCTCAAGACCACTCCAGCAAGCATTTCCAAAATCTCGGTAATTTAAAGTAAGTAAATTTAGGAACTAACAGTTCTAATTGGAAGACTGCTAGGTGTGCCATTAGTATAATACACTGCACAAATGTTAACTTTCCCGTTGCCATTGGCGACAACATTTCAACCGCTGCCTCAAGGAGATTTACACAGGAAACGGGTTTCCATTAGAACACACGCTAAAAAAATAAATGTGGAACGCTCCAATGCTCAACTAAGTTTCGATAACATTCGATTGATTGAAGCACAAGGCGCAATTTTAGAGATACGTGTGTGAGTGAACGTTAATGCAATTCATTTTGTCTCCTCAGACTTTCCGCACTTGTGCGCACTAACGGGTGACTCCGTGAAGTTAATATCGCGGAATGTTCGTGATACCTTCGATATTCGAAATGGCCCTGATTCCTCTCCCACACCCTACTGTCATTGGTTCCTCACCCCTCTCCTCCTTTCTTCAATTTTCGTATTTATAGAACGTCAGTCCTCGCATTTTTTCACTATCAACCTTGTGGCGAGGAATTGACGTTCCCGTAAACCTTCACAAGGGTATTCTGGTTGAGAGGCTGTGGTTGGTCACTTACGCTACCCTCAAACCAGCACAGTAAATATTTTCTATCTTTTGATGAGTGGTGCCAATAGTTACGGCCAATGGAGAAATATTCTCACCCTATTTTTGTCAATCGATCAGTCGGCAATCACTTTTGCATTGGGAAGTAATGATATTACATAACAATCCTTTACGCCTTTTTATTTCCTCACAAATGGTATCATGAATGGGCAGTTGACTCCTCTAAAAACAGTTTATTTTTTAAATAACAGGAATAGAGAAGCAATTGAACGACTACAAGAGCCACAGCGAAAGTTATACATCGAACGTAAATGGTCCATCTTTTGGAAGTATTTTATATTTATGTCGATTGACCTCCGCGATCTGGCCACTGCGTTCTGCAGAACTGCAGGCGTAAGTACAGCGCTTGTACGCATGCTTCTGGGCCGGTTCATTTCATCCTAGCTTTCGCAAACGAGCACACTCAACTAAATTACTAGGCTGTGGGTTTAACGCAGCATCGAGAGGCGAGGCTTGCGTCTGGTGTGATGGCTGAAGATACGAATTTACAATTGCATATCTTATCTGATGAAGCCGCAAAGATGGTTAGCAGCCCCAGGACGCCAACGGGTTCCTTGGCAACTTTGACGACGGAGCGTAGGGAATGGCAGGGTGAATCAACATATTAGAAACCAAAGCAGTTTAGATAGGAGATTTAGAAGAAACAAAGCGTAATTGGGGTAAAATGGAAATAACTGAGCAAAGGGATGGTTTTCCCATCCCTTGGCGATTCTCCTTGGCAGGTTCTAACGCACTCAATGAGTATCGAAAACTCCGCTCACGGTTGCAAACACGTGTACCGACGTCCTGATCCCTTTTATCGCCCTTATCCACTACCAATCCATATCCTGAGCATACCAAGACAATCAAATCCACCACAATGTGCACTACAGTATGATGGGCGAACGACTAGCTCCAGTCCAATGTTCGTTCTCCCTTGATCTCGAGATCATCAAATAGAACGTTCTATACCAACTATACGAATAAGACCGCCGGAATTAAAGTTTAAAAGCCACAACTTTACACAAACTTATTACCCTAGAAAGAGTTGGAAGAGAGCGCGTGCAGCTATGGCTAAGCTTTATTGGATACAGATGCGAAAGCGGACTCTAAACATAAATGTTTACGTCTAAACAAGGAGTTAAGTGCAATACAATAATCACGATGGTCAAGTGTAGACACGCTTTCGTCGATATTCACTTTCAACCGTTCCTAAATCACAGCAACCACAGTGCCATTGAGCCAGGGGACGAGTCGGCTCCCGCAAAGAGCGATTTCACAAAAAATTTCACCCCGAGTCACTCGCAGCTACGTCGTGCCCGGCTATTTATTCGGAAAGGACTTGGAATTACCAAACCGCGACCACATGGAGGTTTTGACGTCAGCCCATCGACAAATCTCGACTCCTGAATGCCAATGTCGCCATTTATCGTGGTTGTCACGTCTAAATTCAGCCATTGCCGACGGTCGAATTTCCAGACATTCCTCGACGAGGCCCAAAAAAGATTAATCCAACATTGTAAAAGAGCACAAGGTCGAATCCATGAGTTAATTCACGAGAACTACTTTTCCAATGGCAATTCCTTGAGACATAAAAGACAAATTCATGACAAATACGGAATATTTTTCAGTGCAAATAATACAAAGGACGACGACAGTTAACACAGCGGTGCTAGCGATTAGAGCAAATCCAAATGTAGTAAACAAATTAAAAGCACTGGTTACCTACCGATGGATAACATCAATCTCTTTCCCGATTAAGAGAGGAAGGAATCACATTCAATAATATCAAAAATGCAATTTACATGTTAGAATCTATATTGAAAATATCTTTCGTACTTTTCCACAACTATGTAATGTAATTTACATGTCTTTCATATTTGCTTCTTCACTCCATTAGCTTCCATCAAAGGTACAGCATCAGATTCATCGTCTTTCGTTTCTTCATTTTATTGAACTACGCTACATTTCAATACGCTGAAACACAATCAAATCATGAGAACAAAGGAAAATAATCTATCACACTGCCCACTCGCTGGAGACAGCCAAACCAACGTAAACCAGACGAATACGGCGGAGAAAACTCGAGGATTCTTCGACGACTCTAGCGAGGCTTTCCGACGGGAGAATTAATAAGATATTTTTGTTCGGTCGGCATTTACCGCCTGAGAGGCGGCAAAAACAATAATCGCGTTTCTTCCTCTCACTAATACGCCCTCACATGAAAAATGGATTGCACGGCGTCGCGATCAACGAGTAGCGTTACGCAAGAGTTGATAATGAGATTTTAATACAATGCTTACATCCAGCAGGTAACTGATATCCCTTCCTAATTTCTAACTTCGTGCGCTGATAGGATGAAGAAAAAACCCACCGAGCGCAATTTAGCAATGAAGATGGAAGAGCCAGCGTCAAAACATCAATGGGAACCGAGGTCACATGGGCAGAAAAAATTGCAACCGCGTGCCCACGGCTGTGATTCCGAGATTGCGCCAAAGATAAAACGTCGGCCCGGACATTTAAGAGTTGAGCGAAACTATCGAGCTTCGACCCATTAAAAATTAATCTGGGAGACCAGCACAAAAAAATGGGCCGACGAGGAGAGTGAATTTGGGCCGTTGATGTGCGGTATGGCCAGTTGACGACAATGTACCATTTCTAAGCGGACCAAAGTCAGTCCTCGCAATGACCACACGAGGGCATCGGCGACTCCTCCCATTGGATCAGTAAAACACTGGTCTAGTGACCACCCAGGACATACTGATTCGATAGAAAAC
This sequence comes from Ceriagrion tenellum, assembly GCA_963169105.1. Taxonomy (NCBI): domain Eukaryota; kingdom Metazoa; phylum Arthropoda; class Insecta; order Odonata; family Coenagrionidae; genus Ceriagrion; species Ceriagrion tenellum. The sequence goes on along the minus strand of OY720639.1, from coordinate 139,196,315 downwards.
TTCACCTTTGTTTCGAGAATACCCTAGTAAATTTCTAGCTGAGGTAAAAACTTTTCCCAGAACCACTCATTACCATCTCCTCGTGATTTACCTATATGGATGAAATCAACAGAAATCCAAATACAGATCATTGCGTGTGCATGTGATGCGGTGGATCCATTCCATAATGACCGAAGCAATGCATTTGCAGGTCTCAACTTACAGAAGATTTATTTCGATTAGTTACGATGTTACTTCACCACCTTCAAGTCATGTAGCAACATCGCAGTAGTTCAAATTGCAGCTCTATTAAATAAAACTGCAAGTTTTTCGCTTCTGTCATTACGAAAGAAAACACATGAGCAAAAGTTTCACTTACCTTATACAACCGCGATGTTGACACCACATTCTCCGAAAATCAATCATTAAATCTGCTCAACTGCCTATAATAATTCCCTTTCACTTATATACATTAAAGATAAAATGAAATCCTCCGACTCGTCAATTCACCACACAAAACATAATTCTTTACATTTCACATCCAAAGGAGCAGGTAATTTTCTTTCATTTTCTGAACCGTTAAAAAACTGCTGAAGGTATTCTGACAACAAAATTAAGAATAGAAAGCGAACCTTCAAGGCACATGTGTGAAAGCTTCTCAAAGAACTACCAAGGTTAGATTCTTTCAGGGTATAATATAGTACATTATATTAGTATTTTAAGTACCCGGCGTGCCAGAAGAGACAAGCGTACCACAGAACTGTTTTCAAAGACTTCGGCCGACGAGGATCTCTAAAGTATAGAAAAACTTGTTCGCTATAAGGTAGTATAACCAGCTACTTTAATTAGATACAGTTGCCTCATGCCAAATGATTACACAATCCAGCGCATTTGAAGACAGCAATAAAGCCACAAGATAATCTGAGGAGCCATTTAGAATGTGTAATGAGTACCTCGTTAAAGAGTTTGCATCGCAACGGATAGAATGTAACCAACAAAAGCATAAATTTTCTTCTCATCTTCTCCCCATCGGTTAAAAAAATCCAACATCCAAATATTCATTTACGTGAAAGCGTGCTTCAAGATCAAACCTACCATTTCATTTCTCTAACGAATACAAAACATTAAAGAGTCCATCGAAGATACGCACAAAGCTTTATTAAAATGAATTTTTATTCCGTGTATTTGACTTTAGAGCAATTTCCTCTCCTGCACACTGAACAGAGGAAAGATAAGATCCGTAGGCATTGATTAAGGCACGTAAGAATACATCTTTTCTACTCGTAATGAATATTTGAAAACGTATGGATATTTTCATGCAGCGATCCACCTTTCTGGGTGTTATTAAATTTTTACTTCGCAATTAGTCGTGAGATAATGTGAGTTTGATCAATTTTTCCATGAATCGATTGAAATTTTTAAGCTTTACCGGGGGTACTTTTTTTAAGCAGGGGTACTTTTTTCTTTTTCATGACGAGCTCTTCTGATTCTCTTTAGGCCTCTATTGGCCCATCGATTAGCCGGTGAAAATAAAGGCTTGGAATTCCCATTGTTTTCCATGGTTTGCATCAAGCGAGTTTCCGGGAAATTACCACTTCAGGAATTACCCCATTTGAGGTAGCCGGTGCAAAGCGTCGGCACAAACCAAACGAATCATTATCCTAGGGGGTAAAGCTCTAACTTAACTAAGTTAGAGCTAACCCATGTCGACAACCGAGGCTATTGGGGAAGATATGTGGCATTGAAATATTGTAGTTTTATAAAAACCATCACAAATGATGGCATGACATGGCTCAAACTCCATAAACTGCTTTGCAATAGTTTTTCCCCATATAAATACGTTTCCTCACTATCTCCCCCAAGTACCGGATGGGTCTGTTTTGGCTGCGTTGTCCACACTTTCCCAACCTAGAGATTTCTTCGGGAGTAAGTAGCCTTACCTGCTGCTGGTGCGGCTGCGGCACCGGCCCGCGGTGGTACGAGTGGTAGAGATGGTGCTGGTGGTGGTGCGGCACCACCTGTTGGTGGTGGCCGTAGTGGGAGGCCTGCATGTCCGCTTCGGAGATGACGTCGCTCAAGTCACCAGAGTCCTCTTCCTCCAAGTCTAAAGCGGTCTTGGCGTCCGCCCTGCCCTCGACCTGCTGCGGGAGGCGCGTGGAGGCGACGAAGGACGAACGGCAGGGGGTCCCACGGAATATGAGAGAGAGAAAGGACGAGATGAGCGCACGGTGATGCACAAGCGGAGGCGGTGACGAGCCAGTGGGAGGACATCTTTAGACTGGTACACAGTGTATAAGCCTTCACCCACCGCGCCGCGCAACTGCGACCGCGTCACCCGACGAGAGGAGGCGTGGGCGGAACTGACAACCAGGGCCACGGTTCTTTGATTCGGAGACCGTTTTAATACGCGAAAGGAGATAAGGGCTCAATGGGTAACATACACACACACGCTCAAGGTGGTTCCACTGGGACTATCTGAGTCACAACAAATACCGCCGCCTTCTATTTTGTTTCAAAAGCCCAGACTTCGATGAAGAGGGAGGTTAACTATTGAAAATCAAAGTTAAGATACAACACAATAAGTTAAGATACAATATAATAAGTTAAGATACAATAGATATAATAAGTAAAGATACAATATACGCTTTTTTCCAGTCATAGAGACCACCACTTCAATGGAATTGCCAAATATTGGCTGCAAATATCACAGTAATAGCCCACCGCTACCTTAATCCCTAAAAACCTCGAAGTTCCACACCACGTCAACCCCCACCCCAACCCACCCCACCCACCACTTACGTGGTCCCTCACGGGTTTTCCAGATTCTTAGCCCAACCGCCATCCCTTACCTCCCCCCCCCCCGGTTTTCCCTCCTCACCTCCCCTCTCCTACCTTCCCCCAAACACCTCAAGATATATATCTATACATCTGAATTTGTTTTTGAGTTTGTACCTGATGATGACACCGCTGTGTCGAAACACGTTGTACCAAGAAAATAAATCTGTGGAAGACAACTAAGTTACTTTTTCATTTGTGAAATTCAACTTCTACATAGTTGAGCCTCAAACTATGGAACGTATCGCAGTAATTGGCTATAAATTCACTAAATAAGGCGGTAAGATACCTATATTTGATTTAATTTTACAAAATCACGGGAGTTTTCCCATCTTATAAATAGTGTGTCAAGGGTGGAAAAAACGATTCCCCCCCGTGTTTCCCCCGACATCTCAACGAACACAATATACTTCCTAGTTCAATTTGCGAGAAAAATACGAATAAAATGGTAATTACGTGATTTTACGGTGGAAACTCCTCAATATGGCCTCCATCCAAATGAACGTGAGATGAGATCATTAAAGACAGCAAGGGGGGAGGGAGGTTTGTTTTCCCGTGCCGTTCCGCGAGGCCTAACCGACTCCAAACTGTTATGGCTTTATAACGAAGTTTAGATTTTAAATATATTAAACGTCCCTACAATAGCAGTCATAAGTTGGGGACTGTCAACGTCGAGATATCAAAATCTCCACGTTCTGGAAGTTTAACCATTTTGAGTCCTTCATTAATAAATGTCGAGTTTCCCATTCATTCCCAACGCCAAAATAACAGCAATTTTGATCTACTTGTGGAAGATTAAGAGTTATCACCGGTATTCGAGCCCCAAACTATTCAGCAAGATGTCAAGAACACCATCTATTAAGCTAACACGAAGCACGAGAAAATTTCAGCCAAAGTATACCAACCAAGTTCTCCCAAAGGCTCTCTCCTTCATTTTTCGCTCTCCTGAAGTCCACCAATCTATTTCCAAGGAGCCACCCGATAACTTAATCCTCATATCCATCCCAACAAATTTTGCAATTCAATTTCTAAATAAAATCACAAGAAGAGTTTAGATATATCAAAACATAAAATGAAAATCTTCAACATTGGATACAATTTTATCACTCCACCAATGTTATCGTCACATACGATGTATCTCCACTGCAGAGCTTGTTTAATTGCAGTTTCTGGTATTTTTTGACCGTGACACGCAAACCGTGGTATTGTTTTAGGCTATTGAGAGGGAATGCTCAGTCACCGCTAAATCACGTCACGCAAATAACCTGGAGTGCACGTAGATGAGGTACTAGGCACACAGGTCGAGTAAGCAAAATGATTTCTGGTTCACTCATCGGCGATGGCAGTGAGTTGAGGCCATCAAATCCTCCCGAGTCGAACGAATTCCAAATCTAGGCGAGTAGCGCCACCAGAGCGGCGTGTTCCCTAGAAATCCAACGCGGCCGCTGCTACAGAGATTACGATGCACATATTTGGATTGGAGTTTTGGGGAGGCGACCGACAGCTACGGTCATTTGCGCCATAGGGGACAGGTAAGGGATGAAGGGTGGATAGAAACCCGGCGTCGGCATTAGCCTGCTCTTAACGAAAGGCGCCAAGGGAACCACGGCTTAACGTCTCATCCGACGGACAGAGTACTGTACTTGAAGTGCTCTCCACGAGACACTCAAGTAGGGATCGGGTTTCCTCTGGAAAACATCCGCCTCTGCAGGGATTTGAACCCTGGCCGTCCATATGGTTAGCCAGTACTCTAGCCACCACACCAACCCGATCCCCACCATGCACAAATATTCGAAAACATTTTATACCCAATGAAAATGACACCAGGGACGGGGAACGTCGACTCAATTGTTAAAAAAACTAGTAATAGTCGAATATTTACTCTGGGAAGAAAACATGAGTCGTGATATTTAGACAGACAAGCCGACGGTACACATTTCTTCTAGATAATTGATTTTGAGCTGATCCCCGCATAACTACACAGCTTCTCAGCCATATGTAATCAGCGGTGAAACACTTGGACTAGACTGGGAGACATCTAATTAGACTAGGGGGACCACAAGTTTTTCCTAGCTCGGAAGTTCACTTGGAGTCAAAATAGTGAAATGTCTTGACGCTTCATACGGTTAACCGGAAACAGAGAACAGTTCTAAAAACAAACGAGGTGATATGACCGTAAATAGAACGATATTATTAGTTTTAAGGATTTGATTTCCCATCAGTTAAAATAAAAATAGCACCGGTAAATTGTGGAGGAGTTCACAGGAACAGAAGTTACAAGTGACGGTCCACATACTAATACTTAAACAATAAGTTCTTTACACCAAAGAATGAAATTTGCCACGAAAAAATCCTATGACGAGGCCGGGAAACGAACCCGGATCTCCCAAATGCCGTAAATAAGTTCTTTAAGCTCTTATTCACCATGAATCATCAAAAGAGCCTTTCGAAAACCTTTCTGTATACTTTCTCCCGTAGAGCGCTTTATGTTTTCGTTCATTCTCTGACCAAGTTCCTTTTGCTGCTCTGATCTCCGATTGCAAAGGGTGAGATCAAAAAAATGTCCAAGCATAGTAAATTCTAATTACAATCACTGCAGCTACGTTGTATTATAATCATATAAATGTTATTTTTGGTGAAACCTTTAATGTATGCTATGAGGAGGTGTTTAGTAATAGAAGGGAGCTGATGACGGGGACATTGGATAAGGATGTGAAGGCGGGGACAATGGGTCAGGATGTGAAGAAGAGGCTGGTGAAGAGCTTGATATGGAGCGTAGCGTTATATGCGGCAGAAACGTGGACCCTGAGAAAGGAGGACGAGAATAGGCTGCAGGTATTTGAGATGTGGGGGTGGAGAAGGATGGAGAAGGTTACGTGAACGGAAAGGAAGACTAACTAGGAAGTGCTTGACATGGTGGACGAGGAGAAAAGGAAGCTTTTGAATGAAATCCGGGAAAGGCAGGGTAGATGGCTGAAGGATGTAATAAAGGGTGATGGGTTGCTGAAGAGTGTGATAGAGGGAAGGATGTTGGGCAAGCGGGGAAGGGGAAGAAAGAGAATAGGTTTCATGGACGGGATGAAGAAAGTTAGATCTTATGCAGATGTGAGAAAGGATACACTAGAGGGAGATAGTCCCCTGAATGTGCAAAAGGCCGGGAGGAGATTCTCTGACATTGCACAAATCCTACCTTTACCGGTAGAATACATTGTAATAAATAATAATTGCTACATTTAATATTTCTCTTTCTTTCCCGACAATTCGATGGGCGTCCTTTTTACCTCTGGCGACACGGCGGTCTCGGCCTCGACGTCGTCCTCGTCCTCGTCGATGCCCACGAATTGCAGCGCCTCCTCGAGGGAGAATCCGGACAGCGAGAGTCCGGCGACCACCTCCTCCTCTTCGTCGTCCCCTTGCGACGGCCCTTCGACGCCTCCTCCGCAGGTCGTCTCGTCGTCGGGGACGACGGCGACTAGGCCTTCCTCTCCCTCCTGCGGCCGCTCCTCTAGAGGCAGCGGCTGTGGTGGTTGCTGCTTCTCCGGCACCGAGGCGACCAAAGGACTCCCGCCGGACGACGAAGGCTCCTCGTCGCAGCCGCCCGCTGAGGTCCCCTCCGGGCCACCGGACGCATCCTCCTCCTGGAACACGTACTCGCCTGGAGAAATAAAAAAATAGAGAGACAAGATTCACTTCAAATCTTACGAAATGGACGGATTTGAAATATGCTGGTGGATTATCTAGGGAGCAATAATGACATTCGCGTCACATAGGTACATATAGTAGTTTGAGCTAATGGAGATCAAATTTGAATTTTACTTTTTAAACACAGCAAATGTACGAAACATGATATAAATATTGGATTATTAATGACGCTAAAAATTGTTTTAAGCAACTGAAATTCTAAATAATTAAAGAAATAAAAAGATATACGACCGAAACTTAACTCATCTTTTCACGCCGTACGTGAAAACGCCTTTGCAACATAAGGTTTTCTAGAAATTCTGCAAAAAATGACTGAGGCGAGTATAAAATTTTCAAAGCAGTCGATAAACATAGAAACTACACACTTAGAAACATCTGGTGAGATCTAGGCGCAAGAAATACCCAATTTTAAAATAAGTGTCTCTGGAGAACATACGCGTACCGTATCGCATGGAAAACGGCTTTTTTGGCAAATACCTCAGAAAGTAGTACGGTAAAAGGATAGAATTTTGGCATCTCCGGAAAAGTGAGATCTTTTTCTTTGTAACGAGGCCAAAGTCTTTGGATACCATGTGAAATGATATCTCGCTCATACTGCCTACAGGAAAGTGAACTGTTAGTTAAGGTTTGGTTTAGATTATTCGGAAGTTTGGGGAAGGGTGGAGAAAAGCCCGGCGTCAGGAACAGCGTACTCTTAAAGAAAGCGCATTTAAACAAGAAGTATTCACAGTATCACGTCCTAATGCATGGGAGTACATTTTTACTTAGTAATATTTTCTTAACAGGTATCAGGATTTCGCTTTTTAAAAATAGCCTCCAGCACTCGAACACTTAACTGCGGCTATTAGGACGGGAAGCCACTGCGAGACTAGACACCACACCAACCAGATCCCGCTCCAATTGTAGTTACTACTCCCACCTCTCTTCGCCCGAAAAGACAACTTTAATCGACGAGGTTAGGATTGATCACGTAGTAAGCCAGCCAAAAGCATTCTCGGGATCTCAACCACATTAGGAACTCCCATTAAAAGAAATTCAGCGCCGAAACCGGATGAGTTCCCGAGCAGTCTCCATTCAGCACATTGGTCGGGAAAGCAATACATCCTATCTCAAGCACTGCTTCAGGCCAATGGAATGTGACATCTACACGATAGGGTGAGTGGGAGCTTTCCCTGTTCTGAATGGGGGTTTCCATGAAGTTCCCCGAACCTGTCAGCTTCTTCTGATGCTGAAGGTGGCGGACAAGCTTACTCAATATAATTAAGGTTTTCACTCTACAATACATATTTTGCGCCAATCTTTAGAAAGAAAGCCAATCACTAAATTTGGAATCTCCTCCGAGGAAATCTTTCACACAACACAGCTACTGACCAGGAGAAAGAAATTGCTACGTCCCGCTCCTTTGAATGCAAGCCTATAATAATGCGAGCCATATGTGTCAGAAGGGACTAAAAAAGATGGTCTATATCAAGATACCTGAGATTGTTAATAAAACACAAGATGGTTGACGTTAACTTTATCTACAACAAGCATTGTGCAACTTCATTTTCTCACGTTCTAAAGCAGTAGAGAATGTTTCAAGAACAATTAATGACACCAACCTGCATTAGAGATGCTTGATAGTCACTATTTTTTTCCAGAGTAACGCAAGCGTAATACGTGGGAAACATCCGGTTGTCATTACATACCACCACCAGTAACTCTGATCAGAAAACATTATTTCCGGCTCTAGAAAAACCAATTAAATTCACTTAAGCGCTCCCAACGTATATTAAAAAAATACACGCCCTCAAATGATCACACCAACAGGAAATGAGTGCGCCAGGGTTCGGCTAATTACGGTGATAAAAATACCCCATTCCTTAATTTTAATGCGAGATGAATCAAATTTAAATACTATTTGCTCTAACTAAAACACTTCAAAAAAAGTAACCCATGAGGTAGTTTGACTGGGATTCTTCCCAGGTCATGACGGAGACAATGTTACAATTCCATTTTTTTATTTCAGCAGCATTAAGAAACATGAAATAAACATTGCAACATTAGTGGCGCAAAAATATACTTTGATATGACGGAAATACTCTGTAATTAAATGACTATAACTTCAAGGCGAGAACGTATGCAACACAGAGGAATTGCGATTTGCGATTCTGTAGGAACGAGAGAGATTAATACCCAACTGATTTATTTTGAAAATTAGCCGAGAAAACATAAAACTTCACATTGCTCAGTTTCTGACGAGACCTAGGCGTTAGAAATACCTAATTTTTAAAAATGTCTATGGAGGACACAGTAAGCGCACCATATCCCATGGAAAACGCCTTCCATTTATCGGGTAATAACCCATGAAGGTGTGGGGTAGCAGGCTGACGGTTTTGGTACCTTTGGATTGATGAGATATTTTTCTTTAATACGCGGCCAAATTCGTTGAATTCTACGAGAAAGTACATATCACTCAAACCACCTTAACAGAAAGATAACCTAAAAGTACCAAAGCTTAATCAAAACGCTAAAATTGAGATCAACTAGCAAGGTGGTCATTTTAGCATAACATTCACTCTCACTTTGCGGCATTTATCACCGGACGGTTATAAAGAGGGTATAAAAAATAACAGAAGATAAGAAGAGAATCAAAAACAATTGAGTCATTAGCGTCGTGAATAATGGAGTCGAGGTTTCGGAGGAGGTAAACACTTAAAGCGGTTGGTGGTTCTCCCATCTGAGCCCAATGAGGCTCGCCGCGGCGGATGGAGGCAAGATGGACGAACTACCGAGACTGTTTGCACTAACAAGCGTAATTAAACGTGGCGGGAGGGGAAAGGAGGCATACGAACTCCGAGCCCTCGAATGCAAATGAGCCCCGGACGAGAGATCCACGCTAGTCCTTAGCCAAGGAGCCAGATAACGCAAGTACTTTCCACGCAAGAAATGTGATCACGCACGGTGAATAATTCACAAGCACCAGAGTCATTATAATGTAGGCAGCGATAGCAAATTGAGTTTTTACTCCTTAATAAATGTGTTTTAATGGTGGAGAGCTCAAGATTACATTTTAACTACACGGGGAGAACAAAAAACGCTTTAATAACCCGTTTAGTAACAATAGAGGACAGAAAATGGAAACAATAAAGCAGTGTTTTGACAGCTTTTTCAAGCAGATATCTACGTTGACTCAGATGAGGACTTGCACTAGCAAAGAAGAGTTGAAGGTAGAGCGATGACGCACTCAAGGTTAACTCTAGGAACTCCTCGGTATCACTGAAACTGTTGAAATACAATGAGGGTCGCCATCGACTATTGCTTGCCATGCAGCGACAACTGCTACATTAGTAAGATCTGAGCCTTCGCCGGTTGGTGTTATTTAGACGCTCAATTCAGTAAGTCCACCGGGTTAAAACATCCACGGCTGCCGACGTCTCGATGGCCCAGTCGCCCGTAGTCTTTAGAGAACAATGAACACAATAGCACAGGGGCGAATGCTCAAATACTCAGTTAAGGTTTCCACTAAGATTTGATACCAAAGAATTATTTGGGAAAGACCATTATCTCTTTTTTACTACCAGAGAGACCAGCATTCCACATAAAAAATGATCGAACAAATTATTATTAAGCTTTAGCATTGACTTATTTGTCTTATTTCCTCAGTCCCTATAGGACGATCGCCAAAAAAAATCAACAGGTCTTTGTAATATTTATTTTCAAAATACGCCACTGATCAACCAACCACATTCAAACCCCAATGGCCAGTGTAAAAAGGCGACTGCGGTCCTCATTTGGCGAAACTCGACGGCGAGTGAAATTTGAACATTAGAGAAAGAGAGGGTTTTATTTTATAATTAATTTTTATTCACTTTCTACACCGCCGGAAAGAGCTCGTTAAGCCTCCTAAATCAGATGAATCAACAAGCATCGGCGGACACCCATATACCTGTGGAGTGGTGGAAAAATCAGGCCAGCGTACACGCACACTCGAACCCACAGCCCAAGGATTAGCAGAGGAGATCTTGGTCCCACTCCCTCAGGCGCTGCCTTCCCTTCATCTACAGACAAGCCTAATACACGCCATCAACAAGAAGTGGAACGATAACATGTCTAATGGCCAGTTTCAGGAACCACACATATGTGTTATATACAGTTATGGGACCCATAAGCCATGGCAACCATTCAATAAGTGTTTCAGAAACATTCGATTACTTTATTCGTTTCATAACTAATGACATGTTGTTATGAGTTCCATAAGAGGGGAAGATGGCGGATACGCAATGAACCACTTGGAGACTTAATAACTAGATAAAAGAGTTGTTTTGAGACAGATGACCGGTGAATTTCCTCCTACTGACTGATTATAATGTGCATAAATGATTATTCATAGGCAAATTTTTCATAAATTTATTCGGTGGTAGAAGATTAGATCAAATATTCGAAGCTATTGACTATTTGTAAATAAGTGTCACGAGTGGATGTGTTCCTGCAACCCGAATATTTTTGCGAGATCTTTAACTTCATGGATTTCATTATTATTGATTCTATAACTAAATGTTCTTGCAATCGGCCATAAGTCACTTAGATCAGAGTGTGGGGATCTGATGTACTGCAGCCACACGTTCCCATCACTCAACCATGAAGGGAATACATGAAGCGAAAAGTCGATGCAGAATTGCCTCACGATCAAATAATTTACAGCATTTCCCATTTTGCAGCGACTTTTCCTCCAGCAGTAAGCAATTCGGAGGGTAGGCGAGGGATTTTGGCGCTGCCTTGGAGTGTTCCATGGCATCGATAACATGGCTATGCACGAACATTGGTGCAATGAAAAACGCACACCTACCGCGTCAATATCTACGGGATAGGGTGAATATCACTCCAGAGAAGGGTAATTAGTCCGTTCCTAGAGTGAGTTCCTAGAAATTGCCATTAGCCTACTGCCCCAGAAGTAGATATGTACTTACTGATGAGGCAATATCAAAACCATAAGGAACCCGCCGACTGATATTAGCATTGCGGTATTTAAAACAAATTACAGATAAAATTTATCCTTTAATTTGGTTCAATATGAACAAATCAATAACAATCGTACGCGGAAAACAATTCATTGTCATTATAATTAATAACATTAGTTTGATTTTAAAATTATCTTGGCATTTAATATTTAAGCATCTCGCTTCAATGAAAAAGAATGCGTTAACATAATTTCCAAAGATTCGTAAGATGCTTGATCATTAGGTAATATTCCTGGCAGAAATGGAAATTTCAAATTCGAATCTCGATCCCTACCAGGGCGTGACGTAAAGAGAAGACGTGTTATCCTGAACGTCCCTTACAATTTATTTCGCGATTCTCTGAGTTCTGCGCTCATGTGACCATCGCCGAGCCATTTTTCACTTATCTTCTGACAATATTTAAGCTTTCATCTTGAAGACTTGAGGCAAAGCATGATCTCCTACGTATTTCAACTGTTTACAAACATGGCCTAAAATGGTGAAACTTCAACCGCTTGGCGGAGCAACCTTTGAGCATATGACAAAAATCCCGAAAATATACTTGCGTTATTTTGAGCTTCAAAGACAACTTTTCTGACCTCAACCTCAATGAAATCTGAAAAAAAAGTTTTTACGATCACTCCTGCCCCCCAGCCACCTTCCGAAATATCAACCAAATTAAGGGGGCCAACAGGGATTACAGAAGCTCCTAGATAAGTTTTGTGAATCAACAGAGTGAATGGAATTGAGGGTAAATGCGTGCAAGACCAAAGTAGTAGTTTTTGATAAGGAGAATAGAATATAACTGTATGATGAGGACGGATGGGGAAGTATTGAACGAGTGGATGATTTTGTGTACTTAGGTAAGATGTTTACGAAAGATGGACGGATAGATGAGGAGATAAAGAGACGCGCAAGTGCTGGAAGGAAAGTGGTAGGTAGCATGTGGAGCATATCAAGGAGTGAATGCCTATCTAAGGAAGCGAAAATCGCCGTGTACAAAAGTGTACTTTTCTCCACTTTGTCGTATGGTATTGAAACATGGGTATGTCAGGATAGACATAAGAGTAGACTAAACGCCGTGGGTATGAGTTATCTGAGGAGTGTTTGCGGCATAAGTAGGATGGATAAGGTCAGGAATGAGTGGGTTATAAATTAATGTGGGTTAGATGCTCCAGTACTGGACATATGTATTAAAGGAGTGTGGTTTGTTGGCTTGGCCATGTTGAGAGAATGGACGAGAGTCGAATAACGAAACAGATATATAAGAGTGAAATGATAGGTGTGAGAGGTAGGTCGAGAAAGTTGTGGTTGAATGTGGTTGAGGAAATTCTTAGGAGGAGAAATATTAGGAGTCTTAAAAACAGGGGGGCGTGTATGAAGCAGTGTATGGGGGTAAAGGACGCAAAAGAGGTTTGCAAGGATATGTCAGTGTGGAGGTAATAATTGAAGCAGAGTTAGGTGTACAAATATGTACTTATGAGTGAAACTTAGTGACTCTGCCTACCCCGGAAGGGAACGGCGTGATTGATATGTATGCATGTATGTATGAGGTAGAGATGGCGCATGACGGCTCCTCTCGTCGCCAACATCCACAATCGACGGCATGTGCGCGATCGCACGTCGCATCGGAGGCGCGCAATCGCGTCACAAAGGAAGGGAATGGAGCGGGAAGATCTTTGAATATCCGCGGGTGCACGTCCGAATCGGCGCAAATGGATTGGCAAACAGTGAGCAGCGGTAGCAGCGGGTGGTGGCGCTTTGCAAACCAACGAGAGATGAGAGGGTGGGCCGCCGCTAGCTGCCTGAACTTAAAATGATCGCGCCCCGCCTATTGGCTCGTAAGAGCAGCGCCCAATGGCTCGAGCAAATAGGCTCCCGCCGCCCGCCCCCGCCGAGTAGGTCTAATTATCGCCCGCAAATACCCCTTCCCCCTCTTCCTCCGGACCTCCTCTTCCGGCAGGTGGGGAGACGTATCCCGAAAGAGGCCGAATGAGGGCCGGCGCAGCTGCAGCGCCTGCGTAAGGGAAGAAGGTCTGCTCGCCATTCTTTTAAAGCTGGTGTGTGTTTGCGCTCAAGATCTCCGACACCAAAGAGACTCCCGCTCACGACACTTTCGCGCACTGGAGATTTCCCTTCTTTCCTTCCTTGAGAAGCATTCACGAGAAAACGCGCAGCCCGTCAACCCCCAAAGAAAACTATTTAAATTAAACCCGCGACGACTGAACACAATGACACGATTTACTGGTAGAAGTAAGCCCAAGTATTACGCCCTTCGATAGCAACTATAGCGTCGCACCATGTGACATCAAACGCCTCAAAAATAAAGCTACGTCTCGTGGTCAAAATGACAAATAGAGGAGATTGACCGAATGGGTTTTAGTGGTCGTGTGTTGGAAAAACCTTGATGAATATGTTAAATCCTAATTCTAAATCAATCAAAATCGAGGAGTTAAATTTTTTTTCAAAATCATGCAAGTCACATGACTACTCAAACCCGATTGGTCCACTTCTATCAAAACATTTGACCTGAGAATCTCCCTTTGATGTCCCTTCGCTAAATGTTCGCCGTTCCCTTCCTCGGCTAAAGACAAACATTAAAGCCAAGACCATGGCGGGATTCAAACCCGTGGTCTTTGGATCATCAAGCCGGAGAACCATCAACTACCTCGTACTTGCCTCGTCTATAGATCATTACAAGAGAAAAAGGCAGGATAGTCTGCGAGAGTTGACAGCATTCCTTCGGAGTCACTGAAGAATTTGGGAAATAACAAAAGAGGAACCCTTTTCGAACTGCATCTCCGAAATCTTCGAAGGCCAAAAGACTTCGAGAAAACACTTTTCATTTTTCGTTTTTTGACACTAATACCGACGAATCAGCAAGAGAGGCACCGGAAGAGCTAGAAGTGGGGAATAAAAGTAAATGACTAGCTTATAAAGGATGTTAGATTTGCGAACAACCAGGCGTTGATTAGTCGATCATATAAGGGATTGCAAGCATTGATAGAAGCAATACACAATCCGAGTGAATGAAAATACGGAATGAAGATAAATCACAACAAAGCAAATTTTTTTGACGAAGACATCGAGGCTTCTCCTTGATTGGAAGGACACAAACTGGAGAGATTGGAGCAATTTATTTGAGTAGCGCGTGGGAGGGGAATGGGTAGCATCGAGTAGCAGCGCTTGAGTGGGATTTTCGCGAGCAGTAGAAGGAGGGTGAGGAGAAGAGCAGAGTGTTGATGGCTGGGACCAAGGATATACATTATGGATTGTTATCTCGTCGCCAAAAACTGTTGTCTAGAATTTCGCTAACAAACATCCTTTTGGAATGTGGTGCCGCCTAGTGATAAAAGACGGAAGTTGAAATGTAAATACCATGAATATATATTATGGATTGTTATCTCGTCGCCAAAAACTGTATTCTAGAATTCCGTAAACAAACGACTTTTTGGAAAGTGGTGCCGCCTAGTGATGAAAGACGGAAGTTCAAATGTAAATACAGTCAATAGTTTGTAAATAAACACGTCGAACTGGTTTTACCATGAATATACATGGGTTTTACAAACAATTAATCATAATTCAGTGGATAAAAAATGTATTACTACAGACGGGGCGTAATTATACACTTTTTTAATATCGTCCGGTCTACAGATTCATTTTATTCCTCTCCAAATTTAATGACACAAATGCACAATAAACTTCTTAGACCCATGTTAGCACTTCGTGAAAATTGCAATACGGAAATTTGATAAAAATGCGAGGTGACTTCATGAATATTCCCAATGGCCATCATTGCAGTGTAGGTAAAAAGGAATGAACTTACCGCCGCCTTGAACAGATTCTTATTTTTCAATCCAAGTCTCCTATTTTGGGTCCTCGTAGACGCATACCCTGTTTTGCAACCTGGTGCGAAGCAAGTTCTTTTTAAACAAGGCATTCTAAATTCTTTATTCGAGCCGAACGGGCTTAATGCATTCAAATTAGAATCAGAGTCTGGCAAACATCGTTGTCGGCACACGATGGACGTTTTATAAACCTCTTACACATTTCCTGTAGTAGATATTTCCTCTCTAGCATTTACAAAGTAACTTTTAGGTCACAAAAATAGCAAGATGTTATTCAAAGCATCAAGTAATCATATCTCCTCGATCGTTATTGAATATTCACCACAGTCTCACGTTAGCAACAATTAACTACGTGTATTTACGATTCAACTGAAAAGACTTTTTTCGAAGTGGCGCCAAGGACTGGGTGAACTAAAAGTGGAAATTTAGGCAACACATAGCCTAGGCAACAATTCCAAACATTTAAATCCATAATATATGTTCATGGCTGGGACTTAGCGCAATAATATAAAGGGTCAGCGAATTGTTTAACGAAGAGCGTAGCGATGTATGGGGCAGAGACGTGCACTCTGAGGAAAAGAGAACGAGAATAGACTGCCGGCGATTTAGGCGTGCATCTGTAGGGAAACGGAGAGAGAGTGAAGGACGGAACGGAGGAAGAGCGCGGAAGTGTTTGGCGTAGTACGTACATACATCTACATACCACCTTGCGAGCCGCCACGTGGTGAGGGGGTGTTAGGGTACCAGTCGTGTATAGGTGTATAGGGAAATGCTTTACGGAGGAGATATAGTAAAGCGTATTTTGGGAGTGCGGAGTACATGGAGTGAAGCTCAGTTTTTATTGTGGTCACCAATTGCACATGGAATGAACGAATTTTTGTACCCATCCCTTCGGCAAAATATCTGCATTATTTTTTCGCTTTTGTCGGACCTATAGACATAGTGGGGTGTCAAAATGGTATTTTCTGAGTAACAATGGAACACGGGCGGGAGCGGGAACAGCCGGGGGAGGTTACGTCAAGTTTAGTGACGTACGCAAAGTAGTAGACAGGGACTTGCGCGTATAGAAGCCAATGAGGGTATTTTCATACACGTACTATTACTCTGCCCCCTACAGCCATACGCAGCAATCCAGCTTTTCAGGATTCTCAGTCGCACAGTGGGGCCTACGTCTCAGGATACGAGGTTAGAAACGCCGCCGCCAGGCCGTGTCGGGTTCCTTTCCTTTTGAGGTCCAAATTTAAAAAAAGAAAAACATGATGAGGGAAGGTAAAGGTGTTTTCAGAAGAAGGACGAAATCTACATAACTTGCTAAAAAGTGATTTTGTGTGAAAATCAAATGAATCCTACACAAATAATAACACAAGGCATCCACAATCCTAGTTTCGGCCGAGTCTTCATCCACGAACTTGGTGTAATTCCCTCATGTTTCCATAAAATCCATGGTTTTTATGAAAGGGTCTTAAGCTTGAATGGAATTTGATCTTTCAGATAAATCAAGTTAAACAGATTCATCTCAAAATACATCCAGCTTTTTAAGTCTTAAGGCCGCTTTGCACGGTACATTTTATTGTACAGACGTATGTATCATAGAATGTAGAAGAAACTGAATGGAATTAGAGCAGGTTCTATTTCCCGTTAAGTCATTCAGACAATCATACGATATGCCGCTTTACACGGTACAATTTCCATCATGAAGGAATTAATACATTCGTTTGTACAATAAAATGTACCGTGTAAAGCGGCCTTTACACTACGAGCTTGCATAAAATATTAGAAGAGGTTTATTTTCACTGCAGTTCCATCATGAAGAGATATAATTAAAATGCGGAAATTAACCAAATGAATGAATCTGTGAATTCAACTTCTAAGGATTGGTCTTTCAATTAAGCCGGATCGCAATGAAAACTCCATATTCTTCTGGTTTTTCGCTTCCTGTTCACCGAGTACTCCTTCAAGATAAGTACAAGTATATTCGTGCATTCAAGAGAGTTTCACAATATTCAACAGCGAACAAAACGAAATGTATTTCATCATTCACGCCACTTTCGATGGACAAAATACGGTTGGTGGTGGAGTAATATCCTTCGCCAACAAGAGCAATCGTTTCCCACAGCAAAATCTGAACAAAAAAAAAGAATATTGCGAGGCTTAACATATCACCACTAGTTTTTAATGACATTAATGCACGACGGCAGGTTGAGAAAACAGCTGAGAATCATGTTGCCGGGTATCGCAAGTTTCCATCTTCGAGTAGCCCGCGCTTTAACGTCACACACACACCAGGCTAGTTGCAGTAGAGTCGTCTTTTCAGATCATTTCACCCGATGTAGCAGCTAAAACACACCTCAAACTCTCCATCGAAATGTTAAAAGTCGATCACTTATCAAAACTCAATATAAACCAAGTATGAAAAGGAGTGCTTAACTCCATGAAATATGATTCACAAAATTTCCTTATTTAAAAACATTCGTGTGAGAAGTAATAACTGCAAGGGTAACTTTTATTGAGAAATATATCTTAAGAACCTCTGGAACCAATTCTTTGTAAATAGCGGGTAACAATAATGTATGTATTACCTGAGCCAGGAAGCAGGAGCCAGGAAGGAACAGATGAGACAAATTTAAACGTGATGGTTTGCCGCAGAGTGGAAAAAACGAGAAATGTCGATAAAATATTGTTGGACAATAGTTGTAACGATAAATTTGGCCCTTAAGTCTCGCCTGAGTATATCCTTGGTCCACTCAGCAAACGGAAGGCATTTTCAATCAACGAGTCAATCTTACTTGAATTCAGCAAATAATCTTTATTTCAACAACTATTCCCCTTTAAAATGCCAGCCAAAGCAAATTACTGAATCCCAAGTCAACAACAAATGCACTTTCGGAATTTCAATCAATTTTGAGAATTTTACTGCAAAAAACTCATTATCCAAGAATGAAATTTGGACCTAGTTTCCGTCGATATTGCGCTAATCCTTTGAGCTACCAGGGCATCGTTTTCAATGATAAACTTTTCAGAATCTGTAGAAAGGTATGCATTTTGAAAGCTATAGGTACTGAAAATGGTCACATCCGGTAGGCATTGGCACAATATCAAAGCATCTGAGTTCCTGATGAAAGCGAACTACATTTTGACCGGCAAAAATGCGTTCTCCAAAGCTGTAGAAGACATGTCTAACCGTCAAAACTTTGGAAAATGGAATAAGAAAATGGGATGCGAATCTACAGAGATTGGAAGAAAATGCAACATTATTCGCAACATTTGATGGATCGATTACTTGGGATCAAATTACATTCCCTTACCATTCCGACAGTCATCCAGGTCGAGTTTTCTGCCAGAAGTTATAAGTAATCATGAGACATCGGCTTTACTCCGACTAAGGCACAGTTGCGAGTTTTACCTAGGAAACAGAACAGGAGTCTCCGCATAGTTAAACGTGGGTTGTCTCAGATAGGCGCTCTGACCACCGACGGTAGAGATTTGTGGGAGGAAACACCCAAGCCCACCCACGAAAATCGCAATGACCTCAAGGATCCACGGGGGATCGGGTGGGTGCGGTGGCTGGAGTAGGTACTGGCTAACCATACTAACGGCAAGGGTTCAAATCCCTGCAGAGGAGGATGTTTTTCAGAGGAAACCCGATCTCTACTTGAGTGTCTTGTGGAGGGCACTTCAAGTACAGTACTCCGTCTGTCGGATGAGACGTTAAACGTGGTCCCCTTGGCGCCTTTTGTTAAGAGCAGACTAATGCCGACGCCGGGTTTCTATCCACCCTTCCTCCCTTACCTATCCTCTATGGTGCAAATGACCTTAGCCGTCGGTCGCCTCCCCAAAACTCCAATCCAATTCAATCCTAAAGGATCCACTAAGAATACCAACAGCGCTGCCCGGCGTCGTGTTGGCTATCGACTATTAGCTGAGCCGCGAGCGGCGTCCTTGTGCACTCTTTTTAAGTGCATGGAGCAATTGCTTACTCGCTCCGTAGGCGTCCTCAAAGGTTGCAGCCTCTTAAGGACTTCCGTGGGAATAGCGTCCTTAATTTGCACCGTCCCCCCTCCCGTCTCCACACATCCATTATGCTCAATCTGCAATGGCCTCCGTCGTGCCGACTCTCTTCCTCTCCCTGCCTCCGGGGAATAACAAACAAGCGAGAGAACTATTAAATAAAATGGTCGTCGAAGCGAGCACTCTTCGAGGGCGTTCGTCTCTCTCTCTCTCTCCGTAAAGGCGCCCTCTCGCGCCGTTAGTAATGGGGTGTGACTTTTACCGCCGCGTCTCTGAGCAAACGCATTTGCAATCTCTATTGTGGCATTTAGTAGACGAGCGAGAAAAATAATGGGCGAGGAATGCGGTTTTCTCCAGCGACGGTGCATCGAGATGCAGGCGACCATTCGCCAGGCCCATACCGGAGAGACCCACTTAAAAAGCGAAAGATCTTCAAAGTCTTCCTCCGAGAGGCAAAAGTGGGTGATGTGACCGATGAACCGTCTTCCAACACTGATCGCCGAGGTCCCAGGCCATGAGGCGTCAGCTCATTTCCAATGCGACCCCAAATAGAATGTTAATTGGAGAACACTGCGAGCACACCAACACACACATACCATTCTTAGAAAGACAAGTTGTACGTAGAGGAGGTTCGTGTCATTGCCTCGCACATCCAATTAAGAGCTAAATTGCCATTTATGTACACCTACTTACTGTATACAATGCAGGTTTTCTCAACTAAGTGCAGGCACAGCTTGAATAACCTATCTCAACTTTCAACCGCCGTGTTATCTGTTCATCAGTTGCTTCTTTGCTCACCATACCCGATAGGTATGTTTTCTATCCCACTATATTTACTGACACTTCATCAGCCTTTCTCATCAAGCTACTCACTCGAAAAATCCATCAACAAACCACATTGAAAAGCCTATAACCCATTAAATCCTCTCCACTCGATGACGAAATTTCCAAATGTTTCACATTCAAGATATTCACAAAAAAGTTGTGTGAAATATAATCTTACATGCCTCAATAAAAACTGCAAAGTAGACGAGATTGGAAACTAGGGAGATGTGGTGTTTTTGTTAGATTAGTAAACATGAAGTGGACGGAGAGAACCGCATATGAGGAAATCCTCCAAATAGTTGGAGATAAATGATGAAAATGAAAACTCCGGAAGAAGAAGGGAATGGTTGGTCTCACCGTGCGACACAAAAGCCTTTTTTCTTAAAAATAATAATGGAAGGAGAAATGAATGGGGAAAGTTACTGAGTAACACCATAAATTGAGTATATCAAGCAAATTAAGAAGAATGCCAAGGTGAAGAACCAGGGTGGCTATTGACATCCAGTTTTCTAATTCCCCGACCTTTCCCTGACTTTTCTCTGATGGATGTACCTATATCCCTGGCTGATAGCCAAAAGGTCACCAATTATTTGAATATTTTTTTCTGCTGAATTCAATTTTATACGGCAGCTTTTAAATGTTCTAAATTTTCAAAACATCGTCTCGCATTTTTAGGACCGCATGCATGTTTTTACTATAAGCTAGTGTGCTCCAGCTACTTCTCCACCTGAGTTTCGAAAGTTAAAAAAACGCGAGGTAAAATTTTCAGAACAACATAGCCTCAGATTCGTTGTGATGAGCGTAATACATTGTGGTCATGATTTTTAACAAAACTAGGCAAATATCGCAAAAAGGATATGCATAAAGTCTGATTCACAACTAAATAACTACGATTCACACTGAATACTCCACGAATTGATGGGGCATATTCCATGCATGTTGGCAACGAACGTTAGTTTTAGTTGGTGATATAAAGAGTGGGAAAGACTAGCCGATAAACGTAGTGGTAAAAAAATAACGAGGATTCCAATTTCAGTTTCTCCCTAACTGTTATAAGAATTCCCTGACATTTCCAGAAATTCGAAATTCCCTGACAATTCCAGGTTTTCCCGGTTTTCACTGACAATCGCCACCCTGAGAACTGTGTAAGAATGGAGAGGCTCTGCTTATAGGGGAGTGCTGCAGTCGAGAGTCGCAGCACACCATTCTTCTGATTTATATCTGCTGATGAAGACTCCAAATTCGAGTCTCACCTTTTCTTCACGCGAAATATGAGAGTCGTTCCCAACAATAACCTTGTTTTCAAGGACGCTACAATTTTCTAGCTCTGCTCTTCATCTAGTCTGCATTCCCTTAAAGTCTACGTCACAGCCTTTAAAGTTCAGCGTGAAAGTCATTAATGTGGTGAGATTCTTAGAGTGCCAAAAAAATAACGATATAAACTTCACCTTTCATCACTTCACATCATTGACCAGCGATAATTTTTATGACTTAAGAGTCACAAAGACTCGATGTCCACTCAAGGGGAAGCCTTAGCAATGCCTGCCGTTTCATGTTGTTAAGAAGTGTGTGGAAGATCCAACTCCACTGGGCACTTTTAAGACTTAGAATCCATGACGATTTGTTTGTGGGATAAATTGGGCAACATTCATGACATACTCATAGTAGCTGGCAAGACCAGGTGAGAAGACTTTATTAAATCGTAAGAAAAAGATGCTAGTTAGGGATACAACTAGCAACACCCTACAAGCGGGAAAGCTATTCGATTCGACAGCTTGCGTGAAACTAATCACCGTAAAGAAGAAGTAATTCGAAATGCCGCAAAGAATACTCGCAAAACTTGAAGGCAGTATTGAGTCGAAATTTACAAAACTGTAGAAAAATTTACCGTTACAAGTAACTAAACAACATAGGAGAAATTTATATCAATTATATGACGCGTGTTTACCAACAAGTTCTTCCACTATTTCCATTGCGAATATCAATTATCTCTGGTAAATCGCAGACCTCGCTGACATCAATGCATGCACGTTCTATACACCCACCTACATC
Source organism: Ceriagrion tenellum (assembly GCA_963169105.1). Taxonomy (NCBI): domain Eukaryota; kingdom Metazoa; phylum Arthropoda; class Insecta; order Odonata; family Coenagrionidae; genus Ceriagrion; species Ceriagrion tenellum. Next base: position 139,174,087 of record OY720639.1, on the reverse strand, counting down.
ATTTAGTACGAACAACCCACGAGGAATTATTTTTTCCGACTTCTTCACAGTCAAGGATCTTAGTTACCTACTAATCCATTACTCAACAAAAATAATGAGTTATTCGGGTACAAAAAAGAGTGCTTCGGAGAGAAAATTAATTACCCCGGGAACCAAATATAGCTCGCCTACTCGTGGGTGGGCGGCACTGGAGAAACTTCAATCCTAGACGATGAAAAAACAGACCCACTCTCATTGGACGCGCCCCCTTCCGCATCAAAGGAGACGACCACCAAGCAATTATTAAACCCAATTCCCCACGGAGCCCTGCCGGATGATCGATATATATATATATATATATATATATATATATATATATATATATATATATATATATATATATATATTTATGTATAATAATCGAAGAGTTGCGATAATATCCCATCGGACACGGTGGTCATCAATAGCCAGCAACAATACAAGCGGGGGGGTGTTCATATTGACATTTCACGAATGAAAACCCTACGACCAGAGAGAGAACGTTGAAAAACCAAAAACCGAGCCAAAAGACGACGGGGCGGAAGGAGCCGAGTATAGGAGGTGGGGTTACGGACTGGTTCCGACCCCTCCCCCCCCGAGGGGGTAGCTGACTGGGGGGTGGGGGGAGGTCGTATTGGGGAGGGAGGGAAGGGGTGGGGAGGCGAGAGAGGTCGCTCGACCGCGCCAAGGGGGGCGTGAAGAGAAGTTACGTGAATATCGGGCGACGTGGGGGAAGAGGGAAAGTGGGAGGGATGAACGCGCCTGGGCGACCAATGGGAGCGCGGCAAGGGGGCGGGGCGTGGGGTGGGTTAGCCAGGAGGCGAGGCCACCTCACCCTCCCTCCGCGTGCGACGTTGCCAGATGCATTCCGAGCGGAGCCTCACTCCGAGAGGAGGAGGAGGGGTGGGTGAGAGGCGGCAAATACGGATTGGAAAGGCATTTTTTTTTTCCTCCTCCACCCAGGGGGTGGAAAGGGGGGGGGGCGGTAGGAAATGAGGGATTGCATGAGAAGGGTGGGAGTGGTCGAGAGGGAGGAGGGACGTGTGATATCGCAGACCCCTTACTCTTCCGCCCCCCCTTGAGGGCTGGGAGACCTTTTAGATGGATGGACCTACTGGGAAACGAGTGTACCGGCTCAAAGGAACAAGAGCCGAAACAAGCATGGCTGACTGACTGGCCCTCCGCGCCCATTTTTTTTCATCCACGCGATGTTTTAACAAATGACCTCTCGCGATAACTACGGTCATTAAATTTTAATTAAATGTAAATTACAAGCGTGCACGACACAATGAAAAGTGTTCCGCGGTCCCCCGGGTGAATTTTTGACTATATATATATATATATATATATAAATCTTCGTCACAGGGTGACACTAAACATAAAACATAAAAAAGCAAACTCACGAGTTTAAAATTTTCGGTGGGTCGCCCGCACCTTCGTCAGTGATAGAATGTTTTATGTTTAGTGTCACCCTGTGACGAAGATTTATATTGTTTGCCACGTTCGTGGAATCTTCGCAAGAACTTTATATATATTATATATATATATATATATATATATATATTTACATGTACAACTCAAAAGATTTACGTCCGCGAAATGAATGACCGAGCAACACGATTATCAACTCGGGTTTCTCATTCTGAAACGAAAAAAAAGATTTCTCTCGCGGGTCTATTCTCCCAGGTATTGCACAAGAACATTTTCAGCCCAAAATTACTGAACACTGTAAAATAAGGAACGGAATATTCACATTTCAGCCCTGCAAAATCCATCACAAAGGCATTCCCGCAAGAAAACGGATTTATTCTACTATCATTAGATAAATTAAATGACCTATACCTAATCGATCAAACTTTTCTGATAACATCCACAGCAATTCAGATCCGAGGTAATTATACTGACGACTATCTCCAATGGGCGTACATAGGAGGCTAGCATTTGTTATTGGTATTGCTTATCTTTACTAATTATGCCAAAAAATAGAGTTCACATTTCGCATTAGGTATACCACAGGGAGGAAAATTCATAGTTCATTCCTGAAACGACGCTTACCAGACCAGAGTATCGAAGGAATTGATATTAGAATTGCAAGTCGTCCTAAACATTCTCTAGATTTAAGACAATCTTCAGAAAAAAACTGCATTATCATAAAAAAATAATAATTGAAATGAAAAGGTGAATTAAGCCATTCGGAGCCTAAAAATACGACTAAGTGTTACCTAAAAACTATAAAAAAGTGTACGCGGATAAAGCCAACTTAAAATAAAACGCGATTCTGAGCTAAAACAGCTTTGGCCACATTATTGCTTAATATAAGGATTCACTTCGCTCCAAACAATAATAATAAATCAAAAATGGTTATCCTTCGGCGTGGGTACACGTATGGGCGCAGTTACAATTCATATTAAGAGGGGGAGGGGGCATCACATACAATGCATGAATGAAAATTCACATATTTTCATTCAATGCACAGGTTGAGCGATGAGTTGCCATGTTTAAGTGTTTCCAAAAACAAATAATGAACCTAGTTAGTTTTCTCTTCGCACATCTTATTTCTATTTTTTTGCCAAGCACTTTCACTATTTTACCAGATCAAGGGGGCAGCTCCCTCCCCCTCGCTACGCCCATGGGTACGCTGCGATATCATTTCTTTCGTCGTTTAAAACAACCAATGACAATTTCCACGAGACACACGGCAAAAACAACAGCCAACAACAACACCGGTCACCGCAAAGATATCCGGTAGTGTCAGCGCCGAGCGTCAAGGATTAGCGCCGAAGCCTTAGTTGCACGAGTGGGTATTTGCGCACTCGACGACGCGACCGGATACTTGCAGACCCGAGGGTTTGACCACTCTCAATGAGGCGAGACACGAGGAAATGTTCAAAAGACTCGTGAGAGAGAGAGAGGGGGAGAGAGAGAGAGAGAGAGAGAGGGTTTGAGGTTTAGCGAAGCGAGAGAAGAGAGAGGCAAATACGGGTCTTAGATACCTATATGTACAGCGCGTGAGGAAGACGTAAGGCGGCGGGGAGCAGGGAGGGATGGTCTTCAAACACATTTTTGCATTCGGATTGCCATCCTCCCCGCGTTCAGAGTTGAGTGCCCTCCAGAAGAGCGCTGGAAGGTGCAAACTCCAGAGCTGGAGTGCCCGAGACGAGGAAGGCTGTGTGCACACCACGCACCCACTCCACGCGATGTGCACCAGCGATGACGACGCCGCCCCCAAGGAAATATCTCCCATTCTCGGAAACGAAGTAGGATCTCCTCGATGAAAAACATCCGCATCTATTTCTTATCACATTTATGCAACTCTAGGATGAAATCCTCTCGTATTATTTTACATAACCAGAGTTATTCCAAAGCCAGGTCCGAATGTATTAGATGGTATCAGGGCACACGGTAGAGAAGTCAGGTTCTTTATTGAAATGTGGCATCGCGTGGAAATTTTCGAATTAAGGTAGTCCGAGCGAGACAGTTTCCTAGTCATAATAGTGACCATATTTGAATCATACGTCTTAATTTCACCAGCTGTAGGACACATGAATTGAATATGGCATTATTAATGGTGCAATAATATAGTATTATATGACAGAAATTGTAAGCAATTAAATAAAAATATCTAAATAAGTCTTTAACTTGACTCATTTTTTTCGCGCGGTGCGTTTGAAACTCCATCAAAACGGAAGGTTTTTTTGTAATACCCAAGAACCTACTGCGGTGACAATATGCTTATTTTCAAAATGGTGGAGAAAACATACAAACTACACGCTGTTAGTTTTTCTACGACATCTAAGTGTTAGAAATGCCACATTTTGTAAATAATGTCTCTCTGGAGTGCATACACGTACCAATTCCCATGTAAAAGGGCTGGTATATTTTGGCAGATATCTCGGAAAGTAATGCGGTAAGGGGTTGAATTTTTGGTGTCATTAGAAGGGTGATATATATTTTTTTCTTTAAAATGAGACCAAATTCATCGATATCTAATTAAAATAATATTTCGTTCAAACTACCTAAGTTAGTTAAGCTTTATTCTGTGTGTAACTCCAGAGTTAACAGACATAAATTATGTATGAAGTTAAATTTGCACAGAAATGAAGTGATACTCCAAAAGTCAAAGTGCAGTATTGTAGACCCGGAAGATAAGTTCAAATTAGACTTCTTGGAATTGTGAAATAGAGTAGGTGTTTAAGCAAAAATAAACAGCATTGGGTGTTTGAAAATACCTTGGACCTAATGAATAAATTAGCATGTATCTTACAGTGGCTTGGATGTAAGGGGTTGAATTTTTGGTGTCATTAGAAGGGTGATATATATATTTTTCTTTAAAATGAGACCAAATTCATTGATATCTAGGTAAAATGATATTTCGCTCAAACTACCTCAATAACTCTCAATTAAGAAAAGAGTTTCCCATAGAAATTGAGTAAAAAATATCATAATATTACCTCACTTCAACACTTTCAGCGTCATTGACCTCCATTTTCGTAAAATGAACTGCAAAAACAATCTTCTACAAATCGCCGGAAGCACAATTTCAATCGAAGCAAGCCAATCTGGCAAACGATACAGGAGTAATAGACTCATGACACCTCCATTCTCTTCCTTCAGTTCATAACTCCGATCTGATCACCCGATTATCGTTCGGATCAGACTAAATAAGAACACCTCAAACTATGCATATGATAATTTTTTTCACATTCCTCTGCTGTGCATTTCCACCAACCTACAACTATAAAATAAATTGAAAATACATCTGAAATGAATTTGTTTCTCGTAATTACAGTGATTTTTCGGGCATTAAAATCCGGAATCATGAAGACATTTGTCGATTTGTTTGAAGAGCACGTAATGTCAAGTTAATTTCCTGGAAAATATGGTGTCGGCAGCAAGCGAATGCAGACAAAAATAGCAAAAGGAAACTATTCTCTTCAAGTCGAGCGACTGACTTCAATAGACTTTCATGTCACGATGTTCAACCCCCACGAGTTCCCTTTGCCCTGAGCGAGTACAGAGTCCACGCTCCTTTCCCCGACCGACAAGATGTGGGCACGGCACGACACGGGACAAGTCCCGTGGGAACGGCCCGCCGCCGTGTTTGTAGGAGGGCCCCCCTTAGAGGACTCGCAAACACGTCGGGGCAGAGGACCAGACCGCGGAGCTCCCACGCGAGAAGTGACGTCATACGGCAAACAGGGCGGACCTCGCCGGCGCATCGCGTCGGAGCGGAGCCGTGGGACGCAGGGGAGGAAGAGCGCGAGCTTTCGCCGGCTCGAAGCGGGGGATTCAGAACACTCGCTTACATACCGGACACTAGAAGCGGTAGCGCGAAGCAGCACCTGTGCACTATTCAAATGGATTCCCCGCCAAGAAGAAGGAGGATAGGAGGAAGGTATGATCAAAAAATTAGAGCGTGTGCAAAGGAGATCCGCTAGATTTGTTAAAGGCCGTATTGATAATCGTATAAGTGTTACGAGTTTAATAGAAGAACTAGGATGGGAATTACTATCAGAACGCAGGTTAAAATTTAGGTTAAACCTTTTATGTAAATTCGAAACCGATTTGTTCACAGATGACGTTAGATATATATTAAGAACCCCTGAGTATTATGCTAGGTTTGATCAGATTAACAAGATTAGAGAGATAGATTGTCGTACCGATGGATTTAAAATGTCATTTTTCCCGCTTACCATAAGAGAGAATAATAGGCAGCGTAGCAAAGGGACAGGTAGGTGAAATATAGTTAGAGTAGTCTGTAGTGCATGATGTATTATGTAGAGTGTTCTCATCACCGCTATCGCATCCCGAGTTGACCTTCCCTTCCTGAACCCAAACTGGTCATCGCCTAAGCAGTTTTTGGCCTTACTCTCCAACCTTCTATTGATAATTCGAAGTCAAACTTTGGCAGCGTGTGAAATTAAACTAATTGTTCTGTAGTCCTCGCATTCTGATGCATTCTTCTTTTTCGGGATAGGAATCAATACTGTTTCCACAAAGTCCTCTGGCCATACTCCTTCTTCGTAGATCCTGCGTATGAGTTCGAAAAAAGCTTACCTACCTTTACTTCCTAGACTCCTTAGCAATTCCGAGGGTATGTTATCTACTCCTATAGCTTTTCTTGCCTTCATCTTGTCATATAGCTCCTCCACGTATTCTCGCCATCTTTCTAGGATATATTCATGCTCGGTTAACATTCTACCTCTCTTGTCCTTAATCTTTGGTACCGTTTGCCCTCTCTTACCTCCAGATAGCAATTTTACCCAAGCGTAAAACGTACCCACTTCCCCTTCCTTTTGCAGTTTCTCAATTTCCTCGTATTGCCTTCTCCACCAAATTTCCTTCGCCCGATTGGTTATTCGCCGTAGTTAATTATTTAGCTCCTTGTATTTCACTCTACCCTGGTCGGTGTTGACATTTTTCTAATTCCTTCTCTCCTCCATTTTCCTAATCCTTTCTTCCGTAACCCACTGCTTCTTTACCCTCGTCAATTCCGCTGCTCCTATTGTTATCTCAGCCGCTCTTACAACGCTTGTTTTGATATTCTCCCACTTTTCCTCGATTGTTCCTGCTTCTTTGGCTTCTCCTATGTTCTCATCCACAATCTCTTGGTATTTCCTCCTTTTCTCCCCCTTCAACGCTTCCAGTTTCCATCTCTTCATCCTCTTGCTTTTATTTAGCTTTTTGAATCTAATCATCATTACTAAATTATGATCTGAGTCTGCATCAGCCCCCGGGTAACTCCGCGAGTTCTTCACACTGTTCCAAAATCTTTGTCTAACCATGATATAGTCAATTTGGTATCTCCCAGTGTCTCCCGTCATTTTCCATGTGTACCTCCTCCTGCGATGGTTTTTAAACCAAGTGTTAGTAACTATTAATGTATTTCTCCTACAAAATTCAACTGCCTTCTCTCCGCGATCATTTCTCGTTCCTAATCCAAACCCTCCCACTTAATACCCATCTCTCCCTTCCCCCTCTACTAGGTTCCAGTCGCCCATTACTATTAGATTTTTCTTACCCGGCACTTATGTTATTATTTCCCCTATCTTTACATACACCTCATCGACCTCTTCCTCCCTATGATTGATTCTAGGCATGTACACCTGAAGCAAAACGAAATTGGTAGGGCGTGCTTTTATTTCTACCACTAGCATCATGTCGCTCACCTGTTCAATATTTACTACCCTCCTCCCCAATTTTGCGTTCAATACTATGGCTACCCCGCGTTGACTCTCAACCCCACCACTATAGATTACCCTGTAACTATCACTCCAGTACTCCCCGCTGTCCTTCCATCTCACCTCGCACAGCCCAAAGGCATCCATTTTCCCTCTATCCATTTTCCGTTTAATGTTTTCCAGCTTCCCAGCCCTCATCATTGTCCCAACGTTCCAGGTTCCTATTTTTATCGGTACCTTCCTTTTCTTCTTATCTTCCTTGGTCCTTGTATCCTGTGATGACTGTGTTGTGCAAGGATTTCGTGTGATGACGACCTCGGAGGCCTTGCATCCCCCGATGCCGGGCCCGACACCCGCCCTATCGGGCGGCATCCCGTAGTTGCCAGGATTCAATTCCCTTTGTGCGACATTCATATTTCTGGGTAGTACAATAGTCGAGAGGGGACTCCCACCCCCGCTTCCCAACAGTGTGTTTCACGTGACACTATCACGGGACTACCTTTCGTCTGGCTCCAACCCTTCGACCATGGGTGGCCCTACCGGGAGCAATAGGTATTGCTCCCGACAGTCCAACTCTAGGGGTCATTGGAACGCGCAAGCCGTGGCTCCACCACGTCAAGGTTTTAGTCCGCGGAAAGGTGCTTACGTTTAATCACCCAAAAAACATACTGAACATTCTCCTATAATTAACGAGAAAAAATTAATATTTCCTCAGGAAAAATATAAATCTGTTGATATCACCAACGCATGTGCCGAAAAACGTAAACAGGAATAAAACCAACGCTTGTAGTCGCCATTAAACGGATGAGGCAATACAGACGGGCGGAGAGCGCGACAATGTTGGCCTGGGAAGGGAAAAGTCGAGATGCCTTCATTTCTATACTAAATTATTTTGATCCCAGATGCATTACACTTTAATGCCTAATACCATATAATTAGTTTTCATGGATTTTTATGTCAAGTTACCTCACAGACATTAAATCTTTCTCTTTATATTCTCTACGTTCTTATTAATGCATGATGTAAATATTGATGTTCTTATTTATGCATGATATTTTTAATATGCAGTAGTAGTCTTTGTATCCCTTGCATGTTGGAACGATTGACGATAGAATGTTTCTTGGTTATTTGATTTTTAATTGGCGCTTTGAATGTGTGGTACTCGGGTTTCAATGTAATTTCGGTGTTCTACCGTATCATTCATGCATGCCTGGTGTGGAAGCACCCCCTGTCACACACCCTTTGGTGGCTTGCAGGGTATGTCGTAGATGTAGATGTATGCAATAACAACCAATAATCCCTTTCTTATAATGTAAATACTAACCATCTAGCTGTATGTGACCCTATTATCTAGCATGTCTCCATTAAATATCCTAGTTGCATGCCAATAGTGCATGTTTGGTGATCTTCACCCCCTGCCACACACCCTCGTGGTGGCACGCAGGGTATTACGTAGATGTAGATGAGTTTCCACAAGGAATGATAATGGGTCGCACGGGGTGAATCCTTGAAATACAGCGATAGCGAGAAGTAGAATGTGAGTGCATCGTCGCCGAGAGCATTCTCCTCCAAGAGAACGCACGAACTAATATCAAATATGCATCCCACATAGTCGCGACAGGAACTGCTGCACAACATTCTCCAAAAAGTCCCTGATTATCACTCTTTCAAATGCGAATTTGCCTCACCTTGGAGATGTGTGTGTGGAGAAGGTGCGGCGGACGGAAAGGAGGACGAACGAGGGAGTGCTTGATACGGGGGACGAGAAAAGGAAACGTCTGTCTGAAATTAAGGGTAAGCAGTGTAGGTAGAAACAGATGAAGTAACAAGAGGCGATGGATAACTCAAGACCTTGATAGAGGGAATAACGATGGGGAAGGGTAAGAAAGAGAATAGGTTTTCTGGACGGAAGAAAGCAGGGTAGGAATAACACAGAGGTAAAGAAAGAAAATTCACACGTTACTAGGGCCCTCCAGAGGAAGTCAGTGAAAATCCAGGGGATTTTTATTGACTTCCACTGACCCTAACCTTACCGGTAGAATACTCAATAATCACAAGCGGAACGGCAAAATTTCTCGGTGGAAGTTATTTCTCACGAAAGGATTAAAACGACTTAGTTAACACTATGAGTCAATAAAATCTTACAAGCGGAGTTCACAAAGTCTACTTAATCCTCACAAGCGTCACATTTCAATATAACTCATACAACGTCAATGGGCTAAAATATGACTCATTACTATTGTGGCACTACAAAAGGAAAATGTTCATGGTAATAAAATATTAATATTAAAGGCTAAGAATACATATGGGTAATAAAACACTCAAGTTTAATCATATTCACATCTAACCGGCTAATGTACTTCCGATCGATAGTATTCCTTCCGGTAGAGTTTTTAGAAGATAGACGCATTAGGCACTAGATATAGCTTGAGGAATCCACTGATATAGGAATATCCCGAGGCCCTGTTTTAATTAACAGAACAAGGGAACTATTACTACAGATCAAAACAGTCTATAAGGCCATACTCATGACATGGTATAATTAATTAACCTTGTTTTTTAAGCCCTAAATGAAATGTCAAAAACAGGTACAAATAAAAATGACAAGAAAGATTTCGCGCTTAAGTTGAAAGTAAAATAAGAAAAAGAATTTCCAGATAACTACAGCATCGCAGTGATTTATTACCATAAGAAGTGACAATTAGGAAAGAGAAAAATGAAAAAGGAGAGAGAAAAGTTGTTATACTTACATAAATATTAATGTCGTGAGGAGAAAGGGTTTCCTACGCAGAATGACAAAGGTCGAATGAGACGCAATTATATTTACAATGCATGAGAGGCGAAAGGAAGTGGTGTTTCGTCGGCTCAAGTTACCATGCTTTGAAAGTGGCCTTTCTCCAAGTTAATACGGCAAAAAAGGCGACGAAATAACAAGAAATTTACACATTAATAGAACGCGTTGAGATATGCGGGGACAAGTTTTTTCGTGGCGAGATACGAGAGGATTGGAGCAATCCATCAACATGAAAACAGGGGCACGACATCCTGAGCGGAAAGATAAGAAGAAAATTTTGAAATTCATGTGTCCATAAGCATCCCAGGAAGAGGAGGAGTTGGGAAGAGGGAACGCCATCACAACAGGCAAGAGGGAAGCTCGTGTGTTCAACAACGGAATCCTAAATTCCCTTCCAGGAGTCACACATTTCTACGCCAAAACATGTTTTGCGGAGATTTCGAAGGATACTCACATCGGCGAAATTTACCGAAACGAGCAATAAAATGCTCAATGTTCCACGATATCAAACTTGGCCAATTTCCGTCATAGAAAGTCAGAAAATGGCATCCCGTTAGAAGTCCTAAAGAGTGACTCTAATGGTGCCAGCCAAGACAAGACCTGCATTTAACGCGAAACGGGAACTCCAGCACAAGCTCTCACACGCAAAAAATTTCAAGGGAAGGGTCAGGGGAATATTTAAAAAATGATAGTTGTACATTCAATTCTGATTGCGTTTACTCTGAAGTGTTTGAAATTGTTTGTTGCAGCGTATATCTTTTAAGTAACTAAGAGCATGACTGCTAATACTAATAAGCTTTAATCATGATAAGTTCACATGAAAACAGAAACAACAATTGCACTCTTCCACAAGGTATTTTTAATGCGTACGACGCGATTCAACTCACAGAGCCAGAGAACAGATAAGTCTTGTACCTGATGATGGCTCTGTGAGTTGAAACGCGTCGTACGCATTAAAATACCTTGTGGAATAGTGCAATTGTTGTTTCTGTTTTCATATGACGAACTTCCACGATATCTCGGCTGAATCTGTTGAAATTGTATCAAAAGTTCAATTTTATATGATGGTTGACCTTTAAGATCTTGGGTAGAAGAAATATCTGATTTGTAGTTTAATTATTACACAGGAAATTATTAAGTAATTTTGGATGCTGATTTCTCTAGTATCATTTCATATGAGCAACATCAAGAGCAGACCTAAATAACACCTTAATGCCGTACTCTAGCAATAACTTTGACCTATCACCGAGCAAATATGAGAGCGAGATCCGTTTTTCGTCCGAAGTATTGAAAAATCAAAATACGCTCAACTGAAGAGAAGCTAAGCGAAAACACCAATAACATTCGCAGGGACGGTGACTGACTGAAGGAAAAAGTCATGGAGAAAAAAATCTGTCAGCACTGCAATGGTGGCATGCGATAAGAAGAGGACAACGGGCGGAAGTGAAAACACTACCAATATTTACTTGGAAATGAATTTGGAAATAATTTTTCATCAAAATATTTCCATGTATAATGTGTAAAGAGGAATTCGAACGTTCCAAGAGACGTTCAAAGGAGGGATGACATAAAAAGTGATGAATCTAGTATCTCTCAAAAAGGCCGAAGAAAGAACAACGTTCAAAGATCAAAAGGATTTCGTAGCTAAAAAGCAAAAGAGGTAACAAAAGTATGACCCAAACCACTAGCCAGTATTAACACCCGATTTAAGAGAACAAGAGCCACACTCATTTCAGATTACCTTCGAGGAACAACGAGATACAAAAACAGAGGAAAATCGTCAACACAGGAGGATTCGCAACAAATGCTCGTCAATTTTGAAACGGGTTTCACCCATAAGTTAAGGACGCAACTCAGAACATTCACGTTCACCGTAAAATTGGGGAAGAGACGACGAGGGAATAACAGAGAACCAAAATGAGATCTTCCACAACTAGGTAAATGTACGCATAAAGACAGACGAATTATGCCAAGTTTTTGGTCAAATTTACTTCGTAGATCATGTGTTTTTTCCGGCGAACAATACTATTAAATCCTCCAGAATTCGAAAGATCAGGGCAGATTATTTGAAATTATCGTAAGTGCACGTCTCATGTCAACAACATTTCGAAAGACCAAGGTAGATATAAGCATTCTAATTCCAATATGACGTCATTCTCACTACCGGGACAATGCATAACGCATTTCACCTCGACTCAATTAAAATGTAGCCTTTCACGGCTCACAAAACACTCGGTTTGGTTTTCTCATTGGAGCCGAAGGTCGTGGGTTCGCGCCTCGGGCAGGGGAAAGGGGGAATTACGGAGCGAGGCCGCAGTGACCATGGTGACGGCTCCGTAGACTAAAAACCGTCGTTCAAAGGCGCGGAATGCCCGCCTCGAGGAACAGAACTTGAACTATCTAAAATAAACATCTCTCGGCAAAGAACACTCACAACATCCATAAAAACCACCATTGGCTGCAATGCCACTCCACGTGTATCACACGCAACTCAAGCAACGGATCCCAATGTCACCAATCTATGCAGTTAGGAAACACGAATATTCCTAACTTCAAATTTTCCGCCACACAACGAAATAAAATAAATTCGTTTTCTGGTGAATCTCAATGAGGGAGAGCTAGAGATGAGCAATGGTGACATTCATGAACTCATAATCAGTAACTTAATAAAAAAAGAACGGTCCACCACTGAAGTTACATCGTTAGTGTTTCGAAAGAGTCGAGTTTATCACCTGAATTTCTCCTCATTACCGAGAAATAGGCTGCATTATTTGACTTTCCAGTCGTCTATGCCTTCTTACAAAGACTTCAAATGCTACAGTTGGGGTAGAGAAGCTGAAAACTATTAACAGAGGGCACCCTTACTTAGAGAGCGCGTTCGCTCGAATTTATTCAAGTGATGGCATCCACAGCGCAAGAAATACATTTAACTTTCATTTCTCCTTTCATAGGACGAATCAACTAGAATACATACCTACTTATTTATATTAAAGAAGACAATCAGAAGGGTTAAGAAGAAAAACTGAAAGCTTTCCATTATGTCAGATCACGGGAATGCATTATGAACCTTCAAATTATATTAACAATCAGGCGAGACGCCTAAACGTTAGAATGAGCTATGGATACATTCAATAACATTATTGACTCCATTTGTTTCATTAAAATCTGCCTGATATTTCCTCGAGCCTCGCAGGAACGAAAGGTTTTCCATCATCACCCTGAATGCCTGGTTCAAAGGTCACCCTGCCCACGAGTCGCAGAGACGCTTTCAAGTGGTTTCCGTAATCAGGGCAACTATTGGGAGGGTGGATATTAACTTGAAAAACGTGAGATGCGGTTCAATAGGGTCTCTGGCCGCGGGGACACAAAGCGAACGAAAAGCGCTTTGAAATATAGGTAAAAAATCAATAAAATTTGGTCTCATTTTAAAGACAAATATCTCACCCATCCATTGACATAAAAAATTCAACCTCTGACCACATAACTTTCGGAGACATTTGCCAAAAAATATCAGCCCTTTTACATGGGAAATGGCACGTGTATGCAATCCAGAGAGACATTATTTAAAAAATGAGGTATTTCCCACTTAGATGTCGTAAAAAATCAACAGTATGTAGTTTGGGTGTTTTCTAAAATATTTTTGAAAATTAATCATATTGTCACCGCAGTAGGTTCTTGGGTATCACAATAAACCTTGTGTTTTGAGAGAGTTTCAAACGCACTGCACGAAAAAAATGAGTCAAGTTAAAGACTTATGCAGACATTTTCATTTAATTACTTACCATTTCTGTCATATAGAACTACATAATTGCACCATTAATAACGCAATATTTAATTGATGTGTCCTAGAGCTGGTGAAATAAAAACGTAAAATTCGATTATGGTCTCCTGTCTGATTATAGGGAACTATCTCGCTCGGACAACCTGAACGCCCCCGCCTCGCTCAGCACGCTCGCCTCCAATGCCTCCCCTCACCAGAGCACACGGAGAGAGTGAAAGGGGGGGAATGATCTAGATAGCAGTCGTCGAAATGGCGGCCGGCGGCGCATTGAAGAGGACTAATGGACGTTCGAGCGGAATGGAAGGGGAGGGCGGGGCGGGGTTCACGAGAGAGGAATCTGGAGTGGCGGCCGCCGGGGGAGGGGGCCGGGAGATGGAAGAAGGGAAGAGACGAAGAGAGATGCTCTTTCTTCTCAGCGGAGAGAGAGAACACTGACGCAGACCTCACGGCTTCGACAAAACGGTAAGGATATTCGCAGGGGTACACACCGTCGGCCCTTTTCGCTCTTCGCTTTCTGACCGCCGGCTGCGCCCGCGTCCCCATCAACAACTTCAGATTGGATACGATATTTGGGGAGGCGACAGACATGCAAGGTCATTTGCGCCATAGGGGATAGGTAAGGGAGGAAGAGTGGATAGAAACCCGGCGTCGGCATTAGCCTGCTATTAACGATAGGCGCCAAGGGGACCACGGTTTAATGTCTCATCCAACAGACGGAGTACTGTACTTGAAGTGCCCTCCAAGAGACGATCCAGTAGGGATCGGGTTTCCTCTGAAAAACATCCGCCTCTGCAGGGATTTGAACCCTGGCCACCCGTATGGTTAGCCAGCACTCTAGCCACCACACCAACCCGATCCCCCATTAACAAGTTCGCCTTTGGACCGTGGCAAATCTAAGTTTTTTTTAAATAAAGACATTTACTTCTACGTCCTGACGTTTTACTATCAAATGAACGATGTAAGTTTTGAGCATTTGTGGAAAAAAATATCCTTTAGTCAAAAATGGTCGGATTGAATGCCAGAGATAAAAAGAAAAATCTCCAGAGCAAAATAAAAATTACGTCTGAAAACTTGAGATTTTCAACCGCCGCTGCATTTAAAACGAGTAGACAAGCCTCTTCTGCTATGTGTAAAGAATGTATGCAATAGGTCACCTGAAGAGCCTTTGAAGGATCCTTTAAAGGATCTTTAAGGGCTTTAAGGGAAGAATCACTTAGTGGGACCTCCTCGAGGTGACTAAAATCCAACTTCTGCTCAAGCACCCTCAAGCTCAAGCAAGATTTCTTCCATTGAACACTGACACCACCGACCAAAAGAACGGTTGCAAAATGTTTCATTCGACTCATAAACATAAACTTGGATGGTTTGAATAAGGTGGCCGTTCCACATGAATAACGCAGGAAAGTAATCTCAACTCAGCCTCGAATTGGATTGGTCGATAAGAGTCCTGAAATTAATTTCCGTTTCAAATAGATATGATCTCGGTTTCCTGTCAATGAAAATGTACTAATGCAGAGAAAAGAATATCAACGAAAGCCAGAGGTAGCAAGATAAGTGTTAAGAGCAGAAAGAGAATAATTTGGAACAATTAGGAACTGGCATTTTCAGCCATCACAGGTCTACAGCAATGTTCAGGTATATCACAAGCCAACCTTAAAGGCTGCTGGAGTTTCATTATTTCATACACGTTTAAGTTGGCGGACCTAAAGGAACGATTTCAAAAGACATGCGGATCAGCCCCTTTACTTAGAAAAGAGTCGTGCTCCTCTAACAGTGGAACATCGCATGAATTTCGGCCGAGCAGCGACTCGCAAGAAATGAATCGCTCATTCGACCGACATTTCCGCCGGGAGGGTTTGACACGCGGCAAGACCCACGAGCAAATCAAAACATACCATAGGTGGTGGTGGTGGTGGGGGGGGGGAGGGGAGGGAGGGTTGGGGAGGGGGAATATCAATAATCATCCCCTTCAATAACAGAGGTCATTTCTAAGATTTACTTCACCATTTAAAAGTATTAATATAGTATCCAGAAATATTTTTAATACTCTATAGTCAATAAGCACGGAAAAGAAAGATAATCACAGATTGTGAGATAGTCCCAGTTGCAGTACTCGCTCCAAAAGTAAAATAAAAAAGAGCACGCAAATAAAATGAATACGTCAACAACATAAGTATACGTAACGCTAGTAAAACATGAAAGTTCGGACTGAAGTTAGCCGAGATCAGCTTGATGCACATTTCGATCCATTTGTTTCAAATTAAGAATATACAACGATAGCATTAAATACTTTAGATGTGAAATAACAACTTTACCACTCATGGACGACAGTTCTCGCGCGATTTCCTTCCCTATTCATCCGAGAGACAAGAGAGTGCAGTGAGCGCATGGACCCGCCACGGGTGATATATTATCCTGAAGCACATCCTGTATCTCTCTTCCCGACGACCATCATTCCCCGTGGTCGACGGCGATAAGTCGGGAAAACGAGGAGTAGGTATAAATGCAAGCCGTCGACAGAGCGGCCATCGCTTGGCTCTAAAACATTAGTCCCTCCGACATGAGATGGGCTTGACTCCACGACGTTTCCGGCGTCCGGGACTCCGGGAGCATTAATACCGATTACCTCCGGTTGGTCCGAGACGTCGAGGATAAGGAGGGAAGAGGGGGAAAATGTGGGGGTGTGAGGCAGGGGGCAAATAGGTGGCGGGGGGAGGAGAATGGAGGATGAGGAATCCATGATGGCGGAGATCCATTGCAGTAGTTTTCAAGTCGCTGGCTATAGAAGCGCTTCGAACCGTGGATACAGACTTAGATGGCATTAAGGGTAAGTAAAAAAAAGGACTCTGTACATCAATTGACCAGTGGTGTAATTTGTACGTAAATGTATAGCATTTTTAACTAATTTTTAGTAGCATTCCTCATGACTTCCATCTTAATAATGCAATTAATCCAGCGATCTGATTCTGTTCAAATGGCTACAAGCAGCGATCATGAATCTTTATATGGAACTACTTTGCCGGATGAGGAATTGATGTGCATATTACTAGTAAGAATTCTCGTAGAAATAAGAAAAAAGCGGAGTAAAAATGAATTAAATTACCGATTTCCGATTTTATGAATTCATAGATAACATCAACTTCTTTCCTTTTCCTTCAATCTGAGTAAACTACAGAAGAAACGAACCGACGAATCTAGGGAAAATGGAAGTAATGATGAATGGAACTTTTTGCCGGTGAACGAATGATATGTTAACGTAGCAGGACGAAAGATGACCATTAAGACAATATTTCCGCAATAAAGTTGGCAACACATGATAAAAGAGACTCGAAATCTATGAATATAAAAGAAACAAAACAATGAAAACGGCATAACTCACCCAATCCTCCTCGGGTGCGCTACTCCAAATAATCGGAGGGAAAATTTGAAGTCAATCGGCGGCGACGCAAATGCTTATACCTCATTATACGACAAAATGATACATTTCAACGCTATAATTTTAGCAAATTGAACTTGAAATTACAACGCGTATAAATGCAAAAGGAGGAGAATCAAGGGAAAATATAGTAATTTTTTTCTAATATACGAATACCACGTACCCGTAAACCGGTTTTAAAAGACGAGAAATCTCCCGAGAAATTGATATAAAATAAAAATAATATGTATTTTACCAGCATATAATTTCGAATATAAGCCAATTACGGCGATGACTGAAATTAAAATGCAGTAATTCCATTGACTATGCATGTTTTATACATGTTTCCTATCCAGTTTCTTTCTCCGTCTGAAATATTTATATACCCATGAATGTATAGGCACACAGGTAGCAGAGCGGTCTGAGTGAATGATTACATATATATTCCATCACGCCATTCCTCGTAGCCATAGGCAAAGTAAAAGAATTTAATTATTGCCGTGAGCCCTAGAAAAATGGCTCCATTTTAATGACTTCCTCAGAAATACCCTGACCTTGCAAACCAATTTCGAGTCTCTTACACTCATGCATTGCTTCATAAACGCTCTCCTATTTTTTAAGACTCTTAACCTTTTCTACCACGTTCGCGGTCCACCTATTCCTCGGTTCTCTCCCATTCCCTAGATAAAGCCAAACCAACGAAGCACACTCCTTACACACGTCTCCATTACTAGAGAATCCAACCCACATTCTTCCATCACCCAATCAATCACCTTTAACCCTATCTATCCTACTTTTCTCGGAAATACTTCTCATTAATCATATTCCCACTCCGTTTCACCTCCTCTTACGCTCGTCTTAAAATACTCAGGCTTCGCAACACGTGCAATAGCATTGGGACCGCTTTGTACACCGATTTTTTCTTCCCTTGGCGAACAGACATTCCTAGATATGATGGAACCTTCAGGTAGTTTGAGAATGATATCACTTCAACTTATAATTCCCAGGACGTGGTCTGATTTTAAAGACAAATGTATCACCTTTACGAAGATAAAAAATCAGACAATAACTGCACTATTTTTCGAGATATTTTCCAACAAACACCATCCATTTAGCATGGGAAATGGTACGGGTATGCATTCTAGAGGGACATTATTTTTAAAAATGAGGAGTTTCCAACATCTTGGTCCCTTCAGAAATATAGGCATTCAACCTTTCACGTTTTCACAACTACTGTGGAGTATAAATCAACAACTCACCGTAAAATCTTTTACAGAATCGTAAAAAGAACTTCCAAAGCGACGGCTCTTTCCCCGTAGGCCGTGAAACTATGAGTAACATCAATTCTTGCGCATGCATGAATTTTGTTAATTACATCTAAGGGATTAATATTAAATCATATTTTTGCGTCACTAATATATAAAAATATTTTCTTTATGCTTTTCACAGCTTCAAAAATGCAAAAATAAAATTCGAATATGGTCTCCATTACGAGTAGGGAAAAACCTCGCCTTAACTACCAATACATCTACATCTACTACTACCCCGCGAGCCGCCGCATGGGCGTGTGGCAGGGGGTGGTAGGTCACGAGCCGTGAAACGATGTAAAAGTTTTGGAGGTGAAATTGTGACATGTCCTATGGGAGTGTATTTGGAGGAGCTCAGTTTCTATTGTGGTCGTATATTGTACGCGGAAAGAACGAGTTTTCGCACACATCTGTTCGACAGAGTATCTCTCTTATTTTACCGCGTCTGTCAGACCTAGAAATGTAGTGAGGTGTCATGATAATATTCTCTGTGTCGCTCTGAAACACACCAGTTCTGAATATCTCAAGCAAGCTAAGCCTAGCGTGCAGCCTCCGAGTCTCAAGGGGCTCCCACCTTAATCCCTCTGACAGTTGTGAGACACTAAATGTTCGTTCGTAGCAGTTTTTAACGAAGCGCGCTGCTTTTCTTTGTATTTTATTAATTTTTTTTGTTGAATCTATTTGACCAGGGTCCCAAATGCTCGCGACGTATTCGAAGTGTGGCCTAATCAGGGCGAAGTAGTATCTCTCTTTCAGTTTTATAATAATATTTATTTTATATAAGATAATTTCCCATCGCGAAAAATCACAAAGTTAAACCGAATCCCAAAAGGGAAAATTGCTGGCGAGGGGATCATCACAGAGTTGAGGCAACCCTAAGGCCTCCCTCAAGTGGGGGGGGTGCGCCCCCTCGTGGAGTAATGAGAAGGAAGGGGGGCATGAGAGGGTGGAGTGGCGTTGGGAATGCCAAGTGGAGGGCAATGGGGAAGAAGACGGAAGTGGAGTGGAGAGAGTAGGGCGGGGGGTGCAGACGGGGAAAAGGAATGGAGGAGTGACGTGGTGAATGGTTGAAGAGGGGGTTGAGCGAGGGGATCCCTTCACCAGACGAGCTGACGTTCCGTCACCACGCCCTGCCCCCGGGACGCATGCGCACGATTGGAGCGTGGGGGGGTTGCCGCCGCCCCCGAAGCCGTCGGCCGACGCGAGCACCATGCGAACACAAGCACCCACCCCGTGGCACCCACGCCTACCCTCACCGCACCGCGCGAGAGGTGTTCGTTGGCTTGGGTGGCGGCGGCACCGTGCACCACTGACATCGACTGAGCACCACGCAAGGGTGGCACAAGAGCACAAGATAAAGCGTCGCTGCGGTATAAATCATCAAAATTCTAAACAAATTAAGTTACACAAAGGAAATGGTTCCAGGCTTGACTTCGTGGAAGTTATTCATAGTAGATTAAATAAAACTAACTTTTTATACTCCACTAGAGGTTTATTAACACGACCCGAAGATGACACGAACCGACATTAACACGATCTGAAGATGACAGGAAGTGTCGAAACCCGGGTCGTGTTAATAAACCTCTAGTGGAGTATACAAAGTTAATTTTATTTAATCTAAATTAAGTTACCCCGAACGAGTAGACTAGAAACATAAAAAAATTAGAATAACGTTAAAAAATAGAATGAAAATGAGAAATTTCCTGCAAGGGCTGATATTAAATAATGAAAAATAAAAATACAAAGGCATTTGGAACGCTGAAGCTGGGGAATGAAGTACCTTGGTTCCTTGCTCCCCTTATCCAAGTATTTCTAGCGTTTCCTCACGAGCAAACTGAAAATATATATTATAAGGTACAACTTTTGATTCAATAGGATCTCAATTTTATTTCCAGTCAAGAGGAGCCATTTCTAGGAAAATTAAGTCGCCAACTTATTTTGGATCTCGTTTTAACGCTATAAATTTTAAAGGGGAAAGTTGGATGACCAAAAATTGGGCAAATATCACCTTCATGGTCCGTGTTTCGTCGAGATTTTCCGGCCGCAAATTTTCCGCACATGTATATAGATCGAGGGACTTTTCCAACTTTCACGGATTTTCCACGCTCCAAGGAACTCCGAATTATTCCCGCTGGCCCGCCCGACGGGAGACAAGTCGGGCGCTGGGCTTACGTCTTCCCAGTCGGTCCCACGGTTTGGACCACAAGAACTGATTGAACTTTTATTATATAAAATGGAAAAAAAGGTGAATACAAAAAGCTTTGAACACTGTGACTTTCGTGCGATGCTAAGTCACGATAGGTATAAAGCATGAACATGCTCGGAGTTCCAAATCTCCTTCAATAAATGGCTCGATTAAAAGTTCTCACCGCGAGCAGGCGTTTTCCAGTTTGGGTGCGGCTCGTGGGCGAGTAGTGGCCGTTAACGGTTCAATTACTTACTGCCCTTTTCCGTGACTAAATACGTCTCAGGGAGCAGAATCTTCCAAACATGGCCATGAAGGCAACAATTGACGATCGATTGGATAAACTGAGAGAGAATCGAGGGTGGAATACCACGACATGGAATAGGATCAACACTGTCGGAAGGCATCGCAAAACAATGTGGTTTCTCGGGCAGTAAATGGAGGCAATTAGGACATCAAGTAAAACATGGATAAGAATAGACCATTTAAAAATGGGATTTAAAGACTCAAAAATTGTCAGCGTTGAAATAGCTCGAGTGTTTTACTCCCGATTCTTTGATATGAAAACTACGAATGACTGGTTCGCATGTTATCATTCCGAAGAATATCAGAATGTCGGATACTAACAGCCGCGAATCCGCTGGTTATAGAATTTACACGTTGTCATCACCCAACGAATCGGCCACAGGAAAAATGCATTGCGGACAAAATAAAAAGCAGGAAAAGTTGTGACGATCTAAGTAGGTTCTAAAATCTTATAATCAATATTATCGTAGATTTTCTCCACTTCAATTGAAACCATTATTGAAAAACGTGAATATTAAGGCTAGAAATTCTCCGAAATATCGCCTCTAAAATGTAATCTATACGATACGTAGAGTAGGCTGAAAGTAGCGATTTAAAATGAAAACCTCCAAAAGGAGAGAACATTTATTTCTTGCTCTAACTGCGACCTGCAATACTTAAGCAGAGGAACCATTTTAAAGAAGTATACATCCTCAAAACTCTTATCATGCACCAAATACAGACTGAACGAAGAAAAAATTATTTCAAGAGTACCCATTCAGATAACGCTAGAAAGGTGGAAAATAGGAAGCAGCAAAAATCAAAAGATAGTAAAGTAATTCCAGGGTTCGCCGATTCGAATGATAAGCAAAATGCCTGAAAAGAGCAAAGACTTTCAGTAGTCAAGCACCTGAAATACATAAATCTCATCCTCAAACCTTATACTTATTAAACATGTTTTGAATTCAATTTGTGTAAATATCGACGAATAATTTCGGAAACTTTTCCAAACAAATTCTAAGTTATCGCAATATTGGCAAGGTCTGTGATTACGTTTACTGTACACTCAACCCTACGTCTTCTTCCCTAAGAAATTATATACCACCAGAATGAAAAAAAGTCTAGGCACATAATCAAAAATGTTCTATAAGGAAAATAAGAAAAGGTGGCGGAATAATTTTTTCCTAATCAAATAACGAACGAAATTACGAACCGTCTTACCACAGGTAGTACATAAGGTAGGTGCTGGAGATTTATCAAGCATCGAAAACAAGCTAGCATGGATATTTTCGTAAATAATTACCCACAACATGACATGGAATAAGACACGTAAAAACTGTAGGTAGAGTCAATACCTTTTTACATATTACGACCAAAATAGAAGATATAAAAAATGTCCGTAGGCGAGAAAACGAAAAAGTCAGCTCCGGGAGCCTCATCTGACGGCGATGAAGTCATCCCAAAGTGGCGGCAACCCCTGAAGTGTCCCTATTGAGCCTCACACGTCTCGATACCGGCCCCGAGAGCCTCACAGACGCCCAATGGACAATGATTTCGAGCAGAGTCGGGGTGAGGATGACGGTGAAAAAAATACATAACCCTGAAGGAGTGGGCTTGCAACGTGGCCGGCCGATGAAGCGCTGCATTGTGAGTTCTTTCACGAGCGTAACGACGCACCAATCTTCGTGACCGTCATCTCTTTTTCGGCGGGAATCATTTCGAGCTCTGGACGGAGGATCCTCACACACCCCCTGCCAACGCCCCTTCCTTCTTTGAGAGCGTCCTTCCTCCCTCCCGAATGACATCTCTCTCTCTCTCTCTCTCTGTTCCTTCTTTTTCAACGGACGCCACCGCCACACCTTCACTCGCACACCTTCCTTCGGGCGCTTTTTGTCGGAAGAGAGGATGCCTCGGGAACAAGAGCGACTCATTCGCCTCTCCCACCACTCACCCTCCCCCTCCCCCCTCCCCTTCCAAAGAAGATTCCTCCTTCTTCTTCCCCAAAGAATCTCCTCCGTCGATCTCCTCTTTCCCTGACCGCGCCACTTTCCGAGGAGCTGTCTTCACAATCCTCCATCGGTGGCGCCCCCGAGTGGCCTCTTACCACCTCGCCGGCGGGATTCGACCGCCATCACCCACTCCTCCCGTACTCAAACAACCCCACTACAGTGCGTCCGAGATAATAGCGAAGTCGACAGAAATGCACCCAATCAGTAAACACTTAAAGTGCCGCTTGGGCATGAACTACGTGACCGAAAAATCCATGATGGTGGCCTATTTTAAATCTTACGATCGCGAAAAAATTGTTTACTTTCCGTTTCTTTCTAAGCCAAATCAGTTTATTTCCACTGGGTTGCCATCTTAAACGAACTCTATAATCTCAGGTACACACTCTCCCCCCGTGAAAAAAAACCCCAAATTTTCAACCAAAGTTTGCCCAGCAAACCTCCATCAGTGCCCGTTAATAAAGTAGTCCGGAGACCATCGCCTTGAAGCTAACTGCGAGCAGTTATAACTTCTGGTAAATTACTCATGAAGTTAAAAAAGAATAGACCCCTGTAACTCTTCTTTCGCGGTTTATAATGTCCCCATCGTCATTTCTCTTCATTTTTAACCGAAATCCTCGTCCAAATCCTCCCTATTCCTTACTTGTCCAGCATTCTCACGTCCATTACGACCTACAGTGTCCAACTGCCTCGTAATTTCCTCCTCCCGCCATCAACTGTGCCTCCTGATTGCCGCAACATGACAATAAAATATCAATACAATGTTGCTCAACCAAGAGTTTTAGGTTCTCAGTTTATGGATTGTGACAGCTGAGGAAAATAGGGAGAATAAATGGACATGTGCCACTAAGAAACAGTTAACTTGGGAAAAAAATAACCATTCCAAAAGTCATTTACCTATTCATGTATTGAGAAATATAATTCTAACTTTTTTCCAGCAAAAAAATGATTGTTCATTTATCATAACGATATTTTTTACAGAAAAATTACATATTCTTCTAGATTCATCCCATGTGTCATTACAAGGGTAGCAAGCATTTGTCGTAAACGGGACTACATGAAGCAAAACTCAAGTGATTTAAGAATAAAGGCAGTCTAAAAATTGGAATTCCCCGGAATTGGGGAATGTTTGATTTAATCTTTATCAATAAAATTCAGGGAGAGTATATTATTCAAAAGCGAAATTTGTAACCCGATTATTGAAATATTTTAATTTTCTACCATTCCAAATATATTTCATATGACCTTTTAAAACGGGGATATTGAAGAGTACCAATGGACGAATACAATACCCTTAACGGAGAATAATGCACTCAAGCTGGAATCCAACCCTCACCCCTCGGACATTTAACAGTAGATGACTTGACCCCTCCACAATCGGGGACGAAATGCAATGAATACGATACAATTCTGACGAGAGGATCATAAAACACGGAAAATATTTTAAGCGCAATACGAAAATTTTCAAATAAAAAGCTTGGGCACTATATTAAAGAAGTCCGAGCGAGATAGTTCCCTAGTCATAATAGAAACCATATTAGAACTAAACGTGTTAATTTCACCAGCTGTAGGACACACCAATTAAATATTGCATTATTTATGGTGCACTAATATAGTTTTATATGACACAAGTTGTAGGTAGTTAAATAAAAATATCTAAATAGGTCTTGAACTTGACTCATTTTTTTCGCGCTGTGCGTTTGAAACTTCATTCAAAACGGAAGGTTTTATGTGATACCTAAGAACCTACTGCGGTGACAAAATGATCAATTTTCAAATATAGATGAGAAAACTTACAAAATACATGCTGTTAGTTTTTTACGACATCTCAGTCTCAGAAATTCGTCATTTTGTAAATTATGTCTCTGGAGTGCATACACGCACCATGTCCCAAGTAAAAGGGCTGGTATCTTTTGGCAAATATCTCCGAAAGTAATGTGGTAGAGGTCCCTAGTTAAAAACTTACAATCTTCTATTAGTAAAATGCACAAACTTAGCGCACTAATAATATAAATCGATAATCAGCAACTCGTCGCTTGCAACTTCGCAATTGGACAGTTCGAACCATGTCACTGCATTCCATCTTGCCCATAGAGCATAGGAGGTTACCTTTGTAGAGCCACTGCCATGAATTGTTTCGCCGCGCCCAAACCATCATGTTCGAGTGACGCCCAATTGACGTCCACATTACTAACATTTCTACATTTCCAACGATTGACGATGGCCAAAAGCTGAAGATGTGGACGTAAGGGAGGGAGGAGGAAGGGGGGATTATAACTGCCCTCGTAACAGCGGCCAGCACTTCTTGCTTCTCGCCCGCACCCGCGATGACAAATCGTCAGCGACGAAGACCGAGAAAAAGGTTTCCTTCCATTTGGACGAAACAACCCGTTCATTCCACGGGGAGCAATCAAGGTAAGGAAAGTCAACGCTCTAACTCGTAAAATTCGCGCAATGCCCCCATAAGGAAGGAATGGCAATTTGGGAAAGGAAGCCAAGGGTGTGGATACAGAGCTGACAGGGCGAGAGACAGAAAGAATGGTTAGTATAGCGGCTGACATGTTAGGGGATCATGGGTCTGCTACGATAAACTGTCTTCTCCACCAGAGGACAGTGGTTCATTTCACAAGATGAGTCGATAGGTAAACTCTCGGTACAGTGATAAGGCTCATTGAAGTCATCGTTTTAAGGATGAAGTTCCCTCACGCTCGATGGCCATTCTCAAGATCAGCTCAGCCCTCTTAACTTGAAGGCGTTAATTTATGCAACTTGACAGGAAACCCGAGAAATACTAGTGGTATTTTCTAACGGGGAAGCCCCAGATACTTCACCATTACTCAGAAACCATAGATAAATATTTGGCCAAAATTCAGTCGGTAGAAAATTAGAAGAAGATAAAGGTAATGATTGAAGTCGATGAATCCCATGACGTCAAAGGCATTATTTTGTAAAGTCCCATGATTGAATGTTCCGCCTCGCCATTTTTTTAGGGTCGCGTGGGCAAAATAAATGCATACATCAATGCACTCTTCAATGCCTTAATCAGATTACAACTCCATCGTCCACTATTACCTCAAAGAGCGGGTTTCGCAAGGTATTAACAGCCATAAGTAAATCCTCTGCACCTTCTCAATAGTTTTGGTTTGGTATAATATATTATGGGGCTCTCTTCCTATATTTTCCCAAATCTCAAACCACGAGGTTTCTAAACATAATTATTTTTATAAATAGCGAAATACTTCTTACTAAGAAGTCAAGCAATCGGATAAATTACTCTATCCTCCTAAATACTAACAACTACACTTGCATTAGACATGGGTACTATCTGCAAGAAAAAAGAGCAGGACTATGAGCACCGTGAAAGAAAATGACCACCATAAAAAATATTGAACGAATTTTCAGAAATTGAGGGACTAAATTATATATTTTTGAAGATTTTTTTCCTACAATGTTAAGCTTGCAGGCTCCAAATGGATAAATTATATCCACCCGTACTGTATGTTTCACTAGGGAGAAGAAATTTCCAAAGGGTAAGGGTACCTTACGGAGACACAACAGACAAAATCCAGGAAATATACACATTCGAAATGAAGGTAGAAAGGAGGCAGTCTGTGAAAGATAAGAGTGAGGAATACAGAAAGGCTAAAAATGAACCAACCAATAGGGATGCGGACATGACAAAAAACTCTCTAGCCCCTCTCTAGTCGCCAATCGTCGGCAAGAAAACCTCGAGCAGACACCACGGATGGTGGCGTGCGCGATTTCTTCGACGGGGAATTGGCAAAATGCGGTACACCGCTGAAATGCCATTATGAAACATATCGTGGCGATTACCACAACAAGTTTAGGCAATACACGGTGAGTGCTCGATAATTTCAATCGATACACCTTGGGCAAAAAGACCGGTTTTTCGGGGCGATAAGCAAAAAGGCGATATATATCTCATTTCGCCGGAAGTAATCCATTGTTAAGGGTATATGACTGCGATGAGGCGTCGAGGAATGATTGTCTTTATCCACTTTTTCTTCGGCGGGTAACCCCACCTGCCCCGGGTAGCGACACGTACCGTCAAGTCGGGCAGTGGCTACTTTCCGTGAGAATTCTGTGAAACATTCATCTCATGGAGAGGATTCAGAGAGAAATAATCATACCACAAAAAGGATGCGAATATATTTCGTTTTCAACGGCTTAAAGAGTGGCGAAAACCATTTTATGCGTGGAATTAGGCCATGAAAAGGATAATTAAGATAGCAGATAAAGGCACAATAAACAAGCACATGAAAATACAATTTTAAAGGTGCAGCAGATTGTGACATTAAAACACTTCCTAAAAATTTAAAATACCTTTCCTCTCGAAGCTTAATAACGAAAGGCAGAACATTTTTTTGTTATAAGATGCACGATAGCCCGTAAAAGAAAAAATTGCACTGCATATGGAAAAGGCCACATACCATTCCCGTCAACAAACAAAAACGCCTGAATTGCGAAAAGTATCCCACTACCGCCCCAGGAAAAAATGTTCTCAAATCCATCAGCTATAAATGAGCACTTCCATTATTGGCAAAGAACACCTGCATTAACAGATGAACCAAAGACCTTCGAGACCAATCCATCACATTCAGTCTTCGAGAGCAGCAACGTTGTGAACTGGAGTAAAACTATCAATGGGAATTATCGAAGAAGGCATTTGGATTTTACTGCACACATTCATTAGAAACATTCTATCACTGATGAAGGTGCGGGCGACCCACCGAAAATTTTAAACTCGTGAGTTTGCTTTTTATATGTTTTATGTTTAGTGTCACCCTGTGAAGAAGTTTTATATATATATATATATATATATATATATATATATATATATATATATATATATATATATATATATATATATATATATATATATATATATATATATATATATATATATATATATATATATATATATATATATATATATATACGAGTAAATGGGTGCTTGCTGTTAGCAAGCAAGGGGGGTTTCTGCATTATTTTACACTTTAAGTATCGAAAAATGAATGCATCATCCTTCCAAACCAATGAAAGCTCTCAAGTCTGCGTGCTACATGCAAGCAAAGAAATATATTATGGAATTCTCGAAATGAATTTCACGGTCCATGAGGTACCTGACAGTTCTAGTACAAATCATATTATCTCTCATCCGGTAATTAACGACATTTCAAAATACTAAAGTCAGTGAAATAAAAGGAACGTGGAACCACTGCAAGTTCAACATGACTTTATTTGATGGCCTTTCTACGTTAGATATTCCTTTCAGTACAGCATACTTAATAAGGTCTAATATGAAAACTTTATAATAGAACTTCGATCCGAATCGACAATTTTAATATGCTAAATTTTGTGTTAAATTTTTCTTTTTCAATCTTCTATATGAATTGCACATGCTTTAGAATGAAAACTAAAATATCATGAAGATTGGTTGGTTAAAGTTGGTCATCAAACCTACGGTAGAGGTTAGGAAAAAGTTGAAGAAATTATACCCAGTACTTAGCAGCGATGTATTAATAGCACCTGACCATTTAATGATGCCTATATGGGTGCTTGAAATTTGCAAGCAAGGGTGGGGGGAGTGCTAGACGATGATACTCTTTAAATAAGGAAAAAAAATGAAAGCTCTCAAGTCTGCGGGCTACATGCAAGCAAAGAAAAATATAATTCTCGAAAATGAAATACGCGCCCCATGAGGTATGGATACCAGACAGTTCTAGTACAAACTTATATTGTATGTCATCCGGTAATTAGCGACTTTTCATAATACTATAATCAGTACACCGAAACGAACGTGGTACCACTGGAAGATTATCATAACCTCATTTGACGGCATATAAGACGTTCTTCTACGTTAGATATTTCATTTCAGTACATCATACTTAATAAGAGTCATGAAGAGAGAAGAAGAGAATAAGAGTCAAAGAACATGAAGAATTTTACTATATATATTCGATCGGAATCGAGATTTTTAATATACTAATTTTCATGTTCAATTTTTTTTCTCTTCCAATCTTCTACATGAACTGCTCAATTTTTTAATGAAAACTACAATATCATGAAGCTTGGTTGGTGGAAATTGGTCATCAAAGGTACGGTAGAGGCCAGGACAAATTTGAAGAAATTATACCCAGTATTTAGCAGTGCGAAAAATGGCAAAGGGAAGAGTAAATTTCATTCACTTAGGATACCTAACACATATATGTAAAGCTATCGATTGCAATATCTCGAAGCCGTATCGACTTTTTTAACTTTTCCGATTTTACCCCAAATCAAAACATAAATATAACCCTTCCCTGAAACTGGCCCGCCTAGCTTAGTTCCAAACCTGAGTCGACACTCGGCTAGGCGACAATGGAAAAAATCCATAGCAACGAAAGTGAAAAAAATTCTAAAATCCCTAATAAAAGTTTAAAAATATCAGTTTGACGGTAGGTAGGAAAAAATCGATTGAAAGAATAAGATTCTTCAAACATTCAGCCTCATACTTGTGAAAGAATCAGTCCTGTAACTTAATTATTTCATATTTTAATGAACGAAAGAAAAATGGTCTACACTTAAATTTTTCGTTTTTTCCATATAATCCCATGTGAAGCTTTCGATTGCAATAAATCGAAGCCTAATCGACTTTTTTAACTTTTTCGATTTTTTCCCAACTCGACACATGACTCCAACTCTATCCTGAAAATTTCACCCACCTAGCTCGTTTAGAAATGCCCAGGAATTTTGATGAGTCAGTCAGTCAGTCAGTCAGTCAGTCAGTCAGTCAGTCAGTCAGTCAGTCAGTTTTGTAGCTTTATATATATTAATAATATATAAATGAATGTGAAAATACTATGCGCTCGTTCGAGGAGGAGAATGAACATAAATAGCTTGCATAATTAGCGGATTTCTCGATATGTCCCAGAACGCTGTCGTTAACAAACACCACTGCCTGTTCACTGAACGTGTAACCAGTCAATACACCAGGGGCGCAGGATCACTTAATATACAGTCTACTCTTACGCCTGTTTTGGTAGCACACGGCAGAAATGACCAAACGTTTCCGATTGCTTCCCTACTGCTAGCCTATTCTAAAATAAAATAGAAACGACGACGTTCCCCGACATCGCGCTTCACCTTAAGCCGACTCCAGCGGCTGAAGACCTCCGCTCTAGGAAAGGTAATCTTCCAGGGGAGATCCAAGCGCGGATGCCCGCCAGCTGACCTTGCAATGCATCAGCTCACGGGTAATACACAAGGAGGTTGAAATTCACTGGAGAGGGAGGGAGGCTGCGGGTTAATATGCACAGGACGGGAGAGCGACATGAATAGATTCGCTCATGAGGCAGGAAGGCCACGGCCAATGCATTAAAATCGTCATGGATTTAAAGGTCGTAACCTCAACTGCTCGATTATGGCAAATTATCAACCAGTATTTATAATCAACTGATAAGAGTGATGCATATTTAGTAAGTTATGGTTTGATAATTCACTAAATTCCAATGGATGTTGTATTCTCACGCAGCATAATGATGAAAACTTCAGTCGCTGGCGATGTTTTCATAAGATTTTATGAGTGACAAAAAGGGACAAGAGCTCATGGAGGGCATTTATTTTCGGAATTTTCACGGAAATTTATTTTATTTATAATTATACGATATTTTTAAGAGCATGGAATTTAGATAGAACAAAGGAAGACCATTTCAGGTAGTCCGAGCGAGGTAGTTCCCTAGTCATAATAAAGACCATATTCGAATTATACCTTTTCATTTCACCAGCTGTGAGGCACATCAATTACATATTGCATTATGAATGGTGCAATAAAATAGTTTTATAAGACAGAAATTGTAAGTAATTTATATAATAAGTAATTGTACGTAGAAAATATCTAAATAAGTCTATTACTTGGCTCAATTTTTTCACGCGGTACGTTTGAAACTCCTTTAAAACGGAAGGATTTTTGTGATCCCGAAGAATTAACTGCGGTGACAATATGATTAATTTTCAAAAATAGTTGAGAAAATACACGAACTACACGCTGTTAGTTATTTTTACGACATCTAATAGCTAGAAATTCCTCATTTTGTAAATAATGACTCTCTGGAGTGCATACACGTACAATTTCCCATGTAAAAGGGATGGTATTTCTTGGCAAATATCTCCGAAAGTTAAGTGGTAAGGGGTTTAATTTTTTATGTCAATGGAAAGGTGATATATTTTTCTTTGAAATGAGACCAAATTCATTGATTTCCAAGTAAAATGGTATTTCGCTCAAATTTCCTTAACGCGATGCAAGCTGACAAACAAAGATGGAGGAACGTGGAACAACAAGAACATCTACTAGATATCGCCTTCAAAAGGAACATATTTCTTTCTTCTTTTCTTCTTTGGGTATGAGCCGGAAAAATAAGAGAGGGGTTGACGAAAGGGTAAGATAAACACACGCACACGTCCGCAGTTATGCAAAAAAGAGATTGTGTGCGTGAGGGGCGACGCCCAGGACCGAAATGCGATTCGCCAGACGGGACACCATAAGGAGGCCTCCGCAAACAGTCCCTCCCGAGAGTAGTGCAAACAGTGAGCGTCGCGCGACACAGGGACAAATGCGGCGGCGGCCGCCGGCACAGGTCCCGCCCCGGGATGCCCGACGGGGCGGAGTGCGACTGCGGTGCGGACTCGGCGGCTCGCGTCGAACAATCGCATCGCAGGATTACTCGGCAGAACGCGCGAATGCACATTAATGCACATTCGATTTGCAGCGAGGAAAAAAAATGCCCGCATCATCCGCGGCAGTCCTTGACAGCGCATATCATTCGAGACATGACGAGCTGAAGGGTGCCCGCCGCCATCTGTCTGCAACCTGGGTGGTAGTAAGGCTTAACTCGGCGATAACAAATGCGAGGACACATTTCTTTCTTCGATGCACTCCCTGAAACTTGATCGAGTTCCCTCGATAGAGCGAAATGCACAGACTACGAGATGCAGGAGGAAAACCGCAGTGTTTCACAATTCTGCAGACTCACGAGTGGGTCCTCGTCAGTGTATTTAAGGTAGTTTGAGCGAAATATCATTTTACTTTTAAATCAATGAATTTGGTCTCATTTTAAAGAAAAATATCTCACCCTTCTAATGACACCAAAAATTCAACCCTTACCACATCAATTTCAGAGATATTTGCCCGAAAATACCAGCCCTTTTACATGGGAAATGGTACGTGTATGCACTCCAGAGAGACATAAAATAAATTCCTCGAAATAAATTCCTGGGATCGTCCTTGATTCCGCCTCAAGGGAACTTTTAGCATAACCATAGAAAAAGGAACATAGCCAACTCCACGAAACCTGAATTTCAGCTTATTCTTATCTCAGGCACTAATTTATCGCTGAAAAGTCACTTAATTTTTCGTTTTTCAGATTCATGAGCACGCTATAGGAGAACCTACCGAGCAATAAACTGTAGCCATACAATGAATGGAACATGTGACTTCGAATACCGTAAGTGTCGAAAAATAGACGAGAACGGAGTTTGTGCTTTTTTTCAGTTAACCGAATCCTAACCTTCAATACCATATGCCGTATTCTTTGACTTCTTAGTAGGCTACTATCGGCTTAGTGGCGCACTAACTAGTCGCCCACTAGCAAAATGGTATTCATAGACCGCAACAAAGAAGTGTGCTACTATTTTAGTAGCTGATTCTTAAACACTCTCCGCCTGGTTGAGAGTCGCTACTAAATATGGCGGTCTATCACAAGCGATCTACCTCGGGTGATAAACTGAAGCCATAATGGTTATTTTTGGCGAAAATGTCAAAGACACATCTTGAATTGCTTTTCTCAAGTCTGCCACATGCGGCGGGTGGTGTTGCTGCTGGATCAAGCTTAACATTTTAATTATCAGCACTTAAGTGTGTCACGCCGTGTTATGGTACACAGTAGTGCTTCGCTACAATTAGTAGTAGTGTGTTAAATTCAACGAAAGTGAAATGATTACTGTGGTTTCGAGCGTCGAAAGGTGCTTACCACAACTTATTCATATAGTAAAATCAGTGCTACGCTTCACAGCATAATTAAGTGCATAAATCCATAAGTATGTGTTGACTGGATTTCAAGATGCCAATTTAATTTTTAGATTCTTCGGGCCATAGTGCCGTTCATTAGTGAAATAATATGAATACTCTATGAGCATATAACCCTTTTATAAATAATGCATCGAGGAGGAAGCCTCGTAAAAAATTTACAAGTGCGTATAAGTTGTCGTGATTACTGCATCACGTTAGGTGCTTCAGAGTAATTAATCCGAGAATATTACTCTTCGGCTGTCATTGAAAAAAGTGTCTTATGTTGATATAAATACGAGCAACATGCTTTCTTAATGAAATGTAGGCATTTCACATATGTAGTAATATAATTTTAAGCCTGTTCACAGCAGATCGCTGGCTGTTTACATTCTGACGCAAATTCATATTTCGTTTCGATTTTGTTTTGGTTACAGAGCGTTGTCATGGTTTCCACTGTAAAAAAGGTGTTCTTTCAGTGCTTCAGTTTATAGCATCAAATTATTTTCTTTTGTTCTCCCTAATATATGTGAAATAAGTTGCGTTTCATTTAATACTCAAAAAGGATTCGTGAAGAGACAAATAAATTCTCACATTAAAGCGTGACGTTGTATGCTGTATCGTTTGCATGTTCATTTACCGTTTGTAATATGATTAGTCTGAGAATGTGACATATGTCACATTTTCTGATTAAAAGAAACTTATCAGCTAGTAATTTATAGCTAAAATGTTCCATTTTAAGTGTTATTTTTATTTAAGGAACGGTGAATACCTTGCATTTATTGAGTAAGTATGATTGATGCATGACACACGAATTCACGTTTAGAGAAGCCCGTGGCAGTGTTACCGAGCGTTGCTTCATTGTATTAATGTAGACAAAATTATACCCCACTTAAAATTTTATACTCCACTGCGATAGTGGAGTGACAAGGTTAGTCGACTTACTAGCGCGTTTTTGCCGAAATCTATAAATACGGCCGCACACAACGTTTTCCACTCAGACAAGGGCGCATAACGATGTTCAATGAAAGATTAATTGAAAAAGAAGTTGCAATCATGAATTACATCATCAAAGAATTGGCTAGAATCTTCTTAATAAGCACAGGGGTATTTAAAAGAATATGGTTTTTCATTAATATTTTAGGTGACCCATCCTCCTCATATTTCATTGATTTGAAAATTTCATTTTTTAAATTCCTAAAATCCATTCGAAAACATGAAACTCAAGATTCAAGAAAGTCGAAAGTTTTGAGGGCAATTGAGAATATCTATTCGCAATTGAGATAAAAATACACGACTCAAGACTCAACTCCTCCACTTCCCACATCATCCCATGAATGAATTACGAATGCTGTTGCCCTGGGACACATCAGGCAAGTAGCCCCGCGTAGAGGTAGACCGCTGTCAACCAGCTAGACACATATTATGCGCAGTGAGAGTGTGTGTGGTGTGAGACGCGGACATTCCCTAGAGGCGCCGTAAACACATGTCATCTCCGGAGGACGCGCGACGGACCCTGATATCCCTGCACCGCGCCGTGGAGTGATTCAGTCGACGGGCACTTGCCAGTTCCGCACGTTTCTTCCTTGTGACCGGGGCGTCGTCGTAGTCTTCCGCCCTCGGTCGTCCCACAGACGTCAGGGACCGAGGGACACTGGAAGTGCCCTCGACGCACCACGGCGGCCACTGGCGTCTTCTCATCGTGACCCGGCGAAAAAGAAGCCGCGATCCTCGTCAATGAGAAGAGCAGACACGAGGCAGCTTCTCCGTCCGGTTTTACGGCTCTCGTAATGCTTTCGTGGTGCCCCACTGGTACAGGTGCGAGGCCGAAGTTTTGCGACTCATGGAAACACGATGACCGGGGATAAGATCGAGTTCTGTCACGGTGACGGGCGCACAAACGCGATGCGGACATTTAAATTTTCGTCGGGGATTATTGGGGCGGCCGGGATTAACAGCCGACGAGCTACTGGGCGACTTTCATCGCTTTTATTCGATACGCACCCCGAAATTTAATCGATTTAATTGAATGAGACGATATTTATACCGTGGAATGCAATCGAATCCACTCTTTTTCTGAAGGAGACTAGTAGTGCCTACCTATGCGCCCTGATAACAAGTGTACATCTTTTTCACTTTTATAAAACCATAATTTGAAAAAAAATTTTGCTTGTAAACTCAAGTTCTATGAATTGTGTTGTTTCTGACCTAAGTCAGAAAATTCAACGCCACTAAAAAATCAACTATGTATTTTTCATAGGTTTAATAGACGCATGAATGGCTTCGTCAAGTAGTCGATGTTATCAGGCGTATCTATCAGAAGTGCGACACCATCAAATAGGCGACATGATTAAATTTAATTAATTATCGGTCGTGAAATAAATTAATAAGTGGAAAACACATGATTTAAGGTTTTAGGTTCAATTTAAAGGGTGGTTTTAGGAGACACATTCGATATTAGTAAGACCGTTTACGAATATATAGTTTCCTCCATATTTGTAATCGCGTCTGTTTAACCATTCGTCCATTGTAGTTCCTTCATTCTTGTGTGTGTTCGTATGTGGAAACGGAAAGAGAGAAACATCTGCACATCGGCTTAATGACGGCACTTTCATGTTGTGATGATTTCCCACAATATTAAAGGTAAATAGGAGGATAGATTCAAATCACAGCGTCAGTTGTAACGAGGACATAGTCCCAAATACTACCCGAGGAAAACATCCTGGTAATAAAACATGCCCTCCAAATACTTGTAAACCTAAAGCGGTTCACGAAACACGAAGAACCAACTGCATTATGCGATTCAACAACTCATGCACGACGGCCACGTTAAGTAGGCATGGAAACGTGGTCCACTACAGCTAGCGACATGAAGCGAATTTTTCCTTCCCGTCATTCGGCGTGCTTCCAGAGATGAGCGCACATAAAACGGGTTTTGTTTCGACAGCCAAGACGCCATTTTTCTCTCACTCCGACGACTATGATCCTGCCGACGTTTAGACCGAATCGAAGGTTAAGATCATTCACGTTCGACCAAAGGACTTGGCGTAAAAAAAGAGTGAGCTCGTTCCTCGGAACACGGGATGTGACCGGGAGTTGGTGCGGCGGAGTGATGAGGGCCGGATCGCGAGCGTCGCCCGAGCGGGCGCGGTCGGCGCCAAAGTCGGGCGAAACGCCGCGAGCCCACGCGCCCTGCGCACCATCGACGGCGGAACCAAGAGCCATCGACCACCGAATGACGGCCAGCGACGTGAAATGGGGAGGTCAGCCACCGTCCGTCCATCCCTCCCCTTCCCCTCATAATTCCCTCGAGAGTACGATGAGCGCGATCCAAGAAATAATCGAAAGCCTACACGCAACTGATGGAAACGCTCACTGAAAACCCATCGCAGAAGTCATTTACTTTTAAACAAATAAGAAATAAACCGTCGACGCAGCGATGGTGTTTTAATCAAAATAGTTAGTGGTGGGTCAATTGTGATGGAATCATGATAATTACAAGGTACATTCAGAAAGTAAGATCCATTTTTTATTTATTGCCACCGCTGCGCTGTGATCTCAGTTTCGCAAATGCGCGATACTTACATTTACAGGAGTTGACGCCATTATGAGTCAGCTGATTGTTGTGTACGCTTCATTGTTTTTGTATGAAATGGCGAATGAAGTAGAGAATCCAGCCACCGAGGGGAGCTCACCAGCGGTATTGTTTTGATTCATGACAATGCCCACTCTCACGCCATGCATACGACACAACAACTTACGCAGAAATTTGATTGGGCAACCACCCTCCATACAACCCGGATGATGCTCCTATTGACTTCCATGTTTTTCTGTACCTGAAAACGAGCACTGGCGGCAAGATGTTCAACGATGACGACGAGATCAAAGAATGTCCTCAATTGGTTTTTATCACTGGTGCTACCTTTTTAAAAGAGGGAATACAAAAGCTGGTGCCGCGCTGCGAAAGGTGCCTACAAAATAGTGGGGGGTTGAGCAGAAAAATAGATAAAGGTCTACTAATTTGTTCACTATAAATATTTTTTCTGAATATATACTTGTTTTCTTTGGCCTATCAAAAGGAACTTACTTTCTGGATGTACCTCGTATTTTGATACTCTCACTTATTTCACACTCGGAGTAATTTACAATTCACTTACAACTCAAAACTTTGTCGTTTGGCGCATCAGCCATATAAATTCTTCACTATATCGACAAAAAATGACACACAATAAACTGCCAGAGGAAAATCGAAAGTCATTACATCAGTCGATCAGTTCAAGATAAATCTGAAATTACTTGGATGAAAATTAGCAAATATTTAGCAAAAACTGCAGGTCACCAAAAAGTACTCCTTCTCACTTAATTGCAAAGTAGACTAGCCGGATAATCGTACGCGTGTGCTGAATGTGTATGTAATGGACATGAGAAGTGATTGCGGAAAAAGTAGATTTAGGAATGAGTGGATGATGAGAAAATGTGGATCGGAAGCTCCAGTGATGGACATGATATATAAAAGGAGTGCGCTTCTTTGGGGTGACCACAGTCAAGAGAATGGACGGGGGTCAAAAAAACGAAACAGATTCATGATTGAGGAGTGAATGGAGAGAGAGAGAGAGAGAGGATAGGGGAGACCGAGGAAGCGATGGGTGAACGTGGTATACGGTGAAAGATCATCTTAAGGCAAGGAAGATTAGGATCCTTAAAAATGAGAGGAAGCGTATGAAACAATGCACGAGGGGAACTGAGACAAAACAGGTATGCAGAGATGGAAAATGTTCTAAACGTACAGTCAGCTATCATACACCTATCAGCTGGAATTTAACTTTTATGACCGCGCGTATCTCGAAATAGAATGGCTTGACGGACATGAACGTACGCCATAAATGTTAATTTCAACGTAAAATTTTCAATTAACTTCTACAACAATATCGGAATTAAGAGTTTGTAGGTTTGTCTCAGCTTAACTGGAAGCCATTTGGAATCAAACTCTAAATCATCAGAAATAATATCGAGTTTAGATCGACCAAGGAGAGTCTTTCATCGCAAAATACACATCGCTACGATAGCATATTGACCTTTAAACACACGTAAAAACGAAAAGCACCAGATCGTCATGTGCTTCGGAGTACTTAAGGCCTCTATGGAAGCTCACGCAAAAGCAGAAAAAATAGGCCGAATTATTCATCTACGTCCAATACACGTACCTAAACGCAAGGCAAAATATAGCTACGCCAAAGATTAGCAGGGTTGTAATATTTCTCTTAATCTCTCTATCTTCACAAACGTATGTAGGTATATACAATCCTTTTTTCGCGAGGGCAATGCGGCTTTTCTGGTGTAACCGAGGACACAAAGCGGCGCGCGTAGGATCCGGACAGCCGAGACCAAAAGAACTCCCACCGGATCCAAAATGGCGGCGCCACGGAGGGAATTCCAGGCAATCGGAGACGAAAAGACTTGAATCCTCGTGGGAGCAGTATAACAGTGGCTGGCAGCAAAGGGAAGGCTGGAGGGGGGGATTTTTCTTCACGGTAATCGTCTTGCGCGGAGGACAGGCCATTGTCGCCGAGGAGGGGTGACCGAACGGGGTGGGGTTGACTTTTCACCTGACGCGACAGAGACAGACAGACGTGAGGCTCTGCCCTCCGTAACGGAAGAACTGCTTGAGTTATTTACTCGCCGCGTTCCACCGAGCGGAAACGGCCAATCAGTCAGCCGGCACGCGGGAGTTCGACAAAGCGGCGCTCCTCGGTTCGATTCCCGCGGGAGCCACCTAAGTGGCACGCCGCCTTCGCAAAGGGGGTCGATTCCTGTTCCGGGCCTTGGCCTTCTGGCAATGTCGATGGCGGATGCATTAGCCGCATTGTGTCAACTGGCAATGCCATGACCGAACCACAGGCGATTACGGCACATCCACCGAAACAATGCCAAGAAACTATGCAAGTCTAGCATACACAGCGATGATCACGACCACTTAGCCCGATTGCGCCAATCGAATGAATGAGAGGCCTGCTTTATTATAGATATTCATTCAAAGAGTGGGCAAAGTCCTCACCAATAAAGCAGAAATTCGACCAGTTCTTGGGTAAAGTGAGTGAGAATACAATACGTTCATTTATAAGCAGTAACCTTGTCACTGAATGATATGGATATTGGCAGTCCCAGTATAATTAATTTAACGGATAAATGCACATAATGAAGGGCAAAACGGACATTTATTTCAAGACAATACTTTAATAGCTCTAAATAAATTATAAATTTTCCAGCGCTCCATTTCTACTACATGAATGCATAAGAGATGATGCTCGTCCAATCCAAAAATGCCCCTGAAGTCATAAGGAACACAACGAGATGGAGATTGAATTTTGAACTAAAGGTATTTTATGTAGGATCATATTTAAGCACCTATGCAATGATGATACTCCTCAAAAATCCGCAGAGCGGCACAATTCACGAATAATGACAGAAGGGTTGTCAACAAACATACTACGACATTACAGAAACCCAAATTAGTTTATATATTTCCTTCTAAAAAGGTCCACTGCACGAGAAGGGCTACAAAATAGTCTTCGAATAGAATGCTGCGGTGTGTCAACGTCACCTCAGCAATTCATCAGTCATTTAGGACCAATTGTAACTCCAGCATTAACTTTAGCGAATGCCCAGCGGCAAACGACGGGTAAATGAACAGACGGCAAGAATACTACACGAAACCGATTTGCAGCAAACAAGTTGTAGATATGACATGAAATTAATCGCTGAAATCATAAGAAATAATAGTTTTTCCCATAAAATCAAGATATTTCCAACTATTCCCTGTGACTGAAGGCCTGAGTTTACACTACACCTACTCTGGAGCAAGAAAACTGTATCTATGCCATGCATTGCGAGCAAATGAAGGGAAACACTGAGAAGACATAGGGTGACAACAGTTTTAGGTAGCGAGCAGGCAATAAGGTGAGGTACCCTCATTGGAAAAGCTAACCAGAGACATATTACGGATGTTCAGGTTGCATTACGAAAAGCTACATCTTGTTGGACGAATAACTCTCAAGGAAAATCTCCATGCAAGCGGTTAATACCGAGGAAATGTTTATGCAAAGCTAATTATAATTGTAAATAGTTTTTTTTATTAAGGCTCATATAGGACTAAATTATGGTTTAAACATTTCTACAAATCGAGACCCGTAAAAGTGATCATTCTGCATTAGTTTCGACACTCGCGCCCGTCATTCTAACAGGCGTAAGCTTTACGAATGAATAAGAACACTTCATTTAACGCCAAGAATTTTCTTTCAGGTACCAACAATTTAGACACATCAGTTACCTGGTGATGACACCAAGTATCAAAACCAGTCGTAACTGATTAAAAATTGGTGGAATAAAACGAAAGGAACTCTTCTTTCTCATTAATTAAAAAGAACAAAGTTGAGACGGACACCGTTGAGCACAGTTTTAAGTTTCATGACGTGACTGTAAACAGCAAGATTTAAAGAAAACCAAGTATCCAGATGAAATACTTAACGATGAGCACAAGTTTAAGCACACCAAAAATTAGCGGTAATGACTCATGAGTCAGGGCTTTCTATTCCGAACCAATTGCATGAACTCTCACGTTCAAAGCTTCGTCTCCTGCCCGCAATGTTGATCATCCCCGGAGGGATAATAAACGACACGTTCGATTGAAAGCAGTGCGCTTCGATATTGACGCAACCTTCCCTCGACGACGCATATACCTAGTGAGCCAGGAGCCAGGGTCAAGAGCAGCGAGCGGGCTGACGCCGGCAAACGGGTTGGGGATTAGCCGCGGACGAGTGCGCCGGTTCGGAGGGAAGAACTCGCACCGCCGGGGAAATATCACCGAGGGCGCTCAAAGATAACAAGGCGAGAGCCAAGAAAGCCAAGAGGGATTCTCTATACTCGTTGGCGAGAGCACTCAGCATATCCTTCGGGTCGAAGCGATGTCGCAGAGGGCGGCGGTTCAGACAATACTTCAGACGGCTTCACCGCGCGGGCATCCACACTCAAAATGCCCGAAACGACTTGCGCACCCGCATCCTAACGCCCCTTAACTTTAATTAGGGTCCATTTATTCTCTTAATTGGCCATTTAATACTGGATTGCAAAGGGATATTAATCAATAGACGGGTCCAATAAATAAAAAAATGCTGTCTGAAATCTCTGATACTTAGAAGACTAAGCTTAAATGGAGCCATTACATGACATAGCCTCCAGCAAAAGATAATACAAAGAAAAATGATTTGCAAAGAATTGCCAATGAAGTTCCCAATGAGGGCTCTTAAACAAGGAATTAAGGCGGAATTAAGCTTTGGGTAACGAAAATTTTGCGGTACCAAAATTAATTAGCCACGAAAATGCGACAGTGAAGTATTAAAAAAAACAACATTATTCACACAATTTAAGGACGGATTATGCTCGATTGTAATGTTAGGTGGAACATTATTTGCAAAATACGTTGACTGCACTTTCGAGTGTGAAGATGCCATCTACTCTCTTAACTAATCTACGAATGACAAGAAACAATATTTACGAAAGACTTGAAAGTAAAGTCTCCCAATTTTCGTGAGTGATACGCGTATGATAGAGAATTATTAGTGATCTACTAGTGAGTAATTTTTGAATATGGTTATTGATATTGCGGGTTTAATATTTTCACTCATTGTTCCACGACGACTGTATCTAGCTTTATCCATAATACGCACGTACACTCACACATATATACTGATACGAGAGAACATATAGATAGTGTTTCTCAGCTTTCAGAGGGATAAGGTTGGGGGCCGCTATAGACTCAAGAGGCTACGCGCTAGACTTATTTTGAGTGAGAAATTCAGAAATGGTGTGTTTTAGGGCGACACAGAGAATATCAATTTGACGCCACACAACATTTCTAGGTCCGGCAGAAGCGAGATATACTGCCGAACACATACATACAAAATTCTCACCTTTCACGCATAATAGGCGACCACAATAAAACCGGAGCTCCACATAAGGTAGTGCGAGCGATATAGTTATTATAGTGACCATATTCGAATTATACGTTTTAATTTCACCAGCTGTAGGACACATGAATTAAATATTGCATTATTAATGGTGCCATAATATAGCTTTACATGACAGAAATGGCAAGTAATTAAATGAAAATATCAAAATAAGTCATTAACTTGACTCATTTTTTGCACACGGTACTATTGAAACACCATCAAAACGAAAGGTTTATTGTGATCCCGCAGAATTTACTGCGGTGACAATATGATTATTTTTCAAATATAGTTGAGAAAACACACAAACTACACACTGTTGATTTTTTGACAAGATCCAAGTGTTAGAAATACCTCATTTTCTAAATAATGTCTCTCTGGAGTGCATACACGTACCATTTCCTATGTAAAAGGGCTGGTTTTTTTGGCAAATAACTCCGAAAGTAATTTGGTAAGAGGTAGAATTTTTTATGTCAATGGATGGGTGATATATTTTTCTTTAAAATGAGACCAAATTCCATCATTTCTAGGTAAAACGATATTTCGCTCAAACTACCTTAAAACACACCCATAATGCACTTCACCATTTCACCTCCCAAACCTATTATGTCCTACGTTTACAAAAACGCATAATTACGCTTACAAATCTAGGAAGTACATATCTACCGTTAAACGTCAGCTTTCGATAATTACTGTACACAAAATTTGGAGATTTCCGGGAAAGCAGAGTTTAATGCATCCATATAACTTTGAATTTAAGCTTTTTACTCCAATTTTAATCTCAATGGCCTTGAGAAGCACTCCAGAGTGGAATCACACGACTTCGTTATCAGAGTAACCGATAGTTTGAAGTGGACTGATTGTAAATAGTCGAAAAAAAGACTCATCGCAATACTCACGGCCGAATTGCTCTCAGAAATCTTCATCGTGAAAGACATCGCTTTAACGCCCAAAAAAGTATCCTATCCTTTGGAGCTGTTTTCAAAGTTATTTTGGTAATAATATTCAATTTTTCATACCTATTTCACGTTTCCCCAGAATGAATTAATTATTGAATCAATCAATAAATTTAAGTATTTTGAACACCTCGGCTTTCTTTTCCCGTCGAAATTTTTATTATCTATATTAAGAATGTCCACTAATACACGTACTGTTATTCTTTTCATTGCCAAATGCATGCATCTATAAATCAGGATATTTTATGATTAATTTGCTATGTGACATTTAAAATATAAATTGCAATTATTATAACACTTTCTGACATTTTTAAGGAAGGTTGTAAGACGCTAGATGGCCGTTTCTCCTTTTCAAAGAGCGTACCATAATATAATAATTGAAATGTTGCTTTGAAATCGTCATAGAAAACAAGTACGTCATCAATTATAACAAATGAGATGGGGTCAACCAATTTGGAATAGCCATTCAAGGTTCTATCATTCGTCATTCCTCTCTATCCTTCATCGTTCTCCGTGCAACCACCCTTGACTTTAATTCAATGCCAAACACCTCAGATAGAAGTTATGTTTCCTCCCACTATAGTATTCAAAAGAGTACTATGAATCAATAACCGAAATTTCTGCTTCTTTGCCAACAAACCACCCACATTTTCACCTTCCCCTCCAAAATTTGAACGAACGGACGATCATTATATAATACTTAAGTTCAGTATTTTTCATTTTCACGACCAAATTGGATAACCAACACCGACAGTAAAAATTGCGCAGCTCTTCGTTAAGGTAGACAAGTTGTTTTTCTCTGAACGCAGAATCATTCAGCAAATGAAACCAAATAGATCAAATCGACTGCATTACGAGCTTGGTATACAACATGGCTGGAACATCAACGGAAATACAAAAGAATTTTAAATTATCTCAAATAAGAAACTGTAAAGGAATACTCAGCGATGCCGATTGGATATTTCGCGCACCCTGTCCAGTTGAAGTGGACGTTAAAAACAAAGCAAACTATATCCGAACCGGTTATACTGGCTTGATAATACTTTTCTACAGATGGGAATGAAATTATACTGACGTCTGAAGCGGTGAATTCGAGTTACACGCAGAGCCAAACACGTAACCTTAGATGTGGAAATCATAAAACAATATTAAACGAAACCAGAGCAGCGTTCGACAAACCCAATTTCTTTTGGATGAAACCTCTGATGTTTTCTCGCAGCGGATGATCTTAGTTTAGGATATCACAACATTGATTAGTGCAGATGAATGAAGGATCGTCCAGTGAGTATCGCATTTACCAGCGTCGAGGATGCACCCTAGTTTTTAAGAGAACTATTTTTTTAAATTATATAATTCATTCAAAATCGATGAAATATACAGTTTTACTATACTAATCTAATTTATTCACTTAATAACGGAAATTCAATACTCTTAGTTTATACGTCATACACAAGTCTCCAGCCCACTTCACGAGACAGTCTCATAACCTTCCTTTAGAATCACGGTAGACCTAATTATAACATAACCTTTGGCCTCGAAGGCGCACTTTAAATTTAGGAGAAAAAGTGCCAGGTAAAAACCGCGTTCTCGACACCACATAGTGGTCTGAAACCGGTGGAAAATTATTACTTATATTTATTTATCCTGGGTTGGATGGGACAGAACCATCCCATCTTCCCCCAACCCAGTTTACATACACAGGCACCAATGTCCTGGGCAGATAATATTCTACCCAGGCGGGGCTCGAACCCGCGACCCTCGGGTTAGCAGCCTAGGACTTTACCCCACCGCCACTGGGGCCGAAAGTGGGAAAAAGAGTATGTTTTCAGTTTGAATATTCCAACTATTACTGCACCGCCATTCTCCAATCAAAAATCTCCACCGGGCTTTAATCCCCGTAAAATTTTAACCTCTT
This sequence comes from Ceriagrion tenellum, assembly GCA_963169105.1. Lineage (NCBI taxonomy): Eukaryota > Metazoa > Arthropoda > Insecta > Odonata > Coenagrionidae > Ceriagrion > Ceriagrion tenellum. Next base: position 139,129,179 of record OY720639.1, on the reverse strand, counting down.
TTACCGATTAATTCCCTTCGATATGTTACCTTGAGTACCTACTCTCGGCTCCATTTGCGGAGCGCTTCTTGGGTCAAACTTTAACAGAGTAGAGCAACAGGTGAAAAAATGCAAAAAAATTCCATAAACCATTGTAAATAGCAAACCGCCCTCTATTCATAGATAAAATGACGAACATTTTATGCCTCACATCAACCACAATTACCCTACCTTTTTCGTTTCTTCCTCATAGATATTTCGTATCCATAAATGATTCGAAAAGATGCCACCTCTCCCTTTATCCCCAATCTTTCGTTTCAGCCCACCGTGCCACGGTTTATACGGTTACGGTCGCACATATTCCGCAATCACCTCGCCGGGAGTCTCAAGGGGATGCTGCGCCGCCCGCACCCGGCTCCGCTCCCTCCGCGAGAGAGCAAGACAGGGGTGCATCGCTCCCTTCAACCGCCCTCGTCTCGACTCCTCTTTCCCGCCATAAGGACGCGCCTCCCGAATCAAAATGGCGGCACCGCGATAAAATGTCGGGTAGGGGAAGCGTGGGAGGGGAGAATTCGAATCGAATACGGGAGGGGGAGAGCGCATTCGATGAGGGGAGGAATGAGTGGGAGACCCGGAGGAGCGGAGAGTCTCGTCTGGGAGTGGCAGAGGGGGGGGGGAGGAAGCAAAGAGGTGGAGGAGGGAGGACTCGACTTCCCGTGTCGGGCGGACCAAGAGGAACCACCAACCGGGCAGGATGGACGGGAGAGGGGGAGAAGTAATAAGAAATAGTGCGCAGAGACGGCGGCGAAGAGACGGCATGCTCGACGAGGAACCATTCTTTCTTTCTTTCTTCCGCCGCTTTGGGAGAGTTAAGAGAACAGAGGCGTACCTATATCGTCCGGAGAATGGGGAAGGAACCCATCTCCGACACGCTGGAGATTATCGCCTAAATGTTAAGATTGTTTAACACGAGGCACTTCATTGCACAAGCTGATATGCACACAAAAATATAGAAAAATGCGAGCATGTAACTGCCGGAATCAGAGCAGTGGCTATTTCACATCCGCCGTTTATGCAATTGCGAATGTATTATAGCTACTCTCCGCATTACACGACATGGTTTTCAATGCAATAAAGTGCCTCGTGTTAAATGACCTTTGATAACTTGGCTGCACAACTAAAAGGAGCGAGATTTGTACCCACTATAAATATTGACAGTTACTCAATGAAAATCAACGAAGTGAAAGCGACGACCTTAATTAACATCATCTGGAAATCCAAAGTGGAAGGAAAAAAATGGAAAGAATTACTGATTGTAGATACAAGTAAGCTACGAAGTGAATAAACATAAAACTTCCGAGGGTATAAAGCGGTGAGCTCCAAGGAGATTTGAGAGGAGAGAGCAACAGCAAGTCAATCAATTGGGTACTGGTGGTGATTGAAAATTCCATTTTCCTACACATCATAAGTTTACCACCGAAATAGGAAGGTCCTAGCACACCGCCTCACCCCAGTCATTGCCGCTCGGTCATCCATCGACTTTCCGCTCTCTTACCCTCCCGTGAGCCGAGCATTTCCCTTCTCTCGAGCACTTAATATCTCTTACTTCTCCTCAGGCGGTCCAAAATCCCGATTCACTTCCCGCCTCGACCCCGATAATCTCATTTGTTTACTGGCCTCAATCCACTTCCCACGGAAAATTCCCAGAAATGTTCCTGTGTATCCTCTCCTTCCAATGCTTCCAATCCTAATGCTATCAAACATTTCTCTCAGCAAACTCCTTTCCCATCTACCTCCAAGAAAAGTTAAAACTTCACAAAGAGATCTCAACATTATCACGGAATGAAGCTGAATAAGTTAAAATTTCCCACCATCTTAAAGAATTCAGCATGCAATGGTAAAATATTATTTTCTCAGGAGATATAGTTCTAATTATTAAAATATGGCATTACTCTTTCTTTGCTGAGGTTTCGCATTTTTTTTATGCTTCTCACGAGTGCCACCCATATTTCATTTAATGACGTTGTCTCCAGAGATGATAACATTAATGAATAAATGTCGAGAAAAGAAACCATCCGGATATATAATGGTTGCTATAAACAAGTTCAACGCCACAGGAACATTAAAGACACAAGATATCGAAGCCAAAGCCCATTCAGCTCTTAAATAATGCGTGAATTTACGGTGCATTAAGTTTTCTTCGTCCATCACACTGACACATTATGACTCTCTTAAAAAAACACCACAAGCCGCATCCTATTTTTCCTCGACTCTTCACCTTCATTTTCACGCGAGTTTAAGATTTAAAGAAGAAGATATTCAGCGGCCTAAAATTTGGTAAGAAACGCAGATGCCATGCACCCGAAAAATCTTAGCCCAATGACAAATGAAAACTAAGACCTACGGAGGCAAGAACTTATCCGACGACGCCCTTACAGGATGGCTATTGATATCCAATTTTCGAATTCCCTGACCTTTCCCTGACTTTTCCCTGATGGATTTACAGATTGCCATGACCGATCGCTAAAAGGTCACCTATTATTGGAATATATTTTTTTCTGCTGCCGTAAATCTTTTACGGCAGCTTCAAATTTTCTAATCATCGCCTCGTATTTTTAGAGCTGCAAGCATGTACTTACTATAAGCTAGTGTGCTACAGCTACTTCTCGACCTGAGTTTCGGAAGTTAAAATAAAACGCGACGTAAAATTTTTCGAACAACATAGCCTCGGATTTCTTGTGTTGATTCCGTAATACATTGTGATCATGAATTTTAACACAACAAGGCAAATATCGCAATAAGGAAATACAAAAGGGATACATTGTACATCTCATTCACAACTAAATAACTATCATTCACAACTAATGAGATTCACCACTGAATACTCCACGAATTGGCAGTGCTTATTCCATGTATATACGTCAGCGACCAACGTTAGTTTTTAGTTGGTGAAATAAAGGGCGGGAAAGACTGGCCGATAAACGCAATGCTGGAAAAATAACGAGGATTCCTATTCCAGTTTCTCCCTGTTACGAGGATTCCCTGACTTTTTCAGAAATTCAAAATTCCCTGACAATTCCAGGTTTTCCATGACGATCGCCACCCTACCTTAGGTTCTTCGTGTGTGTGGAGGGCGGTGGAGCGTGCAGGTGGACGACGCGGGATGAGAAACGTAGTGATGGGAGAGGAAGGGGAGGAAGAGCGGGCGATAGGGAAGGAAAGGGAAAATAGGCGTCCGTAGAGGTTTTAGAGGGGAATGGAGGATGGCAAGGGTAAGAGCAGCCGACTCGCTCTCTCTCTCTCTCTCTGGGGAGCGGGGGTTGAGAAATGACGACGAGTCTCCTCTTCGGAGCGAAAAACAAAATTCCAAAATGGAGCGAAATCCCATATTTCATAAATCTGTCAAAAAGGCCGCGGGGGAGAGGGGGGATGGCCGAGGGGTTTGGCTAAGAGGGGTGGCTCAAGAGAGGAGGAGGAGGGCGAAAGAGGAATGGCTGTGAAGGGGTGGGTGAGTGGATATTTCGGGGCCCACCCTCCCAAATGGATTCCGGGTTGACACCATTAATCACGGGAAGAGGGAGAATAGGCGGCGGGAAGTGGGGAGGGTTTGTTCCACGGAGGAAGGACAGAGGGGGTGAATGGGGGGGGGGGGGCGCGACCTGAGCAACCCCCCGTTTCACCCACCCACCCCCTTCATGCAGCCATTCCTCTCCATTGCCTCCCTCGCCAACCCTCCTCCTCCCCCCCCCCCGCTTCCCTATTCCCCCTTTCGCTCAAACGGACCCGAAAACGGAAGCACAACTCCGTGGGTTTAAGAAGGGGGGGGAGCCGCCATCTTAATGAAAATAGCGGCGCGGATCTCCGCAGAGAGTCAGGCGAGGAGTATCGCGGAAAAGAAACAAAGAGGAAACGAAAAGGCAAATGCGAACGGCAACTATACTTCGACGACAAAATGCCGCCCTTCCCCGACATGAAATCCAATAGTTGCCACCACGTAACGCATTTATTCGACACTATGTTGAGCCTAACGAAATAATATTTTAAAATTCTGCATTTTTCAATAGTTTACTACAATGAATTCAGTCGGTTTTGACGGTAAACTATTCAGAATATAACAGTTCATACAGAATTTGCCAAACCTGCTCAACTGAAAGTAGTCACTACTAAAATGGCTCATAGAAAATATTAAATACTAATATATCATCATATAATCATAATAAATATTAATACATGACACGGGCGGCAACAGTTCAAATCCCTGCAGAGGCGGATGTTTTACAGAGGAAACCCGATCCTTACTTGATTGTCTTGTGAAGGACACTTCAAGTAGAGTACTCCGTCTGTCGGATGAGACGTTAAGCCGTGGTCCCCTTGGCGCCTTTCGTTAAGAGCAGGCTAATGCCGACGCCGGGTTTCCATCCACCCTTCCTCCCTTACCTATCCCCTATGGCGCAAATGAACTTAGCCGTCAGTCGCCTTCCCAAAAATCCAATCCAATCCAAATGTTAAATGTTCGAGAGTAACTACTAAGCTACTTTTAACAATAGCTATGTAGTCGTAATTTCATTAGTAACTATTAATGTCCGAAATAACCGCTAGTTTATTGTAGTATTATTCCCTAAGGGGAGAGAGCTGAAACTGGAAATCCCGAGAGGAGTTAAAAGCTATTCAACGGCCGGGAAAAAACCAGATCTATCATCAGCTACTGGAAAGTAGTATTTTCTCAAGTTTTCCCAATTTGCCGAGATTTTACTGGTTTCCCTGATATTTGATTCCCAGGCATCAAACCACCGGCATTATTTTTTGTTTAGTATAATTTATCACAACAGAAACGATATCCAGTGAGCAAAAGAATAAAAATTCTCCAAATGCGCAACTAGAGAGGATTTCATTAACTCAGGCAAACTTTCCGCGATTATTTAATAAAATGAGAGCAAATTCGAATCCTTTTTGAGTGCATAGAAGATCATGGAATATTTCTCCCGAAATTACCTACAGAAAAGAGCAAGTAATCGTACTGCCAAATACTAAGGATTAGCTTTGAGGAAAATATTTCTGAGTTAGAGGAAGAATCGACGATAAAATGGTGCGATAAATACGGGTTTTTATGGAGAAGTGTTGTTTCAACATTCACACAATTGGCTCACGAAATTTGAACTGGAGTAGTTACACCCTAAACGCTTATATTCAACCTTCTAACAACTTTCCCAATTAAAATCCACTTTTCTCGCTGGTAGAGTAGCAAGTGTCAATTGAAATTCAAAGTTAATAGAAAATAATTAATTCTTATACATTTATTTCTCTCTAAGGTAACACTAAATTGAACTTAAATGATTCAATCTGGCGCTAAACCAAGCGACGTAAAATATAGGCAACCAAGTGAAACTCAGCAAATCATTTCCGGCAAAAAACAAGCTAGGCCTCTATCATTTATTTATAATAATACACTCGAAAAGCCAACATATTCGGCCAGGCCAATTGGTATAACCAAAAGGAGTCAATTCACAGAAAATAATTCACATAAAGATATAAAGACTATATTCTTGCTTCAAGTAAAAAGAGTATCTCAAGCCATATCACATTACTTTCCAGTCACGATTTTCAAACACGATGCCACATACTGAGCATTACGTTCTCAAACATTCTTAAGTACTAATCATTGGCAAGTGGTTAACATTGCTTCGCTGCAAGTTCACGTAAAATAGCGTAGAAAGGAAAAGACATTCTAGCTTTTCACAGGAGACTTTTAGAGGCAATGCATGTTAATTTAATGAAATACAATAATTTAAAAAATGTTATAAGAAGTAGGTTCAAGAGGGAAACAGGGGCTGAATGATAACACAATAATTCAAACCTTGAAAATTCAAAACATTATGCCTCAGAGCTGAAGCATAGAATGGTCCTCACAACGACGAGAGCTCAGTAATAACCTCTGATCCGGAGATAAATTCATGAATACAAAGGGAGGAGTGAAAAAAATCACACAGACAAGATCGGCGATCAGCATGTCTCTAAAACTCGGATAGCCTCATGAGAGCAATCTATGATGAATGCCTCCAAAAATGGTCTCCATTTCCCAACTGAATATTGAGACGAAAACGGCATAAAGCATAACATTACAAGACTTTTTTAATAAATGGCGGAAAAGTTTTATCGTTTTCAAAGTGAACCGGAAAATACATTAATCATTTAGAGCCCTATTTTTCTAAATGAAACCAAACAAAGAATAAACCATTGCTTGGAATAAAATGTATTTAAATTTCATGTGACGAAAAATTTAACGTTAAATTCAACTTGTAGTGGCAAGCAAAATTTCTCGGAGATTAAACTCCACAAGGATTGAAATAATACAGCAGAGTCTGTCTTCCTGCAAATAGTAGAACCATCGCTAGCTTGGTAAAAACGAACGTATCATTTACAGAAGCAACACGCATATTAAAATTCAAGTAAACAAAGGAACTTTAGGTAATTTGGTGAAATACAATTTGTATCTGAGCGACATACGTAGCTTGCCTCGTGTGTTTACCAAAAGCAGAGACGAGAAATTCTGAGGACAGAGAGGGTAAACGATTCGGAGTAGGTACTCAGAGAATGAAGACGAGAGTAAAGGAACCAGAATATTCTCTAACCTCGAGAGCCGTTAATGCAAAGGAAGTAAATGGGCTAAATTCAATAAAGCCATTCGGATATAATCCCCTTCCCCCCGCCCCTCCTTTCCCACACATCAATCCAGAACAGGTCTTGCTAAGCTATTTATTAATTACTTGTCAGCAGGTTCCTATGTGACCCAAACACCCATGCCCTGAGTGGTGATCATTAGGTACCACCCAGGCAGGACTCGAACCCGCGACCCTCAGTTTAGCACGCGAGTACTTTACCCCTTCGTCACCGGGGCCGGCATTATAGTATCTCATTGATTTTGCCTTAGTAATAACACAAAAACAATCACAAAATATTAAAAGAAACAGCAAAATGACAAGTAACAGAGCAGGGCGAACAACTTATGTAAGAGGATATATTACTTCTGGGAAAAAGAATTAGAATTGCAATAGTATTTCATGAAGAGAGGCCTTCAGTTAGCAATGAATCCAAATTTACCCTTTGCATGACTTGAGTACATGAAATAATTAGCTCTTGAGTTCATCAGACCAACAGCAACGCCAAAATCTGAGACAATAACGAAAAAATACAGCAAAGTGGAAAATAAAATTTCCGTCAATCTGACGAAGGGAAAGAATTTGAAGCTGTCGAACTATACCAAAATACACATCAATGCTTGATCATAGCATCAATAAGGCAAAATCCTAGTCTGGAACAATTGACTTCTTAAGTCAATCAAGTGAACGCAACGAAAAATCACCTGGGTGAATAATTTTGGCATAGTTTGAAAGCATCAGCGTTAAAACATTATAATCATTGGGTAACTCTGTATTAGAGGAAGGGCAGCATCTAAGAGGCAGGAGGCAAGGATGCAGAACCAAGGCTGTTGGCAAGATGCAAGATGGCCTCTCGGCGTTTGGAGGTGCGGGGAAGGAAGATGGAAGTCGGGAAGGAGTTTGAGGAGCCGAGGAGAGTGGGTGGGAGCCGAGGAGAGCAGAAGAGGGGAGGAGGACGTAGGGAAGGGAAGGGAATGGGTCGGAGGGTTCTGAAGCATTGAGGTTGAATGGGTGGAGTTGAAGGCAGGTTTCAAGATGGAAAAGAATGGGGGAGGGAGAAGTGAGCGGAAGGGAAAATGAAGGGGGAGCCAGGGAGGCAGAAAATAATGGAAAATTGGTCGGAAGGTTACAACTTAAACAGGGAACATCAGATGGGTTTGGGTGAACAACGCATTAGACCCATTACTCCACCTACAAAGCATGACTATGCCAAACGATAATTGCGTCGTGGAACACTAACAAAACTTCAAGTGCACACTCGAGTGAAAGAAAAATAAACTAATTTTTGAATATTGACCATTAAAAACAACCGAATGACAACATTACAGCACATCTGCACAGCTCACAACTAACCCCGTGTGTGTATGCAACACGGCGAACAAAACCTCTGTGCATGGAGGAGAAGAATGAGCAGACACAAAACAGCACAACAATGAATGGCACAGGCAAATAAAATCTTACCCCACTCCTCTGTCCCAGGACGATTGTTTGAGCTGTCACACAATTGCCACAGATACTACTATCAGCCTTATTCTCTGGGCAACATATATCTCAGAAGCACATGGTCATGTCACAAGGCAAGGTGCAGGAAATACTGGCGTGAACTTTGGATGAAACTCTGGAGTGATGCACCAATGAATGACAATCCCCTCCCCCCCGAGTGCTTATTTTCAATATCCACCTCCCTAAAGCATCACGGCACGACGTACTCCCACAGTGGAAACCAAAGAACTGGGGTCCGGGCTCAGTACAGGGGGGAGGGGTCTCGTCCACAGCGGGAATTGGCGAGGAGATGTAGTCCAGCACGGATGGAAGGCACTGAGGGATGCGGCACAACTCTTTAAACAACCACCTTTTACACGGAACGGTGGCCGTGGAGCGACTGGCGGGACGTTGCCACTCTCACAAATCCCTCTCTCTCCCTCTAGGGGAGAGGGGGGTTGGGGGAGTGAAGAGGGGAGGGCTGAACCCGTGATGCCCACCGCCTCCAACCGAAATTAAACAGGCAGCTGAGTGATCGTGGCGGGCCAAACACTGAGCTACAATTGGGGAGAGGTGGAGTGGGGTGCGGATGGATGCCTATCCACCATCTTCTATGCCAGGCAACGGGGAGGGAGGAGTGGGGGGGGGGTGGGTTGGAGAGGAAATGAGAGGGAGTGTGGGGGTTGCCCGAGAGACGCCACCTTTGAGGCTAGAGCAACGGATGTCGGGGCCTTCTGGGAATGGGATGAGGGAATCGGAATGGCACGGTGTGTAGGAAAGGGCGGTAGGGAGTGTAAGAGGGGGGGGAAGGAGGAGTCGGAGCGGAGAGCATGAGGCAATGTTGCCACATCATACTCAGCAGTTCCGTGCAAGATGGAGATTGGGGCGACAGAGAGTGGTGGTGAGGCGAGGCATTTGAAAGAAGAAGGGGTGGCACGGCACACACCGAGTGATAAATGGTTAAAAGGCCGGCCCGGAATGGTGGAGAGGAGAAGAAATTGATGGCATGGGATGTGGAGGTCTGAACAAAGGCGGTCTGAGAGCTTCCCATGGGGCCGGCATGGACGCCTCGACCGAGGCACAACCAAAGAGAGGATCAAGAAACTTCACTGGACTCACGTGGAAGGAGCCACCATTGTTATTAATGCAATGGAGTCACATAGGGTGGTGTGAGAAGTGTCCAGAAGGTTAATCATGGTTACAAGCAGAACATTAGCATCCAAAATTGCATCCATACTACTATACGTATGGATAATCAGTGAGAGACTACCAAATACAAATAATTTTGCTATGGTTAAATGTAATATGGTATGCCTTACCAATGACCATGCAACACTGTGAGTACCATTGGCCATACACATTGGGATCATCTATTCATGATTGTGCTATGAGCATTACCAGGTCACAGCACACTAATATTTTAAATTGAAATACAAACACCTTCATATTGGTGGAAAAGATAAGAACATTTGAGGTGTTTTACATGAAATTTGCGACCAATGGTAGAGCATAATTTTCCAAAATGAATAATGAAGCAATACAAAATAATGAAACACATTGTGGTAGCTTTCATTCAAAGTTTAAAATTTAATACACATTCCTTCCCAATGACATTGTATTCTGAAAAAAAAACTGTTTCAATAGGAGTGAGTCAAAGACTGCTTGAGAATACCATGGTTCTTTACAAGTGTGAAGATTCCTAATTAAACATTAAATTAAAAACAGTTTTCCAAACCAAAAGAAAAAATAAAGATGAATATATCTTTAAATTATTTACAAAACAGGAATTGATGATCACCAAAACAATTATGGCAACCTGGCTATCATCAAAAAGATGTCTCAAAAAGTAAATAAAGGAAATAAACTTAAAAGCATCATTAGTGACTATATATGGCACTAAGGAATAGATTAAAAAGGTAATGAACATCACTTGCATGACACAGCCAAGTTAACACGTCTCAGCAACAGTCTTATCTCACACACTAGGATGACGACAACCAGCCTTTGGATAATACAGTAACTGATTCTTGTCTTTATAAGACATAAATTTGGCTACTTATGCATGTATCTCTCATGACTTTTGGGAGGTCTTCCAAGTCGTGCATAAAAAGACCATCACATTGGAGAGTCCAGCAGGACATGTCATGTCAACGGCAATTTTTCCCTTCCCCTGCTTATCAAAAGACATAGGTCGAGATGGGACGTGGACACGGATACTTTTCAGTGCCTCGACACCTCATTCTATAGCAGGCACAACCTATGCCACGAGATGGTAAGGCCAGATAGGATATGCCTGGGGTGGGCAGAGACTGGGCGGGTGGTCGGACGTCAACAACAGACGGTATCACGAAGCGGCATCCTGTAGCAGTGAGGCAAGAGTAGGAAAAGTACCTCTGGAAGACACTGGAGGCAAGGGGGCAACAAAAAAGACCTAAGAGATGACTTGACTTGAATGCCAAGCGAGCCACTCGATGATATCCAGACCTGATGCCTTACTATCCTGACTGCGAAACAAAAACTCATGAGCTCAAAAGCATTTGATCCAATTTTAAAACCAACTTCCACTAAGGTTGATAATTGTACATGCAGAAAGGTATAGGGAAGATCACTAAACTATTTAAAAAACAATACATCTCTGAAAGAACAACAGTCCTTCAAAATATCAATGCAGCTACATCTAATGCCATATTACATATTATTGCAATATATAGTTTAATATAAAAAACTGGAATAAAAGAGTGACAGCACTTTTCCAAGTACAACATTTTTCACTGCCATTTTAGTAAACTCAACCATGAAGTCAAAAAATAAACCATACAATAATTATTCCACATTAACATTATTTAAGAATCATAAAAGTGAAGGCTGGCTATCTGAAACATCCATTATTCATCGCTATCACAAAAATCTCAAAAGGTTAAATAATGCGACTATTTCACAATGTCAAGACTTCTCTAAGAATTTCCTCCCCGCAGGCAATGAATTCAAACTTTTTTTCCTCAGATCAGCCGCAGCATAGCACGGACACGAGAAATAAATGATTCCTTCACGAAGGGGGACTCGAGGGGGGGGGGGAATCGGAGGGGGAAATGGAGAGAAAGACTGAGAGGAGCAGATAAGATAGAAGGAGAGTGGAATGTAAAGGGATGGGGGGGTTGGGATGGGGGTGGGAGGGGAGCGTGGCAGATAGGAGAGAGTGGGGAGAGTTGAAGGGTGTAAGGACAATGGAAGGGCACCAGCAGGGAAACGAGTAGACAAAGAACTCCAAAGGGTGGGTGGGGTGAGAGGGGGCGAAGGAGGAGCAGGATAGACGGGAGAAGGGGAGGTGGATGAAATGGGAGGAGGGAAGAAGGCACAACGAGAGGAGATGAGGGGGATGCCGAGAGAAAAGGAGTGAGCTGCGGTCTCTCGGCGAGAGACGCCATGGTAGGCGGTACAGCGAGCCGGGGGGAAGAGGAAGGGTGGTGGGGGATAAGAAGCATGGCAGAGGGGAATCCTCCCATCCCGGACACACCGAACGTGAAGGCCATGTGAAAAGCTTTTGAAAATGAGAGAGAGAGAGAGAGGCAAGCACACACCTTGGACGTCGAGAGACGAAGGGACGGGAGGAGGGAATTGCTCGAAAAAAGGCCCCACAACTCGGGAGAGAAGGGCTAATTCAAAATGTGATGTACAGCTATAATAGCAGCCTTGGGCTCCTCTGGGTTGAAAAAGCACTCAGCTACAGTATAATAACAAGCGAGGAGTAACAAAATCCAGTGAGGAATGAGAATCTGAAGCCCTAATGATAAGGGAGGGCACCAAGGAATTTCTGGCATTGTTACCATGAAGCTAAGCTTAAATATCACACCAGAAATAAATGCATTCTAAGAACTAAGTCATCAGAGAGGAAAAGAGGGATAATTTGACATGATTTAATCTTCACTCAAATGAGGAAAGGAAAGAATATGAATCACAGTAATTACAACACCTTCAATGATAAATGCATGGCATTTCAATTGATTAACATTTTTTATAGGCTGCTGGTGAGAAGAAGTATTAGTAATTATAGAGGAGTAAAGAGATGGATACGAACAATAATTCTTATAGAGAAAAAAAATAAGGGTTTATAAAATTTTATGAATCTTCAATGCAAAATAAAACAAACTAGTGATGTACACATACGGATATTTCCATGTATTTTGATTTTAAAAAAAGAAGAAGCTCCTAAACCAAGGATCTCTCAATCAAGGATCAATCAAACGAAAAAAAAATCCAATTGAACTGAAATATTAATACATATCACCCCAATTGCTAAATATAACATTCTAAAGAAATACAATTCATTTGGGTGAATTCACTGATGCTAAAATGTTTCCCAATGAGGACACAGTCTAAGGAAAATGGGTATATTTACCAATCAAAATGTGTTAAAATTTGAAAAACCAGTCACCAACTTATTCAAAGTCTCAATAACTTGTGCAGGTCAAGAGACTGTGACTCATTGCATCAAGAGACCATGAAGATAAATACTAACAGTAAAAGGGACACTCAAGTTCTCCAGGGCTAGCATGGGTAACAAGGATACAATGTGAAGTGGCAGCGTAGGAGAGGCAAATGCTCCAGGGAGCAGCAGTGGAGGGAGGAGAGGAGGGGGGGAGGGGGCAGGAGGAAGGCAGAGGGTGCAAGGGAAAGGAAAAGAGGAGGAAGGGAGAAGGGGTCTTAAGGGCTTTGGTTAGGGTCAGAGAGGAGCGAGGGGTTTCAGAAGAGAGCAGGAAAAGGGGCAGATCGAGATGAGGGGAGGAAATGGTGGGAGAGGTGACACAGCAAAAAGAGAATAGAGGGAAGGAATTAAAAAGGCACAGGGGTGTCTGGCCCCCCCTTGGTTTGGTCCAACCCTCGCCCTTTTCAGGTCCTCATCCCCCTGGCACATGGATGGGCATGCTGGGACGTCTGAGGAGCTCCAATGATGGGCAAGGAGGGAGGGGGGAGGAAGAAGAAACTTGGGGAAAAGAAAAAAAAACAAGGATATGGGAGGAAATCTTGAGGAAGGCAGTGCAACGGAAGGTGGGGGAGTTAAGAAATGGGAGGGTGGATTGGAAACAACCTCCCCCCTCATCCCTCTCTTGGTAGGTATTGGGGAGGTTCTCATAATGTGCTCCTGACAGCGCTCGCTCACTCTGGGTGTAAGAAAGGAGGGCCACCATACAATCAAACCAGATGGGTGTCTGGTGCCTCTCTCTCTCTCTCCCGAGGGGAGGTTCGAGGGGGGGGGGGAGGAGGAGAATTTAGGGAGTGGGGGATAAGGAAGGGAAGGATGATTGTGGGAACCAAGGCTGCTCTGGCCATGAAATTACAGCGGAACAAGGCAACGCTGCTTCTTCTGAGCACCTCAAACAGGAATGAAAATGCTACCAACCTTAAAATACTTCAAAATTAGTCTTGGATATTGGTTTAAATGGTAAAATTGTAAATTTTTGAGATAGGAAACAATTAATACACAGGAAAATGTATCCACAGAATAAGCTTATGTCTATGTAACACATTTTGATGAAGTAATAATTTGACAAATATTAATTACATAACCCTGGAGGTAAAATGTAGCTAATATTAATTGTAGCTATTATTAATTAAATGTAGCTTAGCTAAAAAAATTAAACTAAAACTGTCTAAAAAGAGCTAAAATGAAGTTAAAAAATTAAATGTAGCTAAGTAATTTCAAAGGATCTTCTCTGACAAGGATATCACACATAAGTTTTGCAAACAAAAAATGTAGTATAATACTTTTTAAGGGTAGGAAAATAGCACAAAAATGTGACAAGGTAATGTCTCTTAGGCAGGGATAAAAATATGTGTTTTTAAAGGCAAATAGCACCATATTAGCACCCTGAGAATGGCTTTATTTCATTATAATGAATATTTAGAAATGTTCTTCCCATTGTAGCAAAAGTTAGGGTAGTTACAGTCAAAAACCAACATATGTTCAGCCGACAAAAGAATAAATTCAACCCATCCAACTTGTGTACTCTGTTCTAATCCCTAGCCAGCATAAATTCATGTATCATATGCACATTTTAAAATGTTTTTAACAGAATCAAAGTGAAAAGAAATTAAATAACTAAAACACATTGAATGCAGCAGACCATTTGCCATGAATATATTGCAGCACTCATCAGAATCAAGCATGGGAATAATGAATATTTCACTCAGAAATAATCTCATTCAATTAAAAATGGTTCTCAGTGACACTTAAGCAGCAATTTTCTTACTTTTGGAATGCTCCATTCAAGACACTCAGAATGCCTTTCATACTAGGTATTTGATTTCTAGATGCATAAAACTGAAATTATGAAATATTACCCTGAAACAAGGATTATCACTCTACAGGAACTAATTCCAACAATTTCCAAACAATTAACCAAAATCCAGGAGTAACCAATCTTGAATTAACAAACATTTCCAGACAATTATGGTGTAACCCAGAATTATCACTAGATTTTCAACACTCCAACAAATGAATAAGGTCATAATGCAAATATAACAATAAAAAATATTATCATCAAAAATTAATATCACATGGCTCATTTAAAGACTAAATCATTAGACGTCTGTTTTCCAGCAACACATCATATCGTGCAGATGATCTTGAAAGAATATGCATGTGATGTAACAACAAGTAGGTACTATAACTGTCAAGAGAATATTGCAGTGGAGGTTTGGAGGTAATACAACATTCAGAGGCACTAAATAGAGAAAGGTGAATGACACTGAATAAGGGAGGAGATATAGTAAACAATATTTTCTCAAGGAATAACCTAAACTCAGAACAAGTACTCGTCAATGCATTAGCCATCATAGTAAGCCTATTCAGCTCGCAATACAATTGGTCAAGGAAGCCGGAAAAAAAGTGAGCACTTGAAAACAATTAACAAGGGTTAAGAGTTATCAACCTAATTACAGCTAAGTAACTCGAAAAACTAAAGGTCCCTTTCACATCAAGAAAACACTACGGCACCAGTAAGCTGCTGAAGAAATGAGCAGTGTCATTCGTGAGAGGAACTGAAGCTACTACTGAAACTCATCGTGCGTCCAGGCTCCTTGTCAATGATTTTCACTTTCCACGAGAAATCAATGACCTACGCATCGCCACATGAGTAAGGGTTGGACGGCCTCTTAAGGGTGCTGACCCAGGGAAACAGCAGCCTCAATGAGGCGGGGGTGCAAAGGCAAGTCGGGGAATGTGGGTCAGATATTCCCGTGCAGTCATGCTCCCGATCCAAAACATTGAGACCAAGAGCAGAGTCACGACAACTTGCAGGAGGCGAGGGAATATGCGAGAGAGGAGTAAGGAACGGGGCCTGGACACTCGTCTCTCTCGACCACGAGGCTCGATGGCGGTGGACACCGGGAACAATTGCCCACCACAGAGCGGCCCGGAGTGCGCGACCGTCTTCTGAGTCAGCGATAAAACGCCACCTCGTGTGAGAGAGTACGTGCCAGAGAGGAGTCAATGCGACCGGGAGGTCCACGAGACGAAGGGGGAGGAGAAAAAAAAGAAGTCCGATACGACGTCGATAAGGATCGCGAGGTGGCTTTAACGTCACCCCTTTTTTCTCTCAATCCTCGCGTTGTTTGTACACGATACAAGACGGGCACGTAGAGTTCAGTGTTAAACTCGGAGACCTTTGCACCACTGACTGAGTCGCCGCGCCGTGATGGGGCACGCGAATACTGTCGGATTATCTTACAATGAACACTCAATGTAGTGATTCTATTACAGACGAACCAATTGGCTCATAGCAAAAATAAGTCTAAGCTATCTTTTTCTTGTTTAATTCTGCACTGGGCTACATGAGATTACTGTTTTAAAGTTCTATGACAATTATTGTACGCGGATATAGCAATAGAGACCCTGTTTTTGGCCTCTTCTCTAGGAAACGCTCATTAAAAAAACTATAACGGGAAAAATATTCGTTTGATGGTGATGACATTTTTAAAACAACAGGAAATATGTTTGTGGAGTATTATTCACGATACAAAATTTTTTTACCACCCAAGGAGAAGTTCTTGGCATTTTCCCGAAGAGACGTTTTCTCAGGCCAGGATAGAGGTACACTAAGAAATCTGAACTTATTTAGAAGCTCTCAATAGACCCAATGTTTATCTATTATGAATGAAATATTGTATCACCAATTACTTATTTTTATTTAGAGTTGTAATGCGATTTTATCGCTGGCCGCAACCGCTACTACCTCAAGAATGTTAATGGTAAGCAAATAAATTGAATTCAGAAAAAATCAACGCAATATGTCAGTGAACCGAGTTGTGAAAAATACTTTTTATTCACCAATGTAACAGCAGGAAATCCTCAATTCTAGTAGACGCTTATAAAACACAGCAAAATAGTCTAAAGAATGACGATGTTAGAAATTAAGAACCAATATATCTTCAAGTGCTCCTTCTACATTTAATTAGGAGAGCGAAACAAAGACATTAAGATGGGCCAATAAAAAAATATCCACGCTGTCCAATTTAGTAATATTTCTGAGAAATAGTAAAATGTGAGAAATTTCAGGACTGAAGAAGTATGATTTTACGTTTTGAGCCCCCGAATTTTTTATATTCATTTTTTTATCGCCTCCAATCAAAGATATAACGGCGACTTCTCGTGAATGATCCGCTAAAAGAGGGTCCGAGGGCAGCTAGCGTCTGGATGTCAAACACAGGAAAAAAAGTAAAGAATGACGAAGTCAGAATTTAAGAATTTCAACCTGCATTCCGAGCATTCATGTCCATTAGCTTCACAAGGGACAGGAAAATAGACCCGCCATCGATATTGAATCGGTTTCAGCAGTCATAATTGTTCATGCCAAAACATATCAATGAATATAAATAAATCGTACTAAATTAAAAAGATACTTATTTCCAGACCCGACGTCTTTTTTTTAGAACCGACATATTTATCCCTGTTTAATGAGCAGGCTCTTAGCCACAGAAAAATATGAAAATAATGCCCATTCTGCGGGATTGAAGATAGTTTGAGCGAGATATCACCTCAGATAAAAATTATTACATTATTATGGAGAAAAAATCATTACTTTCCCAAGATAACAAAATATTAGCCACTTACAGCTCTACGTACATTTCGACAGGTTTGTCAAGAAATACCACCTCTTTTCCATGGATAATGGGACAGGTACGCTCTTCGGGGGCTCTTTGCAAAACAAATGGGAATTCCTACGGCAAAGGTCTTGTCAAGTGAGAATTCCATCAATTTTAAACAAAGTTTTTGCGTTCTTAATGCCACAATATTTATTTCATGCTTCTTAGAGTAGTTTGAATTCAAAACTACAATTGGACAAAAATACGATTTTTGCCATGACTTGGGATAGATATCGCTCAAACAATCTTAAAATTCCACTAACAGATTCATACTTCAATATTTCTCAACAGTCACATAGCCAGAATGTATGACAGCAAATAGAACTTCCCTCAAGAGATCTATGGCGAACGATTGCCAAACAATAATTAACTCAGTGCATTGCACATAACGGTCGAAAATTGAAGCTAAAATTTCGGTAGTGAAATCGAAATTCCCACGAATATTTCATGTCTTCGTGTCTAATTTAGGCTACATTTTATCACTGGGTCTCGCTTTCGACAGATAAGGAAAAATGGTTCGCTCAAAACAGGTAACTGAAACGCTCTGTCTAATTCAAGAAAAAGGTAATATGCATGGGGATAATAAAAATAAAAGACGAAGAACAAAATTAAAGTGATGTGAGCTGAGAAACAAGAAATTCTAATCGACATCAACTTGCTCTTCCAGAGTGTCGCCGCCGCCTAACCTATAAATCAAAGTATTCAAATACTAATCAATTACAAAACCCGCAATCCTTCAAATCGTTGATTAATTACTAGAGTGATACTTCAAACAGCTTATATGAAAGGGAGTATTAAGGACACGCACTACGAAGATCAATTTTAACACAAGTATTTTGTACCACCCGAATATCAAATAAAAAAACGGAAATAGTGAAAAAAATTAAATAAATGAGGTTATATATTAAATAAAATTAAATAAAAATACGAAGCCAGACACGTCTTAACACCGGCCTTGGAGGAATTCTTCGGCTTTTGCTGGCTCTAAAATGTTTCACAATAAGCTATAATGTGATTTGGGAGAATTTCAGCCATCATTTTTACATTCTAAAAGACAAGCACAATGAGAACGACGAAGCACAGTACAAAGGACGTAAAAAATCACAAATCTCTAAAGTAGACTTCATATCAATTGTTACAGTAAACCAGATTCGATTGGGCTTCCGAGGTAAAAGGCAACAGTACTTATTTGTATTCCTCTTCTATTTATCCGTATTCCTTCCTCATTCCTACGGTAATCCGCGGTATTCCATCATATTCCTCGTCCAGGGCGCAGTATTTATTACAACTGCTTCAGTATTCCATGGAATATGAGGAATGCGAACAACGATGCCCAGCAGTATTCCAATAGAAGAGTATCGTATTTATCGGTATTTGGGTTGGTACAGTATTCCTGGAATATTCCATCGTATTTCCTAAGAAATAGGCAATTAATAACAGGGCAATCGTGTACTTGGACTTAATTGACCAACTCCAATTACTGACTACCTCTGTCGTCTTGGCGGCTTATTTATTTACTTACTTAATTATTTCATTGAGTACATCAGCCCAACCTCCTCAACCAGTCGTTTGTAATGGAACTATATAGGCATGTCTCGTACTTAACGCGATCGTATCTCGGGTCCCTCGTGACTTCCGGCAACTCAGCACTTCAACATTAACCGACAAACGACTTGTTTTGGTGCTAAGCTTATCTTTTATTGTGAGAAGTATCGGCTTGGAGAGGATATTATGTGCTGCATATTTCTTCAGACGCATTAATATTTGATTTCTATCGTAAATAGTGGCCAAATAGGTTTTGATATTGTAGCGGCACATGCTTCCGAGTGTGTCTTCAATCACGGCTTGTTTACAGTATATGGCAAAGGTGAACATTTAATTTGAACGCTTTGCTGCCGCCTGATACCACATTTGGCATCACTTAAATACTTTAGTCAAGAAGTACATCTCGGATTAAGTGAATATATTCATGAAATAAGGCATCGCGAATTTTTGTGATTGTGAAAATTGTGGCTTACTTGTGAATACCCATGTTAATTTCTTGTGAATAAGAGGGATTTTGCGTTTGTACTTGTGTATCTCATCTATTCATCATTAGCAGTTTATTTCAACTATCGTCTTCACGATGATATTGATGATGAAGGGGAATAAGTGACTGTATTGGTGTGAGAAGTGTGTTGTTTGGTTCCACATACCAATGAAATGATAAAGATGTCTCGTTCTCGTGTATGTCTAATGATGCATGATTAAGTAAATTTCTCTACTTCCGAGTATTAGTTTTCTTATTTATCTCCGCTTTTGACGGGTATTCATTTCATAAGACGAAAAGGTGGATTTTTTCTCTACATGATGTTTTTTCGATGTCCCGTCCTCGGAATACCGATAAGTACTTTAGGAATATTGATAAATACAGCCAGAGGAATACATGTAAATACGGATATAATACTGATAAATCGGAATGAATATATGGATTGAATACATATAAATACTAAGTAAATACCAATAAATACTTCCAGTGTAATTCCCATAAATTCGTAATGAATACCAATAAATACTCCTAGGTAGTATTCCTCCGTCTCAGTGGAAATACTCTTGGAACATATATAACACCGAATACTGATAAATACCGTAGGAATACGGTTGCCATTTTACCTCGGGCCTCTATCATGATTAGGGACGTGTAGCAAGACTTTATGAAAAACCAACACATCAGCCAAGAATTATTAAAAGTTCGACAACAGATGATTCTAGGAAAAGAAATTTAACTGACTTTAAGATATTATGTTCAGTCTTCGTAAAGACCCAGCTCAGTTTCATTGATGCGACAAAACTGACCAGTGCCATCGATTATAGGATAGTTACAGATAAAGGTGTAAACATATCGAAGGTAACCTTATTCTCATATATATATATATCAGGAAAGAGGGACGGATATTTTTAATATCCCTATACTTCCATAACAGACAATGAAAGAATATCTCTTAACTTGGCTTGGTTGAGGGTGAAATTCGAACGATTACCGAGCGGCACAAGTCCACGACCAGGCAGGGTGAAGAACATCCAACACGACCTTCAGAAGGGTGTCCAATGCACAAAAGAGTCTGGTGCTTGAAATACAATACGCCATCCTGTTCTGAATGGACGTGTTGACATTAGAGCAGGCACCACGTCCTCGCCCTTGGTTTGTTTAAGACACCGGGTTAACCACCTAATACCCCCCTAAATGGGTGGGGCACCTTGCATTCACGAATGCCAGCTTTGAACACGGACACATGATCGGTGAGTAAATAATATGTAACCCATTTCCGGTTCGGAAACAAGACAATTAGTCCTTGCAGTCAGCTCGTTCAACTTTAGGGTAGACTGGAAGATTTACCTGATTTTAACCTAAATTCAATAACGTAACTACTCGGAAAACAAGTTGAAAAAGTCATGTCGGACTTAAAAAATACTACCTAAGGAATGAACGTGTGTTCGTTCTGCCAGCCTTACGTGGACGCCTACAAAGAAAAACATACTTAACAACTTTTGTTGGACACAGGCTTAGTCACTGGCAGCATGACTGACCATGTCGTCGACTTAATACGACTGGATGGAGACGATAATAGGTGAACAGTAGGGGGCAAAAATTACATTTTCATTGCATGAAATTAGATGCAGTATTTGAAAAAAAACACAAGATATATCTTTTAGGCCAATGGCATCGACCAATCTTTACTTACGATAAATTTTCATATCAGTTATAAAGCATAAGAAATGCGACACGGGAATATTAATTGGGCTGCGGACTGTTCTTCTGTTGAATAAAAAGCATTTCACGAAAATTCTACAAGTAAATTAGGTGTGGATTGACTATGTTAAGGCTATATATCAACGGCGACTTTGTGTAACTAAACTGATTGTTTTTATTATGTATTTAACTATACATGTCAAAATATATTATCAATTAAAAAACTGTGGCCGTTGACTAGTTTACATTAAATCCCGAATTTTACACTTCCTTATCCATGAAAAGTAATCAGTGAAACGTTATTTTGACCCTCCATGAATGAAAATTTGAAACAATCCTACAATTTTATTTGCAGAGTTGAGAAAAAAATTCCATCATATGTTGCCGCGCAACAATTTTCTAGGCCTGTGTGTATGTACCGCAGTAACGGCTTCGGACGTTGAAATCACAAAGTTTTCACACGAAACACATTGATGCAATCAATTCATTCGAGTGGGTACAAAAAAAATCCCTAAATGTACGCACCTATACAGGCTTCACGAAAACCCATTAACGAGGAAATAGCGCGTGGTTAACAAAAATCTATGGACGAGAGGCATTAAAAATGTGAAACAACTAAAATTCTCACCTTAAGGTAGTCCGAGCGAGATAGCTCCCGAGTCATAACAGTGACCATATTCAAATTGTACGTTTTTATTTCACCAGCTGTAGGACACATCAATTAAATATTGAATTATTAATGGTGCACAAATATAGTTTTATATGACAGAAATGGTAAGCAATTAAATGAAAATATCTAAATAAATCTTTAACTTGACTCATTTTTTCCGCGCGGTGCGTTTGAAACTCCTTCAAAACTGAAGGTTAATTCTGATGCCCAAGAACCTACTACGGTGACAACATGATTAATTTTCAGACATAGTTGATAAAACATGCAAACTACATGCTGTTAGTTTTTTTACGACATCTAAATGTTAGAAATACCTCATTTTGTAAATATTAACTCTCTGGAGTGCATACACATAACATTTCCCATGTAAAATGGCTGGTATTTTTGGGAAAATATCTCCGAAAGGAATGTGGTAAGGGGTAGAATTTTTTGTGTCATTGGATAGGTGGTATATTTTTCTTTAAAATGAGACCAAATTCATTGATTTCTAAGTAAAATGATATTTCGCTCAAACAACCTTAAACTGCGCATTCTTCATTTTGAGAGAATATATGCCGTACACGCAGGGAGCTATCTCTTGAATGCTGTGGCATCCATACAACAACCATCGAATAAATGCCGATGAAAAAGCAAAACTGTACCGACCCATTGCACCGTGTGTCATTTTTACAAACAAGAAAAACAAGTTTGTAATACCAAACTGTGTCGCAAAGCATTCGCTCGGACAACCAATTCCACAAGTCCACCCCTAATAACCAAACCATACGCCTTCCTTCAAACGCAGACACACATTAAACCGTCGCCTGAAAATGAAATAACCAACGTGAAGAGCGGCGAGAGGTGCACACATTTGACCATCCAGTTCAACTAGATTGAGCGAAAATTACAAAATATTCAACTTATAATACCGAACAATTTTCACAGCATATTTTTCGAGCTAGTATGAAGCACCTTGATCGCAGAGGGTAAAAAAGTTTTGCAACTTAAGGTAAGGAAAAAGTACGCACGTAATAGAGAAAAGGTCATGGGTAATTTTAAGAAGAAAAATTCCAATTACAGCTCACAACGATTAGAGGGTGGGTATCGCAGCCATTTTCAACAGTTTCAACACTAATTTATTTTACGAGAATTATAAGGAAAGAGAAATAAGACCAACTGAACATATATAGGACAACTTATCGGCTCACAACAAAACACCCCGTTAGAAATAAGCCTGGGACAACATAATTAATCTACGGACGCCTCTAGGTAAGCCTATTTTTTAACATAAGAACTGAATCCGATGATAACTATTTACTTTATCTTTCAATTTCAAGATAAATGCACGGCAAACTGCAATAAAAGGATTCGGGCAATGAGTTCAAACGATTTAGGAATAGGCTAATAAATTAATCATAGTTATCAATGTTTGTTTAAGATGCAGCAATCGCCAGCCATTCTTGAACTACCTTAAATTATCTGAGAAGGTATTCTTTAGTGTATCTTAAACGGCAGGAGTCAACAGACTGATCCGCTTCTTGGACAACGTTAAAAAACAGAAAAAACATTAGGCACAAGAGATAAATGGACTAAATCCGCAATAATGTAACCATTGAAAAGCTTCGCCAGCATCCATCGAGGCAAACACCGATGCTCCACAAGAGTTTATAACAGAGACCGCGGGATACATCACTAAGATTTCACCTTCCTATTTATATATGCTTCCTAATACCTTTCATTAACATCAGTGCTTAGAAAACAATTTCCAACTATTGAAGACGAACGAAGAAGGTAGATTGATCCCTAATAATACTGTCTTAGTTGAATGATTACGAAAATGTGAACAACTTTTGCAAATATATGCATTTATGAACCCTTATGACTGATGTTGAAGTAATGCTGATGTAAATATACGGACCAGTAGAGGTGGTTGCTATTGACTACCTAACGATAATCCAACACACCATGACTCTTAAGACGTTTCTGGAGAGGACATCCTCAAAATCCAATTTATTAAATGGGTGTAGTTACATGGTTCATTATGGAATAAATGCCACCGATAGATCTCCCTCACTACGTTCATAAAATATAGTGAGTCCTGTGGAGTAAGGCATAGTTTTCAAGAGCTTCACTCAACAACGAACAAAACGTTGACGTATAAATGCTATGGGCTAGTCAGTATCTATTAAACGATAACAGCGATCTAATGATAGTTATTTGACAACCCATTACAAGCGTTGAGAGATACAAAACCTTTCAAAGGGAATCGAAAACAGCAACAGCAAAATTTCAGAATGGGGAATCCTACAGACAATTGCCAGGAAGGTAATATATTTTGTGCCTCTCATTCCAAATTTTGTAAGAACCATTTGATTCATAACAGTATTTAAGAAATATAAGGTAGTTTACGATGAAATAATCGAATATACAAATAAATATGTATTAAAAACAAGAAAGGAAGTTTAGAGCCTCTTTCAATTCCACTGTTTTTTATTAGGGCACTATTTAAGTTGAAAGACACTCCACACCACCCTTTATTTATCGGGACAAAAGAACGGTGTTAAATCAAATGTCCGACGGATCAAAGCAAAAGAGTGGAAAAGAGAAGGAAAATCATACGGCAACGCACAGAAAACAATAGGATACATTTTTTTTAGAAGTAGAATGAAGCTCATGACGATTCATCATTGTTAGTACACCTCGAAGATACATTTACAAAAGATATAGTCACCACCTCAAGGTACAAGAAATCAAAGGCCTTAATGATATCGGAATTTGAAATCCTAGCAATCGATAGGTCGTGGCATGACTCTTGTAAAGCGCAGCTGGAAATAAGAAGCAACATTCTACGACGCCTGGCTCGAGGCATGAATAATTTTGAACTTGAGTTGAACTCCACCGGTCACTTTAGCCAGAGAAGAGCGATCCGCTCCCTATAGAGAACAGTCAAAAGCATGCTCATGACAAGCACACTCTTCTTAGGCATCCAAAATCACCGCGAATGGGTAAATTTGAGAATGCGACGTGAGGCTTTTGTAGCTTTTCATTCGCTGTAGTGCACTAATCACTTCGCAGCACAACAGCGCACTTGCCTTTAAGTCATCACAAACCCTGCGCACTAGACATGCACACTTAAAAACAGATCAAAGAACTAGGTAGAATTGCGCTAAACAACTAATGGCACTCGTGATTGTTTTCAAGTTGGTTGATTTTCAGAAAAGGCGTCAAACACGCCTATAGTGAAGTTTTCAATTACTCTGCGATTCGATTTTAAATACTTATTGTGAACGCATTGAGCAACTTCGCACAGAAAATTCGGCACTCGACTGTTGTTCACGCACAGAATCCATCTATCGGCAGGTTACCAAACATTTTGCCCGCGCACATCCTTCTATTCAATGCCGTTCTCGCGCACTGACGTGTTCCGAAGTGCGCTAACTTCCACAATTTGAATGAAAAGCCCCCTTCTGTGGGGTGAGGAAAACTATTTTTTTGCGAGAAAACGAGGCAGGTATGCACTTTTCCACAGTGCGTTGTCATTTGAGTAGCACATCAACAAAGAGACGCGCTCGCGCAGCAAAGGGAGGAAATGATGATCGGGGCAGAGCCCGCGACTCAACTCACCTGTCTCGAGGTCGACGGTGTACGGCAGCCCGGCCCACGGTCCCAGGAAGTCCTCCGCCGAGTCCTCGTCGATCTGCGGGACGCGGCACCGCAAAGGGTGGACAGAAGGGAGAGAAGAGAAGACACTCGGATGAGAACTTTGACACACTCGGCGGTGCCGGCCCAGCAGCTTAAAGGCCTCTCGACCGCGGGGGAGGAACAGACAGACACGGGGCGCGCACAGAACACTCGCAAGCACACACACACACACGGCAGAGACACGGGGGATGGTGCGGGCGGGCGGGCCGCGAGGGAAGAGTTGGCGGCCACGGCGGACGACAACACCGGTCACGCTCGCCGGCTGGACTCCCGGACTCGGGCGGGGATGGAAAAGGTGTCTCTCGAGATTCCCCATCCACATCCACCCCCCTAACACCCCCCTCCCCCGGCCCCCCGAACAAACCCCACACCCTCCCGCACATCGGGTGAGACGGGTCTCGGCGAGGTCCCCGCCTCGAAGGGACCCAACAGAGACCCCTCTCCTCACGCCCACTCAGTAAACCCCATCCCTCAACACCAAACCACCCCAAGACACTAGAATCAGGTGCTCGGAGCGACTTTTGCACACATTTGCGTGAAACTTTAAGGACGATTCTCATCAGATATCTCCATAGATAAAATTGAAAAAAATGCACCATACCCATTTGGTTTTTTGGCAATTCAATGCTATTTGAACACGTAGCCTTATGGCACGCGACAAATATTTCGAAATATTTCGATACACATGTACCGATTATCTTCTAAACGCAGAATGAGACATTCGTTATTACTAACCAATTTCTAGGCGTTACGCCGAGGCTAATATCCGAAATAACACAATTCAACAAATGAAAAAGTAACTTTGTTTTCTTCCACAGATTTACTTTCTTGGTACAACATGTTTCGACATAGCGGTGTCATCATCAGGTACCTGATGGGTACCTGATGTACCTGAATATGACACCGCTGTGTCGATACATGTACCAAGAAAGTAAATCTGTGGAAGAAAACAAGGTTACTTTTTCATTTGCGAAATTCAACTTCCACATAGTTGAGGCACAAACTACGGAACGTAACACAATTCAATATAATTTTGTACACATTCCGAATCCCGCGCCGAAAAATTAAGTCATAAAATGATTTCATTAATGATAAAAAATGAGAAAGAACTCTGGTATCACTTCTATTGCTGCCTGTAAGGTGGACTGCAACGCACAAACAGGCGCAATCACATCAAATGAGGTTCAAGAATTTTCTTTCGATTGACTTAAAAAGTATAAAAATGCGCACTCAATAATCCAGATTACCACCCTTTAGATGAAAAGAGTGACACCTCACGGGTGGACAAAGAGGGACGCGGGATCACTACCGTGACGGATGAGAAATAATGAGGCATTTGAAATAACTAGCATTATCAGTCACGGGAATTTTTAACTTACGAGTCCACAAAACACAGAGGAAAGCCCCGTGTTCGGTCAACGTATTTTGAGTGAGATCCTTCCCTACTTGGGTATACCTATTTGGTGAATTCAACAGATCCAGGCGTAGTTAGGTGGAACTTTGTCATAAAAGAAAACAACATTCGCACTTTTCCTCGGGTTTTAATTATATTGTACAAAGCGTTTCGACTCATTGAGTCATTATGAGATAGTGACTCAGTGAGTCGAAACGCTTTCTGCATTATAATTAAAATCTGTGGAAAAGTGCGAATGTTGTTTTCCATTAGGTATTATACGTCAGAGATTATGGTGGAATTTTATTTTAAAATTTGAAAAGTAACAACGAGTATGTAGTGAACACAGTGATACAACAGACGTAACGTTGTGTTATTAATCACATATTTCAAATTAATTGACTAAATATATACACTTGCGGCTTTGACTTATTTGTTTCCTGCCATTCGCTGGAAATGTCTTAACAGCTGTTATTTTTTTTCGTTTCACAGTAAGCACAAATGGCAGTATTTAATTAATTTTAAGTATTAACTAATAAAAATATTAAACAAAAACACTAATAAAAAATATACCATTAAATTGCTGGCACGATCAGTCAGAAGTTCCTCATTTGTTTCACGATGTCTCTCTGGGCGCGCACGCATAACATGCACTAAAAGGGAAATTGCTTCAATGTTTGGCATATATCTTAAGAAGTAATGCGTTGAGTGGCTAATACTTGGGAACAAAGATGGCATATCTCTCTCTAACTTAAATGAGTACAATGTCACTGAAATTTTTGGAGTGAGATCTCGCTCAGTCTACCTTAAGAACGGCTTGGGAAAAACAAGAAGGGTACCAACATTATTGGAAGGACAAGTTTAGGAGGCGCAGGATATTCGGGAGGCACTACACGCCATGTTCACAGGAAAATTTAAATCACGCGAGTTTCAGACCGATGAAGAGGAAAACGGTTCACTCTTACTCTGCACCAGTAAATCATGCATGCGAGGACAGGGTGCAGTTAGTTTTCAGCAGTCGGAGAAAGGATGAAGGCCGAAAGACTGATCGGACGAGTCAGAGACTATCAAAGTGGAAATAACGAGGAAAACTGACAACCATACTGATTGTTTTGTTGGAAGAGACACTGCAAAGGTGGAATGCGAGGAGTCTCAATGAATGAAGACCATGCATTGGAGAAATTTAATGTAAACAAGAGAAAGAGATATGACAGAAAGAAAACTAATAGCAAACTAAGGAGGGCCACCTAAAATCTCGATATGCCTGCCATTAAAAAGACCAGACCCTGATGGTTAGAGGCAAAAGTGTTCCTTCAACTCAATCATTATTCTTTCCAGTTATCGGGTGAAGGCAGGGCCTCCGGAACAACGTCGCATGCATTAGATTTGCCAGAACTAAGGGAGCAATTAAATTTACACGAGCTGAGATGTCTCACATTCGCGATTCGATCCAGAACATTTCTTTCCATTTTTTTTATTTTACACCTTGAGGATTGCCAATCAACTACACTTGCTGGATTGATTGGAAAACTAGAGAGCATAGGAAAAAAGGTTTCTATAGCTTACGGGGACATGGGTAAATAATGACAAAATATTCGCCCTGGAAGCAACAACAGCTGCGGGGTAGGCATTTAAAGACTTAGATAGAAAAACACATCAATGAAAAAAAACATCGTCATAAAAATGATCTCAAATGCTATTGGTCACAAAACTGAAATAACCATTAATGAGGGTCAAAAATAATTTTTTAAATGTTATGCTTTATTTAAAAAATATTTGCTATTTAATTATTCAAGCACATTTTTGGCTTGTTTCCTGAGTTATTTCTTTCAGAACACTTAAACACTTAAAGTTGAGAGAGAGACGGGTGGAGAATCAATTTTAGTATAACATACATTAGCAATATATTTACCGGATAAAGATACCGGAAAATACATTAGCGATATGAATAACTCTAAACAAAACTATTTGTATCGGCGTATCATGATAATTTATTAAATATCAGGATTGCATTGAAAATTCTATATCAGGACATTCGCCATATTAAAATAAGAAAAATAAACGGATTGAAGAGAAGGCTTTCTCGTAGATAGAGATAATACTGCTGGAAGGCTTCAGGCTTAACAATGTGGACATTCATATTTAAGAGACAGATAAAAATCTTCCCACCGACATCTATATTTTGTAAGTACAACAAGGCACAATAAGTTTGAGCGTAGAGGCGTCATCTAAATATATCAGTGGACAGATACAACGTTTTCTTTTCTCATTTAGGTCATAACGAGCCTTATTACAGGTAGCGCCAAAAATATGAAACAATATTAACTCCTAGAAGTGGTAATTACCCTCACTTCAGTGTCAAAAAGTATTTCCCTATTTTACGCATTAATCATGATCTGATTAGCCTAAACGTGCAATTTCCAAGTTCGGCAGATATGCTGAATTAAAAACCAGAGGTTCAATTATAAGGTACATTATGGATATTATAATAAAATGTCGAGCCACGGACTTTCCTCCTTCAGGATGCAAATGCAAATGGTCATACCACGATGCTGAACATTTTTACGAGATGCCATCGTATGAGAGCGAGGGGAGTAAAGAAGATTTCAATTTTTATAGCGGCGTCACTGACGGGGCAAAGAGAGCCGTAAAGAGAGAATGTTGTCGACGGTGCATGCACAACAGGTGAGAGAGCATTTAGCTCCACGGGAGATGAAACCAGCTCTTTCGGCTCGTCCCAACCGGAAAGTGAGGCTCAATGACTCCCTTTCTTCACAGAAACCCTGAAGAAGAGACAGAACATGGGACTGAAAAGACCGAGGTGTGACATTCGAGCCTCCGAGGAAACTTGCAGCCATTGACGCACGGTAGCAAGCACCGCACTAAACGGGCAGAGAAAAGTTGTCTCGTCGTCGCCCTGGGCTGTCGACTCGCGGCTCCGTCGTGGGCATAAACTCGTACCCGTACAATTATGACAGGGTTCTTAAAAGCAAGGCCTGCATATCCCTGTGTAAACAATATATCGGCGGTGAATTTCTGAACTAAGAACTTACCAATAACGAGCGGGAAAATATTTGAAAAATATGAAATAAAAACTAACGTCGAGAGTACTATCAATTTCGCTACCGACGCGAATGCATCTTGCGAGTAAAAAGCATGTAAAACGGGGAAAAAATAAAAAGATACTTAATAACTCTGAAAAACTACATAATACAAAAATACATACTGAGTTTTATGTGATAAATGTCGATAAATATGGCACTGATCAACGAGATTTTTCTTTCCTGAGATAAAATACAAGTTTTACGAAAAAATTATGATTTAAGGTCATTACAAATAACACGTGAAAAAGAACTAAACATTTCATAGTAATGGTTACAATATGACATGAACAATGCGGGGGATAAGCTCCTGCAAGAGATATTAAATGACTCCTTGACAATAACTTTGAATTCGATTGCGACTGACGCGAACCGTCATAAAAATGTACATAATTCGCGTTGCTTTCTCTACGGGGAATACAGAGAGAAGACACTGGAAGCAATGCACCATTATCTTTGACAAAAAAGCACTCTCTTCGACACGAGGTTGGTTGGCACTGATTTCAAGAAAGTGTTTCCTAGAATCTATTGAGAAGTAGTAACATCTTTACGTACTTTATTTTCCATCAAGTGATTCTTAAGTACGGATTTTGAACATAAATTTCTGGGACAGCACCGTAAAAAATTTGTTACCACGTTTTAGTAACATAATATGAAAAACCCGCAATTAGAGGAGTAATCTAGTAAACGCTTTTCCGCCCACAATACACTCCTCATATCTTGAATGAGTGCACATCGGGATCAGAAATCTGGCGACCACCTCCACAGATAACTACATGAAATCGGTGGAGCCAGATGGCAAGGGGACAGCAAGTGGCACTTCAAAGTCGAGTGCACCACGTGAAGGGCAAATCTAGAGAGCCAATGTGCAGAGGTCAACTGATAGAAACGAAAAAAATAACCAAGAGAAAGATAGAATGCTATCCCGCCGAAGGAACAGAAGGAAGAGGGAAAAACACACGCTCATTTAAACGGAATCACAATGAAATCGTTGAAACTGCGAGATCTCCACACGCGGGCACTGTTGAAATACATAAGAAAACCCAGCGCCGATATCACGCTCATTCATTTCTCAGTATGAGAAACAAGTTTCAGGTCTTTCACTCATTTTTTCAATTAATCTCCCAATATGACTCCCCTAATTTAACCAAATCCCCACGATACTTCGTTAGACTGTGAGGAAAAGATAAAAAGACTATAAAAATAAAAGTTATAAAAAAACCGAGCGTCCGTGAAAAGCAAGGAAGAAAAAAACCACATATCTCACAGTCCAAACGGAAATTCGATGCGATTCGACTTTGATTATGAGAATACACAGAGATGCAAACTGAATAATGCTGATTGTGACTTTTTTTGGCTCAAATCCTCAAAAGAGTGGCCATAAAAACACTTTTCATTTAAATAATTTGCCCCGAACTTAATCAGTACGTACGTGGGTACATGACGACAGAGTTAATAAGTTCACCCGAAATAACCCACGATCGCATTGACTTCAAGGAATCTAGAGGAGGGTTAGAGGTTTAGAGGTGATTTCAAACGCAAATAGCGATTCAAGATTATTATTACAATGTATTCTACCGGTAAAGGTAGGTTTTGTTGAATGTCAGAGAATCTCCTCCCGGTCTTTTAAACATTCAGGGGCATATCTACCTCTAGTATATTCCTTTTCGCCTCTGCATAAGATCTACCCTTCTTCATCCCGTCCATGAAATCTATTCTCTTTCTTCCCCTTCCCCGCTTGCCCAACATCCTTCCCTCTATCACACTCTTCAGCAGCCCATCACCCTTTATTACATCCTTCAGCCATCTCTACCCTGCCTATCCCGGATTTCATTCAAAAGATTCCTTTCCTCCTCGCCCACCATGTCAAGCACTTCCTCGTTAGTCTTCCTTTCCGTCCATCTAACCTTCTCCATCCTTCTCCACACCTACATCTAAAATGCCTGCAGCCTATTCTCGTCCTCCTTTCTCAGGGACCACGTTTCTGCTCCATACAACGCTACGCTCCACATTAAACTCTTCACCAGCCTCTTCTTCTTCACATCCTTACCCAGTGTCCCCGTCATCAACTCCCTTCTTACTACTACTACTACTAAAAGCCTCCTTAGCTAGCGCTATTCTCTTCCGTACGTCTTTGCTAGCGACTCAAAGGAGCAGAAATTGAACAGAGCGGGGAAGAGAAGAGGGAAGACGTCCGCGTCTAGAGGAGGCATGCACATCTGTCGACGAGGAGTCTGCTTGCCCACGACAAACCCCATTGCTTGGCCGAGGCAACGAGGGTGGCCCGGGGATGAGAGGAGGGGGTGGGAGCGGGGGAGGCGAGGGAACGAAGAAAGAGGAGGAGGAAAGAGACCGCGGAGGGAGACGGGGATTAAAAAGGCACGACATCAAAACATTCGATGCAAATACATGAAAGGAAGCTCGTCCATTTCCCGCTCCTCGCTTCCCGACTCCCGAACCAGGCCGTGAGCAAACACCGCGAATGCGCGTAAACGCGGGGAATTCCACCGAATCCGCTTTCGTTTGCGCTCAAAAAAGACCCAGAGCTCGTGTATAAAGAAAACTGAACTAATATTTGCAGCGGGGCACGATCACCTGGGGAGGGAAACTGAAGTCACCACGGGAATTAAAAATGGGGAAAGGCTAATTCTGTACCATTACAAAGGCGGATGGAGTTTACCATTATGCGGGTAAGTTTTGTTTACCTCCTCTCTCTAAGGATTAGAAACTTGGACCTATAGGAAAAAAGTAGTAAAGTATCTTGAAAGTTTTGAAATGTGGTTATGGAGAAGAATGATGAGAGTTAGGTGGACGGACAAGGTGAGGAACGACCAAGTTTTGGAAATGATTGACGAAAAAGATCAATCATGAATGCAATAAGAAGAAGGAAGGCAAACTGGTTGGGGCATGTCACGAGGCATGACAGCCTCCTGACTAAGATAATGGAAGGAAAAGTGAAAGGAAAACCCAAGAAAGGAAGAAGAAAATTTGATATGTTGACGGATTTGAGGGAGAAGAGGAGTTACCAAGAGGTGAAAAAGTGGGCGCAAAATAAAGAAGTTTGGAGGAGTTCAGCTGGAACCTGTCTTAGGACAGATCTACATTGGTGATGATGATGAAGTTTCGTTTCAAGTATATCAAGTCGGTCGGGAAGGAGTCTGTCTAGTTGGCTAACTAGCAATCGTTAGAACACTGGCTAGGAAACAGCGCTAGTAAACCTCAGTGTGAACAACTGTGACTGAGAGTCAGGCTCAGTAATGACCGTATGCGAGCTTTGATACACGAAATCCGTCATATTCTTCAAAGCCATGAACAAAGCCCAGTCGATCCACGGCAAAATGGAGAGAAAATGAGACGGAGGGAATTATTAGCAAAAGGACAGCAAAAAAAGGATGACACAATAATTGAGACATGAAGGTTGACGCCTGATAAACCACTTAAAATGTTAAAAACAAAACGTTGATAATAAAATTAAAGAGATCATACATTTAATTAAAAAACAACAAAATGCCGATATTCGATGCAAATATTGAATGAATTTCATGTGATTATAACGAAAATATAGATTTGAAGGGCATAATTGATGTCTGAGTAGTATTGGTAGCACAAATTTACGAGTCAAATAAAAATGTTACCTCATAATTACCGTATTTTTCGAAAAATTTTGCATTGCGCTCATGAGAATTTTAACGTTTGTATACTTTGGCGCAGCAACATATAAATAGAAAAAATATACGATAGAAAAAGAAGGGTTGCAGAAACAGAGGGAATTTGTGATCTGGACAAGCAGAGGAAAAGCAACCTGTCCTACACTCGGATGCGGAGGGCATAGTTCAGCAATTTGGTATTCGAGGAAAATGGACGGGAACAAGTCATTCTTCACCGGAAAGCTAAGGCAGCAAAGAAACTTCAGACGGAACGAAAAGATGAGGGAGGGTTGGAAACAGATGAGAGTCAGAGAGGGTGAGAGGAGGGAATGGCAGGAAGAGAGAAGGGGAGAGGAGAGAGAAGTGGTGGGAGCGAGGGGTAATGATAGGCTAAAGGATTCTGTGAATCCCAAGTGATACGTCTACATCTACATACTACCTCGCGAGCCGCAACATGGGCTTGTGGCAGGGGGTGTTAGGTCACCAGCCGAGTAAATTGCTAATATTTTGGGCATGGAATGGTGACATGTATTATACGAATGTATTTAGTGGAGCTAAATTGTTATTGTGATGGCTTATTGTTCGCGGAAAGAACGAGGTTTTGCATCTATCTGTTCGGCAGAGTATCTCTCTTATTTTATCGCATCTGTCAGACCTAGAGATGTAGTGAGGAGTCATGATAATATTCTCTATGTCGCTCTGAAATATATCATATCTGAATTTATAAAGCAACCTAAGCCTAGCGTGTAGCCTCCGAGTCTCTAGGGGCTCCCACCTTAATCCCTCTAACAGTTGTGAGACTGTATCTTGTTGTTGTGTATGTACGCTCGCAGCAGTTTTTAATGAAGCGCGCTGCTTTCCTTTGCCTTTTATTATTTTTTTTGGTTAAATCTATTTGACCAGGGTCCCAAATGCTCGCAGTGTATTCGAGGTGTGGCCTAATACGAGGGGAGGTGGTGGTGGGGTTAACGTGGCAAGGGAAGAAAGAGAATATACCTTGTGGACTGGATGAAGAGTTGTGGGACCATGTCGGAGAATGAAACTGTATAAGGCAGGTAGGGCCTATGGCGGCGATGGCGCAATTTTTGAGCTCGGAGTGTCAAAATTCGTCAAGCATCCGCGCCACGTCTATCAATGATTTCTTTTACACTTGTAGCTCTAGCAAAAGAGAGTATAGTATTTTGATGTATTTATTCATAAAATAGGGATGCTTCATTACTTTATCCAATAAATTTCACTGTTAAATGTTCAAAATATAATATTTTAACGCATAAAATAAATTAATACTATCTTAGCGCGTATTGATTGTTCTTGCGCGATGACCGTCCGGAAACGATGAGTTTTCACCCAAACGTCTCGGCGATTCATCTTTGACAAGCGTGTCATTGATTCGCCATCTATGGTTTAAAAAAAACAGCAAAAATAATCTGAGCCAACCTTACCAGTGAATCGCATTTGATGACAATAACTCGAGGGAATTCAAAGACGGTGACGCGAATGGAAGGCAAAAAGTGGTTGTATCTCCAAGGTCGAGGAATGATGATGGGAGTAGGGTTGCTGAAGAGACAGGAAATTTACATGGATTTTCTAGATATGAGGGTTGAATACATGACGCAATGAAAATAAAACAAGAGGGCGTCGCGCTTTTTTCAACAGCCCACCGGCGATGAATATAATTTTCCGAGGGGCCGCTCAAACCCATCTTCACACCGATATATTGCCTGCAATTGCACACGCGAAAAAGTTGACAGCGCAATCAATGGATTACGACATCCCTGAACGCATGAATTACCGCTAACTACTTGTATACATTCACAGATGATCTATTCATATTTGAGGGATTCAAATCGATTAAGACACTTGCTTCTGGCGGGCATCTTCACGGTGTTCATGATGGCAACGCTAAGAGCAGTGAGGAAATGAATGACGTAGGGGAAAATCCAGGGCTATTTATTTCACGCCTAGTTTCGTAAGGTACGAATGGCGGATAATTAGGGTCGAAAGGTGAAGTCCCTTCATACGGTGAAGAGTGACAAACAGCGAAATGAGTAACACGCCATCAAAATTGCATACAAGCTGAATTAAAGTCAATAAGTTTCACCGGAAGAAAATCGCTGACGCTCTGTAATCTGCTTCTTGACGTCAATGGCATTTTAAAAAGAATTGCTTCCTGAAACTGAGACGAAAATTCACACAAATTAACTTTGATACAATCGCCTCAAGAATCAGCAGAGTAGGATTTGGAAAGCAATTTTAGAGGGAATTATTAATTCCCAAAAGAAGCATGTCGAGCCCAAATATGGCTGTTTCACGATTGTTCTCAACTTGATATTTCATTTAAAGAGGATCATGGTACGCAATCGACTACAAAAACATTTGATCAGATTTTAAGCGAGGGAATATAATTATAATCAAACCAGAGATGTTATTTGAAATAAGAGAGGGCACTCGACAAAAAAATACATAGATGTAGAATTGGGGAAGGAGCAACACTTGGAATAAAAATTAACTAAGCGTTTGAACATGGAATATTGATGAGGGCTTCTACTAATCAACGTTTTTAAAACTTGTGACCAATTTCTCCATCTGTATCTCGAAAACAAAGCCACTCTCTATCGTAAGAGAAATGAAATTGTTTCCCAATAACATTCCCGTAAAAGAAGAGGAAATGTCACTCGCCAAATAGCTAACAATACCAAGAGCAAAAAAATAGAAAACTGCAGCCACGAACTTGAATTTTAAATATAATATCATATTGAGCCACGAGATAAAATTTTAGAAATTGTCTCGTAAATTTTCAAGGATCATTACATACCAAAAGTTTCTCCCAGCCATTGAATATTGATGGTTTTCGGAGTGGAAGTCTTCATGGATACAAAGATTAAGCTAATTGACGCTTTAAGCGATTAATGATTCGGATCGCCTAGATGCTTTATGACAATGCACCGCAAAACTCTAAAGGAACGAAATTCGGCATTGAAACAATATGATAAAAGATCCACAATGCCTCCACTCGAAAAATGAAGCAATGGATAGCATTAAGAAGCGTCAAATGCACATTAGATTTTGAGAAATCAAAAAAGGAAACCGCGCTAACACCGCGGCATCCCGGATGACCTTTGCATGGACGTCGCATTGTCGGAGAGTGTTGAAATGAATCCTCAAGTGGGAGGACGAATCTTCTCCTCTTGAATATCAAACTCCGACATTTCCCCGGGAAAACAATACTTTCTCTGGATGATGGAGAAAGTAAAAGGACGTTGCAATCGTCTCCGCATTCAGGATGAGTGGCAGGGGATGGGGTGGACGGTAGAATCGAAAAGCGACGCTTCATAAGTGGGGGGACGTGTCAAGAGAGCGATTGGCGTCAAGGGGGGGCAGCAGGTGTGGAGCGAAAGGAGACGTGGACGCGAAATGGGGAGAAAGATCAACAATTTGAACACACCAACTTGATACCAGCAATCGGGAGGGTGGCAAAGGGATGTGACGACACCACCTTTCCAAGTGCTTCGAGGAGCGCGTAATAAAACCTACAGACCGTGAAATACTCTCCGGCATATAGGTATTCGCAAGTGCATAATCAAAATTGCAGAATACATATTCCTATCACTCGCGCCCATTCGAGTTCTTCCCGCGTTTGTTCATCCTGGAAGACAACCAGTTCGCAGGCATTCCCGTCGGGTCTGAGGTGAAAATGCCGAGTTTTTTTTTTGGCAACTAATTAAAGTGCTCTTGGACCGTAATACTACACATTTCTATGTTTTACACCATTGAGACACCGTTTATAAAAAGGTGATACATGCTGCTTCTCTATCTCAGAGCCTTTCGAGGGCACACCGATTAGGATATGCAGCAAAGTCGGGGGCCATCCCCGTATCTCAGGTATGCATGACATAAATTAAGTTCGCCAGAAGAAACATTGATACTAAATGTGGAAATAATTAATCAAACGCACGGTGTATTCCAGTGGTTATATATTTAAACGATTACCAATGCAAAACAAGGGGCATTAAGGATACACACTAAGCGACCCGCATGTTTTACAAAACTTTTTCCTGATTTCGAAGATCAAGCTACCGTATTCATTCTTTCTAACTGGACATTTTGGCCGGCGGTAATTTTCCAGCAACTCACTTACTAAAAAGGGCGGATACCGCTGTTAGAGGGATTAAAGTGGGAGCCCCTAGAGACTCGGAGGCTGCACGCTAGGCTTAGTTTGCTTGATAAATTCATAACTAACATTTTTCAGAGCGACACAGAGAATATTATCATGACGCCTCACTACATTTTTAGGTCTGACATATGCGATAAAATAAGAAAGATACACTGCCGAACAGATAGGTACCTGAACTCGTTCTTTTTGCAAACAATAAGCGATCACAATAAAAACTGAGCTCTTCCAAATACACTCTCATAGGACATGTCACCATTTCACCGCCAAAACTTTTACATCTTTACACGGCTGGTGACCTACCACCCCCTGCAACACGCCCAAGCGATGGCTCGCGGGGTAGTATGTAGATGTCGATACCACTACTTCTTAGTCGCTTGAAATACACGCCAAACACCACAGTTCTCACACAGCCATTACGCAACAGTATGTGAAAAGTATAAAATACTCCACCTAATGTCTATACTCACCCTAATTTTATTTTCATAAGGATTTAAGGAAAAAATAGAGCAGGTGAATGGAATGGAGGAAACATCTGTCTACGATTGGCAAATCCCCGAATAATGCGGATCACTTCCATTTCACCACAAAAAACCTCCACGTCTAAGACGCGCAGATTTTCATTTGCGCCCCGTTTGAATTAAGGTGGCTGGAGCGGAAATCGTATATCATTGAGAGCACATTTTAATAATTATTAATGAAAGTCGAAAAAATATTCTTGAACTACATTTCACTTAAGTGCACCTGCAAATGCGTTTCAGCTCACCATACAGGCAGGATTGGTAATGACGAAAGAATATATATTCTAAAATTTTTCCCATTGTCAAAGCGAGAGAGGAGTTTTCGTATTTGAAATTCAGAGGATATTCTATTGAATTGTGATATTTTTTAATAATGAACTTGCTGCGACAACTTTATATGTGTTAGCAACATCTATAACTATGAGAAATCGTTATTTTGTGTTTGTGAGAGAATCAGTACATACGCAATCGAATGATTACGAAAAATATACCTTGTTCCACATGTCTAAGAGTTGAATTGCCAAAAAAAGTAATCGGTGCGCTGAATTTTTATTCCCTTTACCATTTCATATAAATACATCACTAACGAGATCACTATTCCCCTTCATATAAAGACATCACTAACGATAAAACGTAACAATGATACTCAAACGATATCGTACTGTCTACCAAATTTATTTCAAACTCTTACAACGCGTGTTAAAACTGTCTAGCAGTCATCATCAGGTAAGACATTTTAGTCTTGTATCGTTTGTTAAATATGCTGTTCTACAATATCTTGCCGGAGAAAGTGGAGAAAACGTACGTACGAACACGTGAAGATTCGCCAAAATCGGTACATCTACATAATACACCGCAAGCCGCCGCTTGGGCGTGTGGCAGGGGGCGTTAGGTCACCAGCCGAGAAAATGTGCAATATTTTGTACACATAAAAAAAACATGGAATGGTGACATGAACTATAGGAGTGTATTTAGTGAGCTTAATTTTTATTGCGATCGCTTATTGTTCGCGGAAAGAAGGATTTTTTGTACCTATCTGTTCGGCAGTGTATCTCTCTTATTTTATCGCATCTGTCAGACCTAGAGATGTAGTGAGGAGTCATGATAATATTCTATAGGTCGCTCTGAAAAATATTAGTTCTGAAATTATCAAGCAGCCTAAGCCTATCGTGCAGCCTCCGTGTCTCTAGGGGCTCCCACCTTAATCCCTATAAAAGTTGTGAGACACTGCATGTACGCTCGTAGCATTTTTTTTAACTAAGCGCGCTGCTTTCTTTTGTCTTTGATTAATTTATTTGGTTAAATCTTTCTGACCAGGGTCCCAAATGCTCGCGGCGTATTTGAGGTGTGGCCTAACCAGAACGAAGTAGCATCTCTCTTTGACTTTTTCTTCCGAGGACCTTCCTATTATAAGTTTAACAAAACCTAGCTTCTTTATGCTGCGCCACAAATGTTCTGTATGTGTAATCCCCACGATATATCAGATGTTAAGGTCATTCCAAGATATTTTACTGTATCTGAAGATTTCATGTTTACCCCACCCACAGAGATTACACAGGGAGTAATCGCTCCGACCACCATACGATCTGCCAGGATTGGTTCCCAAATGACCCGAATTCGAGATGAGACCCAACTATTTAGTGTATGTGTACCCACCTGCCAGTGTATGTAGCTCCTCGAGCGAGGAGGATGCAAGCAAGGCATGAGGAGACAAAGAGGGGGGTGTCGGGAAGTAGGGAGCGTTCGCACGGCACCGCCCACCCACGACCCCACTCGTGCAAGAGACGAAGAGCGAAGGAAGAGCGGTGTGTTTACATTGGGGTGGCGCTGTTGACGGAGGGTTGGCGGTGGGGGAGGGGGGGAAGGAGTAGGGGGGGCTGCTGAAGATAGGAAACGAGTGGAAGGGGGGCGGGGGGGGTGGGGGAGAGGAGGGCGAAAGAGGAGACATCCGCGACATGGAGTGGTGACGGAGGGCCGCGAGGAATGCGGAGACGAGGTCTTCGTGCCATGGCATGGCATGGCATGGAGGGGGGGAAAGGTGGGCCTGACTGACCGAGGGAGCTTTTCCTCCCCTCTATTCGAAGATGAAATGACTCTGGGAGACATGAGAGGATTCCGGGACGGCCCTGGAACCACGGATGAAAAACGGCCATTGGGCAAGAGATAGCGATAGTGATGAGCTTAAAAAAAATCTAAAGCTTTCCATTCAAGGAGTTGAAGTTGGCGCAGACTAAAATACATAAGCGCACACGAACCATAATGAACTGAACGACGCGCGAAAATAGTCGCTCAATATCGATAGAACTCCTGCTTCGATAGAGCTCCGGATACGTCGAATCGAACGACTCTGGACAGTGGTCGTGGACGAATTTTTTATTAATAGTTAACGATTTCGCTCAAATCACATGCCGAAGATGGAAAGCTCTTCACCTCACAGAAAATTTAAAAAATTGCTATGTTCGCGTCAGTCACCTCTACGATGAATCAACACAGCAATAACATTTGTGGATGCAATTAAATGTCTTCTGAAGCATACACCAACGCACTTGGTCTATTTGGAAGTATACTCATTGGCTAGAGCGCGCATGGTATGAAACGTAAGGAAATCAAGTGCCTGTTTTATTACAAAGTGAGCACTAGACCAAGTACGGCGAATGGATATTCCGTTTCTTTCAAAATAAAATCACTTATTACCCAAAGGAGCCTTTTTCATCGGATATATTAGATACATGGATATCTATTACAATCACCCCAAAGCCTAGGGATGGTTCCCCAAACAGAAGTTTCCCGAGCTCTTACCACTAGCTTTTTCCCCCGAAACATCTCTCATCGGCTAGCTACTCGCAAGAACGACTAAAGTTTAAAACGTTCATTTTCTCGTACCCCTGTCGATTATCACAATGAAATATCGAAGGATAGGGTATACCATAGACACTACAGAACTTAAACCAATAATTAACAAAAGAAGAAAGGTCTAACGGAGAATTGAGCCGAAGTCTGGTAACAAACTCGAAGGCATGGTAACTAAATTAGATAGTCCGGGTCACCCTCATCTTCCAAGCCCATAGTTACCTTTTCGATTACAAAAAAAACACTTTCCCGTTAAGGGACAATTACGGTTCCTACTGTCGTTATCAATAGTTCAAACGGCACCAATTAACTCCAAGATTAAGTTACATACATTGAGTTTCAGATGTAAAAGTTGCAGAGGGAAAACTTGTATCATATTAACTGCAATAAATGCTCCCAAATCGCAGAATTATAGATTACAAGTATACCAAACACAAATCAATTGCTGAATTAAACTCGGAGACGTTCCGCAACTATTCCAAGCCAATAAATAACAGACCTCGAATGAAGGAAAATGAAAAGTGCTAGCAAAATATTATTCACGAAATACGTATCATGTCATTTCCTGAAAAGTAAATATCTACGCTTTTTTAAGTAGACGTAAGAGACGAGAAATAATGAGTATAAAACTTCCTTAATTTTCAACGAGAGGACAATTTATCACTGCCGCATCCGGAGACATGAGGCTTAAGAAAGACTTAGGACGAGAACTTTCTTCCGAACAGAGTAAAAAAATAAAGGGAGTCATGCAGTCTTCCGTGAACAAGCGAATCAATTTTCATCTGTTTTACATGAAATTCAGCAAAAGACACCAAAGATAATTTAGCACAAATGATCTCATCACTAAACACAGTTCCACGCATAATTTATGAATGACATCGCGGTTCCGAGTAGATTAAATCCAGAGATAGCGGCCACGTACCCTGACCCTTGGTATCAAATATCTATTGATTCATTCCCATTGATAGAAAACACTCCACTCGAGGATGACATTGAGACAGCAATATTTCCTTTACATTGCGTATGTATGCGAGCAAGCTCTTTGATGCGAGTTGGTGTTTGCTTTGCACGGACGAGCTCCGAGGGCAATCATAAGCACCAACCACCATTTTTGGTTCCCGCAGCAGCTGAGAACGGTGACACCCAGACGAGAAAATGAGGGACGCAGCTATTTGCGAAGGACGGTGCACTGTGCTTGAAATGTTCTTAAAGCGTTTTCTGAAGTGGAACTTTGGAGTTGGAGCGGATGGGGCACTGAACAGCTACAAGGTCAACAATTCGTTTCTCACCCACGACATCCGTTATACTGAATTATTATTATTCCTCTTTTATTTCACTCTTCTCTCTCTCTCTCTTGGAGGCACATATATTCGAGTGACAGACATCTAATCCCGCAGCTGTTTCAAGAGCTGAGAAACTAAACATTTACGGGAGTATTCGAATCCTAATCAGGCACCTAGCTCTTCGTCTTTAACGGCGAGAATAATCTATGCCACTAGAACAAATGCGCATTAAAGCACGTAAAAAATGCGAGTCCCTCAACGCCGACGGTGAAAATGGGAAACGTAACTACTAAAAATAACATTACGCTAATAATCAAACATTGATTATAACGCGAGGCCATGAGGGTATGAGTGTCACGTTTAGTTCAGTTAAGGCAAGGAAAACAGGAAACAGCTGATTCCGAAAGTAAATGCAAAAATCAAAATTTGAAAATACATTTAGTTACCAATACAGAACGTAGCATGATGTGACGGTCTCAAAGATGCAATATTTGAATGTCACTTTCGGGATCTTTCGAAGTTAAGTCGCTGTATTTTTCACTTTCGGGAAGACAACACTTTTCCTAAGATATAAGCCCTCAAGTATAAAAATGACTGGCCTCGACCACGAATATCGTGAAAAATTGGTAGGAATACCATGAGGGTGAACAGTAAAATAACTGAATGAAGAGACGATTTTGAGTGCCGCAGCCGAATATTTAGAAATATTGTAGGACACATGGGGAAATTAAGAGGCGCTCTAATGCTTGAAGGAAAGTCGTAGTTAGCAAGTGGCACATATGCTAAATAAGTGAATTCTTGTCAAGGAAGCAAAACTCAAAGTATGAAAAAGTGCACGTCTCCAAATTTACTGCGTGTCAGTGCAACCTAGGAATGCGGCATCTGAGAAGCATGTGCGGGTAGAGTAGGAGGGATGGGGCCAGAGTGATGTACAAATGACATGCAATGAATGGATAACTGTCACGTTAGTCGTTATGAAAACGACAATGTTAGGTTTATCCACCGCGACAGTGGCTTAGTAAGGACAAGCATCGTCTCCTGTGCTTCACAATTCGGAATTGAGACACGAACACATAGTTCGCTAAAACCCCCTCCGAAATTCGCCTCAATGGAAGAAGGGGTGCAACGGTCTAACACTCCTGGCCGGCAATTGAGAGGCCCGGGTTCAAATCCCGGTGTAATCAAGCGACATTTTTCTTTGGAATTTCATTCCTTGGTAAAGATGCACCCGTGCGAGTGACTTCGTACCATATCATTTGTACATGCATTGAGTGAAATTGAAATCTTGATCGAATTGCCAGCTATTATACGGCCGTATATAACCGACTTGCTGAGCGTGGGAGTTAGCCAAAGAGAAAAGGAGATGTAAGTTACTGCGGCTCAAGTCGCCAGATCCAATCGCCATGCCAGTAAGACAGAGGAAGGTGATGCCAGCGAAAACCGAGATACGTCGAAGAATACCGTTAACTAGAAATATAAAAAGTTACCTTTCTTGCATTTTCATCAAGATTCAACATAAAAATTAAACATATGAAGGTCACTTAAGGTAGTCCGAACGAGATAGTTCCCTAATCATAATTGAGACCATTTTCCAATAATACGTTTTTATTTCACCAGCTGTAAGACACATGAATTAAATTTTGCATTATTGACGGTGCAATAATATAGTTTTATATGACAGAAATGGTAAGTAATTAAATGAAAATATCTAAATAAGTTTTTAACTTGACTCATTTTTTTCACGCGGTGCGTTTGAAACTCCTTCCAAACGAAAGGTTTTCTGTGACACCCAAGAACCTACTGCAGTGACAATATGATTAATGTTCAAAAATAGTTGAGAAAATATACAAACTACACGCTGTTAGTTTTTTTACGACATCTAAGTGTTAGAAATTCCTCATTTATTAAATGTCTCTCTGGAGTGCATACACGTACCATTTCCCAAAAAATGGCTAGTATTTTTTGG
This sequence comes from Ceriagrion tenellum, assembly GCA_963169105.1. NCBI lineage: Eukaryota > Metazoa > Arthropoda > Insecta > Odonata > Coenagrionidae > Ceriagrion > Ceriagrion tenellum. The sequence continues at coordinate 139,084,908 of OY720639.1, read as the reverse complement.
AAAATAACTTCGTAAGTAATGTGGTAAGGGGTTGAATTTTATGTGTCATTGGATAGGTGAGATATTTTTATTTAAAATGAGACCAAATTCATTGATTTCTAAGTAAACTTATTTTTCGCTTGGACTACCTTAACTAGTCATGACATAAGTATTTAAATAGTGAGGGAAAGAGGGAAGTCATTTAACTAGCAAGTAGCCAGAAGGACTATGAAGGGCCTCGAGGGTAGAACAGAGGGCGATAGGCCAAAAGCTGCAGTGAAATGATCATGAGGTACTGCCAACGGGGTCTTCAGCAGATTTTTTTCAGCGCTGCTGAGCGATACACGAGAGATGCCATGGGAAATCAAGTTCCGAGATGCGGTGCCGAGAGGGAACGACGGAGGGTGGTGTACGGTTTGCTCAAGTCGAGTGCACGAGTGGGAACGCACTCCGGTGCTCAATGCTCTCCGCGCTCACCTCTCGACGTCAAGTTTTCTATCGTGACATATCATAAATGGTGAATGCACACTCTCCGATGCCAAGGAAAGATAAACGGGAGGCGTTGTGGTTAACGGTCACACGGAAATTGGTCCAACTTCCATTTAATTTCGCCTATTAGGAATATAAGCGATGCTAAGGAAGACACTTCTAAGCGCACACAACAAACACATGCCGATCCTTCCTCTCGAACTCACAAGATTATCCTATTTATCGCATAGAAGATCTAAACACTTTTCGACCTCTACTACCACTAATGATGCGTGGACGATCAAAATATAAAATTATAATGACCTGAGGGAGATATTGTTCCATGACTTATATTCCATCAAATGAATCCTATGCATAGGTCAACATTAGATGTGCACCGAGACATACGAAAAGATTAAGATCAAAAGCACGTAAGAGATATCCAGAGTTTCCTATATCGAACTGATTATATAATATGGAATGCCCTTGGCCCTTCACAGGAATCGCATTATTGAGAGCAATTAGACAGACGATACCACACAATGGTACGGGGTTTAGGGTGGTACGGAATAAGGGGACAGAACTGGGAACTTACGCTCCCTGTTCATGGAATTCTTTTGGGATTTCATCGGCGGAGGAAAAAATCCCGGTCGCCCAGACGAGGCGAAAAGAAATAAAAATAACACGAAAAGAAGACCGCGTTTCGAAGAATATCTTTCCTTCACAACTTCAAACGCCCCCGGAAAGGCAAACAACTCCATCAGAACTCTCTAATCCACGAGAATCATTGTACACATTTTTCAACCTCTCTTAATTTCTCGAGATTGTAAAAATATTTTGTTTTCTCCCGCCGGGGCCTCGCCTCTCGGGAGTTTGCGGAGTTAAAGAATACGACGAATAAATAACCACCGGTGATTGGCAAACAGGAAGGAAGGAGGGAGAGGGAAAGAGAATGAGAGAGAGAGAGGGAAAAAGTAAAAAAATCCTCAAGGGCGATGGAAACAATATTGCTCAGAGAGAGAGCGGAGAGTTCCCACACCTCTTTCGACTCCTTTTCATACACACATCCGCGCACACTTTCTTCCTCTTCGCGATGAGGCTCACGGGACGGCGAGGCCGAGGAAGGAGGCGGAGGTGAGCCTCGGAGAGGACTTCTGAGAAGAATAGGGAGACTGGCGAAAAGGTGTCAACAGGGAAATACTGAAACGGCCAAAGAGTTGCGTAGGAGTTTTAAGAGGCGAGAGATGAGGGGAATAGCGGCGAGAGAGAGAGAGAGCGAGGCATCCTCGACTCATCTGCGAGAAGAGAGGGAACAGGTGCGCGCCCCCCCTGGCGGTCGTATCTGGCGACTTCGAACCTTGACCGGTACCACACACCGCCACGGTTGCCTTCACTATCTTGAGTCGGTGCGACATGATAACGCAGTTAAAATATACTGATTTGGCTTAGAAAGTACATACATACATACCAGTCATGCCGTTCCCTTCCGGGGTAGGCAGAGTCACGTTTCCTAAGTTTCTAAGTTTCATTCATAAATACATATTTGTACACCTAACTCTGATTCAATAATTTCCTCCATACTGACATATCCTTGCAAACCTCATTTGCCTCATTTACCCCCATACACTGCTTCATACACGCCCTCCTGTTTTTAAGACTCCTAATATTCCCCCTCCTAAGAATTTCCCCAACCACATCCAACCACAACTTTCTCGGCCTACCTCTACCTCTCGCACCATTCATTTCACTCGCATATATCTGTTTCGTTATTCGACTCTCATCCATTCTCTCAACATGGCCAAACCAGCGAAGCATACTCCTTTCATTCACGTCCATTACGGGAGCATTTAACCCACATTTATTCATGACCCACTCATTCCTGACCCTATCCATCCTACTTTTGCCGCAAATACTCCTCAGATAACTCATACCCACGGCGTTTAGTCTACTTTTATGTTTATCCTGACATACCCATGTTTCACTACCATATAGCAAAGTGGGAAGAAGTACTCTTTTGTACACGGCAATTTTCGCTTCCTTAAACAGGCACTCATTCCTCGATATACTCCACATGCTACTTACCACTTTCCATCCAGCATTCGCACGTCTCTTTATCTCCTCTTCTTTCCGTCCATCTTTCGCAAACATCTTACCTAAGTACACAAAATCATACACTTGTTCGATTACTTCACCATCATACAGCTATTCTTCCCATTCAAAACCTTATCAAAAACTACTACTTTAGTCTTTCACGCATTTACCCTCAATTCTATTCTCTGTAGATTCAAAAAACTTATCTAGGAGCTTCTGTAATCCCTGAGATCAAAACAGCATCATCCGCATATAGCAGAACTCGCACGTTTACATTTCCAATCAGAACACCGTCGTTTTCACTACATGCGTCTCTAACACATTTATCCATAAATACATTAAACACATTTTTTTCACGATTGTGTGATTTAAGCCTAAACCGTGCTCCGTGAATCCATTGGGGCTCCGCGAGTGATTCTGAGGGTCCGCGGCAGATGTGAAGATAACAAGGATTGCAAATATTAAATTGATCCTTCCATATATCGTTTGTCATTATTTTTCCCTTTATTAGTAAACATACCTCATCATTTATACCTCCGTAGACGTATATTACGTACTACACCTTATAGAACACAGATAGAACTAAACGCTAAATCCTGGGGCTCCAAGAGAAAACTTTTGCTTCAAAAAAGGCTCCGTTGCTGACAAAATTTGAGAACCGCCGATTTTAACAAATGCCACCACCATGGATTCTTCGTTTACGTGATTGCCTTCCCCATTGGCAACGGGAGTGTAAAGGGATTGGCTGCATTTCTAACGGTTAACCGCAGGATATTACCTTGGGCGAACTTTACACCTCACAGTAATAAATTGATTGCCCTTTTAAATCCACAAAAAACAATACAAGAACTACTATAAAAATAATGGGCGCTCGTATTCCGTTAGCCTGAAGTTGGGGTCACTATTAGAAACAAACAGCATTACTGACATACTCCCGGAGTTGTATTACGATATAAACAAACTTTATAGTTTATTATATGCACAATGATAAGTTTTCATTGCTGGAAAGAACAAAATTTTGAATTTACAAATAGACACTACACGAGTTTAGAAGGAAAAATAGCCAGAGCATTACTTGTTTAACAAAAGGTTTCATTTGGTCTCTGCCTTTTATGACGCGTGGTAATAGGTTTCAAATCTTGGACCCAGAATGGACAAAACATCGATTGTATGCAATGCGATATTGCAATGTAGTATTATGCTTAGGTAAAACACAAGATCAATTACTTCGAAGGAAATAGCAATGCGGCAATCCATGACTAAATGTCTATCACTACCACGGATTAGCATAATCTTGAGACCTAGTAAATATACATATGTAATGCATGTAATATTCTCAGGTCAAAGAATACGGGGAAAGTATTAACATTGACACTTTATACACGAATATTAAAACAGAGTTAGAATTCCACGAAGCCATCAGCCTACGCATAGCGAAAGAGGACAGACCATGACATTAAGAGTCACGCATCCCTTGCAGCGAACGGAATTTTATGCCTACTCGCTGGAATCTTCACGTAGTGACTAACTAATAGGTAAGGGATGGTAAGGGTCGAGATTCAACCAACGGCGAGCACAGGCCTTTCCAGGCGGGAGATCAACATTTACATTTTTTCCACCGCGTAATGAAAAATATAAGAAAACATGAAAAAAGGTTTCATTTTTGTATCACAACATCAGTATCTGTGGAGCCTATACGCACCTGAGAATGGGCAACAAAGTGGTCATTTACCTCCGGTTCCTCAAGACGGTTTTAGCCGGAAGTATAAGATAAACGAATTCCCTTCACATCGCGCACTTTAGAGCGCTGTATACTTTCAATGACACTCAAACCCAACTCCGCACTTAATTCCCTTGATTTCCACCGTAAATTCATTATCCAATCCAAGTAAAGGGTTCCCATTTTCAGGGGAAGAGAAAAATCAGAGAATAAAATACTACCACTACAAGCGTAAGCATTATTAAAGTAATTTTTACACTTAGCAACCTTTACCTTCATATAATTGAATTAAAATTATATTGCTATTAAATAATAGTAAATGCCTTTTGGTATATTAAAAATCGCAACGAAAACCGGCACTTGAAAGACCAATATTATCTTCGCCTGCCTTTCCTATGCTATCATCATCATACCACTTACAGACAAATCCGCTCCATACCTACTATTTTAACGGATCGTCCCACCACCGACTCTTAATCCTTTTTCTTTCCCCTTCTCAGTCGCGGCCAAAACAACGAAAAGGTGTGAATATTTATGTCGATGTTGACGGCAATAAAAATGGAACAAGGCGAAGGGAAACCGCCCAACGATACGTGTCAGCCGAGAAAAAAGAGACGAGGCATCGTTTTTCAAATCCTCCCAAAACCGCGCGCCTCCAGTTCGAACAACATCAACAAAGACTCGCAATGTCATTACGCTACTCGCCCAATGATTAGGCATCAACACGAGTCACAAAAAACTTCGTGACGTCACGACGCGTCACCATCGGGTCAAACTGGCTAACATTCCGGCTGTCCTCGGATGGAGGCGAAAGGAGTGGGTGGGCGCAAGGAAAATTTTGAAGCAAAAACCACCGAATATTTTGATATGTCGATAACCAAATGGGTTTTTCTCGAGTAAGCGGAGGTACGAATCCCAAAGATGACAATTTCACATTTTGAAAACACCAGACTCATAAGGCTCCAATTAAAAACCTTAAGAGGTATGAATTTTTTTATTTTGATATTTTTAAATTCATTTAGAAGCTAATAATCATTGAGTGACATTTATTTTCCCTTAGTTACGCCGCCATGATAATACCACACTTAAAGAAACTATAGAAGTTCGAGCTTAGTATTGATTTTCTTAATATCTAAGTCATGCGTTAAAGGAATGGTAAATCCTCATAAGTCTATCCCATTACAGTCCCACCCGCAAATTTTTAGCTGACAGAGAGCCGAAGGTATTGCATTAAACACCAGATGAACCCCTTTTTAATAATTTGTTCTGTTTTGTTTTTCCTTCGTTCAAGAAAAGATAACAGACAAAACAAAACCAATCTAACACAATCATAGGACTTCATCATGCAACTCGCTTTTCGTACAAGAAATTTCACCATGGTGTTTCACAGCTTCCAAAGAAACGGGAGCGAAATCAGCCATCCGACGCTTAACTAAGCCCGTGCAGGATAGGGAGGGATAACGGTCGATTCTTGACGACGACCCGTGACACAGAACATGGGTACCTCTTAAAAACTGCGGTTCCAGGGAATAGCAGATACATTATCCGACCGAATGGCCGAGTGGTCGACGAAAAGAGTTGCCTTCGTCGTGGGGCAGGACGAAAGGGTTCGACCGCAAAGAGTGAAAGCCGGCGGCCTGTTATGTTGCGACCGAGGAGTGTGCGTGGGATCGACGCAGGCAACGTCCCTTGGCTATTCGGACACATATGACTGCGACTAATGGAGGGCCCTCTCGAAGGAGGCCACGAGAAAGGGCCCCGTGTGACCCCTCCTCACTCGCTTGGAGAGGCTGTCAGAGGCCGAAATTACCCAGAACGATCACGATAACTCGCTGGCGGTAAACGAGATAGTCGAACCATGGAGTAAGTACATATAGAGTGGCAAAGCAATGCTAAAAACTGGACATATATTTTTGAGAGCTTCAGGAAGAATTTCTCAGATGCCACCACCTTGATGTCCACTCCGCGGTACGGCCGATGCAACCACGGAAGACAACGGAAACGGGAGAGTGCGACTCCAAGGAATTCCAAGAGGTATTTTTTTATTTCCAAGAGATCCCACGTGGAGTAAAAATACTCGGGAAAAACCGGTCACGGTAATCGTACATTGGGATTTATTGAAAGAGCACTAGTAAAGTGCGACTATAAAGTCAAAGAAACCAGTGACCTCACCTTCGTTAAATCCTACTTGGAATATGCAGCCAGTATTTGGGAGGTCATGAGGTAGACTTAAAAACAGAGTTAAAACGCGAGCAGAGACGATCAACAAGATATGAGTAAGGCCTCTACGGTAATTTCGTCAGTGCTACCGACCTTTTGCAACAACTGGGATGGGAATTGTCTCCAAACCGTTGATTAAAACTTAGACTAAATCTTTAAGGTATATTTCAAACTGATTCATTTGCTGACGAAGTCAATAACATCTTACGAGCTCCGACATACGACGGTAGACTAAATCCTTGAAATAGACTGCAGAGAGGACAGTTTTAATATGCCATTTTTCCCTCGAACGACAAGAGACCATAACAGCTGCAAATGAGAATTTCAATATGTATATCGATAGACGGTGTAGCTGGTTTGTTGATTTGCTCCCTAATGCTCGCTCTTTCACCTGCAACCAAGTATCCCCAGCACGCCTAGCCTCTTTCCTGTACAACTCATATATCTGTCTGCATTCGTGTAATTGCTAAAAACATTAATAGCAACAGTCGCTCTAAAACTGATGGCATACCAATACTTTAGCTCGCAGGGTATCATGTAGGCGTAGATGAGCTTTGACTAACTTGGTGCTATAATAGGCTGACAGCGACGAAACATAGCTGTATAATACCAAACATTTATTTACAGCTCTGAAAGTATACAAGATTCCAACGACAAATGCTCCATTCGAAAGAGGAAGGCTGAAAGAAGGGTAAATTAATGGTCATCATGTCACAGATGGATTCATTACAAAGATGGGATCAAAAAAGACAATGGATTCACAAAAGTTACAAAGAATTCGAAGATGTAACTACAGAAATATTGAAAACCTCGTTTAATTTACGAAAAAACTTCTAAATATTCCAAAATAAGATAGTGAACGCTAGCAGAGCGAGGTTGAATGGTTAAATAGCAACAAATTCTGAATCTAAGAAGACAAGAATGTCATCCACGATAGGAACCGGAAATTGTCGAAATTCCAGCTCCGACTCACAGGAAGACGATTTAAAAAAGGAACATCGGGAGTAGCGCCGTGAACACTACCAGGTCGTTGTCTTTCGCTATCAAACCAGGAATTATAAGCACACATCTTACTATTTATCAACGTAAGATTCAATTACCGGACGAGTTTTCCGAAATAAATAGGCTCTGAGGCGCCAGCAGATAATAACGATCGAAGGGACGCTGCACCACGAATATCCAGCGGGGTACTACTCGATTCGCTAAGTTTCCAACATCCCAGGGAATTCTCTCGTATCTAGGGCTTTCGCCACCAAACTCAGGCGTAAGTAAACCCAAACGGTACAAAAAAACGAAATGAATAGTTTAGGAAAAAACATTTCTCCGCCACTCCGTGAAACCTACGAATACAAAACAGTTACAACAACATCTCAGTCCCGGCCAGAACTATAAAGTTTTCACTTCGGTAGTCCGAGCGAGACAGTTCCCTAGTCCTAATAGAGACCATATTCGAATTATACGTTTTAATTTCACCAGCTGTAGAACACATCAATTAAATATTGCATTATTGATGGTGCACTAATATAGTTTTCTATGACAGGAATTAAAAGTATTCAAATGAAAATATCTAAATAAGTCTTTAACTTGACTCATTTTTTTCGCGCGGTGCGTTTGAAACTCCTTCAAAACGGAAGGTTTTTCGTGATACCCAAGAACCTACTGCGGTGACAATACGATTAATTTTCAAAAATAGTTGAGAAAACATAGAAACTACACCCTGTTAGTTTTTTTACGACATCTAAGTGTTAGAAATACCTCAAATACGAAATCTCAAAAACGATTCATCACACAAGGAGTAAAAATACTTGACTTGGAATTGTAAGATTAAGCGTTCAACTTCTACGAACCAGACTTTATTTTCCAATAATCAGGATATTTTGCGTTTGATGCTGCTACCCTTTCGCTGGAAACTTTTCTAGCTCACAAAATACCTATTTGTCTCACCCCATTTCCTAATATAATTTATCTAGCGCTTCAAAAGAATCAAAGGTATTGAAGAGAGCACTTTCATTGGAATAACGCGCACCCAATCTTAATCGGGCATACACTGGCGAAACGTCGCAAACTTCCATTAGCGAGTACATGAGTCACTGGTTCCCATCCAAGTGGATTATTGTGAAGAATCAAACTGTCATAAAGTAAGTGATTGATAGTTTTAAGAATCGCTTCAGTGCTCCGAAAAATCACGAGCCTTGAATCGTAGCGTAATGAGCCGCATCCAACCGCACAACAGCCGCAAGAACGAACATCCAGAGAAGTCTGCTAAAGCATATCAGCAGGGACGTGCCACCGACATAAGAGAATTCAATTACAGATAAGAAATTAATTTCGTCAGGCGGCAAAAATATCATCATGAAATAAATTATTTAGATTTTAATCACATCCCATTCCATAAATAATACTTCGTGCGCGATTGTAAATTAAACTTCACAAGGGGCCTGCAGGACCATTCTATAAAGAACTTTGTTGATCAAACTGCAACCAATCATTTCTCATAAATTCCCTCGCTTCTGTCACAGAAACCACAATGTCACGCACATTTATGTCCATTGAAATGAGTTACGCACCACTTCTTGTTCAGGTAAAAACATTGAAACACATTTCCTTCCGTAGTTTGAATATATCGAATTTATGGCAATATTGGGACACAGGAATTTTCTCCGTTTGTCCCAAGCTTCACAACTTCGGGTAGAAAAAGGTAGTAAACTAGCTTCGACATGTATAGCTGAATGAGGACGGACGGAGACAACTGGGGAAATATGGCGACGGCAAGGAAGACTAACGCAAAAATTAGTCAGGAAGGTTACAGCAAACGACCTGGCGTAACAACAACATGAGTCAACTGGAAAGGGCATTTCTCCAAGAAAATTAATTACCCATCCCTGTATTAATTGTTATTATCTACAGGAAGGGATTTAATCAGGAGGGGTCCATGGAGATCGGAACCCCTGGGAATTTTTTTATTCATTCATTGGCTTGGCCAAGTAGAGAGAATGGATAACAGTCGAATAACAAAACAGATATATAAGAGTGAAATGAATGGTGCGAGAGGTAGAGGTAGGCCGAGAAAGTTGTGGTTGAATGTGGCCGAGGAAATTCTTAGGAGGAGGAATATTAGGAGTCTTAAAAACAGGAGGGCGTGTATGACGCAGTGTATGGGGGTAAATGAAGCATAAGAGGAATGCAAGGATAGGTCTGTATAGAGGAAAATTTTGAAGCAGAGTTAGGTGTACAAATATGTATTTATGAGTGTAACTTAGTGACTGTGCCTGCCCCGGAAGGGAACGGCGTGATTGGTATGTATGTATGGAAAGGGAAACGACGGAGAAAGGTATGATTAATTTTTTAACAAAAAAACACTGATTTAATTAATTCTCTATTATGGGCAACTTTTTCAATTATCACGTTTGCTATTTTAAAATACAAAAGCCGCGGGTATTACATTCCTTAAGGACTCCTCACAGAAAAAATATCTTAAAAAATCGGCCGTCATATTGTAGTCGCAATTTCACTCTTACTTGCGTAAACACACAATTTTGCTCGTCAGCTCGTCATATTCCCTCCGCACCAAACACCCCAGTAACAAAATACTGCCTACGTCACTGCTATAACAAACAAACTATTCATAATAATATTTTTCAAGATTTTTACTTAGGCTAATGTCTATTTTGATAGAATATTTAATACTCTTTCTTTTTCATGATATTTAATATCCATTTCTCAAGAGTGTATAGAATGACATGAAGGCTTTCCTGTGTCTGAGTCCAGGAAAATTTCAGCCATTTGAAAACAAAACGAAGGGTCGGGGACTTCCGCCCAAGAACACCAATCGATTCGATGAGAATCCACAGCGGCTCTAAATTTTCGAAGAGGTGGAGGGAATGAAACGGTGAGAATAATCAAGGATTGAGAACGTGCACGGTCCAAAGATAACGGGAAGTGGAGAAATTCAGCGAAAATGCAGAGGTTCTGCAATACACGACATCTGCATATTACTCAGCGAGCTGCCGCAGTGGCGTGCGGCAGGGGGTGCAAGGACACCAGCCATGAAAAAAGAGAGAGCACAGGAAAACGAAATCCGAGGAGGTAAAGGACGATAATGAATTTCAGAAAGGCCGCGAGACTTCCTCAGGCAGAAAGACCCTGAGTCAACCATTGACAATACCATGCCCAAATACATCTACATCTACATAATACCCCGCGAGCCCCCACATGGGCGTGTGGCAGGGGGTGTTAGGTCACCAGATGTGTAAAGGTGTAAGTTTTTTGGAGATAAAATGGTGACATGAATTATAGAAGTGTATTTAGTGACCTTAATTTTTATTGTGATCGCTTATTGTTCGCGGAAAGAACGAGTTCTTGTACCTATCTGTTCGGCAGTGTACCTCTCTTATTTTATCGCATCAGTGAGACCTAGAGATGTAGTGAGGAGTCATGATGATATTCTCTGTGTCCCTCTGAAAAATATCAGTTCTGAATTTATCAAGCAGCCTAAGCCTAACGTGTAGCCTCCGAGTCTCTAGGGGCTCCCACCTTAATCCCTCTAAAAGTTGTGAGACACTATATGTACGATCGAAGCAGTTTTTAACGAAGCGCGCTGCTTTCCTCTGTCTTTTATTAATTTTTTGGTTAAATATATTTGACCAGGGACCCAAATGCTCGCGGTCTATTTGAGGTGTGACTTCAATTCAAGGTTTCAAATTTTTATGGCAATAAATGGAGGTATGATAGTTAAATTATGTTCGTTTTTATCTAATTTAATTTCAGCCAAAAACACTTTCATTCCACAATAAATAACCGTACTTGAAATAGTCTATCATTTATTTCATTACGTAACTAATCCATTCGTTTCACAATTAACTCACAGTAACGTCGACATTGCATCGTATCTTGTCTTTCTATCCAATGAAAATTGATAGATTGCCGGCTGATCGAACACAAAGCCAAATAAAGTGCGCGAAGGCGACACACACGACCGAAATTTAAAGTACACATTAAAAATGTAATAAAACAAACAAACTTTTATTCCTTAAGATTAACCATCAACGAACCTTTGAAATGTCATTGGTTTGAATATAAACGAATAAACAGTTCTGAATGTCATACTTCGTGTCATCAAGTCGAAAAATATCATTATAATGTTTTTTTGGGAAAGAAAAAGAATTACGAATTAAAAGTAAGAAAGAAACAAAATATTTTCTCCGCCCGGATATCATCCATTGCCTTCCAAGAATCAACACAACAAATCGATCCAGTACTTATAAGGATGTTTAGGTGTCGAAAGAATAGCAATCCTAACGGAATGAATAATTTGGAGGCAACTAGAAGACATTTCGTTCCAAACATTGCCCACGCCTCTTTGCCACTTGCGTCCCAATACCCCCCTCTCCAAACAAACAAACAGCTCCCTCACAACCAACAACGACCACACAAAATCAACAAATTAAACATTAAAACACAAAAACATGATATATGAGAAAACACAAAAAAACAATAAACTTATTAAACATTAAACACACAGAACAAACAATAACTCAAGGAGCGCGGCGTTACAACATGGCTAGTGTTTGTTGGCAAAAACCTGGAAAAGCAGACAAGCTAAGTGGCCGATATTTTGATATCTTTGGAAAGGTGAGATACTTTACTTCAGAACGAGACCAAATTCATTAAATTTTAGTGGAGATTATGAGTTACAGGAGATATCTCGCTCGAACTACTTCAAGACAGTAAAAGTTGAGGCATCGCAAACGTAAGCGTAGGACGAGTAGAACTCGGGCGTGCGTGGTGCGGCGCCATCGGGCAACTGAGATCAAACAGATGGGAGCATTATATTTAGCTCGACGTCCTCCAACGGTAAACACAGTTGGACGCTGCTGCATTCCTCGGCAGATAAGGGGAGATAAGAGATAGCTCTGGGAGGGTGGGTGGGTGGGGGTCGATAGGGGAATGGGAATGTCAACGGGGGGAGGGCAAGGGCATCATTAATAGAGGAACCAGTGCCATGCGGCATGCCCGAGCACGACGGCTTAAGACTCCACTACTAGTGGTCTGTCGAGGAGGAAATACAAGTACACCCCACTACGGCCATTCGGCATGGAGCGGCTTCAATACTCGATTGGCGCCGCCAGACAATTAGCAGAGGGAGGAAGTCCGGAGACGCGGAGTTGCCACACCTTCAGTGATTCACGCTAGATGAAAAGGAGTGGTGCGATCAGGATTGCCAACTTTCAACAACAGAGAATCGAAAGACCACATTTAGCGCAAATCATACCGCGGAGGCATTGGACGGAATTGTTTTATTGAGCCTCTATAAATCGCATTCAATTGCCATTTGTACCAAAACCAACCTTGTGGGCTCAAAGGAGTGTGCTTCGTTGATTTGGCCATGTTGAGAGAATGGATGAGAGTCGAATAACGAAACAGATATATAAGAGTGAAATGAATGGTGCGAGAGGTAGAGGTAGACCGAGAAAGTTGTGGCTGAATTTGGTTGAGCAAATTCTTAGGAGGAGGAATATTAGTAGTCTTAAAAACAGGAGGGCGTGTAACAAGCAGTGTATTGGGGTAAATGAAGCAAAAGAGGTTTTCAGCGATAGGTCAGTATGGAGGAAATTACTGAAGCAGAGTTAGGTGTACAAATATGTATTTATGAGTGAAAGTTAGAGACTCTGCCTACCCCGGAAGGGAACGGCGTGATTGGTGTGTATGTATGTAATTATTTGCCAGTAGCATTACGATCTTGAATATACGAGGGTAACTTATAAAAGAAAAACTACGAGGAGCCGCCACGCTTGTAAGATAAAAGCCACGTCATAAGAGACCTATTGTAAGCGAATAGGCGACGTTTGGTAAAAAGGCAGCCCATAACTAGCATTTCTGTACATTTACGTACAAACACAGAGCCACCTTTGGAAAAAGTTATCTCGAAAGACAGAAACTGAAATCGGAAAGGTATGAGAAATCTTTACAGAAGAGTTCACGCACGAGAGTTAAAAGATCAGTGGCTGTTCACGGAGTATGACATTATCTCGGGATCTCCATCAAAGGGTGGAACGGGTGGAACATTTTGCCCACGGTTCGATGGTCGAGTCGTCCATCGTCATCAGGGATGGAAAAATGAAATTCCAAGTGCAAGTATATCTTAACTAGATTCCCTTTCGTTGTAAGTGTCAGTGCGATATATGCGACAGTTTTTCAAGTAGAAGGCTTGATGTGATTGGCAAAATTGAAGTTTCACACTAATAATAGAAATCTTGAATGCGCCCGGGAACTCACTAAAATCCCATTGACTGCGCGTATATGCAAAATCAAAGTAATCCATCCGTCACTTTTGGAGCAGAGATGAAAGTCGGAGAATACAATTCGACTGCGAATGCGCAGTCTTTATATATTTTAATTGCTCTATCTCTCGAGAAGATGTGCGGGTAAATATCTCCAATGTTTATGGTGCTAGAATGATGAAATTCCACGTGCACGCATATTTTAATATTCTTAAAATTATTACTAAGTTATACATTTCAAAGTTTATCGAAGAGAGCGATGGATGAGAATCGCTAAATCGAAGTCAGAATGACTCAGCCCTGATGACAGCTATGATGGTGGCATCGGTGACTAATCACCCCAATAACAATGAGAACTCCGGGAAAACGCAACGAGGACAAGTAGATGCAACGATCGTGCACATGGTGTATTTTAAAGTCACATCGAATGAACATCCTCGTGAACCCACGAAACGTAATTTTCACTGTGCAGTTAGTGGCGCTACTGTCGATCAAAAGGTACCGAGATCGGTTGGGCGACTTTCAAATCAGCTGATTTGGCTTTGTAAAAACATATCACATGTTATCTGTCCTCTAATCTTACCTTTCACTCAAAGTTTCACCTGATTTGACAGATTTAAAGCTATCCGGGACTAGCCACGGAGTTCCACTTTTACGGAGTCACCCGCAATGCACAATTGTGCGAAAGTCCACAGAGAAAAAAACATCCGCCTTGACCGGGATTCGAACCCGGATCCAACAATTTCCCGCCTAGTGCATTGGCCAGTTAAGCTACCGAGGCTTCCTCTTCGTCCGTGGATTTTAGTGAAGAGGCTCCAGTGGCTTTTTTCTTATCCAGAAATAAAAAAAGTCAATAAAAAAGGACATCAACTCGAGATCTAGCTGGGATAAAACAGAACGTGACGAGATAATTGTTGAGGATGTTTTCGAAGATGACTTTAGGATAAGCTACATGCACTTGGAAAAGCGCAGGAAGAAGTTGCCGCAGGAGGAAATACCTCGAGGAGGATACATTCACAACTTTGTAACTCTAGTCTTTTATAAAATGGGTCTCGATACATTTTGACCACACCTCCGTGTTCCGGGAGAGGTGGCTGGAACGGGGGAATTCGGCGACTCCCTGTCAATCACGGGGAGAGGTTGGAGAAGGGCCGGGGATATGGGGTGGAGGGCAGGGGCTGTGAGCAGCCAGCACCATTTGCAACCCTTGGGGAAGGGGTAGGAGAGCGAGGGATGCGACGGTGAGTATCGTGAAGCGGGGGCGGAAAGGACCGACGGGAACTTTTAAAGAGAAGAGAGAAGATGGTCCTTCCACTTTTCTTTCTCCTTTTTTTGACGTGCTGTTTTTGAAGGCTCCCCTCCAAAAACCACCCGAGTTTCAATTTTTCTCCGCGTCCATTAGCGTCGGATGGTCGAGGCTGGAGGTGTTCAACGGCGTAAACAAAACGGTGGACGGTGGAGTCCTAGCGGGACGCCGAAGCCAGCCAGAGGAATCGGTCCACGACGGCTCGCTCTCTCGACTCATCCTCCCTTTCTCATAAAGTCCCCCTCTTGTCCCGGCGGCTGCAGGGAACGAGGGATAAAACGACACTCCTTCTCTAGGCCCTCGGCAGGAATAGGCGTGGGCGCGATGACAATGCCCCCCTACAGATAACATTTCTTTCATTTGTGAAGCGAAGGAGAGGAAAATTGCCCCATTAGATGAGAGCCTGAAGTAGTTGCGACGCAACTTGAAGATCACAGATACTTTTCATTCACCGTGGAAGGAATTATTTCACCTAGGAGGAATAGAGTGGCATATAATCAGAGCCACTCCACGTTTAAGAAGGTTGGCTCGCGACCGTGTGAGTCAAAACCACAGAGAAACTTTACTTATTTTGATATGCTTGTACGCTGTTAAAGGAATGCTCCTCTCTCATAAAAAATGCCTAAGCTATCGAAAGGAGAAATTAATGCACCAGAGATCCACAGTAGACACGGAAAAGAGTTTAAAAAAATACTTTTCTCAGCCTGGAAACTGAGTCAAAATAGTGTTTATACTTAAGGTATAAATGAATTTATATCATACTGACACTTTCAGTAATTATGTAAATATTACAAATTGAAGTTAAATTAGAATATTCTTTCGTATCTACGTAAAAATCTCTTTTACTATTACTTTTATTATTTTTAAACCAATCTGGCAACGCCGAAATAAGCCCTCGATGTAAGGCCTTCTTTGAGCATAGCAAATGGAAGTTGTCTTCGGTGAGGTGTGCTGTATTCGGTTTGTCTATTCCTTTTGAACGGTAGGTAAGTGTTCCATTTTGAAGATATTCTTTTATTTATGAGTTAGATCAATACCTCCATTCGGCCATTTCCGGTTCCGGAGGGAAAGCAAAGGAATCGGGCGGGGATTATGCCAAGGAGAAACAAAAGAAAACGTTGGAAGGTGTAATGAGAAGCAATAAATTGTTGAAGAGCGTAATGGAATGATAACGTAAAGCAATTTGAAGAAGAGAGATGCCAAGAAGAGAGTAAAAGGTACGAAGAGCTTACGACGGAAACGATAGAGAACAATAAAATCGAATGTATCAGTATTTTTATAAATTTTTTTTAATACTTACAACCCCGAAAACTGCACAACAAAGGCCTTTTACATCGGGTGTTTTAACATTAACAATAGACGAACACACACACACACCCATGTCCTGGGCAGATAATATTCTACGCAGGCGGGACTCGAACCCACGACCCTCGGGTTAACAGGCGAGGACTTTACCCCACCGCCACCGGGGCAGACAAACTTCGTAAAAATTCATTATGATATAATCACAATAACTCACTTTTTCACAATGCTTTATTCTCATACGAACAGCTACATCTCACAGACGACACCTTCAGGCCCAAATAATGTCGCCAATGGGACGAAACAGGTCGCCTCAGAATATAACAGAGCGAACAAGTTGCTAATTAATTTTGATGAATTATGAATGGGAATGTGAGAAGCGATTCGTGACCCTGTTTGCTTCAAAAGGACGGCTAATTTTGGGGAAAGAGAGCTAAGCAGAACTGTCCAAGATCCAACCAGTAATAATGACAGAACGCCTCTGACGAATTATTGTTATTGTCTAAGTCTGCACAGATTCCTGCTCATGATATGCTGACCATCCAGAAAATATCACCCCAAAAGCGGCGCAACAGGTCAAAACTATGACTAGATATATCATTCAGTTAGAAACGTATAAAAGAGTTACGAGTGTCCGTTGATTTTCATGGAGAGAGACATTCTCCATCATGAAGGACATCAAAATAAAGACGTAAGCAATAAATAAACGAGGAGCAGCAGTGGCGTAACTATGGGGGGGGGATGAGGGGGATAGAACCCCCACCCCCCCGAAAGCCCTCAAAATAAAGAAAAATATTCGTATCACAGCAATCCTACTTGTTTGAAATACAGTAATTAAATGTTTTTGTAAACTTGTAACTTTCTATAACAAATATTAAATGCAGCCATGTTTTTCTAAAATACATTCATGTTATAAAGCAAAATTTCGTGTATTATTACCCGGTGTGGTGTGCTATTCAATCTGATCCCCCCCCCCCCCCAAAGCCAAGTCCTAGTTACGCCACTGGGGAGCAGTATCAACCCAAATCTTTCACATTGGTGAGAGCAGATGGTGAGAGCAAGTTGCAAACAGTCACCTTAATCCGTGGATACGTTCCCTTCAAGTTGATTGGGCAGTCGTTTATTTGGCAGCCCGGGAGCGGGCATTCACATTACCTTCGGGCAGTCGTGCAGCTTCTCCGCCAGGGCCTTGAGCTTCTCGATCTCGTCCTCGTCATCCTGCTCCTCCGAGTGTCGGGCCAGCGGCGAAGCGGCGCCCTCCTCCGGCCGCGTCGCGTTGAAGATGTCGAACGGCACCCCGAGGTCCACGTCCTGCTTCCACAGCACCTCGATCAGGTCCATGTCCTGCCACGAGGAGAAGAGAAAAAAGAATCTGATCAGCACGGGCCCCAATCACACGAAAACACACGCACGCACTTCGCCGAGAGAGGAAGTCGAGGGCTCATCACAAACACTTCAAGGGTCTCATTACACACATGAAAAACATAAAGGCGAGCGTATCGCTCGAGTTATTTAGGGGTTAGAATAACCTGTTCTGCGACGGCCATGCTCCTCAACGTTACACTGTGTCCCCACTGCGTCCCGATACGGAGCGAAACCTTATGTCTGCTATTTCTTTTTCGCACGCTCACTCCGCCCTATTGTACGGAGGCACGTGGAATAATCTCGAGAGTCTTCCGACTACGCTTCGCTGATAAGATCAATCATCGGCTGGTTTTGTCATTTCCTTCAGATAACCTCTCCGCCCAGGGTGAGGGCAGATAGTGGGCATGTTTATAGCTTTCGAGAGAGGAGAAATTACACGGCACGAAACAGTCCGAATGCGAAAGGACGACAGATGAGCAGGAATAAGAGATCGGATTAAGACCGCAGACATAGCAAGAGTACTACTACGCCCCCTGTCTGCAGTGGAAATGATCGCCCCGGAGGTAGATAAGGACGAAGAAGACGCTATCAACACGGCGGCGGGTTCTTTGACCACCTATTAAAAACGTAAATTTTTTTCCCGCGTTTGAGAGATGAGATTGATACGAGGCCGATGTGGTTTGACATGGGTATTTAAGCGACGAAAGATGCAACATGTCCTGGAAAGATGTGGCGAGGTACGATTCGGCATGGCCACAGTTCCAACACAAAGCCATCCCATAATAAGAGAAGCATTCGAATATCATGCCAAGTCTCAATCTCCTGGAGCGAAATTTCACTGGAACGGATAAGGACTCAAATGCGACGTGAGAGCAAAGTTCTTTTTATTTATTGAACATATTAATTCGGATCCGAGTCGCAATTTTCAACAGCTATTTCCCGCAGTCTGCCAACTGCTGTCCGCAAAATTACGCAATAAATTGATTACCCTCATAGCGTTTCGCCTAGTGATCATCTCACTGCGAACCATTTCAAATTTTCATAAGAATGCAAATATATTTTTGTTTTCCAATCCTCAGCACAAAAGGAATTACAAAAGTCAACAGCCATATCATATGTTGTATTGTGGTGCAGATCATTTTCTGAACACAATACCAGAAAAACGGCTATTATCCTGTTATTAAGCCAGGGTAAGAAGAGACAGCTCACAAGAGCTCAAGTCTTGAAGTTTCACATCAATAAGCGAACCCGTGAATTTGACACGAGGGTCACAGCTCGTCCAAGTACCGTTTAAGTATTTTGGAAAGGCGCCTGGCGTCGACATGAGGAATTATCGCAAAACGCATAGCTTTATCTCCGTAATTCAACACGGCCGCTCTCAATCCTGCCTTAAGCAATGTTTTCAAAGAAAGCCCAACTGTACAATAGATCGCTTGGAAAAGATATCTTAGATACGAGCCAACGTGCACTCGGTGGTCTGTATAAAAAAGTGTGATAAGCCGTCAGCACAGAGAGAAAAACCCACAAGCGAAATGGTCAATCTTAAATGCTCAATGCGGCACGGAGACTAAAATAAATGAACGACTCATTTTTATATAATCCACCACCCGGCATTTTCCACAGAACTGCGAATGAATAACACCCGATTCTCTATCACATTATCAGTTTCTAGAGGTGTCTTCTCAACGCAATTTCTCAACCTTCCTCAGTACAAGTCGTCACAGGTTAAGCAGGAGTTATATAACCAGTCATGCAGCACACAAGCAGGCAAGGCCCGAGAATGTTTTCGCCCATGTCCACGCAAGGAGCAAAGGGAGAGCAGGTGTAAGCACCTTGTGGAGAGAGCGTTTTCCAATCCATATCCGCATGTTCCCTCATGTTTACAGAAAAAAGGAAGTGACCCCTGGAGGTCCCTTCCTTGTTTATTGCGAATTTTTCTTTGGCAATGATACATTTTTGGAGGGTACCTAAAGCTTTAACCCCTCCTGTTTTCTAAAGTTATTATATACAAAAGAAAACAAGCAAGCAAAAATATTTTTTCTTAGCCATTTTTTTAGATTGCCTTTTCATTCTCATTGTATAGACAATGTATTTGTTTTAGTTAAAGTGTCTTTCCTTTCCATATTGTAATTTTAAGTTACATACTTAGGTTACTCAATTCTTCATATATTTATTTAGTCTTTGACTTGTCACTTCACTCCACAATGACTTTTGTTTTACATTAACTGAATTTGTCGAAGTTGACTGTTCATGTTTTGGGCTGTTTTGGTTGTCCGTTGGCGTCTCAGCTGGGCTGCTGTCTCCTGCTGATCCCTCATGTTTACAGCAAACCGATATCCGACATTAGATCCAGCCCGCAAATCATTTTTAAATATTTAAATCCACCACTTCGCATAAGTGCCGCCATAAGATGGTCTCGATGGCTTACGTAGAAAGTATCTTTCGACGAGGTGTAAACACACTACGGCATCAATTTACGGTTGAGTCATTAACCCAACGCATGAATACCTCCGTAGAAAGTAAGCGCTAAAATAAATGGGTTTCGAATGGCGGTGAAGGGGGAGGGGGAATAGCCGCGGGGGGAGGGACTTTCTCCTATTCTCCCGTCGCCTATCCGCGGAGACCATTAATATTTATACCAAAAGGGTCGCTTGATTGGAGGCGATGGAAGAGATTGGATTGGCGCGAACCCCGACGATCACAATGGGCGACGCGGAGAAAACAGTCTCCGACTGAAAAATCGCCGACGCGAAAGTTGAATGAAGGGAACGGAGACAACCGATGTCCGCGTATTCTGCCAGAAGGATGGGGAGGGGAAGAGGGAGGGGAATAGAGAGGATATCGTGGTGAAGGAAGCAAACGGCCAAAATCACAGAAAGCTGCAAACATTGATTTCAACTAAGGAGGACTTCTTTTAAGGTAGTTTGAGCGAAATATCACTTTAATTAGAAATCAATGAATTTGATCTAATTTTAAAGAAGAGTAACTCAGCCTTCTAATGACACCAAAAATTCAACCCCTTACCACATTACTTTCGGAGTTATTTGCCAAAACATTCCAGCCCTTTTAAATGGGAAATGATACGTGTATGCACTCCAGAGAGACATTATTTACAAAATGAGGTATTTATAACTCTTAGCTGTCGTAAAAAAACTAAAAGCGTGTTGTTTGTGTGTTTCATCAACTATATTTGAAAATTAATCATATTGTCACCGCAATAGGTTCTTGGGTATCAAAAAAACCTACCGTTTTGAAGGAGTTTCAAACGCACTGCGAGAAAAATAAGTCAAGTTAAAGACTTATTTAGATATTTTCATTTAAGTACTTATTATATCAGTCATATAAAATTACAATAGAGTACCATTAATAATGCAATATTTAATTGATGTGCCTTACAGCTGGTGAAATTAAAACGTATAATTCGAATATGGTCTCTATTATGACTAGGGAACTATTTCGCTCGGACTACCTTAAATCAAAATTGGCTCAATACGAAAAAGTATGACCATTAACACTTGGACAATTCGTCTAACATTCCGTGTAGGATGAGCAATAGAGCAGCTTTATATCTGGAGGAAACATCCCAACTTAGCCAATATCCATGAAATATTTTTTTTATTTTTCACGCCAGTGATCAACAATTTTTCATAATAAAAATAATAATAACTGGTAACTTTGTGATTACACATTTCTTTATTTGGAACAACCCAAGTTTCGACGTTCAACGTCATCTTCACAGAATCACTGGATATCATCATCACGGTTAGAAATTCCACTATTTAACGTCTGAATCCACCCACACTTTTTCACCAATATTGTCCACAATGCTGAGGAGTACATAATCCTAAAGCGTTCCTCAGTTGTGACTCGAATCCACAACCGTCGGGTGAACCATCGAGAAACCTGACTCCGTCGTCGCGGGGCAGATAATTCATTACATGGGAATTGAAAGACAGCAGCCATACATTAGTAAAGAAAGTTCCTCGACACCCAACAATGCAAATTGGAATATCCACCAGGGCTTTGGCCACAAAGTAGACTATTACAAGACTATTAATTAAGTTGAATTGAATTCAAGTATGAATCTCATAACATTGGCCATGGCTAAGGATTAAGGAACCCTACTTATCGAAGCTTTATCAAGAAAAGGGCAAAATTAGCGTGGATTTGAAAATTTCCCCGGAGTTTTTCGAAAAAGCATGAGCAACGATGCAAGGGCAGGGGAACATTAAACTAGGAGAACGCCAAGATATTTCTGAAAACGTAGCCCCTAGCCTACGGTAGCATGCATTTTGCATTTAACCAAGACTACTGTTTATTTTTGCCCGGCAAAGAGACAATGAGTAGTGCCATTGTCGTGGAATGAAGGTCGCTTCGCTACACCCTGCGCAGAATGAGCCCTCTGAACAATGAAATTTGATTAGCAGCATTACGTCGGATAAAAATGCGACAAAAACACTCTCGTCTTTTGTTCCAGGCGCGCCCTTAGTATTTTTTCCCTCGAATATGATCGCGGAGCGTGTGGCTCCTCACGGGGGGGGAGGGGTTTATTTCCTGCCGGATATGAGACGGGAGAGAGATGGGGAGAAGGCGGAACCGAATTGGGGGGGGAATGTTTTGTTGCCCTGGCGACGTGAAACGGCGAGAAAAAAGGGGATGCGGTCACTTGGCAACGTCGCTCGCCGAAGGGGCGGGGGTGGGGGGAGGGAAAGAGGGGGGGGAGCAGGGGTGGGGGGTGAGGTCGGCTTCGTTTCATTGGGTAATGGCATGGAAGTCCCGGATCACGGCAAGGGGGAGGAGAGAGGGATTCATGTCTGACTAGGGCTCACATTCAACCCACCCACCCCTCTTCTCTTTCCTTCCAATCTTCCTCCCTAAACCCCCGCCCCTTCCCCCCCCCAGCCCCCCCTTTTAGGTCCCTGATGAGAAAACAGAGGAGGAGGGTGGGTGAGTGGGTGGGTGGGAGAGAGAGGAGGAGGTCGCTGTGCAGCAGCGGGTACACAAAAGGGCTCTTGATCGAATCTCCGACGGCACGCCACAAAATGGCCGTCTCTAAGGGCACCCCCCTCCCCCCCGCGTGGGGTCGGATGGATCGAAATGCGATTGCGCTCACTCTGGCGGGAAGAGAGGGAAAGTCGAACTGCAGCCGCCCACAAATGGTCACGGCGCACAGTAGTCTAGAAAGCCAGATTTTCCGGACAAATGTCGATTTTCCGAACTTGTTCAAATGACTCCAAAATTATGTCTGATGGAAAGATAAAAGATCATTTCAAAACGTACGACACTTTTTTCTCCTATAATAGTTATTTTTTATATACAGAGTTGAATTTAAGGGAAATTTATCGTAATTCATGAAATTTTTAATGCTTTTTTGTTCCATCCATAGAATGAGTCTACGCTTTATTAAAATTGTAAAATGAGTTTTAATGGCATCTTTGCCTCGTGTTTTTTGAGTTTCTATCATTCATTTAATAATAAAGTCTTTAAGTCCCTTATGACAGTGCTTAAATTAGTCTCAGACGTAAATTCTGTTCGTGTGTGCAAAGTTGGAAGAACAAAAAAACCATCCACTACAACCCTGTTAAGCAATGGCATAATGAAAAGAATAAAATCTTTATTTTGTTAATCCGTAAAAATCTTTTGCCTTTAACTACCTTTTTTCTAATAGCTCGCCGATTTGTGTTACTTCGCCGGGCCTCGGGAACGCCATATTATGGGCAGGCGACAATTATGGTCGTACAGAGGGATGGTCGTTTATTGTTCCTTTAACATTAAGTCTTACATTCAAGTTCATTCAAAATGATTTATTTTCATCTTTCACTCAAGGCTCAATCTCAACAATTCACACCTTGTCTCTAACAAATATTGATCCATTATAACATGAATGCATGGAATTGGCGCGAAGAGCTAATGGTACTTGCATCCACATTTAACGGGATACAATCATACAGTTCGCATTCGTAAGACATTAATTATTTTATCCGTGGCGTAGGCACGCCGCTGAAAAGACGCATGACCCTTAGTTGTAGTCATTGTTGCCTGGAGAGGCTACCTTCACCATGATTGCCCAATGATACGTTTGCTCGATTGCGTCGCTTGATCGAAACTATAACATGACACCGTAAAACTTATATAATTACAAAAAATAGAGATGTGCATCGACAGTTCACTGGAAGCATACATTTTCAGATAATCACCACAATCCAAAATGAAAACCATAAATCGCTAAAAATACGAAATATTAAAATAAAAGTAATGCGTAATCATAAGGATTCGCAGAAATTAACGCGGGAATGCAAATGAGAATCTAAATCTATTTCGCTATAACTATAAAACAGCGACAAACCTTTAAGTTTTAATGATGATTGGAGACCTTATTGGAATGCTGCTGATTCCGTTGATGAAAAGAATTCCAATAATCCAAAAGTTGTGCCATTATGGATTTTAACTGACTGGCAAAGTTTATACGCTCCAAATGAACCGAGAGCCATGAAACATTACAAGTTGTTTCTTCTTACCTTAAAATTGAAATCAAGCACCATTTGTTAACCGAAGAACAAAAAACGAGTCAATTAATAGAAATCCTGATTTTGGTGAAACTTGGGAGTTAGGATAGAACTTAACTTTTCTCTTTCGGGTCTTACCTACTCAGTAATGACAATAGCGTACGTAGACAGAGGTTTTTGCAAATATGTACCAATATTTTGTACTTCATCGAAACGTGTTAACTGGAGGCAGATTCAAAAGCAGTCACTCAAATTCATTCAAATTTAGAAATGAGTATAGTTACAGAGAATATTCATAAACCCAATAAAGTAATTAGGACGAAATCTATGCAAGCCAATTTAATTGTAGAACATTTTAAAAAATGATCTCCTTTTTTCTAAAGGTAAGATTGTGGCAACCATATTACATGTATCGAAGAATTTATTCTTCTATCGCTCACAAATGCACTTTTAAACTTTCGCGGCTTTGGTAGCATTGTATCACACATTTTATTAGACAGACAACATTAATACCTACAGAGTGCACTTGGACAAATTTGTGACTGACTTGCTATCAGTATCTACAACTACATCATAGCCGGCGAGCCACCTCAAGGGTGTGTGGCAGGTGGTGAGTTATCTCCAACATGCATTGCACTACACCCCATCAGAAGTAATGTAACTTCGACTGATGAAGCGTAAGCACTCTAGCGATGACGCTGGTGTCTTTCGTCGCGGCGATAAGAGGAGAGCACTGCGTAGCCAGGAAGGTAGGGCGAAGTTGGATCCCGGCTGACGACACTTAACAACGGAACGATATAAAAAGGATATTGTACATCCCAGAGATCATAATGCCGCCAGGCGTGGTTGAACTATATTCATTAAAATAAGCATGTAAAAATCGCCGGTATCCAATGATTCCCTAATAGTCACACAAGTATTTGGGCGTCTCGTACAGATTAAAACTGGCCTGGAGATAATTGACCTGGAGTATGAAACAATCTACAAAACAATGAAAGTATAGGATACTTCAATCAATGGCTAGAATAAAATTAACATTGGTGCTAAGTTTCAGCTGAAGCAGCGGCGTAGCAAGGAAGTGCAACATACCGCTACGTGGGAGCCCCAACTATTATGTAACAAAATTAAAAGACATACCATTATGTTGAAAGAAATTGAATTTTCACGGTAAATTAGACTTAGATGACCAGCACATTTTTACAAATTTCTCAAATAAAAAATATACCACACTGGTGTTAAAGTTATTACATTCATCCGGATGTGAGGGTTCCCCAAATTTCATGCCGCCTTGTTTACATGTAATTAGGAACGGGGCCCACCGACAAACTAACTACGCCACAGAATCAAAGTATGAAAGACCTCGTAGTCGGAACAATCTCGGTACACGTTGCAATGCTTGAGCCCCAGTCGAAAATTGTAGCTTAATTCTATCAACCAGAAAAATGAAATCCAAACTCACAAAATTTTCTATTGCCAACTTCGAACGCTACTTTTCTGTTGAAGAGTAATAAAGTGATGTTACTAAAGTACGGGGAAGATAAAGACGCGGTCACACCACATTTTTGTTGTTATATTTTTCCTTTCTGTCACTAGCGAGTTCCTTGGAGGCGCGGGGCAGTTGCCCCGCTTGGCACGCTCCAAGGCTGATCAAGCGAGAGCGCATTTCGAAAAATTATCGTCAAATTGCACCAAAAAATAATCCTCATCCCGACATAAGAGCGCGAAATGAGTCAAATGCCATCGACCGTAATAGTTATGCACTGATGTAGCTAAGTCGGCAAGAGCCTTAACCTTATGAACCAACTGGATGATTATAATAAACAGGAAGGTAAACGAAAGACGAAAAAATTACATTCAACTCGCACCACAAAATAATCACCATCCCTGCATCTGACATAATGGTTGAAGCACTCAATTAGTCGCCTGCCATCGACAAAAATCATTATTATTGTACCCAAGTCTTAACCTGCTCAAATTACTGACTAGTTTTAATGAACATGGCGTAAAATAAAAGAAGAAATGTTGCGCGCGTCTAGATCAATTTTCAAAATACTTAGATAAGAAACAGTGCAAACATGCTTAGTCCAAATTCCACGCTTTCATAGGTTGCATAGTGGGAGACATTTTGCTAAGAAGAACGATGTAGACCCTCGCTTTGCAGGAAATTGTATGCGCAATGAAAATCTGCTACAGCTCCTTCCGATCCTCATTTTATATTACATAAAGTATTCATTCCCTACTTCCAATGACTTAATTTTGCTGAGGATGACAAATCATTTCTATTATTTATTAAACACATTGATACAAATGGGCATGCCTCGTTAGAAAAGGATATGACCCTAATACACCTAATAAGGTGTCTACATCGATGTGAGGCCAGAATTTCAAATGAAGTAAAATGACACCGAGTTGAATTTTTCAAAATCACGCAACAAAATTCAGGATCAACGCTTAAGTTGCCGAAATGAACATTTTGACTCATCAAATTACAAAATCCCACTTAGCGAAGGATTAAGAGGCATCATGGCCACTTTCCCGTTATCCCTGCTAGCATTGCTCCTCAATCGATATCCCGATTCAATCCAACTTATTCCCAGAAGCTGCTTCGACGATAACTTTGGTTGTTTCGCCCAATTATCACAAGTCGAGAAAAACGAGTTGAGAAACTGCTGAACGACGTCTAGCACCGAAGCAACATGTTAGTGAACATGTTGATATGATAAATAAGATAAATGCTTGCCTCTCCAGCGGAAGAAAGTGGCGCCCGCGTTATTATGTTGGAGCTTAGAAAATCTATGAGGCGAATAAATAACACCAAATATGACACATATGAAATGACTTATGGTATCTTGGATGTGCCTCCCGCTATTATTTTCCTTACAAAATGGAAAATTACACAATGACATACAGGAACGATTAGACCGAAGACACAGAGCTCTTGGGCGGTATTCCATGGATACTCGTCACGTCACGAAAAGAATAGGAATAAGAATTTTTTGAACGAAATATCAAGAGACAGCAAAACGACAAAGCATTCATTGGTGAAATGTAGTCAAGATGTGCAGTTTAATTACAGAACTGCCATGAGATCAGATTATAAGCCCAGTGAAGGTTGAGGATCGTTATTTTCTGATCATGTTAGGCAAGCGGGGAAGTGGAAGAAAGGGAAGAGTCTCGAGAAACCCATCACCCCTTCCTACAGCCATCTACCATGCCTATCACGGATTTCATTCGGAAGTTTCCCTTCCTCGCCCACCATCTCAAGCACTATCTCGTTAGTCTTCCTTTCCGTCCACCTAACCTTCTCCAACCTCCTCCACACCCCCATCTCAAAAGCCTGCAGTCTCTTATCATCCTCCTTTCTCAGGGTCCAAGTCTCCGTAGCATACAACGCCACGCTCCATATCAAGCTCTTCACCTGCCTCTTCTTCACATCCTCACCCAAAGTCCCCGTCATCAGTTCCATTCAGTGATTAAAATTTACCTTGGATAACGATATTCTCCTCGATATGTCATTGATACTCTGCCCATATTTTATTCTAGCGTATACTTCCTAAGAATTTAAAATGCTCTACTTGCTCTAATTAGTGTCCTCCCACATTTGTCACCAGCCTCGTACTCTTTGTGAGAGAATCATATTATATTGTTACACAATGTTTTATCTTCAATGTACTATTTCTTTTTATATAAAAATATTTCAGTATTTCCTGCACAGAAATTCTAAAGCATCTACTAGAGCTTGCACTCCCTTCAAATGGAGATTAATCAGCGCCTGACCGTCCTCGAACCTAACCGACGTTATCAGCTGCCCTCCTGTCTTGATTCCCACGTCTAGTTCTTCCCATGCCTCTCTTACCATTTCTGCGGCAGAAATGATAAAAAGCAAAGGCGACAGCGGAAACCCTTGCACCATCCTCGTGACCTAATGCTCATCCCAATTCACCGTCAGCAATCCTCGCTTGTGCCCTTTGGGCCATCTACAAGTTTAGGATTAGTCTTCGGTATCGCCAATCTAACCCCATTCGTGGGGATCACACATACAGAACATATGTGGTGCAGCATTAAAGAAACTAGGTTTTTATTAAACATATAATAGGAAGGTCCTCGGATGAAAAAGGAAAAGAGAGATGCTACTTCGCTCTGGTTAGCCCACATCTCGAATACGCCGCGAGCATTAGGGACCCTGATCAAATACATTTAACGAAAAACATTGATAAAATACAAAGTAAAGCAACGCGCTTCGTTAAAAACTGATACGAGCGTACATATAGTGTCTCACAACTTTTAGAGGGATTAAGGTGGGAGCCGCTAGAGACTCGGAGGCTACACGCTAGGCTTAGTTTGCTTGATAAATTCAGAACTGATATTTTTCAGAGCGACATACAGAATATTATCATGACTCCTCACTACATCTCTAGGTCTGGCAGATGCGATAAAATAAGAGAGAGACACTACCGAACAGATAGGTAGAAACACTCGTTCTTTCCGCAAACAATAAGTGACCACAATAAAAATTAAGTTCCACTAAATACACTCCTATAATTCATGTCACCATTTCTTCGCCAAAAAAACTTACACCTTTACACGGCTGGTGACCTAACACCCCCTGCCACACGCCCATGCGGCGGCTTGCGGGGTAGTCGGTAGATATAGATTCCACCGGGTATCTGAATTACTTTTTCCCAATCCACCCTATCAAACGCATTCCAAAATCCCCTTTGCAAGCGAATACATTCTGGCTATACTCTACGTTTCTTTCTATTAAGTGTTCTTATCACCGCAACTGTATCTCAAGTTGATCTTCCCTTCCGGAACCCATACCCGTCACCACCCTAGTAGTACTTCGCCCAACTCTCCCACATTTGATCTATTATTCTCAGCAAAACTTAGGCTGCGTGTGATATCAAGCTTATTGTTCTGTATTCCTATTCCTCCCATTCTGACGCAAATTTTACACTATCAACTATAAAAATGCAATCCATGCCATTGCTGCTCTCGCGATTCTCCTCTCTCATAGAAGACTTCCATTCTTTGAATGATAGAGTGGGATAGACACAGGGAGTATGTAGGTACTTTATAAGAACGAAAATACGGTTCGCTTGAAATGTAAGAAAAATCCACACACGAAACAAAATAGATCAAATAAATGTACAAGGTAAGTAAACACGGGCTCGTGAATCAAGGAGCACAAGGGCAATTTCCACGGTGTGCGAGGATGGCCGGCAGATGGCAGGAGGATCGAATAAAGGCCGAAGCACTGAATATCGTTAAGCGATGAAGTTGCCACCCATTGGAGCGTTAAAATCACCAAAGCTCGACAACCAGTCCAAGAAACGTGGGCAGGTATAAAAAATGAAGGGGCATTTATATTGCACGACCTGAAAACTGTTCGCATCGTGCACCATCGGGAGAGAGGGAAGAGGGGTTCTTTTTCAACAAACACCGCCCAGAGGAAAACCTTATGTCGGAGCGCGCAACCAACCAACGAGGGAAGGGCGGGTGGAATAGACTCGGGGCTCGAAACCATTACTCGCGGACCCTCAAATGTGCAAATCATCGCCGGAATAGGAAACTCTTCAAGTTTCCAGAACGATCCCCTTTAAATTCCTCTCGCCATTACGACGATTGTAGACTTCATTCGTTCCCCCAACAACTGCCTTCAAGTATTCATGGCTCTCGCGTTGACAAACGACCGCGATGCACACCGTAACCCTTCGGATATCCTCCCATTAATAATCGATGTCGAGTGAATGCGATCCTATGTAATCGCTCACTCCAAGGCGAGAATGGTCTTAATTTTGAATTTTTCAACGATTCCCGGCCCCCTGGCGTGAATCCACATCAGCCCCGTCGGCCTGAAGGGCGAAGGAAGCATCCCCTATCGGGAGAGCAGGGCAATCACAAGGTATCATTCAAATTTGCCATGACTTACATATAGATAACTTCATTGCCGTAATCTAATGGAAAGATGGTCAGATGCTAAGTGAGTAAGTGGCAAGCGACAATAAGGCTTAAATACAAAACAATGAATTAGAAGTAAAAAAATGATGTCAGTAAGGGCTTGGCATTACTTAGTCACCTTAACAGAAGTCAGAGGTCCAAAGGAAACGGGGTATGGAAAGGAAAACATATCTAACTATCTAAGCGAGGATTTGACCTCTTCCTCCTCCTCCTGATTGCCTCTTCCTCCAACGTTTACTAGGGGAAAATATCTACAATAATTCATCATCCATTCCCTAATACCGAGTTGTACCAGCCGCACTAAATTTTCCCCACATACAGGAAATGATGCCACGTTTTCAACCAACCTGCGCACCAATTTGACGTGTACTAGGCGGTTGGTATGGACTAGTAAGGAGGAAGGCGTAATAATCGGCCGTTCTAGTCGTAATAAAGTCGTAATCATGGCGTCCACGCGAAATTGCACTGAACATTTTAGTTAATTTTAAAAATACACTTCAATCGCATTAATGTTGATTAATTCCTCAGGTTTTTTGAGTAAATATCACGCACGTATTATCCAGTAATATCGCAATGAAGACTTACGAGTTAACGGGTTAGGCCAAAACATGTATAGACCATGAGTTTGATTAGTTGTGAGCAATTCTTTTTATCCGTGTCAGATACAATCGCTTAAATTGCAGTTCAGGACGGCTAACATTAATCGGATTGAGGTTTTAATTCTCTATAGCATTTCTTTAGAAGTTTACCAGCGCACCTTCGCCGACAACGCTAATGAACGCTTACCGAGACCTATGTTTTATGTTTTTTCTTCGTCGGCGACCACGTCCTAGTTCGAGCCCAAGCTGTCCGTTCCAATTCGTTCATTTAACCCACACTTAAATGGCCCACAGTACATGATACGTACTAAGGAGTATACTTGGATTGGAACACGGCCTAGGAGCGGGTCTACGACTTTAGGACCAATAAAAATGACAACTTACAACGGTAGCACCCTGAGGTTCTGAATGCCTCTGAAGCATGCTAAATTTGCATGTCTTAGTTTTTATACATACTTAAGGGTGTACCACAGAAGTGTTACACAGAAAGCGGCCATCGTCCCAATATTTCCGGGGTCGAATCCTGTTTTTGGATATCCTTCAAATGAATTTTTGGGGGAATAAGACTACAGGTAACTGCATTAGAAGTAACGCAAAGAAATAGAGTAACAGTTCAAAGAAAATAAGTCAAGGAATAGAATCACATAAATAATCTAAAATGAGGTGAACTACAACAACTATCGTAATACTATACCAGCAACGGCACGCTAAGAGATTGGCTGATGAAAGGATTCGGCTGAAAAAGCCACCCACATCTGTCCACGTGATGATTGGCTGATTGTTTACAACAGAAGATTCATAGTAAGATTACACACGGTACGGATGAAAATCTATGATTTCACTTATTACTTAGAGACTTATATACTTTTGAAATCCGTCCAAATTTACTAATTCTAAGTGAGGAGGTTAAATTCCTGACTGAATGACAATAAAAGAAGATCGCCAACGAAATGTTTTTCATCGGAATTGATGGATAGCCCATTGCAATATTTCAAACAATTGTAGGTTGAATGAATTTAACTGAAGTGCTAATTATAATAATAATATCCAAGGGCGCAAATGGACGTATCCATTTTGTTCCATACAAAGATTGAGACTGAAATAATGTCGTATTTCTCTTGAAACCAATAGCTATTAATTAAATTTGGACTGTCTTAATATTAGGGGTTTCTTTCAGTATTAATGGAATATATAATGACTAATGTTACTCTCCCTCCTCCCAGCTTGCCCAGTATACCCAGCCACAGCGACAACCTGCAACTCCCTTGAACATCCGATGCCCGTATTACCTACACTCTACCAATCCTTTTCTTCACAGCGTGGGCATATAAATGAAAAGATGAAGCACCTCCCTATAAAAATTTCTGGCTACGACCCTTCTTGTTGTTAATATGAATACTGGTACGGCGCATATGTAATGCATAGGATTCAAAAGTTCCATTCCAAATCTATTCCATACGCCGCGGTGGCAGATTGCCGAATCGTGGTAATGCAGACAGTGGCATCGTGTCCTCACGAGGTGGAATTCTTCGCTAAGCAACATCTTACACCGCAATCCAAGCCTTCAATATCTCCCCGAACTCACGCCTTCGCATTATTCCTCTTCATCACCTACGGGGAAGAAGTGAAGGGGAATTAACGATCAAAAATAATGCCGGGAACTAATGAGAGGCAACCAAAACATTTTCCACGAGAGTCGCAGCCCCGTGGTTCGTGGTGAAATTCACCGCGTTAAGACTGGGTCATAGTCGATGTAAGAGCTCAATGTTCGAAAAAGAAGCTAAAATCAAACTAATTACGAAATTTACCAATAGCACTCTATCAAGCATAAAATATCCACAACTAGTATTTTTGTTGACCTCATAAAAGTGATATTACTCGTCGCTTTGTAGTGATTCTACCAACGAAGAGTAAGAAGGTAATACTTACGATAAAGGATGAGAGGAATAGGTATGTATGAAGTCGCCTAAGTGGAACAGAAAAATCAAACCATCAAAATACACACATTATTCCACACTACCTTAATCTCGGCTGAGTAAATGTAAATCACCTAAGTTTTCTTTCCTCTATGTCTTATTTGAGGCAAATTGGAGTACATAGGACGATTATACCTGATTAAAATGCACGAATCACAAATGAAATGGAGGGCATAATTATGGCGTCTCAGCACATCTGTGGGTCAGACGGAAGTCACGAGGGGACAATGATGGGAGTAGATGTATTCGCATGAACTCGTTCCTTCCCAATCGCGATTGAAATCGAAAACAAAATGAGACACGAGCACATCTGACAGCATATGCCACGCCTTGGCGGAGAAACTATGCCGGAAACCATGAAGAGGCAAACTTTATCGCAATAAATCCGTTTCTCATTTTTCAACAGGGATACTGTACACGGGGACCCACGTCATTCAGTAAATACGTACCTAGACGAACGTCACCGGACAACTAAAAGGGTTTTTATGCTTTAACCGTCAATTAGCCGATAGACTTGAAATTTGAAAAAAAAAAAACAATTCACCACGATAGCATAAGTAGTGCATACGCAATTGCACGAGTCCTTAGTGCACACTAACGCTGGCCTGGGAGCCACTGGCGACTAGAAGGTTACACGCAAAGCCAGGTTAGCCCAAAACAGACCATAGGAGATTCCGAATGAAATGGAGAATTTCGTTCAACTACGAATAATCCTCACGAAATCTCAAGAGCAGGCAAAAGCGACAAAAAAGAGAGATTTAACAGCATAAATAAACAAGACGTTAAGAGAGTCCCTTCACTCGAAGCACAATTCATGATTACCGCAGAAACAAGAGCTAAACACCTGTTTGAAAAAATACTTTCCAGTATTCGTCCCTTACTACCTTATCATATTATTTTCTAATTCTATTCCTTAATTCGCGGCCATTAGGTGGGTTACAAACCTCTTCAAACGCTCCGGCGGGTAGTTTGCGTAGCGTAGAGCGTAAATGTCAGTCCACCATTCCCGCATTAGGTACCCACATCAAATTCGTATACATGTAGTTTTACGATACTCGATCACAGTACGCAAAAATCCCGATTTCATCCGAGTAACAACCCCGCGCAAGATGATCTTCATAGGCGGACGACCAGAGCCTTCGACAGATGACAAGACACCCAGTGCTCGCCGATGACAAATGATACCGATTCGTGCCAAGGCTCCCAAGTCTGCAAGACGTCCGCCCCACGCCTCCTCCTCTTCAGCTGTCATCTCTCTCTGGCCCTCCGGAGCCAGCCGAGGAGGGAAGGGAGGAAGGAAGGAAAGTGGGAGGGGTGGAGGGGTTTAGAAGGGGAATAACAAGAGGCGTCCTCGACAGCCCTCGAATTCACGCGACGCGCGGTCCTCGAGACGCCAGAGGCAAGTAAGTCCCGAGGAGGAGAGTGTAACACCCCCTCCAATCGTCAAGACATATGCGTGCCACGACGATATAGCTTGGAAGGGGGGGTGGGATGAAGAAACTCGGGGGAGGGAGACGCACACACACTCGATATTCCCGCTCTGAGAAGATGAGAGAGGGGGGGGGGGGGCAATCCGCCCACGTGATTTGTGCACTCGTCTTCCATCTCTCGGGTCCATCCACTTCATTCCAGAGGCCGTTTCGAGCGACCTTTCATTTCTGCTCTTTATTTACCCAGATATCCATGTACACATCCCGCCGCTCCCTTTCGGGGAAGACAGCCAAAAGAGATCTACATCTGCATAATACCCTGCGAGCCGCCGCTTGGGCGTGTGGCAGGGGGTGTCAGGTCACCAGCCGTGTAAAGGTGTAAGTTTTTTGGAGATGAAATGGTGACATGAATTATGGGAGTGTATTTAGTGGAGCTCAATTTATATTGTGGTCGCTTATTGTTCGCGGAAAGAACGAGTTCTTGTACCTATCTGTTCAGCAGTGTATCTCTCTTATTTTATCGCGTCTGTCAGACCTAGAGATGCAGGAGGGAGTCACAATAATATTCTCCACGTCGCTCTGAAAAATATCAGTTCTGAATTTATCAAGCAAGCTAAGCCTAGCGTGTAGCCTCCGAGTCTCTAGGGGCTCCCTCCTTAATCCCTCTAAAAGTTGTGAGACACTATATGTACGCTCGAAGCAGTTTTTGACAACGAGATGAACTACTGGCAAATCAATGGGGACTTTTCCTGACCATGTAAATTTAAGATTAAAGTTTTCGTGAGCGCTGATCAAAAAGTAAGTCAATTTATCATCGCCAACATGACTGACTGCTGATGGAGTAACTTGTAGATTTATCCATTATTAAATGTTCAAATTTGGCTAATTTCAACGCCCTAATGAAGCCAACAAATTTGGCGACACGTTGGCGAAGAAAAAATGAGTTAATTGTATATCCAACGCGCTAGAAAACTTTATACTTAATTATTGGCGAAAGGCGCAGGAAACTGCCTCTGTTCTGATAATTACTCCCTTACTGCCCTGTCCTGGAATCCCTAGCTCAGTAGCTTCTCTACTGTTCATGCACTGTTTCATACAGGCCCTTTTGTCCTCGATGAATCCTAAAATCCCTCCTCTCAAACTACATTCACATTCCACGGCTTTCTCGATCCACCCCTTCCACTTCTCCACCACTCACTACTCCTCCGTTCATAAATTCATATTGTTCTTCGAGTCTCATCCATTCACTCCTCCACCACACCGCATCCTACACCCGTTCAATGATGCCACAATCGACCGTCATCACACGGGCATTCTTCTCATTCTCCCAAGTAACAAAAACAACTCCTTTGTCACGTAACGCATTCACACTCAATTCCCTCATCAAAACTAAAAACAAGGCGCTACAAGTTGTCCCGGGCAAAATGATTTAATTCAGGGTGTCCAGCAGCTGTTAATTAAAAATTCCCTGAGATTTCCAGGTTTTCCATTTTTATTTTTCCAGATGAAATATTGATTTTTTCTCGTTAATTATAAGAGAATGTTTGGTATGTTTTTTGGGTAATAAAACGTAAGGATTATTTTTAAACTTACACACTTGGAGGAAAAACACTTAAAAAAATAAAATGAACACAATACTTTAAAATAGTTTGAGAGAAAATCACATCACCACCCTTTCTTAGATTTAAACATTGTCATGCTGGTGCTCAGGAACAAGGTTATGGAACAGTCAGACTTTGCTATGAATTGCATTCATATAAAAAGATCAACAACTTAAAAAGATGAGGGAATTGACTTTTTTCCTTATTTAGCTAAATGCGACAACGCAAGGGAAATTTGACTTCGGCAACTTGCCGATAAAGGCACGATCTTTACGTTACAGATTTACAGATTATGACCAATAAGAACACAAGGTACCTATATAGAAAACGTTGTACCACCTTTCGGTGATTACAGGAATGCAAAATGCGACAACGCAAGGGAAATATGACTTAAAAACTTGCCGAAAAAGGCACATTGCTTCCGTTGCTGTTTTATACATTGACACCACAGAAAATTCCAGAGTCAATTCGATATTTCCCTGAGATTTCCCTGACATTTCCCGTGAAAATAAAATTCCCTGAGATTTCCCGGTCTTCCCGGTTTTCCAGAGTGCTGGACACCCTGTTTATTTCAATCATTGGATTTGAATCCGACTCGATGTAATGAAAGTAGCTATACGTCAAAGATAAGGAAATAATTTTTGCCAACAGATGTCTATTTCCAAATTAACAACTTACGTAAAATAACAACAACAAATGCGAGCGAGGGCATCAGGGCTTCAAAGAGAACAATTGTCAAGTGCGGCACACAATTGTTTCCAAGCAAGCAATATACCGTTCCCAGCCAAAAAATCAAGACTAACGTTGGAAGAGACGCCGAAATCACTAGTAAAATCATATCCAAAGCTTAGCTAAATCGAGAAACAAGTGTCACCCGAGACTTAGCCAGAAGTTACCCACAAAATTTGACATAAGTCAGAATTTGGCCGCAAAAAACACTAATTTCAGCGAAAGAAATATTACTCGCAAGCAAACGACCTAAAAGAGATTATTCTAGCGTAACGGGTCAACTGTCCACTGACTTCAAGTATCTTTCGTTTGGTTCGCCACTGTTATCGTGTCCAAAGAACCAGGACCGTCATGGTTTGATTACTACGCTTCCTCGATTGAATATGAATTTCAATAAATCTCTTGTCCATTAAATTCCGTTCGATCATCCAACATGGGTAAAATTTCCATAAAGACTCTTAGAATTGTAAAAGATGCACCGCGCTTCATGTTTACACTGAAGCCCAGGAGTGCTTGGGTTTGCCCGAAGTCTTGTAAGGTGCACGTTGCCCACGAGTCTCTGATGGAAAGAATTCACAGAATAATATTCCACGCCGCGACATCTTAGGCCACACCGAAATATGCCGCCCCCGTCGAGAAGTAGACCTCAGAAGGACCTCAACGCCATTACTCTTGGGGGTGAAAGAAAAATAGCTGACAGCGGTGGCGTCAAAAATCCTCAGGGGTTGCCACAGGAAGACGGATGTGTGAGAAAATCGTTTCCACGAAGGTCAAACTCCATTTTAACATCAGCACGAGCAAAACTTTTATGCAGATAAGAAAAAAATGAAAGGACATTTTACCAAGGAACTTATAGTTGGAGAGTTGGTTCCTCGAGACTTCCTCAAGATAAGTAATTATTAATTTAGAGAACAAGCCTTGAAAACAGAAAACTAAGAACCAAACGCATAGCATCAAATTCCACTTCAGTCAAGAATCGAGTCAAGAAATCGAAGCTGAACCTTCAGTCTTTTCAACGCGGACGACGGATTTTAAATTTACCAAACAGATGTATGTATATCTGTCGTGAATAATGGCGGTGATCACTGGTGCATATCTAAAAGAGGAAACAGATATTGCGTCTAAGAAAACCGGCATCCGAGCATTTGTTTCACATCCAACGAAGTACCCCTGATAATGTCAAATATAAGATTCCCGAAAATCCAATTTTCATGCGATGGTTTCTAAGTTATCGACAAATCAAATTGAATTCGAACACATCTAACATGACGACAACGATACTGCAGGCATTGAAGATCCCAATAATTAAGAGACACGTACTCATTAGGCCCGTTCGATAAATAAATGGCTAATGAGGAGACTATAAACAATTAAAAATCATACTATTGCTAAACATTCTACTGAAGCAAGAAGAAAAATTTTGGTGTTTTTTAGTCTTCAAAGCTAATAAAATAAAACTTAAACAATGTATTGTTCACACTTTATTTGGAATACCAAACCCTACCAGTTTTGACACACTCGTGTCATTTGTGTCGAAACCGGTAGGGTTTGGTATTCCAAATAAAGTGTGAACAATACATCGTTTAAGTTTTATTTTATCATGTCACTTTTTCTTAAAGTATCGCCTGACTCGATCCAACTTATTCAAAGCTAATAATGAATACTTTAGGAAAATAACATCCTCCGTGCGTGATGAAATACTTTTTTCAATTCGTACCATGCATATCACCGATACTTAAAGTTTAAAATTTGATATAAATACTACTTCCCGACAAACAATGCAAAACGTCTCTACTTGAAAATATTATGAAAAATAGGAGCGACACTCACCACGAGCACCTGCTTGGTGGCTACACATCGCAATATGATATCCACGTCTACCTAATACCCTGAGAACGGATGCTGGCGCGCGGGGCAGGATATGGTGGAACACCAGTCGGGTAAAGATGCAAAGGAGAAGGCTATACGGGGGTGAGAAGGTGACGGATATTTCGAAAGTGTATTTGGAGGAGCTCAGCTTTCATTATGGTCACCTACTGGGGCGGGGAAAGGAACGAATTTTCGCATTTATCTTTTCGGCGACGTACCTCTCTTATTTGATCGATTCTGTCAGATCTAGACATTTAGTGCGGTGTCAAGATGATATTCTCAGTTTCACACATATAGAATGAGTATCGCATATGGCATTGGATACCACCGCTGCATTGCATACCTCACACGTTGGCGTATACGATCGCTCACGTCCGTCGTTTAAAACCTAACTTTGGGCCGATGAGGACGATAGGCAAGCGGGCTCCACCGAACACATTCAAACACGCTGCGCGGCGGAGAAACAAGGATTAAGAGCCGGGAATATGGTCCCTCCTCTCTTGTTTTGAAGTGACAACCTCCCCCGAGCTCCTTAACGTGTCGTGTGCCCACTCGGTAGGGGCTTCTTCGCAGGGGAGGACCAAAGAGACGCCGAGCGACCAAATCGAAGACGATCAGTGTGGGGAGGTGAGCCTGTTGCCTTGACGACCCGCGGCCACCCGTGAGACGACGAGTATCACCCCCCACTCCTCCGCCCTCGTACGCATTGTTGGCTACTTCTCCCCGTCACTAGGGCGAGGGGAGGAGACCCCTCATGTGCCTCTCTCATATGCAGTGCCTACACTAAATGTGTACTTGAGATGGGTTCACCTAAAGGCAGCATTGAAATGCAGTCGAGGCTCTACACACGAATATTTTAATCTACCTCAGGGCTACCTAATGTTAAAAGAAAGAAATTTGCTGGAGTGAGCCCGATTTTAACAAACGACGTGCCCGATAGTAGCTTTAAGCGTTTCTTAAGGTGTATAACCGCATACACACATGTAAAAGAAAAAAACGGGCACAAGCATTCAACTCTTAATACAGGGTGTCCAGTTGCTGGGCATTTGAAAATTCCCTCAGATTTCCAGGTTTTCCAGACAATTATTATTTTTCAGAGGAAATTTTGATTTTTTTTCGCGTTAATTACGAGAGAATTTTCGGTATGTTTTTATGGATGATTAAACGTAAGGACTATTTTTAAACTTGCATATTTGGAGGAAAATAAACACAAAACCTAAAAATAGTTTGAGAGAACATCACCACCCTTTATTAGATTTAAACATTGTCATTCTGGTGCTCAAGGAACAAGGTTATATTACAGCCAGACTTTGCTATGAATTGCATTCATATAAAAAGATCAACAACTTAAAAAGCTGAAGGAATTGACTTTTTTCCTTATTTTGCTAAATGCGACAACGCAAGGGAAATTTGACTTCGCAACTTGCCGATTATGGTACGTTCTTTACGCCACAGGTTTACAGACTATGACCAATAAGAACACAAGATACCTATACAGGAAACATTAGAAAACATACTTTCGGTGATTACAGGAATGCAAAATGCGACAACACAGTGGAAGTTTGACTTAGCAACTTGCCGAAAAAGGCACATTGCTTCCGTTGCCGCTTTATATATTGACACTACAGAAAATTCCAGAGTCAATTCGACATTTCCCTGATATTTCCAGGGAAAATAAAATTCCCTAAGATTTCCCGGTCTTTCCGGTTTTCCAGAGTACTGGACACCCTGTAATATAAATTGTGAAAAACACAAGAATGATGAGCATGATTATCGAGACTCCACGACATATTGAAGATGAGGCCACGATAGTCTCGCCGGAACACCATCCACTTAAATACGGGTCTTCAGGTCCACTTACGTGAACCCGTTACTTGAGCTGTTAGAGGGCGTCTACATGGCGTACTCAAATAGAAGATGCATTTCAATGTACACTTAAGTGGTAAGTGTAGACGTGTTCATATGTAGAACCGCGTCACAACTGCAAGATTATGTATTTCATCGAACCATCACCGAAAAAAAATTAACACTTTCTTCTCTTAACACTTCGTTTGCGTCCCTCGCTGGTGGGCATCCGATTTTTGGCCAAATTACTTAACTTAAGGTTTCTGGATTTACATATGGGTTGATTAACATAGGGTTTCTGGAATTAACATTCTGGAATTACATAAGGCGTGCAAGTAATGCACGCCCGAGAGAGTAATACATTTAATGGGAAAAAAGCTAATAACTGACGCCTGTATTGAGTCGATAAAACCTTAGAAAAAAACAGGCATAAAACGAGATTGTGCTCACTACGTGCAGGTCCTGGCACAGATAAAAAAATCTTTTTCTAAAATCTGCTTAATAATTGAAAACATATGTTGTCAGCCTAATAAAAAATTGTAGCTCCATTACACGTTTTATAGCCTAGCCTTATCAAATGACGACGGTAATAATTAATTACGCTTTTTGAAGAAAATATATGCCACCATTTAATCACTAATTATTTAACTATATCACTAAATTCACTTTGAATAGGGCTAAGCAAATTGTTTTGAGATAACAATGTCCACGACTACTGCTATCCGATATGTATACTACAACTGTGGAATTAGATTTCCTAGACGATGTAAGAGGAAGATATACGAACCAATGGACTTCATGGCAAGAGAAATGCATCATTCATTATAGTTCAAAATTAACGAGATCGCAGTTTACACATTGTACAGAGAGCATAACACAAAAAAGTAACAGCAATCCAGACAAGTTTTAATACATTTTCGACACAAAAAAAACTATTTATTCGTAAAATATATCCGGAAAAAATCGAAAATGCCATTATAAAAATGCCCATTTTTCTTCCAGAACCACCCATAACCATTCCGAGACCTTACATTTCTAGGCGTGATCCCTTTGGGAGCCCCCAAGGGGCGGTTGGTGCGGCGGCCCTCGTGAAGGGACCTTCCTCCACAGAGGAGGAAGAGGAGGGGGGCGTGGTCCTCCCGCGAAATGGGAGGGAGCGGGCGGTGGGTGGTGCGGCCGAGATCATTTGTCAGCTGCCACGGAGACACGCCGCCCCCCGCGGCTCCGAATTAAGGGGGGGGCATTGTCCGCGGACGCACAAGAGAGGGGCGGCAACACAAGAGAGGGACTTTCTCTCGAGACGACTGGAAGGGGTTATAGTAGACGTGGGGCCGAGGGGTCGAGCGAGGAG
Source organism: Ceriagrion tenellum (assembly GCA_963169105.1). Taxonomy (NCBI): domain Eukaryota; kingdom Metazoa; phylum Arthropoda; class Insecta; order Odonata; family Coenagrionidae; genus Ceriagrion; species Ceriagrion tenellum. The sequence goes on along the minus strand of OY720639.1, from coordinate 139,043,310 downwards.
GAACGGACGGGAGAAAGGTGCAGGGGGCTTGCGGTGAACAGCAGAGGCAGACCAGCCGTGGTGCACCGCACTTACTTCCTACTGCAAAGAACGGTTATTTCGGGGGGTGGTACAGATCCCGAAAAAGCTCATGGTGTAAACCTGCGTGGCATGGAAGTGGGGGGGGGCGAGTGGTAATTAGAGGAACTATGTAACTTCCACAGTATATTACAGAAAGTACAATAGGTTTCGGAAGGAACGCCATCTTCAGGCACACTTCAGGTATCCAGCATAATCGGAAAATTTGTATTAACTTAAAAAACATATCTAAGTCATGAAATTTTTTTCCCACGACTTTTCGACACGACGACTTGGCATCATAGAAGAGGTACGTGTCCGCAAAAGCCTGATTAAATGCTGGATCCATGAGGCGGAAAAGGTTTTGCACTCAGTAGGCCAACTTCCCGCAAAATGGGAAGGGTTGGCCAAAAGAATGCGTGTTACCGCGAGGTTTAATCGAGAAGTTCAATTTGATACGCTTGAATAATTCTCAGGAAATGATTTTTCATGGAGAACCATAACATTAAGGGGGTTCCACAGCGACCGTGTCAAATAAAAAAATACTAAACAATAAGCATTAACAATAACAGAAACAACTTTCTTACAAACAAATAATAACTTATAATAAAGTGAAACAAAAGCTAAATTCCCATTTTTTTAAATTGGTTTAAAGAGTCCTGCCATCGCGGATAGCCTACGTTAACAATGCCGAGCCAAAATAAAAGTACAAAAATGAAGATTATTTCACGACTATATTTTATATGGACACTCTTTCGAGTCATAGAAGCCAAATGAAGCACATTGTGCAAGGAATTACTACATTTCGATTTCAACGATAATTGTTGAGATGTGGTGGAACATCATGATGAAACATGAATGAAAAATTTGTCCACATAGTAATTTTTTTTACAATGTGTTTTTATACAAAGACATAATCAAGAGGTTCATTCAACTATGACCTAATGATGACACCTTAGTGTCGAAATGTGTAGCACAAATAAATTATTCAGTGTACATTAATAAGTTTTTCACTTACTACATTTGGTCTTTAATTCTCACAGTAATTAGCTAGTAACTACAAAAAAAGAAGTGTTTAAATGGAAGTATTTTATTTTGCGTAAATTGCTTCTTAAAAACAGATTTACACAAGAATGGCATTTTTATTTGAAAAATTACTACTTTTCCAGTGCTTAATCCATGCTCTCATTGAAGACCATGTACTAATATATGTGGACCCCAGAAGTCAAGGGGTCTAAGGTGACATTAAAAAAAATAAGTTAGGTACAGGAATGGGATGTGAAAATATTAATATTTCAGGTGGTAAAGGGATCTAAGTGATTTTCTTGACAGGTGCTGCTATCTAAGGTAATGCCTCTTAACTACTTAGTGGATTGTACCAAACATTTTCAACTTTGAATTAAGTTTTCTCTAAACAATGGTTTTGTTACTCAGACCCCTTGATTTCTGGGGTCCTCATATATAATAATATTTATTACTCAACACAATTAGACACACATTAATATTTACAACATGAGTAATATTAGGGTAGCCTAAAAGGTGGACCTGTATTAGGACTACCATCATTTGGTCAATAGTTATGCGTTAGTCTTTTACATAATAGAACTTCAAGTAAGATCATGTTAAATTTGCCAGAAAAATAACGAGGGACGGCAACATTTTATTGTTCGAATGAGACCAAGGACATTAATATTAATTCATGGCAGTTATGTCAATTTACGGAGCAGCCAACAAAATAAAAACTGCCCCGGCTACGATACTAACCGGAGAGATTCCGCCTTGGAGAGGTCGCATTTGTAGCATAACATTCACAAGCCTTTAAGGGGCGGGCATAGGGGTTCGCCGTCCGTTAATTATCGCGCGGCTGACAACCTCCTGGCCCCGAAGAGGAGCACGCCATCAACCCAGAGGGCCAAACAAAGGAATCTACGGAGAGCGGGACTATGGGAAGGAATCAGGTCCACCCTCCCTCCCCCACAGGGCTTTCCGAGGGTAAGACGGGGGGTGGGGATGCATTCGCGAGGGGAGGGGGTTAAAGGGGTGGCGTGGTGAGTCGCCCGCCCCCCACCTCCGTCCCCCTTCCAAAAGGGCAAAGGGGCCGGCGCCTTCTCCCATAGGAGGGCGACCTAACGACAAGTTCTCAAAGGAACACACACACCGGTGAGTGGGTGGCATGTGTCCTCAAGGAACAAGACAGGACCCTTCCGAAATAATGTTTCCGAGGAGGATTGTAAATGACGACGGAACCGCTAAACCGTTCACTCGCCTGCTGAGGGCCCGCTTCCGAAGATTACGAGAAAAATTGGAAAGAAAACAACATCGCACGCGAAGGCCAAAGGCTTGGCGAACTCCGAATGCTGAATGGGAAATCTACTCATCTTTTTTTCCATAACTACCTCCTCCGCGCAACGCTCGAATACGCGAAACCCGTTTGTTTTCTCAGAGCATCTTGCCGAAAAAGGGACGAAGATGAAATGTGGTTACTTTCCCTCCCATGCCCCTTCACCTCATTACCGGGAATTCCTCGCAATTAATACGCCGACGCAAAGTTACTTAAGATCTTAAAGTGGATAACAACTGGCTTCCCAAGACTTTGATGTAAAATACATTAACTTATCAGGTTTTCCCTTGGGAAAGGAAAATATAGCAGTGAATATAGCTCTTTAAAGGAGTACTAATTAAGGGTATTTCCATCGCTTTAAAAACGGATGAGAAACGAAAGAATGAGATCAAATTTTCTTACCGTTCGAATCTCATTCATAAGTATAAGGGTATCACAGAGTATAAAGACACCCCAGAAAAAATGGTCCGAAGAAATTAGAGCGATGGATAATTCCAACGACTTCCCCTTTCTATGAGCACCTCATTTACTCATTCCCATACATTACTATCAAATACTGATGACGGCTTTGAGTAAAAGTATGATGATGTTCCCGCGGGAAGAAATTTTTTCATGGGAGCTAGATATGTTTTTAGAGGTAAATAATTATGTTTCTAGCAGTAAATATTGGGATTAAATGATTCCACTGCGTCCTGGGAGAGTCTGCAAATTTTATCCACGGGATAGCACACATCAATATGAATCTATTTCAAGGAAACAACCTGGGGGAGAACATCATCGTTCTCCAGCATGCGGGAGAGTGACCAGACGGAGAGGCAAAAGAAGAAACGAGGAAATAATGAAAATAGCGACTATTCTTAGATGTACAAGACTGCCGCGATAAACATAAAATATTTCCACTGCCCCGCGGGGAGAACTACGAAAAATACTCCGGCATCAATTTATCAAGTAAGGAAACGGTCATTCCGAGGCGATACCTCGAGGGCCCACTCCAGAGCCGAGTCGAGGGAACTTATCCTGCCCCGAGCAAACTGCATGAACATGGTTCCACCACGACTGTGCTAATCAAATCATACGAAATTCCACCATTTCGTTTGAATTGATTTAAAAACAATAGCTAAACTATACACAATAGTTTAACATAGCTTAAAAATAACAATTTATGTTATAAGATACAAAGATTGGTTAGCGAGTGTGTACGCACATTTTAACGCTCACTTTTTACAGTCACAAGAGCTGACTGCGGCGCCATTCCCATTGAAGTGGCGCGATCACTTACGCTGAATTCTCTTCATATTAAAAGAGCGTAATTGGTTTCAATCGTTGAATTAATTTGCCAAAAGTATACAACTAGATGCCTTTATCTTTTACCTGTACTTAAAATTACCTGGGGATATTTGCCTCTTATGGACAGTTTTTCGCGAAAAGGGTGATACCTCGAGGTTAATCGATACCATGATATAGAAAATTATTGTTTCCCATTCTTAATACATTCACTCAATGAACCCCACTTACTTTCAGGCGTCAATTGGTGAAATCGTTTTCTGCAACTCATTTCACAAGTAAGATGCTACTGTGTTACTAAAGAATGCATAATCTTCATACTGTAACAAGAAGTATTGCATCAATTAAAGGCCAGTTTCCAGCTGCAATAAAGATAAAAGAATGACAACGGTGGAGCCACTTAGTGCGCAATAACGGTTTGGAAGGCATAGGATACTGCCGATCACACGAAAGAGACGAGAGGTTTTGCCATAAGCGGCCAGAACACGAACAGAGAGTCATTTAACATTGGGACCACCTTAAAACGTGGAGACCGTCCGTCCCGGTTCCATTCTGAATGGCGTCTTGGGAGAATGTCTCGAAAGGGGGCGCAGGCGGAATAGAAAGGCACGGACAGAGAGTGAGAGAGAGAGAATGGATAAATAAAGCAAGAGAGAAAGGAGAGGGTGGGCGGCCATATAATGGGGATGAAACTCTTTGAAAGCCTCTATGGGTAACAGTGTTTGCCGAGAGAGAAAGAGGGGAAGGGGTGAAAGAAGAATCCGCAATCATCAAAGAGGCTGCTGCAGCACAAGAGGCAATTAAATCCGAAATGTGCTCTTTCTTGTACCTCTCTCTATCTTGGTGCCTCCTCCGGGAGGCGCGCATCAAACAGAGAGGAAGGATGATGGAGCGAGGAGGGGGGAGGGTCCAACATCTGTGCTCTGCCAAAGGCGGAGAAATGTGGAGAGATGGAGAGAAGTGAGAGGCTGGAGCGGGCGGGAGCAGAGTGCAGGCGGGCACATCGAACTGGAAAGGTGCACAGAAGGATGCTGTTCTATTTTACCTAGGGATGAGTCGATTCCACTTTTTTTCGATTCCAATTCGTATTCCGATTCTTTCAAATCGATTCCAGATTCCGATTCGATCGATTCTTATTCCTAATAACAGGTGGGATATCGATATACCAGTAGCGTGCGACTATTATTTAACTTCAAGTAATAAGCTGAAATAAAATAACAAAGACAATTAAGTCCCTCAAAAAGTATATTTATTAACAAATAGCAAATATATCCTCAGCTTATTGAGTTAGTACATAAAAAGTACAAATTGATAGCCTACACCGAAAAAATTACTGAGACAAATATATGTGATCAATGAAATTTGATTTGAATATTTATCTACCGATGGAATCGGAATCGACTCTAGGGGATCGATTATCGATACCAATTCTAATCCTGAGAATCGGTGGAATCGAGAATCGACATTTGGATTCGACTCATCCTTAATTTTAACTATACCTAATGCGTCCGAGTCCTCCCCACAACTCACCAGCCAGCTTCCTTCTCTTTTAACTCCTTCCCCAGCAACAACTGACAATGCAACAATTGATTTTTGATATAATTACAAATGCCATGAAACCAGTGCAAACTTTATTAATGGAAAACATAGTAAACTAACCTAATTTATATAATTAAAACCATAAAAAATGTATAAAACGAATAATACTAAAGTATGTATTGAGCTTCGAGAGTGACGAGGGCAGCGGGAGAGGGACTCTCTCGCAGGGAATTATGGGTGAGGAACGGGAGAAAGGGAGGAAGGGGCTAATGACTACGTCACACACACAGACACACTCACGCACACGACAACTCCCAAACGAAAAAATGGACAAACAATCACGGTCGCATGACGCGGAAGCCATCAGACGGGAGAGGTGCGGGACAAGAATAAGTACACCACAAATGGGGAGAAAGAATAAGAAGCACTCGATGAAGGGGTAGTGGAAGTTGTCAGCCGTGGAATAAATAACAATTATTCCCACGGGGATGCGGGAGAGTTACAATCGAATGTTTATGATTCGAAATTGACTCTTTCTATTATGCTAGTTTGAGCGAAATATCATTTTACTTAGAAATCATTACATTTGGTCTCATTTTAAAGAAAAATATCTCACCATTCTAATGACACCAAAAATTCAACCCCTTACCATATTACTTTCCGATATATTTGCCAAAAAAATATCAGCCCCTTTACATGGGAAATGGTACGTGCATGCACTCAAGAGAGACATGATTTAAAAAATGAGGCATTTCTAACACTTAAGATGTCGTAAGAAAACTAACAGCGTGTAGTTTATATGTTTTCTCTCCTATATTTGAAAATTAATCATATTGTCACCGCAATAGGTTCTTGGGCATCACAAAAAGTTTCCGTTTTGAAGGAGTTTCAAACGTACCGCGCGAAAAAAATGAGTCAAATTAAAGACTTATTTAGAAATTTTCATTTAATTACTTACAATTTTTCATATAAAACTATATTATTGCACCATTAATAATGCAATATTTAATTCATGTGTCCGACAGCTGGTGAAATTAAAACGTACAATTCGAATATCGTCTCTATTATGACTAGGGAACTATCTCAATCGGACTACCGTAAAGCAGAAAAATTACGCCTAAGAAACTGAATGGTTCCAGAAAGAATTTTATATCAAATACGAGGGGACACAGGTTGGAATTAGTTCCAAATATATAAAACCACTGATATACCGTAATGAATGGTAGAGGATGTGAGTTTCGAGATAAAAAAGCGTCATCTTCATGCCTGAAACGAGAACTAATAGGTACATAGTGACCCGAAGACGAGGCTCCATGACCTAGAACCAGCCAGGTTGTTGTTTTCCAGGGCCAGCGGGTGACGCCTCATATGAAGCCGAAGAGTGTTCCAACAACTGTGACTCATTCACCCCTAACACAATGCAGGCAAAAAAAACCTCATGGTCAAAAGAAGGGACACTAAACCTATGATTAACTACCCCCTTGCACATTGCAGTTGGGGAAGGGACGGAACTCTTTGAGGCCAATGGAGACAGACAGCGAAGTTATCGACAGAAGGTTATTCTGGAAATTAAGGCCGAGTGGAATGACACCCGAAGGCGGCATAAGCTTTCTCCCAACGAAATAAGCGCTGAATCCAAAGTGTCCTCCAAATAATCACCATATTGGGATACGAATTCCACTCTAAAATCTCAGCCACTTCCAGGAATCGAACCCGGCTCCTTGGTAAGGAACTGTTTCTCTAGCCACCAGAACATCGTGATCCCTATGAGAGAAACTGGGGGTAAAGGCAATTGAAGAAATATTCAATTCGCTATCCGATCGAGTCACCATCGGTTCATCACTGCTGGTTTGTAAAATACTTAAGAACATATTTTTAAAACGTAAAAATTACGATTTTGTACTCTTCTACGGCTTTACAATAGGGATTAGCGCAACGGAAAGTTAAAACACAGGGGATTAGAGATATTAAACGCGAAAATGCATTAAAGTTTCTTTTATATTTGCAAAGTTATTTTTACTCCCATCAGTCAATGAAATACAATTTAATGTTTCCTCAACACGGACTACAAAAATAATAAGAAAAAAAATTGTGCACATTGTTGGATACGAAAAATCGTATGAAAGAATCAGAGCATTTCGGAGTATTTGAGCGACAAGCCCTATCATTCAGATTCGGGTTTTAGCCAAAACTTAAGGTCTCGGGTACTATTCATCCTAGAATAAATCAATCCATAATAACAAGCATAAATTATAATACATACAATCCACTCAGCGAGTAATACATGCAACAGATAATTTTTCAGGAAAACATTACCACAGTATCCAATGTAATCGTGAAATCCACGAAACATTCCTGAGCAAATTAAGTAAAAGACAAACGCCGAAACATCGAATAAAGTTAGACAACTGAAAATTCATATGAAATTGAAAAGCAATTATAAACCTCAAGAAGTCTCTTCTGCGTAGAAAACTTCACTTACACTCTTAGCTACTTAGATGTGTTAAATATGTCATATCGTACACTCAAGCCGGGGAATCAAAAATTAATTCTTTCTATTGGCGATACACTTTCCTTTTAGCCACGGACTATACGATGATAAGTTTTAAATGCCAAGGTTGGCTTGCAAGGATAATAATATGCAAATCGGTCGAATAAGGTGAGGTACATTCTGTATAACAGTAAAATACATGAATTAGCTGAGATATGCCGGCAGATATTAGCATATTCCGCAAGAAAAAACCCTCACATTCTTAGAACGCAGACGATAACTAACTGGAATCGCTCACATATTCCGGAAGAAACAGGTTTGACGGTTTCTCGACTGACAAATTTTCGGCGGGAAGAGCACGAAATCCTGATCCTGGGCGTTCTGAAAACAGTCGTGGAGGTGTTGCGCAACAAGTGCGAGATATTGACACGGCGGGGAATCGGCACGCATGCCAGGAGCCAGGCCCACGCACCACGAGAGCTAATGAAGGAAAATAAAAGGACTTTCCTTCGACGGCGGCGAAGATTAATGAAGGAACTGGAAAGTTTAATATCACCTCGAATGCCGGGACACTTGCTAATTATGACGTCATCGCCACGGTCCGCGAATGCAGAGACATAATAATTGATGAGGAATCGTATGCGCTGATGAAATTTTGAATATGAAATTCTCAGAGGAGATCAAGATGAGAGATGCACTGAACACATTGAACGGCCTTGGTCAGGGTAAAAATATCGGAGATGCGCATTTCACTTGTATCGAAAGGTTAGAGAATATCTGCAATAGAAATAATACGAATAGCAATATCTACAGTAAAAGTACAATAATACTTTTGTTATCCCGCCCTGTGAAAATACGGAAACGGGTAAAACATAAAAAATGAAAAGAGATGGTAATAGGAATACATACTTAGAAAACGTGACGTTAAATAGAATAAAATACACAATCCTTCCGACTCCATAGCCAAGGTGGCTACTGATATTCAATTTTCCAATTCCCTGATCTTTCCCTGACTTTTCCCTGATGGATATACCAATTTCCCTGACCGATCGCCAAAAGGTCACCTATTATTGGAATATATTTTCTGCTGAATTAAATTTTCAACGGCAGCTTTAAATTTTCCAGGTTTTCCCTGACGATCGCCACCCTGACAGCTGTAGTTTACGGGAAATTCCAAAAAGCCAGGAGGCACGGAAAACGAGCGGATGGAGGATTCCACAAGAGGGCGAGAGACCAGGGTACATATCCGGAAGATTTCCTCACACTACCCCGAGCGTTCGCAAGTCTCACGTCCCGCTAGAGCCAAGCGTATTGATTTTCAGAGAAACAGATCTTCCTTCGAAACCACTAACTGCGGGTGTAGGAAATAAAGTACCTCCTCTATCCTTAAACATGAACTTCATGCGCTGCTGAGCTTATTACCAGAGGAGATCTGGCCTCATCACTCAAATCGACCTTCGGACTGACTTTTTTTCCACTGCTATCGCTGTGATTAGCCACTATTTCGCACGCAGTACCAAGAAATCTAGAACTGAGCACCTTAGTTGTGCGACGCGTGCTTACACTAACGACTGCACAGGTAATGGTCATTTCTTAGGAAGCACAATAACGCACTTCGTGGTCTTTTCTGACACATGAGCAGGAAAGGTTTTACTGAGGACAAAATAAAATTGCATCATTCGCACAAGACAAACTCTTGCATCACGCTAAGAAATCATCACGCCACAATGATCGCAAAATGGTACGGTATTGAAAGTAGGAACTCTCTTCCAACAAATGAAGGACAAACCGAATAAGAGGGATGTATCTTTTAGAGGAGATAAAAGCTTGATAATGACAATCATGAGAGGATGCACTTAAGGCGAGGACTGTAGAATGACACTAGCCAAAGCCCACAGAGCTGTTAAAAATACACTCAAGTGACAATACAAAGAAAAGTGGACAGTGGACACCAAACTATAAGATTTCAGTAATGTTGACAAATAGCGATTAAGTAGCTGAATATTGCTAAACTTGCAAAAAAGATAAAATCTGCATGCTACGCAATAATAGGAGAGGAAACAGCCAGTCTCCACATCGAAAAATGTGATGAGGAAAAAAATACAATAAAAGGTGGTGCTGATCGCACCTTCGGCCTATGATAATCCATCAACACTAGATTTACAGATTTTGCCACGCGTAAATCTAAAATGAAGAGGATACTTATAATTTGCTTAAGTGGAAAGAAATACATATATATTATTACGTGGAAAAAATTATAGGCATCTAAGTATACCCCATTCTGTTAAAAAAAGACAATGCGGCATGTAATCTTTTGATCTTCAACAGCCAAGTAGCCACGAAATTGATGATACTTCGTATGAGGCTGAAAGTGCTGGAGGGGCAAGAGGCCGAGTCCACTTGGGTAGACGGCGCATGATATCAAAAATGATAGCATCACTTGTAACAACGCCGGGCGGATATGTCTGCACGAGATGTTTTCTTGAAAGCGAGATGAGGAACACAATTTACAGAAAAAGGAATTTAAGAGCTCACAGGGAAGCGAAATATTCATCTCCAAGGACACTCACGGGTGCATGGATATCCACGGAGAATACTGGCCAACAAGTGCCATTTTCATGCCACACATCACTACGTGCGTATAGGGTTTATTGATTTTGTCACAGCAGAAATGTAACGCATTGAAAGAGGCGTGGCAGGCATGGAAAAGGAAATATAGAAATGATCAGCATCACCTTACGAGTTCATCTAGCTATGTCCGTCTGTATGTCTGTCCGTCTGTCTGTCTCTTCGCACGATAACTGCCGTAAAAATTGAGATACATATCGAGCTGAAATTTGGGTTATAAGCCTCCAGTAGTCCACAGACGGCACAGTTCTATAATGGGTTGGATCGGACACCAAAACCACGTGTTTTTTACATTCATACCAATCACGCCGATCCCTCCGGGGTAGGCACTGTCAAAATGTTTCCCTCGTTAATACATAATTGTACACCTAACTCTTCTTCAATAATTTCCTCCATACTGACCTATCCTTGCAAACCTCTTCTGCCTCATTTACCTCCATACACTGTTTCATACACGCCCTCCTGTTTTTAAGACTCCTAATATTCCTCCTCCTAAGAATTTCCTCAACCACATCCAACCACAACTTTCTCGGCCTACCTCTACCTCTCACACCATTCATTTCACTCGCATATATCTGTTTCGTTATTCGACTCTCATCCATTCTCTCAATATGGCCAAACCAACGAAGCACACTCCTTTTATACACGTCCATTACTGGAGCACTTAACCCACATTCATTCATGACCCACTCATTCCTGACCCTATTCATCCTAATTTGGTCGCAAAGACTCCTCAGATAACTCATACCCACGGCGTTTAGTCTACTCTTATGTCTATCCTGACATACCCATGTTTCACTACCATACTACAAAGTGGGCATAAGTACACTTTGGTACATGGAGATTTTCGCTTCCTTAGAAAGGCACTCATTCCTTGATGTGCTCCACATGCTACCTACCACTTTCCTTCCAGCATTTGCACGTCTCTCTATCTCTATCTCTTATCTTTATATCTATCCTCATCTATCCGTCCATCTTTCGTAAATATCTTACCTAAATACATAAACAAGATTATTGAAAGTAGTGCAGGGTATTTAAGCTTCGGCAAGGCCGAAGATAATTTCTTCACTAGTTTTAACTTTCTATATGAAGGTAAATACGAAGCTGGACAGATGCATGGACAAATGCTCCAATTTAGAACGGGGGCCATTTTATGGCCACGCGTTCATGCATTTGCGCAACTTTGAGTGTTTACACAGTGCAATTTTAGTGGCGAATGTGTTCATGCATCAATCCGCGCGGGTACATGCATCGTGCAAACACGGCTTCAGACTATGTGGGAATGGAGTAGATGAAGGAGGTGCGGGGTTGACAGGGGAGAGAATAAATGAGGAAGTGCTTGAATGTAGGGTTGGCGAGTTAAGGAAACTCCTGGTTGAAATCGGGGGTGGGCAGGGTGGGTGGCGAGAGGAAGTAGTAATGGGTAGCGATAGGTTGCTCAAGGGCTGTATGATGGAGGGAAGAATGTTGGACGAAGGGGAAGAAAGAAAATAGCTTTAATGGACTGGATCAAGAAGGGTAGATCGTATGCTGAGGCAAAGTAGGAAGTTCTGGAGATAGTTAATACTCGGCAGGGTAGAAAGGGTAGAAAATCTGGAGGGGTTTCTCTGACTTTCAAAAAAACCTACCTGTGACCGGTAGGATACTCAAATGAACTTTGACTTGTTGAGAGAGAGATATGAACTTGTTGTTGAAAGAGAGTCTAAGAACGAAGCATTAATAACAAAAAGGGTGAGTTTGGTCATGAGAAGGGCTAGACCGAGAAATTCAAGGGTAAATGTGGTGAAATAGATTCTTGATAGGAGTCATGAAAACAACAGAGCGTGTATGAAGCAATGCATGAGGGTTACAGAAGCTAAATTGGCATCCAACATAATTTTACGCATGGGGGAAACTAATGCTATGAATATATTCCATTTATTTGATGTTCTCAGGCCTAGTTATGAGGAAATCAACTATCATTATATATAATTATTTTTGTAATCTGATCCTTGTGCTGTGTGAAAAAATGTGATTTTGTCCAAAACATAATGATGATGATGATGATCGTTGATGTAGCCCAAAACAATTTTATGTGTGATATATTTGTAATTTTGAAACGTATAAAATATGAAGTGTATTTTAAACTTATGCAATATTAAAATTAGCATGCGGTGAGACCAAATAAAAGCCTAATGTATAGAAAAAAATACATAGAGATAATGTATAAATGTAAAATGTTATGCTATAAAAATATTGTTAAAAGGGTGATCCATAAGGATATGTTATTGCAAATGTAATTGTATATTCCTTTCACTACTGGTGTATCTTTATCGTAATAGAGAGCCTAAGCTGCATGAACTGAATATTTAAAAAAATATTGTGAGATAAAATATTAAATATATCCCGTCGATAGGCATAGCCTGACGGAACTATAATGTACTGCAATGTAAAAATTGTGAAATAAATAAATTTTAAAAATCATTGAAGTAAAAGCACAACGTATATTTCTACCAGGATTAGTTTAGATACAACTAGTTTCGACGCCTCGGCGCCATCACCAGGTGCAAATTCTCAAGTCCGGTTGGATAGTCCAAAACCAAGGTTGACGCGTGAAGGGAGAGGAGAGAATATTGTGGTTTGGTCGCTGAGGGCGGAGTGGGCAGTGGGAAATTGGGTGCGTATACCATCCAACTTTTGTTGAGTTGAGTTGAGAATTTGTACCCGATGGTGCTGCATCGAAACTAGTTGTATCTAAATAAATCCTGGAAGAAATATACACTGGGTTATTACTTCAGTGATAATGAAATGGAGTCAGTTCCCTTGTCTTACACCAATTACAAAGTTCATTGACCAAGTCTTTTCCAAAAAGTCACGGCGAGATGAGCATGCACAGGTGTAATCACGTTGTAAAGAGACCACCACTGCAGTCCAGAGTCGATCTCGAACGATTTTGCTTCTCTGAACATCTCCATCAAAGGGCCACCACGGTCTTCAGAACGAAGGTCGGTTTCATCAGTTAAGTAAGTTACCGGAGTAAGGCAGCGAGAAATTGGATATGACAATACACCTTATATATTTCATAAATAACTGGTACCCACATAATTACACAGTTGACCAGGTTCCCTTGAGCCCGGATTCGACCCCGGACTCTTCGGACAAAGTTCGAGTTCCCAAAGAGCATACAGCATTTATGAGACACGTTCGAAATCTGAGGTGAATTGCACCAGGATTGGATTGGATATTTGGGGAGGCGACCGACGGCTAAGGTCATTTGCGCCATAGGGGATAGGTAAGGGAGGAAGGGTGGATAGACACCCGGCGTCGGCGTTAGCCTGCTCTTAACGAAAGGCGCCAAGGGGACCACGGCTTAACGTCTCATCCGACAGACGGAGTACTCGACTTGAAGTGCCCTCCACAAGACACTCAAGTAGGAATCGGGATGTCCTCTGAAAAACATCCGCCTCTGCAGGGATTTGAACCCTGGCCGCCCGTGTGGTAGGCGAGTACTCTAGCCACCACACCAACCCAATCCCCCGTGGATCCAGGTGGCCACGTTGTTGAGGATAGGGATACGCGAGGGATTTAGACAGGCTGAAGAGGGATCAACAATCTGACAACCCTTGACGAGAGGAGTGTCTTTGATTTGCTCACCCTTGGCCGAAGGAGATACGACGCGTAACGGCAATTTGAGCGAGATTTGCCCCAAGTCACCGTGGGTGGAGTACACATAAAATCTTCAGATACAGTAAAATATATTGGAATTACCTTAACTTCAGATGTATCGTGGGGAACACACATACAAAACATATGCGACACAGCATTAAAGAAACTAGGTTTTGTTAAGCACATAATAGGAAGGTCATCGGATGAAAAAGTAAAAGAGAGATTATACTTCGTTCTGGTTAGGCCACATCTCTAATACGCCACAACCATTTTGGACCCTGGTCATAAAGATTTAACCAAAAATATTAGCAAAGTACAAAGAGAAGCAGCGCGCTTCGTTAAAAACTGCTGCGAACGAACATATAGTGTTACACAACTGTTAGAGGGATTAAGGTGGGAGCCCCTAGAGACTCGGGAGGCTGCACGCTAGGCTTAGGCTGCTTGATAAATTCAGAACTGATATTTTTCAGAGTGACACAGAGAATATTATCATGACGCCTCACTACATTCCTAGGTCTGATGGATGCGATAAAATAAGAGAGATACTCTGCCGACCGAACGACCGAAGACATTTTTGTGTTTCCATAAAAACCACAATCGGTCAGTAATGGATTCATTTATAAAAATAGTTGGTTTAATATAAACTAAACTCTATTGAATTTCTGACGATATCTAGTCATTATAAATTCCTCCCTTTGGGTAAGTCTCTCTGAAAATCCAACCCGCTTCACATCCCAAAGGAAACGGCAGATATTCTTCGACAAAGATCTCGAAAATTAGTGTGTGAAAAGGCTGATAATTTGGTGTCTTCGGAGAGGTGAGCGGGGTGGAGAAACGGACGTGAGCCACAAACGGACGTCCACATCCACATACTGCCCAGCGAGCCGCCGAATGGGCGTGTGGCAGAGGGTCTTAGGACACCAGCCGGGTAAAGGAGTATGTGGTACGGAGGAAAAATGATGTAGTGTGTTTTGGTAGTGTTAAGTATTTGTGTCGCGAGAGTGGAGCTCAGTTTATGCAATCGTCACTTATTGTGCGATGAGAGAACGAATTCATGTATCGATCGGTCAAGTATCGCCCATATTATATCGAACGCTTATGTCGGACCTAACGATGAATTGCGGCGTCCAAATGATTCTCTGTGTCACACTGAAAAACACCTGTTCTGAATTTCACGAGCAATCTAAGCCTCGCGTGCAGCCACCGAGTCTCTAGCACCTCCCGACCTAATCCTATAACAACTGTGACACTCTTTGTTCGCTCTTTTCGCAGTTTTCAAACGAAGCGCTCAGCTTTCCTTCGAATTGTATTTATTTTTCCAGCTAAATCTCTCTGTCCAGGGTCCAAATGCTCGCGGTGGATCCGAGGGTGGCCCAACCGGAGCGTCCATTCGCAATGCAAGCAAACCGCCGGAGGATGAGGAATCCCCTTTCCGTGCGCGTCCTCAATGGAACGAACGAACCTTCCGTCTTGCACGGAGACGCACACGCTGGAGCCCATCCCACGCTCTCACACCCCCTGCCGCCCACCAACTCTCCGCCCCCAGCAATCACCTACCCTCCCTCTGCCCGTCGTTAGTTGGCTCTGACGCGCCGGACCGACCACTTCCTCATTCTTCCGCGAAGCAAGAAGAGAATACGCGCCTGCCATCTGTCGCCCGGGCAACGAACGCTCAGAAAGCCGCGTGAGTGGAGAGGGGGTGGTTGGGCTGAAGAGATTTCGACTCTCGGCAACAAAATAGAAGGGAAACGCGGACCACGGACGCGGGTTCCGTGTGCATTATGAACGCGCGGACATCCAACCACGCAAGGAGAACGCTTCGTTGGTTGGGTCGTGCAGAAAGGCTGGATGAAAGTCACATCACGGGGCACGTATGTCGGGATGTAAAATAATGAATGGGGCAGGGGAGATATCAGTGGGTGAAGAACGCGATGGAAATGATTTTCACGAGAAGGTGCTCGTGGAAGAGAATAGGAGGGCGAGTACAATGCAAAGCAGGACTGAGAATACCACAGGCAACGGGAGGGAAGCGCATTCCGTCTTCTAGTGACCCGATTGACTATCCACATTAGCAGTAATTGCGATGGTATTATTTTTAAAATCATTATAGAGTTACATTCGAGGATTTGAATTTACGCTTTAAATTTACCGAATCGTACCGAAAGAAAAGAGAGGATTGTAAATCTTACCCTCTCAAGCACTTCACTTTTTTCATCGAGTCTCTTTTCATTTTAAGCTCTCAACAATGAACAAAGGAATATGCAAGGATACTCATCGTAAATGTTATTTCTAAATCCGTCATATGTCCGAACATTATGCCTTCTCATATTTTTCATCAGTAACTGCTTACAATTAAATCACCAAAGCCAAATACGGCAGCAAAGACTACGATTTTTTTACATTCCGGCGAGCGGAAGTCAACCAACCGGCGGGGAGTGCGAACTAAATTACTTTAAAAGTGAATTTTCCAAACCTTATAAATAGACTAATCTTATAATTGGCATATTAAAATAATGGCTACTTTCCAAAGAAGGTGACGAAGTGGAAAAATTATTTAAAAATTTAGTGTGATTTTACTTGTAATTTGGAATTAATATTTTGGCACTTCTATGAACTCTTTTTATCTTTGTAAATTCTGCTTGCTATTTTGTATAGGTTGTTATGTTATGAACACACTGTAAATTGTCAATGGTATTTGTTTTTTTAGCAACTAGGAAAAATTTGTAATGTAATTGCACTAACCGCTGCCTCTTTGTTATAAAATGACCCCGAAAGACCCCGAAGACCCCGAAACAGGGTTTCCTATGGGGTACCTACATTCCCCTTAACCAAAATTGAATATTGTGATGAAAAATTGTACTTCTGTAATAATTTAAGGAGGAATAAATGTTATTTCTATTCTATTTCTATATTACGCTCTGGACAATTTTGAGGATATCGGGACAAGCCACGATAAAACTTTGACGGAGTCCCAAAGAACTCCACAGGGGAATAGGACGCCTCGTTAGCATAACTGGCTAAAGCACTAACCGCGATATCGAGGCATCCGCGTATAAGTCCCGGTGAAGGTGAATGAATTTTCAATGTGTTATCACATTCGTACCTCTAAGTATTTCTCTCAACCTGATTCATAGAGATCAGAAGAGAACACTTTTGTAACAGCCTATTATTTCCCAGCCTTGTCATCAGCAATTAGGCTTTTAACTGTCTGGGCGTGCGTTCAAACGAGGAGGCCTGTACATAAGTAGGTACGAACCAGGCTTCTGCATACCAACTCGTGAATGAGGAACGGAGGAGTGTGAATGCCGGATGTGGAGGTCGCGATGGAGAGACGACAGATGCGCAAGATACGACAGCATCTCGCGGAGGAAATTAGCGCCCTTATCCGCAGAGCCCCAAGACGGAATAGAGACGGACTCGAGAGGGGCCCGTCGGATTGGAACATGTGCTGCATGAAGCGGCGACGGTACACAATGAAGAAGGAAGGGGGGGGGGGGGCGGGATCGAATCCCAGCGGTCGCCGTGACGGACGTGGGGAAGTCTACAGCCACGACGGCGACTATACGCGCGCATGATGTCACTCTCCTTGAGGGGGTGGGTATCGAGTCTCTAGGCTTTGAAAATGTATGTGGTCCCCCCTTCCACCCTCCGACGGGCAGCCACCTCTTGTTCTCTTGTTTGATGGCTGAGCGCTTCTTGAGATTAGCAGCCCGTGGAGGAGATCGCCATGCATTCTCGGTTCCTTTAGCTGTGCCGCCGACGACCCCTTAAACGAATATTTGCGCTATGAAAATAACACAAAAAATGGCTCGAGCTTGGAGAATCCGGAAGCAAGGAATACCGAGAATTGAACCTAGGACCACCGCTTCGGTAAAAATTAATCTTCCACAATTACGACGATTTCCTATCTATTATTCTCAGAATCATTTTCTGCTTTTCATCTAATTCACCATTGTACTTCACTTGTTATTAAAATTTTTGACGACTTCTGGACATACATCTATGTCTACATCATACCCTGCAAGCCACCCAAAGGGTGTGTGGCAGTGGGTGCTACCACACCAGGCATGCATGAATTATACGGCAGAACACCGAAACTGCATGGAAACCAGCGTACCACACATGCAACGCGCCAATTAAAAATCTACTCACCAAGAAACATTCTGTCGTCAATCGTTCCGACATGCAAATGATACAAAGACTACTACTTCTGATTCAAAATATCATGCATAAATAAGAACATCAATATTTACATCACGCAAAAATAAGAACGTAGAAAATATAAAGAAAAAGATCTACAGTCTAACTAATGTCACTATTTGCACTATTCATGACGATCCATCGCGTTTGGTAATGTCGGATGCCATATATATATAAGCAGGTAGCTAAGACGTAATGTCTTCGCTTGACGATGGCTCCAGCACCTCGATTCTGTAAATGTCATAGGCGTCATAAGGGTGATAGCTATGACGGGCAACTTATGACGGCTATGACGCTCGAGCGATCCTATAAGCGAGCGTCAGAAGGCTTATGATGATACGTAGTGACAGGGAACCAAACTTAGCTATTAGTACGTTGGTAGCCCTTCATAAACCAGAAGAACCAATGGAAATCACCAACACATCCCCTCCACCCATCCAAAAAATTGACTAACGGCAACCGTGGAAACTATCGTTTCCCAAATATGAACAAACCACAACAAAAAACCAAGGATTCTGTTAAGTACCTACTCATGTAAACAACAAACGAACGTGTTTAATGCTTGAAAATAAATGGATACTTTGTGTCGCCAAGTTCCTCATATAAATTAAGTTTACAAGCTAATATTGTGAAATATGATTAGCAGCTACTATGCAGTACCCGTAATTTGAAACAAATCGCATAACAGGGATACAAATGTCCAACATTCATCGTATGCGTTTAAGGATCCCGGAGAAAGGTCTCGAAGTAAACAGTGGGTCAATGTTTGGAGTAAAATACGGCATTATTTTGAAGAGGTGTGCAGTTTAGATTTTGGCCCACCGGCTTCAAGTCTACCCAGAGTTTTCATAATCGACCGTATGCAATACGTATAATTTGAAAGTTTTAATTGTATGAATATGCGTGCGACTGAATAGAGTTAATGGGAGTAAAGTCCACACACATTAACAGTTTTTTATAATCGTTCTTTTGCGACATGTGTTATAATAGCAATGAAGTTAAGTTTCATATTTTAAAACGAAATGAGAAATCCGTCGAATAATTCAGAAAACATACCGAAGTAACATATTAGAGTACCTACCTACCTTTGCAATTCATCGTGTGAGTCAGAATTTAGTATTGCATAGCTACTTATGCACAACATAATATCGCGATTACCCCGAGCAAATTCTACGATTATTCTAATAGTAATTACAGTTAAAAAACATATAGAGGTAGATTTCTACAGTCTGTGACTAAATTATGGCCACTAATGTGGTATAATTTCGTGGTTGTCATGCATGCATATATCTTCTATGATGCTAAACACAACACTTTACGTGTATTCGCGCAAAATTTGACGTGTACACTCAAGATTAGAATCATATTCTAAGTAAAATTTTTGAATTCCACATTTTTAAGAGTAAGTACGATGATATTTTAATGTTTTTCAATGAAATATTGCCGATAGTTGGTTTGATATCCTTCGTAGTTGATGCAAATACTCATATCCCACGACCTTATGACGCCTATGACGGGGGTTTTCAAGCGTCGTACGCTATAACAACTATGACGGACTTATGACGCTTATGACATTTACAGATCCTCTTCGCCAGCCGTCACAGCTATGACGCCCCCGTCATAAGAACAATAGTTATGACGCCTATGACATTTAAAGAATCGACCCGCAGGAAGATATGCGAAATGTGGGGTTTAACGCAACCAACTGCGATGGATCCTTTACGTAATCAAAAGCATATCGCTTCTTTGGTTCACGTTATGAACCAAGATTATAAAAACTCAAATGTAGCTTTTGTCCCGAAAAATATTCAGGGCGAGAAAATATTTAATCATAAATAATAAATATGGACCTCAGGGAAGTAGAAAATTTCAACAGCTGAGTAAATATCGTGCCATCTCACCTAACACCTCAACCTTAAGACATTCACAGCTTCAATGCCCGATTCGATCATTCGAACATGGGATATATAACACTTTGGGTAGTAAGACATAACGCTTTTGAGTAGCCAACCAGTCTGGCTCATAGCACGGTTTCATGGACGTTACTTGGGTTTTTAGAACTTCTCGAGGGAGGTAATACCAAAAATATAATACTACGCAACAGAAACTCGCGAACGAGCATTTCTGCCGACGCATGAGTAATAAACCCCGAGAAAATGTTCGATAAATTTCATGCGCCTACACCATTTGGGCTAGAAAATTGTGAGAATCCTGAGCATTTAAGTGCTAAGATCAAAGTACGGAGCTCTCAGCACATAATATAATCCCCGGATGTTCTTGATGGCAAATGACGGAATTATGTTTGTCAATAAATTTCCATATTTTTCATACAGAAAGCTAAAAAAATGTTGCCCTAATCTCGAACATTAACATCCCTTCACCAACTTTAACGAGTAGTAAGAAATATGTCTCTAACAGAAGCATGGTTTCATGAGGTAAATTACGACAATATCATAATAGCCAGATACTGCAATACCGAAAAAGTTCAATTTAACTCATTAGTAAGCACTATATGTCCCCGTAAAACACCCGAAGCAGGACGTCACAATGCAGCAATAAGTAAGCAGGCGAAGGTCGCTGAATGTCGACGGGCAAAATGTTGCAAAAGATGGGCCGACAAAGGGAAGGGAGGAGAAACCTGTCCACGAGGAGCTTTTACGAAATACGCGCAGGGATCAGCCAAGAGTGAGTTCAACCAGGCGGGGAGTCGTAATATCGAGGGACTCGACTAACTTATCCCTCTCTCTCCCTCCTTTTGATCGCGTCACTCGGAGATTAAAACAATAAACCATCCATGTATTCTCTTATAACAGGCCCTAACAATTCGATTCGACTATTTAGTTCGACTAGGCTCCTGTGCAAGATGCGTCTTTAAGGTAGTCCGAGCGAGATAGTTCCCTAGTCATAATAGAGACCATATTCGAATTATACGTTTTAATTTCACCAGCTGTAGGTCACATCAATTAAATATTGCATTATTAACGGTACAATGATATAGTTTTACATGACAGAAATTGTAAGTAATTAAATGAAAATATCTAAATAAGTCTTTAACTTGACTCTTATTTCGGTTGGAAACTCCTTCAAAACGGAAGGTTTCTTGTGATACTCAAGAACCTACTGCGGTGACAATATGATTAATTTTCAAAATTAGTCGAGATAACATACAAACTACACACTGTTAGTTTTTTACGATATCTAAGAGTTAGAAATACCTCATTTTGTAAATAATGTCTCTCTGGAGTGGATACACGTACCATATTCCATGTAAAAGGGCTGATATTTTTTTGGCAAATATCTCGGAAAGTAATGTGGTAAGGGGTAGAATTTTTGGTGCTATTGGATAGGTGAGATATTTTTCTTAAAAATGAGACCAAATTCATTGATTTCTAAGTAAAATGATTTTTCGCACGAACTACCTTAACTCAGTGCGTCAAGAGCTAGTGAAAGCTCTATCTTATTAAGTTTATTAAAGCCGATAAAAAAACACTACCTGATATAGCCTCATAAAGTATTTGAACAGATGCATAAAAATATTTCCAAAGTGATGCCTTGAAGCACTCAAAAGCGAAAAATAATTTTTAAAGTCCTATTTTGATCTCGATTTTTGCCAAATCAAAAAAAATCTATTTTGGCAAATTTTTGCCGCGTTTAACTTCTAGCGAATAAACAATAGCTTACCGCCGCTATTCCAGGACCAGAAATATTTTCCATGTTTTTAAATTAAGTTTTAAAGTATTTACAGGGGAACAATACCACCTGGTTGGAATATAATGAGGTAAAATATGGCGAAAAACGAACTGGCAACACTGGTTTGAGCAATTTGGCAAAATCACTGCGTTCACTTGTCATCGGGATCTCCTGTAGGCGTGTTCGAATTGGGTTGACTGGCTTGTGATTGCTCACGTGGAAAAAGTAACATTACTGTATACTATTACCTATATATTACTGAATTTGTATATTCATCTGTATTAGTGATTGTTACTATTACATACGTTCGTTTCCTTGGAAACGTGAACAGCATTCGATCACTTAAATTTCCTCAGACAAGCCGTGGTCTGAGGGCTGAGGAAGTCGATTCCTCTCCCAGAAGGAGACAGCAGCAGCAGCCTTCCCATTTTTCAGCGGCTGTGAGAATATTGAAAAATGGGAAGGCTGCAGGCATAGACGGGATATCCAGTGAAATGTTGAAATGTGGTTGTAAATTATTAATTTGTAAGCTGCATGAACTATATAATTTATGCTTACAGGTTTCTGTTGTTCCAGCGGAATGAAAGAATTCTATCATCGTTCCGTTGTACAAAGGGAAGGGAGGAAAGACCGAATGTAATAATTATCAGGCCATTAGTTTATTGAGTATCCCGGGAGAAGTGTTCAGTAAAATATTAATCGAAAGAGTTAGGAATATTACTTCCGACAGAATATGGGGTGTGCAGTGTGGGTTTATGCCTGGGAGAGGATGTAGTGACCAGCTTTTTGCACTTCAGCAAGTGATAGAAAAATGTATGAGGGTCCGAAAGAAAGTGTACTGTGCGTTTGTCGATTTAGAGAAGGCATATGACAGAGTAAATAGAAAGAAGTTGTGGAAGGTTTTGAGAGATTATGGAGTGAATGGGCAGTTATTGAATATTATGATGGCGATGTATGACAATAGGAAGGCAAGTGTAAGAGTTAACGGGGCTCTGAGTGATTGTTTTGTAATAAATCGGGGTGCAAAGCAAGGATGCGTAATGTCTCCATGGCTGTTTAATGTATTTATGGAGAAATGTGTTAGAGACGCATGTAGTGAAAACAACGGTGTTTTGATTGGAGATGTGAACTTGCGAGTTCTTCTATATGCGGATGATGCTGTTTTGATCTTAGACAGTCAACAGGGATTACAGAAGCTCCTAGATAAGTTTTGTGAATCAACGGAGAGAATGGAATTGAAGGTAAATGCGTGCAAGACTAAAGTAGTAGTATTTGATAAATAGAATGGGGAGAATAACTGTATGATGAGGGCAAATGGTGAAGTAATTGAACAGGTGGATGATTTTGTGTACTTACGTAAGATGTATGCGAAAGATGGAAGAATAGATGAGGAGATAAAGAGACGTGCGAATGCTGGAAGGAAAGTGGTAGGTAGCATGTGGAGCATATCAAGGAATGAGTGCTTGTCTAAGGAAGCGAAAATTGCCGTGTACAAAAGAGTACTTCTTCCCACTTTGCTATATGGTAGTGAAACATGGGTATGTCAGGATAGACATAAGAGTAGACTAAACGCCGTAGGTATGAGTTATCTGAGGAGTATTTGCGGCAAAAGTAGGACGGATAGGGTCAGGAATGAGTGGGTCATGAATGAATGTGTGTTAAATGCTCCAGTAATAGACGTGTATGAAAGGAGTGTGCTTCGTTGGTTTGGCCATATTGAGAGAATGGATGAGAGTAGAATAACGAAACAGATATATGAAAGTAGAATGAATGGTGTGAGAGGCAGAGGTAGGCCGAGAAAGTTGTGGTTGAATGTGGTTGAGGAAACTCTTAGGAGGAGGAATGTTAGGAGTCTTAAAAACAGGAGGGCGTGTATGAAAGTGTATGGAGGTAAATGAGGCAGAAGAGGTTTGCAAGGATAGGTCAGTATGGAGGAAATTATTGAAGCAGAGTTAGGTGTACAATTATGTATTAATGAGTAAAACATTTTGACAGTGCCTACCCCGAAAGGGAACGGCGTGATGGGTATGTAAGTATGTATGTATGTAGAAGGAGAGAGGACGGAGAGAAAAAGTTTCCAATTTTAGGAAAATATTAGTAGTAGCAAAGACATACGGAAGAGAATAGCGCTAGCTTAGGAGGCGTTTAGTAATAGAAGAGAGTTGATGACGGGGACACTGGGTAAGGATGTGAAGAAGAGGCTGGTGAAGAGCTTGATATGGAGCGTAGCGTTGTATGAGGCAGAAACGTGGACCCTGAGAAAGGAGGACGGGAATAGGCTCCAGGCATTTGAGATGTGGGTGCGGAGAAGGAGAAGGTGAGGTGGACGGAAAGAGAGACAAACGAGGAAGTGCTTAAGATGGTGGGTGAGGAAGGGAAACTTTTGAATGAAATCCGGGACAGGCAGGGTAGATGGCTGAAGGATGTAATAAAGGGTGATGGGTTGCTGAAGAGTGTGATAGAGGGAAGGATGTTGGGTTAGCGGGGAAGGGGAAGACTGAGAATAGGTTTCATGGACGGGTTGAAGAAGGGTTGATCGTGTGCAGAGGCGAAAAAAGGAAAACTAGAAGACTTCGGACGTTTAGGAAACCTACATGTGATTTTCTCTAATTTCCAACAAAACCTACATTTTACCGGTAGAATACATAATAATAATACTAATGAGAGGAAGAGGAAGCGGAAGAGCCGTCACCGTGGTGTCCCGAAGAATCGTAAATATTATTTTTTTGGGATAGGAGGTGTGGGGCAAATTCAATGTAAACCTTTTACATTTCGAGATATAGTGGAAGAAAGAAGTCAAGGATTGGCATCGATATTCCAGATTTGCCGTCCGTCTTGTCTTGTCTTTAAGAATGATACGGACGTCAAAGGTGCTCCACGTACCTCAGCTTTTTATTTTACTAAATTTATACTTGCTGCAACAATTTTTGTCCTATACTCCACGGGATAACTGGTATGTATTTTAAACTGATTCCATTTTTAGCCATAGCCTTTTTTGGTCCTGCCCAAATAAATACACTTCTGTCAGCGTATGTATTTCTGTCGTTCTGAAATTTATCAAACTTATATGGGTTTCTAATGTGATTATGAATTGCAGGAGTGATCAAAGCAGCGTTTTAATCAATCGTTAACGTAGTCTATCTATCTTACAAAACCATGGAGATATTTAAATATTTGTTAAAACTTTGGCGGCTTTATAGTAACTCGTACCACCACAAAAACATAATTTCAGGTTATCACTGGTTCCTAAATGAAATAAAATCATAAAATAGCTCCAGCGACACAAGAACAACACAAGACTTGCCACTTCATTTATTTAACGGCTTACACAAATCGTTTGGCTGGCATAGAATATTATCATTCAATGATAAGAGTAACTTTGTAATTCCACACAAATTTATTACACACACAATCTACGTTTCGACGTAGCAGTCATCGTGAGGTGATGAAGTGACAAACAACGCGATGCGTCGAAACCTAAGTCGTGTTTGCAATAAATTTAAGTGTATTTCGTTAGTTTCCGATGCATTTCAGAGAATTAGATAGTAGATTCACATCAATTCATCAACATACGCCACCATTAATTCTAATACATCCCAGCGGATCAGCATGAACACATTTGACGGGATCACTGAACGCCACGGCATCCTTGCATCTTCCGAACGGCTGAGGAGAGTAGAGCGACCAAGGGCGCTGAAGACGGATTGCCAGGCCTTTAACAAATGGGGGCGACATTAGGGGGAGAAAGGGCAGCGACGATTGGGGAGGATGATGAGAAGGGAGACGGGGCGTGTGATTGTGATGGGAAATGATAAAGGGAGAGTAGGGATGGGATGAATGGTGGGAGGAAGGAATATACGGGCGATAACGGGACATTAGAATACAGCCATGGCTGCTGCTTCGAGCCATTTAATCAATTCAATCCGATGCAATCGACCTCATCTTCGGAGACAGATTAGCCAGCCGGAGATCACACTCCACGCTCCGGTATGAGACGAATAGTCGGAGTGAGAATGTTGATCGGGGAGTGATGTGAACGCAGCCAAGCCTGTGTCCAAACAAGGATAATAAAGCGGGTAATTAGCCAAGCCTGTGCTCTCCTATCGATCCCAAGACTCACTCAACGTCACACGCTTCAGCACATTTAATTTTATTGTAGGTACGTACGCATATAAAATAGAATTAATTAGACGGAGATAGCGTCCGTGACTCCGGATCTTCGCTGAGTACTGTGTGTAAACCGGTCTTGAAAATCATAAAAACAAAAAGGCGGGCAGAGGACATATCAAATGGCTCACAGGTTACCGCCTCCCGCACTGGCCAATCACGAGGCACCAGGCCCAGCGAGAACTGAGAATGTAAGGTCCACAAGAGCCCTGTAACGACACTCGACAGCCCTGAATACGATGAACGATTCGGGCATCAAAATGTCGCTTAGTACGGAGATCCTAACCCAGAAGAGGACCCGAGAAGAAATCTCGCACGAATCAACCGTCGGTTAAAAAACTTTCATCCGTCTAGATCAGCGGTTCCCAAACTACAGTTAGCGTACCCCGAGAGATGAGTTCTTGGCGATTACCACGAAAAAGACACAAGTTGGACTGTGGCGGAAGTATCTAGTAGCAGCAAAAAAAAGGTTATGACCCTCTAATGAAAATGGGTTATTTATGGGAGTGGGAACACGAGGGTACATTCTAATAAAATGATCTAGGACAATGATCTAGACTAAAGTCCCGAAAAAAGATGCGTACTTAACGAGTTACAACAAGTGAATGGGGACTATGAAGATTATCATTCAAGAGATTCTCATTTTGGACATCATCATAAAGGCAATTGCCAAGAGAGTAGCTAACTAAGCAGAAATGAAAAATAGCATTCAAACTGTCAAACGCCGCGACTCTTCATTATTTCCCCCACTATCTCGGGTTTTCCATAAAATTTGTTTTCAAGATCCCACGATGGGTAAGACGCATCCTCGTGTCGACGATCGCCTTTTAAGGTAGTCTGAGCGAAATATTTTTTATACTATCATTTTCGAAATATCATTTTACTTAGAAATCAATGAATTTGGTATCATTTTAAAGTTAAACATCTCACCCTTCTAATGACACCAAAAACTCTACCTCCTACCACATTACTTTTGGAGTTATTTGCCTTAAAATACCAGCCCTTTTACATGGGAAATCGCACGTGTATGCACTCCAAAGATACATTATTTACAAAATGAGGAATTTCTAACATTTGGATTTCGTAAAAAAATTAAAAGCGAGTAGATTGTTTGTTTTCTCAACTATATTTGAAAGTTAATCATATTGTCACCGCAGTAGGTTCTTGGGTATCACAAAAAATCTTCCGTTTTGAAGGAGTTTCAAACGCACCGCGCGAAAAAAATGAATCAAATTGAACACTTATGCTGATATTTTCATTTAATTACTTCCAATTTCTTTCATATAAAACTACATCATTGCATCATTAATAATGCTATATTTAATTCATGTGTCCTACAGCTGGTGAAATTAAAACGCATAATTAGAATATGGTCTCAATTATGATTTATTTTCAATATTAAATTTATTACATCTTCCGAAGCATCAAAACACATCTCTCGGTCGAGAGCGCAGCGCCCACGCGCATCGACAGGCAGATGGATCGACTCCGAACTGAATCCTCATTGTCCGGAGGAGAGAGAGATGAGTGCAAAAGGAGGATGAGTGCTCCTTTACGTATGGCTCAACACTGATTTCATTCGTCCTCGGGCGGATGACAGCTGTCTCGGGAGACGGAAGCGGGAAGTAAGAGTGGCGTAGGGAAGGAATGGGGTGAAGATGTTGGACCCGTTCGTGGCACGGAGCTCTCATTTGACACCGAATGGCTGAACGAGGAAGCAAATCGACGTGGGAACGAAAATAATTCACCGATTCAAGCGTTAAACCGCGGTTGTTCATGATAGGATAAACTTAATCTTTCGTACTTATCCACAGGTTTTTTGATTAGCATCGTGTTTCGATGTCTCATAACATCATCTTCAGGTAATACTAATCGTAGCACAATGTATTGTATAATGTTATGAGATATCGTTGTTAATCGATACACCAATAAACATTAGACTGTGATAAGCATATCCCCTCTCGAATGCCTCCCCTCACCCATGAAACATAAATAATCATAAGACATGAATACACAACAGTAAACATGAGACTGTGATAAGCATATCTCTTTCGACTCAATCCCCCAACACAACTAACCCGCCGAGTTTAATTTCCCCGTCGGCGCTCCGCGGCACCCGAGTGGTGGCCTTTGGTGCGGATCGTGGCTATCTGCTGTTGTTACAGCTGTTCCGCCCCACAGCCTCGAGCCGGCCCTGCATAATCAAAACATAAATAGTCTTTTGTCTTACCACCCAGCGTCGGCTAGGAATCATTCTTCATCCACTGGTTTTCTCATTCGACGAGTTAATTGTGCGAAAAAGATCGTTACCGTAAGTGTGTCAAGAGAGTGAGGAGAGTGAGGAGAGGGGGACTGGGAGGGGGGATGAGACAATGGGGTGGGGGGAGGAGAAGAAGCTAGCCGAGCGACAAACACCTTCGGCGAGAATTAATTATCCATCCCATAACAGAAACCGTTAAAGTTGAAAAGAAAAACACTTCAATTACTGAATAGTTGGCGTTCCTCAAAGATTTATTAGTGAGAAAAGTTTTATTAATCGCGGTTAACATTGAATGGTGTCCTCCATCACTTAAAAAATCAATATCCGACGCAGTCAGAGCACTACGCATTTACAAAGGGCTGAGAGGATGGAGCAGGGGTCAAAGTTAAAACAAAGATGAATCCTGAATGTCAATCATTTTCGCGAATAGCTTATGCGAGATCTGGATTAGCACCGAAAAATAAAAATAGCAAGAATAAGGAATAAGCAATCAAATTGAATTTTCCATCTGTCAGATATTATTACTAGATGGCGATAGAAAGTCATTAAATAATGAAATTCTTATTGAAATAGCGATGCTAATGAGGTCCTGTCCTCAGAATAGGTGACTGGAAGAATGTCTGGGAAAGAAGACCAACTTTTAATGCAGAAGGTTGAGGGTCAAATCCCGGCATAGATATTCCCTAACACACTCGATTTCTGCTTAGATATAAAACTATTTATAAGATTTTGTTATCATTCTGATGCTCGGTTTCACACTTTCTGGCTGACTATAACCGCTTGGTGACAGACCTTAACGTCAATGTGATGCTAACTGTGAGTTCAGACTTCATTAAAAGCTTCTAACAGGAGGCTGTTCGTCCAGTGCGATATATGATATACATAGAGAGTATGGGGGTGGGTATCAAAAGCAGTTACCTTCCCGAGAACATGCTAAACTAGAAAAAAAACCGGACCTTAGTTCTACACCTTCTTCGGTTATCAACCCATGGGTTGATTGGCAACATCACGCCATTCTGCTCTTTGCTCAGCTTTCCTCTTCATTTCACAATATGAGACGCTTCCAGAGTCATTGATGATCTGCTTCATATAGCTTAATCTAGCACGTCCTCTACGATTTGCCCCTTCAATAAAACCTTCAGCTATTAATTTTATGAAATCATCGAATCGTAGAATGTTACCTATTAATTTAAGTCTCCTTGTCTGTATCTGTCTCCAAAGACTTCTATTGTCTTGTACTCTTCTCAGCACTTACTCATTGGTGATTCTGTCTCGCCAGCTGATTTTCTGCATCCTTCAATAGCACCACATTTCTAGGGCCTATTATCTGCTCTTTTCATGTTTCCCGATAGTCCAACTTTTACACCCGTAAAGGGCCACACTCCAAACATAAGCTTTCATAACCCTCTTTCTTACTTCCAAACTAACATTTTTACAAGTCAGTAGTCTTTTTATCATTGAAAGCTATTTTTGCTAGTTGTATTCTATTCAAAATTTCTAGTTTACTCCTTCCATCTTCTGTTATCTTACTGCCCAAGTAGCTGAATTCTGTAACTTGTCCTAGTTCTTCATCATTTATTCTTATCCTTACAGGTTCACAGCAGTCTTGAGCACCGCATACCATCACTTTAAGTCTTTTGCTTATTTATCCTCATTCCATATTGGTCTCTAAGAATTCTTTCCATCTCGTTAAGTACAATTTCTAAATCTTCTCTCTTTTTTCCAACTATAGCAATAATGGCCTGAAAAAGCCGAAACCGGTCGATTTGTGTTTTAAATACATTGGGGGAAAAAACCAAGTGTTTTCATTTTTAAGTTTAACATGGCAATATCATCAGCATATCGTAACAAATCTATTTTCTTCCCACTTATTTTGATTCCTACATCAACCTTTTCCCTTACCTTATCGATCGCTTCTGCACCTATCCAATGGAAAAATACGAACCCTACGAATCGCGACCGTCGTTGACGGTGGCACCCAGTTTCGCCTCTAATTCCAAAAACACTGACGTACATACAGAGAGACGAAGCCCAAGACTAACAGGTTGACGGCCGCCTTTCTTCACTTACTGCTACCGCATATCCAGCTCGGAAATTCATCTCTTCGAGAAATACAAAGAAAAACATCGTCAACTAATTTGCGCCTTGATACCTCGACATAACTTCTCAAAGCTTGGGAATGGAAATGCAGTAATTTGCAGTGGTCGGCAGTCAACGTCAGCGCCAGAAAGCGGCGGGTGGGGTTTTTGAATTAATTTGAGTCGTGCAATCACCAGACAAACCAATGAAGCCCACACCGATCGCACTCCGAAGAAGGGAAGGAAAACCCAATTAACTATGGTAAACAAACGAAACATCGCAAGAAAATTATCCATGGCATTAATAAAAATATCTGGTGACAATGAGGAAAAAACTGTAATTGACAGCAAGTAAATAGTATTTTCTTTCAAAACACATGTTCACCGAGAAAACACAGGAAGGAAAAATCTGGGGTGTAAATTAATTACTGTCAACCACGATTGAGTCGGATGGAGAACCATAAATAATAAGTGCTGACGCCCTAGGGAGAGGCAACTGGCCGCTCTGGCTGACATCATTTCCCCCACGTGGCCAACACTGCTCCGGCATGGTGGATACAAGAAGCCTCCAACGAGCAAAAAGCCAATCACGGACTTCATTTCTACATACACTTTTTTAACTAGCGACAATCAGCCAGCCCCATTCAACACGATAATGATCAATCTTTCAAATGCGGTGAGCAAATGGGTGGGATATTGTGCTCGTCATAGGTCGGTGGTTTCATCTCACTGTCAGCAAAGGACAAGACAGGCGTAACAGCGCTGAGAAGGGTTCACTGGGGGGCGATAGATACACCGTGGGTGGAGTAAACATAAACTCTTCAAATACAGTAAAATATCTTGGAATTACCTTAACTTCAGATGTATCGTGGGGAACACACATACAAAATATATGCGGAACAGCATTAAAGAAACTAGGTTTTGTTAAGCGTATAATAGGAAGGTCCTCGGATGCAAAAGTAAAAGAGAGATGATACTTCGTTCTGGTTAGGCCACATCTCGAATACGCCACAACCATTTTGGACCCTGGTCATAAAGATTTAACCAAAAAATTAGCAAAGTACAAAGAGAAGCAGCGCGCATCGTTAAAAACTGCTACGAACGAACATATACTGTTACAAAACTGTTAGAGGGATTAAGGTGGGAGCCCCTAGAGACTCGGGAGGCTGCACGCTAGGCTTAGGCTGCTTTATAAATTCAGAAGTGATATTTTTCAGAGCGACACAGAGAATATTAACATGACGCCTCACTACATTCATAGGTCTGATGGATGCGATAAAATAAGAGAGATACTCTGCCGAACAGATAGGTACAAAAACTCGTTCTTTCCGCGTACAAAATGCGACCACAATAGAAACTGAGCTCCTCCAAACCCACTCTCATAGGACATGTCACAATTTCACCTCCAAAACGTTTACATCTTTACACGGCTGGTGACCTACCACCCCCTGCCACACGCCCATTCGGCGGCTCGCGGGGTAGAATATAGATGTAGATGAAAAGATACAGCAGTGGGCTTGCAAATGAGCATCCAAATATAAATTTGTATGACGGCTCTTGCTGCCTTCATGGTAGGATCTAAGCTGATCAGACGAATAAAGCACGTGTGTCAAAGACATAACCTACTTCACTGCGCTGAAATCATTGAGTTTAATAATATTTTCCCACCATTCCATCCAAACTGACCTACACCGGAGGAATGCCCTTCATGAAGTGAATCATGCGTTTCCCTACTGAGTGTAAAGGAAAGAAGATCGAGAAAGGAAGAAGGATTTGAGAGAGGAATTCTCTCACTTAATACGCCGGGAAAAAAACTAAATTTGTCATTGTTTAACTCATTCCATTTTCGTTGAAGAGAGGAATCCCTCTGGACTACGTCATGTGCTGAGTCAGCTGCTTCAATAGAGCCGCCCGAAGTAACACAAATAGCTAAATTTGGCATTAAGAATTGACTCCTTCCAGGAACTTTTTTTGTCACGAAAAGTTCTTTCTTTCGTCCGGGAAATACGTAAGCGGGCGGCAGTGGCGAGGGTACGAATTTGACCAATGGAGGAGGAATGGCATTTCATGAGTGATATTTCCTACTTCTCAGGGGCATTGAAAGTGGTTTTTTTTACCTTTAATCGAATATTTGTTATTTGCTGACAAGGAATACTCTGAGCATCGCATTCCATTATAAATATGCGCAGATAATTAAAAAACGGCGGTTACATGGCAGGGGCATGTGACCCTCAATTACATAAACACGCAATTAACCTCATGAATTTCTTAATTTTTCACACATTCCCTATGCTTGTACTCGCAATTGACCCCCCTGAACCAAATCCTGGCTACATTACTGGCTCTATACCTGGCTGGCGATTAGAATAACTCATTTTTTGCAGGAAAATTTAATTAACGGCCATAGAAGTACAAATATCCATCCAAAAAATACGACGAATGTAATAGATGTTACAGGGATTCAAGTGCGACGATTACTTATTCCCGTGAAACCTGAAAACAATCGATTTCGGTCGCTTCTGACATGCAGCCAAAAAAATCTAGGCCATTATAGCGAGAACAAAACTCTGTAGTACATTTCCACACACATTTAAGACGTAGCGACTGTGGTTCCAACACTTCACGTCATATTCAAGGTACAAACAAAAGTAATCATCTTCTATTTATCACCTCGAGCTTAAAAGGGAAAAGGGGTTGGTGGAGGAGAGAGTAAAGGACAGGACATAGAGAGGGGGGGAGATATTATTCAATGTTAAGTGAAGCAATAAGTAACAGGGGGGGGGAGGAAGAAAAGAATCGGTAGAGGTCTACATCTACATAACACCCCCCGAGAGCAGCTGCATGGGCGTGTGGCAGGGGGTGTTAGGTCACCAGTCGTGTAAAGGTCTTTTGGAGATGAAATGGTGACATGTATTATAGGAGTGTATTTATTGGAGCTCAATTTTTATTGTGGTCGCTCAATGTTCGCGGAAAGAACGAGTTTTTGCATCTGTTTGGCAGTGTATCTCTCTTATTTTGTTGCGTCTGTCAGACCTAGAGATGTAGTGAGGAGTCATGATAATATTCTATATGTCGCTCTGAAAAATATCAGTTTTGAGTTTATAAAGCAACCTTAGCCTAGCGTGTGGCCTCCGAGTCTCTAGGGGCTCCCACCTTGATCCCTCTAACAGTTATGAGAGACTATATGTACGCTCGTAGCAATTTTTAACGAAGTGTGCGGCTTTCCTTTGTATTGTATTTATTTTTTTGTTCAAATCTATTTGACCATGGTCCCAAATGCTCGCGGCGAATTCGAGGTGTGGCCTAACCAGAGCGAAGTAGCATCTCTCTTTGACTTTTTCATCCGAAGACCTTCCTATTATACGTTTAACAAAACCTAGTTTCTTTAATCCTGCGCCACATATGTTTTGTATGTGTAATCCCCACGATATATCAGATTTTAAGGTAATTCCAAGATATATTACTGTGTCTGAAGATTTTGTTTGGTGAAGGACCTTAGGCATGACTATCAGAGGGTTGCAGGTCAAAAAGGTAATCTCATAAACAGGGTATTGAGCGGCAAAAACAACATCAATTCAAACATTAGCCGGGGAAAAAAATCCAATAAATTGCTCAAAGAAATCCAACACTCATAAGCATAAACATACTCTGGCCAAAGCGGGAGAATTACGGCGGTTGTGGGAGGTCCTTTCATCAGCATTCGCAAGTCCGTGTCCGCGAAATATTGAAGCGAAGAGATCATTGCAAAAGCCATCATCAACCGACTGAGCGTAGACTAAGAAATACATTGGGGATATCCATGGTTTCCGGGTTTCGCTGCGTGTCGTTATCAAGACGATGACGTTTCGTGGCCAATGCTGGCCACATCTTCAGATCGGGTTCTGAATGCCGGCTGGTGGAATTGGGCATCTATATATACCGTCCTCAGGGTGGTCTCGACTCATCCGGGAGGCTATTGAAATAGAGAAAGTAAAAGATAATTTCAATAGAGACGACGGCCACAGACCCCACAACACTTGGAAAGGACTTCTAAGTAAAATTGCGCCAAAATCGGGGTCCTCGACGCTGATTGGTCGCGATACCGGAAGGCCACCCTGAGGACGGTATATATAGATGCCCAATTCCATCATCCGGCATTCAGAACCTGATCTGAAGATGAGGCCAGCATTGGCCACGAAACGTCATAGTCAAGATAACGACACGCAGCGAAAGCCGGAAATCATGGATATCCCTGAACTACAGCGCTGCGAAAGCCTCAAGCAGAAATAAGAAGTACATTAACTATGAAAATATATATTAACATTAAAAGTTGGCAGAATGATGAAATCTTAAGAGACCATGCGTCTCGTTATTTTATTTTTATCACGCTGCAATGAAAGATGCAAAACAGCTACCAAGCAAGAACAGGAGCCTTCACGGGTGCGGCAACGGTCCAATTTATTCGCAAGGAGGTTATCAAATTTTGCACCTTCACGTTTCTCCTAACTTATCGAGAAGAGTTAACGGAACCGCTGCAGTAGGGGGAAATTTTCAAAATTAGGCGCGTATTATTTCATAATGCCTTCCATGACAGGCGGAAAACGAGCTGGTCCCGTAATAAGAGCTTGGAAAAGCTTGAACACGAAAATAATGAAACGTACAAGTTAAATCCAAATAGAATCTATTTTCGACACCGGACACGACCAAAGAGAGGCAACTCGGAGATAAGACATCACACTTGGTATGAGTCACTCATCACGGAGGATAACGATGAGCGGTCGAATTAACTGCACTTCGCAGTCAACGACCAGCAAGTCGGGAACCAAGGATTATTTTGAAAGTTCTTGAGTAAAGAGAGTCAATGAAGGTGCGGGTGCAGAGAAGAGTGAACATCATTACACTAAAATGAAGTACTTAAGTTTTAACAAAAACCATGAATGAAGAATGTGACAAGAGAGCGAAGCATCTCTCCATTTGATGAACAGAAGACAAGCCCACCAACTCCAAGAAGGTGAGGACACAAGTCCAAATAATTGATCCGGCAGATCCCGCCACCGGCCCGCTATGTTAGACCGCTTAGCACTCTTGTCATACCACGATTGACCTGGCTACTGCAGATGAAGGGTGGGGCTAAGATTATATCCTCAGTAACGCAACTACGGTTAAAACTAATTTAATCACAAGTAAATCTACCACCAGGTGACGGCGTCTCCATTGGTTCCCATCCCAAAGTGACACGTAATCGAAGTTTTACCGCAGTAGTTCTGCACACTCTTCTGAAGCCGTTTCTCATTCAATCACGGTTCACGGTCGTTTCATTAAATGAGGATCGAGAACATGCGGCAAAAACTGAGCGTATTCGTAATGGCTAAAACGATATGTTTCTCCTGGGTCCCATTATTCGAAGGATAGGAATGGATGAATGCTATCTGTTAAGAGGTAATTCTATCGCAAAATAATTGATGACATTTCTAGGCTTAAAAGTTTACCCAAGAGATTAAATTTAGCAACATATTACATTCATATCAAAATCTTTGGATGCAAAATTCGGAATCTTAACACCTAGTTGGATAGGCAACAGATAAATCAATCGCCTAGCGTAAATTAAAAGACGATAACTCCAATCCTATAACCAAAATTACTTAAACTTACAATAGTAAAAGAAATTCAAAAAGCAAATCTTCCCAACTACGCTTGACTTCGAGATTTTTTTAAAAGCCCAGGGCAAAGCCAAAGGAAGGTTGCGAAACGACACGTATGATCTTAATGGCTAAGTTCGAGAAGAAAGACTGTGGAGGCTTGAGATACGAGTGAGAATATAATTCAGGGGAACAATGAGGATGGAGAGAGAGGTAAACGAGGGAAGAGTTTGATAGAGGTCACGTTAAAAGGCAACTGGATGCTGGGGGAGAAGACAGAAAAGTCAATCAAGAATCAGAGAGTAGTACTTGAAGAGGAATTCAAAGTTGAATTGAAATAGGGATGAAAGAAGTCAGATGATATGAAGGGCTATAGATGCAGGAATTACTTCAGGGAAACATTATTCCGAGGGAAAATAAAAGAAAGTCCATCGGCAATCGGAAAGGCGAGACGGGGATTTCAGACCCAAGACGTACGTGCCGTATCTGTTCACTGGTAACTTTCAAAAGGGGGAAAATAAGATACTTCACACAGTACGGTGCGACGGGAAGAAAGGTGGCATATTTCGTTACAAAAAATATCACAACTCGGTAAAACCAAGGGACTGCGCGAAATTATTGTGAAGCGGTATCCGCTTCTTGACGATACCCAAATATTAGCCAGTTATCGCACAACTTTTCGACATAATTGTAGAACAATAGAGGCTGTGCACTTACGATATACACAAATTATCAAACAATTAGGGAGCCTATGAAATGCATATAATTGCTACTCACCAAAGTAACTTCTACGAAATCATAAAAGTTAACCTTCGATTTTGAAGGTGTTCTAAGCGCACGATGTAAAACAAATAAGTCCAGTTTTAGACCTAAATATGCGTGTATTCAGTTCTTTACTGAAAATTATCATTACACTAATCATACACGGCATTCGTCATTTTTAATACTAAATTCACTCCATGCTTTCAAAAATACTATAATTTTTAAATATAATTGGAAATGGTCTTTAACCCTCTTAGTGCTGACTCCTGCCAGCGGTTCTAGCGAAAAATACGGAAGGTAACTTAATGAAATGTATCACTCTAGGAAAATAAATATTATAAAAGTTATCGTTTAAAATATCCATACGCGGTTTTTCTTATTGTGTATACATTGAATTAGGTAATAATCAAAAAAGACTTATACATCATACAAAAAATAATTGTAATTATATTTGAGTGCTAAAGTTAAACAATGTTTTGCCTATGAGCCGATATATCAGCCCGCCGCATATATCGCCCGAGATGCCAAAGCCGATATCTCGGCCGGCCGCACTAAGAGGGTTAAGAACGATGGTTTTCTCAACACTATGATAGAGGGAAGGATGTTGGGGATGCGGAGCAGGGGAAGAAAGAGAAATGGCTTAAAGGTGGGATGAAGAAAGGTATATCGTACGCTGAGACGAAGGGGAAAATACAAGAGCTAGATAGGGTCCAGAAAGTGCAGAATATCTGGAATATTTTCTCCAACTTTCAATAAAACTATGTATACCTTTAATAGCTAGTATACTTTTATGAAAGGAGGACAAGAGACAAATATATCCTTTATTTCTACCTGAAAAAACAGACGCAGGAAAGGATTCATAAGGATGTAAGGAGATGAGCGCGAAGGGAAGAAGGAGAGACGGACCGTTCCGAAAAGGACGGAGAGGGGGTTTGGGAGGGGGAGGGAGAGGAAAGGGGGAGGGAGAGGAAGCGGGGAGGGGAGACTTAACTGTCCCACATTGTGCGGAGAGAGACGTGGAATGAAGTAAAAAACGAAGAGCTCCGGAGAAACCGTTGGCTCCGCGCCGGAGACTGACGGGCGCACGGTGATGGCTCTTCGCCCCCGCGGGGCACGACGGGAATGCGCGCCTATTTCGTCCGCGAGGGTCGAGATAAAGGGGAAGCGGGAGATTCGAACGCGGGAGAGAGGAAAGTGGGGGCCCACGGCAGTCGCGAGGGCCGCCAAGACCTCTTCTACATCCACATAATACCCCGCGAGCCGCCGCATGGGCGTGTGGCAGGGGGTGGTAGGTCACCAGTCGTGTGAAGATGAAAAGTTCTGGAGGTGAAACGGTGACATGTCCTATGAGAGTGTATTTGGAGGAGCTTAGTTTTTATTGTGGTCGCTTATTGTGCGCGGAAAGAACGAGTTTTTGTTCACTCACTCACACTCGCTCACGAATCATTGGACTCTTAGAACTACATTGAAGTTCGGTCATCATTCAGTGATCTCCGCACCCGGGACAATCGTTCCATTTCACCAAGTACTGCCATATGCCAAACACGGAGATGGTAAGCTTCAGTAAACGAAAATATCAACGCCAACGCTTCCACAAACAATAAGCGGCTTTTTTATAGGAACAGTAGGAAACACAAATTGTATCATCGACGAATTTGCCGGCTTTTAACTACAACAGAGGACAATTTGAGTTAACCCACCGGTTCCATGATTGACGTTTATCCCACAATCCTTTAATAATAATAA
The DNA here is from genome assembly GCA_963169105.1 of Ceriagrion tenellum. Taxonomy (NCBI): domain Eukaryota; kingdom Metazoa; phylum Arthropoda; class Insecta; order Odonata; family Coenagrionidae; genus Ceriagrion; species Ceriagrion tenellum. Next base: position 139,004,804 of record OY720639.1, on the reverse strand, counting down.
TAAATATTTTTTCCACTCCAACAAGAAATACAAAAATAATGAATTAAACAGAAGAGTGAAATTAGGCACCCCTGATGGAAATATCCTGTGATGCGGTTGCCATTCCTTGGATATGGCGTTTTTCGGCAGTTACATGAAAATATAACAAAATAAAATATGCAAAGAGCTATTCCACTAAACATACAAGTAGTGACCTTACACAATATGAAAATATCATCTTATCACACAGATGTTACAATTTATCTATAGTAGTATTTATCTCAGTTAATTACAATTAATATAATAACAAACAAAAAACAAAAAATAGAGTACAATGCATATGGAGCAACTCTACATAAATTATATGAAATCCGTGAACGTGGTCAATAGAAACCTTATTGAAGAGACTTAAGGTAATGGTTTGAATAATATTTCAACATCTTTTCGTAAAAATAACCAATTTAATAGTTTCGTTGTAAACAACACTTGGTTGTTACAATAGTATGAACCTTGTGGTAAAAAACGTATGGTGCTATATAATTATAAAATTGTTTACAGGCATCTACATTAGGTTTCGGAATTATAAAACTATGGCTTTTTTTTCTCTGCGCGAGGGGCGATAAATGGGAAGCGGGAGATTCGAACGCGGGAGAGGGGATAGTGGGGGGAGCAAAGCGACGACGCCGTCGGTGCGGACGACAGGAATGCCATTCCAAACGGATGCTGGGGGGATGCATTTCAATCCATGACATGAGGATACGAAATGAATCGTAAAAATGTGTACGGTTTGGAGCGCAGGCACGTCAACGGGACAGTGGAGCAGTGCCCGAAAGGAGGGTGTGCATCCACGGATGCACTAACAAGGCGATGGATATCATCCGCAGCCCTCGGAAGAATGCACGGAGAGAGAGTGATGGGCCATCCATGGTGAATAAATAGCGCTGGCACCTCTCCCGGATTATCCGGAAAACTCCCGAACTGGAAAACGGTATTTCAAATCCCCCGTCCCACGGAGTTAGGTGTTTTCCCTTCGCCACCATTTCAAATAATAATTATTATTTATTAAATATAAATCCGCCATTAACAGGGTGTCCAGCAGCTGGGCATTTGGATTTTTCCTGAGATTTCCAGGTTTTCCACACATAATTTTTATTTTTCCAGAGGAAATATTGATTTTTTTCTCGTTAATTTTAAGAGAATGTTCGGTATGTTTTTTTGGGTGATTAAACTTAAGGACTATTTTTAACTTGTATACTGGAGAAAAATAAAGACAAAACTTTGAAATAGTTTGAGAGAAAATCACATCACCACCCTTTCTTAGATTTAAACATTGTCATGCTGGTGCTCAGGAACAAGGATACGTTACAGCAAGACTTTGCTATTAATATTATTGATATAAAATGATCAACAACTTAAAAAGATGAGGGAATTGACTTTTTTCCTTATTTTGCGAAATGCGACAACGCAAGGGAAATTTGACTTCGCAACTTGCCGATAAAGGCACGTTCTTTACGCCACTGATTTACAGACTATGATCAATAAGGACACTATGTACCTATACAGAAAACATTAGAAAACATACTTCCGGTGAATACAGGAATGCAAAATGCGACAACGCAAGGGAAATTTGACTTAGTAACGTGCCGAAAAAGGCACATTGCTTCCGCCACTGTTTTATATATTGACACCACAGAAAATTCCTGAGTCAATTCGATATTTCCCTGAGATTTCCCTGATATTGCCAGTGAAAATAAAATTCCCCGAGATTTCCCGGTCTTCCCGGTTTTCCACAGTGCTGGACACCCTGACTGATGCCAGCCATTTTCATTTTCTGTTTACATACCCGTTACTTACGGCGCCATATACGAATGCATTTCAAAACTTCGCCATTCAAATGATTGGTGCTGACATGATGGCCTGTGATTCAATTTTATCACGGTTGAGTCACACTTGGAAGAGCTAGATCGAGTGCGATTTCAGTTAACAATGTATGTCCATGCAACAGATGGCATGATAATGATTTTATTTTAATCATCAGGGATTTTGTACTCTTGGAGAAGACTTCCAGGAAACAACTATTAAGTAGTTGACAACCCTCGCTGCGACACCAGAAGGTTTGAGCGTGTCTACATTAGACGGGATACTCATAATCAGAACGGAATAGGAGGGACTGATCCATGAATCCCTTCCAATTTCCCAAAGGTTCTCAAATTTGTTTAGGAGAAGTTTCGTTGCAATGCAAAACAGTGAACGAGTCATTGATCTTTTGATCACACGGTGATCTTTTGATTATTCTCATGGAGCCATTTTTTCCATCTTCCCTCCACTTATGGTCTAAACAAATTTATCTTGAGTCACAGTATGCCTAATCCTCCTACCTACGCGTCGCATTGCTCTCCTTCGGAATGAACCAATCCTCCCAACGCTTTCCTGGCCACTTCCCCCTTCGTATTTTATCAGTCGACTTGATCTCCACAACCCGCCACAAGGTTTAATGACGTTTCTATCGTCTCTTCCATCGCCCAGGTGTAACTGTCACCAGGGTTTGATAGCACGAAACACACACGAGGATATTTACATGTCTGCAAAACACATCCCCGGGTGCAAAGGGAAAACAACACTGATGGCACTGCGCCAACCGACTTTCAGGATCACGACTAAATTCCCGCATTTGAACATTCGCTCCTGAAATTCCAATATTTCGAAACGAAACACTAAAAATAAAAACCCTTGGCACTGATACCCCACAGTCGATAACTACAATTCATTTCAATAGCTTGAGAAGCATATTGAAATTAAGGGTCCAACTGCGACACGCATTCGTAACAAACGGATTAGTGGCAGATAGAAACTGTTTGAGAACGTTTGAGAAATCAATGCCCCCGGGCCAAAGCCTTTATGTGATAGGATTATGAACAGATAAATAGTTTGGAGCATTTCTACCCATGGGCCACTTTTTATCAATAAGGTTTCTATTGAATTAAGCTACGAACATTTTATGGCGGAGATCCGCTTCCGCAAGTTGGAGCACTCCCTGGCCTGGTGAAAGTATCCCTGCGCAAGAGACGTGATGAACAACGAAGCATTCTTCGCACGAAGCATCCTACAAGGAATAATGGATTGTTGTGGCAGCAACGGCGATGGCTACCCATGTCCCAGTCCCAGGTTCGATTCGCTTTGAGTTTTCTAGTGGGTTCGGGAACATCTTGGACACCGCACCGGAAACACCTAGAGCGCAGGGTACTGAAGAACACTGCTTCAATGCTAACAGAAGACCATAGAGACCACGCGGATAAAGAGATCTTGAAGAAAAGTGAAATAATAAACTACTGGTTTTATAACCAATGAAAACTTCGACCTTCGTGCCAACCTCCATACATCACCGTGCTATCAAATTCGAGCACAATGGTGCAGACGATTAACACGCTAAGAACAATTCCTCTTCAAATAACGTACATAATGATTTTCTCATGATGTAAATCTCACAACAAGGCAGAATCCTAATATGAATCCTAGCTGAATAAATTCACCTAACAATAAGACGGCATAACATTGCTTCAATAGGGTAATCAGCACATGGGATTTCCCACAGGATTCTAATTCGATAAGAATACAGTGTTCTCCGTCATTATCAGAGCAAACTCAGCCAAATGAAATGAATATTGGTCTTTTTAGGTCTTCACTATATTCAAAGACTGATAGAACGCTCTCTTTAAATGACGACATTGCTCTTTCTTAGCCACCGAAGACTACAGGATTCAAGGATTCGCTATTTGAATATTTTCACGGGATGACAGCGGCCTAGCGTAAATTTTTTACACAATCGGCAATAGGAAAATTTTAAATTCTAACTTTAACAGCCGAGGAAGTCGCAAACTGAGCACTACAACCGAAACAACATAAGCTACACTCATTTTTAAGGGCATCACCAAAAAGATGGGAGCAAAAATGTTTGGATTCGGATGATGAATTAATTGCAAAGGCATACATCAAGGAGGTGAACATCGTTGTGGAAAAATTTATTTGACTGAAAGGGATGTTTGCACTCGTGCGCGACACTGAATACCACGTCATTTGCTCAATGCAACGGTTGGAAAAGTTTTTCAGAGAGCGACGTTAAAACAGCAACTTATTACTCCTAAAAACGGTTTCAAAGCCCGACGAATGTCTGAGACATCAATAATCTATCCTAGGGCATTGTCAGACCCGAAAAATTCTTTAATAAAACGTGCGGCAAGCTTCCAAAATGCCTCTTTGTACTTTGTCGAGAAAGCAACAGTAGGGACTCGAGCAGGGATTACCATCGCTTCCTAGACGGGGGTGAGTTCTATAGGAGAGCGGTCCTCAGGTAGCTTGAGCGAAATATCATTTTACTAAGAAATCAATGAATTAGGTCTTAGTTTAAAGAAGAATATATCATCTTTCCATTGACACCCAAATTTCAACCCCTTACCACATTACTTTCGGAGATATTTGCCAAAAAATACCAGCCCTTTTATATGGGAAATGGTACGTGTATGCACTTCAGAGAGACATTATTCACAAAATGAGGTAATTCTAACACTTAGATGTCGTAACAAAACTAACAGCGTGTAGTTTGTATGTTTTCTCAACTACATTTGAAAATTGAATACTTTGTCACCGCAGTAGGTTCTTGGGTATCACATAAAACCTTCCGTTATGAAGGAGTTTCAAGCGCACCGCGCGAAAAAAATGAGTCAAGGTAAAGACTTATTTAGATATTTTCATTTAATTACTTACGATTTCTGTCATATAAAACTATATTATTGCACCATTAATGATGCAATATTTGATTCATATGTCCTACAGCTGGCGAAATTAAAACGTATAATTCGAATATGATCTCTATTATGACTAGGGAACTATCTCGCTCGGACTAACTTAAGCCGCATTGCCGTAAATGCGATTTCTGCAGCACGGCGACCCCGGAAGAGAGAGAGGGGAACGGAATTATTAAATGGGAACGCTGAAGAAGGGGAGAGAGAGTCACACAGGAGGGGAGGAAGAGGCCGAGAAGCGCTCATGGACCGTCTGCGTCGAGGAGTGGGAGGCAGGGAGGGGGGGGGGTCAAAGAGAGATAAGGTAGACGAATAGAGAGAGAGTGAGGAAGAGAGAGCGATTCGTTATTAATGAATTGGAGGCGAAGGGGAGGAAGGAGGTTTGTTGGAGGGTTGGGAGGTCGCAAGCGAAGGCTCCGAAGCAAATTGGTCGCGGCCCGATTAAATAAAAAGGAAAGCATAATGACGCCCCATGAGCATTATAGGGAGGTGCGAAAGGGAGTAATTTGCGTCCAAATTTGAGACGCGAAAGACCTTTTGACAGAAGGGTCCTTCTGCCACCGTTCACTCTCGCAGAGGGCAACCAGAGGGAGCAAAACATTTTTCAAACCGCTTTCGCTTGAATAAAATACAAATATGTCGGACAATATTTTTTCCTAAGCGGTCAAAACGTAATATTACCTTCACGTACTACCACTAATGGGATTTTTGGGCCACTGAAATATTGATGGAAAAAGAAGAAAAGGCATTTGAATCAGATTGAAAATAATACTGAGTTTCCATGAGTATATTGTCGTGTGTAGGAGTTCTAGCTGCGAATACGCACTATACTGTACTATTGGTTGAGTTGAAAATTAATAAAATGACACGACTGAGACAGAAAATGGAAACGGGGAAAGATTTTTCCGACATCGTATGCACTCCTTTGCTCAAGATATCTACCGGCAGATTAAGAATGAGCAGTTTCTAGTACTACGGCCTTGTGGACCAAGGGTCGTCATTTATGCGCTAGCGTGGACGAATGCAAGTCAACCCCTTTTAGCATTCTAGTTCATTGGGAAGAGCAGCTAAAACGACACAGGAAAATCTCTTCAGTTAAAAATTGCAGCTTCCCCTGTGGTTTTCGGCGACAATCAGTGCAAGATAGCTTAGAACGGAAAAAGTGAGCACATGAGTGCACAAACGCTCTGTGCTACGCCCATGAATCAATAAACGTTTAATTACGTTAAAATCCAGGTTTGATGTGTAAAATTTATAATACTCATAACATTGGTTAATCCAATATATCTATAAAAAAACAGAAGAGGTTTGCGCTGAAAATGAAGGACTCTGGAAGGACAGACAACAAATTTGCTCAGCAGGACAGGGCCACAACTGTGGGTTAAGACGGATGAAGCCACAGCGAAGAGTTAATGAGTCCTTTCTCGAAAGGTATGGCGCCCATCAGGTGAGAAATTATGTAACGCCAGCATTCAAGTTTCCCTAATTCACAATGCGTTTACTATTTACGTTACTTTGATACAACACACTCCTCAGTAAATTAAAAAAAATCACGTATTCGATCCCCGGCACGAGAATAGTATCACGTATTGCATATTTTCCGCTTTTGAATGAACGGTACATGGTACCCAACGCAATCAAAGAGAGCACTGAATGATAAAAACAAAACAATAATAGCAACCACTATGACAATGCCAACGCTTTGCCAATAAATGTGATTTGTGTCACTAACGATGGGCCGACTCACATAAAATGTTGCCACATCATCACATCCTTCTGAATTGAAGTTTTCCAGGTCAAATCGATAAACTGGCCAGGCCTTCCATTCACCAAACATTTCTGCATTATCATTGGGTCCTTATTGGATTTCGTTAATTTACTTTTCGTTTTTAATTTTATCTCAAGAAGGTTATATTCTATTCATTTTGAAGTGGAGGGATAGTCACGAGTGTCCTTCCGCCGGGGTTGGGGGAACACCTTCAAAGTCCTTTTTTTTTTAACCATCGCTTTCATCACAACCAATTTTTAAGGAAGGAGTCGACGCAGAGGTGTCATGTCTGTTAGAGGAAGAATGAAAATCACTGGAGGACATTAGGAAGCGGGTGAACAGGATGGAGAAAGTGAGAAGAGGCGATGAAGGCAGTGAAGGAAGAGTAGGCCTTGGGTATTGGAGGATTTCCATTTCAGAGGGTGTGAAGGGAGGTGAGAAACGTGCCGCACTGAAGAATTGTTCAAAGTATTTGATGGGTTGGTACGGAGGCTTCCGCGGTGATTCATTGAGGTCAGTTTATTCGGGTTTTTCCCGCGTTGATTCATATTAACAGACAACAGTTTCGCTAACGTCACAGCTAGCGTCGTCAGGTCCTGAACTTCCTTTTCATAAGGTGAATTCAGGACCTGACGATGCTAGCTGTAACGTTAGCGAAAATGTTGTCTGTTAATATGAATCAACGCGGGAAAAACCCGAATAAACTGACCTCTATTTGATGGGTTGTTGCAGTTAAGACAGAGCTGACCACTTATGAATATTACTTAATGTTCACAAAAAACTAAGCCTGGGATTCAAATGGCAGCGGAGGAACTAATAGCTCAGTTTCCTCATACTTAACGGTTACACCGTACTGTCGAAATTGACTTATTGACCGCAATAAAACAGCATCTGTGCTCTGGGCGGGATTCGAAACGATGAACATAAGAGTGGAAAGGTCAGCAGGTCACCAACACGATATTATGGTCTGCTAGGTTTTCTAGGAACTAGGTTCTCGAGTCACTCCGTAAGAATTACTGACACTTTAAACAAGAGAATAACCACGGATGGAATATTGTGTAGTAGGTAATTTCCAGCCTTATTTTTCCACAGCACCGTACTGGCATCCTTGTTGAGAGAAAATGACGGGAAGCCCTCTGGGAAACGAAAGGAAGACGAAGAGCCAAGGACTGAGAGCGATAAAGTCACGTCGAGGAGGTTGCGCTGACTTGCTATTCCTGGACAGAAGTTAAACGGATCGAAGAACTCCTCCAGGTAGTTGAGTGTGATTTCTCTATGATCGTAATATTGACTATATATATTCGATTTTTATTCATTTTTTTATTTCAGCAGCGGAAAAAAATAATTAAAAATTGTAATAATATTGGCGCAAAATTAAAGTTTTATTCTATTGAAATTCTCAATAGTTAATTTAGTGTATATTTTAATACGTTCATTATAAGACTAATTTTTTCCACGCCGTAAGAGGAAAAAGCCTTCACATTGGAAGGCTATTTTTCCTTTATTTAAAACTGCTGCGGTGAGTTATTTATTTATTTAAAACAAAATGGTTGAAAAAATACACCTAGAAACAACACACGTTAATTTCTGACGAAATGTAGACGACAGAAATTACTCATGTTGTAAACATTAAGGGGCTGATATTAAGGTGCCTTCGGTGAGGCGAGATATTTTCCTTTAAGGAAGTCCGAGCGAGATTGTTCCCTAGTCATAATAGAGACCATATTCGAATTATACGTTCTAATTTCACCAGCTGTAGGAGAAATGAATTAATTATGGCATTATTATTGGTGCAATAATATAGTTTTATATGACATAAATTGTAAGTAGTTAAATGAAAATATCTAAATAAGTCTTTAACTTGACTCATTTTTTTTACGCGGTGCGTTTGAAACTCCTTCAAAACGGAAGGTTTTTTGTGATACCCAAGAACCTATTACTGTGACAATATGATTAATTTTCAAATATAGTTGAGAAATCAAAACAACTACACACTGTCAGTTTTTTCACGACATCTAAGTATTAGGAATACCTCATTTGTTAAATAATGTCTCTCTGGAGTCCATGCACGTACCATTTCCCATGTAAAAGGGCTGGTATTTTTTGGCAAATATCTCCGAAAGTAATGAGGTAAGGGGCTGAATCTTTGGTGACATTAGAAGGGTGAGATATTTCTTTATAAAGTGAGACCAAATTCATTGATATCTAAGTAAAATGATATTTCGCTCAAACTACCTTAAATTGAAGTAAAATTCATTGAATTCTAGGTGAAATTGTATCTCGCTCTGACTACCACAAGACCAAGAGCGGCAATTCCTGCAGTGAACGCGCGCGGCACACATTCACGAATGGGTCAAAGACGAAAAAGGAAGGGGACGAGGGGTGAGGTACGAGCACTCTTCTCATTGTGTAAAGACCTCTCATTTCATTTCCATCGCCTCCTTCTCCACACGGGCGTGAATGCGGCCGCGCGCCTGGAAGAACGGAAAGACCCCGAGTGACAACGTCGAGACAAGGTCGAGAGGTCGCGAGGGATGGAGAATGGGCCGAAGGCGGCGTCGCATCCACCACCCAGGGAGCGAGGCGGGTCGCCCGCGGCCAATAATTTGACAGGTGGGCGTAGCGAGGGTTTTTTTTGTACTCGAGAGAGGCGGCCCCGTGTCGAGATATGATCGAAGCCTTCGAGATGAGCGCACGTCGACTCCTCGGAACGGGACGATCGCAACAAAGAAGGGGACGACACCCAATCTCTCCACAAAGCGATGATTTCACTCCGAGGGGGACATGGGAATGAATTCACGCGGGGTGCAGCGATTAGGGTTACGCACGCACAAATGCCTGTCGCGCGCACGCTTCGCTATGACTTACACCCATTGATGAAAAACAAGAGAACTGAGCTGAACGCAAAAATGCTAAGGCGAGAATCCATTAGAAATGCCGGATCGATACCTCCTGAGTCGATTATTTTTACAGGTAGCAGATAGTGAACTAAGAAATTTCAGAAACAATTGAAATGAAACCATAATGATAACGTTCATGGAAGAAAAGAACGAGTTTTTCACATTATGCATTTACGTCACGCGCGGAGGCCTATTGCGTTTTAATTGAAGGTTAAGATAAGTTAATTACGCCGTGATACATACATTAAAACACAATACAGCTAAACAATAGCCCACCTTCATCTAGGCGTATTTAGATAAGCCTACTCATGCCTTCCCATACGCTACGAAGTATGACATATACATAATACTGAATTAACTGGAAACTGAGCATATCCAATACTATAGACATATTTATTCCACAAATCTAAGGCAATAAAATAGGCACATTTTATTCTATAAGTTTAAGACTTTTTTCCTCCTAGAACGCCCTTTATAAGCGACTTGTCATCCACACCACTTACAAGAAATAATTTATCACATCTTAAAAAAATATCGCACGGTTAACCCTACAGAGTTCTCCTTTTCTACCCCTTCTTCTATACAGCATTCCCTTCGATTTCTATTCCTCTTCTACCACAATCTCTGCGATTGCAGTATTCCTCCTCTTCCAGACGTCAAAACGTTTTATCTCACGACGCAAGACAGACGAGACCTTACGACCTCGAGGTCGACGGGTTACGCCCAATACTTGACTAAAAAAAACGTGCACATGTTTCCGCCAACTACAATAGCGCATAATTAAAATATAGTTGCGTAGCATGGGACAACCTTAACCAATGAGTGCATGCGTTACGTTCAAGCATGTACCCATGGAATAAATAGTTCTCACGGGACGGAGCGCGGCTCATGGAAAAACACCTTCTCGGATGCACATTGGCTTTTACGTGCACGAAAACTTGCGCTAATGAATGGGCTTCATGCCATTACCGGTTCAGGATACAGCTGTTAAAACCCGACGAAGATAACCTGGTGTGGGATTGATACTTTACAACAAGATTGAACGTTAATTGTGAGACATCGAAATATCTCTCAAAAATAGTTTTCCCGTTAGTAAGGAGAGAAATAGGACTTGGCAACCCACGTGATACTTCCACCCTAGCTTTTGGCTGGTGAGGGCAAAACGCGCCACGCAGTGTCCTTTTTTCCCACTCTTGCGCGTACGATTTTTTGCCACATCTGAATGAAAAGTACGAAAAAATATTCTTTGCTCATAACCGAAAGGTATAGTATTCACTCTGTCAATACTTAATTACTTTGACAGATAGGGAATTCATTTTTTTGAATAAACGCTCATTAACTGTTTACTAAATTATGACCATTCCTTGACTTCCAAAAATATCACTATGACAATTGCATTGACCAATTGATTATTCAGTCAACAAATAATCTGAAATATTTCGAGCTTCCAAACTAAAATCTCGGAATCGTCCATTCACCATCGCCATCTCTAAAATCTTCCGATGAACTCATTTTTATATCTAGTTCACTTCATTAGTTATTCTCATTTGACGTTTCAATATATCCAATCCAATGCGGTACGACCTTCAGTAGTGTAAATAAGTGGATGCTACGGCAAACAAAAAAGATATACCGTGAAAACAGCAGGGAGCGAAAGTGCCGCTTTCTTCCTCTATAACGTTAGAAAAAAGAACTTTCCGTTCACTCGTGGCAATAAGATACTTAAACACGCATAAACCATCGATATGCTGAAACAAGATATTCCGAAATGTTTTTTCCCGATCCGCGTGTTTCAATCGGAATGTACTGAAAAAATCGTCTGATCACGTTAGAGGAAGTTTCACTCGAGATCTTGTTTTTCAGAATACTTTTCTAATCTTTCAAACGGCCATGAGCACCTTGGCAGATCATAATATAGAATTCATCACGAAATATAACGTATATCTCAATGCCGCGCTCCGGGAGATGGAATCCCGAATATTTACGTCCTCACACGTGCACCGGTTGTTTTAACTGCAAAACCGCTGTTTGCCCCGCGGCCGGAAAAATCTCCCTTCCCTCGCACTGTGCTACAGCAGAGGGAGAAAGAATTCATTGTCATCGCGGAGGAGGGACGAGTCTTCCCACGTCGTCTCGCAACACACTCGCCATCCTTTTTAGGGCAAGGACCATCGTGTTGTCACAGCGACGTGACTCGCCCGACAAAATTTCTCAAAATATTTACTCAGCACTCATTTTAAGACTCAAAAGAGTAGCAAGGATCGAAGTGGTCATTTTCATAAACCAACAAAATTGCACAAGGTATGACGATTGCTTCAAAAGTGTCTGCATCCCAATGAAGGACATATATTTATATTTCGAGATGGATTTTATTAGTCCACACACTAAATTTCACAAAATATTTAGAGAACAGGACGAAGTCTGACATATAAAAATTTTAAGCCGCGATGAAATTATCGCACGAAGTGAAACGGAGGACCACGAGTAATACAGGATCGATCAGGGAGGGATGACCTTTTAGGGAGGCTAATGCTGCGGCATCCCGTTGCATTCCTAATCGCAGTACTACCTGTGCCTTCCGCTGAGACAGTTGCCTCTAAACGGTGTGACCGATTAGTTTCCCGATTAGAAGATAGATTAGTTAGTAAGGCTAGAAACCTCAGCAGGTTTCTAGCCTCACCAACAATGCCTCTGCATACTGTTCTATCTTCTGCTCTTTGAATTGTAGCCCCAAGTCTATCTATGTCCTATTCAACTTGCTCCTTCCACCTCGTTCTTGGTCCTCCACGTGGTCTTCTGCATTCAGGGTTCCTCAAGTATAAAGCCTTGATTATTGCAGTTTCCTCTTTTCTCCACACATGTCCTGCCCATCTTAATCTTCGGCTCTTAGCCATTGCCACTACTTATATCTGGGTATGTATAGGTGTCTCATAACTCTCTGCTCTTCCTAACTCTCCATCCATCTTGGTCTTGAACTGGGCCAAAGATTTTCCTCAATACTTTATTTGGTTAATATGAGTCTTTGGTTAATGCCCATGTTTCCGATCCATGTAGCAGTACTGTGATGATTATAGAATGTTAAATATTTATCTTGGTTTTTCCAGAGAGCCATTTAGATTTCAGTATTTTTTCCAAGGACCAGTAAGTCCTTGAAGCTGCGACTAACCTATTGTTTATTCCATTTTCCTTCCTATTATCATTTGTAATGACTACTCCCAGATATTTAAATTCTGTTACAATGACAAATCGTCTACTTTCAGCCATCTTTGTACATTTCCTCCAGCCCTTCTTGCCACTTTCATATATTTTGTTTTATCCTGATTAACCTCAAGTCCTACAAATCTTGCTTCTCTAATTAGGGTTCTTGTCAGATTCTCTAGATCTCCTTTATTTTCGGCCACCAGCGCTATATCATCAGCATATGCTAAGATATTTATTTCCCTCCCAATAATTACTCCACCTTGTTCTTTTTAGGTCTTTTTCAAGGCATCTTCTATGACTAGATTGAACAATAAAGGCGACACACCATCTCCCTGTTGAACTCCTGAGGATATATTAAAGCTTTTTGTGTATTCGTCATAAACTTTTACTTTGCATCTGGAGTTATTTATACACATTTTTGTCAATGTAATTAGTTTATTTGGAATGTAAAATCTTTCCATTTCCTCTATACTATATGAGAAAATTCTCGTCGACACGTTCGAGAAAAATCAGATGAGGTTCGTAAAACTTAAATACTCAAGAAAACTCAAGAAAATATTTTCTATCACGAACCTGCGACCCTGGATTTGGGAGTCGAACAAGCGAAACACGGCCACTCCAGCTCCCGGAAGATTTCAAGGAAACAAGAAATACGGACTCCAGAGAGAATGACGCAGAAAATAAGTGGGATAACAATTGGGAATGTATTGAGGAGGGAATGTTCAGGAAGGGAGTGTGAAGGTGAAACCCATTAGAGGACGAAGGCAAGGGAAGATGCTGAGTTACATACATGGAAGAGGCAAATCGAGGATGAAAAGGGAAGCGGTAGACAAAGCTGAGAGGTGACGACAGGCACCTGCGAATGCAGGCATCTACACACAAGCCTTGTAAGCCACCTCAAGGGTATTCGGCAAGGGAAACATATTAAGATACAACATATGATAAAGAACAAGACAGAGGGAGGCTGTAGCATGAGGAACCAGCTGTGTCTGGAGAAAAAGGGTGCATCGCTTAAGGCAGTCCGAGCGAGATAGTTCCCTAGTCATAATAGAGACCATATTCGAATTATACGTTTTCATTTCACCAGTTGTAGGAAACATCAATTAAATATTGAATTATTAATGGCGCAATAATATAGTTTTATATGACAGAAATTGTAAGTAATTAAATGAAAATATCTAAATAAGTCTTTACCTTGACTCATTTTTTTCGCGCGGTGCGCTTGAAACTCCTTCATAACGGAAGGTTTTATGTGATACCCAAGAACCTACTGCGGTGACAAAATAATCAATTTTCAAATGTAGTTGAGAAAACATACAAACTACACGCTGTTAGTTTTGTTACGACATCTAAGTGTTAGAATTACCTCATTATGTGAATAATGTCTCTCTGAGGTGCATGCACGTACCATTTCCCACATAAAAGGGCTGGTATTTTTTGGCAAATATCTCCGAAAATAAAGTGGTAAGGGGTTGAACTTTTGGTGTTATTGGATAGGTGAGATATTTTTCTTTAAAATGAGACCAAATTCATTGATTTCTAAGTAAAATGATATTTCGCTCAAACTACCTGAAGTAATTTCTAAGGATGCAGAAAAGATGAGTGAAAGCAAGAACGAATTCAAATGTGATGCGCTGATAAGAAAAAGAGAAAAATGGATCAGCAAAGGAGGAGGATAGAAGTAACCTGCAGAGTTAATAGATAGGAGTGGCTAGAATGATTGAGTAGAATAAGTAGCAGAAATACGGGCCGGAGTACTGAAAGATTTCCGACTAAAGGTGGAAAGGCGCCTGAAACCCCATCCGGGTGGGGTGGGTGCAAGGAAGAAGGGAGGCTGTGGAATGAATTCGGGCGGGGCACACGCGGGGGAGGAAAGAGGGAGGGTTGGGGCGATGGCCCGGCGGCGGCGGCTCGGATTCGGGGGGAAGTTGCACATTATAGGCGGAGACTATCATCGAGTCTCCCGCGCCACAAACGCCCGATTACGATACTCGATGAGGGCTTCAGGCGGACGAGGACCGACGCAGAGGGGGCCGCCCTGCTAAAAAATTTCTTAGAAGCTGTTCTTTAGAACGTAAGGAATTCCACAGAAATTGACTCTTTTTCTTCAGAACTAGTTTCCTTTCTAAGGATCTGTACGGAACATTAGAGCCTGACTCTACAGAACAAGTGTTCTGTAGAGTTATTTTCTGCAGAGCAAAATAACTCTGTTGCACAGTTGTTCACAGTTACATCAACCACCCGTGGACGTCTGATGCCCATACTGCACTAAACCTCATCGGTCAGTAAAAATGCAGAAACCGTAGAGGACAAGAGCGCAGTAGAAAGAAACAGATTTGGCCCCGAAAGAAATGAAAGTAAACAATTTTATTATGCACGTATGATTTAAATAAAGGAAACCATCATGGATTGTGCGGTCATGTGATTCCCTTCCCAAAACGGCATTGCACCTGCTTACTAACCGGCTGATTTTCTTTCAGCTATGTAATTATCTCGGGCGCATTCTAATCAACACAAAGGCCACGACATCAAACGGTTAAATTAAACAAGAAATTATTAATATTCGCTGAAGTGTTCCTGTGCCTGCAGCTTACTGCATGGGAACATCCCGGTCTAAAGAGTAGGGTCACTATCGCAGGATCATATACAAAATAAATCTTTTCAGTCCACTGGAAGACCTCATCTCTTTCACCACTACGCCAGCAACAATCAGTTAATTCCAGTGACCACGGGTAAAACCGATAACAAAAATGAAGTCACTGGAATACGAACATACCTAAACAGACACTTCGGCTTCGCCAATTCACGTGCGGTCTCCTCCGCATTCAGGGTCTCTGTCCTCTAATGCATGTACTAACCCTAAAGCAACAGCTTCCACCCTCACGATATTTTCCGCCCCGTTGTTTATAATAATTACACAGTAATTACCAGCGTCACCAATTTGCATCTATTCCCACTACTTCGGAGACGCACCTCGATGGTGACCTTTAAGAGGATTTGCAAATAAAGAGTACAAAGCAACCAGTTTATCACAAACGAAATCAGAATTTCCGCACCCATTAGACCATGTACGGTGCTAGGATTGGTTTCAAAAGCAAACGGAACCCTCTGTTTACAAAACGGAATAACAACACATAGCGAGCGCCTTCTTAAGGTAGTCCGAGCGAGATAGCTCCCTAATCATAATAGAGACCATATTCCAATTATACGTTTTAATTTCACCAGCTGTAGGACATATGAATTAAATATTGCATTATTAATGGCGCAATAATATAGTTTTACATGACAGAAATTGTTAGTAATTAAATGAAAATATCGAAATAAGTCTGACTTGACTCATATTTTTCACGCGGTACGTTTGAAACTCCATCAAAACGGAAGGTTTATTGTGATTCCGAAGAATTTACTGCGGTGACAATATGATTAATTTTCAAAATAGTTGAGAAAACACACAAACTACAGACTGTTGATTTTTTGACGAGATCTAAGTGTAGGGAATGCTTTATTTTTAATATAAGGTCTCTCTGGATGCGTATACACGTACCATTTCCCATGTAACAGGGCTAGTATGTCTTGGTAAACATCTAGGAAAGTCAGGGGTTGCATTTTTTGTGTCAATGGAAGGGTGATATATATTTTTCTTTATAATGAGACCAAATTCATCGATTTCTAGGTAAAATGATATTTCGCTCAAACTACCTTAAGTTCCTGGCGCAGACCTGTTCGGCAAGGTGGGGAAGGAGAATTGGAAAGGGTTGTTTAAGTACAAGGACGCAGGAGATGAGAGAGAAGCAACGAGAGAGAGAGATGCAGGGGAACCAAACTATTCCGCGAAGAGAGCACTTACATTCGTGGCAGGTGGCGAAAATCAACTATCCTGCTCTATCAACTATCGCCTTGACTTTACAGAGGGCCCCATCTCGAAGTTTCATAGTGAGACGAATCAAAAGGGGATGACAGGCAGTGTTGAGTAATCCCACTTCTCGAAGATCTCGTGTTGGCAGCAATTAGAAAGGTTTTCTGATTGACCCTCCACACTAAGCAACATTCTTCCCAAGTCTCGCGTTATTTCCGAAAGTTCCGTAACCCAAGTCTCAAACTCGTCCACAGGGCAGCGCGAAGAACTTTTGCCGGGACTACTTTCTCATTCGTTTCGTTCGCCTCATTCGTTGAATTTCCGCGCTTCGTACTTGCGGATTCCCCAGCGCTTCGTACTTGCGGATTCCCCATCGCCAAGACAGAGCTCATCACTCATCATGGGCGGCGTTGGGATCTTTGAGCTTTGCGTACACGGAAGTGCATCCTCAAGTCTGAATCACACGATACTTGACCTTGTACAACTCCGAGGATGCTAGCTGAGTACTGGATTCCTAGTAAGAAACCTACCATACTTGAAACCTTCCTAGGAGCTATCACACGATACTTGCACAAGGTCTATTTGGTAGATTTTTGATCTAGTACACTCGCGGAAGAAGTTTGACGAGCGAAATGGATGATTTCGAACGAAGACGACGGCTTTTAGCCGCTGCAGCTGCCGTAATAGCAGGAGTAGGGGCAAGAATGCTTCAAAAACGTGAAAGACGCCATAGCGTATTGTTGTGAGGTTTGAGTTGTTTATTTGATTGCGGGAAATTGTAATTGTCACGAGGGACTATGGAGGCGCTGACATCAAAATTTGATGACCGCATTGCAAAGAGCAAAGGTGATTGGTCGGCGGCTACTAGGTCCTACTAGGAGCAAGTATCAAACTAGTACCGCACCAATTACGAAAAGAAGGATGCCAGCTAGTATGCTAGTGATCATGCAGGATTTCCAGTATGCTTGGTCTGTATCACACGGTACTTGACCTTGCACAAGTCCTAGTATGCTAGCTAGCATACTCGGACTTGTACAAGGTCAAGTACGAGGTCTGTTCAAAAAATTCCCCAACTTTATTTATTACAAAAAAATACTTCACTAGCAAATTACTGGTCAGGGTCCCCTTCAAAGTAGTCTTCCCCCCTACGTATACACTTATCCTAACGATGTTTCCACTTTTTGAAATAGTCCTGGAACGCTTCTTCCGGAATGCTCATAAGCTCCTCTGCCGAATTTTTCTCTATCTCTGAAATGGTGGCAAATCTCTTCCCTTTGAGCAGGGTTTTTTGTTTGGGGAACAGAAATGTCGCAAGGGGCCAAGTCTTGTAAGTAGGGTGGGTAGGGAAGCACAGCGGTCTTGTTTATGGCTAAAAACTCACGGGTTCTGAGAGACAAATGAGCCGGCGCGTAGTCGTGGTGAAAAAAATCACTCGCCGCTCCTCCAAATTTCGGGCCGTTTTCGCCTGATTCTCTCTTAGGCGTGTCATAACCCCCTGGTAGTACTCCATGTTGACTGTCTGGCCTTTAGATAGGTATTCGTGATGCACAACCTCCTTTGCATCGAAAAACAACAGTCGAGATCACCTTGACATTCCAACGAACTTGTCGAGCTTTTTTGGGGCGGGGGATGTTTCACCAATCCATTGTGAAAATTGCACTTTTTTATCGATGTCCCATGACTTATCATCTGTTATGATCCTGGAGAAGAAGGTTTTATCCTCTTCAGCCCGATCAAACAATTCCTGACAGACTTTAAATCGATGTTGTTTCTGGTCTGCTGTCATCAGGCGAGGCACAAATTTTGCGGCGACTCGATGCATCCTCAATTTTTCAGTTAGGATTTCATTGCACGAACCAATCGAGATGTCACACTCTTTTTCAAGTTCTCTGATAGTCAAGCATCGATTTCCACGATCGATATCGTTCACTTTCTCGATCAGTCGACGTTGATGGTTTTCCGGAACGCTCGTCGTCTTCCACTGATTTCCATCCCTTTTTGAACCGGGTAAACCACTCATAACACGCGGTACGTTTCATAGAATCCTCACCATAAGCCTAGGTAATCAACTCAAAAGTTTTTGTGAAGGATTTGCAGATTTTCACGCTGAATTTCATAGAAAAACGCTGCTCCTTCAAAGAGCTCATTTCCGCGGATCCGATTTTTCGCCGCACTCCACGAACACCCTTTCACACAAACGACCGTAACTAAGCAACAAAACAATATATCGACAAAGTGGTTAAATCAGTTAAATGCGATTATTTGGGAAGTTTTTGCGGGCACAACGCCTCCATGTGGATTAAACAATAACCAGCTGGAGGCGCGCTATTCAAAAAGTTCGGGAACTTTTTGAACAGACCTCGTATCGTGTAATTCAGGCTTTATGGCTATTTTGCAAAATCCGTACACTCAAGTACACGCGGTCGGCAGTGGAAACGGAGAATACCCTGGACAGTACGCAGGTCAAACCCTTTCACTCCGCTTTGAAGCCAAATTTTTACAAGTGGGGAGGGAGGGGGATTCAGCGCTTCGCTTATCACGGACGGTGTGGTTCGGGCGCTGGCTCGTTAAGGGATGGCCGCCGGGAGGGGGCGGGGCGGAGGGCAGGGGTGGTAACCGATTAACGCCCAGGGGGGTTGGGGGAGCGGCTCAAGGGCCGAGGGAGATCCCGCCACGATCCCCATAATACATTTATATTTTATTTCCTTCCAGCCCACTGCTCTATCTCCCCGCCGGTCAATTCAATGAAGGATTTTCCCGAAACGCCCGCAACGTGTAATTTACGCGACAAAAGGATTGATGTCGGCCATCTAGAATGAGGCGACGGGGCTGGGAGAAAACAAAAAACTCCCGAAAAGATACTTAATTGTGCAGGGAAAAAATCCGCGAGGAGTTATAAATATGCAGGAGACGCCTCCTCAAGCTCCATCATGAATTGAATTAGGCAAGTTAGCATTCGTGGCGAGATTTTTTAAAAGGAGGACTGATCACAACTTAAACCTGTTACATAAAAAATGGTACACGGTAAAACATTAAGACGGCATGAAGCAGCTTGAATATCTCCCCAGACCAGCAAAGCATGAGAGGAAAAATCACCATGCGTATATTTTTAACATAAGCGTAATGGGAATCGTTTTTTCCCCCAGAATGAGGGTGCTGTCTAAGGATATGGAACACCTAATAATTTCCAAGCAGACCGAGAGTAACAACCCACATATTTGTAACATTTGGACAAGAATTCTCCTTTTGATTCGGGGGTCCAAGATACGATACATGATCGAAGCATTTACTTTATGAAAAAAAACGTAAACACAACAAGTCTAAGAATATAGGTTCTCTGATAACAGGCCTGAAGGAAGCCTGGGTAGCATGGTGGCCTGCGCACTTGCCGGGAAAATAAAATTTTCGAGGTTCGACTCCCGGCCAAGACGGGTTTTTTCCCATGGCAACTTCAGCAAAAATCTCGCTCCTGTAAACCCATGTCAAATTCCTCTGGGTGGCACTACGAGCGCGTATTTAACTGCGAAAATGCTTCCCCAAGTAAATCTTCAAAAGGAAGACAACCTTCATCATCACGAAACGTAGGTAGAGTAAATGCTAAATCGTAACACCTTCGTCCGGCGTAATACGTCCGGCAGCACGTTGGGAGGGCCTTAGTGAGCATTAGGAATTTGAACAAGGTTCCCATTGTTAAACCACGAAGAAAAACTAAAACAATGAAGACCCAAGAGGCAAATTTTTGCAAATGTAGTTCGCCCCTAAGCACTCAAAGCAAAAAATTATCTTAATAGTACATTTATAAAAATGTTTACCGTTCCGACGTATACATTTTTTATAATCCACGAACGAACAGAACGCCAGCTACAGATGGTGATGATCTGCCTGCCTGCCTGGTCTGCATGATCTGCCTGGAGCCCACACGTAAAATCCGACAGTGACCGGACATGTCACACACCCGGACATTTAACAATTCACAAGCGCACTGCGAATCTAGAGTTCCGAGATGCCATAAAAATATTCGGAATCTTCGACCGTGTAGCCACCCAGTGCAGCGAAAATGTACCGCCGGGAAATCCAGACGGATCGCGATGGGCGTGAACACAAGTAAGTGTTTTAAGGGCGAAAGCCGAGAGCGAGGAAGAGGAACGAGGGGTAATGAAGCGTGGAGATTCCGATTTCGAAGACCGTCGATCAAAGAAGAAGAAGAAGAGGGGAGTGCAGAGTACGCGCGAAGGGGAAGGGGGATGAGTGAGGGGGAGTAGGTTACAACGTTTCGATTCCATTAGGAGTAGGGCTGGGGAGAGGGACGCTGCCATATGCCTCGCTCCGAGTCGAGCGATAATGAAGAGAGAGTAAAAGAACGGGTATGCGGGACACAATCTTCGACGTAATGAAGAGAGCGAGCACCATTACCTGATCACCAATGGACCAAATGGGTGGTTGTGAGGATATCAGGAAGCTATACAACCCGATAAAAGTACTGACGGATAGAAAGATGTTCAGGTAATTAAGATGGGATTATTGAGGGGGGATACTTCGACAGGAAAGGAGTCTATACTTCGCTGCGATACTCATTTTCACGGGGGCTTCAATATCGGGAAAATGGGTACTTTTTCAACCATAGGGCATGAAAAAGATGAAGCATTTGGAGGAAACGAAAGTTTACAAAGTTGATATCCAAAACATATCGGAAAGAAAACAAAATCGCAAAATTTGCATAAAAAAGACATCATTTTCCAAGACCAGAGGCCATTATCCCGCCAAGGGTTCCAGACCCTCCAATTTCCTCAATGAGGGAGATGAAAGATAAGCGGAGAATGAAACGAGCATCCCGGATTTTCCAATTTTTTCGTAAAAATGAGCACACAATGCACACGTGGAATCAACGCCAGTGGACATTTATTTACTCGTAAAGATTGCTCAGTCTATTCTAAAACTGAAGATTCTTCTTGGCTCCATTCCCGCACTATATTAGATGGGTTCGCTTTTCGGCACGTTCGTCCCAATTTCACTTTATTCAGGACACCTTCTGGTGGGGCGCTAACTAGCTCCATGACAATCTGGTCCACCTATCGTTTATCCACTTATCGTTTATCGTTTATCTCCGGTCTCCCGCGCGGCCACCGTTCGCCAGGGTCGGTCATCATGACTGTCCTCGCCACACTCTGTTCTTGGCGCGTCCGCACCACCTGAGCGCTCCTGTATTTTCGCTGAGAAGGTCGCAGCATCCAGCTGTCGTCGTTTCAGGTGTGGTCGGGCCAGGTTAGAGTAAGGTCCCTCCGAAGAATTAGCGTCTCCATCACGTGCTGAGCCTGTTCAACGAGGATCTCATGCTTCGCAATCTCCGGCAAGTATCCCGACAACTGAAGATTACTTCATGAAACTCTTAGCAAGAGTCTTTGGAAGGGGAGAATCTTAACATAAATTTGCACGCCACAAATATCAAGGAAAGTCTTCGGAATTCACTAGTAATACTCATAATAACCTATGCAGAGCCTAATCTAGGATGCGATTGGTAGGAAGCAATGGCAATTGTTGACTAGGAATCATGGATTCGGTGGGTCAGAAGAGTTATTTCTAAGTCTTTTCCTCTCTATTTCCTTGAATCTAGGAGGATGAGGGCTAGCGCTCACTTTATACTCTTTTACGTTAAAAGGAGGCCTCGTTTTGGCCGGCACTGGTGACTTCACTTTGTGGGATATAATATATGATGTGGGGGATCGCGTTGGTGTGGTGGCTAGAATACTGGCTAACCATACGGGCGTCCAGGGTTCAAATCCCTGCAGAGGAGGGTGTTTTTAAGAGGAAACCCGATCCCTACTTGAGCGTCTTCTGGAGGGCACTTCAAGAATAGTACTCCGTCTATCGGATGAAACGTTAAACTGTGGTCCCCTTGGCGCCTTCCGTTAAGAGCAGGCTAATGCTGACGCCGGGTTTCCATCCACCCTTCCTCCCTTACCTATCCCCTATGGCGCAAATGACCTTAGCTGTCGGTCGCATCCCCAAATATCCAATCCAATATAGGATGTGGAAGTATTTGTTGAGAAAAATCACTGCTAGGCGCAGCACAACAACACGAAGCCGGGCTAATATCCTAGAGGCGAGAGAGGTGAAGGGATATCCCGTCCGTGGCGCTGGGAGCAGGGGGGGGGGGGTAAGGGTTAATCACTTCGGGGTTTGTTGTTATTCAAGCGGGAGTGGAGGGCGAGGTGGGGGGGGGGTGAGGAAGGAGAGTGGGGGAGGGAGAACGGTCTCAGAGGAGGAGGGGAGGAATAGAGGACTAAGATTGATCCGAAGGCTCGTTTTCCGCACAGGTGATTACAGACGTCTCCTCCCATCCTCCCCCCGCCTCCCACCAACAAACACACCCATCATCCAACAGATCTCCCCATTATTATACATTTCACAGCCAGCGGCGACCTCCGCAGTACTCCCTTAACACACGGATTCATGAGGTTTCCATTTTTAAGGTAGATCGAGCGAAATATCATTTTACTTAGAAATCAATGAATTGGGTCTCATTTTAAAGAAAAATATCTCACCTATCCAATGACACCAAAAACTCAATCCCTTTACCACATTACTTTCGGAGATATTTGCCAATTATACCAGCCCTTTTACATGGGAAATGACACGAGTATTCACTCCAGAGAGACATTATTTACAAAATGAGGACTTTATAACATTTGGATTTCGTAAAAAAACTAAAAGCGAGAAGTTTGTATGTTTTCTCAACTATATTTGAAAATTAATCATATTGTCACCGCAGTAGGTTCTTGGGTATCACAAAAAAACCTTCCATTTTAAAGGAGTTTCAAACGCACCGCGCGAAAAAAAATAAGCCAAGTTAAAGACTTATTTAGATATTTTCATTTAATTACTTACAATTTCTGTCATATGAAACTATATTATTGCACCATTAATAATGCGATATTTAATTGATGTGTCCTACAGCTGGTGAAATTAAAACGTATATTTCGAATATGGTCTCTATTACTACTAGGGAACTATCTCGCTCGGACTGCCTTAAAACCGGGGATCAGGGCGCTTTCACTCACTCCTGGGAGGCTGTGTTTGAACCGTTCGAGATAATTGCGATCAGATATCTGAGGAGTCGCGTGGTACAATCACGAAGGGTTCGAGATTATAGTGTATTTAAACCAACGTAGAAATCTCACGCAGACTTCCACAAGCGCTCGAAGCGAGGAAAGGCGCGTGATAGTGAATGTGTGGTATTTAAGTGAGAAGTGGAAATTCGTTTGAAACTTATTTTTTATAATCATTGTAAAAAAATTAGAGTTAATATATATTGCTTGAAATAAAATTACTGTGAAATGAAGGCTCCAATATTTCTTAGTTTTCTAGTTATGAGCGAGTTACATAACTTTTGCGAGGAACTCAGTAACGGGCTGGATATTGCGCTAGAGACTGGTCTGATTGCTGATGAAGGTTACTATTCATCAAGAACTTATCGACTGGCTGTTCTACATCCTTAAAGCATGCAGTTACCTTTCAGTTGTGGCTGTATTCAGAAAAACATGTATTTTGTGGGGAAATGTGCGGAAAAATTTTTGTTTTTTTTGGCACAGTCACGAATCTGTCCTATTCAATAACACGTGTGTGTATGAGTAGGTACGTTTCCATGCACTCGATGATGGTTTCTGTTGTCGAAGGATGCGTGCTTCATAAATTTTCTTCGGGTAATGTTGACGGAGTCGTGTTTGTTACACCCTTTTAACGTTGGATTCCACGAATCCAAGCTCGGCCATGTTAGCGCTGAGTAAACGGTTCCGAGCGAAGTTCTTAGGTTCGTGAACTTATTGAACGCAGAGAGTCGTAATTTTTCCAGAGAGAGCCCTTACCCAACGAAGCTTCAAATAATACTCTAGATCTTCATCTTGAAGACATGGCTACGTTCGCTGTTTGATTACAAAGCCATGGACTCTCCCTCAATGACGTTTACTCACAGGAGTTTTGTTGGAAACCGACAGGGAACTCTTGCAAACGTGCGATGTATCTCTATGTGTGAGTTAATCCATTTGATGAGGGTTCTCGGGTACTTGTTATCTCCGATAGTGCCGGAATTAAGCTAACTAAAGTGGTCCAAAATGTGACACAAAAGGAGATCCGAACCGCCAAGAGAGGACATTTTTCCTAATGTTGTCTGATTTTTCGACCCTCAAATCGTCTGTGAACGACCTCACGGCGGCGGCGAAAATACAACTTCCTAATTTAGACGAATTTCCACCCCTCACCAAAATACCACACGATCACTATCACGCGCCTTTCCTCGCTTCGAGAGCCTGGTAACAGAGAGATTCGGGGAACAGTATCGTTTCGGCATGTTAATGTCCACAAGAGACCATCAGTCGACAATAATACTGCACCATCAGAACAGTAATAAAAGGAGCAGATGAGCACTATCGCGCAACAAGTACATGCCGATGTAAATCCTGACCAGTTAAGTGATGTGGTTAAGAGACCGTTAATTTCATCAAACACTGAAAATATTACGCTATCTCCCAAATATTAAGAAACGTCTAATTTTAAGTTGGAATGCACCGCATAGAAAATAAATGATGTCATGTGAAAAACGTTATTTCCCTTGAATGTCCACACACCTAGACGACCGTAAGGTAAGTGGCCCAACGGAGTAAGTACCAACTAAGGGATATTCGTTATAATTGATTATGAACGCTTCAACGACCGTCCCTGTAGGAGAGGAAAACAATAAGCACGTAACCTATCTATTACACTTTTAAACGTGAGTTAGAGCCATTAAAGGGCACGAGAAAAGCTATCGTGAGACTCAACTGCTCACGCATCGCATGAAGAAAATCGCTGGAGTTCTTCACGCCTCTCGTGACACCGCAGTCAATTGTCTGACGGCGCTGCGTTCGAAAGCAGCTTTCAGCAGCGGAATCACTCATTCGGAAACTACCATTTACATCCCGGCGAACAATTAAGTTTCCTCCAGCATAAATTACACTCCGAACCGAGCGTAAGGAGTAGACTTTAACAGCCAATAAAGAAACGTGTCTCCGGAGATAAGGACACGCCCACATCCATATCCGCGTGGCCTTTGGGGGCAACCTACATCGCCGGGTCACCCGGGGGCCATGCGCAGACGTCCCCCTGCCATACGCCCTCAGAAATGAACGGATAGAGAGAGAACAATGGTTACGACCGCCGTTCATCTCTTGGCAGGAAAGTGCTCTTCGTCTTCGGAGAGTTCAACGGGGACAATCCTTGCCCGCGGAACAACATCTACAGCTCCCGGTGGCTCACAGGAAGAATAACCCTCATCGCCATGGTTAAATGGTAGTGAGGAAAAACAAGACTTGCGCTATGGCTGGGTTATTGCTTTCCCACGCCGGAGACCCGGGTTCGCAAACGCCATCTGAAAACCCAGCAGTCTCCCACGAGGTCAAGCGGGTGGGAAAAGATTGCAGATAAAAAACGCACACGCAAAGTAAAATGGAATAACTCTGCAAAATATTCATATTGTGCATTTATTTAGTTTTATAAATCATTGTAAAATCACAAAAGGAGAAAAATTAAAGAAAACGGAAAAAATTGCATGTATTATAACAACGGATGAGTCGTGTCCAAATGTCGATTCTCGATTCCACCGTTTCTCGGGATAAGAATCGGTATCGAGAATCGATCGCCTTAAGTCGATTCCGATTCCATCGATTCCAGATAGAGAAATATTAAAATCAAATTTCATTAATCATATCACATTTGTCTCAGTAATTTTGGGTGTAGGCTATCAATTTGTACTTTTTATCTACCTAAATAAGCTGAGGATATATTTGCTATTTGTTAATAAATATACTTTTTGAGCGACTTAATTGTCTTTGTTATTTTATTTCAGCCAATACTTGAATTTAAATAATAGTCGTACGCTACTGGTATATCAATATCCCACCTGTTATTATAAATAAGAATCGAAGGTATCGGAACCGAGAATCGATTTGAAAGAATCGGAATCGAAAAAAAGTGGAATCGACTCATCCCTAATTAAAACGAAAAATATTGAAAATGACAGACAGCCATTTGACATGCTTTCAAAACCAGTGCTGTGAACTGATAATTGTGAGACAGTGAAAATTGGGTAACTTGATAAAATACAAATCGATAATTTTCCCTAAATAACGAAAAGTCTAAAAAACTATGGGCTTCAAAAAATTATTGTACGTGAGATGTTTCCGCCAGTCCTCTAAACGTTCAGTAATTACAATCATCTTCAAAATCTACGTTTCCATAGTTTTTTTAATTAAAACAGATACGAGTGAACTAAACGAGAGAAACTCATTTGTCTCTACACCAATTCTACCCGGACGTACTAACAGTCAGCAAGAAGTGATAGCTATCATCGCCAATAAATTACTATCATTCCAAGTAAGTGCGGTGATATGCGCATGTTTTACGTTTCATTTGACTGCTCCGAAGTTTCACTTCTTTTTAACGGTTCACCGTGGACATTTGCACAGATGGTAAAACAAATTTCTCCACGCACTTCTCTCACTCCCAAATTGAATACCACGCAATTGCAAGTTTAGTAACAGGTAATTGCAGGTTTAGCAAGTCATTTAGCAAGAAAAATAGCGCGGAAAGGTAAAATTTTCTCACCAATTAGATGGAGGACATTTCTGCACAAGTATTAAGAATCTAATCAAAATTCATGAATATATATTATGGATTTAAATGTTTGGAATCGTTGCCTAGGCTACGTGTTGCCTAAATTTCTACTTTCAGTTCACTCAGCTTAGGCGCCACTTGGAAAAGTCTACTCAGTCGACTCGTAAATGGCCCTTGTTGACGGTTGCTAACGTGAGAATGTGGTGAATATTCAATAACGATTGAAGAGATATGAACTACTTGATGCTGTGAATAATAGCTGGCTATTTTTGAGACCTAACAGTTACTTTGTAAATGCTAGAGAGGAAATATCTACTGCAGGAAGTGTGGAAGAGGCTTATGAAACTTCCATCGTCAGTCTTTTCTCTGCTGTGTGGATCTTTTACTGTTAATTTACATCAACATTTTTTTTAGTTTATTACCTGTTGAGAGCCTGAGGAATCAGTAGGTATGATCTGGATAGATTGACGTGGATGTTAATGAGTAACCTTCTATTCATGTGTGGCCTCGGAGTAGGTTCAACAATCTCTCCTTTATTTATTATTGAAATGATAGTTATTGGCGCAATTTCTCATCCATAAATGATACTGTTGGATCTTGATTTTGAAATCCTTAATTAAGATCTGTACTCTGTATTTACATTTGAACTGCCGTCTTTCATCACTAGACGGCGACTCAATCGAAAAAGTTGTTTGTTTACGGAATTCTAGGCAACAGTTTTTGGCGACGAGTCGAGAATACATAATGTATATTCATGTCCGAATTAATTGACATTTACGTCATTTTACAAAGGAACCACATTAACAATGGCGGAGTTTAGCTAAGAGAAAGGAGAAGTGACAAAGTGTAACGAATCTACATTTTTTAAAACTCGGAAACACGCACGCACAAATGTGTATCAGCTGCATCTCCAAAAGCTTAATGAGACGTCCACGCCTCGAATAATATATGCAAACTAGAGGATGAGTGTCATCAAGTAGAGCTGCATTATGGAGGATTTTTTGCGACGGCGCCGAGTTTTCCTCCTCTTTTTTTATTTTCACATCCACTCCTTCCCAGGATTCACTAATGACTCTTCCACGGTCGGCGCACCAGCAAAACAAAAGGCAAGCACCACCCACACGCCCTCGGCGGGATATCTTCAGTCCTCTCCCTCCGAGAGTGTAGCACGCAGGGAAGATAGGAAAGCCGACCTCCGCTAATGACGGAGTCTATCATAAAGAGATGCAGACGTTACCAGTAACGAGCGAGGAGACGGCAAAGGCCGGAGGAACAAATTGACAGATAAATCACAGAGTCTCTGGATTATTCGCCGCAATTTCCGTCCATAATTCGAATTCATATCGAGAAAAAATCAACACATCCATCAGAGTAGGTACCTGGATATTCCATAGGGCGCAATGGGGTGACTCGTGAGACTCGACAAATGTGCATATCGACAAATGTGCAACTCAATAAATGTGCGACTCGACAAATAAGCAACTCCACTAATGTGCGACTCGACACAGCGATTCCAACATCGGCGTTCTGACATCTTTTTCCGGCGCTTTATCACATTAGTTGCTCTTATTCCATGCAGTTGAATATTAGGTTCACATTCTAGTCCTTGAACTTTACTTTACTTTTACTTTAGATACTTTTAGTGGGATTAAGGTGGGAGCCCTTAGAAACTCGGAGGCTACACGCTAGGCTTAGGCTGCTTGAGATATCAGGACTGATATTTTTAAGAGCGACATAGAGAGTATTATCATGACTCCTCACTATATCTCTAGGTCTGACAGAAGCGATAAAATAAGAGAGATACACTGCCGAACAGATAGGTACAAGAAGTCGTTCTTTCCGCGTACAATAAGCGACTACAATAAAAATTGAGCCCCACTAAATACACTCCTATAATACATATCAACATTTCATCTCCAAAAAACGTACACCTTTACACGACTGATGACCTAACACCCCCTGCCACACGCCCAAGCGGCGGCTCGCTGGGTATTATATAGATGTAGTCCATGTAGTTGAATGACAAATGCCTTCATGAAAATATCATCCCAAAGTTCGGATTGGTAGGAAAGTCAATTATGTACCTCACATCGAGCCCAAAGATAGGCAAACTAGAAAAAACATGGGAGATGCGGCTTCAAACGTATGAATTATGTTTCGAGGTCCATACAACGGTAAAAAATCTATTCATCCAAAGAGACTCAGGGCGGAGTAATAAAAAGAGCTCCATCCGGATTCAAACCCAGAATATTCTGAACTCTCGCACCACTTGGAATGCAAGAAGACATTATGCGGTGTAATAAACACCCACGACCACGCCTACATTATACATACGAAAAAACTAAAACAGTACATTTAGACTACTTTTGAGAGCACAATTTTGAAGTAATATATTTGGTGGAGAATCCCTGTTCGGCCGCGAAGACATACAGTCAAGGTTTCAGCAGAGATGCATCAACAAATTTTATAATACATTACGTATAACTCGTCAGAACATGAACAGAGAATTCGAAAAATTTAACAATGACATATGAGTTCGTACATTAATTCAAGGAAAACTGAATCCAAAAATATAGTTAAGATTTTCTCACCGGCGCCGCCTAAAATCTAATGAGCACTACGTACGAGAGAAAACAATTGATTGAATTAGTGTAGAAATGTGCGCTGCCCTCTTCGTCATCGAAGATTGACTTTGATTTTAGGTATGCAGGACTAAGATACCTTGTTCTTTACGTTATTAGAAATACTGGTTCAACTCTTCATTTAAAACTGACCAAACAATTCTCAACAGAACATCTCCTTGAGCTATACTAAAAGTAATCACCCGTGCCCTTTCCCAGAATCTGTTCTCTGGAGTAGACTACAACTAAAGGTTTACATGTGCACTAAAATTACAGCTTAAGGTAGTTTGAGCGAAAAATCATTTTTTCCTGAAAATCAATGAATTTGGTCTCATTTTAAATCAAAATATATCATCCTTCCATTGACACCCAAATGTCAACCCCATACCACATAACTTTCGGAGATATTTGCCAAAAAATACCAGCCCTTTTACACGGGAAATGGTACGTGTATGCACTCCCGAGAGAACTTGTATTAAAAATGAGGCATTTCCTACACTTAATTCTCGTGAAAAAAACGACTGTGTGTCGTTTGTGTTTTTTCTCAGCTATTTTTGGATATTAATCATATTGTCACCGCAGTAAATTTTTCGGGATCACAATAAACCTTCCGTTTTGACGGAGTTTCAAACGTACCGCGTGAAAAAAAATGAGTCAAGTTAAAGACTTATTTATATATTTTCATTTGAATTTATATATTTACACGTTCTATCATATAAAACTATATTAATGCACCATTAATAATGCAATATTTAATTGATGTATCCTACAGCTGGTGAAATTAAAACGTAAAATTCGAATATGGTCTCTTTTATGACTAGGGAACTATCTCCCTCGCACTACCTTAAGGCGTAATAGCTTTCCCAATGTAATAAAAATAAAAGCAAACGAATAAGTCCAAGAGCATCAACAGGACTTAAAATACTTTTTGCATAATGCACAAATTTCATTTACAACCATGCCAACATCTCTAGCTAACTTCAATAAGTATGGTGACACCGCTCACGTATACTGACGTAACAGCCACATAGAAAACGTAACAACCATTTGCATGAATAAAAAAAAACTAATCTCGTATTCCACGGTGGCAAGCTTGGGAAATTTCCACACATACGGTCAAAAAAAACTGCGTGTGCAGGGAAGGGGAAGGGAATCAGTTAGTAGCTCTCCGCAGTCAGTATTCAAGGAAAAAAGAGACAGAGGCGGTGATTTCCTAGTTCTCAATTTCTAGAGGCGGCGCGCCGCGGCGAGAGAGGTTCTTAGCCGTCGAGTTACTCGGTGCGGGGCGCGAAAAAACCCGTCATTATAAGGAAACTGGCGGCTTATCGAACCGAAATTACCAGCACCATTCTCTCTCCATCCTTGAACGGGGACGTCAATCGTTTCCTGTGTAGACGCCATGAATATAATACGCGGTTGTTTATCTCCTCCACATACGGGGTCGGCCCCGGTGACGGGTCGCGGGTTCGAATCCCGCCTGGGTAGATTATTCACTGCCCAGGACATGGATGTTTGTGTTCGTCAAATGAGTTAATTGTAAGAGAGGACTGTTCAGTCCTAAATTCGCTCAATAAAGACAATTTATTATTACTACGGGGTGGCTGCGAAGCAACTCCGCAAGCAACGAAAACGCGAAAACTTAATCGATTGTTGCGACGCCTTTAACTGGTCCCTACAAATAACCACAAAATCTTA
This sequence comes from Ceriagrion tenellum, assembly GCA_963169105.1. Lineage (NCBI taxonomy): Eukaryota > Metazoa > Arthropoda > Insecta > Odonata > Coenagrionidae > Ceriagrion > Ceriagrion tenellum. The sequence goes on along the minus strand of OY720639.1, from coordinate 138,973,341 downwards.
CTGGTCGATACAAATAACCACAAAGTTACCATGAGATGTACAAATATTCACCTATGTTTTCAAACTTCACGTGGTCCGTAACATTTTCTACAGTTAAATTACTCTCATGCTCAAGTTAACTCATACAAACAGCAGCCATTAACGAGTTGACGAAGGAAACTAAGTCGACGGCAACGCCAACACCATCATCTTCAGACGTCGATAATCTCGGCGCTGGCATTGACTATATTACATAGATTACATTAATAAGCCATTTAAATGTTAAAAATATTCAATTTGTCACATAAAAGTGATATTCTTCAGCAGCTCCCCCTCACATAAACTTTACGATTAATTTGCCTCTATATTATTGGTTTATATTCGACTTAATTTATGACAAATTGGCCTTCGAAGCGCATAGCTCGTCAACAACGATATTTTAATAGCGACATAGAAGCCCAATAGTAAAGTTCTGCATTATGTGCCGAATACAGATCTTTTCTAAGTTTGTTTACGACACCAATTTCGCGAATGTGAGAGAAATCAAAGTAACCAATACAGCGGGGCCAAATATTTGAATCCACAATGTACTGACACGACTAAAAAGAGAGAACTCTCAGTATTTTCCACACTTTAATTCCCGACCCAGGATTCGAATGCCTTACAATCATTTTCAAAGATGAAAAGATCTTTGAAAATGATTGCAAGGCAGTCGAAACCTGGGTCGGGAATTAAAGTTTTAAGTGTGGAAAATACTAAGAGTTCTCTCTCTTTAGTCATGTCAGTAGTGTCAATCCACAAAGTTACGCCTTCAACCATTAAGTTTATCCACAATGTACATTCCTGGTGGATATACACTGAAAGGAGATCGCTACAAAGAAGCAGCGGCAGCCTCCTATCGCCGCGTAGACAAGACGCCCGACGCGAGGAAGAGGCATTCCTTCGCGCACGGCGTTCATAAATCACGGCTCGCGGGTAATGGCGGAAGAGACGAATATAGAGAGGATCGGACGGGAAGAAGAGGATTGAAGAGAAGCGTAGGATAAAATGTAAGCGCATTAAGTTTTGCAACAAATTGCATTCCGTTCGGTCGACTTGCAAAGGAAAAGCGAAGTGGATTTATGATTCCATCATCATCAACGGGTCAACGACGCACTGCGAGGCGAAGCATTAATCAGATCTCACGAAGACAAGGGGCTCCGTCCCACGCCAAGTCTCTCCAGCGAGATTAATTATTTCAGTTAATTATCCATGTTTGCGGAATAAAGCCGGCAATTGGGGGCATGGAGGAAAAATCACCACATGGCGGAGAGCAGCTTAAATCACCTTGATAAACACATCTAACACTTTATCACCGATCGACCTTTTTGACTTCACAATCCCTGGGAGAGTTCACGTTCATTTTATAAACCTTACAACAACGGATAAGACTATCGTAATCCCTAGCTAGAAGAGTTCACGGAAATCGAACGAAGACTTATTCAAGCAAAAATTATGTTCTGTATAAAAGGAGACGCGAACTTACGAATGATTCACTTGCGAGGAGTAGCTATTCATATGTTCGCCAATAGATGGCTAGCGAGCTTCCACATACGCAAGGTCCTTATACCCAGGTCATGACACGATCCCATAATGATCCACTCTGATTTCTTCATTTTGGATCGGGCTCGATGTTCCGTAGCACTCTGACTCTTCATTCAGTAACCAGGAGGACCTTGCATATACGTTCTCCGCAAACTGACACATGGCGTGGCCGTGTGCATTTTTTAAAAACGCGCATCACAAAGGAAATCATTTCGCAAAAACTCAAACAATCAAATCTATAAAGCATGTAAAATCTTTTCTGAAGCAGGTTAAACTTTGACTGTTGACTGCAACAAATTTGGTAAATGATGATTTATAGAAATCGTTATAACAACCTTTTGGGAATCCCTGTGTTTATAAATAAAAATCTAGTAATAATTTAAATTTGTTATACCTCTAGTTTGTAGCATCAATTCTTTGCCACTGCTAATAAAATAGACCAATAATATTAAATCTTTTCTTAAGTTGGTTGAAGTTTGATAGTTGAATTTTTATCTGTGTTAACTTTTACACAGTCACTTCTGTAGTGATCAATGTGCTTTATGTATTGCATCTGTCCTGAAGGTGCCCCCGACAACAGGCAATTTCTTAGGGGTCACTTAAAGCTCCTGTCAAATATTTTTGCTACGTGATTATGTAATCTTGGATCATGTTAAAAGAGGCAATAAAATTATTATTATTATATTATTTTTATTCTTTGAAAGCGTAATTTATACCGTAAAAAGATCGATATTTACGGGCAGAAAAGTCTTAATTTCAATTTGAGATGAAATTGTAAAAACACTGTTTAAACGTTAAGTCCGCCCTTTAAAGCAAATAAAATGAAAAAAAAACTTTCGTTGCGAGAACCGCCATCAAGAAAGCGATAAACAAATCACTACGTAGTGAGTCATTAAGTGAATTTTTCGAGGCGGAGATCGAACAGTGGAAAACTTATTTTCCATCGATCGATGTTTAAATATTTTATTGATAATGATTTTAAAACATTTTACACATCGATATTCTTACAGCATATTTAAAAACAAGTCATACTTAAAAATATATCGATTAAATATAGAAAACGAAATACGTTAAATATTGCGTTTCCGAGAAAATACCGAAATTACAACATTGATAAAATACAATGTTTTTAGACACTTCCAGAATTCGGGAAAAAACATTTTTCACGAGAATTTATCTTCCATAAGTATGAATGAAACAATGACTTTCATTCAATTTTTCAGGCTAGAAAAATAAAAATATATTTATATTATTCCACCGTACATTCCTTTTCGTAGGCAACGATCAAAAGAAAATTTTAGAACAGTATATACACTTTTATATCTTCATTACAAATAACATGAGACGTCTTCAATTTTTTATGCTTCGTATGACATATGTCATTTTTACAAGCCATTCATATTTTTTAAGGTATACTGGTACTCGAGTATCAATTTATACCATCAATAAAGTGTATGATTTGTAGACCAGAGCAAATATCGATTATTTCACTCAATATGACAAAAATATATGGATAATTTAAGTATTCTTAAATTCAGAAATGTATTCATTTCACATTTATATGATTTTCCAGACGAATAAGAATTTTATATCAGAGCGAAAGAACAATCATCAACGAGAAAACTTAAAATAATTTCAAAATATAGGCTTTTCAACTGTTTTTGGCACATTATTTACAAATGGATTCGATTTTAATGGATGAAGTCGTCTTCACCCGTGATACTATACCACGATTCGATATAAAATCACACTCGCACTATAGGATGTTATTTAACCATCGGCTACATCGTCTATTGTACCTACACTGCGCCGAGTCCTCCCCCTTAGCGGCTTCAAAACAGCACCTCCACTTCCATCTATCGGCTAAACAGGAAACTCATCCCATCCACGCTCAGACTTGTGGCGCCGCCGAACGTAAGACACTAATACTACCAGTCGGCCAGCACGATCGACGACCTTGGCCCCGGGGAAATTAAGACGTCGGAAAGGGGCGGATAAACACAAGAGGAATTGAGCAACACGCCACAATCATATGTTAAGCTGGACCAAGGAATAAAAGATTTAAAAATTAGGAAATATGGTCGCCAGCTAAAGATGAAAATCGTCGGGTTCTCAGAATAAATCCCTGGAATGTTTCCATATTCGCACGCATGGGTAGACAGATACCTATCTGCAAAGCTGGTGAAAGCTTTCACTCCTACAAACGTGGTATACTTCCATTTTCGGGAATCAGTAACCTAATTTACTGGAAAAAAGCACGAAAAAAATCTTAACTTCGAGGAAAAGTGAGCTACATTAGAATAACTATGATTACTAGAATTTTCTTGATAAGCTGATAGTACCTGCTACGACGTAGTAATTTGCAAGGCATTTCATTCCCTCCCGGCTAGATTCGAGTCAAAATACACTGGAGGAGATGGATAGAATAAAGCAGCCAACTTTCGGAAAACGAATCCACGAAATTTAACCGCAGGGACCAAGGTCGGTACCTACGGCCTGTACGTTAATATTTTACGAATCAACATGATTTCAGCCGAAGGCAAACCAGCACTTCATGGTTGGGAAGTTGTACTGGAATGAATCAAATATGTAGACTAAGAGTAATGAGAGCGACACTTATGAAAAAGTCAAATTTTATAAGTTATTTCGGACATTAACAGTAATTATTATCGTTGAAAGCATATAATCGCTATTAAAAGGCATTTTTAGAAGTAACTACTTTTCAGTGTAATAGTTTTCGGTAATTCTTAATGGTTAGCTATCACATTCAGAGTTAATTGACTTCAGAATTAATTGACTTCAGAATTCAGAATTGTTAACAGTTAGAAACGAATGAATTTTTAGTAGTAAACTAAAAAAATTACTAAATTTTAGCAGTATTTTTTTCAAAATGGGACCCACCAAGCGGAACGGAAAAGAGCAGAGGGCGGATAATAAATACGATTCACATGCAGTTCTCCACTTTCGATAGCCGTCCTGTCTCAAGTCCGAACTGAGATCACGCGAACCAGGAAACTAGCGACTCCTGGAAGAACTGCACAGCGTTGCGAAATCGACGCACGTTGCTGTCATCAGTCCGGTCTCGATTAATACGGCGAGAGACACGGCGAGCCGAAGACACTGAAGACAATCAGACATGAAGTTGACACGGAAACGGAAATATTAAAAAAAATCACCCCACTATATTAACTAACGCTTCCTCATCAGACTCGTCATTACTCTTTTATGGGCCATTACGAAACGCAAAGGAAAGAAAATTTAAAAAAAAAGTCGACATTGTCGAGGTGGATGTTCAGAGTGGTGAGGGAAACAAGGTGGCTTGAGATCAATAGAAGCTTTTTAAGAATATTTCCGTGATACACGCGAATCCCAAGGGATTCAGGAGAATATCTTGGGGAGCAGATTGCGGCGAGGCAATGGCAAATTTTGAGGTATAATCACGACACGGTGATTCACGGAATCCCAAACGGATGACGCAAGCACCTCGGGGTCGACAGATTCGTGGCGGAAATATTGCCCTTCCCATTTCCCAGCAACAACGAGAAAATAATTCTCCGTGTATTCATACCTTTACTTATCGATGGAAAATGGACTTATGAGAAACGATTACATGACGAGGGCAGGACTGTGTTCGATCGCCTGCACATCGAGTGTCGACTAAAGAACCCAGAATCTAGATATTACGACAGAATATTTTGCTACAGATTATATCTCCATTTGCTACAGATTACTCTTCAACGAAATCGTTGATAAATAACACGATAAAAATTATATATTTGTGTGCTCATCGCCAAAGTTTGTCAAAAACATTCGTTGACTATGGAGTAACACAAAGTTACTTAAGGTAGCTTGAACGAAAAATCATTTTACTTCGAAATCAATGAATTTGGTCTTATTTTAAAGAAAAATATCTCACCCTTCTAATGACACCAAAAATTCAATTCCTTACCGTATTACTTTCGGAGTATTTCACCAAAATATAACAGCCCTTTTACATGGGAAATGGTACGTGTATGCACTCCAGAGAGACATTATTTACAAAATGAGGAATTTCTAACATTTAGATGTCGCAAAATATTAACAGCGAGTAGCTTATATATATTTTTTCAACTATATTTGAAAATTAATCATATTATCACCGCAGTAGGTTCTTGGGTATCACAATAAAACCTTTCGTTTTGAAGGAGTTTCAAAATCACTGCACGAAAAAAAAGAGTCAAGTTAAAGACTTATTTAGATATTTTCATTAAATTACAATTTCTGTCATGTAAAACCATTTATTCCACCATTAATAATGCAATGTTTAATTCTTGTCTCTCATTGTTGGAGAAATTAAAACGTATAATTCGAATATGGTATCTATTATGATTAGGGAACTATCTCGCTCGGACTACCTTAAGATAGAGTTTAATTATTAGAATATCATCTTTACTTCCAGTGCGAATTGAGTGAGAGGAGGTGGTCGTCCAACACATACGTACATGGCGATTGTTGGACCGCTAATAAGGCACTGCATGAATGAGCAGATGCTTTGTTTAGTAAACTACGTGTGAAGGCAGGGCAGCGGTGAAGAAAACGAAAAAAAAGTCTGTTTTCTATGAAAATGTGCGATGATAAAAGACTATAAGTATGAATTGACCAAATGACACATAACCACATGGTGTATTCAGCATTTCCTAAAGTCGATAGGCCAGAAGTCAGCACCATTGGATTAGTCTGCAACACATTCCCCCAAGCAACTTCGCACTCAGGAAATCGCGGACTGATTCTCGTTCCTCGAATATATTTCGACTCTTCAGCTTCTCCACAAGCATTTCACCCCACTCCCACTGGAAGTATTCCGCTTTACTCCCAACCCACCAAAGACTGAATCTCAGCGTCAACTTCAATCAAAACTCAAAAAAGGGAAGTTGCGAGCGCGACGACAGGAACTTCTTCGCGGTGTCACGAAGGGAATGCGCATATTCCAAACCGGACGACTCCTTCCGTGCGATCTCTTCATTCGACTACTATCAAATCGACCTTCGCGCTCGGGATTTGCGATCTGTTTATCTTTCTCCGAGGGAAGCAGGATTACTTTGAAGGAGGGAACTGAACACGGAGCCTCCGTAAAAATTCCACATATTTGATAAGCCTGAGCTACGCCTGAGACCAACACGGTGCGAAAACAACCTACCCATATAAATATCACTCTTCGTTTCATCGTTCACTTCCATCTCCTCTTCTGGGGCTTCGTTTTCAATTTTCAAAGTTTTAGGAGGCAAGATTTTATTCAGGCACGTGCAACACTGGAGGAACATGGGGGGGGGGGGGGGATCTTTTTAATTCTAAATTTCACCCAGGTTACCGAAACAAAAATAATAATCAAATTTTTCCGACAAAATACAGGACTAAACACATAAAAATATGATATAAATATTTATATTTAAAAATCTATACGCTACAAGTCTAGAAACAAGTTGTTTTGTCTCTCATAGCATTTCTAAGTCTCCCTGATCCGTTAATGTAATGGAAGTTAGGCGAAGAGGAAAAACATAGAAAACATACAAAAAACATGGGAACGATCAACCATTGAAGAGGAAACGTTAATAACACCGTCGTGCGAGGTCAAAGTGCAATGACTTAAGAGAAACAGTGCAGAGGGGAAAGTGAGTTCAAGGACTAGAATGCGAACCTAATATTTTCCAAAATATACTCTCGGAAAATAAAAATGAAAACTGAGAAACACGGCAATGGGGCTCTCAAAAGACATATTAAGACATAAGGGAGGGATGGAGATAGCACGACTGTGGATCGAAGCCTCGCAAGACAGGATGACATCCCTTCCAGCACATTATGGAAACAATCGATTAGCGATCGACCCAAGGAGCAACCTTTTTTCGCCCTAGACGATCAATATGCAAGGGAATAGGGTTGACTGATGAGTTCCACGAGACGAGAAATATTTTAAAAGAGGAGAACTTTCCATTAAAAAAACTTCCCTTTTCTCATCACTGACGCAACCGGTGTCTTCTCCACGACTTTTTCCCATGCAACCACCGATGAAATAATTATGCTTCCGGGACGAGCGGTTGGAATTATTGAAATATCAAAGCCGTGGTCATTCGAAGGAAATGCATCGAGTCCTCCGCACTGACACGACTGTTATTTCACAAAGTGAGAATTCTACAACATTCATTTGTCCTTCAATCCAAAGACTTCTCTATTCTCTGGCAATTCGCAAATACTCATAGAGTCCCCGTCACCTCCGTCTCATTCCCGTGAAGCGTTCCTCTTCGGACTCTTCCACCGTTAGTGAATGAACTGCAATGGCTCGTCTAACGAATCCAATTTTCTCCGTCTTTATTGAAAACCTGGCAGATTAATAACCGAGACCAAATGCATTTAGACCACGGAAATTATGTAAGTCTCGTCGGCCTTAGAAGCTCCTAAATACAATTCAGAATCAAGAGACAAAATTCACATTGATGGCTGCTCCTGTATAAGCACACGTGATAACGAATAGCAGAGTCCACATCCAGCTTTCTTACTTTGTCGTCTAAACCGTAAAAATTCCGACTTGCACAGCATTGAGGGATTTATGCACGCGTTAACGCCGCTTAACGATTTAAGCAGGCACGTTAACACCTCACATCGACCAACCGCAGAAGCAAAACGACTACAAGCAAAGTACATGATATTCAAAGGAAGTTCAGCTGTGGAGGTCATACGCAGTTACTTTCTGCAACCAATACAACAAATAATTACTGATCTCTCGACATTCTCGATGACACACCTCTCTTTGTTTTCGCTTAAGTTAAATACTTACCAACACGCCCAAATTACTATACCAGGAGAGGAAGTACAAATGGCTCACCTGCAAAGAGAAAATTGAATGATGATAATTATTTCACGGTAAAAATGAGACGAAAAAACACAATGCAACAGCTATTCGATAAGTTATGACGCGATAGAACACATTCCGACGGTGAAAATACTTAGTCAACTTCTAGTTTAGGCAAATATCATATAGATATCCTCTGTCTATGGATCTAAAGACACAAAAAACCTTGAAGGTATTTGGGATTAATAGTTAATTTCTACAAATGTCCTCAGTACAGTTTTAAATATTTAGGATTAATAAGTGATTGATCCCAACTGAACTTTCGTAACTGTGTAGGGTAAATAAATAATTAAAATATATCAAGTAAAGTATTTTCAAGGAGACAAAATATGCAGTTAAGAAATTAGAGGGTATAACCGTGCCATTTACTTATTACTTTGGGATATTCATTGCTATATTTGAAACTTCCATCGACGGGATGGATTGTAGTCTACACAGATGACAAATGAAATAGAAGCTACTTGAAGTTTGTGGATTGAATTACTTGTTTTTAATGATTAATTACACTTACCAAAGCTAAATTCTTCCGTTCCCTCAGGTCTTTATATAACTGACACTCTTCACGGAAACTCGGTGGAGAACGAGTAGGAATAATGCGCTTTATTCGCACGAGTCATTTAAGCAGCGGAACATTCCCGTGGATTTCGATTGGAAGGAACATATCGGCAGCAAAAGCAATGAAACGCAAACCTGTCCTTGAGCGTTTCTTTCATAGACGACCCTTCGATTGGGGCGACAAGTAACCTCCATTCAACCCCGGCAATCGGACATCTCCACATTTTTCTTGACTCCATAAACTTCACCCATTAGGTATATGGAACCTGCCCACATCGCTTAGCATCCAGCAGTAGTACCAACATAAATAATTAGTTCTCCACATGGCCACGAATGGCGCGACCGAGCTTGCCCACAGACATTTACAAATGCCTGTACAAATATACAAGGAATATAGGCACCCCATTAGAACGACTGTCCTGATTTGGGGTTGCCGACTCTTCACAGTTAATACACAATTCGGTTAATATGTTATATCATCCAGTGTAATTTAATTGCTGGAAATAAAGTTATTATTTACATACATACATACCAATCACGCCGTTCCCTTCCGGGGTAGGCAGAGTCACTAAGGTTCACATACATATTTGTTGTTCACATACATTCATAAATACATATTTGTACACCTAACTCTGCTTCAATAATTTCCTCCACACTGACCTATCCTTGCAAACCCCTTTTGCCTCATTTACCCCCATACACTGTTTCATACACGCCCTCCTGTTTTTAAGACTCCTAATATTCCTCCTCCTAAGAATTTCCTTAACCACATCCAACCACAACTTTCTCGGCCTACCTCTCAAACCATTCATTCTACTCTCATATATCTGTTCTGTTATTCTACTCTCATCCATTCTCTCAGCATGGCCAAACCAAGGAAATACACTCCTTTCATATATGTCCATTACTGGAGCATCTAACCCACATTCATTTATTACCCACTCATTCCTGACCCTATGCATCCTACTTATGCCGCAAACACTCCCCAGATAACTCTTACCCACGGCGTTTAGTCTACTCTTATGTCTATCCTGACATACCCATGTTTCACTACCATATAGCAAAGTGGGGAGAAGTACACTTTTGTACACGGCAATTTTCGCATCCTTAGACAGGCACTCATTCCTTGATATGCTCCACATGCTAATATATTACTTAAAAAAAAGAAAAAGAAATTTGGCGAAATACCTTGAATGAAATTTAAAAATTAACAAAGTAAAACAAAAATATACAAAATATTGTACTTTTGCCTGAGGCAAATATTTTTATTTACATACAGAAGACAAACATTCGACCTTCTTATTATCTAATAACCAATTTTTTATTACATTACAAGATTTCCTTTCACTTAAAGTGGCTGAAATATGAGCTGGTCAAGAGTGGGATATTTTAGGTCCCAGATAATTGTCACCCTGTCTGAATAATTCATGTTTGGGCCATGCATTCGCGACATCATGATTTAATACGTAAGCCATAAGCATTACCAGTTCATCACTACGGCTGAAGAAAATTCTTAAAACTTAACATAAAAATAGGTGCTCTAATGGTAGAATACTTAGAGTTTTAGGTAATAAAGGTATGACTCTTATGAATATACGTCACACGCGTTCATCAATGGAATGGCATTTGCAATTAAGGGTTCACAACAAAATAGCTCGGTGTTCATTCTTGGATCACAGCTTTCATGGATATTCCACGGTTGAGACATTATTTCACCGCTTTTAACTAGACGTGGAGGATTTTTGTACGCACAAATGCTGTGATGATATAAACGTACAACTACGGTCGAATCGGTCAATCGATTACAAATGCATCTTCAATTCTAGTTCCCTATTTTTCCACAAACGGCTTCGTTGAAAACAGGGCCCTGAACTACAAATTTACACAGGCATGACGTCAGATGCTGCTACAATCTGATCGCCACCGGTTACCCAGGATTACCGATAATTGTAGAGCAGATCTCAAAAGGCACGCATTCAACAACAGAATCAAAAACGAGTATGTGAAAAGGGGAGGTACTTAAAAGAGTTAACGAAATGCTCTCAATTTCTAAAAAAGAAGAAATCCGAAAAAAAATATCCTTCTTAAAAATACCCGGTGATGACGCAGCAGGAGGAATACGGATAAAGCAAAAAGAAACGATATCTCTAACAGTTTTAGATAATTGACGACAACAAAGTGCAAATAACAAAAGCGAATGCAAGAATCACATAATTCAAGGAAGGTAAATACCAGACTGCCCTTCCAAACGTTGTAAAACGTCCGTAAAATGTTTAAGTCACCTCAATGAGTTTCGGTCATTGTTTTTCAACGAAATTTCATTCGCGCCCATGTTAGACAGGTCCACGATTTCCATTAATCACTGGCTCAGACAGAACACTGCTCTGGCCTCACCTCCAAATGCAGCCCGCATGAAATGCAGAAGTTTTGGAGAGTTCCAGAGTTGACGCATGATCGAACAAGTGTGGAGATTGGGCGCATCCAGGGGGAGTACCGCTCACTGATCGCTCGGTGAGCGAACCACCGCTCTCCCCCTGGATGCGACCGCGCACCAACTGATCACCGGCGAGCGGCCGCCATTTTTCTGAGCGTACTCGAGGGTCGCTCCTTCTCCCCCGGAATCGGTGATCGGCGCGAGTTCAACGTGGCTTGGGAAGAAGTGGGTACGCTGGTTTCTCATACGCTGCGAAAAGATGACTCATACTTCCCTTGGTAACCTTTGTACCTTGGAAAAAGAGAAAGAGGTCTTTTGCAAACAGATCCCTCTAGAGTACAGTCGTGAGTTGAAAATCTTCTTTCAGCATGGAGTACTCTAGTGCTACTTACGATATGGACGGCGTTTTTTACACTGTGAGCATCTACAAAGCAAGGTCACCTTAATTCAAGATATTAAATTTTTTCCATGCCTTGCGTGGGCTCTACAAGTGACAAATTTTCATAACACAAGGACAGTTCCAACTTTTTGTGTTGCAAACTTGCTTCTCATTGGGCCTCGCCCTCATGAGCACGAAGTAAGAACCACGTCATTTCGTTTACGTAAGGAAATTGCAAGTCAGCTTACGAGTTATTCACAGAAGCATCAAGTATGTGTTTTTACCCGTTCTCCATTACGAGTATCTTACGCAGAATTTACGTAAAAATTAAATACTACTACGAGATTTTGTTTACATATGCATGCGCACCTCTGGTTTTCACGGATTTTACATAAACATGATACTGTGTGCTGGCTGGGTAGTAGAAAGCTACAAAGTCATTGTGCTAACGAATTCGCAAAACATCGGTGCTATGTGTTTTTGTACAAAACCGTGAGATTTTGGAGATGATATTGTTGTTCGATTTTCGCCGGTAACGTGCATTTGTGAACGAGATTTATGAAGTTTTGTGGGGTCGGTTTTGGCCGTACCGCGCATTCTTTACACGGTGCAATGCTTTCCTTTTTCTTGTAATATTGGTATAGAATTGATGTCTGCATGTAACGATGTAATTCACAGGATGATACCCACGCGAGTAGATGCAAGAATTAATGCGTGGATTGAGGTAATGAGTGTATACAGTAACCGCCAAAGTTGGATGTTAATTCAGTTATTCAGTTGGATGTTAACATTTTATCATTCCTCCAATCAGTTTCATCATTGCCTACTGATCAATATATTCAGCCGCATGCCTCATGTTCATTAATGAACCTTCTCAGATATTTTTATTTTCATTTGCCTACGATTGACTTGCAATGCATTCATAAACACGACTTCAAATATCCCACCGGAGTGCTCACCTCAAGTTTCCATTCAGGGGGAAACTGATCGCTCATTGAGCGGTGACGTAGTTCTCTGCTCACCGATCAGTGAGCGATCACTCCCCCTGAATGCGCCCATTGTCTATATTACTTCTAAGACGGGCGGTTTATTCAATTCGGTTCACGCAGGAGTCAGCGTTTTCCCAACCCATACTCTCACGCAAAACATGACGGCCAGGAAACATGAAAACGAAAACCGCTTTGATATGCTCGAGAAAACACTTTCACTTCCATCGCCATATAAAAAGGAGCTCGGGAAATAATAATAAGAGCAGGTTGCGGAGCTGTCGTCGTCGTCGTTGCGGAGCTGTCCCACTCGTCAGGGCTCTCTTCCAGAATGCCGCTCGATGATAAGAATTCCTCGAGATGCTAGTCTTTTAGTTCTGAACTCTTGTGTGAGTTATCGAGCTCGGGGAAGAAACGATCGAGTATTTAAAATGCAGGATGAAATGTATCCGTTTTGAAAAAGAAACAAGAATCACTAAAGAGCCGTCGGGGTAAAACGAAGGCTGCATTCAGAAAAAAAACCGAAAAAGGACAATTCATTAACCACGAAGGAAACATCAACGCCAAAACGGCGATGGCAGAGAGAGAGCCTTCAAAACGTCGGCATTCACCCCGCGAGAAAACCATGAGTATCTTCATCCGAAACATTCGCCGGAAAATTACCAAATTCAACATTTGTAAAAAACATACTACTCTCAAGATGCCGTTACGCTTATAAGCAAAAACGCCTAAGAGATGGCCAACGGTAGAAAGTTACAGAGGTACAGAGTACAAGTTGGGATCGGTATCCCCAACACTTGGGATACACCTATTATTCCACTGCAATTAATACTGGCAGCATGTAAGGCATAGATATCAATCATATCGCAATTCAAACAAAATTGAAAGCCTTTGCGGGGACAACATAGATCTGACAAAATATATAAATGAAATATCGACAAGATATGAATAATTACAATTTTATTTAATGGGAATATCACAGCAGATTCGGAATGAATAAACCCCTGCCATATGCCCCTCTGACGACTCACGACATACCGCGCTCAAGCTAACGCCATTCGATTCACGCTGATCGTTGTTGCTTGTGTTGAATGAAATAAGGAGTGAAAAAACTGAAGGGGCACATTGTAACTCCTATGCTTTATTTATATATTTAATTATAAACTTTATAATACACCACGAACTTACATCTGTAACTTATGTTACTAAAATGTGGATATAAGGGAATTTCAAGTGAGCAAGTCATATCAAGAGCAGGTCTATTTCAGCAATATCAATTATTTCCACCACGATTTCGCATCGTTAACAGCAGGCCGACAAATGAAATAGGCGAAATGATTTCACACAAGAAAGGCGTCGGAATGATAATAATAATAATTTTATTCTTTAAGATGCAATTGACAAAGAAGAGAACCATGTACAAAATAAGGAATTTAGACACCCTTTTGAGACCTTAGTCTCGCTTTAGGGTTGCCGACTCACTAAACATTTAAACTGGTCTGTGTTACATTCATTTTGTTAATAGCATTTCAATGCTGGAGAGCAATTAAAAGAAAGAACATACAAAAAATGAAATGAACAAAAATTAAAATGTATAAACAAGGAAAATGTACAAAAAGGAAAATATACCACACTCCACACACAGGCTTGCATCACTGTCATGGGTTGGCTGGCGGCAAGCTCTTATTTCCCAAGAGCAAGCAAAAACCTCAACCTCCCCATTTTGCAACAACCAAGTTCTAGCAGATTTACAAAACTTCCATTCACTTTCTGCTTTAAACAAATCAGGCGGTAGTGAAGAAAAAATTTTTGGTCCCGAACAATTATAACATTGCCTATATAATTCTTTTTTAGGTCTAGGAATCAGCAAATTATTGTCAAATCTTAATTCATAAGCCTTTGACTTATTTAATTCACCACCACGGTTATAAAAAATTCTTAAAACTTAGTAGATGAATGAAGGAATAAGGTACTAACAATAGGAACATATTTTGGCGATAGTTGAAGCATTTTACCTTACTATTAATAAGTGGACACAAGTGATATAAAGATTCATTCTTCAAACAATACGGAATCAAGTTGCATAGTTTCCCCCGAAAAAAATAATCTAACACCGTGAGGCATATTCCTCATCACCACCACCACATTTAGTTAATTACGCATATTCCGTATTCGTTACGTCCTGAGTCCACTAATTTCCTGGAAAACATAGGTCTTGAACATGAACACAGTAATAACGCCATAAAACACCACTCGCCTAAGAGTAATGGCTTCTCGCCACGGGTGAAAGCATCCACCGAGCCTTGCTGCGAAGGTAAATGTTAAAGAACAGAGTAAGTGATAGTTAAGGACCAGGTTTCTTCACTGCAACGAAGCGAGTCTTCAAGCAATGTCATTCAGCCGTGGGCACAAGTTTTCCTCACGATATTTTCCACTCCTTGAGAATGGGTCGCATTTTAACTGCCATTCTAATCATTCTAACGTGCCTGTCAGTGACACCCAGACCCTGAGATTCATAAACTTAACTCTTCTGTTCCAAAGAATAAAATATGTAATTCTCATCGGGTGTGTCTTTTCTACATCTACATATCACCCCGCGAGCCGCTGCTTGGGCGTGTGGCAGGGGGTGGTAGGTCACCAGCCGTGTAAAGATGTAAAAGATTTGGAGGTGAAATGGTGACAATGTCCTATGAGAGTGTATTTGGAGGAGCTCAGTTTTTATTGTGGTCACTTATTGAGCGCGGAAAGAACGAGTATTTGTATCAATCTGTTCGGCAAAGTATCTCTCTTATTTTATCGCATCTGTCAGACCTAGAAATGTAGTGAGGCGTCATGATAATATTCTCTATGTCGCTCTGAAACACACTAGCGGGTCGATTATGTAACTGTCATAGGCGTCATAACCATTGTTCGTATGACGGGGGCGTCATAGCTATGACGGCTAGCGAAAAGGAGCGATTATGTAAATGTCATAGCCGTCATAACCCCGTCATAGCCGTCATATCGTACGACGCTCGAAAACCCCCGTCTTAGGCGTCATAAGGTCGTGGGATATGAGTATTTACATAGACTACGAAGGATATCAAACCAAGTATCGGCAATATTTCATTGAAAAATAGTAAAATATCATCGTATTTACTCTTAAAGATGTGGAATTCAAAAATTTTACTTAGAATATGATTCTAATATTGAGTACACACGTTAAATTTTGCGCGAATACACGTCAAGTACTCTGACTCACACGATGAATTGCAAAGGTAGGTAGGTACTCTAATATGTTACTTTGGTATGTTTTCTGAATTATTCGACGGATTTCTCACTTCGTTTTAAAATATGAAACTTCATTGCTATTATAACACATGTCGCACAAGAACGATTATCAAAAAATTGTAAATGATGTTTGTGGACTTAACTCCCGTTAACTCTACTCATTTGCACGCATAATCATACAATTACAACTTTCAAACTACACGTATTGCATACGGACGGTTATGGAAACACAGGATAGACTTGAAGCCGGTGGGCCAAAATCTAAACTGCACACCTCTTCAAAATAATACCGTATTTTATTCCAAACATTGACCTATTTACTTCGAGACCTCTCTCCGGGATCATTAAACGCTTACGGTTAATGTTGGACAAAAGTATGCCTATTATGCGATTGGTTTCAAATTAAGGGTACCGCATAGTAGCTGCTAATCATATTTCACAATATTAGCTTGTAGACTTAATTTATATAAGGAACTTGGCAACACAAGGTATCCATTTATTTTCAAGCATTAAACACGCTCACTTGTGGTTTACATGAGTAGGTACTTAAAAGAATCCTTGGCTGTTTGTTGTGGTTTGTTCATATTTGGGAAACAGTAGTTTCCACGGTTGCCGTTAGTCAATTTTTTGGATGGGTGGAGGGGATGTGTCGGTGATTTCCATTGGTTCTTCTCGTTTATGAAGGGCTACCAACGTACTAATAGCTAAGTTTGGTTCCCTGTCACTACGTAGCGTCATAAGCCTACTGACGCTCGGTTATACGATCGCTCGAGCGTCATAGCTGTCATAAGTTGCCCGTCATAGCTATCACCCTTATGACGCCTATGACATTTACATAATCGACCCGCAGTTCTGAATATCTCAAGCAGCCTAAGCCTAGCGTGCAGCCTCCGAGTTTCTAGGGGCTCCCACCTTAATCCCTCTCACAGTTGTGTATTCTTTTTCCATCCCTTCCCCTCCGGGTGGATGATTACTTGACATTGCCTACGCATACGTACTTGCGGCATTTCTGTTGATAATATGCGTAAGTAACCACCGTGCGTATACAAACTTCTTCACTTTCGGAATCCGATCTCATACTCATCGACGGTGTGGACCGTATGATACCAAAATAGTTACTCCAACATCCAATATATCGGTGACAAGTTTTCATGAAATTAATTTGTACTTAACGGACCACATTGGTGCACAATTATACTTCAAATTATATAATTACGAATACAAAATTCGTTGAATTAAGTTGAGATCAATTATTATCGTAACATTATTACAATTCACGTGTATACATTAGAAAAACGAAGAGAATTCTTGTTGGGAACAAAAAAAATCGTTTACGTTAAAAGGTAATAGAACTAAAGAAAATACATTTCCTCGCTTTTAAAATTTTCAGGATTAGTCAGCAAAAACCTCGAGAAGAAGTATCGGAAGAAATTAAGCAATGTAATACTTTCCCAGATTTATTCCCAGGCCGAATAGAATTTTCAAACACGCCCGATTTTTCCAAGATCTACATCTTTGATGAAGATAAACATTTGCACTCGCGCATTGGCATACATACATACTTACCAACCATGCCGTTCCCTTCCGGGGTAGGCAGAGTCATTACGTTTCACTCATTAATACATAATTGTACACCTAACTCTGCTTCAATAATTTCCTCCATACTGACCTATCCTTGCAAACCTCTTTTGCTTCATTTACCCCCATACACTGCTTCATACACGCCCTCCTGTTTTTAAGACTCCTAATATTCCTCCTCCTAAGAACTTCCTCAACCACATTCAACCACAACTTTCTTGGCCAACCTCTACCTCTCGCACCATTCATTTCACTCTTATGTATCTGTTTCGTAATGTTCAAATATATGAGAAATACGAATCGACTCTTTGCCCCAGAAACAAAAAAACACAAGAACGAATCAAAATGACGTTCATTCGTCCGAGAGGGAAACATCGCTTGAAAGGGGATTACATACTGGGTTCCCCACTCAGCTCAGCAGACTGCGATCTCGCCTTAACTCCGCGAAATGCGATATTCACGCTCGCCAAGCTTCCGGCACGCAACAGCTGATCGCGAGGAAATGTCAAAGGCGTTTAGCCCGAGAGCGACCGTGGGTGGACGGCTGCATGCGGTACGACAACGCCTTCGAGACCACCGCAACCCACTCGGGAGGATAGTGGCCGATGGTTGCGAAGAAGGTGACGGGACAACCACTGCACTAGGCCTCATCCTCGTAAAAAAAACAGCAAATTTGAAATTATATAGATACATTGCAAACATGAGTCTTTTTCTTTTCAGAAGCTGTCGGACGAAAATGTAAATTATGTTACAGGGGGTCATTCATCTTTTCTTCCGACCTGTCCTCATTATAATAGTATGTGTATAATAAAAACACATTCTTCTGGTTTCGTCTCGAGTGGGTTCAATAGAGCGACGGGAGACCGACCAGCTGAAAGTTCGAATGTATCAAAATCAATGATAAGTCACGTCTGACAAAAGTAAAATTTCAAAAATCTACTGTGTAACTTTGTAGCTTATATAATGTTATTTTATTAGTTTCACAGATAGAGCTGATGATGCTACATTAGACATTTTAATGATCACATTGGTTCAAATTTGTTTGGATGTGAACGCTGATGTGGCGTGTATGCGTGTGTATTTAATGTGGCGGGATGATGAACAATAAATGTTGAGATTAATTAATTTGATCACATTCATAATAATCTGAATCCGAGATATATAAAGTAAACTGACAGCCACATTAAGTACTTCATTTTAATCATCCGTATCGCTGAATTTTGTAACTTATTCATTCGACTGATTATTTAATGTGCATTCATGTTGATTTAAATACTAAAAAATCTACCGAGCAAGGCTCGGTCACCTGGCACTTTAAGGTTATAGAGGAGGCCACTTGATGGCGCCGATAGCACTCATTTTCGTTACTTAGAATAGTGGAGGGGCAATGACCACGTCTGTTGTGTTTTTCCGTAGATGTTCACTGTTTCGTCATTGCGTAAACAGACAACCACTTCTGGCTGTGGTCGTCTAAAATTTTATTTTGCCCGGAACTACTGGGACAAAGGGTGCCCGAAGGAACAGATGGTTGTAAAACAAAGGGAGAACTCATTCCGCACAGAATCACTGATCCAAACGCGCAAAGATACATCCCCTTTACTAAATATACCTGCGTTCACTCCATAGCCGGAATGTATGATTTCACACGCTAGAATACCAAGTATGAAGTGAGCACTACCTTCACTAGCTTCATAAGAACCTTTCGTCGAATCCTCAGTGTCTTTACATGGCAAACTATGTGACTGAATGTGAACATTACATCTGGATTATACATATAATTCAAATACTTGGAATTTACAGGAAGTAATATGGTACCATTTCAATTCTCTTCAGGATACAAGAGACAGTCATTTGAAATCACATTAAACGCGTTGTGAGTGCAACAAAAGCGAGTATAATTAGGTATCTTCTCAAATGAGAGAGCGTGCCGCGTGGGATAAAAAAATAATTATTATTACTATTTGCCATGAAATGGACAGAAATGGTTAGAAATGGATAGAAATGGCTGAAATGGAAATGCGATGTACACTTGTTTTTGAAGATGCGTACCCCTCGCTTCTTTCTCACTGCCTTATCCCATAGCTATCCATGGGGGCTGCGTTTCCTTCTTTCATTCCTCTCCTCCAAAGATTTCTGTCTAAAGCCTCTGATTATATCAAGCCAGGAACTTTTACTTCCAAACCGATGGGCAGCGATCCTTCTTCAAGCTTCACAGATATGCCTTCTACGCTCATCACATATCATGATTTTAACCAGCTTATCTTCATTCCCCTCTCTTTTATACCCTTCCTCCATTCCTCAAGCTTCACCTCTATTTTCTCCCGGGTCCGTTTACAGAGGGCCTTATCGCATCCAAATAGCATGCTCCTGGGTGCTGTATGTACTATGTATTTAAAAGTATCCGATAATTACAGATGATTAATTCCAC
The DNA here is from genome assembly GCA_963169105.1 of Ceriagrion tenellum. Classification (NCBI taxonomy): domain Eukaryota; kingdom Metazoa; phylum Arthropoda; class Insecta; order Odonata; family Coenagrionidae; genus Ceriagrion; species Ceriagrion tenellum. The sequence continues at coordinate 138,953,265 of OY720639.1, read as the reverse complement.
AAAAACAAGTATTACTCCCAATGCAGAAAAAGAAGCTAGTGGCCACTTCGGCTTAACTTCTGGATTGCATGAAAATGATTTATAGTTACCCATATTAAAAGTCTCATTTACTTATAACTAATCGATTCTTGATTCCAATCCTAATCACCATGATCAACTCCGCGAACAATAGTTCCGCGAGAAAAACTCGGATCTGGAAGTTTGCATGAGATTTCTACATTGGTTTAAATTAAGGATGAGTCGAATCCAAATGTCGATTCTCGATTCCACCGATTCTCAGGATTAGAATCGGTATCGAGAATCGATCGCCTACCGTCGATTTCGATTCCATCAGTTCCAGACAGAGAAATATTCAAATCAAGTTTCATTTATCACATCATATTTGTCTCCGTAATTTTTGGTGTATGCTATCAATTTGCACTTTTTATCTATCTCAATAAGCTGAGGATATATTTGCTATTTGTTAATAAATATACTTTTATAAATATTGAGCGACTTAATTGTCTTTGTTATTTTATTTCAGCCAATACTTGAATTTAAATAATAGTCGTACTCTACTGGTATATCAATATCCCACCTGTTATTAGGAATAAGAATCGATGGAATCGGAATCGAGAATCGATTTCAAAGAATCGGAATCGAAAACAGGTGGAATCGACTCAATCCTACTTATAACGAGCTTTCAGCGATTTCATGGGATGTCAAATGATTTTTTTCTTAGCGAATTTCAACCCTGGTGTTCATGGGAAATGTTTGTATCTCCAGGCGTCCGCAAGATAACGCTTGAATCAGTGCTTGGAGCAAACCTACGAAGATGCCATTATCTTAACCGTAGAAAAAATTAGAGATATACCACTTATCTCCCAACTTCCCCCTTTTCATCTCCAAGTGAGACCAAATAGACGACCGAGTCTGGGATTTAGGCGCTATAGCTCTCTCCTTCAACAGGAAATTCCAGTGGTTCGACAAATACATACGAAAAACAAACGACCAAGAAACTAAGATAGTGGACTAAGTGCACCCAAAGAGAGAGAAGAGAGAAATCTGAAGGAGAGGAGTGCCAAGACACTCCGATATGCCGCAAAAACATACCGACAGCAGACGCCGAAAGACGCCGACAACTTGACGCATTGCTTACGTTTTTTTTTGGCCGAACTGTATTATTAATCACGTCGAAATATAGAATTAACAGGAATGATTTCAAAATAAAGTTTTCTTGAGTTTTGGTTGGTTTGACCAACAACAAAGAAAAATTTATTCTCACAATTATTTCGTGAATAAAATCCTTATTGATTACTAAAAACAATTTACTTTATCGTATAACGTCGCATGGCACAAAAAATTACTTTATGTGCTGTTACAAATGCGATATATAAATTTGATAATATCCGCATCAGATTCAAATCCTGTGATTTCTTAGCCCAATAACTGAACAGCGTTACTAAAAATATTTCTCCACTTCGGCCAGATTAAATTTTACCATTTTAAATTCACCAATAAATACGTTAAATTAGAATTCAAACCATTACGGGATAGGGAATCCCCACTGCCATGGGATTTTTAATGGTAGAACATCAAATTTACACACAACAGATCAAGAATTTTGCCACCGATCTGTAATAACATATTGGTTAACAAGAATGCGACTGAGTAACACGACTTTCAAATATAATTATGACAAATATTTTCTATTGAAGTCCATTCGACTAGTTTCTTCTCACCTCCCCAATTCCTAGAAGAGAGAGTGACCATAACGCCAAGAACCTAAAACATTTTCATTTGCTAACGCAATGAGGAAAATCAAAAGAGGCATGAAAGGAATAATTACTTTCACTGAGCCCTAGTCAAGTCATGGAGGTTCTATAAACAGCATTTTTATATCGATCTCCTAGATTAAACCAGTTCCGACATCTCGAGGTAAGGTCATGTGGAAATAAAACTATATCGCCTTGCCTACGTTTCGGCGTATAATGTACACCATCATCAGGGCTTGGAATTATTGGTTAATTGAACATCATCAGTTATTACTAAGTATTGCACATACAGCCTTTTGGTACTTGCAGGAAAAACAAGTTAAATTCAAGAAAAATTATTTGTTTTTCTACAAGTACCAAAAGGCTTGGAATTATTGGTTGATTGAACATCATCAGTTATTAGAAATGATTGCACATACAGCCTTTAGGAACTTGTAGAAAAACAAACCATTTTTCTTGAATTTAACTTGTTTTTCTACAAGTACCAAAAAGCTGTATGTGCAATACTTAGTAATAACTGATGATGTTCAATTAACCAATAGTTCCAAGCCCTGATGATGGTTTACGTTATACGCCGAAACGTATGCAAGGAGATATAGTTTTATTTCCACATGACCTAACCTCGAGATGTCAAAACTCATTGATTCTATAAACGTTTGGAGTATTTGGAGTATGGAACTGGACGATAGTTTCGTGATAGGATACTGGCGAACTTGAACAGAGGAAATGCGCTCCCCTCCCTCTGAATTACTGGGCAGTGGCGGAGGAAATGAAGGCGCGAGAAGAAATTGAGAAAAGGCAGGGGAAGCAGGTGGAGCAGGTGAAGGGTGAGTGAAGAGGGGAGCCATGAGGGGCGTGATGGAAGGAGGAGGGGAGGGTGTTGGGAAAAGAATACAAAGGATATAAAATAAGGGCTCATGAATGGAATGAGATTGGACGCACACTCACGCGAAGTGAAAATTTGGGCGAGTAGGTAGGTATAGGGTGCCAGTGGGAGGAAAAAAAGAAGAGTAGATAGACTTCCTGTAACACTGTACACATACCGAACAGAGACAGAATTCTTTCACTAATAAATATAAATATCTTCACGGCGTCGAATACCACGGCCGAAAGCGCTTCCACCAGTTTTTATTCTACGGCACTGCTTTGCTGCTTTAAGCTAATCATCTTGAGCAAACCTCTTGAGTGAGGATTAATATTTAGCATTAATGTCGCAACTTTTACCTAATTGCTTTCTACATGATGATTTCGACCACCGAAGAAACGTAAATTCGAACGTCGAAAATCGTACGGTCGCCATGACACGAGCGACGTTATTTCATAGCAAATCTTTTCATTTGTCCGACAATGGAATCCTTCATATCCACGCAGGACCATTATATTGTTGCATATTGCGCATTATAAGGCCACAGTGAACATTCTAGTAAACTCATGACCTGCATTTTCCTCTGCGTTAATTAGTGTCCGGAGCGGGGAATCGAGGGGAAAGCAAAGTTTTAGGCAGCGGCAGGAGCCACATCAACAAGTAAGTTTTAGGTTGTGGTATAGAGCCTCCTTGAAAGCGGTGAAATTTTTTAAACCGGAAGGGTAATTGATAAGAACTGGCGAACAGTATTGCATGTCGGACTCAAGCAGTCCATGCAAGCCGACCGGCAAAACGTAATTGAAAGAAATGATTAGCCGCTTCACGGACGGCCGCGCCGGAGACGCTCGGGATGACTTCAAATTAAGCACAGTGAATCCGAGACTTCAGGTAGTGCGAGCGAGATAGTTCCCTAATCATAATAGAGACCATATTCGAAATATACGTTTTAATTTCACCAGCTTTGAGACACAAGAATTAAATATGGAATTATTGATGGTGCAATAATATAGTTTTATATGACAGAAATTGTAAGTAATCAAATGAAAATATCTAAATAAGTCTTTTACTTGACTCTTTTTTTCGTGCGGTGCGTTTAAAACTCCTTCAAAACGGAAGGTTTTTTGAGATACCCAAGAACCTATAGCGTTGACAATATGATTAATTTTCACATATAGTTGAGAAAACATATAAACTACACGCTGTTTGTTTATTTACGACATCTAAGTGTTATAAATACGTCATTTTGTAAATGATGTCTCTCTGGAGTGCATACACGTAACATTTCCCATGTAAAAGGGCTGGTATTTTAAGGCAAATATCTCGGAAAGTAGTGAGGTAAGAGGTTACATTTTTGGTTTCAAAGGATGGTGATATATTATTCTTGAAAATGAGATCAAATTAATTGATTTCTAGGTAAAATGATTTTTCGCTCTAACTACCTTGAAGAGCACGCGGCAGCAACGGCAATCCACTCCTCCCGACACACACGGATAATGCCTTCCGCCTTGTGCGCAGGCGTAACGGCCAGAGAGGGAACCAACCCCATTAAAAATTTACGCCTCACACACGCGCTCCCTTTACTCGCCGGAGACATCTCATCTCTTTCGGGAGACCACGGGTTGATTTTCTCAAGGGAAATGCTCGAAATATTCTTGAGAAATGAAAATGTTTGCGTTTTTTTTATATTGTAGCCCCTATAGATGTCAGGGTCAAATGATTAAATCGGCTGCAGGGATAATCGTTCGGTGTACACTTTTATAATTTTTTTTAGGTAAAAAGGTTCTTGGACAGCATATTACCTAATTCGATCATTATATCATTTGAAACGCACAAGCAGGCAGCAGTGGACATGATACAGAAATTGTATTTCAAACTTTTTCGCCTCATTTATAGTAGTTTGAGCGAAAAATCACTTTATTTAGAAATCAATGAATTTGGTCTCATTTTATAGAGAAATATCTCACCCTTCTAATGACACCAAAGATTCAACCCCTTACCTCATTACTTTCGGAGATATTTGCCAAAATATACCAGCCCTTTTACATGGGAAATGGCACGAGTATTCACTCCAGAGAGACATTATTTACAAAATGAGGAATTTCTAACATTTGGATTTCGTAAAAAAATGAACAGGGTGTAGTTTCTATCTTTTCTCATCAATATTTGAAAATTAATCATATTGTCACCATAGTAAATTCTTGGGTATCACAATAAACCTTCCGTTTTGAAGGAGTTTCAAACACACGGCGCGAAAAAAATTAGTCAAGTTCAAGACTTATTTAGATATTTTCATTTATTCACTTACAATTTCTGTCAGATAAAACTGTATAATTGCACCATTAATAACGTAATATTTAATTGATGTGTCCTAGAGCTGGTGAAATTAAAACGCATAATTCGAATATGGTCTCTATTATGATTAGGGAACTATTTCGCTCGCACTACCTTTAAGTGAAAAGTCTGTAGGGTAAAATGAAGTGGTAACCATGGATCCATAGAAAAGCGAATTAAAGAAAAGCATGGAAAAATGAGAAGTGATATCTATAAATGTGAAAAATTATTTCAATTATTCTATTTTCACTCTATAAGCATTCTAATGAAAGCAGATAAGATTCACATTTTTTCTAAACCACTCGAGGCTTCATAGATTGAGCGAAAGTGAACTTTGTCAAGTTTTGAACAAACATCAAGTCCCATAGGGTAAACAATAAAATATTAATGAAACGCAACAATATCCTATATCACTTTTACGTTATTAGTACTTACAACCCAAATTAAAGAGTTCTTCAGATGATGCAAGGCTGTATTTAGGTACCATAAGTTTTTCAGCAACGAGTAAAAAAAAGTTATAACGCTCAACATATATAAAAGCACTTCTTTCTAAAATATTTCTCGTGATAACAGAAGGAAATTTTCACAGGAACGCGAAAGCATAGGCATTTCGATTCGCAGAAATTCGACGTAAAAATATCAACATGAACTGTATGCAGATCGCATATCAGCAGACTTAGTATTTGATGGCGCAGGGCTGTCTGAATCCGACAAATCCCGACGCATGGCCGTCAATAACCAGCAGCCTGCTTCTGAGGAATTTAAGAGAGACGAAGCACACGGAGAGTTACAGAATGTCGCTTCGAGCGTTCGATCGGCTTATAATGCCAATTATTACGTTATCGTCATATTGGAAAAGGAAACTATCACACAATTAGGGGATTTTATTAGAAAAAGTTTCACATAACCGACATTAACCGAGTTTGAGGGCAGATCAGAAAGATTAACATTTTCCCACCGTCCACCATGCACTGACACGTTTATGATAAGTTTCCTTCGAGATATTCATGAGAAGTTGCACGAGTCCTGACTTTCGCCACATTTATAACAGAAAAAAACTTATTCAAACAACAAAATTGTAACATAACATCCTTTACAGGTCGATATAAACTAACTTAACAGTACCCTATTGATATACCGCAATGATACTACTATCGTTAGCGTTTCTGCTCTCTTGTATCAACTGGGAAAGGAATCACATTCAGAGTGTCGATTAAAAATTACACTTAATCTTTCATGTCAACTCAAACCCAATTAATTTTAGGACGAAGTTATTAATATCTTACTAAGTACAACACACTATTGTAGACCATGGGAAGGCCATGAGAATAAAATTAGGTAAATGGACTCCAGAACAGAAAACGATTAATTGAATTCCCCGAATGCTGTGTTCTTATAGTTTGTCAATTTCTGCAAATTGACTTTCCAACTAAATTCGTCATCAATAAAGAGGCAAATACTTAGTATCGCTAACTTGTTCAATAACCAGACAGTTCTTGCTCAAGTTTTCTTCAGTTAGAAAGCAACTGACACATCTAAAATACAAATAACCAATAGAATCTTTCCTGTGCCGTAAGGTGAAACCTATACATTTCTTTATTTTACTCAGAAAAAGTTTATTCACAGAAAATCAGTACTTAAATTTTTCCAGATCATTTCGCATTTGATACTTAATTGTTGTTTCGTCTTTTGCATAATACGAAACAGGCAAATTAAATACGAAAAGGTAATGAAAAGCAATTCATTTCGCAGCGAAGGAACAAAAAGAGTAATCACTATTCCAAGAAATAGGTATTGGTCGCTAACTAACATTGTAGTCGTATTCGCCTTCTTCGTTCCGGTTTTTTGACCGTTTTGGAGCATTCATGTAAGACAAACGCTACTTGAATGATAGTCATTGAAATCATTACGATACGACTCCTTTCTCCGCACTCAATGCTTTTTCAGGGCTGGTATCGGAGCTCTCCCATCCACGTCCTTCAGATAAGCGTCCCAGCAAACGCTGAATGGAGGCCCGTTTCTTTCTACTCTGAAGAGTACAGAATTACATGCACGCCGTTCATCAAAAAGCGATCAAAGAGAGAGAATCTAGCGGGACGGAGAGGCCTTGAACGAATTCCGGAGCACCACTGCGCCTAGTTATAATACCTGCCCCACTAATCATGAGGTAAAAGTAGAGAAACAAGCACACGCAAGTCTTTACGGATCAAACCGGCAGAGATTGCGAGTCAACGGCCAAACAGCGAGGCTCGATAGTAAACACCATTTACGCATTTCCCAAGCACGCGCCCATAAGCAAGAGAGGCCTGCCCCCGCCTCTCCGCCGACCCAAATACTGGAAAGAAGTGGGGAACTGGTAAGAGAGCGAGCAGCAGGGCTGGAGAGCATGGCTAGCAGCTCGAGCACTCTTAAGTCGGAAAATATTCCAAAAGTGAAGTGACGATGAAAAAGTGTTCCTCCGGCAGCGCTCCTCCGATCCCTCTTTGAATGGGAGAGAGGCGACAGAAGAAGGGAAGTATTTCCTCGACGCCTGGAGAAAGTGAAACTTGACTTTGGATTCTTGAGTGTAGAATACTATTCATTCCCAGTATACGGCCGGGAGCTACTTGGCGATTGGATCAGAACTTACGATGCATTTTTGCACTGCAAAATGCTGCTCCACTTACAAAATGCGTTTTTAATTCACTGGCAAAAAACTTACTATATGCCGAGTTACGTAATCATTTGTTGATTAAGAAAACTGGCTTTATTTCACTATCGTGAGAAAAGATGCTGCAAGTACTGCAACTTTATGTATTATTCAGTATTCAGCAATTTCCTTCATTTTAGCGGCATTGATTTTCGATTAACAGGCACCGCTAGCCATTGTCTTCCGCCATGAACTTAGTTCGTACTTTCCTATGGTCGCTCAATCTTAAGATAGGTTGGCAACAGACCTTCCATCCTCCCCATGCAATGCTCGGTCATTAACTCCCTCGCAGGTCTTCTTACGTACTTCCTTCGTTATTTATCTCAAGTATACATCCTCTGGCTTTCCTCTTGGTGCTTTTCCCTCAATTTCTCCTTCAATTACATTCCTCAGAAACCCACTGCTTCTCAAGAGTATTCCCAATCCATCTGGCTCTACTTTCCCTTTTAGGATTGCAAATATGGTCCTTTCCTCTTCTACAAATCCCTATACTTATTCTATTCTAATTCTATTTCTGAGGAAGAAGTCAAAGGCTGGCGATGGATAAATTGATGCCGGTCAATAGAGGTACTCGAAAATTAATATCGTAAAAAATAAAGGAAGCCGCGTAATTCCGAAGGAAAAATGAAGTACGAGTACATGTGGCATTTTGCCACTTGATGGTGAAATGAAGTTTGCTATTCTCACTCGCAAAATCGATTACATAAGTCTGCACAGCGCTTCTCACCAATGTATTAGAAAATGCTATTTTTCATAGAGCTATATATTTTTCCGTACAATCAGTTTGTAGCGAAACATTTTCTCCACACAAGCGAGTCCTGGTTTCACCACAGTTATTTTTTTCACAGACCACATATCTTCCACCCGTAGAAAAATGTTCACTGGGAATATTTCGATCCTGTAGGAGCGACGAAAACTATTTTAACATTTTTTCCTTCGCAGTTTCGAGTCATTCTCAAAAGCTCTTCATGAGTGGTTCTGCAAATACTTCTTTCAATTTCCTCGCCAATTTATAATGAGGCTAGAAATAAATGAACTTAACAGATATATACAGATACAAAAACAGCTATAACAGAAAAAATGGAGCAAGATTGCGATCGGCTAGTAATTACCTTCTTCCATCTAATTAACCCCTCGTCAAAGTTTATACCACGTAAATGTATTTAAGTGTCACATTTACAATGTGAGATACATTATACAGCAGCACCAAAAAGTGAATCTAAGGAAGATATTCACACGAGTGGGAAAACATGGGAAGAAAAGGTTGACGTCCTAGATGAAAAAAGAATCAGCTGCCGAGAAACGCCCGTTCAGGAAGGGGGTGCATAAAACCTGGGAAACATAGTGAGTTAAAGTTTATGAAAAAGGTAAATAATTATATACGACTGAACATTTCGACAAGAACTAAAGGGCGCGTGGACAGTTTTGGTCGTTGTATCGCATCGCTTCTAACCCAAAGCTAAACAGAATGCACTTCGTTCAACAATTAATACTCATTAAATTTCCAATAATAATCACCATCAGCCCTTCAGCAAACGTTGGACCCAGCTAAAAATAAACGAAAAATAGTTTCAAAGCAACAATGAAGGGAGCATGCACATAAATGGCAATAAATAGTGGACGATGGAACTGTAGCAGAGAAACGAAGATGATTGGAAGCAGCCGAAATGAGATACTATCGCAGAGAGATACCTTTGAAAAGATTTTAAAGAGAACTGTTTGGACAAATCATGCGATACAACAGCCTCGTGAAAACAATCGCGGAAGGAGAAGAAGAGTAAGGATTAAGTGGTAAGGATTGCAGACCGAGAACAAGAATGGAATGGCTACATTAAGAAAATTATGAGGCGTTAAAATGATGACGCGAAAGAATAAAGCGAATGGCAGATAGGTGAGTAGAGAAGAGAACTTCAGTAAACCTATGATCAGACAGCTGATGATGATTCAAAGGATTAAACAAATGCGAGTAATTCCATAGACACTTCACGAGCAACGAGAATTTCGAATTAATGAACGGTTATCAATTCCTGAACTTCAAAGGGGAATGGTATTATGTAAGAATTAAAAAAATAATCACGCCCAATTATTAGAGTTTCAACTACTAAGCCATACAATTTCCCCTAAACTAATCACAAGCAAGAGATACGGGATCAGGCGTGGACATATAGTGTGGAGAACGATACATTTTTGATGTAGTTCTTTATCCCCACGAGGAACCAAAAGTTTAGCAGATAGGAAATATTTAACCAGAAATTCTTACAAACCATTCATTGTACGGGAAGGGATTGTAACACTTCTCATTAAACCTTAGGTTTATTTTAGGATGTAAGGAATTAAAGTTCTTCCTTGAGAATCTGAGTGAAAGAAACGTTTTACCACTGAGCTCAAATGATTCCAGTTTCCCGAAAAAATGCACTTGTCCCACGGAATGATTTTAAGAACCAAACTCCTTCCAAACATTGAGGCGATGACACCATCGATGAAGACGACCTTTTCCTATTCCACACAAACTCACGCGATGGGAAAATCCAAAATTTATACAATGGAGAGGCTTTATTTCCGGGCGCATTGGACATTCCTTCATAAGGAGGTCAACAAGAGGACGTCTGTAAAAACCTGAGGAGTGCCTTTCTTCTTTCTATTCCACGGCATGAGCAGACCGTCTACCCCACTCCAAAGAGCACTTCATTCCGATTACACCAGCAGGCGGTAAAAATCCATCAGAGAAGCTATAGCATTCAGTGGTACCACACGAATTGAGGCGGGACAACATGTCAGGGAATTAAATGACATCAATTAGTGATACATTATACTTTAACTCTTTTTCTCAAGAACATGAAGACGACGGTAAAGTGGAGAAAAGTGTACAACTAAAAATGAACCACGAGATGAAGTATATAGTTAAGAATTACAGTTCTACGTTAAGAATCCGACTGGATTTTGATTCCTAGAATAGCTGAAACTGTAGGCTCGGTATAAATATCCTGGCGGAGGAGAGGTTCGCCTTCAAGAAGACTAGTGAAATCACCTGATTAGCGCGAATCAAAATATTCTAGAAATGGTCCATAATAAGTTATAATAAGTGTTACGATTTGGGTACATTCTTTAATAGAATGCACTAATTACAGAGTTAAAAACCTTAGTGATATATCCATAAGGGATATATGTTTTGTTCGTAAGGCCCACATTTGACTGAAATCTACTGGACAATTGATTTTAATCATGTCAACATTCAAAAGGCATGCCTATGTGAATGGGATTCTCAAGTATCCATACCCTACAGGTTAGGTTTCAACCATAACTTAACTTAATAATTAGGTTATGTGCATGAAGAATAAATCTATGTAGTGGACCATTACTAGAATGTTTAGAATTCCGTTATGGAGAGGTTCCACAAAGTCAAGCCTGAATTTAGTAGTTATGATTAGCGCGACTTAATTCCAATCTTTTGTCTGGCAAAAACGAAAAATTGAATCCATGAGGAAAGGGTAACTTGTATAACTAATAAATTCGGGCTTCATTTTGTGGAACCTCTCCATATCGTAAATCAAAACATTCAAGTAATGGTCCAATAATATTTTTATTATTTACGACCCGGGTTTCGTCACATAATGACACCTTCAGGTGAAGTCCCGAAGATGTCATTATGTGATGAGGTGAACACCAGAAGATGTCATTATGTGACGAAACCCGGGTCGTAAATAATTAAAATATTAGTGGACCATTACTTGAATGTTTTGATTTCCGAAGCGTAACTTGGCTTAAACCATCCATTAACTTAAGGTCATAATTACCTTCATCAAGGGCACCAAACCGCCTTCACTGAGATTATCTCTAGTTATAGGATTGATAGTCAACGCTAACCAACGACAAAAACGATTGCCACCGCTCTCCATTGCAAAGAACATTCTCCCGTAATAACTATTATTTTCCAGTCGGATAAAAGGGATGGGGTGCGGAAGGGTTGCGACGTTGGTGAGATAGAAGACCACAGAGAGGAAAGTGTAGAGGGCGCATGAGAGGTGGCGAAAGGAGAGCAGGAGAGAGAAGGAGAGAGACTGGGAATCTCGAGATTCCCGGTCTCGCAAAATCCCGAAATCGTTGCTCGAACCTTCCAAACCATTCCCTTCGCAAATCATTCCAAATCGTTCAATTTCAATGAAAATCGTGATTTTTCATTCATTCAGCTCATGCCCGTGGATCGCTCATTTTGAATGATGCATTCGTGAACGATATAGCTCTGCCACTCAGCTACACGTAGTGTCCACCAACCTACTTCAGAGTCTTAATGGCAGCCATTTTGGTCTCTTATCGATCGATTGGAAAAACGACAATCTAAACCTGTGTCCTGCAATCCATTCCCCTTATTTTATTCTCATGATCTGATCTAGCGTAGTATTTTGGAGTTCGTAAGACATAAATAATTTGTCAGAAAATAAACTTGTTTTTCGTTTAAATAACAGACCAAGTGTAATTTTAAATCGACATTCCGAAAGCGATTCCCATCCAAGTTGTCGCTAGACTCTAACAACGAGGCTATAACAACGGCCCTTAATGTACCTTGATGACCTCTGCGCGCGTCCTAACTCTGTTTTTAAGAATACCTTAAGAGTATCCCTAATATTGGCAGCGTATTCCACAAGGGGTATACCGAGGAAGAAAAAGCTGATTTTTCTTTAATCGTCGCACCTGCCAAGTAATCCTTTAACCAAATCCAACTTACGATTTTCTAGTCTCTAATTGGGTATGATGTAGCTGCACTGAGGGGAGATTTTTTTCTTCTACAGAGGTTCATTGCGACGCATATTTTCAAATTTAATTCTCGCGGTCACACATCGTACCGCTTTAGAATTGTCTAGGGGTCCCTCGTTAGCACTTCCATATCCTCATCGCTACGGATTCACCTGCACTAGAGCGATCTGTGAAAAGAGCCGATGCTTACTGTCTGTACTACTCTATTTCAAGATCCGCGAAAACTTTGAGTCGCAGAACATTAAGAATTCAACCATTTCAATTAATCCCTGTAAATATTTGTCGGCTCCGGTGGCGGCGGGGTAAAGTCCACGCCTGCTAACCAGAGGGTCGCGTATTCGAGTCCCGCCTGGGGAGAATATTTTCTGCCCAGGACATGGGTATTTGTCTCTCGTCCGTTGCTACTGTTAATTACCCGACATAAATTGGCCCATTGGTCTGTATTCGGGATAATGAATATAAATAAAATAAATAATAAATAAAACAACTTTCACGGAGAATATGCGCCACATATCAAAAATAACGAGTTGATATTCAACGGACGAGTACGTATTTTTAATAGTTATTTTTTCCATTCAAAGGAGGTGATTGCACTGTCTATTTACTAAATTGTAACACTGCCTCCAACAGTGGCAGAATTAGTTGAAGGCTCAAACAACAACACGAATGACTGCCTTCATCATTTTAAATTCGAAGCATTGAAGGAAAGTATTGAGAATGTCGATCGCATTGCGGTCTTAAGGTAGTCTGAGCGAGATAGTTCCCTAGTCATAATAGAGACCATGTTCGAATTATTAATTATTATAATGTATTCTACCGGTAAAGGTAGGTTGGTGAATGCCAGAGAATCTCCAACCGGTCTTTTACACATTCGGGGGCCTATCTCCCTCTAGTATATCCTTTTTCGCCTCTGTATAAGATCTACCCTTCTAATTCCCGTCCATGAAACCTATTCTCTTTCTTCCCCTTCCCCGCCTGCCCAACATCCTTCCCTATATCGATCTATGTTCGAATTTTACGTTTTAATTTCACCAGCTGTAGGACACATAAATAAAATATTGCCTTGTTAATGGTGCAATAATTTAGTTTCATATGGCAGAAATGGTAAGTAATTAAATGAAAATATCTAAATAAGTCTTTAACTCGACTCATTTGTTTCGCGCGGTGCGTGTGAAACTCCTCCAAAACGGAAGGTTTTTTGTGATACCCAATAACCTATTGCGGTGACAAAATGATCAATTTTAAAAAATAGTCGAGAAAACATACAAACTACACGCTGTTAGTTTTTTTACGAGATCTAAGTGTTAGAAATTCCCCATTTTGTAAATAATGTCTCTCATGAGTGCATGCACGTACAATTTCCCATGCAAAAAGGCTGGTATTTTTTGGGCAAATATCTCGGCAAGTAATGTGGTAAGGGGTTGAATATTTTGAGTCATTTGAAGGGTGATATATATTTCTTTAAAATGAGACCAAATTCATTGATTTCTAGGCAAAATGACATTTCGCTCAAACTACCATAAGCTGGGAGGTCACCTCATTCACTATCACGATATCCTCAGCGAGCAACAGGAGGTGAAATTAAAAAAGCCGAGAAGCGGGAGGGAGGGAGAGATGAGCTTCTAAAAAAATTATAGGCGTTGGAAATTTCTGAAAAACTATTGACGTGCCCCTAGGGCCAAGACATTATATTTTTCAGAATACAGCTAATCTCCCTTATTCTATTTTCTACCTCTTTATATCCTCAATTTCTACAACAATCACTACAAAAAAACGGAGAGGAAAGACAGGATTATGCTAACCTAGCTACATAGGGGATACTTTCATAGCTACATAGGGGACACATGAGCATGAAAAAATTGCATAATTTCATTTTCAGGTGGAACATCCTTAATGGGCACGGTCGACACAGGAACCAGGTCAGGTTGGAATGTGTAGTGATTCTTACGTGCATGAGGCATCGGGGCTGCCTCCATCCGAGTGGGCAGCGAACCTCGACGCCTCCCGCCAGCCCACTTGTGCACCGGTCTTCCTCCGTCCTACCGTCCCGCCACACCCCCCCTCCCTCCCCCCCCCTGCTGCACTTCCGAAGACTAATACCTCTCCCACTTCTCGGCTCCGAGAGAAATGGAGCAAACATGCACTGAATGAGCGGCGGGGGTTAAGTATCAAGACGCGAGAGACTTTTATTCCCTGGTACGAGGACTTACATACATACACGAGGGGCATACATGGGGAAACGAGCCACACACCCACCCACCAGCTACGGTCTTGCAATACGGACTTCAGAAATAAACGCACGCAACTTCCAAGTAACCCATTTTCCACACCATGGATGACTAAAAATACGAGCGAAAATAATATTCAAGAACCCTTCCAGTTATTCGCTTTGCATCTGACCCGTTTCCCTAAAAATCTTTGGGCTTGCGCGCTGCAGTCGTTCGAACTCCGGCAATCGTGACACGGCCCCATTCCTCTAACGATATTTGCCCTTCGCGGGGATTGCATACATCTCTGAATCAATAACATATGCATCCTGCCAACGACCCTGCTAACAATTCCTTAGAAGCTGTTCTGTAGAACGTAAGGAATTCTACAGAAATTGACTCTTTTTCTTCAAAACTAGTTCTTTTTCTAAGGATCTGTACGGAGCCTGACTCTACAGGACATTTGTTATGTAGAGTTATTTTCTGCAGAGCAAAATCACTCCTTACAAGCTGCTCTGTAGAACTATTGCAACTCCACGGAAATATGTGAGGTTTCCTCGAGCATGTAAGGAGTTCTACAGAACGACAAAGAGCTTTTGTAGAACGTCCTAAGGAATTCCATAGAACGCCCTAAGGTGTTCTGCAGAACATCCTAATGTATTCTGCAGAACGTCGTACGGAATTCCGTAAAATGGCGTTTCAATACTTTAAGGAATATCTACAGAACTTTTTAACAAATTCTGTAGAAGTATTTATAAGGAAACTAAAAGTAATTTTTTTGGAGGGGAGGATTGCACGCCGTTCAGTGAAAACAATAATGATTACACTTTTCAGAAACTAATAAAACATTATTTAAAGTACTTACAAAACACAGCGAAAAGTCAATCATCATTAACCTCATACCCTTAATTTATTTTTAAAGCATGTAATAAAACATTCATCAGAAATTAACGGGCCCATGAAAAAATGCGAAACGCTTCCGAAGAAACACACAATATTCATATCTACAAACTTCAACGCGCGCACGGGTATCCATACTTAACTGACAATGTTATTCGAAAGGCTAACGATCGAAAGATAGAACAATAAAACGCTGAAGCAGACAAGAATATCAAGAACCACGTACGCGGGGCCGAGAGAGAAAAGAAATCAATGAATGCATTGTAAATTTGCAAATGGTTTTGATATTTTCTATGAAAATGGCAGACAAACCACGCAAATAATACCAACATGAGGACTAAAAATATTTCTTCACAATGAACGCACTTTGAGGAGATAAAACACAAGTTCCCCTGCACTACGTTTTCATTTTAAGTCAGGCCAAACGCGATGTCTACGCGAGCAGCGTGCAGCATGAGATATATGAGACTCACCGCAATGGTAGTGACAGAACGAGAGAGAATGGCTATCCCAGTGGGGTCTTATGGTAGTCCGAGCGAGATAGTCCCCTAGTCACAATAGTGACTATATTCGAATTAAACGTTTTAATTTCACCAGCTGTAAGACACATCAAAAAATATTGAATTATTAATGGTGCAATAATATAGTTTCACATGACAGAAATGGTAAGTAATTAAGAAAATACCTAAATGAGTCTTTAATTTGACTCATTTTTTTCGTGCGGTGCGTTTGAAACTTTTTCAAAACGGAAGGTTTTTTTGTGATACCCAAGAACCTACCGCGGTGACAATATGATTAACTTTCAAATATAGTTGAGAAAACATACAAACTACACGCTGTTAGTTTTTTCACGACATCTAAGTGCTAGACATATCTCATTTTGTAAATAATGTCTCTCTGGAGTGCATGCACGCACCATTTCCCATGTAAAAGGGCTGGTATTTCTTTGGAAAATATCTCGGAAATTAATGTGTTAAGGGGTAGAATTTTTGGTGTCATTGGATAGGTAAGATGACTTTTCGCTCAACCTACCTTAAGCTGGGAGGTTCCCCTCACTCATCATGAGATCCTGAGCGAGCGATGGGGAGGCGAAATCGAAAAAGCAGCGGAGCGGGGAGGAAGGGAGAAAGGACAACGATTTTCCACCGTTTTAATCCTAGGTGTCCTAGAGAAATGAGGGGACGTCAAGGTGGAGTGCAATATCCAGAGGAGAGGGCAATGCATAGAAAAGAAACGGAGCCTTCGACATCGCTGGGATAACATTGGTGTGCGTCGCGGCCGACCGCGGGAATGACTGATGCGAGATGCAGCCATAAATCTCGGCACGTTAATGCATGGTAGACAAGTAACTGACTTAAAAGGAGTATGGCTGACCTTTTGTCTCCCTAACGTTCTCTCTCCCCTCTATATGAGAAGACATAATTATATGAGGTGATATTGTTACTTGTTCACTATAGTCATTTGCTGTTTTTCTGTCTTATGAAATATCTGTTCGTTTACTTTTTTATTTTTTTATTAATAGGTATTACAGATTGTAAATTTTTGTTTTTAACATATTGTTTAGATTACTGTTATTGAGACTGTTTTCCATTCACCTCGCTCATTTGATATTTTTCTTTGCTGACTTGAAAGTTGTTTGTTTTCTTTTTTTTGTAAGACTTAGTATTTTGTTTTGTATTATATTCCTCATAAAGACATTTGAACTGATTTAATGTTCTAAGGGACTTTGTCCCAGGACAATAAAATTGTTTTCTATTTCTATTCTACCGAATTTACACACTTCATCACTGATTTAGCGGAAGACTTTCAGGAAGAGATAATTATATTGATAGAAATGCACCATCAGTACCACCATGATATAATAAGTATGTACCACTTTTTAGTCTTTCTTGTTTATCTTACAATGGTCATCCCTGTGAAGACGACCCAGACATAACGCTGAATTAGTTTCTTCCTACACCAACAAATTCTTCTTCCAGCAGGGATTATTCCTCTAGATTGTTTAAACAATCAATGGCCGCACATGGTATCCACTATATCAATTCCAACCTTTCAAATGCCAATTAATCACTATATCCTTTTTGCTTTTTCTACCTTTTGCTTTGCTACCTTTGGATAAGCTAATAATATTTGCTACCTTTGGATAAGCTGAGGATTGCTACCCTTGGATAAGAAATAAATCCAATGAGAATTTCGTTCTCTCTCTTCGTAATCATATCCGCCGTTTAATTTCCCTCAGCACACAAAACGGCGGGAGAAAGGCTACAAACAGGCACTAAACCATAGGCTTAGCAGTGACCAGTGATTTCATTATCACTCATGTATTCCGGTCCGAGAGCGATAACGATCCAAGGTCGAGAGATAGACAGTCGTCCAATCTGGTCGGTTTAGAGGCCAAGTCAAGACCAAAACAACCCCTTCCAGCAGACTGTCTCAGCTGTCATTCTCGCGCGCGTTTCAGGGTTAACTTTTCAATGGTCCGAGAAACGTCCAACTCGCTCTGACGCCGCAAGTGGTCCAGATGAGCGCTGCGATGGGAGGGACGGGCGGAAGCAGTCGGACGAGAGGAGCGCCGGAACCAGAGAGATCGCGTTGACCCAGGTCAGCTCCTCGTCGGTCGCGTCGCCAGGGATCTCTGACGTCACCGTCGCACGAGCAGGAGGCTGAGTTCGTTCGGGTGGAGAGGCGGCGGATCCAGAATTTCTCTCCCGGGCAGTTGAGGCTGCGTAGAAAGTTGAAGACGTCTGACGCACCTTCAGACATACACGATGATGGTTCGGACAGGCGAATTGGCTATAGCAATGGAATAAAACGTAACCTTCGGAAACTTTGTAGCATTCCATCACAACAATATATTAAAGTGAGGAAAACTTTTACAAACCACAGAAAAACACACACCACCACCACGACCACCCGGGTTTCGACGGCTGAGCGTCATCATCAGATGATACAAAAACCTCAGATGTTAATCTTTTAAATGAATGCTTGCTGTCCGCCAATTCCCCTCTCCTTTCCTCTTTTGTTGACCATTCCCGTCCCCTCCCTCACCCCACCACCCTTCTCCTCTCCCTCTTACATCTACAACTACGTCATACCCTGCAAGCCACACAAAGGGTGAGTGACAGGGGGTGCTTCCACACCAGGCATGCATGAATGATACGGTAGAACACCGAAATTACATTGAAACCCGCATACCACACATGCAACGCGCCAATTAAAAATCTACTAACCAAGAAACATTCTATCGTCAATCGTTCCAACATGCAAGGGATAAAAAGACTACTACTGCTACAGATTCAAAATATCATGTATAAATACGAACATCAATATTTACATCATGCCTAAATAAGAGAGGAGAATATATAATGAGAAAGATTTACTGTCTGCCTATTGTCACAATTCGAACTATTCATGACGACGATCACAGCTGTTATGGTCCCGAACGGTACGCGGAAAAAATGACATTTTATGCCCATCGGTCCTACTGTCTAGCTCTCTAATTTTATTAGCGCGATCTAATCTGCCGTAGTACGAGGGGGTTAATAGTATGTTTTTTACGTCGTCAGAGAAATGATTTTCCTGAAATTTAGGTTAAGCCTATAATTTAATCTACGCTGAGATAGCGATTCCCATCCCAATTCTTTTAACAATCCACACACACTAGCAAACTTATCGTAGCATCGTTTCAAAAACCTAGTTCCTCTTCGCTGCACGCGATCAAATTCCAATATCAACCCCGCTTCGTACGGATCCCATAACTAAAAGCATATTCCAGATGAGGCCTAACGATTGAAAATAACAACGTTCTTTCGCTTTCTCAATACATTTTCCGAGTACTCTCTTGATAAAGCCTAGCTTCCTGTATGCTTGACCGCATATTTCCCCAATATATTTTCCCCAAGATTTGTCGTGAGTAATTGTGACCCCTAAGTACTGAACAGACTCGGCGTGAATAATTTCCGTATTATTAATTCTGTAAGCCCTACCTGGCCTATGTTTTATCTTACCTTTATTGGCTTACCACTGACTGATAGTATATAAGGGATTCCAGCACATTTTTGTATCACCTGATGATGACGCTCAGCCGTCGAAACCCGGGTCGTGGTGGTGTGTGTTTTTTCTGTGGTTTGTAAAAGTTTTCCTCACTTTAATAAATTATAGCAACGGACTCCCACACGTAGATCCCGGGTTCGTACTACGGCGGTGGAGGAAATTTCTCACGGTGGATTCGAAATTTACTCAAAAAGGCAAGGGAAGGAAGTTGCTTGCATGACGCAATTGTAGAGGAGAGTAGTGCAGGCCAAGAAAGCTTTCTACCAGGAGAGTCAATAATCAGCTAAAATCACAGCCTTAGAATAAGAAAGAATTCCATGACACATATATTTGTACCATGCTTCGATGGTGGTCAAACCTGGACAATATCCGTGGAAAGGCAAAAAAGATTGGATCAATGTTTTAAGGTGTGAATGAAGATTACTGGAGATTAAATAGAGTGAAATATTCCGCCAAAGAGATGCGGAAAAATATTATGAAAACCAGAAAATAGATGATAAAGTTATTGAACACATTCTGCGACACAACATTTATTCTAAGCATTAACGGAAGTTCAGCACACTAAACAGAGAAAAAAATGGAAAGAATAATCAAAGCTGAAAGTAGTGCACTTATATTAGAAAAATTATTAACAGCGTGCTGCTCAGCAGTCGGAAAGAAAATGTGTATCTGGTGGAAACTATGGGGAGGATGAGAGACAAAAGCTATGGGACAGAACGACATTTTGGAAACAATGAAAAGGAAGACGAATAACTGCGATGAAACACAAAGAAAGGACAGAGGATGGAATACATCAGCCAAATTGTGAGACAGGTCAAAATGAAGACGTACGCAGGAATAACGGATTAGTAACAGTTGCACAACTAAAGAGATTGGATATAGGATATCGAAGATTGAAGATTAAATGGACAGAGAGGATTGCCAGTAAATTAGAACGAAGAGGAGTTGAAGATAAAATAATTATAATACAACCTATGAAAATAAGAAGAGACAGGCTTAAATTAGACATACTTAGCTACCCAGATGCTTATTAGATTAGATATTTGGGGAGACGACCGACGGCTAAGGTCATTTGCGCCATGGGGGGTAGGTAAGGGAGGAAGGGTGGATAGAAACCCGGCGTCGGCATTAGCCTGCTCTTAACGAAAGGCGCCAGGGGGACCACGGTGTAACGTCTCATCCGACAGACGGATGTATTGAACTTGAAGTGCCCTCCACAAGACACTCAAGTAGAGATCGGGTATCCTCTGTCCTCTAATCCGCCACTGCAGGGATTTGAACCGTGGCCGCCCATGTGGTAGGAGAGTACTCTAGCCACCACGCCAATCCGATCCCCCCCGTAGCTTATCAAGAAAAGGATTGGAAGGAGGAATGGACAAGAAGAATTACACACAAAAACCAGGAATGGAATAAATGAGACAAACTATGAAGGTCGTCAAAGTCAACGATGACGTAGGAATGAGGACGTTGGTTGTGAAAGAGAGAGAGAGAGAGAAGTAGAGAGCGACTTCCGGCTAGTTTTCGGAGAGATGACTGTCGATAATGATGACGCTGGAATAACGCGGTAAGCTGATAGAAGAGTGGAATATGAGAGTTTCAGCAGAGCGTTTTTCGAATTGACAATGCACAGAGGTCACATGAAGTACACAACTCCGTCCGTCGGATAGGACGTCAAAACGCGGCAAGCAGACAGGCAGGCGACTTCTCCCTCTCCACCACCCACTATCCACCACCACCCTGATTTCTTTCCTCCCACAGTCTGAAGAACTAATTGCTGCGCAACCGACTTGCTATATAATTGAATAACACACATGCCCGAGGAGCTGAACTGGAAAATGATCAACAGTACACACAAGCCATTAGGAGCGATTTTATAGGAACTACGACTTACATTAGTTGCTCTACTTTCCGAGACTAAAGTCATCCAAGCGACGCAGTTATTCGTCGGAAATTCGCGTCGTTACTTATCTATTTCCCAACAAATTTTATCAAGTCCACAAATTCCTCGATAAATTGCCGGTCTATTTATCGCGCGATAACATGTTATGAGGATAAGTACAGGCAATCGTGGTTAAAAATTTAAGAGCTTCATATTTACAATGCACGGATTCGTGCATTTGGAGCATCCATTCTTATACTAGCAACACGAGGAACTTTATTTCTTTAATCGGAGGAATTCAATTAATCTCCTTACATCTTCAAGGGTCGCTATTCCCCATCCATATTGTCAAGTTCCTTGTAAAAAGTCCGTTGTCTAAAATGATTAAACGAATATTGTTGTCAGGGGAAAAGCTAGAAATTCCCTTTGCCTTAACCGATTTCTCCATTTAAAAAAAATTGATTCCAACGGAAAACTAATGGTCAGCCAAAGTAACAAAAAATTCAGAAGTCTATTAGTAAGATAACTGAAAAAAGTAACAATTACAGCTTCTTTTTACTCAGGCGTTGCATTTGATGATTTATACGGAGGCCATAGGTTCGTGACGTTTCGATCAAAGCTCAAGACGGCGAGCTCACTTCTCACAGCAACACTTCCTTCCTAATCAAACTGCAGAATCCAAATCTAAAACTTCCGTCTGCATTTCAAATTCGTCGTTAAGGATGAGGTAAAGCACTGAATGGTCAAATGATCACATTTCGGTTTCCTCCTCCCTTCCACGCAAAAATGCCCAAGGCTTGGTTACCGGAACGCAAACCTGCATGTTGGTCGAGTAACTTCTCTGCCTACAACAACGGCTGAATAAACGCTCACGTGGTTTTGCCGGTAAGATTTGCAGGATAACTGCCAGTGCTTTCGCTTGGAGATGACTAAACCGGGCCAAAGATCATTTCAAATAATTTTCCTCGACTATTAAGATAGGGTAATTACAATAAATTCATAAAAAACTTGAAACAACGATTTCCAAAATACCTTTCAATCCACAAACCGATTTAAACAGTGCACGGTTCCTGGTATGCATGTGGTAACGCATGGCCGAGCACATATGTTACACATGTAACAGCCTTACACACATGGTAATGTTGGTTCTCGGGTTTCCGCGGACTTACACTTGGTAAGTCACAATTATGTAAAGCCATCTCTCGTAGGTGACCAAGTCAAGCTGATGACACTGTATTGCTGCATCTCGGGGATGAATCGAATCTCAATACATAGACATACGTTTTTCCAAGTATATTAACAGTAGTGCTGTGCGAATCAGGGATTTTCATTACGAATCGAATCTCCCAAAAGATATTTCGAATCGAATCGAAATTAACTTTTTTTTAAATTTCGGTAGCGAATCGAATCACCCAAAACAATTCGCTTGCGAATCGAATTCGAATCTAAATAAAATACAAAAGCTTATGCGCAGTTAAAGTAATAAAGATTTTCACAACATTTCAGGGCCTTACAATAACTTATACATCTATATAGTGGCACAAAGAATAGCACAGAATAACATATGGTCGTTTAAATTTTCGTTTCGCGTGAGGAAAACATCGTCTAAACGGACGGCGCACCATTTTTGGAATGAGCGCCATATTTGAATGCATGCAACGATTCGAAGACTATCAGATTCGAATAATTCGAATCATTCGGTTTCGAAATCATCCCGATTCGCAGGCGAATCGAATCGAATTAAGCCTGATTCGAGTCAATTCGAATCGATATCGAAGCATTCGCACAGCTCTAATTAACAGTGAAACATCTCGAGTGAAAGAGTTTCTATGCTACCATACGATTAAATTTTATGAGGGAGCAATGAGTATTAAGGTATTCATCTTGTCGTTCAGTCCAATATACAGTCTATGTGCCATTAATCGTACTATTCGTACATTTGCCTCTTACAACAGCTTATCTTTTCAAAATAAAATTCTAATGTAGTCTCTAATACTTATGACCATAGAAAGATCTCGGTACTTCCAGCCAGAAGGGTTTCCTACGATGAACACCCTGTAGGGCACCATTGTTCTAGCTACAGTGAATCTTCCTGCGTAGTAGCCGAGTTATAAACTAAAAGAGAAGCATTTACTAGTGTGCTCCACCTACTTCTCGACCTGAGTTACGGAAGTTAAAAAAAAACGCGAGGTAAAATTTTCAGAACAACATAGCCTCAAATTCCTTGTGATGAGCGTAATACATTATGATCATGGTTTTTTTTAATTTCTCTATGCCTAACAGCCGAAGCCAATTACTAGGTATTTGATATATAAATAGACGAGCACACACAACCATGCCCAAAGAGGTAAATATCCTATCCAGGCGGGACTCGAACCCGTGACTTTCGGTTTGGCAGGCGAGATCTTTACCCCACCGCCTGGACACAACTATGCAAATATCGCAATAAGGATATACAAAATGGATACATTGTACGTCTGATTCACAACTAAATAAACATGATTCACAACTAATAAGATTCACAACAGATTACTCCACGAATTGATGGCGCTTATTCCATGCACGTCAACGACGGCCGTTAGTTTTAGTTGGTGAAATGAAGGGCGGGAAAGACTGGCCGATAAACTTAATGGTAGAAAAATAACGAGGATTCCTATTCCAGTTTCTCCCTGACTGTTACGAGAATTCCCTGACTTTTCCAGAAATTCAGAATTCCCTGACGATTGCCACCCTGATTTAATGTAAAATATATTGCAGGAAAGAAAGGATTTAATGTAAAATATATTAGAAAACCATATAAAGGCAGTATCCGAATACGAAACACGCATCCAAAATGCATGCGCAGACAAACGAGTGTAACGCATCGTCCAATAAACGATCGCATGAAATGTACGAATGACTTTTTCCTAGAAATAAATACCAATGAAACATGAATTCGGTAAAAAATGTTAATGATTAAGTCAACAAAACCCATATAATGGCCTATTCATGAATACCATGAAGTTTGTCTTCCCTTGCAATGGATGATTTTCAGACATGTTAAAGGAAAACATTCCAAAATATTTTAAGGATTGCAGAAATATTATCTCCGCTAAAATTCAGAAGTCAACTTTTCTCACGACAACCTGGCTTCCTAAAAAACACATACGCGGGCATGATTACTAAAACGATGACCAGGTCTAAGACGCTTATAAAGTAATGATGACATGAGCAACATTTTGAGCAGTAATTACCAATTATTTTGACGTCAGTGAATCGATTACACCAATAATTATAATGACGAAAAAGATTGTATTGGATAGTGCACACGAAGACTCAGCCACATCTAATCGCTAAGGCACGTCATCCATAGCAACGATTTTCCACTAAGATTACGGAACCTGCTCTTCAAGACCGGATTCTTTCTCAAGAACAACGACAGCATAAGGGCCTCAGTCACTCTTTCACTCGTGCAAAGCAAGAAGTCGGTTCCAATGGAGAGCATTCCGACTAGTTATAGAATCGCTAGTCACATGCATAGCCCAAGGCTGACCACCACACATAAACCCGACTTCAAAACCATATCCTCCTCGATATTTTCCAAGACTCGTTTAAACATGTCGGTGATAATATGTGCGCATAAAGCCACTTTTTTGGAAGCGGTGCGGTATTCGGCTAAAGAATGATTTGTTTAAAGTTAAACGATGACGTAAGCTCTCCCATTTTATGCCCCTCAGAACCAATTGGTTGGATCGGAAAAAACCACTGATTTCGCACCTTTCCTCTAATGAAGACAAAACATTCGGTCTTTCTCACAAACAACGGTTGAGTACTTGCTCCCGAGATGACAGGATTCCATTATAAACTAAGATCACGAAGGAACTCAACGACTGGTAACGGAAAAATTCAGTCATTAATTTAAAATAAATATCGTACAATGAAGAAAAAACCATGAAATTCAGACACATAGTGGACGTAAGAGAAAGGATATAACCTTGTCACATGATGGAGAAGAGTCCCTAGAAAAATATACACGTAACTTTGCACATGGTAAGTTTCTCAGCTGTGTAATACCAAATCTTGGTCTACCAATATTACCTATTGCTGCAACGTATTGCACAGTAGAAAATATAAAGAGGAATGGCCTAACAGCCAATCCAAATGGAACGGATGTTACATGTGTACTTCATAAAATGCATATTGTCTTTCAAATATTATTTTCATCTCAAGGTCAGAAATAGAATTAAAGAAGGGATTGTCTCAGTAAGCACGGCAAGTTTAGTGGCCATATTTGCATTTATAAGTGTATAGTGAACAATTATGACGTGTAACGGACGTTACGCTTTTGTGTTACGGAACAATCAACAAAGACTCCGTTCCTCAAAGGTACCTTTCAAAAAGGGAAAAACTACTTGTACTGCATGTTCTATGACCTAAATCTACGTGCTCGATGTATCGTCATTAGGGTGGGAACATGTTCTGATGACCCGAACGACCTTCAATACAAATCTCAAATCCGAACGACTTCATATATCAACATTTTCATTCTCTCTTTGAAGTACCATTAATTGTTTATTATATTATTCAATCACCTATGTTAAATTTATTTATGCACTACAAAGTATTCCACTGCAATAAATCCACGTAACATGCATGCTGTCGATTAATAAATTACACCAGTCTTTCTTCTCTTTTCTGTGTTTCCACTATTTTTTCTGCCTGCCGAGCCATCCAAGGCTTAAGGAAAAGTTTTGCAAATGTTTTACGTGAAGTGTTGTGCTTTATGGAGCGGCGACATGGAAAGTCAGGAGGAGAGTAGAAAACTATCTAGAGGGTTTTGAAATGTGGCCAAGGAGACGAATGAAATTAAAATAGAGTGATAAAGTGAGAAGCTAGGAAGTGGTGGAAAGGATGAATGAGAAAAGGAATATTTTAAGACCAATAAGAAAGAGGAAGGGACACTTCCTCAGGAAAGATTGCCCGCTGAAAAGAATATTAGAAGGAAAGATCGAGGGAAACAAAGGGCGAGGAAGATGAAGAAATAATATGTTTCTTATCAAACGCCATCAATTATCTAATTCATTGTACCCTCTGGAACGAGGAGAGGGTTCGGTTGCAGTTCCCATGGTGCGTCGGTCGGCTGGAAGGCGATGGGGGCATATCGAATACACTCGCGTCCGCTGCTCATCATTATTTCCACGAATATACATTGTGGATTCAAATGTTTGACTCCGCTGCAAAGGCGACGCGGTTTCCTCTAATTTCCGCAAAATGGTTTTCCCCTTAAGTCGTGTGCAAACTTAGTCGAAGGCAGCGCCAACATCATCAACGTATTTAGATGATGTTGTTAGCGGCACTGACAACGACAAAGTTTGCTTTGTCAACTCTTTAATGACCGCTGTTTATAGAAGCTAACATGAACCTGAAGCCGCGTTCACACCTGTCAAAATTTGTGCCGAATGCGTTCGACGCGAATATTTTCGGCGCACACTGAAAATTACTATCACACAATTACATACGCCGAGCGGCGTGTGTGTGTGTTCTCAAGTCGGTGGAGATGGGATAAATAAGCATTCTTGTGGAAGAGGCAATTCACATTCCACATTGAGAACGTGAATGCGGCGCAAACCCATTGGTGTTCGTCAAAAAATCGACTCTGTCCGAATCGTGTGCGTTGGACGTAAAATAAATTCTTGCGGGGCGTTGTCGCGTCGACATTTGCACATACCTATAGTACCCTAGCAGGCATAAATCTCGACGCGGGGGCTTCAGATGGTAATTCCATCACAATTGAGTAGATGCGGGCTACGTGAAGTTTTAAAATGCAGCTGATTATTTTTGCTATCTCCGAATAACTTCGCGGATGTATGGTATCGATGAGTCAGAGTGGCGGCGAAGGAGTTGGCTAAGTTTTCGTGTTTTCGTTGCAAACGTAAAGCTTGGCAGCACCCCTTAGGGGAGGAGACATTTATTGATAACTTTCACTTAACCACAAAAAACACACATGAAAAACACGACCCGAGTTTCAATACATAAATATCACCTTCAGGTGCATAATAAATTCGGGAACTCTCTTAAGGCCGCTTTACACGGTACATTTTATTGTACAAACGAATGTATGAACTGTTTCATGAGGAAAATTGTACCGTGTAAAGCGGCAAATTGTATGATTGTCTGAATGACTTAACGGGAAATAGAACCTGCTCTAATTCCATTCAGTTTCTTGTACATTCTATGATACATTCGTTTGTACAATAAAATGTACCGTGTAAAACGGCCTTTATAATTGGGGGGAAAGGAAAGAAAGGGAGGGGGTGGTGGAAAGGAGAAAAAGGGGGAGAGGTGAGGAGGGGAGAGAGAGGTGGCAGGAGGTATCAATGTGCAACTGCTTCAAGGATAGGGGAGTGGGAAGGGAACAAGCATTCATTGACAACAAACACATCAGGGTCATTAATTTTCCACAGAATTTCTAATTGCTCGAGGACAACGAGCTCACGTGAATTGCTACTACAATGTAGGATTTTGGTTGCAAATGCACCCGAATATATTATGCACCTGAAGATGATACTTCTGTATTGAAACCCGGGTCGTGTTTTTTATGTGTTCTTTTGTGGTTAAGTAAAAGTTATCATTAAATATGTCTATTAAAACATACCACCAAGTACACAAAGATACTGTTTTATTTGTACTTAGGGGAGGAGATGAACATCCACGACGTACGTAATCCATGATTATTACGATGGTATTGGCGGTCGCGATGCTCGTTAATTTCTCTCAGTCCTTGTTCCGCCGCACCGCGAGAAGGAATTCCGGTCGACGAGAAAGCACGGGCGGCTGGCCGGCACTTTGCAATCGATTCCCGACACACATGTTGCGCAACACACATCACCTGCCAGCGGCATTTAGCGGTGCGGGGCGGAGCGAGGAGGAGCCAGAGTGCGTCAACGCTAAGCAACCGGTCTGCCATCCGGCCCGCCGCGCCGGTGGATTTCTCCCGGCCGTGAGCGCGCGGATCTCAACCCCTATTCCCGATGGGCCTCGTTCCGTTACGACTCGACAGGGTAAAAGCTTGGATAATCCGTGGACGTGACGTCACAACCCCCGACAAATCACAACTTTTACAAGTCCCTAATTGCAATTTCCGAGATCAAATACAGCTAAATATGCTTCCATGATCGACGTTGAGTAAAAAAGTGAAATATAACATGACATATTATGAAACAACGTTTAATGCTCAAGTTTTCCATTAAGTTACACTCGGGCCTTTCGCCGAACATTTCTAGGTTGTGACGACAATCTTTCCTCACTGTAGAGACCCGGAAAGTTCGAGACCATGCCGATTAACTCCCATGGGCCTAATTTAGCAAGCATTTGACACGCTCGATCCTGGGATGATCCGTGGATCTGACTGATGAGCCCCCGACAAATGTTAACATTTCAATGACCGTAGTTGAATTATTCAACGCTGTGGCGACCAAATTTTCATCACTGTCGAGACTCGGGAATTCAGACACCATTCCGAATAGCCCTCTACAGCGATGAGGTATACGCCTCCACTAACTTCATCTACATCTACATACTATCCCGCGAGCTGCCGCATGGGCGTGTGGCAAGGGGCGGTAGGTCACCAGCCGTGTAGAGATGTAAGAGTTTTGGAGGTGAAATGGTGACGAGTATTAGGGAGTGTATTTGGAGGAGCTTTTTTTGTCGTGTGGTCGCTTTTTGTGGTCGCTTATTGTGCGCGGAAAGAACGAGTTTTTGTACCTATCTGTTCGGCAGTGTATCTCTCTTATTTTATCGCGTCTGTCAGACCTAGAAATGTAGTGAGGCGTCATGATAATATTCTGAGTGTCGCTCTGAAAAATATCAGTTCTGAATTTATCAAGCACCCTAAGCCTAGCGTGTAGCCTCCGAGTCCCTAGGGGCTCCCACCTTAATCCCTCTCAAAGTTGCGAGACACTATATACACGCTCGTAGCAGTTTTTAACGAAGTGCGCTGCTCTCCTTTGTATTTTGTTATTTTTTTTGTTAAATCTTTATGGCTAGGGTCCCAAATGCTCGCGGCGTATTCGAGATGTGGCCTAACCAGAGCGAAGTAGCATCTCTCTTTGAATCTCAAAGAAGTTTAAAAATTTTAAAAACACACCGATATAAAAGTTAATTTTTTTGCGGTATAATGATCGTAAATGAAAAAGGATAATAAAAATTACAAAACAAACTTCAAAATTTAAAGAAAACATTATGCAACTATAGTTATATTCCCAAGAAGTACGAAAGGAAAGTTATGGCGGAAGAAGATAAACTAGGTATGTTGGAACAATCCAAGAGTCAAAGAAATTCAGAAAAGCACATTTTTATTAGCAGTAATGATAATGGGCAATTTTTTCTGATAAAATAACAATCTACACAATAAAAGGAGAGCTTGATAATATCAAAAGCATGAACAACATCTTAATCTCTTTCAAGGTTAAAATCTTTCAAGGATCGTTGTGCCGTTGTGTCTGAAAATTGGTATTGGAAGAAAGCGGAATGCATGTGCGTCCACTGGTGCTTTCAATAAGTGGTTGTAGGAGGATAATGAAAAAGAAATGACAGACTATAAGGGGACAGGAATAAGTGCTAACACGGCACTGTATGATGAAGCGAATCATTAAGGAGAGAAAAACCTTAACGGGCAGAAAGGGTTGACTCATTCATGAGGAGATATTATCAGTTCTGACAACACCGGCGAAGAAAATATTTAGAGATTGTAATTGGGAAAAGGAGTTGACATTGCTAATGACAAATAATGCACCAAGACCGAGAATCGCGGCGTGGATATTTTGCATGCCGGGCCAATGCGAACACCAGACTTCCTGATTTCCCAGGCAATACTGGAAGAGTTAAGGAAACTAGATGGTATCTACATCTACGTCATACCCTGCAAGCCACCCAAAGGGTGTGTGGCAGGGGGTGCTTCCACACCAGGCATGCATGAATGATATGGTAGAACACCGAAATTACATTGAAACCCGCGCACCACACATGCAACGCGTCAATTAAAAATCTAATAACCAAGAAACATTCTATCGTCAATCGTTCCCACATGCAAGGGGTACAAGGACTACTATTACAGATTCAAAATATCATGCATAAATAAGAACATCTATATATACATCATGCATAAATAAGAACGTAGAGAATATAAAGAGAAGATCTACAGTCTAGCTAATTCACACTGTTCATGACAACGATCACAGCTGTTATGGTCCCGAATGGTACGCGGAAAAAAATTATATTTTATATATATCGGTTCTACAATCTATCTTTCTAATTTTATTGGCGCGATTGGCCATGCGGCCGTAGTACGGCCGCTAAGTGCGGAGGGGTTTAATAGTATGTTTTTTACGTTGTCAGAGAAGTGTTTTTCCTGAAATGAAATTTAGCTAAGAGGTCCAGCCTATAATTAAATCTACGTTGTGATAACGATTCCCATCCCAATTCTTCTAACAATCCAGACACACTAGTAAACTTATCGTAACATCGTTTTACAAACCTAGCCCCTCTTCGCTGCACGCGATCTAATTCCGATATCAACCCCGCTTCATTAGGATCTCATACACTGGCAGCGTATTCCAGATGGGGCAGATGAGGTATAAATGTACTCATATATTATCATCTCCAGTTAAGCCAGAATTGAAAATATATTCATCTGCAGCTAGACAGAGTAGTAATGTTACAGGATTTACCATCGCACATCGTGGCTTCTGGTAAGTCATACTCCATTACAAAGACGATACTTGAATGACCGTTGGGACCGACTTCTAGTTCCTTAAAAATCCTTCCAAGATTAATGTTCATTGTTTCAGGATTGAACCCGAGGAAGTACAAGATACCAATTCTGAATAATAAAGCTATCTCCATATCCGCACTGTAACTAGAAGTGCGACCCGTTTCTCCTTAATATAGCATCTTCTATTGCCAGAAAATACATTCTCAAGGAGAAACTGGTCGCAGATGTAAATACAGTGTGGAAGAGTACAAAGTTTCCTAATTCAAAATTGATACCCTCCAGAGATACCTTAGAAATTACAAAGCCAGGGTAACGTTGTGATCAGCACTTTCAAAATATGTTCTTTCTCTCATCCAAAGCAAATATACATATATACACACACACATATATATATACATATATAAATGCGACCATCTCGTTCGCTGGCATATCTACCACAATTTCCACTATCGCAATAGTCGTGAGGAAAAATACCAGCAAGGCTACTTTTGCTTGGATTCCGATGAAGACAGCGGGGAAACAAACCTTTTCTCAAACAAGTAAAGCTCAGTCTATTTTGTCAAAAAAACTGGAATCAAGAGTCTTTGTAAAATCAAAATTGTGAAAAGAAATTCTGCCATTAAAAGTTTTCCTAGCGTAAAAAGACATGACGTACGCTAATATTACACAGTACAATTCCGAATACATGTCATTATTGCTGTTTTGATTCTGAAGGTGGCCCCATTTTCAGGCAAATGCTTTAAGGGTCACATAAAGCTGACATTATTTATTTTTTAAGTTGTTCTTTAGTAGCTTTTGTACATATAAATAGACGATAAATTTATTAATATTACTAAAATAACTAAGCCAGAGCCAAAAATTAAAGAAAACCATACAAGTATTACGTCAGGCTCGTCCTTCGGGCGAGTCGAGGGAATGCCATTCTAGAGAGACCCAATCATCCAGAGAGCACTTAATTTCCCCTTCAAACAGTCTCGAAAAATCCCACCGTATCATTTTTGCAATTCACGTAGTTCCTTGTCGCATGCAGTCCAAGATGCACCACAACTGTGCACCAAGATTCGGAAACAGTCTTTGCTTGCGACCACCGCGCCAGATTACACGGCATGAGGGAGTGAAACGAAAGAACACCCGAGAAATACGGACGAGTCCTGCAAACGAGCCCTACATAATGTCTGCAGCAGATTCTTTCGCGTGAATCACGCCCCAAAAAAAAGCATTCACCTCCCCCAGAATGCCTAAAATAATTTGAGCCAATAAACGACTTCATGGATAAAGACTAGATATTATTTAACGCTGTACAATGCAAGTCATATTACTTGAGATTTTCCTTTGGGCGTATTCAAACGTATTACTTCGGTTGCAAAGAAGCAAATAATCCTTATGAGGTACAACAATTCGAACCGATCAGACACATAAAGATCCAAAAAAAGTTGTAAGAAAAAAATAGTCACACTAAAACACAGCTGATCTACTTCTTGATGTAAGGTATGTATTAACTTAAATAATTCTTTAATATTAAGAATGAAAATGTGGCGAAAACAGCAAAACAAGTGACCACGTGACAACGGCACAAAATATTTACTCCCCAAGGAGAAAGCCAAAATATTAATGACAGTGGACAACACCTACATTTACATAATACTTACCCTGCGAGCCGCCGCATGGGCGTGTGGCAGGGGGTGTCAGGTCACCAGCCATGTAAAGATGAAAGTTTTTTGAAGATGAAATTGTGACATGAATTATAGGAGTGTATTTAGTGGAGCTCAAAGAACAGGTTCTTGTACCTATCTGTTCGGCAGTGTATCTCTCTTATTTTATCGAGTCTGTCAGACCTAGAAATGTAGTGAGGAGTCATGATAATATTCTCTATGTCGCTCTGAAAAATGTCAGTTCTGAATTTATCAAGCAACCTAAGCCTAGCGTGTAGCCTCCGAGGCTCTCGGGGCTCCCACCTTAATCCCTCTAACAGTTGTGTAACACTATCTGTTCGTTCGTTGCAGTTTTTAACGAAGCGTGCTGCTTTTCTTTGTATTTTGTTAATTTTTTTGGTTAAATCTATTTGACCAGGGTCCCAAATGCTCCTGGGGTATTCGAGGTGTGGCCTAACCAGAGCGAAGTAGCATCTCTCTTTCACTTTTTCATCCGAGGACCTTCCTGTTATACGCTTAACAAAACCTAGTTTCTTTAATGCTGTGCCACATATCTTTTGTGTGTGTAATCCTCACGACAACTTGGAAGTCCGAAAGAAATATATTATTTATTTGAGGATAAACGGCAACATGGACGAAAAAATAACACTGCAGCAAACAAGCAGCGAGCACACTACCTAAGCAGTTCCTAGTGCAATCAAACTATTAAGAGTGCTATTCTGTGAGAGCCGCAGGTTTAATATAGCAAACATTTCTTTTTTCCGAAAGGGAAAATACGAGTTCAATCGGGTAAAAAAAAAGAACAGCGCGACTTCTAATGATACGCGAAGTAAAATCACGTTACGTTTCGACACATCAGAGGAAAAAATTTCGAAGAAAAAACTGTTCACACTCAAAGATAGCGTTGCACCACAGGTATGAGGGAAATAATTACGAATTAAGGTCAGGAAAAAAATAATGACATAAGTGGGGTCTTACAGAGACGTAAAATTCCGCCGCGCGAAGAAAGAATGAATGATGCACTCCGACTCTTCGACGACTGTACACCCAAATTTGTCGACACAACTCTTTTTCCTAGACTGAGCCTTCACATTAAAAAAAAATTTCCGATTGTGCTGTAATCGAAGGATGATGAAGAACACGAGGAAGTAGAGAACCACACATGAAGTCCTACTGCAAGGATGAAATATCCATTAAGAAATGTTAGGAATAAGAAAGACGCTGCAAAACGTCAAAGTGAAGACTTATCAGAAGTAAAGCGATTAACTTTGAGGAGAACGAAGTGGAGAGCCGCAGCTAATCTGTATTCGGATTGATGATGGATGACAATTGTCCTAATAAATTTAAAAATATGTGTATTATGTACCACAGAACGCTAACGACAAAAAATACACCTCTCATTGGACGACCAAATTGCTCATGCAACACATCGATCAGATTCGGATCCATCAGATAAAGTCTGGAATATTATTTCCGTTTCCCTCAGCTGCAGAGAAGGTAGTAACAAAATAAGGAGCAAGCCTCGCAGCGGTCTCATATCCACCATTAGCAATTCCCACCCGATTCACTCGATGCCCTCAGTTGATTCAGTTAGCCGCCGTCGAGTTTGATCTCTCAGGGGAAAAGTATACGAAGGTAAAGAAAAGGCCAACACGTGACACTTTGCGGGCCGTATTTTACCAAGCCTCTGCCTCGTCAAGGTAAAACAAAAGGAAAGACGAGTTTTGCGAAGCGGAATTGCCCAAGTACAGCTCTCGATTTGTTTTCACAGGCTATTGATTGCTTCAAATGGCTCCAACACAATGTTGATGGAATGACGATCCCCGTTACGGCCACGGCAATGCCATGCGAGCGGGGGAGGATTCACACTGACCTCCCCAATGACGTCATCGGGGCACCTCCCTCGATCGAATGACCCTCCACAGGAATCGAAAGAAGAGCGAGACATAAAAAAGACAGATTGGCACTCGTCGTTCGTCGAAGGCGTTTATGATTTAGCAAACATTTAACACCGTCTTCATAAGAAAATGTATTCAATCTACATGTAACAATTTTAATACTATTAATACCTATTTTCAATAACATTACTATCTCACAAATATGCTATTTTTGTCAAATAAACCTAAAAGACCTTTCCTGATCCTGCGTTTCCAATCATGAATATTTAATTTTTCAGCTTAAAGCAACACTCTCTTCAGTGGAACATTACTAAGAGCCCAAAATCATATCCCAATAGTGTAATGCTAGCACATAGTGTTCTATTTATTAAAATCAAATGTTTAGTTTATTAAGGAACTACAGGGCTAAGGAAATTCTACAAAAAGGTCAAAGGTTTGTTCAGAGAGTGCGGCGAAAAGACAGCTGTATTCCATTTGGCTTACATACATACTCATCACGCACTTTCTTAGTAGGCAAAATCACAGAACTATATTATTCCTTTTAAGCTTAGAAAACAAGTTCCCTTTCAATAATTACCAGCATGATGACCTATCGTTGCTTCACATAACCGACCAATAGATATATTTTCATATAAAAATACATTTAGCAACCTGTTTATATTTTAGCGATTTCCTCCATAATGCCGTCAATTCTTGATTTGATATATAAAAATAAACTTTACCTTTCTATTGCAAAGTATGCACGATATATAACCGTAATTTTGCCCAATTCCAAATGCAATACAATACCGACATGAGAAACGATTTTTCCTCTACAGTATGAGTATCACATAGGACTTTAAAAATAATATTATACGCCTTAGTTTCTTGACTAAAGAGGAAAAAAAATATTTCCTCAAGTCAAGGTAAAAGCTCCAACTAATAATGCCCACGACATGGACAAAAAAGTCCCATCTATGTTTAATGCAGGCGTTTCCTCATCCGTATAAAAAGAGCAGTTCATGAGTCCCACTTTCCGGAGCACTCGCACCTTGAGGATGTGGGGAAATAAGCAGACGCCATTGCGAAAACACTCGTCAACATCCAACAATAATGTTGAACTAAACCAGCAGGAAAAATAATTACCAGGCCGCCTACAAGTGACCTGTTCAGCATGTTATTTATCACAAAAGTTATGTTTCAAACAAATCCTAGAAAAAACGAAGTTGATCAGAAATTGACATTCGAATATGATTAGAAGCTACGCAAATTGGTTGACCTCGTAAAACCACCGAGTATTAATAAAAGCAGATGAGTTCGACAGCGCTAAGCTAATGATTTGGGCTTAACGAAATCGTCGCTCATAATTAATGGCTGCACTTTGATAATTCATGTATGGCCGCTGAACTCGCCATGCTTACTGACACCATCCATATTAGTCTATTTTGGGTTTTAAAAGTTGACAAAATTTTTGAAAGAGCATACGCATGTAAAAAGAATCAAAGCAACACTTGTTACATACGGATAGGCAGACAACCGTCGCGATGGCGACAAACCATAGCAAGGAATCCCGTTTGGAAAACGCCGCCTCCAAAGGAAACGAATAGTACCAAATCGAAGAAAAAAAACACTTTTCTGCCGTGCGACAGGCTCTTCGGGTCACCCCGCGGGGTAAAAACCTCATGAAGCTCTCGCTTATCACAGGGACGGGTACGTAGTGCGAAAAAGGGTAAAGTGATGGGAAAGGTTAGAGAAACACAGCCTCTAGGAGGCCGACACTATGAGGCGGATTGCCGTCAAAAGGACGACAATGGGCCCCCGCCTTCCCCTAGTCCTCGTAGCCGTTGGGTTCCCCCAACAACGTTACATGAGTCCCCGCCAGTCTCGCTTGCGCGATGACTTCCCACACACCTGTTGAGAACCTGCGAAGCCCATTACCCAAATTCTTGGGATAGGGTGTCCGCCGGCTCCCTTTATGGGTAGACGTCGTGTGGTCTGCCGGAGTAAGTCATCGGATCGGGGTCCCGCCGGACCAATGGATGGTCGAATCGGACCAATGGATGGTCCAAATGTGAGTCCCTTCACCTCAGAACTCTCTGCCCACCCATCTAATAAGACCGTGTGACAGGCGTTTCGGGTCTCCCCGCGAGGTTAAAAACCCTCCCCCCGGTCTGGAAGCGTTTGCTTGTCACCGAGGAGGAAAGTAGTGGGAAAAGGAAAAGGGAAAGAGAAGGGAAGGTTAGCGAACCACAACCCCTGCGAGGCCGACACCATGAGGCGGATTGACGTCAAAAGGACGACAATGGGCCTCCGCCTTCCCGCAGTACCTACTCGTATCTGTTGGGTTCCCCCAACGTCAGACGAGTCCCCGTCAGTCTCGCTTTTGCGAAGACTTACCGCACATCTTTTGAGAACCGTAGGAGCCCGTTGCCCAAAAATTGGGATTGGGTATCCCCCGACTCCCTTTACGGGTAGACGTCCAGCGGTCTGCCGGAGTATGTCATCAAATAAGGGACCCACCGGACCAATGGATGGTCAATTCGGACCAATTATGGTCAAAGCGTGAGACAATGAAAAAAGAAGAAAACTGGACGCACTCTCGAACCTGGATAAGTTTCAAGCGCGAGCACTCGCCGTCGACGACATTGAAGGAGGCCGTCGTCACCCGCGGGCAAAAGGGGAACCCGCACCCACTTCGCACATTGCTAAGACGATGCAAAGCACTTTCGCTCTTTCTCCTCTCTCTCACCACGACCCCCTCGGCCGCCACGCCACTCCCCTCACCTTTCCCCCCATTACGCTCCCTCGTCCACCACCCCCGCCTCCTCCCCTCACACGCCACCTCGCCCCCCACACACACACTTAACAACGCCACGACGCAAATGAGAGATCCCCGACTTCACAACGGCGGACGTTTTTAGAAAATGGAAAGGGATCGGCAAACGCAAGAGGGTGGGCATCCATCCAATCCACCCTTTTGAATGCTGCATATGGAGACCAAGGCCGCCGACCAATACGCTTACCTGCTTACATATCTGCATCTACGCTTATACAAAGAAAAGCGGCGGGATTCGTTAAAAAAAGAAAACTTAAGGCTGGGACACAATCAACGTGTACGAGTAACGTGAGCCGTTAAGGGGAATACGCGAAAAGATGGCCGACGGGAAAGTATAGCGAACGGACACATTCAACGTGTACTATGGGGAGTACGTGTACGCGAGAGATGGGAAACTTTCATCTCTTCCCGTGTCCCGTACACACGGAAAACCAATCAGAATAGTAGTCCTGAGAAACCGGGAATGGGAGCCATCTGTCGGCAGATTCATCCAACTGCTGAAGATTGCTCTTGGCGAAGACAACTTATTTACTTCCACACCTGTTTACCTTAGCTGCGCCTGCGTTAGTCAATTGTTACTCCGGGCCGCGTTAACGTCGATTGTGACCGCTAACTTGCGTTCCCCGTCTCCCGTTGTCCCGTTAACGTCTCGCGTCACACGTACACGTTGATTGTATCCCAGCCTTTTTACGAGCGAGCATTCCGGCTAGCAAACAAAAAGTTCGGTACTTTTGAGAGAGGTTTAAAACAAGGGATCTTTTTTTCTTTCTCGCGCGGAGACATCATTTTAGCAAAAATGAAAAAAAGCAAATACAACAAATAACCCGAAAATAAAAAAGGCCATGAGTCGAAGTTTTTTTCATGACAAACGTCCCAGGCATTCACTATAAATTTGGCCTCAAACATTGTCAAATACTTTTTTCGCCGACAGTATACACTGGGCTAAGATAATTCGAAAAATTTCAATAACGCAAGGCTCTGGGACACACGAAGGAGGATTCAATTTTAACCACGCATTCACTATACCACAAAAACCGATACGCCCGATCGAAAACAAAAGAAGTACGTTGCCGAAGTGATAGGCGCAAAATTTCCTTTTTCTCAAGCAACAGCGGTAGCAACGTACAACAAAAACAGATCCAGACCCCGCAAACATACGACTCACTTTCATCATTTCGACCTTTGACCTAATTCCTTTTTTTTCACGGTTGGTATCCCCTGCCACCGGCTCGCATGGTGCAGTATGAAGATGGACCGCAAGAGCAGACGGAAGGACTTGCTGCGAGTGTACATGGGACAAAATCCATTGATTCGCGATCGTACATTGAAATTACGGACGCCTAGCCGTCGTTCTTTCTTGGTAATGAGTTTTGCCAGGAACAAGGAGATTTTAAATCTCGGTTCAGGGAAAATAGTTCTGAAGTCATTTTCCTTATTCAATTAGGGGTGGTCGTATCTATCGATACAGTTAGGGCACCAAGTAATTCCATCTGGCTCACTCGGTTCCTCTCCGCCTGTGTATATCTTGTTAACTGCTGACATACTTCCATCCTAGTTCATTCTATTCCTAAGTTACATCGTTTTTCTCGTCACAGTTTTCTTTCAATCAGACAGATCTCCGACGAACATCAATTTCACATTCAAGTATTTCACCAACGGTTCCCTATCCTAGTTGCACATTCTCACAGCAGTCTTTCTGAACACCTTCTTCGGATTTCTCAAGACAACAAGACGCTGATAAACAATATCCTTGAAATGGTTTACCGCTGGATACTGGATCAAGTATGGCCTGTATGTTCACGTGATATTATTTATTTATTTTCACTGCCCCGAATACAGCACATTAGGCCATTTTACGTCGGGTGAACAACAGTAACAACGGACGAGACACAGACACCCATGTCCTGGGTAGTTTATATTCTACCCAGGCGGGACTCGAACCCGCGACCCTCGGGTTAGCAGGCGAGGACTTTACCCCGCCGCCACCGGTATCAAAGAGTCTGGGTTTCATCAATTGAATCACGCCGTCAATAAGTTGAAACGAGCATAACTAAGTGGACCAGTTATCACTATTGGTTATAATAAAGCGAAAATATACATTCAGTGATCATAAAACCGAGCCTAGACCAAGTGTAGGCAATGAAAAATTTTCTGAAACCTCCACGGGAATCGAGAGGGAGGTCTAAGGCCAGATGCAGCGAGTGATGAGTAGCGGACAACGTGCGAAGAGGTCGGCGCCACAGATGCGGCGGAGGTTTGTCGGAGTATGCACTTCGGCAGCAGTCCCGCTTATCCGATAACCAGGAGTTAAATCGGTGGGAGTTCATGCAGTAACCACAGAGTGTGTGGGTACCGATGACGTTAATCGAAAAGAGACCGCCGCAAAAAATGAAGTGCGACTTCGAAAAGTCATATATAATTCAGGGTTGCTATAAAACAGAGATTAAGAAATTCCCGATTTTCCAGGTCAAAATTTAAAAATTGACGAATGAAAAAAATTATAAATTTTTCATATCTAGGTCTCTTCAGATATTTCACACGGAGCAGCCTGAATGCTTTCTCAACTATTTTCGCAAATAAATTTTTTACTCACCGTAGAAATTCAATAAAATCACAAAAAACACTTTCCTGCTTTTTCTTCGATCGGTATGAAAAAACAAGTCAAATGAAACACTTGTGCGAGCATATTTACTTAAGTACGGAGAATTTCAGTCATATAAATCAATATTTTTGCGTAATTAATACTACAATGTACACTTCTTGCGTCTTACAGCTGATGAAGTAAAGAAAATAACATTCGCATGCGGTTTCTTTCCTGACAGAGGAAAATACTCGCACGAACTATATTAAGGTAGTTCGAGCGAAATATCATTTTACCTAGAAATCAATACATTTGGTCTCATTTTACAGAAAAAGATCTCACCCTTCTAATAACACCAAAAATTCAATCCCTTACCGCATTACTTTCCGAGATATTTGCCAAAAAATACCAGCCCTTTTACATGGGAAATGGAACGTGTATGCACTCCAGGAAGACATTATTTACAAAATGAGGTATTTCTAGCACTAAGATGTCGTAAAAAAACTAACAGCGTGTATTTTGTATGTTTTCTTAACTATATTTAGACATTAATGATGTTGCCACCGGAGTAAATTCTTCGGGATATCAAAAAGTCTTCCGTTTTGAATGAGTTTCAAACGAACCGCGTGAAAAAAACGAGTCAAGTTAAAGACTTATTTAGATATTTTCATTTAATTACTTACAATTGCTGTCATATAAAACTATATTATTGGACCATTAATAATGCAATATTTAATTGATGCGTTCTACACCTGATGAAATAAAAACGTATTATTTGAATATGGTCTCTATTATGACTAGGGAACAAATTCGCTCGGACTACCTTAAAGCCTCGTCAGCACAAGTCGCACAAGCGAAACTCACGAAGAAGCGAGGAGCGCGGGCCACACCAATATACTTCCCTCTCGCTCCGTGATAAACCACGGGGATCCGTGGGTCGTCGACCCTTGTCGCCGGTTAATATACGGAGGCGGAGGAAAAAAATATATCGACGGCCGCGGTGGTTGAAGGCGGCTGCTCGCTCGCTGCCTACTTCTGGGGGTCCTTATAGGTGGCCCAGTGCATATGCTAATACATTATTGAGCGGGTGAGGGGGCGGTGGTGCCACTTCCACATGATCTCTTTCCCGTCTGCTCCCCCTTTCGCCCTTTGACTCGACTCATCCGGTGGCAGGGCAGTCGTTTTATTCAAAGGCGACCGGAGGAGGAGAGGGGATGCATTATGCGGGAGAAGGAGAAGGGGGGGGAGGGGCAGGGAGGGAGGGAGAATCATTGGAGCACATTAAGGTAGTCAGAGCGAGATAGTTCCCAAGTCATAATAGAGACCATATTCGAATTATACGTTTTAATTTCACCAGTTGTAGGACACACCAATTAAATAATGCATTATTAATGGTGCGATTACATAGTTTTATATGACAGATTTTGTAAGTTATCAAATAAAAATATCTAAATAAGTTTTTAACTTGACTCATTTTTTTCGCGGGGTGCGTTTGAAACTCCTTCGAAACGGAAGGTATTTTATTATACTCAAGAACCTAATGCGGTGGCAATATGATTAATTTTCAGAAAATTGAGAAAACATACAAAATACACGCTGTTAGTTTTTTTACGACATCTAAGTGTTATAAATTCCTCATTTGTTAAATAAGTTATCTCTGGAGTGCATACACGTACCATTTCCCATATAAAAGGGCTGGTATTTTCTGGAAAATATCTCGGAAAGTAATGTGGTAAGGGGTTAAATTTTTGGTGTCATTAGAAGGGTGAGATATTTTTATTTAAAATGAGACCAAATTTATTCATTTCTAAGTAAAATGATTTTTCGTTCACACTACCTTAAAATGGAAGAAAGAGGAAAGGACACAACGAAGTGAACAACACAGCTGATGAGACTGGCATTGTGCGCCTCCACGCGTCGTCCTCACGGAATTTTCATCGGAGGTGTGATACGGGGAGATGGAGCGACATTTTTCCCGCTGTCCGTCCAAGATGAAATATATTGATTTGACTTGGAAAGAGATGAAAAGAAAATATTTTTTATCACGATCGCATGATTTAAACAAAGCCCTTGCATCGTGGATTCTTCGGTCACGTAATTCACTCACTCAAACGGCATTGGACGAGTTTACTGGTAGCCTGCATTTTTTTTCAAATGTGCGAGTATCTAGGTCAGGGGTCGAGGCAATATAGAGACCACATTTGATTTCTTCAGCAGCTTGGCGAAGCAAGATGGAAATATGGGTATTAACGGCGCAAAAATATTATTTTATACGACTAAAATTTTCTGCGAGACGAAAAAATGTGTATACCTTGTAATGTATTCACTGATAGTACTTGTTCCCAGTTTTTATGTCTTTTTTGGTACTCGTAATTTTGATAGCAAAAGTTGTATAACCAGCATATTGGCAGCAGACAACAATAGTTTTAATACCATAGCATTAAAAAACCAGAATATTATTGGTCACCTGCAGCAAGGCTCTGACGCGGGTAAAACCAATATAAGCCACGCTTCGGGAAGGGGGAGAAGTTTGGGGAACGATGCTCTAACAATCCGAGTAGGATAGGTTTTGGAAAGGAAGTGGAAGGAGGGACGTATTGGAGGACAGCTAAAGCCCCGTTCACAACAACTTAACTTGACTTAACTTGGGTTAACTTGGCGCGACTTAGGAGTTGAGTCCGTGAGAAAACAGCACACTGGTTCACAACAGCTTAAAGGGGCTTAACTCGACTTGGCGTAGTCTTGGAGTTGAGCATTTCTTAACTTTCTCATAATTCTAGCCAATAGCAAGGCCTGGAATACTATCGATAGTGCGGAAGTAATCGATTTAGAAATATCGATAAGGCCCATCAACCGATTGTAATATCGACTTCGAAAGTGGCGTGCTGTGATTGGTTGGAAATTTCAGGCCCCGATTGGCACTCGGGAACAGCTTAAGCCAAGTTGTTGTGAACGGGGCTTAATGTACGTTTTGACGAATGGGACAGACGCTGAGTTAAGCTGCCCCGTGGTATATTCAAAAGGTTTGTTTGATTAGTGAATATTAGTGCATGGCAGTCTTTGTATGGTGCACCGTAGCATCGTGACATCCGAGAGTCGGCCGTAACAACTTGGACCACACAGCCCGGAAAGTGAATTTATATATTTGCATAAGTTGAAGTCACCAATATTTGAGATTTGTAAATTGGACACCAGATTAATAATTCTAAAGCATTCATGTTCAATGAGGAGAAATAAATAATTAAATATTGTTAAAATTTAAAAAGGGATCAGAGTAATAATAAAAAAGAACGTCACATAAACCCGCATGCTAACCTAATTTGCCTAGGTAACATA
This sequence comes from Ceriagrion tenellum, assembly GCA_963169105.1. Classification (NCBI taxonomy): domain Eukaryota; kingdom Metazoa; phylum Arthropoda; class Insecta; order Odonata; family Coenagrionidae; genus Ceriagrion; species Ceriagrion tenellum. The sequence continues at coordinate 138,909,802 of OY720639.1, read as the reverse complement.
AAATTAATAGAATAATCCCTCAAAGGACTCCGCGGAGATGAAAAAGGGTAAGAACGGGGTGAGAAGGCAGGCTTCCGGAGCTAGACTGATAGGACAACGCTCGTCAATAGCCGTTTCCGTAGTAGAGAACGGCAGTCATTTATATTAAATTACATTTCTAGCACCAACAACTTGGGGCAAAAAGGGAATTTAAATTAGATTACCACCTTACTTTACTCTTCGATTAGACTCATTGTTTGAATACGCCGTCACAACAAAAAGATTTTTTACAATTGCGTAAAAACTACTACTACGGTAAGTAATGGACTAATTTTTTAAAAAATAGCATTGAAAACATAAAAACACCTCCCTATTAAATTTCTGACGAGGTCTAGGCGTTAGAATGATCTGGTTCTTTGAATAGGCTCTCTGGAGTGCATCTATGTAACAATTCCCATGCAAATCCCTGGTATTTATAGGCAAATACTTAAAAATGTGCTGCAGTAAGTGGGTGATCACCTGATATATTTAGAAAGTTGAGATGTTTTCCATCAAAATGATTCCAAATTATTTATATTCCATTCGTCCGAGACTAAAACAGAGCAAATAGCACAAAAAGATAATAATCAAAAAGTATAGGGAATGCGTTAAGTACGACGACAGACGTGTATTTCCGTACGTTCTCTCCTAGTATGTACAGTCCGCGTATTAGCCTTTCGTTCATACTCGATGGTTAGAAAATAAAAATAAAAATTCGACGACCTCGAGTATCACCCCATAGCACTGTTATCGAGGTCGCGATTAAAATATTATCACAACCGTCACGGAAGGGACATGAGGAGTCGGGAAGACTCAAAGTCTCGGCAACGACATGCAGCGGACGCAAGTGACACTATGATGCACTGCACCCGCGGAATACTGACAAGTCGAGCGATCATGTCCAAGCGGACTTTCCCGTAATCGTTCAGGTGGCTGGAGCAGTAATCGCGGTCAGCGAGTGCACATTTCCATAGCTTGTTAATAAAGTCGAAAGAAAATACTAGGAGCTCATTTCATTCAAGTAAATTTGTTCATATGCTGGAACTTACAAACAGAAATGGAAATGATACAATAATTGTTTCCTTTTTCCGAAATTGAAGCATCTTTTGACAACATTTATCGGCATAGTGTTCGGAATTTAGAGAAAATTATACTGAAAAGTATTTTTTAATTAGACTCGGGGCGCACCTTAATATTTGTTAGCAACAATGATAAAAATAATAAATGTATCATTTCGCGTCAGTACGCGCGAAACTGAAGTATTAATAAGTTTAAGTTGTGTGCCATAAGGGTAGTAGATAAAATTTCGTTGAACTGCCACAAAAACAAATGAGTACGATGCAATTTTTTCACTTTAATCAATAGTTATCACTCACGAGAAAACGAGAACAAAGTTTCATGTTAATCTGTTCATCGAAAATATTCGCTCCGACGACCTCAAAAGAGATATCCCTCCATTCCGAACCCCAATCAGAGGACACCAGCTGAAGGATGGATTTCACGCCTTTTTCCGTCGCAGGCCACACGTTTGAAGCTCAAGAAGCCCTTAACGTAAACCTGGTGATAATTTTTGGCTTTGCTCACCACGCACTCTCGGGTATCTGACACGTTTTAGCATTGGTTTTCACATCGGGAAAATATTTAGTAGGGGCTAAACGTTTTATTCCGCTTCATCTCATAATTAATAATTAAGCTGTAGGAATGACGCTAACATCAGTATTTATACCTGTATAATACATTCATTGTATAGGTACGAATATATAATTCTTTCGTTAATGATGAGTTTTTATCACCTAAAAAACAACGGATGAAATCCATAAGAATTTTTTCCCTGAGATGACAATAGATGCATTACTTTACTACTTGACGCGATCAGGCCCAGTGGACCGCGCGATGTCAGGACCAAGGCTCTTCACTTTACTCTTCTTTTGGCAAGTTCCCTCCAATCTTCCCAGGCTTCTATTTGCTGTGGATCCCCTCTTATATTATCCATCCATCCTTACTTTAGTCTTCCCCTTGGTCTTTTCCCCTTCGGGCTCATGTAATTTGCAAGTTTAGGATATCGTTCATCTTTCATCCGTTCCACATATCCTATCCATTCCAATCTCCTGCTTCTTAGTAATCCTACTATGGTGTTATCTCGATAAAGGTCATATAGTTCCTGATTATGTCGTCTTCTCCATTCCCCTTTTAATTCGTCTGGGACTGGCCCATATATTTTCCTAAGTACCCGCCTCTCAAATATTAAGAGTTTGTTTAGATCTTGTTTTCGGATGCTCCAGCTTTGGCAATAGACACATTACACGTTGAATATTCAGTCCCTGCACTGCAATATTATGAAAACCAAATGATGGTCAATGTGATCATCGGATGATCGAATGTAAGACTTGATCTGATCTAATCGAACAGGATTCATTATCAACGGAGGTTATTGTTATTGCTATTAAAAAATACACGGAGTCAAAGGGACAAGAACAGACAAACGGGATAATTATAATCCTTTAAATGAAGTACTAGCCTCGTCTTTCCTTAAATAGCCATTATTTTCATTCTGAGCAGGCCATACAAAATTAGATCACCTGGTGACACTCACCTCCAACCTTGAACGTTTTAAAGGAAAACGAATGAAATATATGACATTCAGCAAACGGAGTAAAGACCTGAATCGACAAGTAAGAGATCTGGACCTCATGCGCAGCTTCAACTTAAAGTTATCACCATCCTTAATCGCTACAATTGAACGCTACACAGTACCCTGCGAGCCTACTTAAAAGTGTTCAGCATGGGTTTAACCTTCACTTAGTATTCCCTTCGTAACGTTCAACTTTAGAGCCAGAAATTACATATGCAACACTTAACTTGTACTCGCATGCAAATGAAATATATTCCCAAATTTAAAAAAATGTAAGCATACCGTAAGATATATTTAGCACGATTAAGGCACTTTTTTAGCAGCTCATAAATATGCAAGTGCGATTATGACACATGAAACACACTAGGGAGATTTCGAGAAGGAAGTCCAAGAGGGAAGGTGAGACAGCGCGTCCCCGACTGTGAATCCATCCGAAGAAGAACGCAACATGACATGGAGGCTGGAATTACAGCGTGAATCAACTGCAACCCGCGTCTTCCACGAGGAAATGGTAAGGGAATAAGCAAAGATCGGAATGCAAATAAATCCGCTAAAGGCGAAGGACTGAACTACACTCATCGCTCAGTAAAGATTCTCACAGTATAAGAATCAAAAATAAAAGACCCAATAACTTTGCGTTGTGGCATTTTAAAATTTTAAACCACCTGCAAACTGCTTATCGCCACAAGGAAGACGCATTCAAATTCAATTCATAAAGGGTAGAGTAAATAAGACTTCACTTCTATCGCCACAAGCCGATGCTCGAAAAGGAATGTGTGTTGACTTATCGCACTCACTAGCAAATCAAACAGATGAATCTGCAGCTTTGAATCCTAGTTTATGTTCCGCTACATCCGTTGAAAAAAGCGATTAACTTTTAATTTCTTCCAAACTTTAACACAAACTTGTAATAAAATAACAATTCGTGAACCCAAAGGAAACGGTTTTCGTTTCTCCGCAACTGAAAATGACACCTATGAAAAATTACCTAATCAACCACGCATGGCCACGGCATGGAATGACTGGGACCTCAGATCTCCAGCTACCAAAAAGAACGGCCTAACATAAAGAACCAAGACGAAAACATAAACATGACACAGATTTCACAAGCATGAATTAAGTTGGTCGAAAATTAACCAAGAGGGATTTGTAATATATTTTATCATTTTATTAATAACTGAAAAAAATAAGAATATACTGCCATAAATCAGTCAGAATTATTTCCGGTATAATTTTGCTTTCCATTTGTTTTTCGTAAAAATGGCTTAGGACTAGGATACAAAAAATGGCTTGTCTATCCAATGCTCCAAACTTTTCCCGGGATAAGCCATGTGAATTAAATCGATACTACGAGCAAAATTACGGGAAAACGTGTGATTCCGTCACATGAGCATGGAAAGAACGATTCCATAGAACAGGCGGCAAGAAAAGCATGGATCCAAATTCCATTTCACGATGGATGCAATGTCATGGATTCAAGTGAGAACGTAACGAAGATGAGCGTGAGGAGACAACAGTCGAAGGTGCCCGGCCGCATGAACGCCGAGGACGAGGGAAGAACAGGGTGTCCAGCAGCTGGGCATTTGAAAATTCTCTGAGATTTCCAGGTTTTCCACACATAATTTTTATTTTTCCAGAGGAAATCATGATTTTTTTCTAGTTAATTATAAGAGAATGTTCGGTATGTTTTATGGGTGATTAAACGTAAGGATTATTTTTAAACTCGCATATTTGGAGGAAAATGAACACAAAACTTTAAAATAGTTTGAGAGAAAATCACATCACCACCGTTTCTTAGATTTAAACAATGTCATACTGGTGCTCAGGAACAAGGTTATATTGCAGCCAGACTTTGTTATGAATAGCATTGACATATATTGATTAACAATTTAAAGAACTGAATGAATGGTTTTTTTCCACATTTTACTAAATGCGACAATGCAAGGGAAATTTGACTTCACAACTTGCCGATAAAGACACGTTCTTTACGCCACTGATTTACAGACTATGACCAATAAGAACACAATGTACCTGTATAGAAAACATCGTATACCTACTTTCGGTGATTACAGTAATGCAAAATGCGACAACGCAAGGGAAATTTGACTTAGCAACTAGCCGAAAAAGGCACATTGCCTCCGTCACTGTTTTACATATTGACACCACAGAAAATTCCAGAGTCAATTCGATATTTCCCTGAGATTTCCAGGGAAAATAAAATTCCCTGAGATTTCCCGGTCTTCCCAGTTTTCCAGAGTGCTGGACACCCTGAAGAAGCAAATGCGCCTCTCTTCTTGAATCGGCGAACAACAGCCAGCAGAGCCGGCTATCCATCGCATCGCATGGGTGGAGGGAGAGTGTGAGGGAGAGAGAGGAGGGGGGCACATTGATGGAGGAGGGGGAGTACCCTCAGAGAGAGAGAGAGAGGAGTTTGGGGTGGGGGTCATTTTTCCCGCGAGAGGAGGACAACCGCACGCGCGGCTCTGAATGAAGGGACGAATGGCAAGGACGTCTGGGGATGGATTAATGGAGACACGCGGGAGATGAGACGCTTCGTTTTTTTTCTGTGACGTACACACCGCACCACCGCAGCTCCGACATCTCTTTCCGCGACGGACTTGAGGGACGCGACGCCGCGCCGTCCGCTCGCCTCGAAGGCGCAGAGGACTCGCGAAAAATTTGAAGAGCAAAATTCCACACACTTTCTTTCGATGCAATGCTCGGCGTCCAATTCACGGAGAGGTTTCAATTCTGGGTGTCGTAGTTGGCGCGCATCGGAATACATCAGCGTATTTAAGCGCACACGAACGACGATGCAGGGAACGATGTGCGCAGGCGAAATTTTTTTAACCCGCCGGCCGGTGTGAATGAAAAACAGTGGCCGAATGCTTTCTGTTAAGTTGTTGAATTCGTATAAAAGAAGATATTAAATACTTAGGAATTCTATCACAAAGCAATAAAAAAGTTAACGATATGCACTTCTTTGCTGAAAATTAAAAAAATGACAACATTCACGGATGCATTTATCAATATTCCTTTGTTGTTTAGCTCACATCAAATATGCTTCCAATATCTTTCGAAGGGCGATTATCCTGTAACGAACAGAAGGCAAGTACTATAATTGTGTTGAGCAAAGATTAGCGCACTAGAGAATGGAAGACACATTTTTAGGTCACAGAGACACCTTGCTTCTAACAGCCCCGGCACATATCATGGAAACGGCATATTTTGAAACAAATCCCACCTATGAACCCATGAGTTAAACTAATCGCGAATCAGTAAGGGAATGCCTACTATGCAAACAAATGAAGAAATTATGGGAATATTAAGGGGATACTATGAGAAGATAGAGCAGGTAAATACCTTTATCAATCAGTGGCGAGAGATTTTGAAGACCGTCTCAAGACAGAATAGAGGCTTGAGGATAAAAAAGAAGAACAGAAATGCAAATAAACATCCGAATCTCTCCACCACTATCACTACGACTTCAAAGTTTTCCTATGCAAACATTATTGTTGTTTTGTTGGTAAACAGTTGGTAAAAAAGATGTTATTTTATTGGTAAACAGACATATCTCAGTGGTCAGAGAGAGGGGTGCAGGAGCCATGGTGGAATGTCAATGCGTATGATCAGGGAATACAAAATTATTGTATTGCATGGAAATAACAATGGCTTACTAAAAAAAGTAGCTATGCTGAGAGAGGTGGACGAGCCGAGTCAAGGCGTATAATCACGGATAAAGAAGGCACACTTTGAGAGGCAAATGAGGGCTCAGAACTGACGAAAGATGCCACAATTTCACAAGAGCATCTAAATTAGGGACGGATGTCTTAATGAGGGCGAATGCTGACAATGGATACCTTATTGTATATACCTAACGAGGATAAAAATTGTGCATAAGTTACCTAATATTACCTCTATACAAAGACATTCATAATAAACGAAAAGACTTTCGAGGCTGATGATAACAAGGTTGGTGTGGAAGCGGCAGCAAAACAACTTAAAGAAATTTAATATTAGCCCACGATAATCACTCGAATGTTACTACCGATACGTGACTCGTTTGAACGAGTTTGAAAGTGAAACGAGTTTGAAAGCTCACAGCTAATATGCGACTGCAGAGAACCGGCCGAATGTCAACGCACAATCAAAATGACTTAATGGTGATAACGGATCTGCTCGGAAGCGGTAATGTGTCTGCTTTTGGAGCGAAAAAAAAATGTAAAGAGTCTATTCTTCCGAATCAAGGGAAATCAAACATATCGGCCAAGAGGACAAGTCAAGGGTAAAGTTAACTATTAGAAAGCATGCCGACTACCAAAGTAACTCGATGACGAAATACCAAATCGTTTTCAATGTTTGTTTTTAAAAACAGCAGGCACCCTGTCGATGTCAATATCTCCACCAAGCACCCTCACGGGAGTGCGCTGTGCGATCAGGAATGCATTTCTCCTTACGAACACTTCAAATACATTTGCACACCTTTTACAATATCTATACGGTTTCTATCTTCAGTTGTGATTATGTAGGTGAAAAAAATTGCGTAGATTTCGGACGCAACTAAGGAAATATGAATTAAGATGGCGTACATATTTACCTCATACATCCGACAAAAGCTTTCTCGCTTGGAAGTTTTTCGGAAGTGGATAAACTTTAATTTATCTAATTAAGACGTACGAGTTGTAATAAAATAAAATCGCAAAATGTCGGTACAACCCAAAAAATAGAAATAGCCACTAAATGCCACAAAACATTGGTTAATTAATGGTTGAAAAGCAGCGCACGTAGTTTCCCAACGTTTGTTCCCATTTAAATTTAAAAAGTTTGCGATTCCGAATATATCTCCATGCATCCATTTTCCTCTGTCGTCTCATGGTGGGTGTGAATACAATTACACCAATCATGCCCCCAACATTCCTGCCATATCCTGTCACACGGGCTGTCTTGCACCGTAAGCGAATACTACCGAGACTGTTAAATTAAGACAAGTCACGCCGTAGGTTTTCCCGGTGAATGATATGAATGAAGCCTTCTCGGATGTGCCAACTAGTTATGCTTTCCATAGCCGACGTTTCGACAATCAACTCGCTCTTGGCGTGTGTGCATTCGAAGAGGGAGTTACCCGTCGAAACGTCGGCTGTGGAAATCCGAGCCAGGATCCACAGAAGCCGAGAAGGTTTCATTCTCGCGACAAGTCACCCACCGAGATGGAATACGAGGGCATGATATTGAAGTTCGATGGATGACGGGCGACCCTCGGATGAGGAGTTGGTCACCAATCACTAAACACGATAATAATTCCCTCATTATTACATTTTTCGAGGATAGAGAGGCTGTCCGCGCTAGGCGTGGAGGTCGCGGACTCAGAGGCAACTCTCGCAACAGAGGCGGAAAGGTCGAGGAACGGCAAGGCATCCAAAAATAAATATTTTTTTCCGGGTCACGGCCTCACACGACGAATATGAAGGCTAGAGAAACATTCTGCAGCAAGAAATTTCCAGGGTCCGCCACAAACATCAAGGAATCAATTAAATTCTTGTCACTTCAAATTGTTTCGTTGGACAATCCAAAAACGATAAAGGGAAATACGCTAATAACACCGCATATAATCGCGTTTGAAAATCAGATGGGTTATAAAATGATATGAGAAACTTTTTCCAATGAAACAGAAGTAGAAAAGAAAGATCACCATCGACCATACTATGCAACACGTATATAAGTAACCGTATTTGTCCGTGGAGTAGAAACCATTGAGTACATTCTCTTCAACCGCGTGCGACATTCTAACACCGTAGGATAGGGTGCGCCGTTTTCTTAAGCCACAGATGTTTTCCCATATTAATGTGGTAGATGGACAAACCACCCAACATTGTTTATTGCAACAAGTTGCTGTTTTCGCTTTTGCCATAAGTTTCGCTTGCGACTTGAACTGACCCAACCGTGTTAACAAACAGTATCTATACACATAAGTGGTTTATTAACAATTAGGATTTTATAAATGCATTGGAATACTTATTTTATGACAATGAACCTTGTCTAGTAAAAGATAAATGGCGATCTTTTACCATACCACACAATAGGGGTTGCTGTGCACAAAGAATTACATTGGATTAAGACAGCTCGTGTATTACTCGGGCGCAACAATGAACCACCAAGCTACGGACGAAAAGGAGACAATGATAAGGATTTTGTGGAAGTGAGCCAATCGTGAAGTAATTGACCTTGAACGAAAGTTTCTCTTAAATCTAAACCACACTTTTGACGGCTACAATCAGAACAGAAGTTTTTTAAATAATACAAACAGTATCATGGATACATATGTGGTAAATAAAGGCATTACTAAATGTAACAACATGTACTAATGTCCAGCGAAATAAATTATACATATCCAACAGGATATTACTGATAATATTTCAACACTATTGTACACGTTAACAGAGCTCCGTAAACAGGAAGATATTTAATAAACGATGCCTAGATTATAGTAGGGAAGGCAAAGGCGTACGAAATGAGTCATTTATAAAAATTATGCGCATTTACAACACGAAAAAGTGTAATCTTCGAAGTGTGTCCTGCCGATTGACGTCCAAATCAAAGCCAACGAGGCGGTTTCTCATTCTCAGCGCGGCAATGAAATATGCTCTTCACAATCGATTCTCAGCTAACTTGACGTTTTCAAGTATACCGCTAGTTATCATCAGCATATCATTTCCGACATTTCAGGGCAAATTTTTCTTTGTAATCACAACTTTTCATTTAAAAAATTATGCATGATTTAATATCCGACCTTACTGCCATAGGTCACATCACCGGGAGCAGAAATACTGAGGCTTCTTCACGACGGGAACTCGGCTCCAAATTGACTGCTATGGGGGAAAATCCAACCGAACGAGTCAATGAGAAGGAATAATAAGAGCATGTAAACCTCCGCTCTTCCAGGTGCGTGACCTTGAGCGATTTTATTCCCAGAGGCGGTCGAGGGGGGGGGGGAGTAAGGGATAGGGGGTTGGAAGCGGGAGGGGGGAAAGAGGGGGGGGCAAAGGGGTGGAAAGACTTCCGCTCCACGTCACAACTCGGCGATGGGGGAGAGAAATTCGGCGGAAAACTGCGCCGGCGGCGGGCGATGATTCCTTCCGAGGAAACGGGACACCGCGGTGCGATCTTACGTAGACAAATGCCGGTGACTGCGTGGGGCTAGCAAAAATAATCAACGCATGCCGACGCATCGCTTTTCGACGCTGTCATTGTGGGATCGCAAAGGGATGACTGAATCGCATTGAAACAAAACTCCCCGCTATGCAACCCATACGCGCAAAAGTTTTTATTCATTTATTTCGGGAGCCATTTTAAGTTTCGAAGGCAACGCACTACGGAACACATCAGCGTACTTAAGTGCTGGCGAACGTCGTGGAATGGAACGATGTGCGCTGACGAAATGTTTTGTAACTTGCCGTGAGGTGGCATTTAGCGAGTGAACATGTCACGGCTGAATGCTTTGAATACGTTGAATTCGTTAAAATAATTATTTAAAACACCAGGACTTTTTATCACTGAATAATTAAAAACCTCGAAATATGCATGCATGATACTTTTACTGAATATAAACAAATTTGACAACAATCTCGGATGCCGCTATCGACGTTGTTTTGTTGTTTAGCTCACATTAACTTTGCTACCGATCTGTTAAGAAGCGCGCAGGGTATGAAAGACCAATGGAGGGCAAGTATGCCGTTGTGTTGCGAAGTCACTGGTGCACTTGAGCGAATTGAAGGCACCGTTTGGGTACTGATATTCACATCCATGGTGCGACAGAGAGGAATGATCTTACACCACACTTGTTCACACAATATACTGAAGGCGATTAACCGTTCTTACGATGGAAGGATACACTGCATTATACTAATTTCAGTCTCGAGACCACGGGCATTTTAGTATCAGAAAGTCCTCCACGCACAAGAGATGCGCAGCTAGTAATGTTAAATCTTCGCAGTAAGGAAGACTGATTTACGATGTTGAATGTATGAAAGGTTCGGCAGAAACAAGTTAAACGAGACAGCACGTCCCGGTGTGGAGGAGGACCCGAGGCCGGCGCATGTCGTGGAACTGATGGTTTCAGGAGTAACTTCATGGAATCTGCTCACAGCATAGGGTTCATATCTTAAGGTTCATTTTCATTAGACCTGAATATGACGTTGAACGTCGACACCCGGCACGTTCTAAATAAAGTAATGCGAGACCACGAAGTCACTGCAGTGCAATTCTTCAATTTGCCCAATGCAATTCTTTAATTTGAACCGAGTTCTATGAGTGACGTCGCACGGAGGGCCAACTGCTGTGTTCGCCTGTCCAGAACAGGGGTTGGCAAACCTTGGCACGCTTTCGAAACGTGGCACGGCGATGACTTGTTACTGGAACACGAAACCAGTCCCTGCCAAATTTGTTTTAAATATTAAGGGACAACTTTCATTGGAGGGTACAGTCCAAGATTCGAATATTAAAATGTTCACGCAATCATCCACGATTACCGCTACATCCCCATCCAACGCCCATTCGATTACACGTACCACTACATCGCCACAGCAGACCTCCCGAACTGACAGAGGTTTGGAGTGCTCAAGGAAATTTTGCTCTTCTATGTTAAATACAAATGTTTCCCGAAAAGGTTGAATTTAATCGCAGCTTTCCTCGATGGTTCGAGACCAACTTCTCGATATACAACACCAGGGTGTCCAGCAGCTGGGCATTTGAAAATTCTCTGAGATTTCCAGGTTTTCCACACATAATTTTTATTTCTCCAGAGGAAATATTGATTTTTTCTCGTTTATTTTAAGATAATGTTCGGTATCTTTTCTGGGTGATTAAAAGTAAGGATTAGTTTCAAACTCGCATATTTGTAGGAAGATAGACACAAAACTTGAACGTAGTTTGAGAGAAAATTACATCACCACCGTTTCTTAGATTTAAACATTGTCATGCTGGTGTTCAGGAACAAGGTTATATTGCAGCCAGACTTTGTTATGAATAGCATTGACATATATTGATCAACAATTTAAAGAACTGAATGAATGACTTTTTTCCACATTTTACTAAATGCGACAACGCAAGGGAAATTTGACTTCACAACTTGCCGATAAAGGCACGTTCTTTACGCCACTGATTTACAGACTATGACCAACAAGAACACAATGCACCTGTATAGAAAACATCGTATACCTACTTTCGGTGATTTCAGGAATGCAAAATGCGACAATGCAAGGGAATTTTGACTTCACAACTTGCCGATAAAGGCACATTCTTTACGCCACTGTTTTACATATTGACATCACAGAAAATTCCAGAGTCAATTCTATATTTCCCTGATATTTCCAGGGAAAATAAAATTCCCTCAGATTTCCCGGTCTTCCCGGTTTTCCAGAGTGCTGGACACCCTGAACACCCATGGCTCGATGTACATAGTTGTTGAATGCCTTCCTCATATCGGCGCGCCCTTGGAAATCGACCGTGACTCGTATCACCGCTTGGAATGAGCCGATACTCGACCAAATGCCATCCAACACTTGATTCCTCGAGTTCCAAAAAACGGGCGGGGCGATTTCAAAAATCCGAATCGCCGAGCCTATGCTTCATAAATTTATAATCTGATCTCACGATAAGAGTGCTTAGCCATTACGATAGAAAATTTACTCTAGCAATTTATAATTCTAGCTGTTGTTTTCATGATAACTTTAATACTTTACATTTTATTGAACGCACAGATATCATAGCTGCCCTACCACGTGATCAAGGTGGCAAGCTGAATTCGACAAACGTCAAGGCCAAGATATGGTCTCAACCGCAGTGACAATTCGCATCAGCTGGAGATGGATTAACTTCTAATGCCACATAAGTCAGCAATCGCTATCACTGTTAGTTTTCAAGTAAAATGTATTTTCATTATTATAATTATTTTTAAAGTCGAGGTTTAGTCCATGTAACCTACCATTCATTCCTATTCCATATGAACGAGCATTGAAATCGAAAATCCACTCTCAATATTAACACCGGCCGCGGTTGCACAACAGAAGAAAGTATCGTCTTCCAAATGATAGATTCGGTACGATGCACATGAATTATTCAAGAGATCGGGTCAGCAGCGCAGCAAAGGCGGGAAACGCACTCGCCGGATGTCCGCTTTTGGAGTTTTTTTTTCAAATGATTGACTTGCAATTTCAAGTTCGAAACCACCCAAATAACTTCTATCGGATTGTAGTGTAAAAAAGGCGTCCCCATTACTTCATGGGTGGAATATTTCAAACTGTCACAGGGCTTTTGACATTGCTACTACTAACCCAAAAGAGAGGGCGAAACATTGAGAACTAAGAGAAAATTTATCAACCGACGTCTCTTACCCCTCAAGTATGTACAACTAACAACAGAGCAGCTTGTAAGGGTGATTAAAGAGCAAGCCGGTGCTGCCTCTAGCTAAGACTTCAAGTTGAAAAGAACTAAAGAGTTAAGACAGCGAAACTACCGTGGTGGCCTGTCAAGCGATATGCCTGACTGTGAGAGGGTGAGGCGAAGAAATTACTGACACTCGACTGAGAAGTGATCGCCAACTCGACTGCCGCTGCGAGTTATCGCCACCCCCGATAATGTCCAGCATTATTCCTTGAATGACACTCTGGACACGTCATAAGATCACAATTTGACGCTCCCTCGCCCAGAAACCTCTCTCTGCAGGCATTCCCTCTCATATTTTGAAATACATGTGGCATTTGCCCAAAAATTAAAACATTTTTCAGTATTTCACATCTTAGAATCTCTCAAATTTTTATCTTCACGGATTTCATATTTATCGCGATAATATCCCTCATAACTAAATACGCGCTTTCGAATTAGCTCCCTCGCACGTATCTAGCATCATTTTACGCTGGGGTCGACACGTGATTTTTGCTCACGCCTCGCGGTTATATTCTCATTATATATGAAATTATCAATACCAAGATGGCAAACCGTTTTACTCTTTCCACATTTTTCTTTAGATTGGCAGTTCACTCATTTGAGCATATGTTTTCCAATTTATAGAGAAATGTTCGGGACATACTAAGCGTATCGCCGCGGCCTGTGACCGAAACCATTATCCATTGAGGTTTGTAAGAATTAAGGTAGTCCGAGCGAGAATTGTTCCCTAGTCATAATAGAGACCATATTCGAATTATACGTTTAAATTTCACCAGCTGTAAGACACATGAATTAAATATTGAATTAATAATGGTGCAATAATATAGTTTTATATGACAGAAATTGTAAGTAATTAAATGAAAATATCTAAATAAATCCTTGACTCATTTTTTTCGCGCGGTGCGTTCGAAACTCCTTCAAAACGGAAGGCTTATTGTGATACCCAAGAACCTATTGCGGTGACAATATGACTAATTTTCAAAAATAGTTGAGAAAACATACCCACTACACGCTGTTAGTTTTTTTACGACGTCTAAGTGTTAGAAATACTTCATTTTGTAAATAATGTCTCTCTGGAGTGCATGCACGTATCATTTCCCATGTAAAAAGCCTGGTATTATTTGGCAAATACCTCCGAAAGTAATGTGGTAAGGGATTGAATTTTTGGTGTCATTAGAACGATGAGATATTTTTCTTTAAAATGAGACCAAATTCACTGATTTCTAAGTAAAATGATATTTCGCTCGGACTACCTTAACAGGTAAAAAATCCATACGCAGTGTCTGATCCGCAATGTGCTAACGAAAATCTGACGCGGGAAACGAAACACAAAAAGTAAGCATGATCGCGTCTCTTTTGTTTGCGACGGCCACCGCGGCGCTGATAGGCGAACACATCCAGAGTTGGAGTGAACGTGTTTGATGCCGTCGACGATTTTTTGAAACGACAGCACATGATGAGGCATATAGAAAAAACGGAAAGGTAATGCTTGACAGACACTTTTCCAACAAGAGGTGGGCGCGATCTGGCAACATCGACGAAGGTAAGGGGGAAGGGATAAGGGGGAAGAGGAGAAAAAAGCCTTTTGGCGTGACGATTGCCGCTTTCCTCATCTTTCGATTTTTTTACGAAGGTAGCGAGTCGGAACTTGAAGGAAAAGTTTACAAGGTGGAGGAGGCGGGGGGAGAGGGGATGGGGGAGGGGGAAAGAAACGATGGAGCAGCGATTACGGGGACACGAAGGGGAGGATGAACTCCAGGTGGAAACAAAATAATCACATTTGAGGCACTCCATGGGAACCTATGCTATATTCGGGACATACCATGGCCAGTAAACAACTGAAGAATGTCCACGGATGTCCACGTTATTCCTCCAATCCATATCACCACGGATCACACCTCGAAATAATAAGATGAAAGCATTTCTCCGTCTAAAAGTATACAAAGATATTAAAGCTCTAAACAGAAAATAGTTTGTCCACATGGTAGAAGCAATGGGTGAAACTAGTCTTGTTTACTGTGGAAAGCATGGTTTAATTTTCCATTATAGTGATATAAAGTCTATACCATAAGTAAAATTTGCCTTGATGTAAATGCAGCCCCCGAATCGACACGCGAGTTGATGGAATTTCCCCCTAAAAAGGTGCGGTAAATAAATGTCATCCACAACGATCTGCAGGTGGGGTCTAAAGGTGCTCACTAGCCAATTATAATTGGCGAATAAAATAGAAAAAAACTACTAAGTTATTAAGCTAAATCGCACTATATCACCAAAAGAACCATCGAAGTACTATTTGACAGAATATCACGTTTATTTCCATAAAGTTGCGTAACACCTTTTGAAACATCCTAAAATAATGTAGCAATTATTCAACTTTTAAGATGACTTATCGTCACATGTAACTATTTTCACTATCTTTCATATACTTAAAGTTAAGTATTATCCATAAGGCACTAACCGATGTTTAGGGTATATTAGCAATCGTTCGTGAACTACTGTCATAAAATAAGGGTGATTGCCTCGACACTTCCCCATTACGCAGCATACGCAGTTACTTGTTCAGGATACGCAGAGTTGTCATTCGATAAAACAGGATACAGTAAACACTTATGAAACCAAATCAAGCAACACATGTTGCTTTTTCATGCCCAAAAATGAAATCAGTAGCTATCCGAAAAGTTAACTCGGAGCTCAATTACATATGTTATTACTAAGGATGAGTCGAATCAAAATGTCGATACTTGATTCCATCGATTCTCAGGATTAGAATCGGTATCGAAAATTGATCGCCTAAAGTCGATTCCGATTCCATCGATTCCAGATTCCAGAAATATTCAAATCAAATTTCATTAATCACATCACATTTGTCTCAGTAATTTTGGGTGTAGGCTATCAATTTGTACTTTTTATCTAGATACCTCAATAAGCTGAGGATATATTTGCTAATTGTTAATAAATATAGTTTTTGAGCGACTTAATTGTCTTTGTTATTTTTAATTTCAGCTAATACTTGAATTTAAATAATAGTCGTACGCTACTGGTATATCAATATCCCACCAGTTTATTATGAATAAGAATGGATGGAGCCCGAATCGGGAATCGATTTGAAAGAATCGGAATCGAAAAAAAGTTGAATCGACTCATCCCTAATTATTACAAATAGGCAACAATTGATACGATACATCATTTTTGTTAAAGTTGAAGCTACTTTAGTCAGGAGAAATGGTCTGATGACAGAATAGCTTGATTTTTATTCGAAGGCCATTTCTAAGTTTCCCAGATTTTATCTGGATACGTCGGAAAAGCTGAAAAGGTACAACGAGAGGCTCGCAAAGGAAGAGCCTCGACGGAGAACCGCGCATCGAGCACGCGCCCTCAAATTCAGCCACGGATGAACATATTCGACGAGTGAGCGTGGAAAATTAAGGAGTATGACGAAAGCTGCGCAAAACATTTGAAACTCTGGAGTGAGCCATGTGGAAAAAGTGGCCTTTTCCGCTGATTCGAAGTGCCGAAAGGATTCGTCGACCGCATGTCTCATCCTCGGGCGAATGCGAGGAGGAAACCTTGCTTTTCTACACTAAAATGTCATTACATGCCACCATATACCGCTTTGTTTTAATCCACAGGGCAAAATATTCCAAAACTCCTTAATTCAAATTTAAAAAACTGGCAATTTCCCGCTCAGTATGTTCAGTTGATCCGGGGATGGAAACTTTGGCCATATTACCGCAGCAAGAGTGGAAAAGTAGGCGCGCATTGTGAAAAATATTTTTAACGCGAAATTTTGTTCTTGTTTTCATTTTTATACTAGCAAAATCCACTACATGGAGATTTTTTTCTCCCAAGGAAAATTACGGGTATTAAATAAGTAGCGATTGCTATGATAAAAAAATACGAAAAATCCGAACCAGGAATAAGTCACAAACGGAGAATTCGTCTTAGAATAAGCCAAAATAGTAGGGATGGCCTATCAATATATTCAATAATATCAGGCTCTATATGGGCTTGATTTTTAATTTATGCATGGATATGCCCATTAAAACACAACTACCCGAGATTATGGCAACTCTTGACGGGTGCCTAACGGTCTACTCAAAAAATAAACTGCCAAAAAACTACAGTGCCAAAACTTCAACGATAAATCACATCCATGACAGCTGCTGAAGTACACGCATTACCATAAGACGAGGGAAACTCTAATTTTCAACGAATTTCTATCACTGAAAATAAATATGAAAATTCCAATAGCTAATGAAGACAATCGAATCGAAGAAACCCAGCTTCAGATCTAAGGCGGGTGGTGAGAGTCCACCACGGTCGATTGGGATTTCCATAATACATGTCGCGCAATGCGATCATCGGAAACACTCCGGATACTTTAATTCCCGATTGACGATGTGATTAAGATACGAATAAATTACAATACGTTCAGAGGTACTTTTCCAGTACTCGCGAATAGACTGACAGTCGACTGATCTAACCTGAATACGCGTTAATTCTCCGCGGTCACTTGAATGCGTGACCCAAATGACGCTCCCCACAGTCGCGATAAACCTTTATTGCCCCAGATGGTATCGCGACTTGGGATAAATTTTGCGCCCCTTGAACAATTCTCTGCCCCCACGGGGGTTTCTTTCAGCTGTCCCAGGAAATTTCGGGCTCGCATCGAATACTAGGGACAAAGGAGTATAAAGGCCATCGACCAGCGCAATGCAGGCGCATTTAGCGGTACACTTTGAGATTTTATGGCCCAAATTGATTTATTCCGAGGTTAAATTTCGAGGACATTACATTTCTCATTGCGAAAAGCAAACTCTTACACACTTGCTGCGAATCAGTCAAGGTTTATATTGTATAAAAAGTTGTGACATCAGGGGGCTGGTGACTATCTATCCATATCATCATAGGTAAGCAGTTGTTTGATCATTGATGGCGGGTTTTAGGTAAGGACTTGGCTACGAAATACCCCTTTCCAACCTGCATACAATCAGAAACCTTTCCCCTTACATAATACACACCTTTGTTGCCCCCCAGTTCCGGACAGCTACATTGCAAAAATCCTTTACAGTTGTAGCTTCAAATTTGTGGAATGACCTGCCGAAACAAGTAAAAGACAGTTCTACACTCGCATTATTTAAGAGAAAGCTTATCAAACATTTACTTGTATGAAACCCATGTACATAGATCATGTTGTTTTGTAATGGATTTTGTTAATTCATTGTCTGTGATAAATTTATGTGTTTGACGAAGTAATTTAGTTATCTTTTTTACTCTGATTGTTGTACGATTCCACTGTTAATTTTTATATGCACAAATCATTCTTTATTGGGCTCCTCATGGTTTGTTGTATGATGGCATTGCTAATTTTTATACGAACGAATTATTCTTTATTTGTTTCTTGATGGAGTACATGATTTATTTTCATGCTGTTTGCCCTTGCACATCACATTATGTACTACTTTGTTCTAAAGGAGTGCACTCCTAGAATAATAAAATGAATTTATTATTATGCTCCATTTGTCCAACATCAAAACCTCTGCCATGAAAAACAAATCGGCCTGGGCCGGGTATCGATCCCCGGACCTTCCGTCGACCGGGAATCGATTCCCAGCCCAGGCAGATATTTTCTCCTGGCAATTAAAGGTACGTTCATTCTTCACCGCATTTTCGGCAGAAATGAATACCTTCCCATCCAAATATCTTTATGGCTCTTTACATATTTAAACTCCTCCTACGCTTTAGGAGGCTCTAAGATACTTTATAGAACCGATAGGTATAAAATGTCATTTTTTTCCGCGTACCATTCGGGACCATAACAGCTGTGATCGTCGTCATGAATAGTGACATTAAATAGCTAGACTGTACAGCTTTCCCTTTATATTTTCTATGTTCTTATTTATGCATGATGTAAATATTGATGTTCTTATTATTGCATGATATTTTGAATCTGTAGTAATAGTCTTTGTATCCCTCGCATGTTGGAACGATTGCCGACAGAATGTTTCTTGGCGAGTAGATTTCCAATTGGCGCGTTGCATGTGTTGCATGGTATGCTGGTTTCAATGTAGTTTCGGTGTTCTGCCGTATAATTCATGCATGCCTGGTGTGGAAGCACCCCCTGCCACACACCCTTTGGGGGACTTGCGGGGTATGACGTAGATGTTGATGATCTGCCAAATTGTGAGAAAGGTTGCAGCAGACGATCCTTCCCCCCCCCCACCCACCTCCTTCACAATACCAATTTGTCTCCTCCATCTAGGACAGATTCCTAAAAGCCACCAACAGCATCATTACCATTTCGAAAGTTCCTTAGCCCATGTCTCATAATCATCTTAAAACATTATGCCGGAGTTATACTCGATCTTACAGTTAAAACGATTGGCGCGTTGAGCGCAGTGCAGTCGAAATAAAACAAAGGCAAAGACATTTCGATTCGATGCTTTAACGGTGAGTTTTCAAGGCGAACAATTTTCGGGCTTCCCACCTGGTTGAATTATTTATCCTTCCGAGGTTTCGAAAGGTGGATCTAATAATATCATCACCAACATCCCTCAGGAAAATCTTCTTTCGAAGCGTTCGCCAGAATGGAGAATTACACCCGGTGGAAAGCCCGATGAATGTCCGCCAAGCTACAAAACCCATTTCCCGGCGACTCCCAATATTGGTAGCTTCTTTTATCAATAAAATTGTTTCTGGATTTGCAGCGTAATGTCCATTTTCAAACTCACTTAAACGTTTCACTCGTCTTACTGAGAGCGTCGAGCGACTAAATAGCGCCAGTATTTGTAGGAAAGGGACCCTCTTCCAGTACACAAATCGCCTAATGCTCCACTCCCACGAGCTTTTGTTAAGAGCTGCGGATTGATGCGTATAAAAAAAGGAAATTTTAAGGTAGTTGGAGCGAAATATCATTATTCTTAGAAATCAATTAATTTGGTCCCATTTTAAAGAAAAATATATCACCCTTCCATTGACTCAAAAAATTCAACCCCTTACCATATTACTTTCCGAGATATTTGTCAACAAATACCAGCTCTTTTGTATGGGAAATGGTGCGTGTATGCACTCCAGAGAGATATTATATTAAAAATGAGGCATTTTCTACACTTGGATCTCGTCAAAAAATCCAAAATGTGTAGTTTGTGTGTTTTCTCAACTATTTTTTAAAATGAATCATATTGTCACCGCAGAAAAATTCTTCGGAATCACAATAAACCTTCCGTTTTGTAGGTGTTTCAAACGCACCGCGCGAAAAAAATGAGTCAAGTTTAAGACATTTATATATTTTCATTTGATTACTTAGAATTTCATATAATTTCACCATTAATAATGAAATATTTAATTTGTGTGCCTCAGAGTTGGTGAAATTAAAACGTATATATCGAACATGGTCTCTATCATAATTAGGGAACTATCTCGCTCGTCCCACCTTAAAATAGCCCCAAGAGGGGAATTCAAGGTAGGGACGGTCCAAAAGGCGGCCAATCAGCTGGTAGCCTGTGAATCATATTCCGGCAAGTGGGTCGCAAGTAGACGCCCAGCGATTTGGTAGTTGTTGGTGGTGGTGGGAGGAGGGGGGGGGGGTGAAAGCGCTGGTAGAGGGGTGAGTGGCAGAGAGGGAAGTGGGCACTTCAACGGGGCGAGAAATTCGCCCAGGCGGCGGCCGATGCTGACACTGGCTGAGCAAGAGCGAGAAGTCGCTAAGCGAGGTGGACGCTCGAGCGAGATATTTCTCCCAGTCATCATTGGGACTCTATTTGAATCTGATGTTTCCATTGGTGGGACACAGGGGGAAGCATCAAGTATTTATCGTAATATCAACGGGGCAATCATATACTTTTAAATGAATGATTTGCACGGTAATTCAGTAAGTACAAACATCTCTTCTTAAACTTGACTGATTTTTTCCAAGATTTTCCAAGAGTTTTAAACTCCTTCAGAACGGAAGTTCTTTTCGCGATTCAGGAAAAATTTACAGCAGTAAGAACACGATTTATTTTTTAAAATGGTTGAAAACACGTAACAGGTGCCCCCTGTTCATTTCTGACGAGATATATGTCAAATACATACCTCATTTTTTTTAAATAATGTCTCTCTGGAGAACAAACTCACACCTATGTCACACTTAACCCAAGTAAAATGGTTGGTATTTGTCGGAAAATATCTCGAAAGGTAGTGAGTGCCCTTAGTGGCAGTTATTTTGGAATATTCGGCAAGGTGAGATATTTTGCTTTAAGACGAGACCAAATCCACTGATTTCCATGTGAAATGATGCCTCGCTGCTCTAACAGCCTTAAGTTCCTCCCGCTCGCGCCCTTTCCGAGTGAAGACCGACGCACGGGTCTCCCGAAAGATGACTTCCGGCGACGCCAACGGAACAAACAGCGAACTCGCGAGACAACCTCGCCTTCCCGAGGAAGAAAAGCGATAAGGTGCGGGACGATAGATCGAATTATGCTCGTTCCAAAGACTATGGCCCCACTGAGGTTGTTACACTTACATTTTCGCACCGATTGTTGTAGTAGTAGTTTAGATGCTGTAGGGTGCGGTGACGGCTAGGTCATTTTGCGCCGCTACACAGTCCGTTGATAAAAATAACAATATTCACAACAGTGTACACTTAAAATACATAGATTTAAATAAAGAATAAAAGAGGCGGATACGGTCAAGTTTTATAAAAAAGTACAATCTCTTTAAGTAATAAAATTATAAGGTTTAAAATAATAGGGTTCGTCTCCTAGAATGGATTCTAGGTCTCCCCCTATACTGAACCGTCTTCTCGCGTCACGATACTAGTCACACTCCGTCAGGATATGCAGATTACTAAGAGGTCACCTGCACTCATCACACTTGAGGAGCTTGTTTCTCTTCCGTAAAGAGAAAGGCGTGAGTCAAAGGGCAGTGCCCTATCCTCAAATGTGTGATCACGACTTCCTCTCTTCGGCCGCTCCTGACGGAAGACGGCCACACTGATGTTGTCGCCTTGACGCTGCGGAGTTTACACAGAGTGTTACAAGGTAATGAATCGAAACATACATAGATACCTCACGGCCATGGGCGATCCCAGGAATTTATTTCAGGGGGGGGGGAGACTACCTCAGTGACCGGAGTGTTCAATGCTGTATTTGATAGCTATATCTAGTTGTTAAAATTGTTTTGCAAAACCTTAATTTTCGGGGGGGGGATGTATCCCCATATCCCCCTCCAGGGCTCACCCCTGCTCACGGCTGAAAGAAACATCCGAACGGTGTCGTGCGATTAATACCTGATAAACATTCGTTTGCATTGGTTTCGCATGAATTCCCAAATTAATAACCAATTAGTTCCCAAAGTAGGCGCTACCGGCCCCTGGGGCGTGATGCTTCAATCTAGGGAGGGGCGGAACGAAACAAGGGGGTGGGGGTGCGCTTGGAATTCGGGTTGTACAATACACGACGGTGCTCGTTTGAATGAACTATACATATATATTGAATTTGAAACGAAAGTAAAATAGTTAATAAGAATTGCTTTAACTTGATCTATCCTCCTGGTTTAGTCATATAATCTAAGGTTTTAAAACTTACGGCTCGGGGGCGATGGGTACAGGTTTATGGAAGCAAGGTGCTGAGGCTCATGAAAGGTTGGGAAACTCTGTCCTATCCGAAGCCAACTGAATCAATTTTTCGAAAAAAAATATTCAGATGTAACGCAACTACCCTCCTGAATGAATCGATTAACGAGACTCGCAGCGCCCACTTATGGGTGTGGAGGAAGTAAGCACCATCATGACTTCACAGAGGCTATGATATTTCGGTATCAACATCACCGCTTCTACTGCTTGCTTGAAATAAGTTTCACATCCGAGACACGATGATAAGCCAGAAAAAAGTTTCCGCGGTTTCGGCGGCTCTGCCAAACCTCCCTTGAGATTACCTTCCCCACAAGGAATCGACTTCCTCGCGAAATTCCCTTCCCGAGAGACACTCTCCCCACGGCTATGGGGCCATAAAAATTCGCACACGCTGTACTATAAAGCGGCTCACATCAAGTTCAATGAAATTGGGACACAAGAGTACTGAACGATTTGTCGTTCGGAGGAGGCGATCAACGACCGAAGTGATGTGCGGCTTTGAGAGACGAAGGTGAGGTATCGGCAAAAGGGAGTACTATTTACGAAAGGAGGAAAAGATGGAGAACAACCCATTGTTGCGTCGTCATTAGCCAAATATTACAAAAGGTGCCAAAGGTTTAACATATTAAAACTATTTTCATCATTGGTAGGCATTAGTGAACTTGGAGTGCTCTCCATACGGAATATACGGGATACGGGCACCCAGTAAGGGATCGGGATTCCAATGAAAAACTCTGTAACTATCACAATCCGAACGCGAACGAGAAATTGATAACATAAATAAATTGTCAAGTAAACACAGTGGGTATTTACTATGGCCACTATTAGCGAGATAACTGATGGTATATTCCGTAAATTTTGATGCTGAAAATCATTTTGTCTCTTTTTAAAGTGATTGCCAGAAAAACTAACCGCAGATATCAATATTGCTCACTATACTCCTAGTATATGCATAATATCTCCGTGGTGGTTGATTTTTCTCAACTAAATACGATAGAAATCGCCGAGGATAATCATTGAATAGGTTACGCACGACCACGCGTACTGCGCAAAAGGCTGTGATAAAAATACAACATACGAGAGCATAAAAAGGTTCAAGAAGTATCTCATCAAGGTCGAAACAATAAATTGCATGGGAATTGAAGGGATTAGGTCGACACAAGTCACACATGGACGTGATCATGTTCCTTTACAATCAAGTCTCTACTAGTTGGATTTCTTCATCAACATTTTTGCGAAGAACTGGACCGTGTTAAGGTAGTCCAAGCGAGATAGTTTCCTAGTCATAATAGAGACCATATTCGAATTATAAGTTTTAATTTCACCAGATGTAGGACACATCAATTAAATATTGCATTATTAATGGTGCAATAATACTGTTTTATATGATAGAAATTGTAAGTAATTAAATGAAAATATCTAAATATGTCTTTAACTTGACTCATTTTTTTTTGGCGCGTTGCGTTTGAAACTCCTTCATAACGGAAGGTTTTTTGTAGATACCCATGCCCCTACTGCAGTGACAATATGATTAATTTTCAAATATAGTTGAGAAAACAAACAAAATACACGCTGTTAGTTTTTTTTACGACATCTAAGGGTTAGAAATACCTCATTTTGTAACTAATGTCTCTCTGGAGTGCATGCACGTGCCATTTCCCATGTAAAAGGGCTGGTATTTTTTGGTAAATATCTCCTAAAGTAATGTGGTAAGGGGTAGAATTTTTGGTGACATTGGATAGGTGAGATATTTTTCTTTAAAATGAGACCAAATTCATTGATATCTAAGTAAAATGATATTCCGCGCGGACTACCTTAAAGGGGCATAAACATGGAGAATATGAAAAATTGTTTACAAAATTCTAAATGATTAATGTAACTTCAGTTGGTGTTGTATTGTCGAGGAGCTGGTGATCGGATGTATTTTTTATTATCCACAGCCTTTCCTTTCCGACAAAAGGTTCCCAAAATTAAAGAACTATATCAATGTGGATCTTACTCCGCTCCTCTCAGTGTTTCTTCCTCCAAATTATCTTCCGTACCTTTACAGCGGCCTTCATGATTTTATATCAACACATGTCCTTTTTCTTCCCTTCTGTACATATATTACTCTAAGCCGACTGTAGAATGTATGACTATTCGCAAGATCTTCAAATTTGCAATGGTCGATGAAGGAGACGGAATCGGAAGGTTCGCTAATCAGGCAAATCTTCAATACAGATTTCAGAGATGGTTTTTCCACAGCATATTTTCCACTGACGTTTCGAAAATTTTCAATTATTTCCGACAGCTTTCCCTCAGCTTTCATTACCTTTGTAGGTTCCCTATTTACCTGTTTTTCCCTTTCACAGATATCTTGCATCTATGTCCGAATACAAGCAGACATGGGGATGTTCCATTAACCAACGGAACTAAGTAAAACCTAAATGACTCATGGGAATCAGTCGTTAGGCAACAACTATTGCGAAGTTTCATTGTTAAATACAAGGAAGCTCCGCATGCGACCAATGAACTAATACATTGTTTACAATAGCGGCTCCATTATGTCTGCCTACCATTCTGTCAAAATGAACACGTGAAGAACATAAGAATAAAATGAGCACGACATGTATTCACGTCTGGCAAGAGTAAAAACAAAAAAAACAACATATAAATCTCAGTCGTCATTTTGAACAATCAGAACAATAAAAACTATTTGATGTTTACCATTGTCTTTTAAAACGCAAAAGTACGTATATTTTCCACTTTCCCTCTTTCTCACTCACTCACCGATTTTCTGGCGTGGAAGATGACAAGGACTTGGTCAATGAACTAGGCAAATCCTTACCTGCAAAGAGAAGGAAAAGACACGATAATATTATCAATTTCAAAACCAGAAATAAAGGAAGTAGCTATCGTATTATCGCTCAGAGAACAATTTTACCAGAGGGGTTGCGAAATTCCACATGGGACAAATCATTCGGTTTGACCTGGGACTCGAACTTGGATCCTTCGATTTCTGGTCCAGTGCTTTCCGGAAATCGAGGGATCCCGGTTCGATTCTCGGTCAAGGCGAATTATTTTTCCTCCGTGGAATTTCGGACTTATAGGCACTCACAGGTACTCCGTAATGGTAATGCCAGTCTAGTCCCGCTCCCGGTATCCTCAAAATTTGTCGAACCTCACAGAATTATTAGGTAACAGACAACAGTTGTAATCCAGACAGCACACATGCTACCGTATATATATATACCACATGTATACTTAATGTATACAGTTTCCTTTAGAATCTGTATACAAACTTTAGATACTATGTATACATATACTGTACACAAAAGCGTATACAGAATCAGTATACAAAAGGTATACATAAACACTTCGTATACGGGTTGGCTTTCAGTAGAGGCCAATTAGATTATATGTAATTAACACACTTTTAGTATCCCTAAACTTGTTTTTCACTTTATACACCTTATACTTGCTTCACCTTGTTTTATTACTCTATTGTACTATTGTTTGGGTGCTCTGCTGACAATAAACTACTTTTTTTACCCCTTTAATGAACTTATTATTATTATATTTATGTCCCTCCAAGACACCTATTCATGAACGTTAAGATTACCTTTGAAGAGGATATATATTTTCACTCAGAAGTGTGTTATGTGAGACATATTATCAGGATTGCTATTTTTCATTTCTTTAATTATGAACGAGTTTTTTTTTAAACTATTTGTGTGTTTAAATTCATAGTGATAGTGGTTTAAAGAAACTGAAATAAAAAGTTTATATTATTTTAAAGGATAACTAAATGTCAATGAAATGTGCAATAAGAATTTTTGACCCAAAATTAGTATACTGTGTGTATTTCTTTTGTATACTGCATACGTATACATTTTGTAAACTGTATACGTATACTGTATATGCATGGTAGGAGGACATTTGCTGTATGATACACATCTGGTACATGCTGCGTAGAGGGTAGGTATACGTATACAGTGTACGTGTGTCATCTACGGTATACGTGTTGTATATACTTTTGATATGTATATTCAGTGTATACAGTAGCATGTGTGCTATCTGGGAACTCAAGGAAAATTACGTGGACTGAACAATAGCACTAGCCTATATCGTTGTAATAATAGGGCCCAATCAATTAAAGAGTCTTCATCGAATATAGATGGAAACAGAGGTCAATAACATGTCAAACAAGGTATAAGTGGTTCATTTCGAGTTCAAATTGAGTCATTTGTCTTGCAAAGCAATCTTACTTCCACAAGTCTCCCGTGACGTATGGATTTTATTTCTCTGACACGATATTTGGAGTGAGCGAACAGCAAATCCCTACGAAGAAGCCATGTAGCCCCAGTGAGCGACCCGATTCACACAGCGGGAGCCACAGCAGGCGTGCGCAGAGTGTAAACAACGACAAGTGAGGCGTACAATCCGTTCGTTGGTCGAGGTAACAACGATAGAGGCAGACAAGAACTTCGCCCCAACTGAAGCCCGTTTCACACGATACATGATCCAGCACAAGACCTAGTACACTAGGCGGCCCATGATATTGAGGACGGAATCTAGTATGATCGGTGCCGTCTTCGAAGTATGCACACTATCATTGAACGTGTACTGATAGGGAAGCGGTATTTTCATTGACATCTTAACGCACGTCAATTGAATTATTAAATCAAACAATCAATGATATCAGGGGACTATAACAGTAGTTGGGACATTTTTATGTACTGTTGGATTTGCAGCTTGAAAATTACTGATGGCCAAAGGAGGAATGCGGGGTGCGGAAGGCCCGATTACCGAAAGTGAAGATCATGGTGCCTAGTCGAAGGCTACTGGGCCCTCCCTGAAGCCGAGTACAGAATCAATTAAGAAATCAAGAAGTTCAGCCAGTTAAATAGCGATTATGCTTGTTTGCCAACATGCTAGTTCTCTACAGTTTTACGCTGAACTTCACTGTTGTTTATAGTATCCATACAAAAAGAATACAACTTGTACTTTCCCAGAGATTTTATCTAAGTGGTACAATGCGTTATACCGACCATGTGCCTGATTATGCCGCAAGTTGGAGAAACGCGTAGTATCACTTAGACTGAATCTGCGAAAAAGTAGAAGTTTTATTCTTTTTTAGTATGGAGACTGGTTCTATATACTGTAAACTATACTGGTGTCACAGCACTGGAAAGCTATGATGCCAACGAGTTCCCTCGGACTTGTGCTGGATCAAGTATTGTTTTGCTTTTGGGAAAGAGTAAATATGGTGTTTTCTGGCGATCTGCGAAGGGAATCCTGCAGAGGTGGTCATCTTGAGTCGAAGAATACAACCGGAGATCGTAGATGAGCGGAGGCGGGCACTCGACATATGAATGATGCAGGGCGCTCGCTACGATTAATACTTCGCCAAACGAATTCCAGATATTGCTTCTCAATAGCATACATATTGGCTGCTTCTGCACGAGATATTTTTAAAATAATGTACAGACGTCTTATTCAAGCAAGCAGACCTGTTGTGAAGACGCGTCTCCCATTGCCCTTTCTCCTACCCCAACGAAAGCATCCTCCTACTCCGGGGTTTCGCTCTTCCGGTAAATAGAAAAAAACTTATGAAAAGCTGGGTTGGCAGCGCTTCACTTTCAGCGAACAGAGAACGACTTACAAGCTTTACGAACATGAATGGGCAGCAATAAGGCTTCTTCAAAAAACATGAACGTGAATTGTTTTTCTTGAAAAATTTGTACTCATCTCTCACCGGAAGTTCTATCACCAGGTTTTTATTGGCCAGAAATTTCTCGAGTTACAAGTGTACAATCGATTAAAACAAAGAGGGTTGCCGAAGAATGTTTTGATTTGTTAAAAAATTATTCCTCGTGACTTGCTCCAACTCGTGAGGCTCAATTTTTCATTTTCATTATTACTGCTAAGCAACGTATCACCAAAAACGATAGATTGTGGCCAATATGAACCATGCAACTCTGGATGAAATGCAACTCTGACGATCAGCAGTGTCAATACGAGGACCGGTTAATATGTTCACACCAATGTACAATAAATAGCTATAGATACATAAAAGTGGCTTTGTTACACCGAATTAGACACTATTTCCGACAAATAAAACATATTTTTGCACAGACACATTCTGAACATTACCTATTTGAACGACATTTCCAATATTCCCTATCAGCGAAATTGACATTCGCTCCACTCTCCTCTAGGCATGAGAATTTTAGACACATACCACTTGAGAATAGGACTAAGTAATAGCTGTGTTCAACATATATCAAAATAATTTCGTAGAATAAAACATTTTCATACTTAGCTTTGGTTCCTTTTTGACCAATTTTGGAACACTAAAATTATTTTTTATTCCGTCGTTTCCGGGGCCGCTACTGCATATTTTATCTGGGTATACCAGTTTAGCGAGGGAGCCATATCAACACCGGTTTGTTAGATCTCAATGTGAGCAACGTCTAACATTGAACGGGTGCAACGAACTCGGAAAGGCACATTTTTTAATAAAACCATAAGCAGCTGAGCTCAAACTCGTCTGAACAAAAGGAAACCACTTCCTTGCGTTCTCATCCTTCCCCATCGCCGCTGGAGGTCAGTGTGATTAAAAATTAGCACTTCAAAAAATTCATGGCTTGAATTCCCATCACGCCTCTACGAAAGCGCTAACGATTTAAATGGATAAAGGGATTGCTAATGGATATTAACGCAGTAGGAGGGCAAATATGTCACATGACTGTAAATACAAAAGCTTGAGCACTCAGCAATGATAGGAGCAGGAAATAAAACAAATGATCAGGAAAAGGAAAGAGGAATCCGCTGCCGTAGCACGCGAGGAGATGGGGGAGGAGAGGGTTCAGAGCCCCGCGGGCAAGAGACACATTCCCGCCGCACCATGGCACGGAAGCGACAACACGGCCAATACACCGCGTCGCGCGCAGGCGCGGCACGGTGGTGATCGTGGCACATTGAGTGTTCAGCTTTGATATTTTTAACTACGTAAAATAATTCCTCCGCCACGTTTCATTTACGTGCATCTTATTACGCTATGCCACTTACCGTTAAGACAGCGATGGAAATGACAGAAAAATTATACTTTACCTCAAAGAGGAGCTAGGTTTGTAAAACGATGCTATGATAAGTTTGCTAGTGTGTCTGGATTATTAGAAGACTTGGGATTGGAATCGCTATCTCAGCGTACATTGAAATATACGCTTAACCTTTTAACTAAATTTCAGGAAAACCTTTCTCTGACGACGTAAAGAACATACCTTTAACCCCCGCGTACTACGGCAGATTAGATCGCGCCAATAAAATTAGAGAGATAGATTGTAGAACTGATAGGTATAAAAATGTCATTTTTTTCCGCGAACCAGTCGGGACCATAACAGCAGTGATCGTCGTCATGAATAGTGCGAATAGTGACATTAGCTAGACTGTAGAGCTTTCTCGTTATATTCTCTACGTTCTTATTTATGCATGATGTAAATATTGATGTTCTTATTTATGCATGATAATTTGAATCTGTAGCAGTAGTCCTTGTACCCCTTGCATGTTGGAACGATTGACGATAGAATGTTTCTTGGTTAGTAGATTTGAATGTGTGGTACGCTGGTACGACTGCTTTACCAATGCCAGGAGTAGATTGTACATACGATTTACTGGCAAATAAAAGAAAGAAAAGGAAAGAAGAATACTCTTTGGAAACGATTAAAATCCTGAGACTGAGTTATGGTTGACGTAATTATTTAATTACCATCAATAACGAAGAGGTAATTCCCTTCGGCACTGTTTGACGCAACATCCGCTCGGGCGATGGATTTCAGTGAAAAGCGATCGAAAGGCGTTTTCTTTTTTCTCATTTTCCCAGAGCCTCTCGCTCCGCTCGTTCTTACCGATGCCTGACCACGGCGCAGCTTACTCACGATTTATACGATGAAGCCATAAAGATGCCCCGAGTCTCACCAATAAGGAGGCTGAATTCACCAAATCAATTCGAAGTATGTCCCCCATTAGTGGCTATGATTTGTACGCCCGAGTTGGCCACCACACACAGTTTTTCATGAAGGGGACGAGTATTTTGAGCAGCGCAACCAAAAAATTCGTAACAAGACATTTTATGCTAACTAACCTCTTCGTCTAATTATCTCATCAAATTCAGAATACATGATAAACAAATTTTAATAAAAATCCACAGAAATACCGTAAGAGTCTGAAATACATTTTCTTAATCACGCATCAACAACAAATCTATGACTGTTAGTTGAAAGAGGATGTATCCGATGTAAGAACTTCTTTTCATTTAAGGAGGTTGGCTCGCGACCGTGTGAGTCAAAACCGCAGAGAAACTTTACTTATTTTGATATGCTTGTACGCTGTTAAAGGAATGCTCCTCTCTCTTAAAAAATGCCTAAGCTATCGAAAGGAGAAAGTAATGCACCAGAGATCCACAGTGTTCACGGAAAAGAGTTTCAAAAAATACTTTTCTCAGCCTGGAAACTGAGTCAAAATAGTGTTTATACTTAAGGTATAAATGAATTTATATCCTACTGACACTTTCAGTAATTATGTAAATATTACAAATTAAAGTTAAATTAGAATATTCTTTCGTATCTATGTAAAAATCTCTTTTACTATTACTTTTATTATTTTTAAACCAATCTGGCAACGCCGAAGAAAGCCCTCGATGTAAGGCCTTCTTTGAGCATAGCAAATGGAAGTTGTCTTCGGTGAGGTGTGCAGTATTCGGTTCGTCTATTCCTTTTGAACGGTAGGTAACTGTTCCATTTTGACGATATTATTTTATTACCATTGAAATTGCCTAAAGATCAGTGCCTTTTGCATCTTCCTTCTATCGGGAAAAAGAATGTTTTCTTGGATACAGAACATCCTCCAGATTTTCAAAGGTAAGAAATACAATCACTTAATTAGGAATGTGGTTTTAAGTAGTAAACCATCATCGCTTTCGTAGACGCTAAAAGATTTTTTTCAGTATTCGTACTTTTAGATCCTTCCAATAGTTACTTCCAAGAGGTTTCAAACCATTCGGTTACATCTCAAGAAGTCACTTCCATTCCCCTCAGTACAACACACTCCAAATGATCAGTGGCTGATGATTTGTCCAAAGACGGCCTCGTGTCGTTCCCACGGGACACAATAAGGGTCGACGGGAGGCCAACAAACGTCAGGGACACAATTAAACGAAAACAAGAGGGATTTAATGATTTCACAATCGAGGAAAATGGAAAACTTATTGCAATATCAGAGGGAAAGAAATACACTAATGAATGACTTATCAAGGGATGAGTCGATTCCTCTTTTTTTCGATTCCGATTCTTTACAACCGATTCCCGATTCTCGATTCCATCGATTCTTATTCCTAATAACAGGTGGGATATTGATATACCAGTAGAGTACGACTATTATTTAAATTCAAGTATTGGCTGAAATAAAATAACAAAGACAATTAAGTCGCTCAATATTTATAAAAGTATATTTATTAACAAATAGCAAATATATCCTCAGCTTATTGAGATAGATAAAAAGTGCAAATTGATAGCATACACCAAAAATTACGGAGACAAATATGATGTGATAAATGAAATTTGATTTGAATATTTCTCTATCTGGAATCGATGGAATCGGAATCGACTTCAGGCAATCGATTCTCGATAACGATTCTACTCCCGAGAATCGGTGGAATCGAGAATCGACATTTGGATTCGACTCATCCTTCGATTTATCGTTATTGATATGTTTCAACGAAATATTGGTTCGTCTCAATGAGGGATATACTTGACACAATGCCAGAAAACTTTCATACTTCTACTCACTGAACTTCCATACTTTTTCCTGATTTGAGAGACTCCGAATTCACAGACAATTCACGTCCCTTCCATCACTTAAACTCATTTTAAACACGTCCACGATGCTCCAATGACAAGAACTTAGGACAGCATCAAGGGACAATATACAAGAACAAGCATTTCTGATACTTATAAAAGGCCACGAGAAACAACCCATCAAGACCATTAATTGATCGACGGACAGCTAAATTTCCAAGCCAATTCGAAGTCCACCGCGCGACCCAGGATTGGGAATACTCAATTGGCAATTGGGAAATGGCAATTTTCCAGGACGCGTCCCATGTTCGATTTCGTCGGTATACTTTTGTCTAATGGCAAATAATATAAGTTTATCATCGATGGAATTTCGGCCGAGACGGAACAATCATCAAGGGTTTATGAATAAATATTTTATAAACCATTCAACACCCCGAGAGAACACTCAAGCAAATACATCTACATCTACGTATTACCCTACGAGCCACCACGAGGGTGTGTGGCAGGGGGTGAAGATCACCAAACATGCACTATTGACATGCAACTAGGATATTTAATGGAGGCATGCTAGAGAACAGGGACACATGCAGCTAGATGGTTAGTATCTAGATTATAAGAATTAGGGAATTCTTAGAACTAGAATATAAGAAAAAGGGATTATTGGTTGTTATTACATGCATCATACAATACAGACTACTCTAACTATATTTCACCTACATATCCCTTTGCTACGCTCCCTATTATTCTCTCTTATAGTACGCGGGAAAAATGACATTATAAATCTCTCGGTACGACAATCTATCTCTCCAATCTTGTTAATCTGATCAAACCTAGCATAATACGCTGGGGTTCTCAATATATATCTAACGTCATCTGTGAACAAATCGGTTTCGAATTTACTTAATAGGTTTAACCTATATTTTAACCTGCGTTCTGATAGTAATTCCCATCCTAGTTCTTCTATTAAACTCGTAACACTTATACAATTATCATAACGGCCTTTAACAAATCTAGCGGATCTCCTTTGCACACGCTCTAATTCTTTTATCATACCTTCCTCGTACGGATCCCATATACTAGCGGCATATTCTAAATGAGGCCTGACAAGTGTAAAATAGCTTCTTTCTCGTACTCTCTCATCGCATTTGCCTAGAATCCTTTTTACGAATCCTAATCTACGGTTTGCTACACTAGTTATTTCCCTGATGTATTTCCCCCATAACATGTCTTCAGTGATGGTGACGCCTAAGTTTTTAATAGATTCTACATTAGATATTTTCTTTTCTTTGATGCTATAATTATTCCGGAGAAAGCCATTCTTTTTCCAAAGTTCATTATCGCGCATTTCTTCTAATTTAATTCTAGCTGCCATCTATCACACCAATCATCAATCGCATCTAAATCCATAGCTAAAGACTGACTGTCCTCTTCATTTCTAATTTCCTTATACACTACTGCATCATCGGCAAAAAGACGGAGCTTGCTATTTTTACTACTATATTCAAGTCATTTACGAACAGGAGAAATAAAATTGGACCTATCACGCTTCTCTGGGGAACACCCGATGTAACTTTTACTTCGCCAGACCTGACACCATCTAATACCACCCTTTGAACGCGTTCATGTAAGAAGTCTCCCATCCAGCCAACTATATTTCTGTCTATCCCGTATGATGCTAACTTCGCGAGTAACTTACAGTGGGGAACCTTGTCAAACGCTTTTCTAAAGTCAAGAAATGCTGCATCTACCTGTACGTTACCTTTTCCGGAAACTAAAATATCGTGAACAAAAAGACCTAATTGAGTTTCGCAAGACCGTCCTTTTCTGAACCCATGCTGGTTTCTGAACCCTTAAGGTTTACTGAAGATAAGCCTATAGATGAAGTTAAACGTCGAAACGCGGGTCGTTCCTTTGTATAGACATGTGGAATCACTACGTCGCTGGTTACCATTACAATGGCAACAGATTCCATGAAGTTACGCCTGAAATTACCAGTTATGCCGTTAACTGAAGGTCAGCCATCTTGACGGCAGTCACGTATGCCATTATCGAAGTTCTTTTGTAGCTTGGCGCTCATGAACTTTGCTCCCCGTGCCTGTTGTGAAGTGCGCGGTGGGGTGGTTGTTTAACGAATTGAAGGGGAGTGCGCCGGCGCGTTGCGAAGTGATTAGCGGTACTCACCAGAAAATAAAATGGACGAAATATCGAGTATCGAATATTCTCGAATGGCATTTACTCGCTTCTCCAACTCACATTTTCTGCTGCGCTGCCGCGTCTCGGGGAATACCCGGTAAATGCTCAAGGGAGCGCGATGCCATTGAAAGGTGGGGAAAGTACATAACTTGTGCGTGTTGCTTCGCAGCACCGAGCAACAGCTGCGATCTCGGGCCAGTTTGAAGTTTCCTATCCAGTTGCGAATAAATGTCGGCAACGAATGAGAAAAAAATATAAACAGCCCTAATGTTCTCCATAATCCTAGACGTGAAAGAACGCTGACGGACTCCAGTACATCAAGCGAAAGATGGACAAATATTGTCCATTCGATGTAATGTTTAATCGTCGTTAGAACCTCATCGTTGCATTTTTTTCTGAAACTATTTTTACCAGGTATAATTTTATCCTTGCACACATATTAACGATCATCCGATCATCAACTGGTGAGTTCACTTGCCTTATGGTTGGTAGTAAGTCTGGTGATTAATAAGTAATAGCATATGCTTACTCTATGGTAATAGCATTCCGTTCGACTCTTAATTTCCGATCCATGGTGGTGGCTGTATTTCGACACCTTATCCTGGAAAATTTATAATAGGGCCATGGAAAAGTTTTGATTCATTGGGGGTGTGACGTCACATCCACGTAATATTCGAGGTTTGACCGTGTCGTATCCCTACTGAATAAGGTCCCTGGCCTCAAAAATCGATTTCCTCCCTAAAGCCGCGTCCACACCCTTAAAAAATCTGAGCCGAATACGTCACAAAGTATTAATTTTTGTGCGTGCGCTGGAATTTATGTAAATGTGGAGGAGGCAACGCTCGCAAAAATCAGTTCTATTTTCAACTATCGTAACAATCGTCAGAATGCGTATCTGTATACTCTGTATGCCTGACTTGAGGACAGACACGCCGCATGGGACAAATATTTTTGCGATAATAATTTTAAATTTGCAGCGAATATATTCGTGGCGAACGCATTCCACTCAAATGTTTACAGTTGTAAATGCGGCACAACTGGCGCATTGTTGTAGCAGCCGTTGCCATCACTATCGGGCTATCACGCTGGCCACGCATGGATTCCAAAGCGTGTACCCATGTCATGGAAGCATGTGGTCCGCATGTAAAGCGTGCATTGCGCAATGCATGAATATCTTGGTGGCGTATCATATTTCACCTATCGATCCCATCTGTGATAAAGTACGCGAAACCACTCGCCATTTTGAAGGAGTTGATTCATTTTATAGACGTCCACAATTCAATGAGAACGCGTTTGGTTTAATTTCTGTGAAAACGCAACCTCGGATAAAATGCATTTCTCATTTCGAAGGGAAGCATGTCGTTGCTCTCGCTGGCGCAGGCAGTTGTAGAAGCAGTCGGGCATGAAATATTATTCTGACCCGACTCGGGTGTCCTCTGCCCTCGCTTTACTGAATAATGCTGCCCACACAATATATTCCCTCCAGTGCCATATCCCCGTGTTTCGATACTCTCGGCCGTCTCTTCCAGATGCACAGGATATCCCATCTTGTGTTGGGAACATTACTGCAATCTCTCTGGAAAGAAGTGGAATTGTGATGTTGGCGGATTTAGCGATTTAATTTTTATGCTTGGGTATTCCTTGGGCGTCTTTCGTAAATCCCTTTCTTGAATCATGCTTTGCCGACTTCATTGGGAGAGATGCATGTTCTTAATGAACATCGTTTAATGAAAACTTTCCCGGACATTGTCTAGAAAACCAGTGCTCCTGATTCTTATGTTTATGCTTTCGTTTTCGGGCTTGAATAACTATTTTATCCGATGCCTTAACATCCCATATTTTTCCGAAACTCCGTTACTGGAGATGGTTAGTTATGATACATCTTACATTTTTAGCCTTCTGCTGCCCGTCATTGTAAT
This sequence comes from Ceriagrion tenellum, assembly GCA_963169105.1. Lineage (NCBI taxonomy): Eukaryota > Metazoa > Arthropoda > Insecta > Odonata > Coenagrionidae > Ceriagrion > Ceriagrion tenellum. The sequence continues at coordinate 138,873,151 of OY720639.1, read as the reverse complement.
AATCACGTCGTGCGAAGGATAATTGAGAACTTTAGGTCTGTTTGCAAAATTGCAAATTCGGACAAAATGATATTTCAGAGTGAGGAGATGTCTTTGTTCTCAGAAAATGTTGATGTGCACGAATAGGAGTTGATGGCATTCCATCGTGAGAGGACTCTGATTTTTCTTCCAAGGCTTTGGGAGCGCATTCAGGATAGGATTGTGTAAAAGCACTTACATTAGTTTCTAAGTTTTTGGATTGTTTTGGTAATTTTCCGCATTTATTCCATGTGGCTAAAAGAAAATTGTCTTCAAAAAAGCGCTCATCCCCTCCATTTAGGGTTTATAACGCTACAGATTAAGGTCTGTCCATATTTTGTAATCCGGCCAGCGTTAAGAATCGATGTCCAGCGACTTAACCTGACGGAATACAACCATAACGAGGATTATAATACAATCCGTAATATTACATTTTTGCATGCATAACTGTCTCTTTGGTCGCTGCTTTAGAAAGAATTAGTGTATTTTGTAAGAACGCATGACTATGAAAATGAAGATCGATGTATTTCTACCATAATTACTTTCAATTCGGTTTTCTGTGCGATATTTTTTGTAAATTTCCGTTGCCGTTTTCTTTTTTCCCTTGTAAAGTCAGTAGTAGGCGCGAGAATTAAAAACTACTTCATAATTATCCAAACTTTTTACGATTACCGGCCCCTACCGGTTTAGATAGTACTCGTAATTGTCGAATGTAGGTGCTGCCTCTGATAATGATATGAGACCATTGAAACCGGTCAATTCATAAAGATTATAGGGTTTGGAAAATTACGTATTGTGTAATTATCCTCGTTATAGGTGCATGCCATTAAGTTAAGTCGCTGGAAAGCGATTCTTATCACTGAATGGTTTTGATGGGTACACATTATTTTTAAGGTATCCTTTGATAATTCTGTCAAACCTGTAGTAAGGTGCCGAGTCTTTTGTTTCAATGAAAAATTCCGACTGTTAAAACTTTCCAAAAAGTGAAACCAAAATCGGTAAAGTTCATCTCACAGAAGTGGAGATTTGCTTTGCTTTTTCAAGGGAGCGGACTGTTGTATTTAGTGAATAGTTGTGGGAACTTCTCACTCGCGGGAGGCATGAATAACAGAAAAATATTCGCAGACGAAACGGTTTCGGGCTTGATTTTGAGGTTGCTATCCAAGGAGTCGACATCGAAAATAACGTTGATAAATCCACTTCTTTTAGATTTTATTGATACAACCCGGGTTTCGACCCTTAGAGTCATCTTCAGAGATACGTCTTGAAAGTTATTTTCAGTTTCTTCGTGTTAGAAAGTTATTTTGATTTGCTCCGTGTAAATATCCGTTTCAACTCTAGAACGCGTCCATTCTTGGAGAACTGAAATTCTTGACCCGCATGATTATTTTCGTGAGATCGGATACCGTTCCTGTGAAGCTTCGGAACCGAGGGTGGTTGACGAAAATTGCCTCAGCGATAGAATTTCGCAGCCGCGTATTTGGTTTAACGTTCCAAGTGTCAGTTGCGTTGAGTGGTTTAGACGTGGTCCGAATCCCCGCTCACGAATCCGCGTGTGATCGCCCACGCGGGGTTAAACAGTCGGTTTAGTCACCCCTCCCGATCGCCGCACGCAGTCCCTTAACCTGCGCGAGGCGTAAACGACCCTGATTGTTTGTGTTGCGACGACGCGCACCACCGACGGGGTGCATGGCCCCTCCTGTGTTTCCCCTCGATCCTTGCGTCCCCACCTCTCCCCCTCTCTATTCTCTCAGACCCCTCCCTCGCCCTCCTTCCTTCCCCCCATCCCACCCAACACTCTCCGCCGCAGCCGCGCCGGTCGTTGCTTTATCTCTTGCGACATCCCTCGTCCTCGTCACCTCTGGCTGAGCGATTATTGTTTTCGTTGCCTTCTGCTCCGCCCACCCGCCGCTGCTGCCCCGCCATCCCTTTAGCCGATGGTCTCTCCAACTAAGGGTGCGCCAACTTTTCTTTCGTTCAGGGTTCATCCCCACCTCGGTTTGACGACCGAAAGGTCGTCGCTACTTAATGAGGGGTTGGTGATCTGCAGTCCTCAGTCCGATGCCTCACATATTAATTTCGTCTCTCTTAGATCGTCGTTCGAGAGAAGATTATGAGACTGGGAAGGTTCTACATCTGCATACTACACCGAAAGCCGCCGCATGAGCGTGTGTCTGGGGGTGGTAGGTCACCAGCCGTTTAAAGATGAAAAATTTTTGGAGGTGAAATGGTGACATGCACTATGAGAGTGTATTTAGAGGAGCTCAGTTTCTACTGTGGTCACTTATTGTGCGCGGAAAGAACGAGTATTTGTATCAATCTGTTCGGCAAAGTATCCCTCTTATTTTATCGCATCTGCCAGACCTAGAAATGTAGTGAGGCGTCATGATAATATTCTCTACGTCGCTCTGAAATACACCAGTTCTGAATTTCTCAAGTAGCCTCAGCCTAGCGTGCAGCCTCCGAGTCTCTAGGGGCTCCCACCTTAATCCCTATAAAAGTTATGAGACACCTATAGGTTTGTTCGTAGCAGGTTTTTACGAAGCGCGCTGTTTCCTTTGTATTTTATTAATGTTTTTGGTTAAATCTATTTGACCAGGGTCCCACATGCTCGCGGCGTATTCGAGGTGTGGCCTAACCAGAGCGAAGTAGCATCTCTCTTTGACTTTTTCATCCGAGGACCTTCCTATTATTCACCTAACAAAACCTAGTTTCTTTAATGCTGTGCCGCATATGTTTTGTATTAGTGTTCCCCACGATTTATCTGAAGCTAAGGTAATTCCAAGATATTTAACTGTATCTGAAGATTTTGTTTACTCCACCCACAGTATAGGTATGATATTTGTGTGATGATTTTCGCAAAACATGTACTACGATGAAACCATGGCCACACCTACTTTAGCAAGAAGCAAACCATTTACTTCGATTATTCTCCACTTTGGCATTCCGAACGTTGTACATTGATCTTAAAATCACGCAAATGAATCGCATCGTTTTCTCGCCCTTACCGAACTCCCGTGCGTCACCGGATTCAGATAAGCATCGATGGAATGATGTAAGGCACGGAAACCTTGAAAAGGAAAATGCAAAAAAAAATAGAATCCGCACCCCTTTTAGGTGACCCCTCCCCCCCCCCCCTTCCCACATTGTGGGTAAATGAGCAGTCGGTCGGCCCCTACAACATTCGAAGGGTCCTTCAGCATTGAACGCGAGCATTTTTAACACGGAACAAAAAATATACTAATACACTTCCAAGGGAATTGAAATCGTTTGCGGTCCCATAGCAATACATATGTGAGATGACCCTTTCGGTTGAGAGGCGATGATATTTCAGCATTCTTCTTCTTCTCAGGTTACAATCCTAGGATTGGTCTGCAACAGTCTTCCACTTTATCCGATCTTGGGCCAATCTTTTCACTTCTCTGTACGATTGACAACCTAGTTACTTCATCAGCTGTCCCATGTAGTCCAGTCTAGGTCTGCCCCTCTGGTATTTTCCCTCTACTTTACCTTCTAGTATGGTCTCTGCCAAGCTTTCGTGTCGGAGAATATGGCCAATCCAGGCGTTCCTTCTCTTATTCAGCATTCTGAGTAGACACCGTCTTTCCCCTATCCTCTTAAACAGCATTGAAAGAAGTAATACACATTCATATCGGCCAGAGTCCATGAGAGAGAACAGATTTTTACAAACTAACACCGATACTAATTAAAGATGTCTCAATACCATCAATGCTATGATGTAGATAACCAAAAGACGATACAGTTCGAACGTGATAGGACAATTATGTTTTGTCGAACAGAGGAAACTAAAAATATAAATGACCGGGAACAGTAATCGGATATAAAAAGATGATCTACCAGACGCTAAAGTGATAAGGACGAGTGTTCCCATGAATACCATTTTTGAGTTAAAAATACGGACGACACTATTTACAGTTTTCGCCAATATCAGGAACAGCATCAAGTACAGAATCCATATGAAACTAATTCTTCAGTCTATCTGAGTTTTAAAAATCAGGGCAACAGGATTAAATCCATCTGACACTTAAATCTTGCTGAACAGAAATATTAGGCCAGCAGCGATGGAAGCACCCGTTCGATATTAACCACTGAAGTCTTGCATCGTTTGGTCTCCGATCGTATAAGGACGTATGATTCGGCCAACACGCTCCTGTCCCTGTCTGCAAGAGACCTCAAGTCCTTAATCGTCGGGGCATGCAAAAGTGAAGTACCATTCTCACGATATTGTATTATTTCTCTCTATAAGTTCTTCATAATCTATGTCTCCATTCCTTATCTACATCTACATAATACCCCGCGAGCCGCCGCATGGGCGTGACAGCAGGCGTTAGGTCACCAGCCGTGTAAGGGTGTACGTTTTTTGGAGATGAAATGGTGACATGCATTATAAGAGTGTATTTAGTGGAGCTCAGTTTTTATTGTGGTCGCTTATTGTTCGCGGAAAGAACGAGTTTGTGCACCTATCCGTTCGGCAGTGAATCTCTCTTATTTTATCGCATCTGTCAGACCTAGAGATGTAGTGAGGAGTCATGACAATATTCTCTATATCGCTCTGAAAAATATCATTTCTGAATTTATCAAGCAAATTAAGCCTAGCGTGTAGGCTCCGAGTCTCTAGGGGCTCCCACCTTAATCCCTCTCAAAGTTGCGAGACACTATATACACGCTCGTAGCAGTTTTTAACGAAACGCGCTGCTCTCCTTTGTATTTTGTTAATTTTTTCTGCTAAATCTTTATGACCAGGGTCCCAAATGCTCTCGGTGTATTCGAGGTGTGGCCTAATCAGAGCGAAGTAGCATCTCTCTTTGACTGTTTCATCTGAGGACCTTCCTGTTATACGTTTAACAAAACCTAGTTTCTTTAATGCTGCACCACATATGTTATATATGAGTAATCCCCACGATATACCAGATGTTAAGGTAATTCCAAGATATTTTACTTATAATACTTATGAGGCCGCTACGATCATTTTGGCGGTACCGCTCAGTACACAAGATAGCACCATTACCTCTCTTATGACGGGGCATCATAGAGCCTTGTGGCTAATAATAATAACCGCAACGTAAATCTAGCTCCGTAATCTCGATTTATTTACTCCACCGAGAGTCGATAATGGAAATTTGAATTATCGCGCAGTCGTTTATCGAGGGGGTACACCGGGCAGAATGGAAGGTATTAAAAGCAGCTGAGCCCGGAGCACGTTTTCTTCTCATAACCCTCGATCGTCGTGAACCGTGACTCACATCCCCGGGGAAAAAGATTGGCCACGCCGGGCAGGCAACGACCGACACACCGCTTCCATAAGAGGCAATACTGCCTCTCGGACTCCGCGTGCCTGCCTACCTGGCGCAGAAGAACACGGCCACGGGGATTTGATTAACCTAAATCGATCCATGGAGACGAAAAAAAATCGTCGAGTCTCTGTGGCAGCGGCGCCAAACTGCGTTGGATACCGCTAGCTCACTTTCAAAGACGTGACGTATCGAGCGATAATACTTAATCAAACACGAGAAGCACAAAAAACACAAAACATAGCAGTGAATATTCTAGAGACCAGAGCTCGGACCCCCCTCTGCTCCCCCTGCGTTTTATGTTGTTCGAGTACCTTCTTAACCCCTTATCGTTAAGCGGCTCTTTGAAGAAGTGTTAACGCCAGACTGGGTTTTCAACTTAATGAAATGCACATTTCAAGCTCGGGAAATGCTATATTGCGCAACAGCGATTTACGACAGGTCACTGAACGCGATCAACTTATTGATTCACAATGTAAACACAGTACGTGATAAAGCGAGCAATTCGACCATCTATTACATTGAAAGATGATATACAGATACAATTAGCACATGTATCACAATTACATCCGACGTTGAATCGATAAAGTTCTTTCATTAAAGAATCTTTAATTTTAAATCTAATTTAATTTTCTTTAAAGAATCTTTGTTAAAGTCCGTTATTATAATTGCATAAGTGTTACGAGTTTAATAGAAGAACTAGGATATGAATTACTATCAGAACGCAGGTTAAAATATAGGTTAAACCTTTTTAGTAAATTCCAAACCGAGTTGTTCACAGATGACGTTAGATATATATTGAGAACCCCATCGTATTATGCTAGGTTTGATCAGATTAACAAGATTAGAGAGATAGATTGTAGTACCGATAGATTTCAAATGTCACTTCCCGCGTACCATAGAACAATAGGCAGCGTAGCAAAGGGATAGGTAGGTGAAATATAGTTAGAGTAGTCTGTAGTGTGTGATGCATGTAATAACAACCAATAATCCCTTTCTTATTATGTAGATACTAACCATCTAGCTGCTTGTGACCCTATTATCTAGCATGTTTCCATTAATATATTCTAGTTGCATTTCAATAGTGCATGTTTGGTGATCTTCACCCCCTGCCACACACCCTCGTGGTGGCTCGCAGGGTATTACGTAGATGTAGATGTACTTACTTATTTTATTGCTACTTATTGCTTATTATGCATTGCTACTTAAAATTATGCGATGGAGTCGCAGTACATACGATGCGTGTATAAGATTCCATAACATACGATAAACGATAAAAAAATGCGCAACGAATAAGTTCCAATAAATCAAGCGATAATCGAAGAGTCAAATATTTGAAAGAAAAGCACACAACACCGCACGGATTCATTGCGAGGTTTCATATGTCATCATCATCATCATCGAGTGCTCAGCCGAGTATCACGTTCCGTCCATCGTCTTCGTCTCCATCCATTTCTGTCCCACGCCTGTTCCTTGGTCTCCTCGTATCCTTCCCTCTTAACCTCCTCTCTCAGTTCCATCCTTCTCCTTCCTCTTCTCTTCTCCTGCTTTATCATTCGATAGCTGTCGCCATTATCCCCTTCCCTCTTCAATACACGCCCGATCCAATTTTCTCTTCTCATCCGAATAGTGTTTAGGAGTTTCCTATATTCTCCAACCTTGTGCAGCTCTTCTTCATCCCTTATTCTTTCCCTCATCGTTACATCTTTAATCTCCAACATTCCCACGTTTCAAATGCTACAGTTCTCTTTCTCTCTCTTACCCGAGGTTTAAGTTTCACAGCAGTAAGTACATCATGGCACTCAACACACAGCATCTGACGAGTGTTTTCCTCAATCCCAGGGCCAAGCCGCTGCATAATATACAATTTTCTCCTTCTGAAAGACTCCTTTAGCCAATGCAAATAGGGTCAAATTTGTATGTAATTTAGCCCATCAATATCGCAGTTGTGGTCAAAAACAGAAGCGCACATCTCTGAGGGAATTTCCCGATACCAATATCGCACTGCATAAGCGAAGACCTTTACGGACGGGGCAATCGAAGCATCGAACAGCTGAGTGACAACGGGCAAGGTCCGACTTGAGCTCCGTTTGAAAAGATGTGGCCGGAGGAGGAGGAGGAAGGGAGGGGACGGGGAGAGGGGAAGGGGACGGAGGAGGGGGGGGGAAGAGTGTGGTATGACGGAGTGGCGTGGATGAACACACACGAGGAGCGGTCGCTTAGTTAGACGCGCGTAAAACGAGGACAACCTTTAACGGATACTCAGCGAAGGCACATTGCCGTTTCTGTTTCACAACGAATGGGAACTGTAGCCCAGAAAAAAAAATACTTATAAGGGGAGAAGCGGGTGTAAACGAATAACTTCTAAACTTGGAACGTCAAGAGGCAGGGTGGGGTGAGGGGGGGAATGGTGAGAGAGTAGAAGGGAAATGATAGGATTTGCGGGGTTGGTTGGGGGTTAGTAGGGAGGGCGCCTGGCCTTCGCGGTTCTACTTCCCCTCGACACACACCCCCCCTCCCCACTAAGTCCCCAAAAAGCGGCGACCCTCCTCGAATGCCCCGCAGGGAACACAAAAATATCGCCTTTGTCGGCATTTGAGGTAGTCATGAGCGAAAATTTTCCTGAGTCATAACAGAGATCATTATCAACTTTTATTGAGCAAAAATATAGTTAGATACATCTGGAATACTCGGTAATATGTAATATCATAACCATATAATATATAAATCTTCTACTTAACTCATTTTTTCTAAATCGTACAGTTAAAATGCCTTCACAACGGAAGGTTTCTTTAGTGATTCTGTAAAAATTAATTCTGGAAGTATTGACTGATTTATTTATTAATAGTTGAGGGAATACATGAGCTAAAAATATAAATTTCTGACGATATTTATGGGCTATAACTTCCATATTATTTCAATAGTCTCTCTCTCTCTCTGAAGTACAAACCCGTAAAATTGTCACAGGAAATAATAAGACAATAATTCAGTTCCAACTCAATTATAGTGTAGGATAGCCTTCGACAATTACCTCAGTAAATCATTCAGCTGAAAAATCTTAATTGTCATTAAATAGCCGATAAATTGTAAGTAATCGGTAGTTCCTCAGGGGGCGTAGTATAAAATGGATCGCAAAAGAAATCAATTTTTGACCTTAAAGCATCATGCTTCTGCCTCAATTGATGTATCATAATCTAAGACTATCGACGATCATCTCAAATAATGAAGCGGTAAGTATAAATGTCGCCCCAAGTTTACCATGATGATCATTGACTGCGGACAGAGATCATAGAGATAGATATCAAACAACAGCGACATGGCACAGCAGAGAACAAAAATTCGCCACGCAAGGAACCTAACTAAGATTCCTGCCTAAATTCCATCAACACCGTACCCACGTCTCGTGAGTTGAACGCCGCACACTGCCGTGGAAAATCCTCTTCGGTCCAGCTAAAGAGAGTGTAAGGTGGTTGGAGCGACGTTTATTTACAATGAGATTCACGTGGCACTTTGCAGACGCGTTCTAATTAGTGATAACTACGTATAGATGAAAGTGAAAAATATGGCAACATACCGATTTGGTTTTTTTCTGGTAATTCCATGCACATGAAATGGCGTTGCCTTACGGGCACATGACATTTAGTTCGTGATAATTCGATCTCATACGTGTACGTACGTGTTTCCTTCTAAACACGATACAATACATTTCTTGTAATTATAAACGCTTATAATCGAATATCATGGTGTCATGCCGAGTCTAGTACTCGAAAAAAAATGTTATGTCAGTTGGTCAAAATTACGGCTGCCTCGCAGAAAACTTAGGTCATAAGATGATTTAATTTTAGGGGAAAAACAAATATAATTCTTGTGTCATTTCCGTTGATGCCTGTACGTTACGTTCAAATGCATAAACAGATGCCCTCGCGTGACATCTGTAACGAGAATTTTTACACGAGTTACTAGAAAGTTTATTTTTTTTTAATGATACACGATTACTTCTCCTGCCACCATAAGAGGTAAGCCCGACAACCGAAGACTGCGTGACACACTTCAACCCCAAAATACTCATTGACTAACGATGACGCGAGGAAGTGAAGGGAGCGCACCGCGAGGCCTCAGTCACGATTTGTGAGGAACTGGAGAGGTTGGGTCCCGGATGACATAAACTTACAACTCTCAACTTATCCCCGCGAAAACAACGCCTCGGCCCTAAGCGGTCGAGGGAAAGAAAATAAATTCGCAGCGTGCACCTGCACTGTAGCTATTACCCACTACCGCCTGGAATTTGTACAAGTTTATGAAACACTCTGAGATAGCAACCATTATTCAACCCAAAGAGCACATTCATGGCGTCAGTTAAATTTTGGAGAGATATCTGCTCTTCCTGAATCACAACTCATGTTTATGACGATTTTTAGAGAAAAAAAGGTGTGAAAAGAGAACTCCATCCCATCAAACTTACCGAACACATTACAACAACAAAAAAATGCTTCTTGGATCTAGTATAATCCATTATATTTTGTGGTGAGAATTACATTATTGATTCTTCGTACGCGTAAGAACTTCTTATTCTACGTCTTTGAATGAATAGTCATTGCTGCCCATCATCATTGCATATGCCATTGAATTGTTTTCATATGGGGTGCAAAATCATACTTGCCAGTTGACGGTAAAGACTTCAAATGAGTATCAACTTTTGCATCCACCTTTCTCAAGCAAGCTTCCAGGAAACAACTAATACTTAAAAGTAGGTACATACATATTTGATCGCTTACACATTACATTAAAATACTGAAAATAGGTTACCATAAAAAGAAGCAGGCTAGAGCTAAAACAAAAGGCGTATCCGCTTCGGTAATGCTATTGCAAATATATTAATTAGGTCTCGAATAGCAACGTCTACGATTAAGTAGTGCACACAGCAGCAGCCCTACCGTTGCTCAAGCGCGTGCACACAGCTACAAAAACGGCAATAAGCCCTCGACGGGGTCCAGCACAAAAGCCGAAGCGTCATCCAGAGTTGGCTTGAGTTACGTTTCCTTTCGCGAAGACGTAAAATTGGAACGCAGTCAAAAACGAAAGTGAAATGCTATCCTAGAAATGGATACACAGGCACTAGAGTCGCTTACACGCAGGTCATTCGCTGACGCTTGGGCCACATGCTTATCGTAAAGGAGAAAATCTTTTCTACCTTTTCATGCATTAAGCTAACTTAGAGGTCGAAACTTAGGTCTCATACCTTCGCTAGCATTGACTTTTTAAGAAAGAACCGGATGTTCGTCGAGTTTCAGGACGTTCAACTCGCGTTTGTTAGGAATTGCAATGAATTAGGACGCGCTCAAAATCCACGAGGCTACTTCTTGTGTCAGACTCTACTTTCTTCATTTCCATTTTTGGTGGCATCATCTGAAACAAGAGTGCCGGATTGGTGAGAAGTACAGAGTACAGTGGCGAAGATTTTACTTCGGACTCTCGACTTCTAACAGAGTACTTTGCGGGGCGCTTCAAGTGCGGTACTCCGTCCATCGAGTGGGGAGTTAAACTCTATAGAATCATTCGCTAAACAGTAGGCTAATGCCAAAGTTGAGTCCCTCTCGTGCCAGTCCCTCCATCTCCCATAAAAACCCTCAGGTACCAACCAATCCTTGAACACGTAAATGACCGCAGCTTCGCTCGCCACTTCGATTAACCAACCAAAAATATGAAAAAACCTATGTGTATTCCTTTAAACCTATCAAAAATAGAAAGAATTTTAAAAATCGACTGAAACAGAGAAAGGGTATTACAAGTGAAATGCACATGGTGAACCGATGAAGCAGTAATGTATTTTACACATCACCATCGACTGCAAAATTTACACTATCTTCAATGGGAGAATTTAATGCAGAGAATATAGCAGAATGTGCTTATGAAAGCTTTCATAACGATGAGGAGTTTATAAAACTATACGCCAACCATTAACTTCTTACCACGAATGATACCAACCACAATAGTAGTACAAGGTGTACTTATTTCGGCAAAAAAACAGAAGTTGCCATATGGTCCATTCCTCGAACTATAGAAAATCAACTACTGCCTCAACAGACTCTCCCGGGGCTCTATGTTACTCTCCAATTCCACTCGGCCAATCAATTAAAAAATCGATGAAATCAGCTAATCTTGGAGAATGAAATCTAGGACCACAGGACCCTCGTACGATGTTCCATTTTACAACTCACGGTGTTCCTCATGAGAACCGTTTTACAGCCTCAGGGAATTCCATCGGAAGGCAGCGAATAGAGAGAGAGCGAGAGAGAGAGAGAGTCGAGACCGAGGATACGAACCTCTCTCAAAGAGTTTTGGTTTGCGGCGCGAAAAGACTCAAGAAGAGAGAACTGGAGAGCGGCCAACGAGCACACATACACACACACAAAATGGGAGGAGAGATCATCTGGACCGTCTGGACCGACAAGGAATGGGGATTCTGATACAGCTGCTGCCCCTTCCTTCGCAAGAGAGGAGAGCAGAAGTACGAGGAACTCTCAAATAGCACTCCATCGCCCGCTATCTTGTGTTCCACACCACCGTGAACGGCCTTCCCCATTCTCAATCCCAGATTCACTCATCTACATCAACGTCATACCCTGCAAGCCACCCAAAGGGTGTGTGGCACGGGGGTGCTTCCACACCAGGCATGCATGAATTATACGGCAGAACACCGAAACTACATTGAAACCAGCGTACCACACATGCAACGCGCCAATCAAAATTTAATAACCAAGAAACACTCTATCGTCAATCGCTCCAACATGCAAGAGGTACAAAGACTACTACTACAGATTCAAAATATCATGCATAAATAAGAACATCAATATTTACATCATGCATAAATAAGAACGTAGAAAATATAAAGAGAAAGATCTACAGTCTAGCTAATGTCACTATTTGCACTATTCATGACGACGTCACAGCTGTTACGGTCCCGAATGGTACGCGGAAAAAAATATATTTTATATCTATCGGTTCTAAAAGGTATCTCTCTAATTTTATTGGCGCGATTAAATCTGCCGTAGTACGAGGGGTTAAATAGTATGTTTTTCACGTCGTCAGAGAAGTGTTTTTCCTGAAATGAAATTTAGCTAAGAGGTCCAGCCTATAATTTAATCTACGCTGTGATAGCGATTCCCATCACAATTCATCTAACAATCCAGAAACATTACTAAACTTATCGTAGCATCGTTTTACAAACCTAGCTCCTCTTCGCAGCACGCGATCTAATTCCGATATCAACCCCGCTTCATATGGATGTACGTACTCACTCGTACTTTTCTAGGGCAGTGTCCCCTTTTCTCCAATTGTTACACGTAGGGCGGTCGCTTTGAACTTAAAAGGTACGCATATTTTCGTTTGCCAAGTCTCCATTCGGAACGACTCGCTCAATATAGACCTGCATAAGGCTTAGTATTTTTGCAGTAAATTTCCAAAATTATCTACCCACAAATTTCTACGAGAGAATCGGTAGCAAAAATTAGAGATCTCATTTCGCATTAGGATTTGTGAGAGTTCATCCAAAACACCTTATTTAGCATAATCTTAATTTTTTAAATAAATAATAGCATTTCTCGACCACCTTAACTTTAACATGACTTTTTCGTCCCTTTCGCTGGGTATCGCCCTCTGTGGATGCACGGAACGTCAACTAACCCTAGACACCGGTCGCCAGCTCCAAATCTGAGGTTCTCTCATTCCGAAGCGAAGATTTTGCGGGAGGAATGGATGGACATTGACGGCAAAGCGATGGGTCTTCATGCACGGTGACTTAATCCTTTAAAAAAAGTATATCCATACAATAGTCTACAAGCCACTTCAATAATGTGAGTGACAGAAGGCAGTGCCCTCCCTCTGCCCTTGAAGACGACGCTGATCAAGGTATAGGTACCTGCCTTCTATTAAAACGGTATATAACTAGATGTATAACTATCATACTAAAACTATAATGCTAGATATAAATAGACAGCAGAACCGATAGATTTAAAATGTCATTTTTTTCCACGTACAATAAGGGACCATAATAGTGGTGATAGATCAGTTCTATGATACTGACTAGGTTAAATAGGTTTTTTCAGTAGAGCTAAATATCTTAATATGATTATTAGCTACTAACCTCGCATGCATTCTCCGGCATGATATACTCTTGCATGATTTAGTACCTTGTAGTGCTATTTATCTGTCGCATTAATAAAACTAACCAGTAGTTTATCTTTAGTAGCGTAGTGCATGGTAGCATGTTCTTCTACGTACACTCTCCTGGTTTGTGGTCTGACTGCGTACCGTTGCCCTGACTGCTTTTGGCCTGCGACTGGCATTCGGGGGAACGTGCGCGGTTCTGATTTGAACTGGGATGAGAGCTTCATGCCCGGTGTGTAATCACCCCGTGCCAAACACCCTAGTGGTGGCTTGCACGGTATTTAGTAGATGTAGGTATACGATTTGTATCATTTAAACCCTATGAGCGACTACGAGTGTGCATAATATCAAACGGAATGTAAACAATAGGCTTTAATCACGATTTTAAAAAAATAAAACAAATATTTGATGAGAGACGAGCCTCTTAGAAATCTCCAAGACGTCGGTTATTCACCCATACAAATCCACAAGAATACAGTGAAGACTGCCAATGGATTCAAAGCTTGGTTACTGACTGAGGGGTTCAGCACCGGGAGCGAAAAAACTTGACTGCATAAACCCAAGCTGAGCCACTCTAGCTAGAATCAGACACATCGAGGGCATTTATTTCTCCGATCGTCAAATTACGAGGTTAATTCGAGTTTAACTAAAGGTTTCAAACCTATCCCCATGCTGATCACCGCTTTGGTGATAAATCACAAGAAAATGAAGACATTTTTTTAAAAGGCATTTTTAACAAATTTATGTTCAACAATTCTCCACGAAACTTACTCAAAGGAAAAGAGGTCCAATTAAGACACAGTGCAGCCAGATCCCATGGACAGATGAGCGCTCGCAAAAGGGTACCTATGAGGACAACTTGCTCCTTAAAGCCCCCATGAGATTCACAGTGGAAGAGGACGCCTGGGTAGCTTAATTTGTTAGAGCATTTGGCGGGTAATCGAGGGATCTGGGTTCGATTCCCAGTCCAGGTGAATGATTTTTCCACTGTGAATTTCACACAGTTATGCATAAGGTTGACTTTATGATTCATTATAGAACTTTAAACCACAGATGAAACCCCAAAAAACAAGTAGACGTCTGTATAAGGGTTTATACCAAAGTAAAGATACGGATAAATAATTTAATAGAAATTTATTTTTGCTGATTACTTAGATGCAATATATACAACAAAGTGATGAATGCAATGAGGTGTGGACCACGCATTTATTAAGTGAATGCATGGCAATAATTGAATTAATTCACCTTCATCTAAGGCGAATCTGTTCTAGGACATATTTCAACACAACTGAACTGCTTCCTCCACGCTGTTCCGTAGTAATGCTGTCTCCTTCAGCCTTTCGTAACTCCTACCATTCTTTACGTCCGTCAACATATTATTCCTTCGCCTTCCTCTCACTCTCTTTCCCTCGACCTTTCCCTCTTACCTTCTTTTGAGGAGGCAATCTTTCCAGAGGACTCGTCCCATCCAGTTTGCCATCCTCTTTTTTACCGATCTCCAAATATTCCTTTCTCACCTATCCTAAGGATAGAATGTACTTTCCAAATACCTAACTATCGTGTGCAGCGAAGATGAGCTAGGTATGTAAAACGATGCTACGATAAGTTTAGTAGTGTGTCTGGATTGTTAGAAGAATTGGGAAGGGAATCGCTTTCACAGCGTAGATTAAATTATAGACTTAACCTCCTAAATAAATTTCAGGAAAGACATTTCTCTGACGATGTGAAAAAATTACCATTAACCCCCTCGTACTACGGCAGATTAGATCGCGCCAATAAAATTAGAGAGATAGATTGCAGAACCGATAGGTATAAAATGTCACTTTTCCTCGCCCCGTTCGGGACCACAACACTGTGATCGCCGTCATGAATAGTGCGAATTGTGACATTTGCTATACCTCAGATCTTTCTCTTTATATTCTCTACGTTCTAATTTATGCATGATGTAAATATTGATGTTCTTATTTATGCATGATATGTAGTAGTAGTCTTTGTATCCCTTGGATGTTGGAATGATTGACGATAGAATGTAGTAGATTTTTAATTGACGCGTTGCATGTGCGGTACGCTGGTTTCAATGTAGTTTCGGTGTGCTGCCGTATAATTCATGCATGCCTGGTATGGAAGCACCCCCTGCCACACACCATTTCGGTGGCTAGCAGGGTATGACGTATCTGCGGATGTACAGCTGGTACAATACTCAAGTGAAAATAGAAGCTGGCCTAGGGAGACGAATGGGTGCGGAGAGGTGACAAATGAAGCGAGGGAGGGGGGCGTAAGAAAGGATGAGACGGAGGGGAAAGGAGAGAGAGTGGAAAAGTTTTCGCAACCAACGGGTGCCGTGATCTCCACGAGGCAGTGAACCGAGTAGAAAACCCTTTCTCCCGCAGTGCAGTGCGTTCTGGACAGAGCCAAGGCCGAAGGGTTAGAAGCGAATGTGTTCCACCCAACACACACACACACACACATTAAACGTACACTCGTGTATACGTACGTATGGACGCCGCTCAAGTGTGCGTGGACTGGGAGACGAATCACTGAGAGTGACGGCAAGAAACTCGCTTCAAAAGGAGAGGGAACGAGTATACGGGGATAAATATACATCCGACGGCGATATTATACACACGAAATTGAGGCCATCGTTCGACTCCTGCGCACCGCCTCAAAACTCACGACTCAAAAGCGCCTGAAATATAATCGCAGTCACTATAATTTACATCATTTACATCAGAAAAAGAGAAAATGTATATTCTATTAAATGCTCCGAATCACCAACACGGGCTAAACACTGCATCGGTGACGACGCTTCGATTGTCCAATCACCCATTGTCTCAATAAGCCCTGAAGACGATGAAAGACTCGATCATCGAAATTTCCGCATAGAACATTAAGGTAGTTTGAGCGAAATATCACTTTACTTAGAAATCGATTAATTTGGTCTCATTTTAAAGAAATATATCTCGCCCTTCCATTGACATCAAAAATTCAACCCCTTAACACATTACTTTCCGAGATATTTGCCAGAAAACACCACCCCTTTTACATGGGAAACGGTACGTGTATGCACTCCAGAGAGACTTTATTTACAAAATGAGGTATTTATAACACTTAGATGTCGTAAAAAAACTAACAGCAAGTAGTTTGTATGTTTCCTCAACTATATTTGAAAATTAATCATAATGTCACCGCAGTCGGTTCTTGGGTAACACAAAAAAACCTTCCGTTTTGAAGGAGTTTCAAACGCACCGCGCGAAAAAAATGAGTCAAGTTAAAGACTCATTGAGATATTTTCATTTAATTGCTTACAATTTCTGTCATATAAAACTATATTATTGCACCATTTATAATGCAATATTTAATTGATGTGACCTACATCTGGTGAAATTAATACGTACAATTCGAATGTGGTCTCTATTATGACTAGGGAACTATCTCGCTCGGACTACCTTAAGAAAATATATACATTTGTCCGAATCAATCGAAAGTTTGGTCAAGTTCACTTACTTATTTAGTAAATTTCATGAAATTTTTAAACAATTTTCTATATGATTCGTGATTGTACTGCACAACTTGCTTTAATACCCAATATTTAACATGTAGGTTAATTTAAATGTTGCGATATCACGTAAAAATAAATATTTTCGTTTTCTCATCCATCTCCAAAACGAAAGGATTCCACAAAGAAAAGTAGAAAATTTGTATGTTTGCTTAAATAAAAATGCTTCAAGATCAATTTATATAAGCAAGTTTATACTATTAGCCGAAAACTAAATTTGTCACCATTTACCGTTAGGGTTAACTATGACCTCGTTAGATAATTGCGTCATTTTTTACTTTTATGATTTTGCAAAAACAAGTATCGAGGCAATTTCATTCATCATTTTCGAGTATGGTTTGTTCGTTTTACGTTAAATTTTTTTTTTAATTTCGACAAATCCCATGGGAAAAAACCAAATAACTTATACTTTAGGTAACCATGTATAAGTTCTAAGGAAAACTACACAAACTTTTTTTTTCCTTCGAGTAATTTGAAAACTACAATCTTGGCCGAGGACCAAGTCGCACAAAAAAAACAAAGAAGTCAAAGCATGTGTAACGTAAAATCACAATTTTATGAAATTCTTGTGGCTGTGGAAGTATAATAGAAAAGGCAAGACGCCCAATGCGTTAAGACAGAAAGAAGATAAATTCGCTAGCTGCCACTCGCAGAGCAAGATAGAAGTCAACATAGTTAGACGAGGATTAAAGTACAATACATCTCCTCAGAGAGTCGAGCACTTCGCAATCCGATCATAATTTACGCACACTCAACGTAACAAGCAGGTTACCTCGGTTTCCAATGTCGCAACACGTGGGAGTAAATAATTGATGCTGCCAGCGAATGGCGACAGTAACATTGTGAGGTCACTCCAGTAAAAAGAGCCTGTATCACTAGAAAAATTTCTTCAGACATCATAAAACACAAAAATTAAGATGCTTCAGATGCAAAAACAAATTAAGCTAAGTAACCAAAGAACTTAAACAGTGATTTAACTTGAACCAGTGAAAATGGTAGTTAAAAACCATAAGATATTACCTTCTCTCATACTTGCGTCATTTCACAAACATATAGACATTTTCCGTGTCCCGATAATACGCTGACATTTAGAAAAGGTAAACCTGGACATTACAAATGGATGTTTAGCAATTCAAAGTTCAATTTACTACACAATATCTGAAGCAAGTATTGATTGCATTACCCGGCAGGCGATGCTGTCTCTATTGCGACATTGCTCCTTTCAACAAAAAAATATAATATAAAATATACAACAATGACATTCAAAAATACAAAAAACAACTTCCAAAACACTACAAACAATATTTGCACATGAGCACCGAGTGAGAAAGAACACAAGAGCAAGGAGAGGCTGAGGATGAGTTTTCCAGGTGACGTTTAAGTCATCTCAATGCATTAGATATAAATTAGCCGAAGCCGAATTGAAATGCACTACGTGCATTTCACAGTTCAGTTTTATTTAATTATTTCCTCCCAGAGCTTCGCAACTTAGCACTGATACAGCATAGCACCACGCTGATCGTAGGGGAACGAAATCTAAAAATGGCAAAAGTACTCTACTCCCTAGACGAGGGACTTAGGTTCGAATTCCAACAGGGGGAAGATTCATTGGACGATATCACGACACCTACTCACGTGTCCCATCTGAAGAGTCCGTCGGATGGGACGCTAAACTGCGGACCCCTAGGCCTCGGCTGTAAAGAGTACCCAAATCCCGACGCCCAAGTGTCGTCCACACTTCTCACACTCTCCTGCTCTGCGAACCCCATTCATCATGAACGTCTCACATGGCCTCAGTCATCGGCAATCTCTCCAAGTAACAAACAGATCGGCGTAAGCATTTATTATAAAACGATAAACTAGTCATAACTTTGATGATCCGCAGCATTCTTCCGAATCTGTGATTTTCTGATCTCGAGATAAATGAGGGGGTGACAGCTGGTCCACGCCTGGATTTCGCGCCGGGATATGAGACCTGCGCAACTCTCAACCGATCCGCTGCAGGGGGGGGGGTCTGAAACCTTTTCAATGTCGGTATACAACGCAACCGGCCACTCCTTCCGAAATAGCCCCGGCTCTGCGCCTGCGCGGAGAGAGAGCGAAAACAGAAGAAATGAGGGCGCGCACGGGGTGTTTGGCCCGCATTCCTCGTGGGCGAGGGTGGAAGGCGTGGGAACACAAGCACAAGGATTCACTCCCGCACTTCAACAAACTCGCACCATTGAAACCAACAAATGCGGCGTGATTTCGATCGTACGCTCTTCCACAACGACACGACCAAAGTACATAAACGTGTGATGGAATTGCTTCGGTGAGCATCCATATTCATCAGGTATTTTATCGGCAATGCTGACATTATTGACACTTGCCGCGAGAGACAATACATCTACATTTACGTCATACCCTGCAAGCCACCCAAAGGGTGTGTAGCATGGGGTGCTTCCACACCAGGCGTGCATGAATTATACGGCAGAACACCGAAACTACATTGAAACCAGCGTACCACACAGGCAACGCGCCAATTAAAAATCTACTAGCCAAGAAACATTCCATCGTCAATCGTTCCAACATGCAAGGGGTACAAGGACTACTACTACAGATTCAAAATATCATGCATAAATAAGAACATCAAAATTTACATCATGCATAAATAAGAACTTAGAGAATATAAAGAGAAAGATCTACAGTCTAGCTAATGTCACTATTTGCACTATTCATGACGACGTCACAGCTGTTACGGTCCCGAATGGTACGTGGAAAAAATAATATTTTATACCTATCGGTTCTACAATATATCTCTCTAATTTTAGAGACACGATCTAATCTGCCGTAGTACGAGGGGGTTAATAGTATGTTTTTTACGTCGTCAGAGAATGTTTTTGAGAAATGCCTTCCACTGCTTCTCTTGCGGAGAACATGACCAATGAATTTAACCTTCCTTCGCTCCATCTCTTTTATCAGTCTTCTATCTCCTATTATTTCCCTCAGCACCTCTTCATAGCTCTTTCTGTCAGTCCATCTTATTTTGTCATCCTCCTCCATATCCACATTTCCATATTTTCCAACCGCGACTTTTCCATCTTTCTCAATGTCCAGCTTTCATAGCCATATAACAGTTAGCTCCATACAAACGTTTTTGCAGAATAGTTCCTTATTTCTACTTCAATGTGGCTATTTCCTAGAATGTTTTTTTTTAATTTTCATACGCCTTCTTTGCCAAGGCTATCCTTCTTTTTACTGCAGAGGTGCTTCTGTTATCTCATTAAATTATGCTCGCGAGGTAGCTGAACTCTTCAACCTGTTTTATTATCGATCCCCCCAATCATTATATTTACATTGGGTTCGTTTTCGTGTCTAGATACTGTCATAGCTTTGGTTTTCTTCGGTGAACATCCATATTTATCGGGTATGTTATCGGCAATGCTGAAGTTATCGATACTTACCGCGAGAGACAATATCAACTATACATGCAATATTTTACTAAAAAAAACTGGTCCCAGGATTTCCGCAATTTACGATTTGCTTATTATTTGAGGGGAAGGGTGAGAGGGAATGTATAACGAGTGAAAGGGAAAATAGGAGGTGGGGGGGGTGAGGAGGGAGGGGGATCAAATTCATTGTTAGGCAATTATACCCTTATCAATCGTCCTCCAAACGGAGCAGCGTGTTCATCTTGGAAAGGGAGTATTTTCACATTAAAATTGAGTTGATGAAATGATCGCACCGAATGATGCCTGCTTAACAGCCGAAACACGTGTATTACAAATCTGGCTCAATTAATTGGACAGTACAATATCAGTCTTTATCACGAGTAAGAAAGCATTTTCATTATTTAGGTAGTAAGATTAAAGGAAAAGAGTATAGCAGGAAAGAAATAAAGAAATAGAATGGCGTTCGCTTTGGAATCGATTAGTAATAGAAGGGAGCTGATGATAGTGAACTTGGGCAAGGATAAAAAGAAGAGGGTGGTTCAGAGTTGGACGTGGAGATAAGCTTTGTATGGTTCAGAAACGTGGACCCATAGAAAAGCTGCAGGCGTTCGAGATGTGGGTGTGGAGGATGTGCGGTGGACGGAAAGGAAGACAAACGAGGAAGTTCTTGGTATTAGGAAAGTAAATTTCTGGGTGAAGTCAGAGGTAGGCAGGGGAGATAAAGCCTCTGCCAAACGCGCTCGAGGGTAATATGTGGATGTAGGTGGCTGAAAGGGGTAATGAGAGGCGATGGATTGCTAAAGACAATGATAGAAGGAAGGATGTTGGGCAAGCGGGGATGAAAGAGGATATATTTATGGTTGGGACGAAGAAGGGTAGGAAATATTCTGGGATACAAAACGAAATATCAGAGATAAAGAAATATTAGGGCTCCGCAAGTGTAACAATCTGAAAGATCTTCTCCGACTTTCAATAAAACATATACAGGGTGGCTACTGATATCCAACTTTCAAATTCCCTGACCTTTTCCTGACTTTTCCCTGATGGATTGACCAATTTTCCTGACCGATTGCCAAAAGGTCACCTATTATTGGAATTTTTTTTCTGCTGAATTAAATTTTTTACGTCAGCTTTAAATTTTCTAAATAGTCTCATATTTTTAGAACAGCAAGCATGTATTTACTATAAGGTATTGTGTGCTCCAGCTACTTCTCGACCTGAGTTTTCCGAAGAGCATAGCCTCGGATTCCTTGTGATGAGCGTAATACATTGTGATCATGATTTTAAACACAACTAGGCAATGAGGATAGACAACAGGGATACATTTTACGTATGATTCACAACTAAATAACTAAGATTCACAACTGAATACTCCACGAATTGATGGTTCTTATTCCATGCACGTCAGCGACGGATATCAGTTTTAGTTGGTGAAATAAAGGGCGGGAATGACTGGCCGATACACGTAATGGTAGAAAAATAACGGGGATTCCTATTCCAGTTTCTCCTTGACTGTTACGAGAATTCCCTGACTTTTCCAGAAATCCAAAATTCCCTGACAAGTCCAGGTTTTCCCTGACGATCGCCACCCTGATATATTTAACCAGTAAATTACTTAACGAATATAGACTTGATTACGGAATTAAATCGCAAAGTCGGTGTACGTCTGTTAAAATTTGGTATTTTCGCATTGAGGGGAATTTTGCGGGTCATCGCGGGGCAACCGGAGTGCCTATCACTTCGGATTGAGCCGGAATAGGAAGTGGGATGGGGCAGGTTGACAAGAGGAGGCGGGTGAAACGAGTTAAAGGGGAGAAGATGGGGATGGGGTAAGTTTTGGAGTGGTCAGGGAGTAGAGAGAGGGAAACAGGCCGTCGACCCGTTGGACGTTTGCCAGCTCTCCCCTTCGTCCACTCCGACGGTGGGCGACTGCCCCCTACCCCCCCACTCCCATCTCTCCTCGCGCCTCGAGAGATTCTCGCGAGAGGGAGGGAGGAGAGGGGGAGGAGGAGGAGAGTCGCAGAGTAGAGGGATTCAAGGGCTGGGCTTTCTCTCTCCACCCTCCCATCTCCGATCTCCCTACCCTCCTCCCCCCCCCCACTTCCCCGCAACGGCGCCACCGACCTACCCCACGCGGGCAGCTATAGAGCCCGAGGACGTCCGAACGAGATTTTGGCCACAAATACATCGCGAACTAACATTTTAAAATCCCATCCGAGGTCGAATATGGGCGACCGAAAATCAGCGTGTTCCGCTTCATCTGCAAAATCCAAGGACGCGATTCGCGCCCCGACGATGCGACCCTTGTGCCGCTTCCACTACGCTAACCAGACCTGACGCTGGTTGCCAGGTCTGCAAATTAGTCCCATCTACCCTGTCAACATATCGCTTAGTCCCGGTCAACTTTCTCATGTTCTTCTGTATCTATTCTATTTTCTGTTATTATGTCTGTTATAATTTAATAATGATTTCTTTATGTCTAACAGCCGACGCCAATTACTAGATATTTATTACATGGACAAACACACACAACCATGCCCAGGGAGGTGTAAATGTCCTGCCCAGGCGGGACTCGAACCCGCGACCTTCGGTTTGGCAGGCGAGGACTTCCCCGCCGCCACCGAGGCCGGCAATTTTACATTTTGTTAATGCTTATAATTTATTTGTTTGGTATTCATCCAATGTTAAAAGCCTTTGTGCCATTTGTGGGACTTTTTCAAATAAATAAATAAATAATTAGACCTGACACTGGCTACATTTGGCAATGGAAACGCGAGTTCTCGCCAACTGCGGCTGGATTTCCATCCGCGGTTTTCGGACCCCGGTGAGGCGGTAACGAGGGTCAGAAATGGTATTGGAATCGCAGGTTCCGTATTTATCAACAAGTGCCGAACGTGTTGTACACTTGGACAGAGCTGAGATGACGCTGCGGAGGATTCGAATGACAATTTACACTGTCGGCCACCAACAGGCCATTCGTGCTGTGGTCATTTCTTTCCTTCTGGAACGCAGGCCGGTTACCCAGCATTCTCTAGCCTCCGGGAGGAAGAGCTTAGTGGACACGGGGCATTAAGACTATATTGTTCAGCAGAGTTAGCGCGACGAACGTAAGGTGAAGCCATTTCCGTCATGTTGAGACATTGAGAGTCCCTAGAATTACATAGTGACTGCTCTGTGTAAGCTCTTGCGATATAAGAATATCAGTATATTTTAACAAAGTACACTTGTTACTCCAGCCTAAAAGTGAAATATTTATACACATTTTAAATAAATTTGGAAGATGATACCTGCAGCGTAGAACCTCAAGAGTAGACGATACGCTTTTCAATGCTCTCACATGCCTATTTACCCTTCAATAAGCAGTAGGAAATGATTATATTATACTTGCCCCTCAACTTAACCCATCTAATTCAAAATTCTCAGTAATTAAAATTTTATGAACAAACGTGTAAATAAATATCTGTGTGTCCAATTACGCTAATGGTAAATCACGGACACTCAATTAGGCGAAAGCGGCGAAATGCTCTAACACTTATACTACTAGCTTGAGAACTAGCTTGTACTCCGCATGCAAATAAACAGAAAGAGAAAAGTTGAGTGCTATGTATCACAAGACATTTTTCTCGTCACAATACAAGAAACTACAGATAAAAAGGCTAGGGAACAAAATGAGTGTGTCTCCAATCACCTTTGGCCTCATCACGTCTTCGAATACCGTGGGGTTTTTTAATCAAGCGGAGTGTTAAAATGCTTTCTACCGCGGAAGAAAAAGAGCTCTCAGGATTTATAACTTCACGCGGCAGAGAACTCTACAAACATTCACAGAAAAGAGTGAGATTTCTCAGAATATCTAAAGCAAGAGCCGAGGGGGAAAACTAAAAATGACTGTTCTTTATAAAAATAGAAATGAAATCGAAATAATTCTTTCGAGAAAATACACACATTTGAGTGAACTTTAGTAAAAAAAAATAGGCAGGAGAATTCCAAGCTCGTTCCAGGATTTCCAGAAAAGTAGTATTATACACTGATACTGTCTAAAATAAACATGTGGTTTTCAAACAAAACAGGAATGATCACTCGATGGAAAATATTTAACTGCTACACGCGAAAAAGAATTTAATTCAATAATCTATGCACTTTAATAAAAATATTTGTCAATTTCAACAAATTTATGGAAAATTTATAGATACATACAAAGCCATGGAAAATATTTAACTGCAAAACGCAAAAAAATTATATTCAATACAATACACACTTTAATGCAAATATTTGTCTATTTCAGAAAATTGATGGAAAATATACGGAATAGATGCAAATCTGAGGAAAGCATTTAACTTCTAAACGCGAATAAGAATTTATTTCAATATTCCATACACATTAAAAGAAATATTTGCCTGTGAGTTTATTTTGTAAATTTTACACGAATGAATCTAATAATAAATGATCGTTTTCCAATTTGTAAAACGTGATTAAATTTAAACGTTCACATAATTTTGTAAATCAAACTAGCTTAGCATATAGGAATGGCCCGTTATCTAAAGTCTATTACAATCATGCGACATATATTTATTTCTTAATCTGCGAATATCACGTGACAGGTTTCACGTTACTCAGATGGAATATTCCTCCTGAGTGTTGGCCTTCTTAGCCCTGGTGTGTGAAGGAGTAGGTACTCTTTTAGTTTTTCGGGGCTTCCACAGCGCCTGAGAGAGGAGATACGCATGTCCCTGGTCAAAGGATTCCGCCTACGAAAGGAACCGGGTTCATTCTGAGAATACGAACGAAGCCGAGATCACTTAGTCACACATACAAACCCAACGGCGCGAGGTCGGCAAAGAGCTAAAGTAGTGGGGGGGGGGAATAAATGGGGGAGGGGAGGGGGGAGGGGAGGTGGAGGGGAAAGCCGCGGTGACAATCGAGCCAAGAACTGCGTAGCTGCCGCTCGCTTATCCGCCGTTCACTTACATAAAACCCCATAGGGCTTATCATATCGCTTTCACAGCGTAGATTAAATTATAGGCTTAACCTCTTAACTAAATTTCAGGAAAAACACTTCTCTGACAACGTAAAAAACATACTATTAACCCCCTCGTACTACGGCAGTTTGGATCGAACCAATAAAATTAGAGAGATAGATTGTAGAACCGATAGGCATACATTTGTCATTTTTTTGTGCGTACCATTCTGGACTATAACAGCTGAGACATCGTCATGAATAGTGCGAAATGTCAATAGCTAGACTGTAAATCTTTTTCTTTATATTTTATCCGTTCTTATTAATGCATGATGTAAATATTGATGTTCTATTTGTCCATGATATTTTGAATCTGTAATAGTAGTCCTTGTGCCCCTTGCATGTTGGAACGATGCACGATAGAATGTTTCTAGGTTAGTAGATTTTTAATAGGCGCGTTGCATGTGTGGTACGCTGGTTTCAATGTAGTTTCGGTGCTCTGCCGTATAATTTATGCATGCCTGGTGTGGAAGCACCCCCTGCCACACACCCTTTGGGTGGCTTGCAGGTTATGACGTAGATGTAGACGTAGATCATAAATGCGAAAGACTCTCACTTACTAAAATATTAGATGACCAACTCATTGCAAATAGAAAATCGGCCCATTTAAGTATATCAATCAAAGGAATAATTCATTCATTAAAAAGAGATGAGGAAATATATTTACGTAAATGCGAAGGAGTAAGTTTAAGTATACGAAGAGTATACGAACTCCAGCAAGATCAGTGCAGAGTAAGCCTGACTAAATTAATAATAACAAATTCACATGCTTCATTTTCTCATTTTTCTATTTTAACCATTCTAAATAATATTGACGTCCGCAAAAGTATTTTCTTGAATGTAACACCCAAAGTTATCATGCTGATTATTCCACCCATCCCATTCGCAGGAAGAGAGAGTGAAGAGAATTTATTGAGGTTGCAGTTTATACAGTTATTCCAGCAAAAACAACCCGAATATGTACACCTTGAAGTTTATTTAACAGTTCTACTCATGAACCTCTCCAGAGACATGAATCCTAGTACCTCGATGGCGGTTGTTTCAAACATTTTTTGTCCCTAACACCCCAGAACGGCCCCGGTGGCGGCGGGTTAAAGTCTTCGCCTGCTAACCCGAGGGTCGCGGCTTCGAGTCCCGCCTGGGTAGAATATTATCTGCCCAGGACATGGGTGTCTGTCTCTCGTCCGTTGTTACTGTTGTTCACCCGACGTAAAATGGCCTAATGTGCTGTATTCGGGGCAGAGAAAATAGATAAATAGATAATTTTTTTAACTTGTTCCCTCACCCCTTAGAGTAATAATTTATTTAAGAATGGTGAGGTTAAGGCTACCAAAACACATTTGTATAATAAATTGGTAATAATATATAAACAAAAAAATGGAAAATAAAAAATGCAAAAAATTAAAAGTTGCACAAACCCAACATAAAACTACTACTCCATAATAAAAACAAGAGCACCCCTGGATGGGAAACAATCCCCTCCGGTGAAAGTGGTCCACCGCCAATGCACCCGTCCGCCAACTACAACTATCGCGACATTCTCCTATGACTGCGGGAGGTGAGTATCCTATAATTAAGCACATTCCATTATTAAGTACGCACCTATTTAAAGGTTAGCCAGTCATCGATGCACATGAATACACGAAAGACTCGGAATATATACCTTTAAAGAAATACTTGTGTGAGATATCACTGAGGGTTGCGTCCCTCAATCAATCAAGGGAGGGACATTAGCCTGCGTTAAAAAATGCAAGTTCCACGTGAAGAGAGGCGAACAATAACTTAGGGATGGGAAGAGACGCAGAGGGCGACCACTTTCCACTACACTTCCCAAAGCGTTGAACTCCACCGTTCCCGCTGCTGCTGTTGACGATAACCACGAAATCTCATGAATTCTCGAACGAACGATTTTTATCGACTATTTTATCGCACTCCGACGGAATAAAAGACACAAAAGCACACTCGAAAGGCAACGAACTGAGTTCAAGTAAAAGAAAAATCATCTGAGAGTATAAATATCTCCCTTGGGATCACGCCCACACGAAGGCCGACGGATTTCTCAGTCGTGGCCGTTTCTCCTAGCGGAGGATTCTTAAGTCAATTGCCATTTCTTCACCCGAATCGACAATAATTCCCCATTCTCACAGCAATATTTTTCATCAATTTTTTTTCAATTTTAATAAAGCTGCAAACTGCACAGCTGCAAGAACTGTGTAGCTCTAGCATGGTAAATGCTCCAGTATAATGCTGTAGGATGGTAAAGTCCCAAATAAAACTGGGAGATAAACAAACTGGAGTCCACAAACAAACATGGAGAAAGATAAAAAGAATATGGAGGACTTTCCCGGTCGAATGAAATACTCAAAGTATGTATCCAGGTGAGTTACAATCCTGCCCCTTACCACTCAAGAACAAATGTAACGTTCGTCAGGCACTCGAAGCAGTTAAAAAGGTGAAACGCGTCGCACAAATAAAATTGATTTCGATAAGTATAAAAAGTATTTCATTAATTTATGGATCATCATCATCTGGTGTTCTACCTGCTGGCAGGTCCCGTACACCACTGCTGTCTACATCCGTTTCTGTCCCGAGCTTCCTTCTTTGCTTCATCATAGCTGTTGTTATTCATCTGATCCACCAATTTAATTCTTCTCCTACCTCTATTTTTCTTTCCTTCAATTGAACCCTCAAGTACCACAGTTATTATACTTTTCCCTCTCATCACATGGCCCAACCAGTCTCCTTTCCTTTTCCTTATTTCCTTTAGGAGCGATCTTCCTTCTTTTACTTTGCTCAAAACCTCTTCATTTCTTATCTTATCTACCCATCTTACTTTTCCCATTTATTGATACCAATATAAAATACTTTTATAAACAGACGGCTGACACAGCCAGGTTTATCCAATAAGGTTAACTGTAAATGACATGCCGGGGAAACTGGATCCATTTAAATCAATTACGCCAAAACCGTCAAATCCTCTCGCACTTCTTTTGCTTCCATTACATCCATGCTATGCTTCATACACATACTCTGGTTGTAGAGGCTCCTTACATCACTCCTCGTAGGAGTCTCTCTTCCATAGCATTCGCCCGCGACTTAGTCTGTGCACCACTTCTTCTTGATCCATTCACACTTCATCTCCAATCTGCTCCTTTCATCAGAACCCTCATTCATGCTCTTGACTTGGCCCAACCAAGGAAGCACGCTGGTTTCATAAATGTTACCATTAACGGAGTATTCATTCCACATTCATTCATCAATCAGTCATTCCTAACTCCACACCACCCACTTGTACCGCGCACATGTGTCGACTATTCCGTACCCGATGCATTTGGCCAATAATTATGCTTACCCTTGTAGCAATGGCAAAAAAAACAGCATCATCTAAGTGTGAAGGCCAGAACGCAATTACTCCGCCATCATTCATTTTATTTCAAACGAGTAAACCAAGGCTTTGGGGGCGTTGGCAAGGAACCTCCGGAGAGAGAGTCGTTTCCTCGTACTCCCAATGCTAGAGGTTCTTTCTGGGAAACTCGAATAATAAAATCCGGAGAATCCGGTCGAAGGGAGCTTGAAAAGCGAGTGGCGGAGAGACGAACCACGCCACTCCCTCCGCTGACGCGAGAATTTCTTCGGATTTTCCTCGTCCGACAGCCAGGCCCCACTTACCCAAGCGGTCGCGGCTGATTAACGAAAGGAGAAGTTCCAAAGATAAAAGCTGGAAATATCTGTCGCATTCTGAAGGCAGACACAGAGATCTCAAAGACGCCATGGGATTTCCTAATTCACTCAATTTCCGAATGTCAAAATGCGAAACTTTAACAATAAAATGTAACTTCACCGTTGCGTGGCGCTGGAAGGAGACTTGGGCAGAGTTCAAATCTACGTTTAGACGGACTAACCGTAGTTAATTTCCCCAAATTCAGGAAATGACGTCACAATTTCAACTTTTGGACCAACTTAATGACCACGAAAGGGCTAATAGAGGCTAGAAAGAGAAAAATACAGGACGGCCGTACCAGTCGTATTCATTCACTACGGCTTCCGCTATGGCTTGATTCGCGAACTTCGTTCGGGCTAACTAAATGAAAACTAGTACAGAAATTATCTTCGACTTAGTCGAAGCTAAAATACCCTACACCACTTTCAATTTTCGTTAAAAAACACGTGGTTTCGGTCCGATCCAACCCATTTGAGAACTGTGCCATCTGTGGACTATTAGAGGCTTATGACCCAAATTTCAGCTCGATATGCATCTCAATTTTTACGGCAGTTATCTTGCGAAGAGGCAAAGGGACAGATGGACAGACAGACAGACGGACATAGCTAGATTGACTCGTAAGGTGATGCTGATCATTACTATACATACTTTTTCATACCTGCCACACCTCCTTCAATGCATTACATTTCTGCTGTGGCAAAATCATTATACCCTTCACTCCCGTAGGGTATGTTGATTTTGTCACGTAGGGTGTAGGGTATGATAAATTTCTCTATCATTATTAAGTTTAAAAACTCTGACCAAGTCTCAGCGTGACTCGATGAACTTTCATTGGCTAGCAAAATTGTATTTATAAGCGCTTTCACGAGATCGACTAAGGTGTTGGCCGTCTCCACTTACTTGTTTGACGAATTTTACGACCATAAGTATAAACAAGCGCTACCTGTCCGCTCTATTTTGGCAAGGACCAGAATCGTACTTAATTTAGAACACAGTACATATATACAAAGGGGATATACCTGAATAGGAAAACGTTGTGGGAGTTGAGGTGCACCCTACATTGCTACAATTGTAATTAGCGACATTAAAGGTTAACTTAGATCCTAAAATAAACACATTCATCCATTCGGGGTGTGAGACTCGAACCGGAGACAAATGAAATGCCAGTCCAGTCCCATGGCGGCCGGATATTTTAGCAGCATATAAGCAGCGCTGCGACGGTTAGCACATACCTCCAGTCATGTCCTTCGACATAGGTTTGAGAGCGGTCATTTACCACGAGCATCCTGTTTTCGAAACAAGCCCCACGACCAACCAATGATAATGAGAATATAATCCGACAGATCCATTATATTCCAGCTAATAATGTTCGATTCATGATCAAGGGTTATCGGGTTGGTATCCGGGTGGTGTCACAACACAACTAGAATCAACATTGTAATTTTCTTTGTGTCAACACCATTATTTGGGCCGCGGGAGGCTCGAAGAAATAGAAGTGCTTGCTATCCACTTTACTCAAGCCCGTGTGGATGCCACGAGACGCTCCCACTCATGCGCTAGAGCAAAGCGAGCACCATCAACCCCAAACTTCGGTGTTTCAATGCAGTCAGCAAGAGAATTAATACAGAGGCTCTTCAAGTAATGAGCATATGCATGAGAACATTTCCAAACAATTGAATCCATTCCAAGAAATAGAAAATCGTAAGTACAAGCTTTATGAATGAATGACGACAGTCCTCTCTCATAAAATAGTCCACAACAAAAACACTTCACGGTTCCCAAAATAATCAATAGGTAGAATATTAATTAACGATATTGTAAAATAGGAGTGTCTACACAAAATATCAACGTTTGAACGCATTTTAGGATCACCGGACTGCGCAAGGCATACTATGCCGCCAATGCTGATGGTTCTAGGGGAACTTAATCGACAATGCATGAAAATTTGCTGAACCTGAAAGTTCACCAGAGTACACACATATCAGCCCCGATATTGTTTGGGGAGTCGCAAGTAAATTGGTCACAGTAATCAGAGGAGGAAACCACCCACTGAAGTCACTTCTGTCATTCATAATTGGTGGGTAATTTTAAGGATAGTGGTGCTATCTTGGGAGAGGATGAAGGGTGGGGAGACACCCAACAGTAATAGCCAACTCATAAGGTGGTTCGAGCGAGATACCATTTCCCCAGAAAACAATGAATTTGGTCTCATTTTAATGTAAGTACATCTCACTTCCAAAGTCACCAAAATATCAGCACATTATCGCGGTACTTTCCGAGATATTTGCCAAAAAATACCAGACCTTGCACATGGGAATTGCACTCCAGAGAGACAATTTGGAAAATGAGGACTTACAAACATTTTGATTTCGTCAGAAATTTAACAGGTGGTTCGGGTCACCCCGTGGGCTAAAAACCTGCCCCCAGTCTGAAGCCTCGGGCTTATTACCGGGGATGGGGGGTAGTGGGAAATGGGAAAAGGATGGGAAGGGTTAGCGAACACAACCACTGCGAGGCCGACACCATGAGGCGGATTGACGTCAAAAGGACGACAATGGGCCTCCGCCTCCCCGCAGTCCTCGTATCTGTTGGGTTCCCCCAACAACGTCAGACGAGTCCCCGTCAGTTTCGCTTACGCGAAAACTTACCGCACATCTTATGAGAACCGGAGGAGCCCTTTACCCAAAAAATTGGGATTGGGTATCCCCCGACTCCCTTTACGGGTAGACGTCCAGCGGTCTGCCGGAGTACGTCATCAAATCAGGAAAATCGTCAGCAATTTAACAGTGCGTAGTTTTCGAGGTGTTCTCAGACATTTTTTAATACATCATACAGTCACAGCAGCCCTTTTTTCTGAGTCGCAAAAAACCTGCCGTCGTGAAGGAGTTTTACATGTATCGCTTGAAAACATTCTAGTTTAACAGTTACATATATAATATTGATAATTCATTACTTGGAAATGCAGTCATAAAAAAGTAGATTATTATAATATTTTCTTCGTGCTTCCTACAGCAGCAGAGATAAAAACGTCAAATTCAAACATGGTCTCCATAATATCGAGGGAAAGACCTCGCAAAAACTGATTTCACCAAAGGCGCTTAAAAGTCTGAAAAATTTCCGTCCCGTGGGATGGTCGGAATACGACGATTGAAACATTAATTATTATTAAAGCAAATTAAGTAATACAAAAAAGGTCCTTCGAGTACACCTACATCTACATAATACCCCGCGAGCCGCCGTTTGGGCGTGTGGCAGGGGGTGTTAGGTAACCAGCCATGTAAAGGTGTACGTTTTTTTTGGAGATGAAATGGTGACATCTATTATAGGAGTGTATTTAGTGGAGCTCAAGTTTTATTGTGGTCGCTTATTGTTCGCGGAAAGAACGAGTTTTTGTACCTATTTGTACGGCAGTGTATCTCTCTTATTTTATCGTATCTGTCAGACATAGAGATGTAGTGAGGAGTCATGATAATATTCTCTATGTCGCTCTGAAAAATATCACTTCTGAATTTCTCAAGCAACCTAAGCCTAGCATGCAGCCTCCGAGTCTCCAGGGGCTCCCACCTTAATCCCTCAAACAGTTGTGAGACACTATATGTACGGTCGTAGCAGTTTTTAACGAAGCGCGCTGATTTCCATTGTATTTTATTAATTTTTTTGATTAAATCTATTTTACCAGGGTTCCAAATGCTCGCGGCGTATTCGAGATGTGGCCTAACTAGTACGCCATGTCTTTGCCACCGGTTAAAAAGGCATCAACCAAGCAATTCATTCGGTTAAAAAAATAAGATCACAAATGTTTCCGGTTTAAGCGGGTGGCATTCACCGGACGTGGTCGCCCAGAGGAAATTGAAAATGTGCATTACAAATGAGAGACGGGCGACCTGACGCGTGGCGTCTGCCTCGCTGTGCGACCGTGGGCTGTGAGCCCTCATGGCGAGAGGGCGAAATTTTTTAAACTTCCCCAGGTTATTCGTAACGCACGGCTGCCCCGGATGTCGTCGCCCGGAATTCTTAAACGCGTTCGGCGCCGTGCGCACGCATTGGCCAAGGAAGGTCATGCCTCGGGAATTGGTAGAGGAGCACGGAAGCCCACGTGGGCCGGCGCTCCCAGCAAAGCCGATGCACTCACTCTCCGGGCCCGGAGATGAAAAAGAGCCCAGATTGTTCAACCCCCGACATATCACGTGGCACATACATACATACTCCCAAACGCGATCTCTCATCTCTTGCTCGAGGGAACCTGCTCGGAGATGCTTTTCCGGGATGTTTTTTTTAAAGCTTTTCATGAAACTGTAATCAGCAAGCTCACGATCGTGACCTGAACGATGTGTAATCATATCCGACGTTTAAGGGAAGAGTAAAAGCGAGGTTAAAATTCCCACTTTTTCACCCATAATGGTAGTTCCAGCTAGATATCATTTTACCAAGAGATCAATGAATTTGCTCCCACAATTAAGATAACTTCTCTCCTTCCCAAAAATACCAAAATATGAGCCACTTGCCGCACTACTTTCCGAGATAGTTGCCAAGAAAGAGCAGCCGTTGTCCATGGGATACAACATACACGTACGTACTCTCGAGAGAAATTATTTGAAAACTGAGGAATTTCTTACACTTGGTTCTCGTCAGATATGGACAGTTTTTGTCTACTCAACTAAATTTTTAAAAAAATAAATCACTCACTCACCGCAGTTATTTTCACAAAATGGCAAAAAAGCCTCCTTTCGTGAGGGAATTTTTACCGTACAACATGACAAAGATTATATGTATCTATATAAAAGACGTCAAGAGAGTGATCACCAAGAAACACAAAAAAAAGAAAATCATACTTTTATTTCGGCGGCACACAAACGCCTTCTACAGATTAATAGACGGTAATGAAGGGATGGGAGGAGCAGTAACGAAGGGGAATGGAAGGGGAAAGAGAAGGAGGGAATTTAGTGAAAGGCATTGACGCCCGGAAGGGATGAAACACTGCTGTAGCCACTTAGATGAGAGTTCCACCATTTCGCAGCTCAGGCGGTGAGGCAGATGGGGCAAGGGAAAAAAGAACAGAAACATTGAAACAGTTATTCCCAACCTGAAAAGAGAAAACAGAAAACTGACCTCAAATGAAGTATTATCTGAAACGATTTTGATAAAAAAAATTGTATAATTTATGCTCATTTCCATTAGATTGCATAAAGAAATGGAAGACGACATGAGACCACGTATCGGTAGTGAAATTGAAAGAGAACTACGAGACGTGAAAACGAAAAAGGCGAAGAGAAAAGAAAAAATACATGCAGAGTTCCCACAGAGCAGGGGCCAAATGGAAGAGGGAAACTGTGAGCACTAATTCGTAGGATTTCTGAGGGGACTAAACGACGACAACACTAATTCAGATACCAAAGAAGAGCGAGGCAAAAACTTAGGCCAAAAAAGAGCGAGGACAATAATCTTCATTTCACACGCGGCCAAAGTTATCCTTCGAATCATGAACAGAATAGATGGCTAGAGAGTAAGGCGAACGAATGCCTTGGGGACGACCAGTTTGGGTTAAGGAGAGGGACGGGCACTTATTACTCAATTCATATTTAAAGAGTTACTTGCATTTAATTTTACAAAGATGGTGGATATTCTTGAACTAAATCCGCTAATTAGTCTATTCCGTCGTGCCAACCAAACGAGAGTAGAGAAAGAGCAAAGATAACCAATATGGCGTTGAAGATTACTCGGGCTTCCCGCCGGGTCAAACTGACGTTTCCGCCCTGATGGCGATGGAAGACTGGTTCATCGAAACGTCGGCCGAGATGGAGAGTTTGACCCGGTGGAAAGCCAGAGTAACCTTCACCGACATCATACGCCGGGAAAGCTTTAGATCTTTCATTGTTATTCGGATGTCAGGCTACAGTTCGGTGACGTATTGCCCTCTCCATCCACCTCAATGATTGTCCCATAAACATCAGGTAGCTACGTGAACATATCAGCGAGAAGTACCTCCATTTATTATTCTTCAGGTTCCCGCGATTGATGATTCACTTATATTTAGAAACACAGTTTACTTTCGCGTCAACGGTGGAGCATGCTTAACCGCCACGGATACTTCTGATTCTAGAAACAGTTAAGTTAGTATTAAGTCATGTTCTCAATATGAATGTGAACCGGTCAAGCAGATACTTTCCACACGACGACCATGGATACACCAAAAAACCTACATGCGTAGACGCATGATTAAGTTTTGTGGCAGCGGTCCTCTACAGATGTAATGCACAGATTCTCTTGCTCAGATCTTCCCGCGGCACATTTTCCGTAAGAGGTCGACAATAAGTTTCCGCGGCGAGGGGAGGAAACATCCCCTGTTCACACACCCACCACCTACAGCTCTTTTCGCGGACCCGACGCCTAAAACCCTGGGATCGCTATCCGACAACCCCTAAGGGTAAGCGCACCGAATATCAATGCGAAGCGGACGTGCTAAAAGTTTTGGGCGATACTGTATACACACTGAGCACCGAGACCAGATCAAAATGATTTCCGCATCACTAACTCCATTGATAAAAATCTAGATGAATGGATACATCAATGGTCAATATTTACGGTCGAAAGTTAATGGAAATCGATAGAGATTAGAGATCGAAACGGTATAAGGATGTATTATTTTCCACGCTCACTGAGCCCACTAAGACTGCGAGGTGTACAAAAATATTATCTTTGCGACCTGTGAAAATTGAGGATTCTAATGATATTCAGTGCTCACGTGCAGCAACCGTAAAGCGGCGGCAAGAAGAGAGGGTTTTCTACAACAAACCAAAATCTAAACCCGTTATTCATTTATTTATACCAAGCAATACAAAACCATCCTAAAAGCCATGGAGCAATGAATTTCTTTCTTCTTCAATCAAATGACTAGGATGACAATAATTAAGAAATTAAAGTATATATATATATCACATGGCCAACGATGATTGCCTCCAGGAAGATTCGAAAGATTTGTCAATTACCGCCAATGGACGATATCTGGCTGATTTTGCGCCAACCGCCAGGAAGAGCCGATGTGAATGTCGACGTAGTACCATCTCGATATTCGACTGAGTCGGGAGGAAAAATTATGCACTCCGCGGTTGCAAATTCTCGAAAACAAGAGAATTAAAACAACACTACTAACTGTTTTCGACAGAAAGCTTTCGTTTGCCATCACGCAACACACCCGATAAGGCCTTATATCTCCCACACAGGGTATCCAATTTTCAAATTCCCTGACCTTTCCCTGAATTTTCCCTGGTGGATTTACCAATTTCCCTGACCGATCGACAAAAGGTCACCTATTATTGGAATATTTTTTTCGGCTGAATTCAATTTTCTACGGAAGCTTAAAATTTTAAAAATTTTCGAATCATCGTCTCGTATTTTTAGAACAGCAAGCATGTATTTACCGTAAGTTAGTGTGCTCCAGTTACTTATCGACCTGAGTTTCGGAAGTTAAAAAAAAACGCGAGGTAAAATTTTCCCACAGTAATTACTTTGGGCAGTAATTACGTCGATAAGTCGTCCACTCCATACAACACAAGAGTCGCCCCCGACTAGAAAATCTCACGGCCCTTCGTGAAGGGATCATGTCTCCACCGCCTGGGCAGGGCAAGTTTCGCCACTCCTGACAACACCGGCGCTCTAAAAATAATTTACACGGCAGCGGGTGCGCGAGATGGCTTGCCTGCCTACCTCAGCCGTCGGAGGCGAAGATGAACGGGAGGTGAAAAGAGTTGCTCACCTCTATCCATGGAATATACGTCTTCGCGGAGGAGAATAGAGGGGGGGGGGAGGGTCGACGATCCGAAAAATAAACTCCCTCCCGTCCGGAGAAGGAGCGAGAAAATTCCCGTCAGTCAGTCGACCACCTTCCTCGGCGTCGCGGGTTGAGTGACACACCACCAGGAGGGATGACGATCGCGGGGATTCTTCCCCTCGGAAAACGTCGCCGGGATGTTCAACTCCAGCTGTTCGAGATTAATGGCGAGCGGGATCGCTTTGGCGCCCGCTATACGACTCGGAGAAGACGAATTAAGAGTCCCCATCCCACATATAATCCATCACGAAAATCGGAGAGGTTTTCGCCGAATGACACGACGAATACAGTTGCTTCATTAAGAGCTCACGTGCATATTAAAGGATATGGGGTTTTCACTGTGCGACAACCGTCAAATTTATACCCGCCTACCTTTTATGTTAATCCCCATTATGATTAGCACTATCTCTACAGAAAAATTTCTACCATCGTTGGGAAAGCGTGGTTTTCGAGAAGGATTGTGAATTAGTGCCACTGTTCAGGTGGGCACGGCACTGCTCCGACGGACGTGACACAGCTCAAACGAACATGACACTGTTTAGGCGAAGTTCCTCACATTTCTGTCAACGTGAATTTAATATTCTTCCTATAGACTGTAAAAAAAATGATTAATTGGCTGTTTACCGGTATATATTTAGACGAAATATTTTGATAACATATATCTATTGAATGCATAAGTCAATTTTGCTAGTCAAGACCCATTACACATGTAAATTTATCTTAAGGTAACTGCACCACAGCTTCTTTCATCGAGGTAACCAAAAACTCCCGCCTCGTTTGTTTCTTTCCGATTCACTTGTTTTTAACACATTCAATACAGAGCAATGTCTCTTCACTCTCCATGAAATAAAACATTTTACCTCACGAAATCAATATATTATTAATCAATTAATATTTTAGAAAAGGCATTGATTAGTCATCGGCTGAGCAATAAACCTGGAAACCATTCAATATTTTCACAACGATGAAAAATTCTAAAAAAAGAACCCGTGAATGGGTTTTCAAAAGTTTCCAGTCTGGGGCTAAACGATAAGGAAATCATTCCATAGAGAGCAGACCGTGCGAAATGAGCGAATAAGTAATGAAGAGCGAAATTAAAGCGCTGCTATTTGCGCTATGTACTTCATTGGTCATGATAATGGTTTCGTAACAAGGCAAAATCATCAGATGCGTTGGCAGTAGCATTGACGGAATACGTAATATATATTCACCTTTCATTTCCTCCGGAGAAAAGGGAAACACAAGCGTTCACTGAACACAAAAACCGTTAAGATTATTTATCCAAGACAGAAAGCCCACTAATGGTGGTTACGTCACGACGCTTGAATTTTCCATTATGCTTATATTTTTCTAGCCATTAAATTCCAAACGGAAGTAGGTATTAAACAGATTCAACAGTCACCATATAATCCGAGATTAAATGTGAAAATACCCCGGTACACTAATTTTTAATATTCCAAAAACTCTCACCACGGCGGCAAAGTACAGAGATCACTTAGGTATTCCACTAATTCAGCAGTAGTCAAGGAGGAACTAGAAAAGTTTCCACGTTCGTACGAAATCCAACCCGGTAGGTGGTAAACGCATTACTCAAAACATTGGCTATAGTGCTCTTAATATTGGGAGAAGATATTCTATCAGCAAGACAGCAGGTTAACTGCTTTGCGGACATATGAGCATCACAAGAGCAGTTTTTAAATTATTACAAAATTAAATGTCGACTGAATAATATAACCGAAAAAAGATTGAGTATTAAAACCCAATACAGAGAAACTCCACACTTACAAAATTGAGAGAAGAAGAACCAAATGGATTGGGATCACCATGAGGCATAATCGGTTCGTTAAGAATATAAGTCATGGAAAAATATAGGGGGAGAATTCCTAAGAGTAAGGTCCACGGATGAATAGATAGGCCAAATACAGAGGGAAGTATATACATAAGAAGAGCTACCAAAGAGTAGGGGAACTAGCATTAGATAGGGAAAGATGGAGGGCTGCAGTCAACCAATCTTAGCATTGAACGATTAATGAATGAATTAGAATCCACGATGACATCACATTGCACGGCTTATATCAGTACGCACTTGAATAAATCAAACAATGATGTCTGATTGATACGAATGTTCTTTCATTTTTTATTTCTACAACTACTTCTGTTTAGTTCATGGTAAAAAAAGTAAAAAGCTGACGAAAGGCAATGTCTGTTCGGATATTATGAAATAAGCAGTCGGTAGAGATTTATGGATCATAAGTACGAAGTCAATTATTTTTCGAGGCGATTTATGCGTTAATTTACACCACAAACATTTATCTAGTTCCTCATTACAATCGCCACATCACTGACACTTAAAAAAAAAACTCTCAAGTAAGATTAAACAGAGTAAACACTATCAAGTGGAGGCATGTTAATTAAGTAAAATGAAGCAAACAGACTGAAAAAAACACTCAATTAGCGATTGCTATAAAAAAGCAATTAAGGTGAATACAAGAGTGATATACATATTGTAGCTCGCTAACTGCGAGCTCCACGATCA
This sequence comes from Ceriagrion tenellum, assembly GCA_963169105.1. Lineage (NCBI taxonomy): Eukaryota > Metazoa > Arthropoda > Insecta > Odonata > Coenagrionidae > Ceriagrion > Ceriagrion tenellum. Next base: position 138,833,569 of record OY720639.1, on the reverse strand, counting down.
ACCGTCTGGGAGGGCCAACTCGTACATGGGCGACACATCCCATGATGTTCAAGCGAGTTATCACTCGGAACATACTCCGTGACGCTGAAATTCAACAAGTTAGGAGTTATGAGCCGATTACTCACACGCCCCACTTGCAAGAGCGCGTCGCGCATATAACAGAGGAGAAATTGGTACCAGCGCCCTGCCAAGTTACAAATATCCTTTACGACTCCTCAAAACGTCGCGCTTAACACAACCAACATGTTGCTGTGGAATTCAAACGGACTGAGAAACGTGGATTTTTAAAAAAAATATTCAATGGGGTGAAAAAAATAAAGGACGGAAACGGGGAGGGAACGTGGAAATACGGATCTCCTTCGACCCAAAACCCGAGGTGCAACAGCCTGAAGTACGGTTCGCGACCACATGGGCGTTCGCTCCTGATGGGAGTTAAGAGGGAATGCAGGGGATTCGGGAGAGAAGAAGGAAAGAGCAAGCAGGAGGAGAATTAATCAGTGTCGCAAGGACAATCTTCGACGGATCTAAATGCACAGCGAGGTCTCGCGAGGAGGAGAGACCGGCTCCGTCGGAAATAATCCCCTTCCGAACTAGAATGGCGGCCAAAAACGACAGAAATCAAAGAATTTCCACATGCACTGGCGAGGGGGTCGGTGGGTGGGGGCGGGGGAGACTTCCCCTCAGGCGTTGGGAAAATTGGCGCCGCTCCACGCCGACACATTCGAATGAAAAGAGATGGACTGGGAGGGGTTTGAGTGGTGCGTATGGACGCCATCGAACCCCTGCCTGGTGGTCGGAGAAGGGAAAGGGACCGCAGGAAAAGGGGACATTTCGAGGGGCAAAGCCTAAAATAAGAGCAGAATTTATATGGCACACGGAGATTGGATATACATGGATACGACCATAACCATAATTTGATCAGTGTTTCAAGCCTAACACAACAATTATGGGAATCGCTATCAGACCATCGGATGACCATGAATTAAGCATTGACGTAAACGACTTAAAATATTTAATCATGAGTCATTTCGAAGGCGATCTATTCTCTAACGACGCAAAAACATTATATTAACCCCCTCGTACTACGGCAGATTAGATCGCGCCAATAAAATTAGAGAGATAGATTGTAGAACTGATAGGTATAAAAATGTCATTTTTTTCCGCGAACCAGTCGGGACCATAACAGCAGTGATCGTCCTTATGAATAGGGCGAATAGTGAGATTAGCTAGACTATAGATCTTTCTCTTTATATTCTCTACGTTCTTATTTATGCATGATGTAAATATTGATGTTCTTATTTATGCATGATATTTTGAATCTGTAATAGTAGTCTTTGCATCACTTGCATGTTGGAACGATTGACGATAGAATGTTTCTTGGTTAGTAGATTATTAATGGGCGCGTTGCATGTGTGGTACGCTGGTTTCAATGTAGTTTCGGTGTTCTGCCGTATAATTCATGCATGCCTGGTGTGGAAGCACCCCCTGCCACACACCCTTTGGGTGGCTTGCAGGGTATGACATAGATGTAGATGTATGTCCTGAAGTCGTCAAAAATTTTAATATCGAGTGGCGTACGATGGAGAATTAGATCAAAAGCAGATAATAATGGTTATACGCTGCAGAGCGGACAAGTTCAAACGTAAACATTTATCCGAACGCTTCGAGATCACATTCGATATCTCCACGTTGGACTTTGGTCGGACAGATATTACACAATGATCATCTATTTAACACCGCCCTTTTATCGATTTCATAGCAAGTACAAACAATCACGTCTTCCATGCTAGCAGTAATATTCTTATGTCTGCGAGCAAGCACGTATAGGCTCAATACATCAAAAAACATCCCAAAACTTCAGCAACTTAAAGCGTGGCACAGGATTGGTGGAAATCCGCATCACACCCTTAAGGCGGCATGCAAGTTATCACATTGATCTATACCTATATCCAAATAAATTCAGAATCAAGGGTTGACCCACGTTTTCCAGTGAGGAAAATCACATTTTTCAAAGAGCAGCACATTGCGGGGGCTTTAATGATTGTTCATTGTTCAACAATGGAATGCACTGGCAAGGTTCCACAATATTCATTTTTCCGAATGCATATGTAGAATACTTTATTAAAAATCCGATGGAACTTTCGCCAAAAGCAAACAAAGAAGGGCAAAATCGCGGAGGAATAAATCTATCGATACTGTCCAAGATAAGAGCGTAGTTGACAGAAAATAAGTTCCCACGTCCAACACCGTAAGGAGAAGGGAATCACGTGGGCGAAGGATTAGGGATTATTAGGATGGTTCAGTTTCAGTTTTAAAAGGAATTCAAAAGGGGTTGACGAGAATTGAAGTCAACCTTGTCAACCTTTGGAAGTACCTTCATCTTCATCGGGATGGAACGCAGGGGCTCTCTCTACCCGATTGTCAACTGTTAATCGATTCACTTCACTCGTGCATCTGTCCGCACCAAGCGACGCCTACGACCCTCCATAATGCATGGATCTGAATACATGAAATCTGAACCAGAGATGCTGGCTCCGAGAATAACCTCGAGAGCACGCATCAATCATACCCTTACTTACAAAAATCAAAGTCTAGGTGGGGGGAGGGGAATTAAACTGGCTGCTTAGCGATTTTATTATTCACGACGAAAGAGGAGGCATTGGATGCGGTCGGAGAGGAGAGGAAGCTGTTGGCGGAGATTCGGAGAGGGCAGAAGAGATGAATGGAGGACGTTTTGAAAGGAGAGGGAATGTTAGAGCGGAGGGGAGAAGGAACTGGGGAAGCGAGGGGAAGATGAAGAAAGAGGATACGAATAAATGAACGACATAAGACGAGAGAGTGAGAGAGAAGATATGACAATTTTAAGAGGGACCTAATGGGGGGACATCTATAGGAGGGGAAACGGAACGACGTACCAGAATTTGGGAAGTTAGGACAGGGACAAGCCAAAAACCAACCTATTAGCTGGTAGAATACTCGAATTAGTTTTGATAAACAGACATTAATTCATTTATAGTAGAACATCGAGGAGTTACACGGGAGAAGCCAGCAGGGTGAAAGATCCCACGAAATTGCTGAATAAAAATCAGACACGAAATAAATGAAAAATATATAACGACATGCAAAAAGAAAAAGGTGGTGACTCATTAAAATGCTATTCTATGCCATGATAAGTTTACTAGTGTGTCTGAATTGTTTGAAGAATTTAATTGGGAATCGCTATCTCGGCGTAGATTAAATAATACGCTTAACATTTTCCTTAAATTTCAGGAAAACATTTCTCTGACGACGTCAAAAACATACTATTAACCCCCTCGTACTACAGCAGATTAGATCGCGCCAATAAAATCAGAGATATGCTAGTAGTGACATTAGCTAGATTGTAAATCTCTTTCTTTATATATTTTACGTTCACATTTATGCATGATGTAAATATTGATGTTCTTATTTATGCATGATATTTTTAATATGTAGTAGTCTTTGTACCTTTGCATGTTGGATCGATTGACGATAATGTTTCTTGGTTAGTAGATTTTTAATTGGCGCGTTGCATGTGTGGTACGCTGGTTTCAATGTAGTTTCGGTGTTCTGCCGTACAGTTCATGCATGCCTGGTGTGAAAGCACCCCATGCCACACACCTTGTTGGGTGGCTTGCAGGATATGACGTAGATGTAGATGTAAAAATAAATAACGATACCATGGAAAGAAAAAATCCATCAGTTTGATCCCTACGAGTACACAAACTTCAAACACTGATAACAAAAGAATAACACCGACATTTTGACCAATATCTTCATGGCTTATCTTTGCCATTTATCGAGTTCTTTCCCAGGGCTTGTTTTGCCTCTTCCGATTCTCGCTCGAGGGAAAAACATCAACCATGATGGACAATTCGTTTTGTGTTAATCTTCTAATTCCTTCTATAGTGAGTCATTCAAAGTTTTACAGTCAAACCTGAAACCATTGCTTGCACGAGCATCGAAACATGTGTCACATAACCATCATCAGTCTTTCACCACCGCTCAAGCGCAACTAAATATAATATTTCATCATCATCATCATCCGAAGATGGGAACGCAGCAGCTACCCACTCCACTCTCCTGAGAGTTAACCGTTTTCTTCCGACACAGCCTTCACTTTAACGTCCCTTCTCATCATCTTCACGCATCCAACCTTAGTATTCATCGATGAAACTTTCCTTTCAGTTACTGTTATCCAGACGCAGTTGTGCCGCAGATTGTGTCCAATAATACGTCTTTTCCACTTTGGAGTGATTCTCGTACACATCTTTGCTCCCCAAGGCTTCTTCATTGACGATTCTCTCCTTTCATTTGATCTTCGTCATTCTTGGATAATACCATATTTCTAAATATTCTTTATCCTGCTGCTGTTATTGCCTATGCTTACCGTCATTTTTGAGCACTCTCGTAATATATGCTACAATTAAGTGCTTCCTAACTCCCAGGCTTGTGCTAATTAGACCTTTGGAAGAATGCCTTCTTGAAATGGATGCAGATTTAGGTAATATATTCGCGGCGATAAGAGGTAAGAGAAAAAGGAGGGAAATTTCGAGCAATGCAATAGTTCATGTACGCGCGGCTGTCTTGAGTAGCACTGCTTTCTTGACTCCAAATGATTCCCAACGACGGCTACATCCGAGGAGTTCTCTCCGAGAAGAGTCGCAAGTGTCTTGAACCCCTGCAGGTGCAAGCAAATGTATCGGGTTCGGGCTCCGCCGACGGCCCTTCTGCGTGATTCATCCGAAGACGCTTAAAGTATTCACTGGCTGAGCGGGCTCCCCCTTACACCCTCCACCCCCTCTCTCTCCCCCCTACAAACGACACCACAGAGGCATTCCAAATGCGTGAGCAGGAGAGGGTGGGTGAGGGGGGTTAAGAGTTGTAGTGAAGGCAGGGGAAAGGTTGGAGGGGATAGGAAGGAATCTTCCGAGAATATAGAATTCCCACAGCCTTCTCACAAAGAAGGTCATTGTTGGTTAATGGCGCACGACGAGCTATTTTAGCGCACACCTTTGGCATAGATTTGCGGCCAATTTGTAAAACCATTAGCCACTCCCAACTCTGGCGACTTTTGAGTTTCATCTTGAGGACAGACCGGCTTTCCACCAAATCATACCATATGCTGTTTTCAACTCTTGAAGTCGACATGATAAATGCATGCCTAAAAAGGCTGGGGAATTAACTTATTGTATAGCTTCGAACTTACCTTCCAGAGCGTCAGTTCAATGAAGTGACTAGGGTGCAGGTTACTTAACGGGTCCAGGCACTCTATGTATTTAGCCAGCGAGTTAAGCTCAGGGAAAAAAGTGAATTATCTCAAAATTTTGCTTCAGTGAAATAATAAATTAAACGGAAGACATAAATAGGCTCAAATAGTGAATCATTCACTCCGTGTGTTAAATAACTTTGCCAATGGCCCTACCACTTCATTTTTTATCTAATTTAATTATGTACTTTTATCACCACCTAACCTATTATGAACTTTCACTCGCCAATCTAAAACTGACTTTCGAATCAAAGACACTGATATTTATCGTTACATTCATACTTCACCACGCAAGTGAAAAAATTCTGTGCTTACTACTCTTTCCTTTCATTATCATGCAGCTCATTCATTATGGCTCTTAGTATCATTTACTCCCTACAATTAGAACATTACATCAAACCCAAATTTAAATAATAGTTACAATGAAAATTTGATGTTATTCCTCGCCATATCGATCGATGGAATATTTCCAGGTATTGGAGGAAAAAATGGAAGAGACACTAACGCCCATGTAGCTACGATTTTTGACAGTCTACTACCGACCAATGGAAGGCATTTTTGAAATTCAGGCTTACTTTTTATATAAATATTTACTTATAAAATAAAATATTTCTCATTTGTTCGCATATGTGGCACAAACAGAAAAAATAGTGACCATTGTACATCTACATCTACATAATACCCCGCGAGCCGCCGCTTGGGCGTGTGGCAGGGGGTGTTAGGTCACCAGCCGTGTAAAGGTGTAAGTTTTTTTGGAGATGAAATGGTGACATCTATTATAGGAGTGTATTTAGTGGAGCTCAGTTTTGATGGTGGTCGCTTATTCTTCACGGAAAGAACGAGTTCCCGTACCTATCTATTCGGCCGAGTATCTCTCTCAATTTATCGTATCTGTCAGACATAGAGATGTAGTGAGGAGTCATGATAATATTCTCTATGTCGCTCTGAAAAATATCATATCTGAATTTATCAAGCAACCTAAGCCTAGCACATTCTTCTTCTGGAAAGCAAGTGGGCTGCCTCGATGACACTTTTTAAACGGATTAGGCACCCTTTCAGTGAAAGCATTTTCCTGGAAAGTGATACCTAAAAAAGGAGAGATTTCTCGAGTGTGTTTTGCCTCACGAAGTCGTGAGTCAACCTCCTTGAGGCGTGTTTCTCAAGTCGTTCCCCTTTTGAGAGGAAGAACCGATTTTGAACTTACAGGCCCAACCGTCCCGTTGCGTTATTGGGGTGGCGACACGCCCTCAAAGAGTCCCAGTTCTGTCCGATAGAAATGCGTTGCATCTCTGGCGTTCCATCTGTTGTGGGGGGGAGGCCCCAAGGCCCTCGCTCCGCCAAGGATTTCTCCGCGCTCCTGGCAAACGAACAAGGAGCGCGAAGCGATGAGGGTCCAATGTTGCACTCCAAACTCAAATTACAAGCAGTGAAGGATAAAACATGCGCAACAGGTGCCCACGCAAGAGAGGATGGAATTGGGGCGAAGACTCGACCCAAATGGAGCGTCTTTTTCATTCCCACGGCACCCCAAAGAGCACGGCCATAACACAACGCACCGTGTGCAAATACAGGCTCCAATAAGTGAGAATAGTCCTCGAGTCCTTAAGGTAGTCCGAGCGAAATATCATTTTACTTAGAAATCAAAGAATTTGGTCTCGTTTTAAATAAAACATCTCACCTATCCAAAGACACCGAAAATTCTACTCCTTACGACATTACTTTCCGAGATATTTGCCAAAAAATACCAGCCCTTTTACGTGGGAAACGGTACGTGTATGCACTCCAGAGAGACAGTTTTTACAAAATGAGGTATTTCTAAATAACTAACAGCGTGAAGTTTATGTTTTCTCAACTATATTTGAAAATTAATAATACTGTCACCGCAGTAGGTTCTTAAGTATCACAAAATACCTTCCATTTTGAAGGAGTTTCAAACGCACCGCGCGATAAAAATGAGTCAAGTTAAAGACTTATTTAGATATTTTCATTTAATTACTTACAATTTCTGTCATGTAACACTATATTATTGCACCATTAATAATGAAATATTTAATTGATGTGCCCTACATCAGGTGAAATTAAAACGTATGATTCGAATATGGTCTCTATTATGACTAAGGAACAATCTCGCTCGGACTACCTCTAGGCAGAGATTGCGGGCCCTTTCGTAGGAGTCGCCTTTGAATAGGCTGGGAACGATACAATACAGGAAATGACAAATGGCGGAAACTTCACCAAATACATCAAAAGACCACAAAAAAACATTTTTTTGTAAATAATTCCTAAATGAAATGAGGAAACAAAATATTTCATGAAAACTGAGGAAACTACGAGATAAAACTCACTGAGCAAATTTAGAGACTTACGAGCCTTCAGGAAAATAACGGAAGAGAAATTGCATGCTTCGAGTCAACACGGAATACCAAGGACAAAATAGAAAGTACTACGAATGTCAAAACAAGGAATAAAGAAGTAACCTAACGGCAATCTGAAAGGGAAATGGAGAGGCGAACTAGAGCAAATCAATCTTCGGGTTGATGATTGCTGGTGATGAAAGTTCTCATTGGTATAATTCATTGGATTCATTACTAAACTTATTAACTTATCCTACGGTTCGTTCGTATGGTTGTTAAGTCTGCCACCTCAACATTTACAAACCACAAGAGAGTTATAATGTCAGAAATTTCACTGTATCCGAACAGGATAGTCAGGTGCTTAAACAAGACGGAACACTTTTTCACAGCATCTATTACAACAGGAACGTTAAAATTCTTCCTCCCGTTACGGCATAGTCCCTTGGCATCTGTTAAGCGAGCGGGATAAGGTGGAATATCTACGCATGGATTATAAATAGTGTCTATTTATGTGCTAAAAAGAAAACAGTGAAATAAATTTGCATCATCAATCACAAAACTTTCACTTTCACCCTATGAGCCGTTAATTATGTACATCAATCTGCAAAACATTGAAAGACCGAAGGTCCAACACTCCAGCTAAGATGCCTTATAGCATTGCATATGGAAAGGCACGATGCAATATTAGCGCAAACGGAATATTGTGAAAAACTAAAATTGCCATTGACATGTTGATGAGTTTTTACACTGCATGCTTTTTACAAAGATATGAATTGGGAACTAACATACAGAATCAATCTAATTCGCATATACACAAGACGCAATTCTCCACTCGATCCCAAACCGTCACATTAAAGCGGAAAATCCTACACTGCCACTGAGAAATTACAAAAAATGAGCACAATCCACAAAGTTTGCTTATTAACAATTATTAGTGAAATAATGATATTATTTCATTTATTGTTCTACTTCTACATAATACCCCGCGAGCCGCCGCATTGGATCCGTGGTTCGTGTGTGACATTCTCTCTCTGCCGGTAGGTGAAAAGCAGCCCTGGCGCCATCTATTGGCCGCTCTCGTGGGTCATGCCTTGGTGAGAGTTTGTTCCTATAAACCGATGCCGATTCCAGTGAATTCTTAGAAGACTGGGTAGTTTGGTGGTCTGAGCATTGGACGCGAAATCCAAAGGTCCGTGGTTCGATTCCCGGTCCAGTCGAATTTATTCTGCTTGGAATCGGCCATATTTCCATCTTCACACCACCATTGTCTTTATGTTATGTCATGTGATTTGATTATGATTATGTTATGTTATAACGAATGTGATAACGAATGTTATATATAACATTCGTTATATATACATTCGAATATTCATATATATGGGTATCTACTAATTTCTGACGAAGGCGGTTGTGTCCGCCGAAATATAGATAATATCTGTGAGTTTTTCTTTTTTGTGTTTTCTCTGTGTGTCTGCCAGTCACACCTGTGACATTTTTTACAATATATAATCGTTCGTTCATTCACTCAGACCGCTCAGCGGCAAATACACACATATAAATGTTTATACAGAAAGGTAGAAAGAAAGTGGATAGGAACACACAAAATTAACAGACACAATGGTGGTGTGAAGGTGTAAAGATGGCCGTTTCCAAGCAGAAAAAATTCGACTGGACCGGGAATCGAACCACGGACCTTTGGATTCCAAGCAGAAAAAAATAATAATAAATATATATATATATTTTTTTCCTGCTTGGAATCGGCCATCTTTACATCTTCACTCCCCCATTGTGTTTGTTGATTTTGTGTGTGCCATTGCCAATTGTGCCATCTTTTAAGTTACAAATATCGCATTGATGACTTGCTAGCGAGTCACGTGTTAACGAAATAGTGCTAGATGCTCCAGTAATGGACATATATGAAAGGAGTGTGCTTCGTTGGTTTGGCCATGTTGAGAAAATGGATGAGATTCGAATAACGAACCAGATATATGAGAGTGAAATGAATGGTGCGAGAGGTAGAGGTATGCCGAGGAAGTTGTGATTGAATGTGGTTGAGTAAATTCTTAGTAGGAGGAATATTAGGAGTCTTAAAAACAGGAGGGCATGTATGAAGCAGTGTATGGGGGTAAATGAAGCAAAAGAGGTTTGTAAGGATAGGTTAGTATGGAGGAAATTATTGAAGCAGAGTTAGGGGCACAAATATGTATTTATGTGTGAAACTTAGTGACTCTGCCGACCTCGGAAGGGAACGGCGTAATTGGTATGTATGTATGTACTATACCACGTACGTATGTATGACAAGTGGTGGTCATTTTCAAAGCAGTTCAGCCCTCCTTACATCTATTTGAAAGTGGTGTTTATTCTCTGCGACGTTCCTTGGCCCGGATATCGATTCAAAGGAACTTTTTGAAAAATTTGTTCGCCCACGTGGTTTATGGAAGAAGATTCAAATAATTACTTCTTGTTTCACTCAGCTTCATTTGTCGAGTGAATACTCGCCGCACAATAATATTACGGTTACGGAAATTATCAAACGCTGTGGACTTAAGTTATCCATTTGCTAACTAACGTTTTTCAGGGTTGTGCCTCGGAATGATTGCTGTTTGAAAATCGAGCGCCCATTAGCAGTAGTGGTAGTGTTGGCGTACGATTGTGTGCTTTTCAGTGCATTAAAACTGATTTCATCTGCGTGCATTCTTCATTTAGCGTCGGAAGGACTTGGGATAATAAATGATAAGTATTTCTGACATCGTTTCAGTGTGCCTGCGTACCTTGGTCGACAACGCTTACCGATATGTTTTTGTATTTACTTCGGTGGCGATCGCATCAAAGTAAGAGCGCTAGCAGTCCCTTCGAATTGGTTTGTACACCCCAAACATGGCTGGCGCGTACTACATTATACGTACTGACGGCTGTACTTGGTTTGGAACACGGCCATAGTTTCCCGAAATGGCCGAGTTCTCCCTTCATGAAACTCACCACTAGGATACTGTGCTCCCTCTAACACGCGTAACCTACGATCGGAAATACCTAATCAGAGAAGAAGGCTGAAAGCCGTTCACTCCACGCCTCAGCAGGGAGATAAGGCGAGGAGATAAGAAGGGAAAAACTATCTCCTATCTCGAGGCTCGGCAGTGAATACCCCGCTCTGCAAACACCAGGGTGATGCGCGAGCTCACGGACAAGCCAGTACATGTTCCGAACTCGATTCCTGCCCTCGATATTACGAACGTACTAGATCCTCGCATTGGAAACGATTAAAACGTACGTTAACTGAGTATGGAGTGAATACAGGTGCTGCAAATAAGTTCACCGACTGACTTATGGGATGACTCTGCGGAGATACACCTAAAATATTAAAAACTTGAGAAACTTAAGGTAGTCCGAGCGAGATAGTCCCCTAGTCATAATAGAGACCATATTCGAATTATGTGTTATAATTTCACCAGCTTTAGAACACATGAATTAAATATTGCATCGTTAATGATTCAAAAATATAGTTTTATATGACAGAAATTGTAAGTAATTAAATGAAAATATCAGCATAAGTGTTCAATTTGATTCATTTTTTTCGCGCGGTGCGTTTGAAACTCCTTCAAAACGGAAGGTTTTCTGTGATCCCGAAGAACTTACTGCGGTGACAATATCATCAATGTTCAATGGTATCAGGCTCAACTATGTGGAAGTTGATATTCACAAATGAAAAAACGACTTCGTTTTCTTACACTGATTTATTTTTTTGGTACGACATTTTTCGATACATAGAGGTCATTTTCAAGTACCTCTATGTGTCAAGTACTTGAAAATGACCTCTATGTGTCGAAACATGTCGTACCAAAAAAATAAATCAGTGGAAGAAAACGAAGTCGTTTTTTCATTTGTGAATATCATCAATGTTTAAAAATAGTTGAGAAAACATACAAACTACACGCTGTTGGTTTTTTATGATATATAAGTGTTAGAAATACCTCATTTGGTAAATAATGTCTCTCTGGCGTGCATGCACGTACCGTTTCCCATGTAAAAGGGCTGGTATGTTTTGGCAAATATCTCCGAAAGTAATGCGGTAAGGGGTCAAATTTTTGGTGTCATTGGATAGGTGAGACATTTCTCTTTAAAATGAGACCAAATTCATTGATTTCTAAGTAAAATGATATTTCGCTCGGACTACCTTAAGGGGAGGATTTAAGACCGCGTGCTGACATATGAGCGTAAGAGGACCGATTCGACAATCGAAAAAGACATTCGACAGCCTTTAAACTTGACTATTCGCAGTAGGAAGTTTTCTATTTCCATTTTTCTATGACTAGTTATTATCATCAAAGATAGATAGATGGACAATTGCTTCGTTTTAAGATTCTGAAAGAATGGAGTAAACTTTGTTTTTCCACAATGAATTTAATAACTTTCGACCATGGTTTCGACGATTAACGTCATCATCAGGTGAAGATATATCTTGATGCGCGATATTTGTTGCACCAAGATGTATCTTTACCTGATGATGACGTTAATCGTCGAAACCATGGTCGTAAGTTATTAAATTCACTGTGCAAAAACAAAGTTTACTCTATTCATCAAAATGTTTAGTAAATTCCATAAAGTATCGCCGGAAACCACCAACTTCATCGTTTTAACTTATTGTGTGTTGAGGCCATGATAAAAACGACAAAAAGTGGCATTTACATAGCAAATAAACAATATAGAAAATATTTAAAAGAAAACCCCGACAAGGGACCTGAGGAGCTAATGTAAAAGGCCTGATTATATTGGGGCCCATGAGAAGAACAAGAATTTAGGCTGAAACTAATTAAGAGCCATCCACCAAGCAACACCGTTCAACGTTTGTCAACCACAGTAACGCTAGAAACGTTAATCCACTTCGCCACGATAAGAGGAAAATTGAGCTTGGACGAAAGGCGTTTTTCACTGAAGCCAAGCAGCGCAATGCGGAACTGATAGGCGCTCACTCGGAAATATGTGGATTCGATTGCGATGGCTTAATCAAACACTTCCCTGATACCAGAATGCGACTGTTCAAGAACCCCTTGTTATGCGTTGTACATAACGACCCAGATCGCGATTTAATTTAATGTCTAATTAACTCATTGACAATATTATCTCAAAGGCATAGAGAGATTTAAAATAAAAGCCTATTTCTTGCTTTTTCACGTCACATTTTTAACAAAAACAAAAAACTGTTAAAACGAGTTCTTCGCACATTGTATTAAAAATGGCCCATACTTGGAGATGACCACTTTTTAAGTTACTCTTGTTGCTTTAATCGTGAATGCATCAACTTCCATCGCCTAAAATTGCCTATTCTCTCGCCCATCGATTCTTTCTTCCAATTAGGCACGAGTGAAAATAATCGACCGAGGTATAGCATCAGAAAAAAAGGACAACGACAAAGCGCTCTTAAAATAAAATTAAGAAGACTACCCATGCCAACGTAGTTTGATTTTTTTATTTCAATCAGATCAATTTATTTCTATTTCAGTTAGATCAATTTATTTCTAACACGATCCAGATTGAAATTCGATCCATTACTATCAGTAATATAGCGATCACCGACATGTTGCCATCGTAAAAAGCGTGCAGTTGTGTTTCGAACCTCTAGGTAAAGGTGTAAGTTGGGCCTGAGAGCATTCACTCGTTTGAAATTCTCACTAGAATATTCGATTAACACAAAGTAGCTCAGAGGGATAATCGCCTTCGTTGCGGTCATCATACACTCGTAAAATGACAGCAAAATGTGATGCTTTTCTCAAAGGAATATCTGATACTGACCAGAAGCAAAAGAATACAGAACTTTCGAAAGCAATGCCAAGCGTTAAACCGTGCGGTTGCCGTCAGCTTCAGAGCAATCAATTTTTTTGTAAATCTTGGGTGCAGAGGTGTAGCCATATTGAACGGTAGATTATTCGAGTGGAGACCATAACAAATGGAACAAAAGAAGAAAACAAAATAAGAAAACAATGCAGTAAAACACAGCGGAAACGGCTTTTACCCACATTTTCCGGACATTATTTGATCGCGTACTGAAACAAATAATTAGATTGAGGCATCCTACACAACAGCGTTTACTACCGCCTAATTTCAGGAGTTAATTCTGGCATATTATTGAACGAATGCATTTCTGAGGCTAGATTTGAAATCACTATATCACCGAGGAGAGCACGGTAGCTAGGATTGCACATTATAGGTGAGGGGGCTATGTGACATAACACTCGTTATCAGCTTCGTGAGGAATCTCTTCGCATAGCACATTACTGGGCTTGTTGACAATATCGGAAGTCCCACGATAAAGTACGGAGGCGCGACACAAGGAATACAAAGGTTACCACATATTACGCCAGGAAAGAACAAAAATAACGGGAATTTGAATAAACAAAGTCGCATTATTCTCACGGTTGGTGACCGCTACTGTTCTTCCAGCAAACAGAAGAAGTAATAATACCGCAAGAGAAGGTAAACTCATGAAAAATGAACAGCAATAAGGGCTATCAAAACAACTATGAAGCGATCATCCAGGAATTAACGATAAGGCATTTTACCCCTTAACCTCGCTAGCGTTGAACTTCAAACCACAGTCACACTTAACCCACTACTAGATGGAACATAAATCGTGTGATCAGTTATCACCCAGCAAGGAAGCTATATAGGGTCGCATATTATCCCCTACACTACGCTTCCAATATCATGTGAATCGCCAAAATATCTAATTTCAAACGCAACATCGTCAGGATCTCATGAAACTTTCGCAAAAGACAAGAAAGAACTTAGGACGTCACAAATATGACTCACAATAGAGGAAGTCGGAAACCCAAAAGACACATGACCGCCAAAGGAAATTCAAATTACGATAACGATTTAAAAAATATTTCACAGAAACTTCACCGTAAAACACGAGCAGAAATGTTTATTTCCAATTTTAAAATGACTACACAAATAAGTACGCTAGTTATTCCATATAAATGCACATTTTCCTAAGGATATAGTCAGATTTATTCGTTAAGGCACGTCATATGTGCAAGTTAAAATTATTAATAGCAACTTAATAAGTAAGTTTTTTCCAGAGACAGCACCAATGCCCGTTAAGCCAAGTTGCAGCTCCCATAACACTCACCACCAGGAGACAAAGAAAAGTCGCTAAATGTGTCGCGGAGGATATACTTTGCAAGGCAAACCTTGGATCACAGGAACGGGATGTGGCACACTAACTTATGCGTCCCATAAGCGGCGATGTGCGTGGATGGCAAAGCAAGACGCTACATAACTTACAAACGTAAACGTATGACAAACAACTGAAGGCTTGGCGACTTATCAATTTCGCGGTGTATCTACATGTGCACCACTACGCCTCTTCGGGTTGCTTCGAAGCAGAAACTAACACTGATGCTAACCGCTTCAAAAACATACCAAAAGAAAATGTTTTCATTTACCTAACGTTCAATTAGATGACGCATGGCCTCTAAAAGTTAAATCATTTCGCATTAGGCTTGGATTTGGTCCCAGGAAACAGGCTCCGCATCATTATTATTTTCTTTCGATCTTTTGACATGCTCAAGATTCACTTTCATTCAATGAGGCTGGGAGAAGTACACTTTCAAGCATTGAAACTTATTATATTTGTAGACAATATTTTTGATTGGCCTGGCAAACAATCCACGTCCTTCCAACCAGAATTCGGGCGGCTTTTAATCTCCTCATCTGTCATCACATCCTTCACAAACATCCGGTCCTGGAGCACAAAAGCATCCGCCACTCAACGTATTACAATATACTTAATAATATCTTAATTCAACATTATTGCTGCACACTATTTAAAATAAATCCGTTTTGGATGCATTTACCTTCAATTCGACTGGAGAACTATGAAAAGAAAAATATGCCTACAGTTACAATAGGCATTCCTCGAGAAATAGGTTGTTTGAACCTTGCTTAACTTCACAATTAGGAACTCAATGAACCGCATTGTCCCAGTATGACAAAGCACGTTGGTTACTGAGGCATTTTATTTATTCATGATCTAAGAAGCCTTTTCCCGTCGGTATTTTCTACGCCGTCAATGCCGATAATCGCGAAAGATTTAGCATCTCACATAACCAACTCGATTTTTGAAAAAGCCATTGAATTACACGCACTCTTAGCTACACATGAAGGAAAAACACCCATTCAGAAAGGAGGTGTGAAACATTCAACAAATTGAGGCCAAATTAAAGGAGAAAATGAATAAAACCGTAAATAGATTCACCTAAAGCGAAATAAAAATATAATTTAAACCGACTATTGGTCATTCTGTAGAACTATTACTTAAATTGTCATTTCGGGGTACGAGGCATTTAATGATGATTATAATTTTTTAACATTTACTTTAATTCAATTGCTTAATTCTACAGTTACTATCCATTGCAAATGACACATTAGCCTTGAAGCCAGTTTCGCGGGTGTGTCAATATACTGCGCGTCAGGTATGTACATAGTTCATTCAAACTAAATCTTTCGGAAGAACTCGAAATACCCCAATAAGTTCCCGAACCAATGAAGATATTCCAAGACAATTTGTCAATGCGGAGAAGTCGCCGCCGATTAAGTGTATCAACTGTTGGGCGGTCCCAGACGAAGACGAACCCATCGCCCTCCGTAACAAGCCCCAGATCTCTTACGCTCGGATATTTTCGTAATTCTAAGCGTACCTCTTCGTATCGAAATCCGACTGCAGCAGATCCAGCGTGGGTCACTGAGGCAAATGTCCGCTCCCCACGATACACACACCGCGGACGTTTAAAAATAACACGGGCACTCCGATTCCAAACGACGCCAAATCGCCAAACGGAACAAAGTTTTCCACTCCTCGCTCGCACAGAAATCGGGAGTAGGTATACGCAGAAAAGGCCGTTTCGAACGACGCACGGATCGGGGAAAATTCGGGACCAAACGACGAACAAACAAAAACAAACGAAGAACGGGAGCGAAGCGCCAACTAGACGACGAAGCCGTTGGATAGAATAAAGACAAAAAAAAAACAATTAAACGAAGGCATCCGAAGCCCTGTCCGAAATGAAGTGTCACGGGAGGAGAAAGGGGGGGGGGAGGGGGAAAGGGATATCCGGACTATGCAAAAAGCGGAGGGGGAATATTTAGGAAGGGTTTGAGGAGGGGACAGCTCAAGGGAAAAACCCGCAAAAAGAAACGACAATCACCGAACGGGTGCCGACCGCAACACTTGTGTGCCCACGCATCCTCTTTACGATTTGACGGAAGAACGACTCAGCAAACGCGGAATCGATGCACCGAAATCTACAGAAAAATATGCGATTCGAGGCTTCGGGTAATAACGAGGCGACCGCAAAACGACCGTGAAACAAAAACTTGAGGAGATGACAGCGACAAAATCATACAGGTGTTCTTCTTTCAACGTCACCGCCCCCCGACCTCCACAACGCCGAAGATGCCGAAGAAAATGCCTCCAACGTCGTCGATGCGCCGACGGCAGGAACTAGAGGACAAAATTGCCAAGACTAAACAAAGACAAAACGGAACCAAACACAAGGGCTACATTTCTGATATCGATTAATGTCAGTTTCAATATTTCTTGTCATCATTATTGGTGTGATTAAACGTGTGAAAAATGAGCAACAAATTAGGAATAAGCCAATCGGCAAAATACTGACATGAACTAAGTCGACAGAAGATGAAAACTCGACGTCAATTTTCAGTGACAATTCATTCCTTATTTCTGTTACAAGAGGAAGAAGCACTAATCACTCCATGTCCTGGACTCATAAGGTGTAGTATTTCTGTAGGTATCTGGCGTAACACGGACCCCCAACTGAAAAACCACATGCAAGAAATTTTAAAAGGACATCTACCGACACAAAAGTGTTTAACACACGTAATCCACTAAAGCCCAGAAAACAAAGAAACTGCCTAAAAATGAAAAACTGAATTTTTCCTTTGCGACTTTCAGAACCGTTTACAAGAGCCAGGAGATACATCACCTGGAAAAGCGCAGAAATTCGCATTCATATCGACCGATGCATAGGAAGAGTATTTAACTCCCACGACGCTGAGGTTCACCAAAGGAACATCTCACCTAAAGCAGTGTCTCGGGCATCACCATACCATAAATAGATACTCTTTAACTCAAAATGTCTCTCAGTGCCTCGATGGTAGAGCAAGTTACCACGCTAAGTTACTGCGTAGTTACTTACGCTTTTTATTTTTCAGGGCGCCAGGTGATTTTGAAAAAATCACCACCACTGTCCACAGGACAATAAGAATGATAAAGTAAGAAAATCAACCAAATTAAAGATCAAACAATATCTACCAGCACGACAGTAAAACTCTCTCACGTGTAGTAATAAACAACCGTTACCAAGAAAATAAAACCGATAAAATCCAGCCCCAGGGCCCTTACAATTTTATTAGAGAAATTAAAAGTAAATTCAAAATGTAACATTAATCGTTACACATGTTATCCGTGCCGAAGGAGTTGCTGTGGCACCGATAGCTTAAGGAGTAGCGCGCTACCATAAATAGATACTCATACATTAAAGAAAGAGCCTCCACCAGTTCTGCCTACTTGATATGAACCATGCAAAAGTCCTACGTAGAAAATTGATTATCACATATCCTAGACATTTACTGCAAATACGTTATAAATATTGGTATTGGAAAACGGACAACGAGAGGGGTCTAAAAGCAAGACAAATGGAGTTTAGCGGCTCAAAACTTGAGGAAAAAAGTAAGATCTCCTACATATGAATCAAACTGGAAAGGAATAATATCAAAAGACATATACCACCAGGCTTAAGCTGTCTCTGCGCAAGGACTCCATACATATTTTCAATTGATAAAAAATGAACAAAGTAAAAAAAGTACAAGAGTGAACGCCGTTGTTATATTGCGTAAAATTAAACTTTATTGGAGAGAAAACCTCACACATTCACCTTCATAATAATCAGCGATACATAAGGTTTTAGAAAACGCCCATCCCTTGATTCCGGGCAATTTATTTTCGATTGTTTACAAGTGTGGTAATGGCCGTTCAAAATGACAAACTGCTTCCACTACTCCGTCGTAAAACTCCCTTATCTCCTCAGCGCACTACTGACCCAGAATCAAATAGCCAACCGCGTGAACTGACGCGAACTATCAAACGGCGGTCGAATCTCGAAAGGAGAATCCTTACACACGCCCGAGCAGCAAAGGAGCAGTCGGTAGAAACATGAGAGCAACGCGCGGAATTCACCCTCAATGTGGAAACACTACTGGAGACAATTCGACAAATGAGAAGGGAGTGTTAAACAATATAAAGTCTTAGAAGATATTTTCTCGTGGAAATATCTCAAAATTATTTTATTGAATAAATTTCAAAATATAAGGTAAGTTCATACATATAATGGTACAGGATAACATTGAAATCTAAAATATAGAAAAACACTGCATTCTTCAGCGCCGCGACGACTTATCTATTGATTAATTCATTCACGGTTAAACACCGTTACTGATGTCATTTTACACATATTATAAATAAGCGCTACAAATATTTAATACATTAAAATTTGAAAAATTAGGCTGTGCGGAGTACAATGAATTAATGAGTAAAACATAGGGCATGCCAAAATATAGCAGTGACGCTTGGACGATAAAATCAGTACCTATAAGAAAGGATATGCGAAGCAGTGGAAATAAGGATCAACAATTGAATAACAGAGAAAAAGAAAACCACCGATAAAGAAATCTTACAAATAATTCTTACCTTGACGAAATTCCTTCAAGGTAGGAAGGAAAACTCATAGGGCACATTCGCAAACAAAACTGATCCCCGAAAAAAATAAGGGAAAAGAATGGAAAGGGGAAGAATCAGGTGAGAACAGAAGAACAAAAGATGGTATGCATGAACAAAACTTGAGAAAGATGCAAAAGTATCGGATTATGAAGGAAGAAGGCGGACAGTTGAGATAAGAATGAAGAGGACAGCTGCTCCACAGATCTATGGACTGTTAAAATGGTCAAAACTGACACAAGGGTATTTCTTGCACGCACCACGGAAGGGTAACGAACGCCGTAAAACATTTCGCCAAGGGACTTCCGGAGGCCAGGGGGCGTTGGCTCTCTTCGACCGTCGCAGTCCGCCGGGCCGGCCCCACGAAACGGCAAATCGATTCCCGGGCAGCTGACTGAGACGCGTGTCACCAACGTATGACGCCCGAGCCGGAGGCTCCCATGCCGAGAGAGGCTGGATGAGTCAAATATTGCCCCAGTCGCGACCACAGAAAAGATTCCAGAGACCTCGGGCAAACTTTTGGGAACGACCACTGCAGCGCTCAAAGACAACAATCCTTTCTCAAAGAAACCAACCAACTAATCCAGCTGGAGGGATGCACACCAGAGTATAATTTCACTTGGTCTTTGTCAAACAAACTGGTTGGCGTAATGATTCAGAGGAAACCTAAGAACGATGAAGTCAGAACCTAAGGGTGCGTAATTCTATTTCCGAATAAAACTGAACTTCATCATCACAAGTTTCAGACCGTATAAGAAAAATATAATATTCCACTACAGCTTAGGTAAGAAATTGTTTTACCCCAAAGCAGGAGTACTTTTTAAATAGACTTTTTCAAACCTTAATACTATGCACTGTTAACGTTCGCAGTGGTACAAAAGGACCAAACCGCCTCGCGCACTAAATTAAAAATCCATCATTAATTGAATTCAAAAGTACAATTAATCCTCAACATGGGAGACATAAGCCAGCTGATCCTTAAATGGAATCTTTGAAAACTTACTCTCAAGCATTCGGAAGCAAAACAACCCCGATGGAAATTTCCTGAAAAAATTACCCAACAAAATAGCAAAAATCAAAGGAAAAACTGAAATTAACCGAGAAAAATTACTTTCTAAGGGAAATTCCCTTAAACTCTTCAGGGATTTTCCCCCTTTTTCTCAGTTTTCTCTGTTTTACTTAAGTACCCATTATTTAGAGTAAAACAATTTCTTAAACAATCAGTTGAATAGTGCTGAGTGAAAACGTCGCTGCAACCAACAAACTAATTAAGGGATCGCAGACTTCCGCATAAAGAATGTCATGTTTCGCTAAATACCGTCCGAGTGTCGTTCCTTAAGAATACAAAAGTAGATATATACTATAAACTCGAAATGAGAAAAACCGTACCAGAAAGTTAACCTGAAGAATGTATCATTATTCGTTCTTCCAGGCTGGTGAATGCCTTCATCCTCCCCCCTCTCTGACCAATGCTCCACGGATAGAGGTAACTAGATATATCGCGGGGAACACACATACAAAACATATGCGGCCCAGCATTAAAGAAACTAGGTTTTGTTAAGCGTATGATAGGTCCTCGTATGAAAAAGTAAAAGAGAGATGCTACTTCGCTCTGGTTAGGTCACACCTCGAATACGCCGCGAGCATTTGGGACCCTGGTCAAATACATTTAACCAAAATAATTAATAAAATACAAAGAAAAGCAGCGCGCTTCGTTAAAAACTGTTACGAACGAACATATAGTGGTACACAACTATTACAGGGATTAAGGTGGGAGCCCCTAGAGACTCGGAGGCTGCACGCTAGGCTTAGGCTGCTTAATAAATTCAGAACTGATATTTTTCAGAGTGACATAGAGAATATTATCATGACGCCTCACTACATTTCAAGGTCTGACAGATGCGATCAAATAAGAGAGATACTCTGCCGAAGAGTTAGGTACAAAAATTCGTTCTTTCCGCGCACAAAAAGTGACCACAATAAAAACTGAGCTCCTCCAAATACACTCTCATAGGACATGTCACCGTTTCACCTCCAAAACTTCATATCTTTACACGGCTGGTGACCTACCACCCCCTGCCATACACCCAAGCGGCGGCTCGCGGGGTAGTATGTAGATGTAGGTATTTTATCTTGCGTCCATTATGCAGCTGATTCTCTTCCACTGTTCGCCTCACAGCTGAGACCAACCTAATTGCATACACGCTTGCCTTTAACTCCGTGAGTACCTAAACTTCGTCCTCATACCACTAAACCACGTCTCGCATACCCTTCGTGGTAGGCGGATTATAAACCGCTTCGCCAGCATTAATTCGCAAGGCGGCTGCAGCCAATTCACAGTGTAATTACTCCTCAAGGAAGTCGAAAACAATTCTTGCACAACACTTAAGTAAATGGTTCATACGGTGACAGTAAACATACATGTAGTAATAGGAATGCAAGAGTTATAGTTTTAAACTTTCGCCTCGAATGTAGCATTGTCATGACATGGGATCATCACGGCGCGCCATTCGAAATATAAGCGAAATCTATCAAATGTAAATACGTCATTTGTACTCGGCAAGATACCTTGGTATTTGTTAGCTACCATTGAAATGATGTTATTTTATTTTATTATTTCACATTATACGCACTATTTCGCGTTCGGGAGCAGATATGCGCAAGGATAATACAATTATTTCCGAATATATGTCAATTGCCACATGGCTACGTGTTAAAATAGCAGTAAATAGCCAAGGAAACAAATCGGTAACAGAATTTTTTCACTTTTATCTATAGCAGGGTGGCTACGGATACACAATTTTCATATTCCCTGACCTTTCCCTGATGGATTGACCAATATCCCGGACCGATCGCCAAAAGGTCATCTATTATTGGAATATTTTTTTCTGCCAAATTAAATTTTCTACGGCAGCTTTAAATTTTCTAATCATCGTCTCGTATTTTTAGAACTACGAGCACGTATTTACTGTGAGCTAGTGTGCTCCAGCTACTTCTTGACCTGAGTTTCGGAAGTTAAAAAAAAACGCGAGGTAAAATTTTCCGAACAACATGGCCTCGGATTCCTAGTGATGAGCGTGATACATTATGATAATGGTTTTACACACAACTACGCAAATATCGCAATGAGGAATTACAAAATGGATACATTGTAAGTCTGATTAGTAGGAAAATAACGAGGATTCCTATTCCAGTTTCTCCCTGACTGTTACGCGAATTTCCTGACTTTCCAAAATTCAAAATTCCCTGACAATTCCAGGTTTTCCTTGACGATCGCCACCCTGTATAGACATTACAAATACGTATTATTTTTGCAAAGTTTTACGAAAATGTGTATATATACAAAAATCGCTGCAACCATTGTAATCTGCATTATCTGTCGCAGCAACTGATGACGCCCATAATGAGAAGAAACTGAGAGCTCGAGGAGAGGAGGAGGCAAGTGTCATAGATGGATAGAAGGAGGGATGAGGTGGCGGTGTTGGGTTGGGTTAACGAAGGAGGTCGCTGACCATAAGAAGACGACAGGACGGCTCCCTCGCACCGCGGGAGGGAACTCGGCTCTCTTCTCAAAGAGGTCCGTTTTAAGAAGGCCGCGCAGTATGAGACACGGCCCTCGATCGAGGGAAGGGAGCAGCACACGAGGCTGAGTGCAAGGGGCCCTAAAGCGACCTTAAACGCCTCGATGAGTAGGAAGGAATGGGTGGTCATGCTCACACTCGGTGGAGAGCGAATTCTAAGCGCAAATCTAGGCTACGGGGACACTCGACTCCCGGCGAGCGGCCTGGCCACGCGTGCGACTGGCAAGAGGTGGAAAGAAGCGTGTGAGAGAAAGAGATACGATACACACGCGACGCACTTCGATGCGACACCGATCGCTCACGCACGCACACTTATGACGCAAAAAAAGGGTCTCAGGAGAACACTCCAATGAGATAAACGCTCACTCGTTCGCGGACAGGAAACCCAAGAATAAAATCCAGCATCGTCGGAAGCTTTCCATTGAAAGTGTTTAAGTAAGCGCACATCGGAACACCTAAGCGCACTTAGGGTAGTGCGAGCGAGATAGTTCCCTAGTCATAATACAGATCATATTCAAATTATACGTTTTAATTTCACCAGCTGTAGGACATATCAATTAAATATTGCATTATTAATGGTGCAATGATGTAGTTTCATATGACAGAAATTGTAAGAAATCAAATGAAAATATCTAAGTAAGTCTTTAACTTGACTCATTTTTTTCGCGCGATGCGTTTGAAACTCCTTCAAAACGGAAGGTTTTTCGCGATACCCAAGAACCTACTGCGGTGACAATATGATTAATTTTCAAATATAGTTGAGAAAACATATAAACTACACGCTGTTAGTTATTTTACGACATCTAAGTGTTAGAAATTCCTCATTTTGCAAATAATGCCTCTCTGTAGTGCATACACGTACCATTTCCGATGTAAAAGGGCAGTTATTTTTTGACAGATATCTCCGAAAGTTATGAGATAAGGGATTGAATTTTTGGTGTCATTAGAAGGGTGAGATATTTTTCTTTAAAATGAGATCAAATTCATTGATTTCTTATTAAATGATATTTCGCTTAAACTACCTTAAGTGCACACGAACGACGTCGAATGGAACGGTGTGGGCACGGAATGTTTTGCAACCTGCATTTAGTGAGTCGCGGCCGATATTTCCAGCGGAATTGCAGAAACCATTTAAAATAAGTATTAATGAACCTAAGTTTTTTTATCACAGCGCAATTCAATACTTTACAATACGTATGCTCGCCGTCCTCACAGAAAGTCAACAAGCTTGACAAAAACCACGGATGCCATTATTGACGCTCTTGAGTCGTACTGCGCACGTCCAATATACTCCCGATCTGCTTCTATGCGCGCGGGATTGGTCCGTCGAATGGCAATAAAGAGCGCCGTAGTGTTATGCGAAGTGATTCACGCACTGAATAATAGTAAACCTACGAAAAACGAACACTTTACTCCGCGCCAACGCCAATACTTTTTCCCGCATGATTCGAGAGAAAGGGAGCATTTGGCAATAAAGGGGAAAATAAAACGATGAAGATGGTTCCTAGCACCAGCGTAAGCATTATGGAAATCGGCTCAGCGAGTCAACGAAGGCAGTCTCGGATTGACACACAACTGGAATTCTCACGAAAGCATGTGAGCGTGATAGTAGAGCGGATTAAAAGGCCTTCCCTACCACGTCCCAAAAAAATAAGGCCAAAAAAAGAGGCACGTTTTTCGGGGATTAAAATAAAAAAATTCGATTGCCCGTCTCAGGAAATTCCACAATCAACGACGGCCATCGGTGTGTGGAACAGCCACTCCATCAGTATTATCTACCGGTTAAATGGCGGCTGAAAACGAATACAAAATTCTCCTTACTCATGATAATTCCATTTAGAAGTAATCTCCAAAAACCATGAAATAATCGTTTCCTTTACAAATAATGAATGCAAAGAAGTTCCAATCATCTAGCCCCGCCTAACTTTCAGTCGCGATTTTTACAATATACATACACACATACCAATCACGCCGCTGTTCCCTTCCGGGGTAGGCACAGTCACAAAGGATCCCTATCGCTTTTTCCATCACTGGGCACGTCCCTTTTTCCGTCCCTGGAGGCATCGCTGACTACACCATTTAGCCAATCAGAGCGCTCTGCCTCAAAGAGCGACTCTAACGCCACGTTCGTCTTTCAATGGAATGAGAGTAGTAAACGTAGTAAACATGTACAAATGATGCGAAAAGGGACGGAAAAAATGATGGAAAAAGGGACGACCAAAATGACCGTGTGACTCAGAAAATCATAGCTCGAGCTATCATTGCCACGGTCCCTGAAAAGCCATCATTGGATCGTGTGATTCAGGCTTTAGCCCATTTTACCCACTTCCAAAAGAGCTTTTTATTGCCTTAAAAATCGCTCTGCATCTTGTTAGCTTCATCCGCACGCATTCTTTCTTTGCTCTCTTTCACAACGATTTTGCATTCTGGCAGCGATAATATTCTTGTGCGCCTCTTTATTTTCCCAGACTGCAATTTTCACTTCTTCATTCCACCAAGCACCACCTTTCATTCTTCCTACCAATCCTTTTCCACATACACTTTCAGCACATTCTACAATCACTCCTTTTACACACTCCCACGCATCATTCACATTCACGTTTCTGATATACTCGTTCCATTCTCTCTGCTTCAACGATAGAGCATCCTCAAGCAATCAACCATACTTACCATCTTACTTATACTAATCATCATTCTTACCTCGATGTCTAGCAACCTCTCCACTTTTACTCGCAACTGTTTAAGCGCAACACTCTTCCTTGGCACCCACTTTCTGCCGAGATTCACTTCGGAGAGTACCAAATAGTGGTCTGTTCCACATTCAGCACCCCTCACCACTCTCGTGCCCCACACTTACTCCCTCAATCTCTCAACATACACAACGAAATCAATCATGCTTTTACAATCGCCCCTTTGCCAAGTATACATATGAATTCTCTTACGTTTAAACCATGTATTCGACACCAACAATCCTTTTTCCAAGCACACACTCACCAAGTTTTCATCATTATCATTCACTCGGGGGTCACCAAAAGGCCCAACCACTCTCTCAGATGCATCCCACCTCACACCAACCCAGTC
Organism: Ceriagrion tenellum; assembly: GCA_963169105.1. Lineage (NCBI taxonomy): Eukaryota > Metazoa > Arthropoda > Insecta > Odonata > Coenagrionidae > Ceriagrion > Ceriagrion tenellum. The sequence goes on along the minus strand of OY720639.1, from coordinate 138,807,475 downwards.
ATTCATGTCACCTAGTACAATTATTCTCTCACCAGGGTCACATTCATTCAAAACCTCTCACAGTTTTCCCCAAAATTGATATTTCACACTGTCACTCTCCCCATCCACTGGTGCATACACGCCACAATTACAACTCTGCTAATTCCTATTTTCATGCGAACCCAGAGCAATCTAGGGGTTACTAACTCGTACTTCCTTGCTAGTAACTTAGCTCTCTCATTAAGAATGAGTCCTACACCTTGACTGCCGTGTATATTATCGTCAACTCCTGACCACAGTACCAGACCACCGCCATCTACAGTAACAACATCCCACCCCTTGAGCTTAGTTTCACATACACACAAAACATCCATTCGCCTCACGTTCATTTCATTCAAGAACTCATGCTCCTTTCCATATACTACTCTCACAATCAAGTACCTATAGTCCAGTTCGTATCGCTATGTCCGTATCCTGATGCGCCAACCTTATCCAGCTTCCGCCGCCCATCGAGGCTACTTTGTGACTCATATCAGTAAGTTGTAATAAAGTATGCAAGGTTACCAGCCTTTGCAGTACCCACAACACGTGCAGCTTTCCCTGCTCTTTCTGTGACTCTTATGAGTAAGTTGTAATAGCAGGGTGTCCATTAGCTGGGCATTTGAAAATTTCCTGTGATTTCCAGGTAATCCAGACATAATTTTTATTTTTCCACAGGAAATATTGATTTTTCTCTCGTTAATTATAAGAGAATGTTCGGTATGTTTTTTGGGTGATTAAACGTAAGGATTATTTTTCTAACTTGCATATTTGGAGGAAAATGAACAAAAAACTTTAAAACTGTTTGAGAGGAAATCACATCACCACCCTTTCTTAGATTTAAACATTGTCATGCTAGTGCTCAGAAACAAGATAATATTACAGCCAGACTTTGCTATGAATAGCATTGATATAAAATTATCAATAACTCAAAAAAACTGAAGGAATTGACTTTTTCCCTTATTTTGTTAAATGCGACAACGCAAGAGAAATTTGACTTCGCAAATTGTCGATAAAGGCACGTTCTTTACGCCACTGATTTACCAACTATGACCAATAAAACACAATGTACCTGTGTAGAAAACATTGTACCTACTTTCGATGATTACAGGAATGCAAAATTCAACAACGCAAGGGAAATTTGACTTAGCAACTTGCCGAAAAAGGCACATTGCTTCCGAGGCTGTTTTATATATTGACACCACAGAAAATTCCAGTCAATTGGTATTTCCCTGATATTTCCAGTGAAAATAAAATTCCCTGAGATTTCCCGGTCTTCCAGAGTGCCGGACACCCTGAATCGAGTATGCAAGGTTACCAGCCTTTGCAGTAACCGCACCACGTGCAGCTTTCCCTGCTAACGGTTACGGCGCTCTACTGGTCAGTTTTGGCACATTTTCGCCAGTATGCCACAAGAGAAACCAAAGCATAGTAATACCCTAGGCCCGCTTTCACTATTCTACTCAAGCTAGGATCCCTTCTGAAAGGACTACCTTGAGAGCCAGCATCCAGTTGCCCGCGACCCACCACTAGGAGTTATAAGTGGTGTACTGACACACCGGGTCGCAGACATAAATACAATTATATTTTTTATTCCTGATGGTTTACACCTTTCAAATGCTAATGCAACAGGCAAAAAATAGCTTTCACTTCAGTAAGCGATTCGCTGCACAAAAAATGGCATTTGAGCATTAAAACGATAGTTGGCAATGCTATCGATGTTTTTAAAAATTCGGAGACAACATTTCCGAGTTTTCTACTGAATAGCTGAAGTTTACCTCTGAAAACGCATTCGAGACGTACAGAGAAGTTAAATCTATAACGACCTGACATTAGGTTTAATATTTTACGATAATAAAAAAACCAAGGACGCAGGAATTATTGCTTCCATCCACTATATTCCGAAGGTAGTTGTGACCGAAATTTTGATATAACATAATATACCCACAATAAAAAATCTGATCAGGCATGACAGGGACCTTGCACTGACTAACAATAAAATTGTTAGTCAGTGCAAGGTCCCTGATAAATGTTAAGATCATATAATAGAATGACACCGCAACGACAAACGTAAGAATGTGTTCCAAAGTCAAACACTTAAGGAAGAAATTTTACGATGCGACGGTCTTAACGAATCCCCTTAAAGTGGTTGAAGCGGTAATCGATAGACATTCAATCCATACGTTAATAGTTCTCCAAGGAAGTCGAAAATATTCTTGAACAACAATTCATTTAATGCATCTGTTTATACGGTTGAAATAAATATACATGTAGTAATTCAAATAATGCAAGAGGTATCGGATTACGACGCGGAAATGGAATTTTAAGCGAAAATCATACGCAAGTGCGTGTTTTTTACTCGGTTAGACACCTTGATATGCCTCCATTGCAATGATACGAAACGTCATGTTCAACGTATTAACATAACGTTTCGCTATGGTCCAATTGCGAGAGCCAATGGTTCGAAAACAATATGCTTTGTTACAAATTTGAGTTAAACTGTAATAATCCGTGTTAAAATTGTTCTCTCAGCTCAGTAATCCGTTATTTGTCAATATGTAACAAACGTTGCAAGAATTTTCTGAACTGAATTTCCGTTCACCGCACAGGTTCTCCGAGAGTTTTCCATCATAGGATGAATTTAAAAGAATACTAGATTATTATAGGTAACAACTCCAACGATAACGGAATTCCGATCGGCAACATTCCACTTGCTTCCCTTTCATCTACACATATTATTAATGAGTACACGTATGGAGTGTATCGCGTAAATCCCCACATGAACAAAAATCGCTCCGATCACCTCAAGTTATCGAAGTTCCGAGAGAGAGAGCATTAGCAAGAGTGCTATAAATATATATCGCCACCGAGGCGAAGAGAGCCACGATGTCAACAGAGACATTGACCCCTCCATGCAAACTTTCCTCGAGATCGATTCGCGAGATTTGAGCCGGCAGCTCAATGGTTGGCCGTCTCGCGGCAACACGGCTAACGCGGGCGACACGCGACGAGTCGAGCCAGGTGCATCACGGGAAGGCACGGAAACGGACTCGTGATTGTTCCTCTGTCATCATCCGAGCCGAGGACGGCTGAGATTTGAGCCACTCGATCGATTAGCACTCAACACTTCGCCTTTCATTTCAGACCACATCACATCACAGACAGTATGCTGTCATACAAGATGCAGACGCATTTCGCTCGTATTATTCGGCCGTTTTGGTTCTCATACAGACCAACTCGAAACGGTACGAGGAGTAGGGAGATTCGTTTGTTTAGGGTGACTGGGGGTGGGAAGGAAGAAGTAAAGCAGGCGCTATAGTAACTGGCACAGACCTGCGCGGCAGAAGTGGAGGGATTGAAGGGGAAGGCAAGAGGATGAGGCAACGAGAGAGACAGGGAATACGAACTACTTAAGGTACTCCGAGCGAAATATCATTTTACATAAAAATCAATGAATTTGGTCTCATTTTAAAGAAAAATATCTCACCCTTCTCATGACACCAAAAATTCAATCCCTTACCACATTACTTTCCGAGAAATTTGCCAAAAAATACCAGCCCTTTTACATGGGAAATGGTACGTGCATGCACTCCAGAGAGACATTATTTCCAAAATGAGGAATTTCCTACACTTAGATGTCGTAAAAAAACTAACAGCGTGTAGTTTGTACGTTATCTCAGCTATATTTGAAAATAAATCGTAATGTCACCGCAGTAGGTTCTTGGGTATCACAAAAAACCTCCCGTTTTGAAGGAGTTTCAAACGCACCGCGCGAAAAAATGAGTCAAGTTAAAGACTTATTCAGATATTTTCATTGAATGACTAACCATTTCTGTCAGATAAAACTATATTATTGCACCATTAATAATGCAACATTTATTTGATGTGTCCTACAGCTTGTGAAATTAAAACGTATAATTCGAATATGGTCTCTATTATGACTAGGGAACTATATCGCTCAGACTACCTTAAACGAAACAGAACGAACGCGAGGCGGTTGGGCAAGATGAGTTCAAAATGCCTATCGCCTGTGAGAAGAGATTTGACGAGGGAGTAAAGCACAAAGAAAGGACAATGACATGAAAATATTCGCGTAAAGTGAAGGAAAGTAAGGGTCGAAGGTCAGGTGATTCACCAGGTCTACACTCAACGATTAATTCACCAGGATGCGTTATCAATTTCTTGTTCGAAAAAGTTAAGTTCCCTTTCTTGGTCGTAAAAACGTTATAACTCTCGAAGGAAATCGTTACGCCCACTTTAACAAGTGTGGGGGAAATTACGAGACTCAGATATTAAAACAAATCATATGCTTGTCCGCTTCAGCTGAGAAATTTCCGCCAGTTTCGTCATTGTATCTTGCATCAAACGAATTCAATTAGAGAGTAAACAACACTCTTGTCGCTATTATCAAAACTATATTTACGGCGAATGAAACTTTACCAGTCGTTCAGTAAACATAAAATCCGATGCTAAATTCTTCGGAAGGCATGATTTTATTCCCTGGTCCGACAATGATCCTAAAAATGGCAGCTCACGCCAACATGTCAATTCGTCATGGATCTCGAAAATAGGTTTGGCTGGGCAAGGACTCGTTTAAGCCATCCGAGATATAACTGAACCACGACAGCTTCAACCTGAGGACAAAATTACCAAACACTTATTTCCGAGTTTTTTTTAGGTCTCCATTATATCCCAGTACGCTCAACAGTTAACCGGGTCAAAAGACCGGAAGATCGACGAGATCAAGTATACCAGGGAGTCGCTCAAACAAATCCGCAGTGCCAAATTAACGCAATCCGTTGGCAACTGAAAAAGAAAATCAATGCCCGATTTGGCTTCGGACGGTGGGGTAGGTATGAGAAACTCTTCATCAAATCTTAACAATTCACGGAAAGACGTGAGAATTACATATTTATAAACCGTGCTTACCCCTCACTATCCCACTTTTCACCAACAACACGGCGTCATTGAATATTAAGGAAGCGGAGACGAAGATGTCTCCGGTTCCCGAAAAGCCCTCTAGTCCATGAGATAAAATTCAACAAAGATAACGATAATTTCCAGTGGCATCAAATACAGCAGTATTTGAACGATAATTACCGCGGTAATAATCGTTGCATACGACGTCTAGTTTTAGACTGACCCATGGCTTATCGAGAGGTGGACACTTATGTTTCCGTCTGTCCATGTCTGGACTACGCGGGGCCCAAGCCTTGAGGGCCCTAATGACGGAGGCGACTGCAAATTCCACAGAATGTCGACATCTTGCCCGAAACTTAAGGGCAACGGGAAAATAAATGGTCACCATGAGCGGTCGTCTCGCACCTCAACGGCCGTTTCCATTTCCCTCATAACCACCGTAACCACAAGGGATTATTTCCTATGGGTAAAGCAGCTATACGAAGACATTAATGTTATATCTATAAAAAGCTATATCGAAAACAGGTTTGAGTTCTACGTGTTTCACAAATATATAAGTAACGACCCATCGTTATATTACTCTAGGGATGAGTCGATTCCACATTTTTTTCGACTCCGATTCCGGTTCTTTAAAATCGATTCCCGATTCTGAATGCATCGATTCTTATCCTTAATAACACGTGGGATATTGATATACCAGTAGTGAACGACCATTACTTAAATTCAAGTTCAACGTCATTTCAACCCTTTCTGTTCTAGAATCTATTTCCCTTATCTTATACTCATGATCTGATCTACCGCAGTACGTTGGAGTTTGTAATATATTGATAACTTCGTCGAAAAATATTTCGGTTTTGAATTTACATGAAAGATTAAGTGTAATTATCAATCGACGGTCTGAAAGCGATTCCCATCCAAGATCTCCAAGCGAGGCCAGAAACACTAAAGACACTATCAGAACGGCATTTCACATATCTTGCTGATCTTCTCCGCACAAGTTCCAACTCTGTTTTTAAGTCTACCTGATGAGGATCCCAAGCACTGGCAGAGTATTCTAAGTGGGGTCTAACAAGGGAGAAGTAGCCGATTTCTCTAACTTTGTCGTCGTACTTTCCAAGTACTCATTTAACAAATCCCAATTTACGATTAGCCTGACCAGTTATTTCCCGAATATGATTGCTCAACAAGAGATCATTAGTTAGTTCAACTCCAAGGTATTTCACAAATTCTAAGTCTCTAATTGAGTATTTTGTGCGTAATAACTGTTCTGAGGGGAGTTTTTTTCTTTTCTAGAAGTTTATTACAAGACATTTTTTCCAAATTTAATTCCAGCTGCCACGCGTCGCACCACGCTTGAATTGTCTCGAGGTCCTTCGGTAACGCTTCCTTACCATTATTGCTACGGATTTTCCTGTACACTACAGTATCGTTTGCAAATAGTCGGAGTTTACACTCTAGATACTGGTATGGCAAGGGAAGAAACGAAAAGTAAACATCTTGTTGACCATCGCATGGTTTAAACCAAGTCCACCATTATGGATTCCTCGGTCACACGATTCCCTTCCTCAATGGATTGGATATTTGGGGAGGCGACCGACAGCTAAGGTCATTTGCGCCATATGGGATATGTAAGGGAGGGAGGGTGGATGGAAACCCGGCGTCGGCATTAGCCTGCTCTTAACGAAAGGCGCCAAGAGGGCCACGGTTTAACGTCTCATCCGACAGACGGAGTACTGTACTTGAAGTGCCCTCCACAAGACACTCAAGTAAGGATCGGGTTTCCTCTGAAAAAACACCCTCCTCTGCAGGGTTTGAACCCCGGCCCCCGTGTGGTAGGCGAGTATTCTAGCCTCCAACCCGATCCCCTCCCTTCCTCAAACGGCATTGGACGACTCTTACTGATTGGCTGCATTTCTCTCCCATGCGCTAATATCTGGGACGCACTCTCGTCACTCAAAATAAAGAATACGACTCAAAACGGTTAAATTACAACAGGCTTAGACCAGTAAAAAAATTGTAGATCATACGAGTTTCCGCACGACACAGAAGATATTTTTATGACCCGAAAATATGCTTCGATGAATCACAAAAACGGTAAAAATGAGACGGACAATAAATCGGAATGGCAGGCAGAAAAATGACCTTAACCCACGCACCATCAGTGCACAGCACACTCTGGCCAAGTATTTATGATTGCATAAGGAGACAAAAGATGAAGTAATTGAATGGGGGAACGGCAAACCCAAATTATATTGCCAGATTTGATCACTCTTATGTAATAAAATTGATAACTCAGTAGGATCAACGCTGCCGCTAATTTATTTCTTAACGAGGGCATAATTGAAAGGAACCGGTTGCCTGATGAATTTTTTTAACCCTCCCCTGATTTTTTCAAGATCTTGTATGGGTGAATATTTACACAATGAAATAGGTAGATAAACACATCAGACAAATGTAATCTTTCAAGTGTAATTATACGAGTCAATTTCAATTTCCTTTTCATTGCCATCCGGCAGATGCTAATTTTTAATGCAACAAGCAAATAAATAAAAACAACAAATACGGAGCAGTGAACTACGACACCCCCGCTAATATTCACTTCACTTCCGTCTCACCCCGATTTTCAACCCTTAACACCTCCACCGGATGGCGTCCTGACACCCTACTGCCACAGCCAACAGAGGCGGCAGTACGTAGAGTCAGAAGAGCGAAGAGCTAATTGGAAACCTATTGGGAGGGCCTCTAGTTCAAGGCCGGTTGACATGCCTTCCGAGGAAAATGACATCATGAATAATTTTTGGAAGATCGCCGGAGGGTCAAGGAAAGAAAGAAATCAACAACCTCCAACATGAGATGAGGTATTCACACCCGTCGCATGAAGGCAGCGACCAACCTCACGCCTTCAAGTGACTGGTGCGCTGATCGTGTATCACTGAGCGCGCTAGGAAAGAGCGAAGGTGGAGATTACCTCCCACATTTGACGGTACACATATAAAAGAAAACTAAATAACATGAACCATGCAAGCATTAACCGTTTAACAAAGATGGGCAGTTTTGGATTACACAACTGGGGAAGGGTGCCCGCGGGTGTACTGAATGTGGAGGGAAATAGGAAAGACAGTGGAAGACATCCTGCGTGAGAACAGAGGAATAGAATAGAAGAAGAGGACTCAAAGTGAGCGAAGAAACGGACAGTAATGAAAAGAGGTGGTAACACGACCGCAAACCTGATGAATGTTGAAGTGCATGCAACTCTAGAACGTGCTAGCTTTTATATATTTGAGGAGCATGAGAGAAAATATACGCCGGCGTTCGAGATGGATTTAAAATTGTGAGAATCATCCAAATTTCCTTCATAACCGATAAATAAATCTGTACTTCCCGGGAGAAAACATTTGAGAGTACTTCTTTTCGAGAATTGGTATTGTTGTCTTACAGTCAAATACGTGACGTTATTCAATGGAAAAAAAGTCACCTAATTGTACGAGAGAAATCACTAACATTACCCTCATCAGGGATGATATCCAAAAAATAAATGAAAAGAAATAATGCAAAGAAAGCCTTAGCTCCCGACAGTGCGACCAGCTACAACATCGATAGCAACGAAGGCAGGGCTATGACGTGATCGGTTTCCAAAAAGATTAATTAATTATTTAGTCGACAAAAATTAGGATGATGAAGGTGGTACCTGATGAACTATTTTTCTTCATACAGGACCAAGATCCCGGCTAAATCAAAGTTTTAATGTAATTCAACGAAAATGTAAAACAAAATAATTGGTCACAGGCTTCTACGAGTAGGACACGTGACAAAATCTGAATTAATTACCGTTACAGGTTTTGATCAGCATCAACCAAGGCCAGAGACGATGCTTCATTTATTGCGTCAAGAACATGACTCATTCAAGATGCTTTCGAATGACGTAAAGACCAAGTAGAGCACCAAATTGAAACCAATAATAAGAAGTAGCCGATGGCAGGGAGTTACACTAGCATAGCTTGGATTCTAAGTAGCGCGGAGGAGTTTAAGAGCATTCGAAAGTCTTCCTTAACGGAGTGATGGGCATGTGAGAACGCCGCTTGGCGTGCAAAAAAACAACAGGTGACCGATGATTAAAACGAACTGCCTGATTTTTTCGCTTAAAAGGCTGTACGGATTCCGCTTGTTTCCAGCGTCCAACACAAGAACTGAGGTACAGGCAGAACGTTCCAAGCTATCAAGAAAATCATGACTCCCGGGAATAACGTTCGGGTAATTAGAAGTCATTCTGTTCCGTCAGAGAATATGAGAAAGACAGCGAAAAAAGGAGTAACCTTAAAATCCTGTCGCTCGGGGAGCCGATTACCTTTTATTTCATCGAAAGGGTAGCCAACTATTCCGCATTCTTCTGGAAATTCCCGAAATGGGATTAAGATATTTTAAAAGTCCCGCTTCCCCGAACCACATCCTTTCCGCTTAAAGTTAAGGTATTTATCAAATAAAATCAATAAATTTGTTTTATTATAATCGTTCGATCCAATCTACTACGTCAACGCCATACTACTACGTGCTAGTAACATCGCAATAAATAAATATATTTTATACATATGCATAAATATATTTCTTGCTTCAAATATAGTCTCCACAGAAGCCACGGACGAGCTTTTAACTTAGTATTTTCCTCGTAAACATTATGTCCCGCAGCGCCCAGCATATTCCAAAATCATTTTGTATTTCCGAAAGATGAAAAAAATAATTAGGGACACACACGTATAAAATTTTAATTAATTACATCGCATACTGAGAAACCCAATGAAAGAACACAAGACTTAATCATAATACTCATTCCGTAACGACTGGGCACATTTAATCCCTGGAAGTGACGACATTCTGAAGTTACTGCCAAGTAAAATCCTAATTTTCGCATTGAAAAACTGTAGATTGCCAGGGATGTGGCCTCACTATCTCGATATCGGCGAGGTATTGCCAGCAAATTGCAACCCTTTCCAAATAGGGCCAAAGAAACCGGTCGGTAACAATGGAATACTAGACAAGTCGCGTCCGGCATACATAAAAAAATGTAATAATTAAAAGACAATGGAAATGCAGCAGCCCCCGATGGAGTGACGGCGGAGGAGGCCCGTGCAAAGAGGTCGCAGCCTGTGCCGAGAAATGGGTCGCCGCTTCGTTGCAAATGAATCTGCTAAGGAATACTTTCACCGCGAGAATAACGCTCGCATTGCCCGAGAGGGAATACTTACAATTGCCACAACTGGGGCAGATGCCCCCGTCACATACAGCTTGCGTATGTACACAACCAAGTGTTTCTGAGAGGGAGAATCAAACGCAAGAGAAGGGTCGAGGATGGGAATCGAGATTTTACGCGAGTCCTCGGAGAGATGATTGCGTGGTAAACCTATGAAGGGGCACGTCCAATTTCACACGTATTGTCATAAGGGGTTATTGTTTCATAGGCGGCGGAGAACAGGGGAGGAGGAGGGAAAAGCCGCGTCCCCCCGTGATTCCTGATAAAATAGCAAAATGGTGGTAATAAGATATTCCGTACCCCCCCAGGCAAATAGGAATCCTCTCCCAAAACAAAAGCTGCTAATCCACTGCTGGCCTGGATTCACCCCACATTTCGTTTCTCGTAAGCCATTGAGAAAAGCATTAATTTAGTTTCTTATTGTTTTCATCTCTTTCATTCCTTAAAACCCAGATCCGACAACGTTTTGTGTGCGCTACACACACTATCAGGGCTTTTGGTATTGTCTCAACACTAGAACCGCCGAGGGGTCATTTTGACCCCGGAGGTTGTGTGTTTGATTGTCACTCTTAGAATTTTTAGATGGGGTCATCATGTGTATATGACTTTTAATCTTTTTTCATGCCAAATTGGATGCCACTTAGGTAAAAGATAAATATTGTTATTTTTCTGAGGTACAGGACCTCAACCCCTTGGACCGCCAAGGGGTCAAAATGACCCTCCGTTTTTGTACATCGTTTTCTTGTTTGCTGTTCATGGTGTCTGCCTCGTTGTACATACAATGATATGCACCAATTCCTCTTCCCTTTTACCTCTTCTTCCCTTGGTTCCCAAAGATGATAGCTAGCAGCAACAAAGTATCAAATGCCATTTCTCGGTTCTTTCCCCGGTTTTATTTTTAATACTTTCTGGCTGCAGACAAAGGCATTCAGCAACGCACATGCAAGCTGTTGAGCCGTGTCCCACTTACAAATTCAACCCTTACCTTGTGTAGTCATTTACAAAATATCAAAGTGTGGTTTCCCTCATCTATCCCTGGTTTTATTTTACATGCCCTGCAGTAACAGATCAGTGCGCTCAGCGACACCAAATGGGACGTAACTCTTGTCAGTTCCCTAGTATACAATGGCTTGGAACAGGGTGTTGAATGAAAATGAAATATTTGAGATTTCTTCACAACATTATCCGTCGGAATTTATCAGAAAATTAGTGGAGGAGCTACGCAACAAACACCTTCCTACTGAGGAAACATCAGAATCCGATGATCAAGAAGGTGAAGAAAAACGGGAGGAGAATAGTCAGGGTCACGCCCGTAAAAAATGCCAGATTGGAAAGTGTAAAGGTAATAAGGCTTCCGACAAATGTAAATCATGCAAAAAATTTGTTTGTGGATCCTGCTGTGGCAAGATAAGCAAACAATGTCTGGTCTACATATAGATGTACTCTACAATTGTGTTCACCAATAATTTTATGAAAAAAGTCGTTAAAAAGTTTTATACCAGCTTATAAACGATAAAAATATTATTGCCAATAATAAATTATGTAAATATTAATTATTTTGCTGCATTATGTACCCATAAGTGATTTACATACAAAATTGTTTTAAAAAACCGTACATGTAAGTTATCATAATTTAGTTTAACTTGCTAAAATGATAATAAAAATATTTAAAAAATATTGTTTCTAAGTAAAATAGATTTGATAAAACATTGACAAATGCATCTCCTTTTTAAGATATACTAATTTATTTTCTAATTTAAATGAAGAGGGGTCAAAATGACCCCTTGGCGGTCGAAGGGGTAGTAAAACCTACGGCGGTTCTAGTGTTAATAAGTTATGCCAATCGAATTTGTTGATACCCATAGATACCTACCGTCTGGGACTTAACGCCTCTTACTTCTAGGAACTACTCTGCATAACAAGTTTTAGTTGCCAATTTGTACCACAGTGTTGATTTTACCAATCGACTGAAGGCAAAGTTTATTAAAATGGCATGCTGCATTGAAAATCGTATCAAAGGTTTGAATAAGTGAGTAAACACATAATATGTTGGTGGATTTCATTTTATTGGGACCATGATGAAAATGATCCCATACTCTTATATTAACCATTATAAATTTATTCTGACTTTTTCAGCAAACATATTGTCTGCCATTGACTAATTCTGCTTCCTAGACTTTTTCACTACCATCCACCTTCACCCTTCTGCTAACATGCCCTTAAAATTTTTATCCAATTTTGTTATCCATGTCACTCAACATTCTCCAAACCCACTCCTAAGATACCAAATATTTCCTCACTATACACACTCCAGTTCCAGACCTACCATTTACATTTCCATCCCCACAGCTTCATTGATTTACCTATTTCAGATAACATCATTTACGATTTCAGAGATGTAGAATGAAAATAATCACAATTTTTTCGACAATCTTCCAAAACTTTTCAGATTTTAGAAAATAACTATACTAAATATAAGAGCTATACCTAAATTTATTCTTTCGGTCAATTAAAACTAAACGTCACATTTGACACCTCAGATGACAGAATGTATGCATGGAATATAAATAAAATATGCTACAGAAACAATTCCAGCCTACTGGCAAGTGGAGGCCCAGGTAGCAATTTTACCTACTGGGCTCAGTAGCCAACCTACTATCTGAAACATCCTGGTGGGTTTGGTAGCTGAACCGTATGCCTACTGTACTCAGCCGTGATCAGCAGCTAACCAAATACCCACTGTATTCAGTTGAGTTCAGTTGCCAACTGCACTAATGAGTAAAGCCACCACTTAGATTCTACAGAGGTCAAGAAAAAGTTAAACCACTGTACATTTACGAGGCCTACTAGTTAACTGGAGACTGGATAATGACTGGAGACATTACTCATAACACTCTCATTCTCGAGAGCCAATGCTTTCTCAGCGTGCATCACTAGCAAAAAAAATACATAGGGGCTTGTCACAGTCAGGGGTGTTCTCTAATTGGGAACAGTTACGAGAATTCACCTCAACAAGATTATCGGGTCATTCTAGAGAAGTAGTAACATATGACATTTTTAGATGACAACCATATAAAATCCCTTCACCCTTTCAAATATTAACTGAAGCCTAACAAGATACAATATTGCCAGTTGGAATGTGAATAAAACTCAGTCTTCAGCAATGTCATTAGAACTCGGTGAAAATAAAGAGATCAACAGAAAGACAACATTGTAATGAATGATTTAAAAAATAATCTCAATAATGGTACTAGTGACCTTAAAAAATAAGGCCTCAGACAGAAACACTAAGTGATTCCCTAAGGCGTGAAGATGTACTGAATTCAATATTGATTCAAATGACACCAAGGTCCCAAAAGGATTACTTTTGAAAAACCCAGCATGCAAAAGCAGATGTTATCATGTTTACTCTTTAGTGAGAAGTCTGCATAGTGGTCGTGCAACATTTACGACATGCAAATGACGGTAATGGTAAATGCCAACGCAATTAAATCGCTTCTGATGGAAGAAATATACTACAATGGTATAATTAATGGAAGTGGCCAATCAGTTGCTTTTGCTCAGCAGAGCTGAGTGGGAATAGGCTAGTTCAGAATAAGAAGTTTTTTAATAAACTCAAGTAAAAATTACAGTATGAGAGCAATATTCATGACGTTTACAATCCTAAAGCTTAAATGAGAGGAATGTGAATGCTAAAAATATACAGAATGGTAGACTTTCTAAACTTTAGTGTTCCTATCTGAACAGCAAAAAAGTGTGACAGCATATAGAGAAATCTTGATAGATCACAGACAAGGACAAAATCACTGCATAACATGGGATCATCTAGTGATCCTAAAAAAAATTGATTTGAAATCCATAATATTGTTGAAAAAATCGATATAAATTGTCTTTTGGATGACCCAGTAGTTACCATAAACACTAACTGATTTTCCATTTACCAATAACAGCAGCCTACATTGCTTAATGCATTGATCTTGATTGTATTGTTAAATATGAATAAAAAATATATTTGAAATTTTGAATTTAGGAGGATTTAAGAATGGTATCACCAAGCTTTGTTTGACTTTTTGGAGCAGTGACTCGTTCTTAGGACAGTTTGATCTCCTTCATGTAAGATTTATTTGCAAAGACAATATGTGAAAAGTTTCCAACTGCATGGTGCAACAAAGACTCATACACAAAAATGCAAAACATCTCAAAGAACCAAGAGCCAAGATCAGTCCCTACACATCTCAGGACACGGTTTTACATGATATTTCCACAATTTGACACTGCAGGCCTGGATTCACCCATATTTTGTTTCTCATAAGCCATTGAGAAAAGCGTTAATTTAGTTTCTCATCGTTTTCTCATTTTTAGTACTAATGCAATGATAAATGATGATATGATTATTTCTACGCAGTATCTAAGTTATTTCAGCCATAACTGGAGAATTGCTTTCCATAACTTATTCTGGAACAAATACATGCAACTTAAAACCCAGCCAGTCAAAGAGCACTCTAAATGATTTATAAAGCTTCCAAGTGATATGCAGGCATTTCATTTGAAGTTGCTAGACTTCAGAATTCCAATGTTGAATCTGCAATTTAATCTTGATTTGAAATAGAAAAAGAACTGAAAAGTTCTACACCAGATAATACAAGGATAAACAAAATAATCCCAAGTAAGTCCACAAAAGAAAGAAAAAAATCAAAGTTAGAACTACCATTATAGAAATTTAAAATCTAAAGGATGAACCACCATTAAACTTGACATAAAATGGTGTATAATCTATTTATTTGTACCTCACGACTAAGCTCCGAGGAGGAGGAAGCAGCATACATATCTGGAGACAAGACATCATCCGAAGGCAAAAAGGAATGCTCCTCCTCATCAATGGACAAATTCATCCCAAACGAGGGCACGCCCTCCTCTTCGTCCTCCGTTTTCAGCATCACGTCCCCCCAGTCCACCAGCCTCTCCGAGGGATCATCAACCTCCCAGCGGGAGTGAGTGAAGTCCCATCCGACAGCCTCGTCTTCACTCTCCTCCTCCTCCTTGACCAAGACTCCCTCCTCCTCTGACACTTCTTCCACTTTGATCAGAGGGGAAGAGTCAAAGCCCTCATCTTCAACCTCCTCCTCCCTGGCAGGTGGTCCAAACTGAAGGTCTTCCAACGCATCTTCCTCACTCTTCAGGGCTTCTGCACCTCCGCCAGTGGCCTCACCACCTCCTTCACCCTCCCCAGCATCCTCACTGTTCACACTCGTCTCAACGTCCAAGAGGTACGCGGTCACACTACCACCCAGGGCATATCCACCATGAGAATCATAATGGTCATTGCACCCATACTCAGACACGGGGCTGCTCCTACCATTTGTGAGCATTCCTCGGACACTAAACGCGTCTTCCACATCAGTTGACCAACCAGATAAATCTCTCCTTTCTGGGGTCCCTGTTGTGTCGTGGTCAGATCTAGGATCCCAGCAAGGCCTTGACCAGAAGGAATTTGAACGCGAGTAACGCCCAAGGGCGATGAGATCATGGAATACTTCTGTCTGGTAAGCCCCGATCAGTAGGGAAGAATGAATGGCTGGGTCTTTGAGTGTACCAGCGTACATGACACCCTGAAATGGGTGTTGTGCACCAAGCAAGGAGAGTGCCAACACAAGATGGAAAACATCCTCTCCCCTCAGCTTCTTAGGGTAAGGATAAATCATTTTCACCAGAATCTCTATCCAACTACTGAATTAAAGCATCAACCCCGGGGACTTCAAGATTCGTGGCGCCCCGGAGACCACAGCACACTATATTCTTCCTCCAAGGTAATTCAAATGAGGCGTCGTCAGGAGGAGATCACAATATCATTTTCGACAGATTAGGAAATTTACACTGCACAATAATTGGGTGAAGCAGAGATAGAAGCCACACAAAGCACTTCAAACTGCAGGGATCAGCACTAAAAAATATAAATCTTGAGGGAAAGCAGGGCTAAAAAAATTGGCACTTTTCCATCACCAATGTTTAATTCTTCAAGGTAAATGATCGAAATTATAATTTCTCAAATCCTTGCGATGCACTTAATGTAGCCAAACCGTTTCTCGCTTTGATTTCTGACGATAAACCTGAAAAGTTAAACATAGATGTTATCCACTGAGTAAAGAAGAAGTCAACAGCCAATATCACTCATGTAATTAAACATTTACTCAGACAAAAATTATGGCGCATTTACAAATACATAACAGTGAAGATTTCATTAAAGCAACAGTATCAGATATTAGTTTGAGTCAACTAAACTGAAAATGTTACCCCAAGACTTTACCGCGAGCTTGAGCAGATTGGTCATTCAATACGGTTTTATAAGATAAGGGGAAATATTAATTATAATAGCATAGGAAGGGCATTAAGGCTTGATGACTAAGTCATTCACGGTATCACACCAAAAATGTATCGCTAAATCTGCATATTAAAACACATGAATGATGTACCTTGTCACAGGGCCAACACAGAACCGGCGATTGAACAGAGAGCGCTCGAACGTAAACAAAAATAAAGGCACATACTCGAAACTTCTTTCGCTAAAATATCAGCTAAGTCTCTCTATATTAGTTTTTGGCTGACATATCGGTTCTCACCAAACATACGAAAGCACCCTTCATGGGGTTCACACAAGCAAATGAAGTAACGTCCAGTGATAATGGAATAATCCAAAACAACACGAAAAGTTCACGAATAATCACCCATGAAATAATCCGGAAAATCAAAGACCAGATACCTTTCTGAGCAGCATAAAACGGAGAAATATATTCCAACCGTACCACTATCAATGCCTCAATTTCAGTGCACTCAAAACAAAACAAAGAATTGATTCCAATATTAAAAAAGTGTAAAAATATCTTACCTCGATAGTATGATGGTATCTTCCATGCAGTGCAAAAGGAAGTTTCTGGAGCTTCTCATTCCTCTGTTTACTTCAGAACATTCATCAATCACACAAACACACCATCGAGAACGTCCAACAAGGAGAGCAGACGATTAGATGATGAAATACAAATCGATGGTCCAGCTAAACGCCGCATTGTCATGCGATAAATAAAACTAAGTAGAACCTAGGCATCACTCCACTACTACACCATGCTTAAATGATCCCCAGGACATCAAAGTCAAAACAACACGAAGTACGACCGACGACAACCTCTTCCCAGGACTGCCCGCCTTCATCAGGTAACATTCCCGGCACGCTCAGTCTCTATATGACTCAGCACAGTTGGTTAGGCAACCCGCCCAACTACCTACTCCCCCACCACATGCCTCGCGCATGGAATCATGGGAAAGCAGATGACGAAACCAAGTAAACAGAAGGAAACGTTATCGATGGACAAACGCACCCACTGGCATGTCAGAGGAAGATATTCAAAACGTATATCAAAATGAAAATACATAATACGCTCGTGTGATAGTTCGAACATTAACAGCTTTCATGATGAAAATAACCCCATCACCGACTGAATAGTAACACAGCACATACCTTGCGTGTGATGTTTTCTGTGATTTCAGCCGGAGAACCCGGAGAAAGACTTCGCATTCGAGGGAGGTCTTCTAGCTCCAACATCTTGGTGGATGTAGTAGAGCTGTCACTGTATAAAATACATACATAAATGCATTTAAATCAAGACCGATTTCAAGTTAGCGCCAATGGGCGGCAAAGGCGTTAACTATCGAACAATATTTTTCCATATTTCGCGACGTTTGTGTCGTGATCAGAAGCATTATCAGCTTTACTTATTTGTTAATACCTTACGAAGCTCAGATTCGATTGATATGAGATTGTAAATTGATTCAATATTTGTTTTTACAAGTAAATCTAGCTGACAATGCTTTACCTGCATGTGTTGCTGACTTCCCTCACGGATTTCCTGCCAAGGTTATGATCTTGGATATGACGTCATTTTTATTTGTATTCTTGCGCTTACAATTATCAAACTCAGGAATTTCATCGTACTGGTTATTTTTTAATATTTATTTTGATTTAATCGTTACATATATGGATTAATACATTCGTGGAGCTCTTAAGGAACGTACGATATTTGATTTGCAAATAAAAGAACAATGGAAGAGCTATGAAGAACTATGCGTCTGCTAATTGTATTCGCGTCACATGATCTTATGAACCATCACTCTGAACTGTGAACCAGTCAACTAGAACAATGAAGCTCGACACATGCGTATTTCCATATGTAAATTATGGCTTGAATATTGTGGGTATTTACATTTAATCATTGATGAAGATTAAACATTCCTCGTCTTGCTTCTTTCGTCTCACTTTACCAATGCTGAGTACAGGTGGTAGCACCATACAGACCGCTGCGACTTCCATCTAGCGACGTAGCGTTATCGCGTTATTTTCCATTGAGGCGGACATTTCGATTTGCGAGTCCTCTGCTCATCGTCGTAGTCTGGCACATCCGTATTCTTTGTTGTAGAGAAAACCTGCTGGAAAAATTGTCAAAAGCATATTTATTGTAATATATTGAATATGTTCCAGTGGCGCCCGTATCGGACAATTAATGCCAAATAGAATCTTCCAAATACGTTGTGCAGAGTGCTGAAGCTGTTTTTTATTACCATTTATGAATATTAGCTATGAGTGCTGAGGATTGTGAGAATTAATCATTACACATTGGTTAAAACTTGGCTTGTTTGTGATTGAGTTAGTTCCTGTGTAGCTGTAGACAGGAGGTAACACAATATAGTGTCAAAGGAGTCATTTAGAGGTACAAGATATATCAAAAGAAGCAAAAAGTGTAGTGAACTCAGGGAATGTTAGTGGGGAAAATTATTTTTGTATTGTCATCTTGGTCATGTTTCCAGTACATGACATTATATGAATTTGTGCGCATTACAGCCTGTGCAAAGCGAAACTAAATGATGCCAGATATGATGTAATGTGAGTTAATTTAGGACAGTAATGGCAAGTATAAGAAGGAATAAAATATGATTTTTAAACATCTTCTCAGTTTGTATGGTATAACTTCATACATCCATGTTAATGCATAGCGACACATCCTACTTACTCCTGGGATTTGTATTCGTTGGCCCTGGTGGCGGCGGGGTAAAGTCCTCACCTGCTAACCCGAGGGTCACGGGTTCCGAGTCCCGCCTGGGAAGAATATTATCTGCCCAGGGCATGGGTGTCTCGTCCGTTGTTACTGTTGTTCACCCGATGTAAAATGGCCTAATGTGCTGTATTCAGGACAGTGAAAAAAAAAAAATCATATCTGAAACTGGAATATTTCCTTTTATATTGGTTTGCTGAAAAATATTTGTGTAAGCATCCAATCCTTTTTTTTTGTCCTTGTAGCCCATGTCACAAAGATATTTGCAGTCGCAGACTAACATGAAATTGTGATTTAGTGTAAAAAGAAAAGGAATAATATTTCAAATTATGAGAGCGGAAGGAACTGAAAATACATCAATCATTGTATTCACTAAAAATAAATTTTGAGGATTGAAAAGTAAACTTCCTTTCTTGAGGTCTTGCCTTTTTCATAGTCTTTAATTATGCCGTAACCCATAGTACAATATTCTGTTATCTCACAGTTTGTTGGTGAGGACAACTGCCAGTAGTTTTATTTACTGAGTTGTAGACAAACAAAAGACAAAGTCATAAAAGTGTACCGAGAGTATTAGAGAAATGTGAAAAAATTGTGTTCTTAGGAAGAAACAAGAGTTTGGCTACAGTGACTCATAAGTTTAAATTGGGACTCAATAAAGTGTGTGAGAAATAATATGATGGACAGCATTCTAAATATGTGACAAAACTGCATATACTATGATTAAAGCATAAATTGGGACTCAAAAGCATGCAGAATGCATGAGAGAGGAGCTTGATGGCACAGAGTCCTTATGCTATATGCACAGTGTCGGCACACCGAGTGTCCTCACACTGTACCTTCACACAGAGTCTCATGCTTTTAAGTCCCAATTTTTGTTTTTGGCATGGTATAGGTAATCAGTGTATGCACAGTCTTGTGCACGCTGTTCATATGTGCACACATGCTGTTGTAGCCACCCTAGTGATCCCCTCTTATTACTGGAAGATGATATTATCAGTAGCAAAAATAAATCTCATAATAATAATAATGTTAACAGAAACAAAAATAAATCTTGTAAGAAACCACAATCGTTGACAGGAGATAATGCTGCATCATGCTCTCCCCAAAGGTTCACTACAGGCCCTCTAAGGAATCAGGAGCCTGCAGCCACACAACCCACTTGAGTGGAAAGGGGAAATACCCAGAGTGGTAGAAACATCAAGAGCCCCACAATGTCTAACCCTATAAAGAGGGAGTTGTTGTAGCCAACTGACTAGGGTGGCTAATATGTATGCAGTGTGTGTGAGTTGGCCACCCTGGGTACGCTCACTTCCAGTAGTTTCAGTATCATGATACAGTGTATTTGAATGTATTGATGTTGGTGGAAATATTGAAAAATGCATCTGTTAAAATCTATAACTTCTCTCATTGTAAACTAGCATCCCCATCAGTGTAACATAACCTGACACATGCTCTATGCACGCTGTTGTCACACTCTTGGCACGCTTTTGTCACACCATGCATCATAGTTTATTTTCACCAGGGAAGCCAATGGCACAGCTCTTCCTTCATATCATGGCAAAGCATTGCTGAGCTAATCAATGAGTCTTTAGAGTTCAGGAGAAGTCATACTGAACATAATCCTGATATCACAGACAATTCATGATTTGGTATCACACTCGCTTAGGAGAAAGAAATAATTTTAAAAATTATTCTCTCATTAAACATCTCTATTTAACTCAAATTTTAAAGATTATTCATAAAGTCTGAATCACACGGTCATTTTTCAGGTACAAATCCAAAGATCATATGATCCATAGAATACCATATGGTTATTTTGGTAGAGACTGCAAGCATCAATTCCATATTGCTTACAATCATCATTTGGTTAGACCTCAAATGTGGCCCTGTTTGCTGTTCCGGTAGGCTGCAGTCCAGGGATAGAAAACAGGATTGGCACCTATCGTATCATTCACTACGTTTACCAATCAAACTCGGGTCGATATGATCTCGGACCGATCTGCACATTCTAAGCCAGCCGACTTGGATCGTTTACCAATGCGAAATCCATTGAAATATCAGTTTGAATCAGTTCATAGCGATTAGAAATCTCATACTGGCAGAGAAAGCGGGCCAAATTAGCCCACTTCTCATATTGATTTTGCAAGCCCATTGAGTCTACCATAGATAGATTGAATTTCGGTGGAGGTCCCCCAAGGAGGACCTGAGGCACCTAGACCTATTCGTCCTTTGTGCTGACCACCTTGTTTGTATCACCCAAATAGAGTGATGGCCTTGCTGAAGGTCAGCATGTTCTCTATGGGGATACCCCTAACTTCAGATGGTTCCAGAAAGGGAGATCCCAGGAGCCTAATTCTAGTCCTCATCAGGGCCAGACAGTCACAGAGAACGTGAGATGTTGTCTCATCCTCTTCTTCGCACCAGCTGCATCTGGCAGAGTCCACAAGCTTCTGAAGATGGAGGTGCCTCATGACGTGATAGTGTCCGGTTAAGAGTCCCACTATCGTATGTAGTTGACTTCTGTTTAGCAAAACGAGTCTTGCCAGTCCCGCTTTGGGTCCTTCAATCAGGAGCTCGGCTTGTCTGAGCCCCTGTATGTTCTTCCAGATCTCAGAATGATGGGCAAGGCCCCACTTCTTGATCTCTCTTGTCCCTGTTGAGGGTGCAATTGGGATGAAAGGCTCAGGTCCCATCGGTGTGTGGTTTGAGCCTTCTTTGGTGAGTTGATCCACTATCTCATTTCCGGTTATGCCCATGTGTCCTGGGACCCAGAAGAGTTCTACCTTTCCAAGACTATTCAGTGAATTGAGTGCATTACGACATTCAAGTATTCTTGACTTGCACCACTACATTGCACCACTATCCATGGACTTGTGTCAGAAAAAATAACCACAGGTTTTATGCTTATGCCATGATGAGAATTTAACTCACAATGAAAACTCAACATTATATCATTCGTCACACAATTATGGCAAGACGCACAAAATGGTTAACCTGTCCATGGCAGAGAAGTGTGTGCATCCAAACAATTTCAGGGCTAAGGGCTGAGTATAGGTGTTGATTTGCTTGAGAATATACAAGAGAAAAAGCAGGAGCGTCAATTAAGAAAGCGAAGGCAATGCATTCACAAGCTTGCAACCCTGTGAAATGAAATCCTTCACATCTTAAAGGTTACCAACCAGATTCATAAAAATTATGGACCAAACTCAGCCACAATAAATCCAGATCCAGAGATTTGCACAGCAGATACAGAAACCCTAGAGGATTTAAATTCTCCAATTCCAGGCTTAATTCCCAGGATAAGAATCACATTGACCACCACTATTGGGTATTAATCTGTTGCATAAATACAATCATGGTTTCTTACCATTAAACTGAGCCCCGTTTTCATACCATCATGACAAGATGATGCACGGAAGAGTTTAACATAGCAGAAATCATTAGGATTCAGCCAGATGAGCTCCACTCCAGCAAATCAATATTGACTATGCCTTCCTTTGAAAAGTAACCAAACATGCTTTGGGTCATATAATAGAAGGGGATAAAGGTGTGAGACATCAAACAATTTATTTCAGGTATTTTATCATCGACTACATCTCTTGAGTATTTTATCATTAAATATTATACCTCAGACTTATTCTCAGTTTGCCTGGATTATTTGCCTGGTAGGTGAAATCTAGAAGTAGAAATCATCATAGGTCGTTCAGTCCTGTCACTGGTTGACTGCAGCCCTCCATCCTTCCCTGCCCTAAGCTAGTTTGCTTACTTCAGAGTGGTTCTCAAGTACAATCTACCATATTTACCGCCAGATACCGCGCACCAGCAGATAACGCGCATCTTAATAATTTTATTGAATTGAAAATTGTATACATAACGCGCAGACGAAATTTGTCTGTTTCTGATAGATAACTGAATCAGTGCAATTTCTTATTTCAATTTTTTTGGTCCAACTTTAAAGTCATCACGTGATTAGTCATTCGTTGTGGTTTTGGTAAATGGTGTGAGCATGTGCTCAGTTATAATAACTACCTAAAGTTTTATAAGAAAGACAATGGAAAACGAAAATAGATATAGACGAAAATCTTATATGGCAAAATTTTAATTAGAAGTAGCGAAAGTGGCACAAGAAAAAGGAAATCGTGAAGCCGGAAGAATTTTAAGTGTAGGAGAATCCAGTGTCCGAGAATGGAGAAAAAGTGAAGCAATTCTTAAGTGCTTGCATGATAGAAAAAGTTCGATGCCTTTCAGAAAGTGCTTCTGGCCAGGACTGGAAAAAAAACTTTACGATTGGGTTATCAAAGAGCGATCGAATGGTTTTAGAATTTCCACTGTTCGTTTGTTACTCGAAGCAAAAAAATATTAAACTGGGTATTTGGACTTCGTTCTTTTTCAATTAGTTTCCTAATGTCTGTCATATTCCATGGCTTCTTCCAGTTGGCTCCCTTGTTCTGCTATTCCCACGCTGGTCCTCTTCAGCTCATCCCATTTTTCTTGGGTGCCCATTTCTCCTCCATTTTCTAGCTTCATGTCAATGGCTTGGGTAAATCTGTCTCTTATTCTACCAGCATCTTTAAGTTCCATCATGGTTCTTACTCAATCAACTTTATTTTCTCATATCAAAGGTGGCTCTCCATGATCACTAGGTCGTGATCATGATTTATATCTGTTCCAGGATAACTCTGTCACTGCTTCACTTGGTGCTTGATCCTCCTTCTGACTAGTATGTAGTCTATCTGAACCTGACCATATCCCCCGGCATTTTCCTTGTAAATATCCTACGCTGATGTTGTCAGAAGAGAGAGTTGGCTATTAGCATATTCATTTTATTGCAGAAGTCTACAAGTGTTTCTCCTATGGCATTAGGTTTGAAAAAGAAATAAATAACAAAAGAATAAAATAGGAAAAATTACATTTTATTTTTTGTTTACTTCTTTGACATTAGTATATTACAATCATGAATCAAATATTATCTCTATCTTGAGTTTTTGATGAATGAATGTCAGCATGTATGGATTGCACTAAGGCCACAGAGAAGTGACCAGGGTCATACACATATTTAACTAACCAAGGGCACAAAAACAGGGGCACATGGGGATAAAGGTATTCATCCATAGTCAAGCTCTGATGTCACCTTTAGTTGACAACAACAACAATATTTGCAACTATTTAACCATGGTTATATGCAATACACATCATTTCATTGTTTCCAAAGTCTATGTCTTCCACTTTCCATTCACTTTTACTTCATTCATGACTGAAGAGTGAAATGATAGAGAACAAATCAATAACAATAAGTAACAGAATTCAGTCAAAATAAATTCTCAATAATTTATGTATAAAACTGTAAAGCCATGCTTTTACACAGGCATGTACATATTTCTGCACACATGCACTTTGGCAGCATGTCCTTCATGATGTAGAGCTCCGGTAAAATCTCTTGTAAAACAAAAGTGAAATTATTAATCATCTAGCATATCTTTAAAAAAGATTGATCAATGGGATGTGCAAAACTTAATACCAAAATAACCATGATTATTTTAACACGATCAATTAAAATTTCCAAAATAAAGGGCCCACTTTCATTGTGTAAAAAATACATTAAATAGAAAACATGGTGAGAGACTTATCTTCTCCACAGCAGCAAAGACTACAAAAGGAACTGTTCTCCGGGAGCTTTAGAACAATGCAGACACATTCACACAAATATATAACATTTCAAAAAGACTCTCGATATTCCTTCTTTGCCCAGCACTAAACTTTTCTCACAAAAGAAGCGATTACTCGAATATATTTTATATAATTAAAGAAACTTTGAAATCTAGGATACAAACGACATGTGCAAAAAACAGAAATCCTAGCCTGTGAGATCCTTCACTTCTTTCGTTTCAACCAGGCATCTTATCAGGTGCGTGGCAAAAATGCAGGTACGTAACACAACACAAAGAGTCAATATATATAAATATATCTTCATAAACATTATTCAAGGACTGCAATCAGTGACAACACCTGATAACAATAATACTTTACACGAGAGAGAAAGAGAGAAATTAACAGAAATTATTAGTCCAGAAATGCATAACAGAGACTCATACCCAGTGGCAGCACGTAAAATGCTTCCAATAAAAACAGCACCTCTCTGTGCACATGTATTCAGAAAAATAAATTATACAAATGGAATTAAAAATATGGAAGATGATTCACTTTTCCTACCCACTACAGTGATATCCTTTTTTTCGTCCTCTGTATTACAAAATATGATAAAATCTAATGGGAATGGATTTCAGCAAACAGTTCAAATGACTTTTGCCATGAGTTCCTTCCATCAATTTTTGTCGGCGATTTCAGCCCATCATACAAACACATACAGTCTCTATACAAACTCTTGAGGACAATGTCAAACTTTTGGTACTAGTAGCACTGCGACACCTCTAAAGATGCTAAATAAAAAGAGATTTTAGTCAAAGAGTTTCATTCCTTACACTCACTTCCTCCACAGTCTTCTTCTTTCGATTCGACCACCTCCCACCCACTCGGGCACCCACGACCAGGCATTTTTTAACTTTTCACCGGTATGTATGTGTGTTCATATGAGCGATGCTTGGAAAAAATTTTGTTCCTTTGGCTGAGTTGGGTGTGAAAAATTTAGAAGTCTTCTGGCACCTTAGTGTATGTCATGCAGAGAGGAAAGAGATTACTGGAGCCCCTCCCCAATAGATGCAAGTTGAGCATCTATTTGGTTTGATTAAGCTGGATAGGGGTTTGGGGACGCACGGCCCTGGGGTCAACCGGGGTACTGGTTCCTTGGATGAACAGGCACAACAATCAGCGTTTCCTCCGGCAGAGCCGTTTGTGCTCCTTCTGCCAGTGGATCTGTTGGCAATCAATGCTGCAGTAAGCAGTGTTCCAGCAGCAGTGGTAAATGGCCTCTGCCTCACAATTGTAACACTGAGGAGATTATGGTAGGACGGAAAGAATTCTAATTAGCTTCACCTCCACTCAAATAAATATGTCACAAAACACCATTTTTCTAAGCTGATCTACTAATACTCAACCTCTGGTTAAAACCATCTTACAATCATAACCCATTCAGTTTAATGGGGGAGTAAACCACAGCCAAAAATAAAGAACTGTATGCTCAGAAATGTGTATCTACCAGTGGCGGTGTGTGAAATGTATACCCAAGTTCTTCAAAGGATCACACACACTACAAATCGACCCTTGCACATTACTTATTAAACAACATAACACATCTGACTCAGACACCTAAATCTGTAGAATATATGATTTCACGATTGATCATAATAGCTTAAAAGTTAACATACCTATCTTTTGGTATCATTAGGACAACTGAAGACTCCTTGAAAGATTTGCTTTCCATATTAATAGCTAAGAAGCATTATCTTTGAGTATTTATTCATTTGCAACAATCATTGGAGTCATTAAAAATAATAGTCAAGTATATTTTTGCATTCATCGACTGAAAGAGGACAACATTGGATCTAGAGCTTTCCTGGTGTATGAGCATCTCCAAGTTCTCTCAGGTTTCCGTCTGGGTGAGTGGATTCATGACAGCTGACTTTTCAATGCTCAACACAAGTATTGCCCTCAGAGGAAAGGCAAAATGCCTCATTTTCCCACTGCCCTGAGGAAGATACATGAGTCGAGTTTCTAAACACTGGCCATCATGGACCCGCTCACCAGACATAAACCTCGGCGAACTTTGAGCAGAAAGAGAACTCTCCATCTAGGAGATTCTGTGAACAGGAATTCAGCACAGATAAGTCCTCCAATTTTTGAAATGGATAAACAAATAATGGATATTCAAGCTAAGAGAACAATATTAATATCTAAAATGACAGTTCATCTGAATTGATCTGAAAATTTTAAAAAGCATATTGCTCTCATGTATCTATAAGATTATTTTTTAACGTTAACTTCCACTAATTATTCAATGGATCAGATGAAGTTTGGATACATGAGAAGTGCAAAATGGTATAAGTCAAGCAAACTGATGTGATGGTCAATTACTAATATTTCACTGGATGGACAAACATTACAATTGGGCTTTTGAAAATCAGGAGGGGGCAACAAAGAATGTGAGGATGAAACTGAATGAGAATAGACATGGTGGGCAACGGTTTGAGCCAAATGGTTTAAATAACACAGCAGAAATGTTAGGTGGCATTGGTGATGATTTAGAAACCGCAAATGATATCATGTCAAAATGCTAGATGTCTCTGAAACAAAACAATAGCATTGCAAATAGGGTGTAGAAACGGGTTAGAAAATCTGTACATGAAAATACTACAAAGGGAAGATACATCAGTGTATTTTGCTTCAAAGTAAAATAATTTTACAAAGTTAATTTAATTGTTACAAAGCAACCCTCAGTTCCAATAATCTGTTCTTCATACATAACATGAAGGACTAAAATATGAAAGACATTAAAAATGAGCTTACCCACTGCTTTTTCTTGGCATCCGATAAGTTCTGTCTGTGTCGCTCATTCAGCTCCTCGACCTCAGCAGCTTGTTCCTCCTTGAGCTTTTCAATGTCATGCTCGAGGGATCTTAAGGCTGCTGCAATTGCCCTCTGCTTCTCCACCTCAAACTCTCGTTTCAGCTGTATCAGATGTACAGAGGAAAAAAATTGCCACTAAATGAAGGACACTACAAACTTTCACTCATAAGTTTATAAAAGTCAATCAGGAATGATTGGCACCATAGAGAAGTAAAAGAAGTCACTGAAGGAAATTGAGAGACAAAGAGGATTGAACCATGCACATTATTTGAAGGAATGCAATCATGAAGTCACAGATTAAAGCTTTCCTTGACTTCTAGTATAATAACACAACTTTCTACATTTGTAGAGAGATACAAAGTTGGGACATTATGGTGGGTATCAGTCACTTCTATGGTAGGCAGCATATGAAATCATCCAACATACCCGCTCTGCCAACTCTTTGAGAGCCCGTTCCGGATCCTTTGAGCTCTTCCTGTTTTTAGAACTTCCCTCTGCAGCATCCTGGTAAAAAAAGTTGAGAACAAAAATTATCCACAAATGTTTTGGACTTATTCAGCAAAATTTGTGGCAAATAGGTAGTAAATCATTGCCTAACCTCCTCGACGTAAGCGTCATTAGAATCAGTAAAAAAATAATGAATGAAAAATAAGTACTTGGTTCTAATTCCAAACTTTATTTTAAAACAAAATGAACTACTGTCTGCACAGAAATAACATGCACTTGAGTTACATCCATACATACCCATCACGCCGTTCCCTTCCGGGGTGGGCACTGTCAAAATGTTTCCCTCGTTAGTACATAATTGTACACCTAACTCTGCTTCAATAATTTCCTCCATTCTGACCTATCCTTGCAAACCTCTTTTGCCTCATTTACCCCCATACACTGTTTCATACACGCCCTCCTGTTTTTAAGACTCCTAATATTCCTCCTCCTAAGATCTTCCTCGACCACATTCAACCACAACTTTCTTGGCCTACCTCTACCTCTCACACCATTCATTCTACTCTCATATATCTGTTTCGTTATTCGACTCTCATCCATTCTCTCAACATGGCCAAACCAACGAAGCAAACTCCTTTCATACACGTCCATTACTGGAGCATTTAACCCACATTCATTCATGACCCACACATTCCTGACCCTATCCATCCTACTTTCGCCGCAAATACTCGTAATAATAATTCGTAGCTCAAACACAAGTATTTTTATCACAAAGGTATTTCAGTCAATGGTAGATAATTATATTTGCTTTACATGATATAAGTTTTAGCGATGTATTACTCCTGTAATAAAAAACATTAAAATGCATTTGAAAAATTTAAGTTTAACATTTAGTAACGCAGAATTGAATGAGAAAAATTATGCTGAGATTAGTTTTTCTGTAGGTCTTCTCGTTATTTTTTTTATTCGTTCCCTAACTCAAGTGCACATACTTTCTGTGCTGACTGCAGGTTTCATCAGGTACAAGCAGTTGGGTGGCTTACATTAATTTAGATACCTGTGGGTAGGGGGGATTTGAAAACAAGGAGTAATGGAATAAGCTGTTTGTGAAAAGGATGGTGTGAAAGGTTTGTGTAATGGACAAAGCTGTCTTCCGTTTGACAAATCTTCTGGTGGAGCAAGCTACCTTCCATACCCAATGTTTCATAAAAGCTATGTAAACTAATCCATAGTGATAATACCAACGTGTCATTTTTACAATCCAGAGTCAGTGGGCAAAATGTTTTTCAATACATAAGACAAGAATGATAAAATACAGAAAAGTGGGGTTTACTAGTTGAAGTGTGATAATTGTAATGTTAAATACATTGGACAAACTGGGAAAAATTTCAACATCAGAATGAAAGAACATGGACGTTCTTTTTAAATAATGACAAATCCTCTGGAATACCGAAGCATTTATGTGACAAAAATCATTGGTGTGATTTTGAACCTCAGACTTTACATTGTATGAACAAAGGGTATAAACTGGACTTTTTAGAAAAGTTTGAAATTGTGAATTACCCCACTTAACTTTGTAATGACCATACTTTCCCCTCCAATTCACCTCTCCTTTACGTCCCAATACCATACCCCTCAAGCTTAATTTCTTTTAACTCTCAAGTTTAATTCCTTTCAATTCTCCTCATGTCTTTTACCCTTAACGGTAATCTATTTCTTCAACCCCGATGGTTTTGTTTTTACTTTTTTTTTAACTTTTCTGACACAAACACCCCCTGGCCACAAACAGAATTGTCTATAACTCATTGTTTTCATACCCTCCACCCCCTCCTACAGGTAACTAAAAAATGTAAGCCACCAAACTGCTTGTACCTGATGATGACATGATATGCTGAAACCTAGGTTGTGTTGCTTTAAAATTAAGGGCAGAATCCTAACTAAGTACTTGATTTTCATTCATCATTAAAAAGTTCCACCATGTAACACCAGAGACAGTGTCTTATAAAAAAATAACTTCTCACAATGATATAGTATATTCCAGCATCAGCCAAAGAGTCGTGAATCAGGAGGCAAAATTACTTTTTTCATTCATCTAGAAAAATGACAATACACCTTTTCATCAGAAGAGTTCCCAATATTTTTCCCATCACTATCACCAATATAATATTTTGTTAAGTTGATATCAGCAGTTTAATCAACACAGTGATATCAGTATGTCTACATATGAAGCAAGAAAGTATTCTCAAAACTAAAACACCAAGAATATGTTTGTTTGTACCCGAGGATGATGCCTTTGCATCGAAACTAGTTGGACCATTGAAAATAAATTGTGTAAAAATACGAAGTGTTCTTTGCACCATGATTAATTTCAACGAAGTTACGAGAGTTTACCAAGAATATGTACTCATTCCTTCATGGAATTTGATTTTTAACCCAATTTAAGATTTTGTACAGATAACTATTGAAGGTCTGAACAAGGATTGTAATTGAAAAATTTCAACATTTCATGCAACTGATGCCAATAAATTCACAGTTTGCAACACTAATGTGTACATTCAACAGTTCCCACCTGCTTAGCCATCATCCGTGGGGGTGTCTGAATAGAAATAGATCTGGTGCTGGGCTCTTGACAAGATGAAGTCACCATGTCTTCGGGTGCTGGTCCCTCCTTCTGCAAAGCAGTGAAAGAAGTTTAACACTCATTCAAACATCCAATTTCTCTGAAAGGCCTACACTACTAAATCCACAGTTTCATAGAATACAGAGTCAAAACACTGAAATACTTTATACTTTTCTAGTACGAAACAGATTAGTTTCGTTGAAATCTTGATCAGAATATGCCAGAAATCAAAGTTTCATTAAAATGCATATTAGTCACTATTGTTAAGTATAGGGAATATGGATTTAGCCATCAAACTGCTGGTTATATAAGTTTCTGCAATTCAGCTGCTCATGGAGAACCTTTCACAAAACAATACATCACATGGAATCTATGTTAGGGGACACAATGTTGACTAGGAAATCCATGCCATTTTTCTGTCATTTGATCCCAGCTTGAGATCCAGAGAGACCCACTGCACGAGGGTGGCAATCAAAATATTGTCATAGATATCTGCTCAATAGTGTTGATAAAAAGTAACCACAGAGTTGTAAAGGTTGTGGTCCAGAACATGACCTCTCAAGTCTGATTGGGAGTGAAGTAAATCCCCAATTTCCCAAGGATAAATCTAGGCGCATGTGAGGCCATAACAATTATAGCACTTATTACATGTAAGAAACTTTTCTCTTAGAGTGGTAGTATTATATTTTTTTATGGTCCATTATTCTATTAAAAACCCCTAAAAATTAATCTTGATGTTTTTTGTTAATCATCAATTTCTTCGATGATATAGAATGCAATGGAGATGGTTAAGTAAACATTACACTTTCCTTGTGGCCAAGTAAATTAAAAAATTACAATTTATGAGGCTATTTGTGTGGCAAGAAAAGGTCATATTCCAGCTTGCATAAGAATACAAAAATCCTCTTGTTTTTTGGTGCTTGAATTTTTTATAACCACCACAGAAATATCAACATAGAGTAAAAAATCAAGCACAGATAATCCGCTAAATGGATAATCCATATACAGATAATCAAGAGTTTACTGCATTATTCTTTCCTAAATGGAATATTTCCATCGCAAAACTGTTGTACGTTACAAAAAAATATGAGCTTAACAACAAATGTTTTCTTACCAAAATCAAAGGAGGGCTTCTTAAACAAAGACCATTTCAAAAATTTCTATTAGCAAAAACTATCTGAAAATGTACTTTTATATTAATTTGAATAGATGTGTTCTATGTATGATTTAATCCTTTAATCCATTTAATAGCTTTTAAATTACATGTTGGTCATGTATATAATGCAAATTATGTAATGCAAACAGGTATGGAGATATCACCAAAAATATAACTACATGTTTGTATAAATCAACAAAATGACATCATGCTGTAACCTAGCAATGGTTAGGAATTTTTAAATACCATTTTACCCCATCATGTAGGACTTAAATCTCAACATTATTAGAAAGTTTGAATGAAATCGGAGAGGTCAAGTGTGATTTGACATGAAATGAGATTTTTACCCCACAACCTCAATTGTTGCTACCCGAGCACACTACACCAGCTAAGGAAATAACTTCACTGCTGACATGGAAGCAGTGGGATATACCATATGTGCTAGTTACACCAAAAGCAAGCATGTTAACTGATGAATAATTACAAATACGGCCAAAAGTTGCTAATTTGGGAAGTCAAATGACAACTAAGGTTATCTGCACCATCATTAACAAGTAGGCAGCTTGGTATAGACATACTAGGATAAGGACAAAGACAAATCCAGCACTCTCAATGATAGTTGCCCCAAGGATTCCAAGCACATACCATCAGGTAGATGAAGTACTGTAGTTAAAAAGCTGTTGGCAGAAAGATCTAAGGCCTTCCTGGTGTATGTAGTCGTTGAAGGTTATTCGGGCTTCCCAACGGGTCAAACTCCATCTCGGCAGACATTTCGATGAACAAGTCGTCCATCGTCATCAGGGCCCTGCCCTGCCTAGGGATGCCCTGATGATGATGGACGACTCGTTCATCGAAACGTCGGCCGAGATGGAGAGTTTGACCCAGTGGGAAGCCCGAATAACCTTCAAGCTGTTGGCTGTTCAGCAAGTTAAAGACCGTGATTGCATGGAAAAATCTCTACCACCATCAGGATTTGGACCCAGATCATCAGATGGGAGACCATTAGCCTGGCCATGCCACACCAAGACAATCACCTGGCCATCAATTGATAACCCCAGCTCACGCACACACACCTTGATGGACTTTCCAGTCTGGCATGTCGATGATATGGAGCTCTCCTCGTCCTGTGATGCCTCCCCCTCCGAATTCTCCCTCCCCGCCCCTGCCTTGGCCATTCTGCTACCCTCCCTGCACCTTGCCCCACCCCCCTCTTCCCCCTCCCCCCTCTCCTCCTCCTCCTCTTCCTCCCCTTCCTCCTCTGCCTCCTCTTCTTCTTCCTCTTCTTCTTCCTCTTCCTCTTCTTCCTCCTCCTTCTGTTGCTGTTGAGCCCTCATTTTGGATGGCCTGCCCCTCCTCCTCCTCTTCTTCTTCTTCTTGTCCCCTCCTCCCCCCCCTCCCTTCTCCCGCTTCTTCCCCCTCCCCCGCCGCCCCTTCGCCTTCTTCACCTCCGGCTCACATTCCTGCAGACACAACAGAAAAACACACTTGCCTATCACAAAACGCTCTCTTTCATACAGTGTGGGCACGATAGGGGAACAAACGAGACTGGGCAAACGTCACTCAGAAGTTTTTCAGGCACAGTGCTATTTTAATGAGTTTTTATTAAGGATGAGTCGGTTCCTAAATTTTTCCGGTTCTTGATACTGGTCCGGTTCTTACCTGTCGGTTCCCGGTTCTCGGTACTCGGTTCCAACAATGGACTCTTATTTTCTGAATGAATGGAAAGTTTCAACAAACAACCAAGAACTGAAGGGCAATAATTTCTCTTAAGAGGCAAATAAACCAGAAAGCTCAGTATATTAAACAAGATCTTCTCCATAATTTTATTAGCCAAGTATAACAAAACTAGTCCAAGTTTAAAAAGTCAAACTAGTATGATCGGCCAATATATCACATTATATCAGGCTTTACTTAAGGTGCTTTCTCCAAGTTTTGCTTTAGAGGGTTTGGGGGTTTTGAGGGGTTTGGGCGCATAATTCAAATCCTTGCCACCGTTCCGTACCGGTTCCTTTACCGTACCGACTTTATGCGATCGGTTCTTGATACCAGTTCTAAGGGCCAAGAACCGGCAGTACCGAGAACCTGGTACCGGAACCGACCCATCTCTAGTATTTACCTGATGCATTGTTTTACCATTTATTCTTACTAGCATACTTTCTGTAGGTGGCCTTTTGGTAGTTGTGTAATTGATCATAACAGATTTATCTACAATTACATTCCATGCATTATTTTCACACCATTTGGTGACTTCATTTTCAACCAGCTTAGCTAGATCTAGAGAAACATTTTTTGAAATGCCTGACACGATAAAGTTTGTGTCATCAGCAAAAATTGATGATTGCACCTGTTCGGTTTGCTTATTAGCAAGGTCATTAATTAAGGGCCAAGAACCGGCAGTACCGAGAACCGCGTACCGGTACCGACGCATCTCTAGTTTTTATAGATTTATTCGTGAAATAAAAAAAGGGCGAATGAAGCAATTTTTAGTCAAGTTTATAGTGCTAGTTACAAATTTTTGAAAGAAACTTCCAAAACATTTGTTGTTTGCTGGAAGTGAAGCATAAAAATAAAAACCTTGCAATAAAAAATGAAAACCTTGAAATAGAGTGATCATTTCTGCAAGTGTTGATCCTTACAGAAATTTTACCCAAACCATATCTGCATTTTTACGATATTTTACTAGAAAAAACACTTTTCAGGACTTGAAACCCAATGGTTAAATATGACATTATTGCCATTCCCTTATTCCCTCTTTATATACATATATATTCTTCCCTTACATAGGTACGTCACTGAACTCCTCCTAAGGGCTGGACCGATTTTGATGAAATTTTTTGTGTTTGTGTAAGTCCCTGGATGGTTTAGATTCACAATTGGACCCAGTAAGTGGCGCTGCCATTAGGTTCTAGGAAATTTTTAAAATGAAATTTGTTTTTCTTTTTTAAAGATTTTTCCCACATCAGAACATGCAATCCCAAAATTAAATTTTTAAAATGAAAAAAAATCATAAGTTTATGAATAATAGACCGCTAAAACCTGAGAAGTTCATGAATAATTGACCATCTGAGAATAATTTATGGTTATGTTTGTGAACCATAGGTGGAGCTGATGTCGAATTCTGTGTTATTTGACGTATGCATCAATACATATGCAGGTCGTCGCACTTGTGTCGTAGCTTGGCGTTCTTTTGACGAAATGAAAAGATTCAAATGTCAAACTCAACGTCAAATGTCACTTAGTATATAGTTTATCGAAAAAACGTTTGCTGAACCCACTAATAGCAGGCAAGCCAACATTTGGGCAGGACAACGTGTCGGGTCCGCTAGTATTAAGTAAGACTGGTGGTTCTGATGTAAGTTAGCTGTACATGTTTCTCACGGAGTATAGGAAAAAAATATTTTATGAACTGAGTTTTACCCGAGCTGTTGTGAAAATTGCAAACCTCGGCCAATTTCAAAAATAGGAATAAGATTAGGGTTCAACATATACCACTTTAATCCCAATAGTGCCAATTTCCAATTTAAATTTTCTATCTTCCTGCAATTTGAGTTTCTTCTATAACTTCTTCTAACATGGACAATTTCTTTTGGTCCATCAATTCCCCTCTTCTTCGACTTGTCTCGCGGCTTGATCTTTGCTCCAGGGCTTTGAGTGATATGTTAACATCTTGGGGATGGTAACATCTCAGAAGACCATGGAAAGAATGTGTCTGAAACAAAATGTGCATGGTAGTTGGGGGAATTCTGGGTTCTCAAGAGGAAACTGAAAGATCCCAATTTCCCTACCGTGTGCATCACACTCGGTGAAGACGAGAACCACCCTATTTTGTTTTGCTTTATTGCACAAAAAAGGACAGGGTGCATGTATGTGCAAGATTTTTCTTTTCTATCCCATAGTATAGACTTCAACCTAACTTCAGGTGTACGTATTACAGGAATGGCAAGCGGTATTAAGTACTTCTATCCCTGCTATAGCTAAAATTTGAGCTAATAATAGTTCTTCAAATTAGATTGGGAAAATTAGAAAACAATCTTCAAATTAGAACGGGCAATTTTCTGGACATAGGTTCACACATTTGTGCTATGTATTGGATGGACACATTGCAATTTAGAAGGGACACTCTTCATGCATGAACCTTCACCAAAGGTACATGCATTGCCTGATCAGACATAAAAAAATAAGCCCTGCAGCTGTATTTTAGTATCTTGCTTACATATTTCAAGACTTTCACCCAACTAGCAGCAAGGATTTACTAGTCAAACACCATCACTGATTTCCAGTTAGTTCGGAACCACACAGGAGCACTTCAGCCTCCAATAGCCACCAGCCTCACTCAAAGCTTCTGAATAAAAGTGCCACCCATTCACAATCACTCCTACACATCTTCTGTATTACGTGAGAGGGGATGAACGCCTCAGGGCATCAAACGAATTTCTATTATTTTTCTTCAAGTTTTCCAGGTCTTTTCCTGGGTATGAAAGCACTTTGCTCCCAACACATTTTTATCGATTTCCCATAATATCAGCATATTTTGTCAACAAGAAAAACACCAACATTTTCTGACTTACTAAAATTGGTAAATTTGTGCTTTTAGGTCCCCAACTAAAACATTTTTTTCGACCCCTACAAATCAGTGTATTTCCATGAAATTTTTACGGAGGGAAGTGCATACAAGCGGACGTTTTTCAGTGAAAAAAGAAGTGATTTCTGACTCACTAAAATTGGTAAATTTGTGCTTTTAGGTCCCCAACTAAAACATTTTTTTCGACCCCTACAAATCAGTGTATTTCCATGAAATTTTTACGGAGGGAAGTGCATACAAGCGGACGTTTTTCAGTGAAAAAAGAAGTGATTTCTGACTCACTAAAATTGGTAAATTTGTGCTTTTAGGTCCCCAACTAAAACATTTTTTTCGACCCCTACAAATCAGTGTATTTCCATGAAATTTTTACGGAGGGAAGTGCATACAAGCGGACGTTTTTCAGTGAAAAAAGAAGTGATTAAAGTGCGGAAATACTGTTAAACCAGGTGTTTGAATATGAGAGGTCATGCATTCGATGGGCATATTGGCTATATTGATAGAGTGATCGAGGGACTTTCACATCTGACATAGAGTGCAGAAAATAGAGGATTTCGGAGGTGTAGGCATGTACAAACGCATATTTTCTCGAAAAAAATCTCCCTTGGCACGGTTGGTGATTATAAGGGTAGAAAACGAAGGTGTAAGCTTGTAAAAATGCATATTTTCTGGAAAAAAATCTCCCTCAGGAGGGTCAGCCATTAAGAGGGTAAAAATCAGATATGTAAGCATGAAGAGACGCATATATGTATTCTAGAAAAAACTCTCCCTGGGGACAGTTGGTCATTATAAGGGTAAAATTCGGAGGATGAAGCATGTAAAAACGTATATTTTCTACATCAAATCTCCCTGTAATGTAGGAAAAGTGACTAAAAAGTAGTTGAAAAAAAGGTTGATATAGTGAGAAAACGGCAGAAAATAGGTGGGTAAATGGCGAAAAATCATGGAAAACGCAAGAGATCGGGTTGAGGAAATGCAGAAAAAGGTGTTATCTGAGGAAGGAAATGGAGAAAAGCGACTTAATAAGTGACAAAAGAGGGAAAAACAGCTTCGAAAATGGCCATTTCGAGGTCGCGCACCGTCCCACCCCAGCACCCCTGTACTCCATAAGCCCACACGCTTGTTGGGTGGGGGGGTTGGGACATGTGGAAGAGATGAAATAAGTGAAATCCCTCTGGAAAGACGGAAATAGGGCATTGTCACGCAAGTGAAAAACTTGAGAATAGGTGATTTTGGAGGTGAAATTTCTCAGAAAGTACTGAAAATCTGGTAAAGAACGTTATATAAAATGAAATCAGGCATCTTCAGCTTGAAACTGATGCATAAAGTACCAGTGTAGGTGGTGGGAAAACCCTGAAATAAGAGGTTAAAAAAGGGACTGTAATGCGCAAATTTACCAAATTTAAATACATGAGGAAAAAGGAGCATGAGGTAAATGCATGTACGTGAGACAATCAAACTCTCAACTTCACCTCATTCTCAAAACATACGTGTATCCCAATAAATAATATGACATGAGAACTTAGTAACAGCCAAATTGATAACTACACGTGGTACTTTTCTGGACTGTTATTTCCATCCCTCCCCCACTGGTATGACTCTGTAACTGAAGTACTAATTCAGCTAAACACCCCTTTGGCAAAACTTTGTCTCCCTCAGACAAGACATCATCAATAGAACTCAGCTCCCTTGCATTTTCCTGGTTTTTTTGGAAAAAGGCTAAAATTCCCCAATTATTCCCAGACCTTTCCAGGACAAAAACTTTCCAAGAGTTTTCCATGTCACTAGTCACCCTGCCATCTGTGAACTTCCACAGATCACTCACCGCTTCGCTTTCGCTCTCCTCCTCCAACTCCGCTTCCTCCTCCTCCTCTTCTTCGTCCTCATCTTCATCTTCGTCCTCTTCCCCTTTTGCCACTGCCCCATTCTCCAGCCCTCGTCCACTCTCTTCATTCTCCTTCCCCCTCCCCTCCTCCTCCTCCTCTGACTCATCCCCTTCCTCGTCACTTGAATCTGTCAACTCCACGCCCTTCTCCAGCATCTCCTGGTGCTTTCTCAACTCCTCGCATGCTTTGGTCCACGATGATGTCCTCTTCACCTAAGTCCACAACAGACAGAACACATTACAGTTCATCCATGATAGAAGAGCAGTTGACAATTACAAACGCAGCCCATCAGTAAACACATCGATTTCGTTTGCAGATGGAAATCACAAGACCAAAGAATCACGAAAAATTGTTTAAGTTCCAGTAATTTCTAAGCCAAATCAGTATACTACAACTGCGCTATATTCTTGGACCAAGGAGGTTTAAACGAAATGGAGGAGGTATGACTGTGAGCACTCAAGAGCTTAGGTGAGGCAAAAACAGGGGTGATGGGAAGGATTTTGTGCTGAGGAAGCGTGGCCTATACCAGCCGCCACACATATCATTACCAAGGAAGTTCAATGCAAATATTAATGGCACCATAGAGAATCAATCTAACGTTTTTAAGTATCAGACCAACGAAAGGCATTATAAGCAACTTAGACCATAAAAACTTTCATACATTAGCAGAAAAACAATGACAGTTTCTTGAAACACAATTCACACTGTTTACAACAGGTCAAGATAGTGAAACAGGGTAGTTTCCAGTTTTTAGATCCTCATGAGAAATGATAAAAATGATTTAAAAAGGAGAACAAAATTTACTATTTGGATTGACACTCCCAAATCCAGCACCACAACACCATAGAGATACCCTTTAACAGGGGAAAATTTTACAAAATCTCAGGGGCTTCAACACACTCAACAACAATGCTCCAGTGAAAGGTGATGTAACAGTGCTGAGGACAATCAAACAACCATTTCTACGGATGTCCAAAACTTATCGTCTCTTCAACAAGGAATGGCTCAGGTCTTACTTACCTGGAGTGTGTGGATGTTGACTGTTATTGGTCTGATATGGCTCTTTTCAATGTTAGCTCTTTGATGCTGGCTCCCGAAAAACCTCACATCATAATGGTCCCCCTCTACTTTAATGACCTGGAATGCAAATGAGCAAAATAACTGCTTCAGAACCATGACAATCAAAATTAAGAAGTGAAAATACAAGCTCTTATGAAATAACAAGTCGAAAGATTTAGCAACCAACATGCAATAACAAAGTATTAGTCGTCTCATCTGATACTCCTCACCAGTAGTGATTCAAATAACACCATTTTGTAAATAGTTTTGATGCAGAGCACGGAGCTAAATACTCCAAAATATTGTAGTGTAGTAATGCTAAAGGACCGGGCACACTGCTGAAATTTTTCTCTTCTCTGGCTACTTCCGATAATTTTCCAACTCTGGAATACGTTTAACACTAAGTGAGACAACAAATATTTGTAGAAAATAAAATAAAAGTAGAACCAGGCCACAGAGGAAGACACAACATGAATTGAGTGGAGTTGACAAGGTTTATGAAAGCAGAGTGAAATATTCATCTGGAAGAGTGTAGATTCCTACACTCAGATATGGACAGTTTTTTTTAAATAAATAAATCAACAGTTCCAAAGCTCATGGTCAGTTTCTTATTCCTGTGCTCGGCCAAGCTGAAGTTGGACACTATAGAATATCTAAATTCAGCCATTTACCACTTTTGAAATGAAGCAATATTTTATCTGAGAAAAACAATATTTTACTTTATATCAATATAGGGTAGCTCAAAATTCAACAACATGGCAACACAGTCACTTCAAATAATTTATGGAATGAAGAAACTTAATTATTTTAACCTTGAACACGAAAGCACTACCATTATAATGCTTTCCTGGCTAAAATTCCCTAAGTTTTCAAAAAAGAGAGTCTGAAAGTTGGCTTTCCTCATTTTTAGCCTTCAATTTTGTGAGGCATTTGAAAAAATGTAACTGTCAACATCAAACAGTTGGTTATTTCAGACTTCATTAGCTTGTACAAAATTATCCATTCATTCAACAAAACTAAGGCATTAAATAATTTTTCTATTACCAACACTAAGGAACTTATTCTATTCAAGAAAAATTGTTAAGAAGTGAAGAACAAAGTGACATATTATTTGGTACATCAGATATTGAGACTGATCTTGATGGCTTACACACCTTGGCAGGCCAATATGGAAATCCTTTCTGCTTAGCGTACACAAGGTCATGAGGAGGACGACAGGGCTTGCAAAACCAGTGTTTGTCCGCCTTCTCATTTGACATCCTGTAGCAGTCCTTGCACCGGCGTATTTCTCCAAGGTCATATACACAATCACGGAGCATCTGCCTTGCTTGGTCTGCCAGGCTACTATGCACTATGCAAGGAAAAAATAAGCAATACAGTATTTTTACGGAAAGAAGAACTTGATTGCCTTTGCACAAAGACAAATATTTTAAACATACACATATGCCAATCCCTCAATGAGCTGCAGGCACCAGCCATTGCTAGAGCATACATAGGCATAAAAAATATGTTGAGCATTGATGACCAGTGCAATCCCTTGCCTCTTGAAATTTTACAGGTGTTGATTCACTGGAAATGCATTTGAATAGAATTGCAAAAGTGTGATAAATGCACAATTTAGGAGCAGATACCATATTCATCTGAATCTAAGACGACCTTTTTTGTCAAAATTTCAACTGCAAATATCAAGACCTTGGATTCGAATATGAAATATAACTACGTGTATAATTGTTGTTATTCAGTGAATTGTACGTATGTATGGTTAAATAATTCATAAGAACATACTCTACGATAATCTCTTGAATTAACTACTGAAATGAACAATTAACAATATGGTGTAATAGTATTGAACAATTACGGGTACAATAATTCTTTTGATTAAAAATGAACGTCTGTGATCACAGCGACAAATTTATATCAAGCGCGTAGTATGCCATATTGGGAACAAATGAAGGCTGATATCATTTGGCGCCTTCCGCTATTAATTACAAACATATCAAAACGTGGTGAATTCTAATTTCAAGTGCTGCATGCTAATTTCTATTACTTACATAGCCCTTAAGAAAAAAATGGCAGATCATGTTGAAATACGTGGCACGAGTGCAAAGGGAAAGTTACCAAAAGGAATAAGATGCAGTTATGATGCTAATTTTAAGCTTGTAGTCATACATCACGCAGAAAATACCAATAACTGTGATGCAAGTAGAAAGTTTGGCATATTGGAGGCTAATGTGCATAAATGGAAATCTGCAAAATACGAACTAGAGAAAGCTAAATCTTCCAGGAAGTCTTACAGTGGTCCAAAATCAGGCCGATTCCAAGGTGTAGAAGAAGTACTTAGGTTTGTGCGTACAAACCGACAGAAAGGCATGCCTGTTTCGATGGCTGATATGGCTATGAAAGCTCATAAATTTGCGAGAGGGCTAAATATATCAATACAGGAATTCAAAGCTAGCAAAGGTTGGTGCACAAAACTGATGTGACGAAACAACTTTTCTTCACGGTGCCGAACTTCATTGTGTCAGAAATTGCCCACTACAGCGAAAAATTAATCGCTTACCAGAAATACGTCTTTCAACTTAGAAAAACTAATAATTATCTTCTGAGCCAAATTGGAAATGCCGATGAAACTCCTGTTTTCTTCGACATGCCGTCGAATTATACTGTGAATGACAAAGGTGCCAAGTCTTGTCCTTATCAAAACTACAGGAAACGAAAAGATGCGAGTGACTGTAATGTTGACGGTTTTAGCAGATGGGACTAAATTAGCACCATATGTGATTCTAAAGCGGAAAAATTTGCCTAAGGACCATTTACCGATTGGCGTAATAGTAAGATGTCAGGAAAAGGGATGGATGACTGAAGAACTTATGAAAGATTGGCTAAATGTGGTGTGGAATAGACGGCATGGGGCACTACTGAGACAAAGAGCAATGCTTTCACTGGATGCATTCAAAGGGCACTTAACACCTGATGTAAAAAAAACAATGATTGAGATGAATAATGATCTTATTGTGATACCTGGAGGGATGACATCACAACTTCAATAGTTAGATGTTGCTGTTAATAAGTGTTTTAAACATAATTTAAAGGCTTTGTATTCTAAGTGGTTATAGAGTGGCACTCACAATTTAACGCCAAAAGGAAATATGTATTAAGAAACCTGAAGTTGCTTTACTCTGTCGGTGGATTAAGACATCGTGGCGACAAATTAATACCAATAAAATTGTGAAAGGATTCAAGAAGTGCTGTATATCTAATGCTCTGAATGGGAGTGAAGATGACATTCTGTGGGAGAGTGATAGAGATGATGAGACTGGCAATGACAGTGATGAAAATAGTGAAGGCTCCATTGATGGTGTGGACAATTAATAAAGGAATTTTATTGAATGCTCTGGAGAAAAGTATCTACACTTTATGTTGTTCAGAGTGTTTGTGTTTACCTTATTATGGGGAGATTATATATTTCATTCTTTAGATGTTGGTACATTGTAATAGGTTGCTTTTTTATTTTTGTTTTCTTGAACTTATTGTT
The DNA here is from genome assembly GCA_963169105.1 of Ceriagrion tenellum. Taxonomy (NCBI): domain Eukaryota; kingdom Metazoa; phylum Arthropoda; class Insecta; order Odonata; family Coenagrionidae; genus Ceriagrion; species Ceriagrion tenellum. Next base: position 138,764,392 of record OY720639.1, on the reverse strand, counting down.
TTAACATAAGTTTAAAAAAATTATTTCAAACTTTTTTGTTTTATTTCAAATGTTACTCGTTGATATTTCATATTACAAGGCAATCGTATTCACTACAGGTGGAGAAAAAATATAACTTGTCAAAGCACATGATTATTGCAATGATGAGGCTAAATATAGTCATTTTTTATTTTAAGAGTCATCCATATAAGGGGTCATCTTAGATTCGGTTGAATACGGTAATTCAGTTCTAGTGCATCTGCAATCCCCTATTATTTGCACAATGCTTGTCCATATAAACAATATATGGCAAAAATAATATGGCCGACATGTTTGTTACCCAAAGTCCACCTTCATCAAATGACAATAGTCATAAAGAAACAAATACAGGTATACCTCAACATGTGTCATTTTCTGTGGAGCCAATTCCACAGTACATCGGCTTTCCAGGCTAATTCATGGATACAATAGGTCAAGCAACAGAATGATAGATCTCATGAGATTTTACGGTCATAATACACATCATGAAATTATAAAATGATACGTGGTAAGTACAATACAAAGCCAGTATGAGAAGAAAATGAATGGATATTTTGAGGGAAGTCCATACTTGTGGTACATCCAAAACCACCTTATTAATTTTATCCAAAACCACAGTAAATTGAGGTGTGTTTTAACTGAATACTATTGTACTTGATTTTAAGACAATTATTACCTAAAAAAACAATAATTTTATGGAAAAGAAATAAACTACCCATAACAGAATATAACGTCTCACATTTTGTGGTATGTAAGAATGGAAATTTTGAAACTATTACATACATTAATATTTATAATTAGGCTCCTAATGAAAAAAGTTTTTAGTGAATGAATGATTATGGTGAATGAACGGTTTTTGCTGTCATTAAAGACAGTAGTACCACCTAAAATTCCCATAACTTTATAACTGGGCAGGGTATATGCATATGCTTTTACGAAGGTTCAGATGCATCTGTTCATCATTACTTAGAACCTTGTATCAATTGAAACATTTGTAACAGCCTTTGCTTGTTGTTTTTCAATTAATGAATTTACTTTAAAGTTACAAGTTTTGACACCACTGGATAAAAGCACATATAGACATAATGTAAAAGGTAACATTGCTCTTTTGCTTATTTATACAGCTGAACACATCAAGTTCAGTTCAATACGGGAAGAATTTCTCCAAGTCCCAAAGTAAGGCACATATGAGACACAGGATCACCTGCACTTAATCAGAAATCCATGATGAAAGTAAAGGAAAATTTGACGGCAATTTCACAGATTACACCACAACTTGCGAAAGTAGTTTGATTCCATTTGAGGTTGCTGGAGTTTTAGAGGGAAACTGTGACCAAAAATGGACTTGTAAGGACTGAATGAAAATAATCAAACGGTAGTTCAATAGAAGCTAAGTACACTCACCTCCATGATAAATAACTACATTATGGACAATCAGCTGGGCATCTGCCCGAAATTCTTCTAGGGTACGGTACCTGGAATATTGAAAAGAACTTTGAATAAGTTGAACTCATAACCCAAACATAAAGCATACATGTAATACATTCTCTAATCATCCCTTTCTAGTCCATTAGAATGCAGAATGGCAGGGAGTTCATGTGTAATCAACAGTCAAGAAAAATGTTGTTTCCTTCCTCCTAAAGAATAGCCAATCAATGTATGGATGGATGTATGAAATCCATTTGAAACTGAAGTTTGCACCCAAATAAGTTGTTCCTGATATTTCTCTCACATGCTCACTGACATAGTGAAAAAGAGTTTCATCGCAACATTTATCTCCCTATTATGGAAATCTACCTTACAAGTACCTACCAAAGAATTTCTTTTGAGACTGCAGAATGATATTTCTTGAACAAAGATGCTCCTATTTTAGCATAGGAATATAATTCAATACCCCTAAATTTTAAATTTTTGGAAGGATTTGAGAATATGAGAAAATATTCGATCGAATTCCAATCAGGTTTTGCAGGTGGCATATGCATTACGTCGCTGGAAACTCTTCGTTGTTCATTATAAATTCATTTCAATTCTCACCTCAGGATTTATCAGTTCCACAACACTGTATTTCTAAAGTGCAGTTATTTGGGTGAACATCAGGTCATAAATTAAGCATAACAGCAGAGATTTTCATAGTTGTCATTTGCATCAAGTTTCATTTTTAAATCGCCACACGGTGCATGTGCAACACTGCCTTCATAACATTCTGGAGCATCTTATGTGCCAACGCCCGCACTGCAGATCATTCTGCCAGCTGTTTTTATTATTTGTTCAACTGACTGACTGAAAATATTTCTTCTTGTGTATGAAATACAAATTTTTGCACTGCCAAAACATAAACACCAGGCATAGAACTTATTAAAAAAACTTCAGATTTTAATTCGCCAGGTAATTTTGAAATCATTTTTGTTGCTTTATCGCGTGGTGGTTTAGCACCACAAATATTGAACATTTAGCTGGGCCTTTTTGTGGATTAATAAAGGAGTTAGTAGATTCTCAACAAGCATTAAATATAAATATGAGTTAATTAAAATGTGCTAAGATATGGAAATACAGTAGAACCGCGATATAACGAACACGTATATAGCGAAATTTCGGTATTACGGAAGACTTTCTGCGATCTCAACGAAAATTACATGTTAAAGTATAGGACAGCTTCGTTATTACAAAATTTCACAATTATGAAGGAGTTCCCATATTAATCGCTAAACATAACTAGTGTCGTATTTTTCTTTATTTTCCTTACAAAATTCAGCCGATTTTCGCAATTCAATGGCTTAGAAAGCACTGCAGATGTGTACTGTTGACGATTATTGGACTAAAATTTGTCAATTCATCACAATTATCAATGAAGTTTCGTTCGTCAATGGCTTTGAGGTCCACTGAACCTCTAGGAAGTGAAGAGGTGGGAGAGGAAGTTGAGTGCACGGTTGTCATCAAGACCGCTAACATTTGCAGGATAATATCCGGCGAGAACAATTGGCTCCATTGACATCGACTTGGCAGCTTTGCGACACCTCCTCTTTTTCCCTTGCATGCATCTTTGACGAAAGTTCGAGGCAGTGGCTTAACTAGGTGGGAAGGCAAAGCTGGGCGGCCCGTCCAGGGTGCCCTTGTAAGGGGACGGCACTGTGAGGCCGGGGCCGCTAAACTCAGGGCCGCCCAGGCCAGAACATACTCTAGCTACGCCACTGCCGGGAACTGCCTTCCCCTCCAACTCACCGCAAACTTTCGGCAAATGTTGCTTTTTCCTATGACATGTAAATACTGCAGTGTCAATGTTATTGTGCGCATACCACCTTTCATTTGTTTTCTTGCCACCGACCTATGAAGGGTCCACCGCCACCGTCCGCGGAGAAAACCATCATGATCCCGGCCACCGCCAACCTATGAAGCCGGCCAATGGCCTTGGGCAGTGGTGAGTAGCGCTGTTAGCTAGCGTAGTGCTTGCTTGGCAAAACGCACCCAGTGTTTACATTCAGCCAAGCAAGCGCTAAGTTAGAGACCTTCCGGCAGTGCCGCATGGTGCAATTCACGAGCGTAGTGCTTGCTAGGCCGAACACATCCAGTGAAACCAAGCAAGCAGACGAAGAAGTGAAGATAAAAGCTTTTGTTTACATCAGCTTACATCGTGCCCACATTGTTTACTTTTCAAGGCTTTCTTGTTGAAACAAGGGTTAGTCAAATATGTATAGCTTTTAACATTTTTCACGTATTTAAGGGACTTTGAAGTCTTTTTGTTTTAGCTTTAACATGGTGATTTACTGCATCAAATGGTAGGAATAAGATTTCAACTCGAAATACTATCAAATAATGTCAACATATTTATATCCTTCGCTCATTCTCCTCTGCTATTGTTGATTATTTATTATAGGTTGATATTTTGCTGAGGGGTCCCACTTTCAACTTCCAATTACAGCCGATGCTATCAATGAAATAGAACACGTAATAGAATAGAAGGAAACGGAAATCGTACTTCGTGGAGACGAATAAGAATAAATGAATCTGCAAATGAAGTAACATTTTTACTTATAGTTTTGTTAAATTCAATTTACATACTTTAATACATGTTTTTAATATGTTACACAAAAGACAACGCCAGAAAACGACAGTTATTATTAATAATGACCTTTAATGTGGTCTTTTACACGATGGTCTCCATGAAGTTGACCCACGAAGATGTTCGACTCTGACTAACAACAAGTAATAGTTTAACTACCGTTATAATAAAAATAATAACTTTCTAAGGTAGTTATCACAATGAATACCATCGACTTGATTGATACTTTATTTTCAAGCTACGAAGCTATAAGGTATGTATTTTGATGAGAAAAAATTTAGCTTCACAATAGTGAATTTCATATTTACGAAATTGATAATTTTTGGGTCCCTTAAATTTTGTTGTATTGCGGTTCTACTGTAGTAATTCATGTCATCAAATGTCAAAAGGAGAGAAAAGTAGTTCTCCCCTAACCACAAAAAAGTTATTATATTAAAATTTTGAGCATTAGATTGACATTGAATTGGGGTTTGAAAATTTGTCACACATTTGGGTGCCGAATTTTAATTACAATCAGCATGTTAGAAATTAATGTCACAAATTTCACACAAGCACTTTAAAGTTTCTCATTTTCACAATTTATTACGCCCATAATTTGTCATTCATTCAGCATTTGAAGTATTTGTACACTAACAGTATTTTTAAACATGGCGACAGTTAAATGATTAATGTAATAATGAGCTGTTTGTGCAATTAGAGCACATGTTACAATGATTAGCTTTACTACCAATCAAGCTCCAATGAGATAATAAGGCAACTTTTCTAACATAGTCAGGATCACATTAAGGCTTTAGTTCATCATTTAAGAGACATTTTGTTTACCAACATGGATGAATACATAGAGTACATATAGAGCGGCAAAGAGATAGGGAGATTCGGATATGAGTTTTTAAATAATAATTTGGCCGATAGATGGAACAGGTGTATCGAAGTTGCACGACATGGCATAACAAATGAGCTTTGGCACACGGCCACTTCATTTAATGTCGCATAACTCACATGATGTTCTTATGAAGATATCAGTGCCTGGATGTTTACTAATCTACCCACGACAACGAAAAAATATCTTATTGAGTCGTCGAGACCAAATTAAACATGTATTTTAAGGTGCATTAATGAGCGTCGTCCATAATAAATCGAATTTACGTCAATATGATAAGACACGCGATTACCAACCATGGAGTCAACTGTTTACCGATGTATTATAGGAACGACAAAACAATTGATACTCGATTAAAAGCACACAACAGCCATGGTAAATCCACCTATGTATGTTGATGCAAAATCACTGAGTACCACTAGTGCCTCCAAGTGGCCTTCCCCGTAATCCAAAATTCTTCCTCCCCTAAGGTGGTGCCACCTGAGAAATTCTTCCCTAAGCTCTCGAAAATTTATGTCCAGTTTTTAGCATTGCTTTGCCACTCTATATATATTTACTCTATGATAAATATGATCACCTCAACCAAAGAGTTTATGTCAGCATCAGAGGTCAAGCCAATGCCAAATGAGTGGATGGGGCACTGAACGACCTTTAGACGAACGTTCACCTCCTTTGAAGTGTGTATGATTACCAACATCTTGAGGGAGAAGGCAGACATCTTGTCGAGAGACTCGCCAAATCATGAACTTCCCATGTGGATGCTGCATGTGTGGCTACAGCTAAACCTATGCATGTGAAACACCTACATATGTGATAGTGGCACCACGTGGCAGCAGTCAAAAAACAAGGAAACAGCATTTGAAGAATAAAAACATTTCAAATGTTACAGATTTTGGGTTTTCCGAACATGAGGATTCTGGATATGGGGTCCTGTACCGTAAATTGACTCCAGTAATTTCCATACCTTTACTCAACTGTGTACCACTGAATGAATTTAAGCCGATCCCTCATCTGGTAATATGCTGGTTCACTTTACAGAGAAAAGCATTTCACAAATGGCCATATGAAATGGATAAATATCTTGAAGCAAAGGTCAACTGAATTGTCTACTTGCACAAAATTCTACAGAGGAAACAGCATCAGCCTTGACGAAGGGACAGAGACGAAAGACTTCCCTGAAGCAGGACCAGCAACCCAATCCTAAAAATGACAGGAATAGTAATAATGCCTCCACTAATCAAAACTGGCCAGTCCTAATTGACTCACTATACAAACATGGCACCTTGAACCTGACATCAACCTTAACTGGCAGATGACAATGAATAAGGATTTCATTAAAACATCAGCCGAGCTAACATTGTATTGTAACATTGTAACTTTTTGTGTGTCACTAGCAGGGTAAATGTAACCCAAGGGAAATCGCTCCCTTGGCTCTAGCTCTGGAAGGGGCAAAGGAGGGCCTACGGCTATGAAGGGTGCAGGAGGAATCATTTGACAGGCACTGTGGCCTGTGTGCTTCTGGCATGGCATTGTACATGGGATGCATGGCAGTAGCTGCCACAAAAATATTTTCCCCCTAATAAACTGTAACTTGGTCCATTACACTGAGAAATATCGTTTTTCTCCTCCAATCAGGATTGAAAGTTATTGCATTAATGCCTCTTGAGTAACCTCTAAATGTTAACTAATAAAGCCCAATTTTTTTTGAGCATCCTTCCAAGACCCCATGACATGATTTGAGAGGTTGAAATTGACAATTTAAGAAAAAATAAAACTCCCCAGAGCTATTGCTCGCTATTTAAATCATGAAACAATTGGATCGACCTATTTATTCTTCCTTCAACTTATCTTGACTAAATATTTACAGCCCAAAAAGAAAGCTTCTACTTACACTTAAGGTAGTCCGAGCGAGATAGTCCCCTAGTCATAAAAGAGACCATTTACGAATTACACGTTTCAATTTCACCAGCTATAGGACACATCAATTAAATATTGCACTATTAATGGTGCAATAATATAGTTTAATATGACAGAAATTGTAAATAATTAAATGAAAATATCTAAATAAGTCTTTAACTTGACTCATTTTTTTCGGGAAGTGTGTTTGAAACTCCTTCAAAACAGAAGGTTTTTTTGTGATACCCAAGACAACTGCGGTGACAATATGATTAATTTTCAAGAAAAGTTGAGAAAACATACAAACTACCCGCTGTTAGTTTTTTTAAATGACATCTTAGTGTTAGAAATACCTCATTTTGTAAATAATGTCTCTCTGGAGTGCATACACGTACCATTTCCTATGTAAAAGGGCTGGTATTTTTTGGCAAATATCTCCGAAAGTAATGTGGTAAGGATTTGAATTTTCTGTGTCAATACAAGGGTGAGATATTTGTCTTTAAAATAAGACCAAATTCATTGATTTCTAAGTAAAATGATATTTCGCTTAAACTACCTTAAAGAAACCCAGCACTAATCCATCATGCAATAACTCACAAGAGGAAACTACGTACATTGTTCTGCTTTTTTGAATGCCATATTTTTGTGCAGTTTGGAATGCTAAATGATGCTGGGAATACGTCGTGGTTTGGTTGAATGAGATCTAGTTTTGCTGTGATAAATTATTTTTCATTTGCTATTTTTATCATGCCTCATATAAACTCAAGAGAAGCCAAGCCCTGCACAAGAACATGACGGCACAGTGGTAAGAGACGTTGCCCATATACTAAAGGTTGTAAGTTCCATTCCTGGCAGCAGAAACTTTTTTTGTCTCAATTTCAATTATTTTAGTTAGTTTTCCAATTATTTTCAATCGCAGTTCTCACCGAACAATGGAAGATTTTTTTTGTCATTTTTGACATATTCCATTGAAGTCACATTAGAACGCAGTATCATGACAGCTACAGTGGTAGCTATGCAAGTGTGCGCTAACCATTAAATATGTCCATTGCTTATTCTGATCAACTTCCTAATCGCCATAAAATACACAGACTTCATATGGGTGCATTCATACTTTGCATTTAGTGCATTCACACATAAAGCTTGCAGACTAAATAACTGAACAACAGTATGGGTAAATGAAATGAAGAACTTGAAACTAATAAAAATTACTTTATCTTTTTAACTACTCTTGAAACCAAATTACTGAAAAAGAAATAAAGTAACTAGGTTCGTAAATAATAATAAAAGGAAACTGTGGGAAGCATTGTACCTATATTCCACAAACATTTAAATTATTAATATGAAATAAAAATAGACTCTTGTAAGAGCTAGAGGTGTTGTCACCAAATGTATCTTTTGATAGCCATTTCCCTAAATCGTCCTCAGGCCTCACTCCGAGAAGAGAACTGGACGATGACCTGATGGATTTGAAAGGAGCTCATGTCTTTGAAAATTTACCGGGATGCAAGGGGTGAGAGCAGGGGTGTGAAAGGGCAGGAGGTGGAGGGGGCGACGGGCAGTGAGTGGCCTTTGGCCGGCAGAGAAGAGGAGGAGTGAATGGGAGAGCCAGGGTGCCAGGGGATTAGGTGGGGGAGTGGGGGCTTTAAAAACAGCCAGCTGTAGTGCAAAATTCTTTAAATGTCCCAAAGTGGAAAGGGTGCACTTCTGATCGTGGGATGGATTGCTACAGCTGCAAATGAGGTATCCTGTTGTGCAGGTAGCCTGTTGTCGCTGAGGAAGCAAAGGGTGGAGGTTCCCAGGTGAGAATGGGGGGAACCCCTTCACTGACGTTGGTCATTGCTGCTGCTCTTCTTTTCGATACGTTCAAATGCCACACAATATCGATGGAATCTTCCGAAATTAATGTCATTTTTATTCCTTCAGAAATATTGCTAGTGATAATCATATATTTTGTGGAATATACAAATTTTTCCCAGTTTTCTTTTATTATTTACATACCAAGTAATTTTATTTATTTTTCAGTAATTTGGTTCAGGAGTGGTTAAGAAGATACGGTAATTTTACCTGATTCATGTTCTTCTTTATTTAATTTACCCATTATACAGTTCACTGCCGTAGCCTGCAAGCGTTCGGAAAATGACTTCAATTGAATACGTTGATGATGACATTGACAAATGTTCCATCGCCCGGTGAGACCTGCAATTGAAAATAATTTGAAGACTAACAAAAATAATTGGAATTGAGATGAAAAAAAAGTTTCCACCAGTGTGCATCAACCCTACGACCATCAGTATTTGGGCCACAAACTAGAACCACTTCACCATCTTGCTCTGATGAAGTTTATGCATTCTCTTGAGTTTATATTAGGCATGTTAAAAAAAACTAATGAAAAATAATTTATTACAGCAAAACTAAAGCTCATTCAACCAAACAATGACATATTCCCAGCATCATTTGGTATTCCAAACAACATAAAATACACGGCATTCAAAAAGGTGGAGCAAGGTGTGTATTCTCCCCTTGTCAGTATGATTGAATAACATTTATTTCTGTGAAAACATTACTTTTTACCTTTCAGTAACACAATCACACATTCTCTCTCACTTGCATCATTCGTAACAGTGAGAAAATATTGAACTTAACTGTTTTAAAAATTTCTACCGTTAATACTTAATGATTCTGGAAAAATATTGAGGAATTTTGTGAATTCTGTGGCATATACAACACAGTTGAGCATTCCATCAAATAATCATTTTGAGAACTGAGGTACAATGTTCCTTCTCTGGTAGCACATACTTGGAGTTGGCTGCTTTGACAGACATGGTAGGTAGGTCCATTGGGTGGTAAAGGAGGTGCTCCATCCTCCACAGGCCATTATCCTCATCAATGACCCACTTCAGCATCCCATCACGCCCCGCATTTCCTCCCAGTGGACTCCCCACCAAAACTCCCTTCTTTATTGACGAAGCTGGAGATAACGACGTCGCACGGTCCACACAATACGACGTCTTGCTTGGGATCTGACGCTCAGTAACTTTCATTGGAAGCTGTAAGAGATGGAGATGTAGATGAATCAACAATGCAGGCAACAACAGAGGAAACTAAACCCAATTAATCATATCCAACCACAATGCAGGCATTTCAGGATATCTGTAAATATTGGTATAATACATGGAGCACTAACTATCAAAAGGCACAACTGTTTTTAACTTATATTGCTCTTCAAAAAAATCAGAGGAGAGATATTAACTGAAGGTTTACATCATGCAGCCATATTAAAATGCAATGATCACTTCCAAGTATCTAATATCTTAAGACGCCAATTCACAAATCCATATCATTGTGAAGTAAACCCTAACAAAGCGCAGAAGACAGATTTGAAGCTTCAGCCCCGATGACGATGCACAACTCATATGTTTAAATACCATTTTCGATGGGGAGTTTGACCCAGTGGAGAACCTGAAGAGTCATGAACCTCACATAGCACACAGTTAACTTCCTCAAAATCACCATGTCTATTAAAATCACACCAAATGAAGCATATAATAAGGCAGGATGTCCAGCATCCGGACATTTGAAAATTCCCTGAGATTTCCAGGTTTTCCAGAAATAATTTTTATTTTTCCAGAGGAAATGTTGATTTTATCTTGTTAATTATGAGAGAATGTTCAGTATGTTTTTAGGGTGATTAAACGTAAGGAATATTTTTTTAACTTGCATATTTGGAGGAAAATGAACACAAAACTTTAAAATAGTTTGAGAGAAAATCATATCACCACCCTATCTTAGATTTAAACATTGTCATGCTGGTGCTCAGGAACAAGGTTATATTACAGCCAGACTTTGCTATGAATTGCATTGATATAAAATGATCAAAAACTTAAAAAAACTTAGGGAATTGACTTTTTTCCTTATTTTGCTAAATGAGACAATGCAAGGGAAATTTGACTTCGCAACTTGCTGATAGAGGAACGTTCTTTACGCCACTGATTTACAGACTATGACCAATAAGAACACAATGAACCTATATAGAAAACATTAGGAAACATACTTTTGGTGATGACAGGAATGCAAAATGCGACAACGCAAGGGAAATTTGACTTGGCAACTTGCCGAAAAAGTCACATTGCTTCCGTTGCTGTTTTATATATTGACATCACAGAAAATTCCAGAGTCAATTCGATATATCCCTGAGATTTCCCTGTGAAAATAAAATTCCCTTAGATTTCCCGGTCTTCCCAGTTTTCCAGAGTGCTGGACACCCTGTAAGGAGAATATGGTATCGGTCGTATTGTGGGAGTATGGGCACTGACTTTTTGGGAACACATTATATTCATCTTGAAAAAAAATAGAAACACTGGTTAAAATCTCCACACATTTAATGTAATTTATACACCAATTTAAAGATAATTTTATTTCAATCTCAGCAGTAGTTTTTACTACAGTAGAACCTCGATCTATCATTTTTCAAGGGGATGGGCAAAAAAAACGATGGATGCGGGAAAACGAACAATGCAGGAAAAGATTTCCCGGGAGCCAAAACGAGATGAAAATGCGAGAATTTTATGGTAACTTTTCACAGTAGAGGGGAATCTTAAAGGAATTTCTCTTAAAAGCGGGAGAATTTTTAAATTTAATGAAAATACTTGGTGCATCTCTAATTTTTCATTTGACTACTAACTGTTTAAAATATTTTATTAGTATTACATATCCCAATGGTGTCTCGGATGATAAAAGTAAATAAACAAGGTCCATTATAATGTTATTTGATGATCTTCAAGCCTGTGCACTGACCTATCCATGCATAGAAATTTATTCGTTTCAAATATCCTTGAGGGTGAGAAGCGCGCCTATAATTTGTTGGGGAGGATGTATCTTTTGTCGCACTTTCCATTGTGCTCCGCTGATGGAGGAGTGCCACCCGTTAAAGATGGAGCGAGCTTGACGCTACCAAGTGTACTCTTGTTTATCTGGAGCAATCGCGTAACCCACGAGGCATAAAGAGAGGTGTAGCAGGTTATCGCAATCTGGTTCAGAGAGGCAAAAGTTAGCAGGCAATCAGGTTGAAATGAGGAATTCCGATATCGGCGGTTGGAGTTCGGCTTGGCATTACTAAATGAACACCAATTTCAAAAGAATAAATCATTTTGATGGGTCACCGTGCCTAAAAAAAAAAACATTTCTGGCAATGCAAGCCCATGTCAGACAATGGACGAGAAGGAACTTAGCCCACTCTCACAGGACTTCCACTACGACAAACTAATAGTTGAAACATCTGCGTTACCTTCGGCTGTCTTAAAACACCTATTTTGAACAGTTTTGGCTTTAGGCTCAGAAATAAATACCTAAGGAAAATGAATAGACATAAATACCTACTTTAACTGGCTAAACACAGAAAAAATAGAAAAAGGAAAGAGCACGTAGGGTTTGGCCGCACTTACTAGAGGCCCGCGAAGTGACCATGATGAAGGTCAGGGAGTGACTGAATTGCCGAGGTTACAAGCCTTGCCCGCTGTCCTCTGGTTGGTTCCGCGAGAGTCACATGACGAGAAACCCCACCTCCCTCCCTTCCCTCAGCCCCTCCCCCATTTAAGCCCACGTCATTTGAAATAATGCACTGGTTACACACAAGAATTGGGTGAGACAGGTAATTGGGGGATCCTGTTTTCCCCCTGGAGGGTCAGGGCAGGTGGAAGACCTTTGACCCTCCCGACCCTTTCCATGGAAAGGGCCCCACCCACTGAGGGGCACATTAGTGGAATGTCAGTTAATTTTGCTTAAGTTTTTAATTGGCATAAATCTACAGAACAAGTATTATATGAAGTTTGTCCATTATTTTCTGTTACAATTGATACCAAACACCAAGGAAATCCGTTGATATTTACCCACATGGGTTATATCAGATCTTGATATGGTGCCGAGAGTGAGCGTATGACAACTACTGGTAAGAGAGCATTGAGAGGATAATAGGAAGAAAGGTTAGAAGCTCATGGCGAAGGAATGTGGCCGCTAACGAGTGAGGTATGGACTCGTTTGGGTAGGAAAGGAGGAATGTCAATTGTCCTCTAGAAAGGAGTTTGGGCCATTAAGATGAGAAGGGACTCGGATGGCAAGGGCTACCCGTTCGTCCTGCACGGCACATTGCCTCCCCCTCCTCCTTTCCCACTGCGGAGTGCCGCAAAAATCCCAAAATCTTACTTCGGTGTAAATTTTTGGTTTCGTCTTTTTCAAACAATGAATGTGGGAATTGCGATGTGGGCACCATGATTTGGAAACGATCAAAGCAGGAAAACGATACTTCGGGGAACGATGGATGCAGGAATTATTAACGTTATCAGCATGGAACTACATTCGGGACCAAAGACGGCAAACAATAGAAGCGGGAAAACGATCAATGCGAGAACGATAGATCGAGGTTCTACTGTATATGATAAAACCAAAAATGGAAACATATTAATGCAATAATCGACACCACACACCCTAAATTAGGCAGTTTTGTCAACTTCATGAACTTTGTAACTCAGCCTAGGGAAAACTATGTGATCTACGGCATTGACGTTCCATGAAAAGTTGTGAGAATTAATAGAGATACACAAAATGGCAAGCGCAAATTTTTATAATGCATATTTTGATGTAAATAAACGAAAATGTTTAAACATTATCTAGTCCCACAATGTGCACAGAATCAAAAAATCAAAGCCAAGAAGAAACTTTTAAATTTCTTTGTAATTTTTCTATGATCCGAAAAAAAATGATTTATGCATAGTATAGACCATATTAGAGAAACCCAAGTTCCATCATGTTACACCATCATGAAGTCCCTTATTGACTTCACCTGAAAAAACTACAAAATCCAGGTTGATAGGACTTTAACCTAACAGCACATGAGGGCCTAGAAGTCAAAATGCTCATCACAAAATTTGGTGAAGAATTACGTGCACCACGAAAATTCCAGCATTCTGATGGATAGATAAAAAGAATACTTCTCTATCCTTAAGGAAATTAAGAAGTGAATTCCATTTACTGAGGTAGATAGTACATTCTAAGCACAACTTACATTCTAAAAAACAACTGAAATGAACAGACGACAAGTTGAGCGAGATTTAGTTTAAGTCAACGAGAAAACAATGAGCAAGTTGAGAAAAAGAGAAGTGTAATAACAATGCCGCCAAGCACTACCTCATTACACATCCCGCCAACCATGTCAAACGTGTACAGCATAGAAGGCATCACTCTTCTTGGAAAGCATAAAGTTGAAAAAGTTTGTCATAAAGCAATGGTGAATGCACAGTATATGTTATGGATTACAGTGTTTGCATTACTCACCATGCAAAGTAGTTGTCATTTAACTAAACATTTGCTACACAAACATATACACTAAGTATGTTTTTAGCATTAATTTCCACCTATTACAATAAATTACTATAACTTGTTCGGTTGTAAGGCCTACTAAACACTAAGTTATCTAAAACACCACAAATATCATAATTCTGACATCCTTCAGGTCCAGCACATTCTGGATTCATGTTCTTCCACTGTGCCTACATTGTGTCCATGACTAAGGACCTCACGCAAGGAGGGGAAATGTTAAGGTTTCTTACCCTCTCTTTGAGGCGAACACAGGTGAAACCCAGGAGGTGGTTCAACTCCTTTCTCTTTATCTTCAATGATTCCCGCTCAGCAGCACATGCCTGAAGTATGGAATACAAAATCATGAAAATAAGTCAATGAAATTTTATGGAATCAAGGCAGAGTCCACAATACTCTGCACCTTATTCTCTGAAATAGTCCAGAAGCATACCATACAAACAAGCTCTAGGGCAATGAGCAAATATTTTCATGAAATGAAACTGTTAACAAAATTCAATATTTTTAAACAAGAAGCTGGGAGAGAAACTGATTCCAGGGTCTAAAACATCATCCAAGCAGGCTGAAGAAATTCACAGCTCAGAAACTCTACCATTACACACATACAAGCCACAGCAATACGATGGCTTTTCAATTTTATTAAAATTGATCTAATATGCAATAATTTTAAGAAGAACCATTTTTAAATATTATTTATCTAGTAACCAAATCAACTTATAAAAACTATGTCAATATTATTTCCTTAAGAGCAACATTAGTTGGGACCAATATCTGGCACATAAGTAGGGCTATTCAACGTCCACTACTCCGATCACAGTAAAACCTTGATTTAATATAGTTGGAGTGACCCAAAATTAACAGGTGTAAAATCATAAGTTGGCAAACGCGTGATATCAATGCAAGCTGTATACTTATTTATTTTGGCTGTCTCTTCCATTTCAATTCAAATAAGCCCGACCATATACCACATAACACTTTCGCTGTGGGCCATTTTGATGAAAACTTTCGCTGTGAGCGGCAGTAGTTTTCTTTGCATAGCCAGGTAGATATGGCTCCTTGGATACCATTAAAAATAATTAAAAATTTTTTATCTTTATTTTAAATAAATGAAATGACGGATGCACTACACAGCAATCTCGGATTTATGCAACCCCCACAACCAATGTTATGCAACTCGTAATGTAAATTTTTCTCACCCATCTTCTTCTCAATCGTCGATACATTTAGACATAATTTTAACAAGTAGTTACATAAAATAAATATTAAAACATTTGCCAGAGGAAACAATTTTTTTTGCAAAAACATACTCTCACGTTCTAAATAATTTCACATTTATATTAATGCATATTATTTTGGGATAATTTTCCATAATGTCTTACTGAAAGAAGCACTAGAATGACCAATATAATTAACCACAGAGGTAAATGTTGGAACTTGCCCACTTCTTCCGATTACACTTCCAATGATCGAACTTAGCAACTAACACTTTCCTGTAGTAGTGTCGTGGAGGCGAGGGGGTCCTGGCCAGAGGTCGTGAAGGAATGAGGGCTGAGGGAACGTATCGACGACCCACTTAAAGGTTCCACCCGTTGATGGGAATGGTTTCTCTGCTACGTCTTTGATACTCACTGATACATTGGTGCGGCTGGGCATCGATTGGGCAGGCAGTCGGCAAAAATCTGCTATTTTCTAGAGAAACTCGTGGTTCGTTGACCAGGGTATTTCCAAGGGATGTTTATGAGCAGGCCAGGACCCGCGGGAAAAGCCCATGGGAACAATCAGTGCCGGCGACAGGGTGCCCGGCTACCGGTTGCTTGGAAAGGGATGAGGCAACGAGCGAGGGTGGTTTATATGTGGGATAAGGACCCACAGGTTTTCCCGTGGCTTTCTTCCCCACAGCAGCCTATCCTCCCTCCCTCATAATAGGCTACTTCCGATGGCTGGATATCACCCCAAAGTTCAGGGACAGCCACAAACTAAGTTACCTACTAATCTATTAGGAGACCTATCTAAATTTTTTTTCAAAATGCCATTTTCATAATGTATTCGCGTTTCTCTCTCATACCGTATATCTTTCTTTCCCTCGTTCAACTTACATTTTCCAAATGAAACTCCCTCGTCTAAGTTTATATAGTCTTTACAAAACATAGCCCACATGAAATGAGACGAATTGTCACTTTGGACACTCCACACTTTCATGTTAGAGACCATGGCTTAGACATATACATAATGTCATTCTCAAATTCAATACTAATGGACCTTGAGTATGACATTTTATGTCGAATCCGTGGTCGGATAACAATAAAGTGTGGAATGTACAAAGTACCTGTCAGTTCCACAAAATTAAGCCTAAAACGTTTAATTGCAATGAAAAGAGACACTCACCATCAATTATAAATACAAAAAAGAACCGGACAGCAGAAAGGTGTAACATTTATTATCACTTTGGCAGAAAATTTCACCTCCAAGTACAGTCGACCTCTGCTAGGGAAAATAGCTCCTTCTCATACTCCTTACCTTACTAGGCTGACTGCGAGTACACTGTAGACTATAACACACCTTAAAAAAAAAACTTTTCCCACATAAAGACGCGTAGTGTGGTTCAAAGCAGGGCAGCGTAAGGAAACTAGATTCTGCTGCACAGATTGTGAGGTGGCTTTCCGCCCGACCACATGTTTCAAAGATTATCACACAAAAACTGAATATTTGAAAAAAAAATATTTTTTATATAGTATTGTTGATATTTTATGAAAAATTAATGAATAAAATTTAAAGATAAAAACAAAACATGATAAGAAATGTATTCCCTTTACAGTGACTAAAAAATTTTATTGACACTAAAAAAAATTTTTCCCCACATGAAATGTGCTTTTAGTATGTCATTCGCCAGGCAAGTGGTTAAATTCAAATGCCATTTTACAGAAATTCAGGATAAATTTATAAAATTTTGAGGATGCTACATCCTCATTAGACCAAAAAATAAAGGTAACAAAAATCACAGAAGTTTTGAAAATATTCCAAATTTAAAAATTGCAGCGGTCTGTCAGACCGCACATCACTGGTTAAGGGTTAATAAAATAGCGACTAAAAACATACAAAATGTCTTAAGATTTATACAATAATTGCTAGAAATGTCATTAAATATATAATATAATAGTTATAAAAATAGAATGGGGCAAACCTTGCAGACACCACACAAAAACTTGTTCTTGACGTCATCTTCAGGGAGATCTTCCTTGGAAACGCAAGACACATGGTACACTCTATGGCAGCCTATGCAACAGATTACATCACCTCCACGATGACACTCAAAGCAGTACCAGTCATGTTTGTCACGTTCAATCTGAAGATCAAATATCAGAGTGAAATACCAAGGGTCAAAACAAGAACCATAGGAAAAGCTCATAATGAACAGCATCAAGCATGAGAAACAAAATATTCAATTTATTTGTTATCATAATGAGTAGAGATGGGACATTAGAATTCACAAATCCCTTGAATGTTGGTAAAGATTCAAAATTCAAAAACTCGTGCTTTTAAGTGATTCGAATCTTTAAAATCCTAGCCTAAAAACATTTAACATACACCCTCCAAACTTAAAACATATGCACTGTAGAGTGCTGATTATCCTACAGAGAATCAACCAACCACTGGACTAACCCATTGGCGTACAAAGACGGCGATTCGCCATCCGCTCAAAATTGGCCCTTGCTTACAAAGACAGCGATTCGCCAGTCTCGTATATTTTTTTTCCAACCTTCTTTTGGAGCACAAATGTCAGATAGATTGATAATTTATGTTCTTTACTGCTTTTATGTTCTCCTAATACATATTCCGATGCTGTTATTATATTGCAGTTCATATTCCATTCTTGTATATACTAAATGGTTTCAAAGAATTTTCATCGCGCTGTCTTCATTAATCGTGAACCCAATGCACATTCAGCACAGGCTTACTTTGTTTCCTTTTTCTCCCATCCTCCTCCTATTGGACAAAGTATTGTTGACGCACCTATTCAGTGCCAATATAATACAAAGGATGCAATATTTCACTTTGTATACATGATGAATGCCATCCGCTAAACGTAAACGAAAGATACCCAATATCTTCGTCTTGAGAGAGGTTGCTACTGTGTAAAAGGTAATACAATCTTTTCTGCTGCCACAAAAAAGTTGCCTTTCACCTTTTCCTATTCGCTGCTACATCAACAAAGAAGATAGAATTACTGAATGAAGTCGTGCCCTTCTGATAATACACATTAGTTCGCAGCCGGTATTCCTGCCGCCACAACCACGGATGCTCGCGTTCGAGGCCGTGTATACTCACGCTCCCCCCAAAGCAATGGCCAGCAAAAGGGGCAAGATTTTTACAGATGATGATTCAGAAAAGTTTCTTTTTGATAGTGACATCAGTGTTAGTGATAGTGAAGAAAGTGACACCGATAATTCTGACTGTTCAGAAACTCATGAGTAGTGAAGACAGTGCAGAATTTTCTAGCGAAAATGAAGGCAGTATTTGCCCGGCAGATCCAAAAAAGGCTAAGGTAGAAAACATTTGGCATTGGTGTAAAAAGAACCAGTGTGTGAAAGAATTTAGATTCTCCGGTAAACCTGGCATAAATGAAAGAATTCACAGAAGCGTAGGAAACAATCCTAGTGAAAGACACTTTTCCTTGCAGTTTCTTGAAGAAGATTTTTGGGAACTCGTAGCAACTGAAACCAACAAGTATGCAGATGCCTTTTTGAACTCCGACAAAAATAGAAAAAGTGATCTTACGAAAGGGAGGTTTGAAACAACTAGAGATGAGATTCAGGCCTATTTCTCATTGTGCGCGCTAATGGCACAAGTGAAAAAAAATAAGCTTCAAAAATACTGGAGTCCGCGCAATGTGACAGAAACTCCTTTTTTCGGCAGAGTTATGCCAAATAAACGTTATTTGTTGTTACCAAAATTCCTGCATTTTGTTGATAATTCAAAATTGGATGGAAATGATCGGCTGAAATAGATATCTCCAGTGATCGACTATGTAAATAAAACATTTAGAGCCATGTACATTCCAGAGAGAAATCTTGCCGTGGATGAAAGCCTGATGAAATTTCGTGGCAGGCTCTGCTATGCCCAGTATAACCCAGGTAAACGCACTCGATTCGGAATCAAGTTTTACAAGATAAGTGTGAGCTCATCAGGGTACTGCCTATAATATTCTATTTACACTGGGAAAAAACCGTCCAGAGCAAAGGAAATTCCTTCCAGTGCAACAATAGTATTAGAACTTTTGCATCCCTACTTTTTCAAGGGTTACACTGTGGCATTAGATAATTGGTACACATCACCTGATCTCTTTCTCAAGTTGATTGATGAGAAAACTAATGCCTTAGGCACAATTAGAATAAATCAAAGGAATATGCCGGCAGAATTAAAAAATATACTGTTGAAGAAAGGAGAGGCAAAAATAGTTAATTGCAATGGAATGGCTGCTGTGAAATGGATAGATAAAGACATGAATGCAC
The DNA here is from genome assembly GCA_963169105.1 of Ceriagrion tenellum. Taxonomy (NCBI): domain Eukaryota; kingdom Metazoa; phylum Arthropoda; class Insecta; order Odonata; family Coenagrionidae; genus Ceriagrion; species Ceriagrion tenellum. The sequence continues at coordinate 138,744,660 of OY720639.1, read as the reverse complement.
TAACAACATACCATAAGGCCTTGGAAATGACTGATACTGGAAAGAAATCAGTATGAACTAAAGAATCCATCATAAAACAAAGTTATTCTTGATTACAACCAACAAATGAATGCCATTGGCAGGCAGGATCAGCAATTAGCATCGTTTCCAGTTATGCGTCGTTATGCAAAAGGTTATAAAAAGATATTTTTTTGGATATGGTTTTATTCAATACTTATGTATTATATAAGAAAACAACAGGCAAGAAGATTCCAATACATGACTTTCAGAGAAAATTTAGCAGAAAAAATTCTAGAAAATGTGACTATGCCAGACTGTAAAAGACGCGGGCGACCAGTATCAGGCCGCTCACCCATGAGATTCCAGGCGGCAAATTGGGGGCATTTCCCAATTCATATCCCGCCAAATCCAGGGAATAAAAATCCATCACGTAAATGCATGGTGTGCAAAATAAGAGAAAAGAAGAGCGAAACCAGGTGGGAGTGCGAAGAATGCCATGTCGCCCTTCACCTACCAGTTTGCTTCAAACTTCATCATACGAAATCAACCTAAAGGTAAAACTGACGATTTGTTCATAAAGAATTTGCAGTTACATTTCATTTTTATATAGTTTCCAATGATAAGATTACAGGTCTAGTGAAATTTAAGAAAAATAAAAAAATATTGAAAGAAGCTATTCAAGTTTAGGATAAATTGCCAATGACAGTAAAAAACTTTTTTTTAAGAATTTCAGAAAGTTTGGGATAAAATGCCAATGACAGTAAAAAACTTTTTTTTAAAGAATTTCAGAAAGTTTGGGATAAAATGCCAATGACAGTAAAAAATTTTTTTTCAGAATTTTACCAGATACATTTTAAAATATCTCCAGAACCCTTCTGTGCATTTCAATGCAACTTTCAAGAATGAAAAAAGACATAGTTTCAAATAAGAATATATAACCAAATAAAATCCTACCATAAATAAATTCGAAAATCAAATCACAATTCAAATTAATAGTCATAAATCATAATAAAACAGCACATAACAATAGATAACTAGGGATGCCAAACATAAATCAATATTTACAGCGGGGAGTTCAGGACGACGGAAAAAAAATAAACAGGTAACAATAAGTAACAGGGGATGCCTAGAGAGTTAACAGTGAAGAGTCAGCAGAGATAAGTGGAGGAGTAAAGATCTAAAGGACGCGAAGTGGGGAAAAAGTTGTAAAGTCTGGAGAATAAAAACGGCAGGGAGCGGATACAAAGCGGCATAGAGGTGACGAAAGAGAAACCAGGGATTTATAAAGAGGCCAGGAAGGAATCGGGAAGGAAACCCAAGATAGAAACCGTACGGGTCAGAATTCTGGAAATAAGGAAGGAGGAAGACCGCGAAACCATACCCGCAGCCACATAAGAGAGACGAGAAGCCCCAGTGTCTGATAAGTCTAACTTTAAGGATAATAAAGCCAAGAAAAACAATAACCTCCATTTATAAAAATATTGCTGTCTAAAATAACGTAAATGTATAAAATTGGAGCATAAAAGAGTAACATTGTAAATTGGATCCAATACATTTTAAACAGCTCTAAATATTGGTGTTGATATAAACAAATCAATTTTTTTCTTTAAAGGAGAGTATTATACTATTTAATTAATTGAGCAAAGTGTTTTTATTAATATGTTGATTAATAGTTAGCATTAATGCCTTCAGCAAGGAGGTAAGATTTTAAGTGTTTGGCTAATTTCGAACGTTGATCGAATTGGTTTCAATAGGAAAGGAAACCGTGACTGAGTGAGGTTACAAATACTATAAAAAATTAAAATAAGTTTTAAAAATATGCACACAAAAAATTGTTTATAATTTTGCAACCTTTTTATAATTGTTAATAACACTGTTCAATAATAAAAAATGAGGTAGTAATAACAACAAATTATAATTGAAAAAATATTAACCTAGATATAGAAAATTTTTCAATAAAATAAATTATAAACTTTACAATTTATAGCATATTTATCAATAGAATATTTTCTCAAAATAAATGGTATTTCTGAGGGAGTAGCTCGCAAGAAAAATGGTAAGCCAATGGGTTAACTGACAACGAGTCCCTCAACAACCCCATCCCCAATTCTTCATTTCCGTCTCATCCCTCCTACTACTGCAGTTCACACATTGCTGCCAACAGAACAGAACTGCTACATTTACCTACATGAAAGGCTTTCCAGCATTTCACACAAGGAAATTCAATTACACCCATGATGGTACTGCGTTATGGTGAATGTTCAGTGTTTTTGAGACGCAGGTGAGCAAGCTCATACCGCTACCATGGCCATGTTTTTGTTTCATGCACTAAATATCATTTGTATCTTCTTAAAAATGTAAAGTTGAAACATTCACTCATAAATTTATATCCCACTAAATGAATGTATCAAAATTGGCTATAACTGCAACAGCTAAATATAAGTCCTTTTTTATTACTATTATTATTACTATGAGAGGGATTCAAGATACTTCCAACCTCTAATAATGAGAATCCAAATCTGATCATGCATTCTCATTCCAAACTGAATACGAAATTAACGTAACAATCCGTAAAATTTATGAGGATATAAACTTGGATGAGTATTTCAAATAACGGAGACAATAATAAAATTAATAAAATAAACAAATAATGCCAACCAATGAATCTATGCTTAAAGTGAAAATAGAAATCAAGAGTCATTCAATGATATATCATCAAATACACATTCACACCTCAAATCACAGGCAAAAACTGAGTGAAGGTTTCCTTTACGATGTCATTTGACACTTCATGTAGGAATGACAACAGATTTTAGAGCAACTTCTACAATCTAAAACTATTAAAAATCAGAAACTTTACGTCCAGACAGAAGAATGATAACATGACTTTTTAATGAGAATCTGGGCCAAATTTGCTGCTCTCAATGAACAGAAATATTCTAATAAAAAAGTAGATAAAAAAACACAGGCAAAATCAATTTAGGGTAGAATAGGAATGGATATAAATGACCATTTACATACTAAATTAATCTTTGTACTTAAGATTCAATTGAGTTTAATGTGCACTAAATGAGCAAAAATTTACCAAAGGAGTCCAAAAAAGCTTCCTTTAAAATAAATTTAAATGAAAACTTAATGATAGGAGAAAAAACCAGATTTTACAGCATGGTTAGATGTATAGAACTGATTTCCACAAAAATTCAAAGGCCAGTACTAATCACAGCCAAAATAAATACAACTCAGAGCATGATCACTTAAAGCATACTTCTAAACAGAGCAGTAACATGAACCACAACACTATGACACCAACCGAGTGTCATAATGGGAATTTATGAGATGAGTCAAAGCACTGACTTAGATAATACAAATGGCTTTGAATAGTTTATAATAAAATTGACAAATTTTTAAATTTGTCATGCTGCACAAAATAAACCAAACTGAATGACCTGAAACTATGACTTTGCCTGATAGGGGGATATTCAAAGATATACCTTATCTTTAGGCAGTCTGTATCCTTCCTGAGGGACGCCAATCTTAGAGCCCTTACAGCCAAGCCGTTTGCTGAGGCGAATGAGGCCATCACGGACACAGTACATCAGCTGTCTTTTAACTTCATCTAGTATAAAAAAAGAAGGGGACATTTTAAAATGCATAGATAAAATGCTAAGATATACTGCGTGCCTAGAGGAAGGAAAATTAATCTTTGATTCAGAAAATTTTACGACATCATCATTCTTTTTTAAATGCACCACTTCCATTGCAGGAGGTGACAGATATCATATATACTCGCACATAGCCTGACTTTTTGAGATCAAATGTTTGGTTAAAATATTTGAGGAATAAGCTACACACTGTTCAAACCCTTGACAGCTAAAGTTTAGCACAAGAAAAATGTGGTAAATCTTTCCCAGGCCAAAGGGCTTCACCACACTGCAATATACCAATCTCAAAATTCACCAAAATCATACAAAACATGAGAAGACTGCATGGCCAATGGACAATGATTTAATTACTTTGCCCTTAATCTCATAACTTTTATTATATGATTTATGATTAGTGTGGGTCTGGTTTTGGCATCCAGTGATGTATAACGTGATTGGTATCTTTAGAACAGAGGTTCATGACAACAGGATGTCCTGGTAGGCTTATGTCTTCATGTTTTTGCTGAACTGATTGCTAGTTGGACGGCCTTGAATATCTTTTGTAGTTATGTAATTACTTATAAATACATTTTCTCATTAAATAGCTCCATCGGCCACATTCATGTAACATCATGAGTAACTTTATCAATATAGGAAAATCTTAATTTCATTACACACTACCAGAGTCCTGTTGTTGAAGGTTAGAGAGTTGTAACCCCTGGTTGGGAATCAAGACTGAATGCCAGGGCATTTAAAGGAAAACTAGGTATACCAGCATTGTCATTTATAAACAACTCATTGAAGCCTATAAGATTAATACCTCTACTTTGTTGATGTAAGCTTAATTTTTGTCTTCCACAACTTTTACGTACCATCATTTAGTTAAATCAGAATGTAAAATGTATTTTCCTCTCTAGATTGTGCAAATGGAAAAAATTATTATATTTACAGTTTATTTTTAGTCATAATTATATTAAAAATTTAGAACACTGAGTTAAATTGGTAAACAAACATTATGCCCTGAGATGTCAACATAGAAAAATATATATTCTTGTTTCCCAAGGGTCCCAAGCATTTTGTGCTTTCTATGTACAATTTAGGTGAAACTGAGGATTTGCTATTCTCGAGGCCTCTGTGAGACCTTGTATTAGCACAGGAAAAATATGTATCTGCCTTATTTCTCAATTAATTCTGAACATGATTTCCACTTTTATTGAAAAAAACCATGAGGATTTCAGGATAAAATGGAGTAATACTCACAGATGTATGATAAAGTATAAAGCTGATAATTACCAACACAGTGAAAAAGAAAATGTTGCCATTAAGGGGCTTGATACAGTAGGAGACAGCAACAACAGCATATTAGAATTGAAAAAAATCATTGCATGATAAAAGAGGAAATCAATACCTCCAACAAGGACATACAAGAGAAAATTCCCTTTCAAACTTCCTGGAGTACCATAGTAAATCTGAATATGCTAAAAGAAAAATTAATCCACTATGTTCTGTTTCGAATGAAAAAGCCCATGATAAAGAGTTTTCTTTGGACAAGGATATTGAAATAAATAATACTAGAAGAAATACAAGATAAGGCTAATGTCAGGGATACATTCGTCAGTTTGGTCTAAGAAAAATTAGACTCATCAATTCACAGCCATGGGCACAGCCACTAGAAGAAATACAAGATAAGGCTAATGTCAGGGATACATTCGTCAGTTTGGTCTAAGAAAAATTAGACTCATCAATTCACAGCCATGGGCACAGCCAGGGGTGGGCAGCTGCTCCCTCTGGGCGAGACATTTCATGCCAAATCTGCTATACGGAGCTGGACAGGATGATGTACTGCCCCCTCTGGCATATATTTACAGCTACGGATGGGTGTCCTGCCCCCCCCCCAACATAAATCCTGGCTACCCCCATGTGCACAGCTACAAAAAATACCATCACTGACACTTGCTCCTCCTTTGAGGATAAGTAAAAAAAGAACGGAAGAATTCTGTGGGAACTTCTGGAAAAGAAAGGAATCAGGGATGCACCAGAGCCAAAGACGGGAAAAAGACTAGTGTAATGGTAGAAATATGGCAGTAAGGTCAACCGAACAATAAGCATCAAAAGCCATCACTAGGGACGCGTAATTGGGGATACCAGGGCAAATAGTCCAAGAGAGGAGGAATATTTTTTTGTCCGAAACTTGGGCAAACAATTCAGAGAGACAAAAGGAAGCAGTCGAGGGTAACAAATGTGAAGGGAGGAGAGAGAGAGGAAACTGAAGGAAATTCGACGTATGGAGATATACTGAGGAAGAAGACGGCATAGTAAGACTGTGGAAATAGCGGCAGTGGTTTGGGTTGCAGCGGAAGTTTAGGAGAGGACGAGCGAGGAAAAGAAAATATAGCCGGGCGGCAATGGAGGGAACGACACTGGCCACGCACGCGGAGGCAGGAGATCTGGGGTGGATAAGTGGAAACACAACCAATAATTCAAATAGAAAAAGGACTTTTGTACCCAAAGAAGTTAATTTCATAAGAAAAGAGTTTAAAATTTTAATTCTGTAACTAATTGCCTGTTTTTCTTTTAAAACCAAAGGGATAACCTATTTGTTACCTAAATACCTCCAAGTTTGCATTGTAAATTGGGCCCAATTCCAACTAATAATTGATTACTTAAGACAATTTAAAAAGAGCCATACCTTGAAAATGAATGTATTTCAGGGTGGCTACCGATATCCAATTTTTAAATTCCCTGACCTTTCCCTGACTTTTCCCTGATGGATTTACCAATTTCCCTGACCAATCACCAAAAGGTCACCTATTAAAGGAATATTCTTTTTCTGCTGAATTAAATCTTCTACAGCAGATTTTAAGCTATACCGGACTAGTCACAGAGTTCCACTTCTATGGAGTCACCCACAATGCACAATTGTGCGAAATTCCACAGAGAAAAAATCATCTGCCTTGACCGGGATTCAAACCTGGATCCCTTGATTTCCAGCAGAGTGCTTTAGCCAGTTAAGGCTACCAAGGCATCCTCTTCCCCGGTGGATTTTAGTGAAGTGGCTCCAGTGGCCAAGCACTCGGCCCGTAATCAAGGGATCCGGGTTCGAATCTACAGCAGCTTTAAATTTTCTAAATTTTCCAATCATCGTCTCCTATATTTAGAACTGCAAGCATGTGTTTACAATAAGCTAGTGTGCTCCACCTACTGCTCGACCTGAGTTACAGAAGTTAAAAAAAAGAGGCAAAATTTTCCAAACAACATAGCTTTGGATTCCTTGTGATGTGCGTTATACATTTTGATCATGAATTTTAACATTACTAGCCAAATATTGCAATAAGGATATATAAATGGGATACATTGTACGTCTGATTCACCACTAAATAACTAAGATTCACAACTGAGTACTCCACGAATTGATGGTTCTTATTCCATGCACGTCAACGACGGACTTTAGTTTCAGTTGGTGAAATAAAGGGTGGGAAGACTGGCCGATAAACATAATGGTAGAAAAATAATGATGATTCATATCCCAGTTTCTCCCTGACTGTTACGAGAATTCCCTGTTTTTTCCCTGACTTTTCCAGAAATTCAAAATTCTCTGACAATTCCAGGTTTTCCCTGATGATCGCCACCCTGTATTTACACGTATTTGGTGTGTTTAACCCTTTCGCACCGAAGTCTCTCCAAGGGAAATGCTTCCCCTACTTCGAGTAGCATGAGAATTCTCTGTACTCCTCTCTACGGAGCCCTCTCATAACTACGAATCGCTCAGGTCTGCCTATTGCCCGTTTTGGAACCCCACTCAGCGGGAAACCATGCCCTTCCCCTGGGCACTCGGCTCCAACCCCCAACCCTTAGCAGCCCCTCCCTCAGCAGGACGCCGCTGTAAGTTTGTTGCATTAACGTTTTTTTCTAAATAACTTTTTGCTATATATTTTAAAAACTTATACCTTTAAATGTATTTCTAATGTCTTTCTGAGCGTTTTACAATTTTAAACGAAATTCTAGCGTTAATATTAACAAATGTAGAGTTCTATTTAGAGCTCAAACAATTGAGAGTTCCAGTCAAGAAGTCCGTTACTATCAACGCTAGAATTTCGTTTGAAATTTGCTAAGACTCAAAAAAAAAACAAATTATGCACCTCATTTATTTAAAAATTTTGTAGAGTGAAAAAAATAATTGACTAGAAAAACACTGCAAATAAAATAACCACAGATTCATGCAGCAAGGAGGGCTACTAATGATGCAGAGGGTCGAGCTCACTTGCCGAAGAAAGGGTCTGGGCTGTCCCTAAGCTGGGTCGCAAGGGTTTACTGCATACCGAAGATTATTGCTCCCTTATAGGTCAGTTCCCTTCCCTCGCATCGGCTATACCCGACATTAGGTCTTTTGCATTGGTTTTTCTCCGTTGGCCAGAGCCTACATTCGTTTGTTAGCATAGGGAAATTCACATCGGATATAGCCGACGCTAGGCGTGTAAGGGTTAAATGTGTTGTTGCATGTGCTTGTCACATGATTAATGTGTTATTTTTTAAAGGATGTAAGTTGGGTTACAAAATTTGCATCAAGGTAGAGCAGTTGAGAGAAAGGATAAGATACAGAATTGGTAGCGTAACACTAGATTGAATTACAGCTGACTTGATTTAGCCCTTTCATCATAGAGACAAGTATTCCCAATTTCGAATTAAATCTGCTAAGAAAGATAAATTAGTACATCCATTAAATAATCATCTGCCAAAAAGCTTGTCATTTTTATTTTTTCTACATCCAGAAGTGTCATTACAACAAAGAAAGTAACTTTTGATGCATTTTTCAGTTAACTCCACAATTTCTCTGAAGAGCCGAATTAATAAGTAAATATGGTATAAAGTTGAACACACATTTATGTGTGTCTGTTTGTAGGACAATCACTGGATTTCGGTTCAGTCATGTCTGAACATGTTATTGATTTTTGGATTAGTGATGTCCAAACACAATGATGTATATGAAGTAAAGATAAAATTGATGCATCATCATAAACTTGCAAAAATTTTTCTTGCCTCCACAGAAAGATGACAATTAAACCACAGGCATAATCATCTGCAGCATGCGAGCGACGGCATACAAAATGCTCTGCAAGGTTATGAAGGTGACATTGTGCAGCGCTGCACAGCAATTTTTAAATGGAACTTGCCACAATTAATAACTATAAAAATCTCTGCTGAATCGAATATTTTATGGCGCAATGAATGACACCCAAATAACCACACTTCAGAAGTACAACAGCGTCGAAATGATAAATGCTGAGGTGAGATTTTGAATGAATTTTAGATGGACAACAATGAGTATACATCAACGCAGCGCAAATGTCAACCGCACAACCAAATTCGAATGGATCTTTTTTTGGAACGATTCTATCGACTATAGAATCCAAGGATCCGACAAGATTCTATTGAATCCGGCCCACATCATTGGATTCCACACAGGCCTTATGATAGAGTGTGTATTTGATGTTCCTCAACAAAGCATAGATGATACATAGTATGAATTTCCATTACTTAATTCCCCCTTTTTTAAATTAATTAAAGCCCATACAATTTCCCATACTTATAGAAGCTAAACAAAGCTATGATACAACTTTCACATGCAATGAAGGAAAGCATAAAAATTCCACTTTAAATTCAGAAGAAATTTGTTACGTGATATCACGTCATGCCACTCAATTGAAGGATCAATATTTCTTTTATGTAATTTTAGGGAGGCCTGATGCTGATCCTCCATAAAGTGAAATACAAATATTTCTGGAAAGTCAATATTTTCCATCTCTGAAAGCATACAACCGTGGATTTTACTTCCGGAGATGGTGGGACCTTCAGGAATATAAGAAGAAACTGTTTAATACACCGCCTTAGGTAGACAGTTCATTTTTCAAAAAATTTCTTTAACATTATGAAACTTAATTGTTTTGAGAATTTATGATACATCTAATAATATAATTCCTTTTTTTCTGAAATCTTCATAGTTTCTTCGATGGAAGAGCAAACCTTCATAAAAACTGAGGGTGAAATAAGGCAGATACCTATCTTTCCTCTTTTCTAAGTAGGTACTAGAGCACTTGAAAGCTTAGGGAGGGAAAATTTACAGTTCCACCTAAACTGTACATGGATGTAAAACAAAAATGAGTTGAGATAAAGAAGAAAAAATGCACGGAGTCAAACCCACATGAAAGGATTAAATGAACCAAGTTTCAACAAAATCTGAGATAATGGGTGACAAAACAAATTTTTCTGGATGAATATATAGACATGGAATGACCCAATAGTGTACAACTGTTGGCTGAAACAGGAGTCGGACAAAGTTAATGAACTCTATCGCTAACTATAACATGACACATTTTCACATTTGATTAAGAGGATTAATCTTAATCTGACAAAACTAACTTATTTCCTAAATGGAAGGCAACAAACTTGTAAAGCCATTGAAGTGCAGCTTTGGATACTGTGACTTTTTTAAAAATTGAATACACTTATGAAAGGTAATCATTAATGTCATCAGTTGAAACATCATGGGAAATTTGGCTGATGTGTACACTACTCAAATGCGAGAAATTAATTGATTACAAGTTCTCAATTCAAGAATATAGGGTTCAAAATATTTTAGCAAAATAATGATAATTTCTTTAAAGGTATCAGGTTACACCAAATTATTAGATAAACACACATACCCATGCCACATGAGGTGAAAAACCTACCCAGGCTGGATTAAAATCTGCAAATCTGCAACTCTACTACCTAGGACATGGGTGTTGGATTATGTCCATGGTTACAAGTTATAATACTCAACATTAAAGACTTCAGTGGCCATTTTTTGGAAAATGAAATTGAAAGATACTAGAAAAGTCAACAAGTAATTCTCCAATTTCATCATGTTAACTAGTGTTTTAATAAACATATTTCACAAGTTGCCCTAAGTAACATGCCCACTATACATTTACACACCGATATAAACATTTTCTTTTGCATTGTATTTCCATATGAAGTGGGAGAGGTTCCAATTGTTATCCACTTGAATAGCTTTATAGGAGAGTCTGCTTCTCAAAGTAATACTATTATTCTTTGAATACATTATAAAATCTCATGGCAGGGGGGTCCCAGCAACCAGCAGCAGTCTTTCATCCATATCATCATGCACGACACAACTGACTTCTTATTCAGATATTCAACAAAAACTTATACTTACACAGTAACGAATAAATAGGGAATGTCACAATTTAGGCAAATTCTCAGTTTCCAAAGTGGCAATTTTCAGGAATTTCCCAGCTTTCAAGGTTTAATAAAAATGTCTCATGGCCACCTTCATTTACTTCAGCTTAACAGCATTTCATCGGCCAATTTTTACCATTAAGTGACTCCTTTACACAAACAGAGAATTTAAGAGTGCTCTCAAAAAGAAGATAACATGCCACACACTCCCTCTCAATTACCAAGCTACTAATCACCATTCTAGTTTGGAAGCACAAAAAACAGGCTGAAAGAAGCAATCAAAAAGTTGTAACAGCCCTTAAATTCGTTCTCAATGCCTAAAAATTGAAAGATGAGCATAGAACTAGTTCATTCAAATGTTTCTTTCCCATTACACTCTTCATTTATCCAACACAGTAGGCTCCGAAGAGATAAACATATAGCAACTGAAAGAATTGAAATGAAATGGTTAGGTTCAGATGTCATACTGTAAATGATAATTATGAAATCTTCCTGCAGTAATGTAATCATAACCAATGTTCAACATTCGATTATTCGAACCCATTCAATTTTACAAATTGACATTAGGCATGAAGCAGAAATAAAAAATTTGCAATTATCCACAGAAATATATTTTACAGCGGTAAAATTTAATTCAGTAGATAAATGTAATTATTTTCTTTCTGTATCATGCATGAATTCCACTCAATATCGCAAGAATCTTCCAATTTTATATGACTTAAGGCATCTGAGTTAGATGTCATGTAGGCAGCTAAGAAAATAACTTTTTCCTGAAGGCAAAGCAGAGGGAAACACTTTCTATTTTTGAAACTAAATTTGACAGAGAATGTACAGAGAGACAATAAGATTGGTGAAAACATGACCCAACAGATGCAAATTGGCTTACCTTCACTGATGCCATGAACTCGGCTCATGTAACGTCCAATACGCTCCACCGTAGGCAACTGCTTCTGATAGCTTGTGATTTTGATGGCATCCCAAAGCTGTTGGGTTATTTGCGGACATGATACTCTCCGGCGAGACATAGCACAGAATATTCTGTAATGTGTGGATGTGGCTGAATTAAAAATCTTCATTAAATCACAAATGTCACCCAACCAGAAGATCTTGAGGGAGGCCAGTGAATTTCAACCAAAACAGTAAACTAGCAAATGACGATCAAAGAGAGACATTGCCTAATCAATGTTTATTGCATGGGCACATGTTATTTAAGAATTCTTTATTTCAAAGGGAAATTAGATTTACTCAATCTAAGACAAGGAAAACTTTTCATACTGCAAGAAAGGACAAAATTGAAACAACCGAAATCTCAATAATATAATTTTAGTGACAGATAAATAGACAACAAGTAAATACATTCCCATTCTACAGAGGCACATTCAAAAGTAAAGGTGGCCAGGCTAATTCAGAATCACATTCTATGCTTACATTCATAAAACTAAACAATGGCAGAGCCAAACAAAATTTTATAAAATAAATCCAACCCTCACACACACACAAAATGTAAGTATAAGTAGGAAACTTGTTGCCCGTTCCAATGCTACAAGCTGAATTAAAAACTTATCCTTGAAAAGCCTGTAAAAAATTTGAAACCATGTAGCTGAGCTTTCTTTTGCACAGACAAGGTAAGGAAATGAAAAGTGAGAAGGCTTTTGCATCCAGCATTCTGTAATTTTTCAAATGACAGTTAATCTATTTTCCCAGAAATATTAAGAACGTTTCCCACACCTACCTTAAAAAAATTGAACTTCGCTTATATTTGAGCAACATAGAATCATTACTTTAAGAGTTGAGTGATTTGTGACTGAGTAAAATAAACTAGTTTCTAATACACCTGACATTGGGAGACAATCAGTTTAACTTTTTTGCAAAATATGCTAAGTCCATACGTAACTCACCCAGATATATATCTGAAGCTATAAATGTAAGTTTAATATGGAGTATACACCTGGTTCAGACATTAATGAATCACCTGCACTATGATGTAACCATTGCTTTCTGATTGTTCTGCTTTTTTGATGACCATTTGAACTATTTCAAGTCACCATATATACCTCATCAATTACCATCATCCTATTTCTTAATATTAAATTTATATTTTGTGCACAGAATATTCTAGAATGCCCAAGCTTTATTTTGTCTAAAATGCCAATCCAATCCAATCATCATGACACACAAAATACCATAGCATATCATCACTTCCTTCATCTATTTATTCTTTCCATTGATTTTTCCCAACAACTTCCTCCCTGTCATATGCCTTCTCTAAATCAACAAATGCACAATACTTGTGGAAGGTATTGAAGAACTATGGAGTGAATGGGCATTTATTGAATGTTATGATGGCGATGTATGATAATAGTAAGGCAAGTGTGAGAGTTAATGGGGTTCTGAGTGATTGGTTTGTAATAAAACAGGGCATAATGCAAGGATGCATTATGTCACCATGGGTATTTAATGAATTTATGGATGTGTTAGAGATGCATGTAGTGAAAACAACAGTGTTTTGATTGGAAATGTAAACATGTGAGTTTTGCTATATGCGGATGATGCTGTTTTGATCTCAGAGAGCCAACAGGGATTGCAGAAGCTCCTAGAAAATTTTTGCGAATCAACAGAGAGAATGGAATTGAGGGTAAATGCATGCAAGACTAAAGTAGTAGTTTTTGATCAGGACAATGGGGAGAATAACTGCATGGTAAGAGCGAATTGCCAAGTAATTGAGCAAGTGGATGATTTTGTGTACTTAGGTAAGATGTTTGCGAAAGATGTACGGATAGATGAGGAGATAAAGAGACGTGCGAATGCTGGAAGGAAAGTGGTAGGTAGCATGTGGAGCATATCAAGGAATGAGTGCCTGTCTAAGGAAGCGAAAATTGCTGTGTACAAAGGTTTACTTCTCCCCACTTTGTTGTATGGTAGTGAAACAAGGGTATGCCAGGATAGACATAAGAGTAGACTAAATGCCAATGAATGAATGTGGGTTAGATGCTCCACTAATGGACATATATGAAAGGAGTGTGCTTCTTGAGAGATTGAGATTTCCCTAGAAGCTTAAAAAGCAAACAATTTCTGCAAGCAGCATTCCTTCTCATTTTTCAAGGATCCTTTACACCAAACCTTTTATTTGGCTCTCGTATAAGGGTAGCCTATTTAAAATAGCTTATCAAGAACTAAGCATGAGACTAGTTAAAGAATAAATTTGGGCAGCATAATGTAACTATGAATCAATCTGAAAAGAATGTGCCTAACTCTTTATCAAGTAGAAGCAAGACAGTAGTTCGCTATGTACGATGCACACATTAGTTTGACAGGCATGCCATGCATAAAATAATAATCAAATCCACAAGGGAAAAGCATCGTCACCATGCTGCAAGAAGATTAACATCAAATGGTAACCAGCAGTTCGCGCAGCTAAAAACATCCAAACAATTCCTTCTAATGCATTGCAATATGTGAAGCACTGATTATCTTTCCCTTTCAGAAATTAAATGACAAGAGGAAGGTTATGGTAGCGACAGAAAATAAACATGCTACCATGAAGTTGCTGAACACAAAATTGCAGTAGCCACCAGCATATGAATAAGATTGACCCGAAAACCTCCGCCAGGTACGCGAACTATCGACCCTGTATCAATGGGTAAGACAGAAGATAACAAGAAAACCGGATTCCACTCACTAATGAATGGATGAAGCTACACCGGCTGTATAGTAACATAGTAGTAGTCTATGATATTTTCTCATCAACGTAGTTAGCAACAACTATTCCCAAGAGAAACAATTCATATGCTGATTTTTTTCAAATAATAATATCACATAACCCACCATAAACGGCGATTATGCAATGTTTCAGAGATACTTCGCACTTGATACAGCAGAAAAATTAATCAATAAGGAAAATAAATTGTGGCTCATCACCAAGGACCTCAACTTTCACAACTCACACGTCTAATAGTACACATTGAAACGGGAAACATGCAATGCTCACTTCCAATATAAACAAAGACTGATCAATTTCGGTACATAATAAATTTTACATCCAACTTCAAGTATAATGATAAATTCGCAGTCCAACTTAAGCCGCATGCTGAGACTCCCCGCAAAGCAATTAAATATTTGCACAATGGTGAACTAGAGGCCTCCATTAAGATACGATGCAAATACCGAGCACAGGGCCTACGTTCGCATGAAACAACCCCACGATTCACAGAAGGGCCTGAGAGAAGGGATCATTGCGTCAATTTCTCCGTAACTACTTAACAACACACAATTCTGACTTCAGCCAATACTTGAATGACCGCTTCCATCATAAGTCAAGCAAAGGGTTTAGTAAACAAAGCAAAACGTTTCACATCCGAAGACCAATCCGGGGTCAAATCGAGAAGTTAATAACATTATGGCCATCTTTTAAAGAAGGAAACATACGACCTAAAATGTTATTCCGTATCTACACGTAGAGCAATTTCTAATTCACTGAAATGGCTTTAGTATTTTATAAGCTTCTGGATGCATACTACAACTTTGCTCCTCTCAAATTTACTTAATGCAACAATATTTCAATCCAAACTCACCTTTTATTCATCGTGGCAACGTTCAATGATCTAGGTGTTCCTGTTGGAATATTAGGAATAATTGAAGTTAGAGTCACTTCATAATGAAAATATTCCGCCAGATGCGATTAGGTGAAATAAATACACCAACACTAAGCTACCCGCGAGTTATGAAATAAAATTTCCACCTGTCTCTAGTTTAAGCCAAACACGCAAAATGCTGCCCAACACAGAAAATACTCTTTCTTCCACAGCGAAATCGGAATGTATCACTAAGTGTGTACATGGTTATTGATACATTTTTCGTTGACATTGAAGTCCAACACACGGCACGTAAAAAGTGATTTTACATCCAAACAATCCCTGATATAAATTTCCACAGCATATTCCACTTCCGATAATTAGAAGCGAAGGTGATTAAGGAGCGTAATCACATTCGCTTTCCTTAAAGATACGTAGCCATTCCGAAGTCGATTTATTGATCTTTCCGTTCTTAGCGGAACCCTTTAAGTACAGCCCTTCGACACAAGAACAGCGGCGAGACAAAAGCACGAGTAGATGTTTACTGATTACTTAATTGTCATTCAAGCTTATCGAAAACGTTAATGCACCACATACATGCTAGAGTCATTATAATAATAACACCACCAATAGATATGACTGAGTTAACAGTTGTTGTCAATCATTCACATGGAAAATTACTTACACTTACAACAAAACCTTCGCTAAAATGGATGACAGCAGTCGTTCCTCTTAGTTCCACTGACTTTCACCATGTATGACAGCGCCGCGCGCGAAAATTTGAGTTATTTCTTGCCATCATTACACTCAGGCTGTGATTATGACGTGATAGTTGTGACGGCTCGGGAGTTATGGACGAATGAGAAACAAGAATCAACAAGGATCCAAATATATTTATTATCAACAAAAGTCGAACAATCAGAGACAGCTATTCAACTTCTCTTTCAAAGCATCCATTATATCATGACCATTAGTCCATGGGATAACTGAAGCTTTAATCAAGCCAGGATCACTTTCTTGGGAATTACGTATCTTTTTTTCTAAAGCATAACCAACACGAGGGAATGTAATGTCCTGCTCACTTAGTCTTAGCGTTGGACAGAAATCATTGGCACCATCACCTATGTAAACAACAAATGGAAATTTCACTCCGTCCTTAGACCTTTCTTCTATATAGGCTTCCAGAATATGGCCTTTACACAAATTCTTCGTACTGAGATCACACCAATCTTGATAATGATACATTTCAATTTCCAAACAAGCAGTTTCGTTGAAAGCGGCAGGATTGGTGAAAACTCGCGTAACACACTCTTTAACTGCAGTATTTTGCAAGTAATCTTCTATAAATACAGAATTTGAATCCGAAATTACAATAACTTCACCATTCATCTCGTGAAGCCACTTCAATAGTTCTTTCATTCCAGGAGTAAATGGTACATTTCTGACCGCTGAAAGAACCTCGGCTTGAGAAAAATTACACTCATGCAAAAGTTGAAATATTCTCCTCATATAAGCTGTCCAGCCATCAGACTTGTACAAACTACGAACATCTTCGGTGAGTTTGTCTTTAGGAAGAAGGTTTTTCACAACCACGTCACTATTGCCTTCGATGATGGTGTGGTCAAAGTCAAAAGCCGCCAGCAATCGTTTCATCGTCGAAACCGTCTGAATGAGTAAATGTCCAACGTCAAACTAGCACAGTGGCATTTCGTTCGAAAGTAAGGCTTAAATCGTACAAACCTTACTCATCTTTCACATTTAGGTAAAAGTTTCAGTAGTGATTCAGACGGCTGCTGCTCTTATAGTCTGCTAGGACCGAGAATAGGTATTTTTAACCAATGAGATAAATAGAGCAGACACTGTTGACTTCCCAAAGCACAGGTAACGTTGTTGAAGCCGTGCCCGAAATGGTGCAAAGAACCTAAGTTAGCAAGGCACCACATGTACGCGTCTTTCATACGAAGACTTA
This sequence comes from Ceriagrion tenellum, assembly GCA_963169105.1. NCBI lineage: Eukaryota > Metazoa > Arthropoda > Insecta > Odonata > Coenagrionidae > Ceriagrion > Ceriagrion tenellum. Next base: position 138,727,240 of record OY720639.1, on the reverse strand, counting down.
AAATGTCTGTACATAATAAGAAATCATAATAAAACAGGTTGTTGCTAATGACACCAACTATGTCACCAACAACATCAATGGACAACGACAGACAACAACGTGAACTAACGATATAACACCTCACATCACGGTTTACTCAAGCTATACTAGCGCCACCAATGAAAATATAGAGAACGCGGCATGGGCGGGAGTTCGTAATATTTGTGGTGTGATGAAAATTGACATTATAGACCTAATGGCCTGAAGTCGCTTGCCTTTGGCGGAAATGATAAATTTAATACGTATGTTAAGTCGAAAGTATTCGAAGTAAAGCAAATCATTAACAGTTCCAGATTAGTGGCGTGTTTGGAAACAACTTGTTTTTGTTTACGAAGGCGACCCAGGAATTTGGCGGCTCGTTAGGCGCCAGATATTTATGGACGATTTCCAATCGTCCCGCTGGATTGAGTAGCACTTGTAATAGATATCATGGACTTCAATTAACGTAAAAATGCGCTTTGAGCTCATCGGATGAGGAGTTTACACATAAATCTATCATATATTCAATTAATTATTCAACCAGTGATGTTTGCATGTATTCATTTGTATCGAACTGCGACCTAATGATGCAATACATTTATTTCGCATGTCGAGTTGGCTCAAAATTGTTTTCAAGGATTTATTCCGATGGCAGATCTTGGGATTCTACCATGCACTCAAGTGTCAGTGAACACTGCTGTATTGTTGTTGCTCCGTATTCTATGAAGGTATTCCTCATATACTGATTTCATGAGTGCGCGTTCCATTATGTATTGCCGCGGTATATGCATACATATTTCACTGCTGTCAGGGGTATTGCAAATATGCCAACTGGAGACTTTGACTACCTCTGGTTTTGATGGGAAGTGTGAGAGAAATAATACAACTCACGCATTATATAACTCATGGACCATGTTTGTTATGTAACTCATGGGTTTCGTTTCCTATTTTCCATGCCTACTTTACCTAATCCTCTTCGTTTGTCCCTTATACATTATATCAGTGGAGTGAAGTTGATCCAATGAAGGTGAGAATAGTGAAAATAAACTTAACAAGATTAGGGGAGGCAAGTAATATACCACTGCTAATTAATGTCTATAGTTTATTTTGACTCCTTAACATAGGGCAGGTATGAGATGTTTCATAAGTAAACACGGTACCATGGGGTAAATTCAGGTACGTTCATCAGTGTAGCCAGGAGGTAGAGTGGGGTGACACTTTAGCGTATATGCTAGCCTTCATCTCTAATAATACCTTTATTATTTCACAGTTGAGTATCTCTGGCTTGAGGTTGTTCTCATCTATTATCCCCTATCTCCACATTCACAGGTCTATTACTGCTGTCATATTGCTTTTCCGCATATTCTCTCCACTGTTAGATATTTTTGTTTGGTTAATATCCGACCTTTGCTCTCAACCTTAGGTATTTTTTGCCCTCTCTTACTACCCAATAAAATTTTCCCTTTAGAGTAAAGCTTACCCTCTTTCTGCATCTTTTCCAATTCCTTGCATTGTCCTTTCCACCAGTTTCCCTTTGCCCCATTGGTTCCTCGCCTCAGTTTATTATTTAGTTCCTCATTACTCTTTCTGCCTAGTTGTGTTGACATCTTTTCCACTTCCTTCTCTCCAATGTTTTTCTAATCATTTCTTCTGTGATACATTGCTTCTTTATCCATCTTGTTTACAGTGATCCTATTGTTTTCTCAACCCCACCAGGAGCACCAGTTTTTCAAGGTTGGCATTTTTCCTCAATTACTACTATTTTCTTTGATCCAATGTTTTTTCTCACTAGCTACAGGTAATACCTCCTTTTCTTCCCTTTCAGTGCCGTACCTTCCACCTCTTTATCCTCCAACTTTTATAACCTTTAGTATCTAGTATAACATTCTATTATAACTGTATAGTGATCTTTATCAACATCTGTCTCCTGACAGCTCCAAGAATTTTTTATACACTTCCTGAACATCTTCCTCGCCATGATTTAATCTTAGATATGCATTGTTTTTATAGATAGAACTAATAAATTGTAGATAATTATCAAATCCATAACAGAAATTAAAATTACCATCAAAAATGTTCAAGAATTTGAAATATCACTTAATACAGCAGTTACTTAGATACTAACAACTATAGGCCAAGACTTGGGAGTATAAAGTCACCAAAATAAGCAATTAACTACCATGAGGAATTTAAATGCAGCTGAGTGAAGTGTTTCTCAGGAGTAATAATTCAAAAGCAACGACTTTACTTTCTTCAGTTGTCATCTACTCAGAGGGTGGAACAAAACCAGTATTAACTTTATTTTTATCAGCCTTTATTTAACTCAATAGACTTACAGTTCAGGTATGGCATTTTTATTAGCGAGGCAATTGAATGTTCATTGCCACCATGATAGTAATGGAGTTAAAATTATTACAACCCTGAGGTGTGCGAGCATTTTCTCACATTTAACACACTAATAGCTGCATTGAAAAATATGAAGCACAAGGTACCAGACCATGGGCTAATTTCCATAAATATATATGGACATATGAAATATTCAGCATTGTTTTGAAAAATTCACAAAATTACAGTCTCCATAAATATAATTATGACAACTACCAAAAAGAGAAAACAGATATAAATGACCTGTAATGAAGGCTTGTAAAAAAGAACACATTCATGACTTCAAAACAAGGAACTATAAATTGACATGTGATGAAATACATCTACTATAAAATGTCCAATTTTCGAAGCACCCACTCAAAGCACAAACTGCATTTCCAGAGGGCAAACAGCTGCACACATACCCACAATTACATTGTGACGGCCAATGAGTCATAAATCAACTATATAAAAATATTTGATGGGTTTCAAATCTCCAATCAATTTTTAATGATTAACCGAAGTAGGTCATTCATGACACACATTGTTTGATCATCGATGAGAACAATGTCAAAGTGTTCCAGAAAACTGGGCAGCCTTTCTTCACACTGAAAAGAGGCAGTTTTTTACATACACATTAGAAAAATGACAATAAATGCAGTATAGCTACATCAAAGAGATCAACCTACTAAACTAATGGAATAACAATGAATCTTTCCATTGCAACTTCTATAAGGGTAACTTTTCACTAAACACATAAAAGAGAAAGTTGTTCAAATTGAGCCACCAATCTGATCACCAACTAAAAACCAACCAAATAATCTTTACAAGATCTTTTATGGTTAAAAGTCACAGCTAAGCAAAAAAGGGAGACAGGAGAGGTGCCAACCTGCTCTGATGCTCACATGGTGGAGTATGTTGGAGACTTGATTTGAACATGGAAAAGCTTACGCTCCAGTACACCAAAGAGGCCGTGTTCACTCTTAGCCTCAACTTAAAATACAGAAGGAACAGTGAAATTTATTAAAGTCAACCAGCTCATTATCAAAATCCTTGACAAAGTGTTTATTGCTGAGGCAGTTTTAAGGGGGGATTAGATAACATTTTTGCAGAGAAGTGTTAAGTATTTGTCTTTGTTATGGACACATACTGCTCTCGTCTTACACGCTCTCCATTAAAAATTAATAAATAGGTCACCATGAAAGCTTAAATGTTCCATAATTATAGTGTACACAAATTTACTGATTTGAATCCTATTATTATCTGGCAGCGATATAGCTACATGTATCCCTGAATCTATGATATGAAGCGTGGCCAAATAAAAATCTTCTACCTTGTTTTAAGCCCAATAATGAGGTGGGATACGTGGAGAGTATATTGGATTTAGATTACATAAATGATTGTTATACAGCATTGTTGTGCACTTCGAAAGAACATCACCTTCTCATAGAGAAATCCTATTTTCAGCACTGCCTGAGGAGTGGGCTCAACAACTTCTGCCATTCCTGAATCTCCGACATTATCTCCAAGGAGTATCACGTGACTTCTTGAGCTAATGGGCACAAATTGAGATTGGTATTTTCAATCAAATTTCATGGAAATCAAAACAGCTGGAAGAAAAAAACTAAGAGGAATAAATTTTATTCATTCAAAGGCAGTTACTACTATGTAATTTACAGTGACTAAATTAAAATGGCATCCAATAGTAACCTCTCCATATGCATTTCAAGACCTACCATGCAAAATAAGAATTTTAAATCCAATTATGGAATGTATACCGCACAGCACAAATAATAATAATTCCTCCCAGCAAGCAGAATTCAACATATTATCTGTAAATGCGAGAGTAGAAAAAATAAGACCTACTATCTTTTAGATAAATAAATCTCCATTTTCTTGATACATATTTTAAAAAGTTGGAAACTGAAATCAGATGCATTTAGGAAAAAGCCATTACAGAAAAGGCATACCAGCCTAATAATCACACACAGAGATTAGAGAATATTATTTCTACATAGCAATAAATAAAAGTATATAAAATAAAGATTATCAACACATAAGCATATGCAATGTGATCCTCTGAAGTTAGGTGGGCAAGGCCAAGCATGCGGTGGGCGAATGGGTAGAAACTACAGTGGGTGGAACAATTACCATCTCTGGGTATACTTTTGTACAGAAATGGGGCTAATTGTAAAATGGGTGACAAACAAGGATTTCATTTGAGCCAGAAGCTTTTACAAAGCATGCAAACAATTAATTGATAGTAGAAACAATAAGTATTAAATGAATTAAGAAAAGAAAATACTTATACTACAGCAACCAAACTAATTTGATATCCAAAATATATGATAAGTATTTTCAGCAGAATTTAGTGGTGATACAAAGAAGATACCAGACCAACTTAATTTTGCAATTATGTATTAGCAGAGGCCTATAGCCATTCAAGTCAAAATGTATTACTGTGGGGGTAATTGGATCTGTAGCCAGCTCCTCTGGCTCAAAAAAGACCACAGAAAACATAAATTCCTCAGCTCATCCACATGGTTAGGTCCATACTTTGGCCTTCCAGCAGCTAAGGCTACATCATTGATGAGTGTTCTTATTTTTCAAACTCATTATTTGCTTTGACTCACACAGTCATGAGGATTACACCTTTTTGCATCATAGGTGGCATTTTATTGGTTAATGAAGGAAAAAGGATTTCATTCAATTAGTAAAATGACATACTTACTGTCCACTTTTATTTGGGCCACTGCCAGCAGTGTGCTTGTTGAACACATGAATGAAGTCTCCTTTGAAACCATCCAAAACTACGTTCGAGTCTTTTTGTGAAAACAAAAGGAAGTTGGAAACTATGGAAACATTAGGATGGAGTATTTCATGTTTTTTCAAAACGGCATGCACAACATCTCCGATGCCAGCTGAGAGCACCAGCACAGGAATCCCAGCCTTCTCAAGCGTGCTCATCATCTCGATGGTGCCATCCCTGTTGCAGCAAAGGGAGCATTAGGAGAAACAATGCTACTTCTTGCAAGAGAAAACTGCAACACGAAAATCACAAATAGTCATGTTACAACAGGAAAACACCAAATTTGGCAAAAATAGCTCCTGAAAGAATCTTGAAGATTTACATGACCTGAAAATTAATTATATGTACCTCTCTTCAATTAGCTTCTCCCTATGCTAGAAATAGTTAACAACCTGCAATGTACATGATGGCTTAAAAGACACACCCCATTTTATGGAGGAGATATTCAGGGAAAAAATATTTCCCATGCATAAGCATGGCAGTTGAAAATGTCAGTAGACTGATTAGGAAAAAAAAGATTTGATGCATACTGACATTGAGAAGACCTATTTGGTAAGATTTACTAAAGTAAGTAATAATCGTTACAAGAAAACTTTGCATAAAATTTGGGAATTGTTTTGCTAGTATTCCCAGACATTTCAAAGTCATATATGGTGAAGGTAAAACATTACTCTTTGATATCGCATAAGGAATCAAAACCACACACAATGGATAAGTCCAACTATAAACTCCACATTTTCCACCACATATTGGTTATCATAAGGGTAAGGAAGGGTTAATAGGCACAAAAGTGAAAACCACTCCAAAATATCATGTGCTAAAATAATTCTCACCGGTAAACAGAGAATAATCTATTTTAGTTGGCCAAAGCTTTTTTGATTGAATTTACCTTTCTTCATAGCGATGTTATTACAGTCATACAGCAACTCTAAAAATAAAATAAGCAACTTGCAATGCAACTATCTTGACTATTTTTCCACTAGAACTGTAGTACCCACGGAAAAAATAAATCAAATTTTGACTGCAGTCAACAATAACTCTATGATTTTGTCAAGAATTTTATTATCACATTAATTCTTCATCACGAAAATATTACTACAGCCCTAAATTACTGTGGAAAAGTCTTAATATGAAGCCTGTGACACAATTTCATCTTTGAATGCTCTTCCCCTAAAGGAGAGACTTGAGCCAGAAAAAGGACTCCCATTCACATAAAAGACCAAAGGGTGAATGGTGGGCAATTATTTTGGGAAAAAAATGCATATTACATGCTGTCAAATACAAAATGAAAATTTAATAGTGACATAAGATCAGTCTCTCCAAGCCTGATTCAGGTCCCATTTTGAAAGATGATGTTCATGCTCAACATGAAGAGTAAGACCAGGGTTGAAATTTGCCATGAAAAAATTATTTGACTTGACGGAGATTTGAACCCGGATCTACCAATTGCCGGTCAGGTGTGTTAGGCAGTTACACCACCAAGCCATCTCCCTTCAATGCGAATTTCGAGGGGGGTTTATGCGAACAAGATGTTCACGCCTCAAGTCTACATTGTAGCACATGGGGCGAAGTCGTGCTTACAAAGCCACGGTCGGGGTGGATAAACCCAACATGGTCGTTATTAAAATGACAAAATTGACAAATTTCCAATAACTTTATTTAACAAATGATGTGGTACGAAGTCACTCGCACTGGTGCATATACACGAGGGTTGAAATTCGCCATGAAATCCACCGCGACAGTGGCTTTGTAAGCAAGACTTCGCCCCATGTGCTACAATGTATAACATCCCCCCTGTGGGCGGCCCTGCTATAAACTATGTACAAAATGGTAATTGAAGAGTCCCTCATGGAATAAATGCATTGTGGAGTGACACAAAAAACTGCTCTTTCACACAAATACTTATTTTCATTTGTAACTTATGTTTCAACACAGGACACTATCATCACCCAATGATCATGTCCAACACCAAACACTAGGCTGCGGGATTAAAATAAACAATGGGAAGAAATTTCATAATGCCATCCATGTTGACATGATTTTTTCATAAAAAACCATTACTTCATGATTAGAAACTCTTTATTAAGGGTATTCACTTTAAAAATTATTTTATTTTTATATTGTTACATGTGTTAATGTTATATTCCAAAGTGAAAAGACCTAGAACAGTCAAATATTCTTAATCTCCCACTGTTTTAACTGTCACTAAAAAAATAATACATACTATTTCCCCGGCTCGTAAAATTGTTTCCCTGGCTGATGACAGCAATATTTTTCCCTGCCAGGGAAAATTTTTTCCCCCTCTCTTGCTATTAGCAACTCTCACTGCCAACCTCACTGCTTTTGCATTACCGAGGTTAACAAATACAATGGCAGGCTCTCGTGAAATTCCTTTCCGAGACTCACCCTGCGGTGGGTATGGTTTGCCTTCCCCTCCAAGTTTCCTCCCCCAAGCGCACCCCCCTTCCCCACTCGCCACTGTTTTGTATAGGCTTGTGCGATGAGTCGAATCATCGCCGTCGACGTCGTTAATTCATCAACGTCAATGAGTTGGTAAATAAACTGACGTCAATGAGTCGATGAATTCACCGATGTACATGAGTCAATGAATCCATCCCCATTAGATGATAATTATTTATGTTGCGTCGCCCGCCCGTGCCTATCCCTACCTTTCCGTCGGCAATGAATGAATTCATCGATATATCAAGGTCGGTGAGTTCATTGGCGGCGATGAATTCATCGACTCATCGTCGTTGATGACAATCATCGAAACTGAATCATCTAGATGATTTTTTTTCATCGACCCTCAATGGGCTCATTCGTTCATCGCACAAGCCTAGTTTTGTGGGCCATGAGCTCTCAAACCGTAGCCTACGTCTTATGTGAATAACGTCACGGCTACGCTCAAACAGACTCTTGTACAGTGAACACCAAGCGGCAATCGCGGGAACTGCGTGCTCAGTCGTGTTTGTTATTGTGATTCCACATAACTGTTAGTTTTGTTGGTTTCATTTATTGACTTTTAAGTTAGTATACAAGGTACAAGTAACTAAACTTATAAAATGAAATGTCAAACCATTTTATCTGATATGTTTATAAGACAGAAAAAGACTAAGGAATCAGTGAGTGATAGTTTGCCTGCTGGACTTTCGTCAACAACAGTCCAACAGAATACCAGCAATGCATGTTCACCTTCATTTGAGAAAGCAAGTACCAGTGGTGATTTAAGGAAATCTATGCATATTCATTCAGAAAATACAGATCCATTTCCTAGTGATGAAGATATTGTGGATGCAAGTACTTCTACGAAATGAATTGGTGGCTGTATCAAGTTGCAGCAATTTGAAAAATGGAAAAGTAGCAGGCTGTGGCTTTCATATACAGCATCTGGTGAAATAATTTGTTCCTTCTGCAGTGATGTGCAAAAACATGGTGCCTTAAAAGACAGCAAATTGCATATGGAAACAGCATTCATTAAAGGCATGAAAGCTAAAAACAATAAAAAACTGAACGACAAAATCAGTGACCATGGGAGAGGCAAGTTTCACCTAAAATGTGCAGAAATATTGGAAGAAAGAAAAAATGAAAAACTGCCAATAGCATTGGCAACAGAATTTCCACTATGGGAAGATAAAAATTAAGAGAAAATTGATGTAACCGCATGTAATTTTCGTACAGCTTACCTAAATAGTAAAAGAGGTGAGCCATATAAACTTTACACAGATTTATGTAAATTGCAGTACCTAAACGAGACTGATGTTGGACAAATGCTTCATTCAGACCACAGTTGTGCTAACATGATAAATTTTATAAGCAATAAAATGTCAAAGGCATTAGCACAACATTTAATTGAATCAGGCTGTGTATTTAGTATGCTTATTGATGAAAGCACCTCTATTTCGAATAAATCAAGTTTGATTTTATATGTTCGATGGTGATATATGTTTGATGGTGAACCATGCAACTATTATTTTGATATTATAGAATTAACTTCTCTAACTGGCGAGGCAATTGCTGAAAGCATTTCCATTTGTTTTTAATAATCATGACGTTGATATTTTATGCAAACAGTAAATTAGATTTGCACCAATTTACAAGGAGCATACCAAGGAGTGGTTACATTCTTGAAGAGTAGGTATAACCAAGACCTGATTGTTATTCACTGCTTAAACCACAAGCTTGAACTTGCTGCGCATGATGTTATTAATTCAATGTCAGTTCCACTTCATTTTAAACCATTCATAGACCTTATATGGAATTTTCTCAACCAGCCCAAAAAAACAAAGAGAGTTAGAAGAAGTTGCTGCTACTTTGGGATGTGAATTCAGAAAAATTGGAAAAATGTTTGACATTCCGTGGGTGGCATCATCTTGTAGCACAGTAAAAGCTGTAATGACAAGCTACCCTTCATTAGGGCAATTTCTAAAAAATAATATATTTGATGGGTACTTGAATCCAAAAAATAAAGCAAAATATCAAGGATTATTAGAAAAGTCGACAACATGGTCTTTTGTTGTAGAGTTGGCATTGTTCAGAGACACTTTAGAAATTCTAAAACAATTATTACTGTATTTTCAATTACAGAATTCAGATGCAATCTCTGTTTCATCTGAGATAAGGGTGTGCATCAATTCCTTATAGGCTATGAAGGAGGCTGAAGGGATTTACCTTAAAGTAGCAATTTTTTAGAATATTTTAAAACCGGGAAGTATCAAGGTCAAGATATACAAGATCCATCAAATAAAAACAAGGAGACTTTTGACAGCTTTAGACGACAGTTCTTGCAAGGATTAGTTGATAATTTGAGTGGAAGGTTTTCCAGTGCAAATCACTTCTTTAAAGACTGTGAAGTATTAGACCAAGCATGGTGGCCTAAAAGTTGCGGCGAACTTCTTCTGTTTGGTGATGATAGAATTAAATCACTTTGCAATTCTGTAAACACATAAGACAAAAGTGATGAAGATTCTATTGTGTCAAAATCCATTAAAGAATTTAGTTGAGGAACTAAAAAACCATTAAAGAATTCCATTAAAGAATTTAGTTGGTTTAAGGAACTAAAAAACCAGGAATTTTTGGGTAATTCAATAAAGGAGCTATTTAACAGAAATAAAGTAGTACCTGTGTCTTCAGCAGAGTGTGAAAGAGGGTTCAGTATAATGAACAATACATTGACCAAACTAAGGAACAGAATGTATATTGAGACACTATCATCTCTAATGTTTATATCAGTAAATGGACCTGCTCTAGAAGATTTTCCAGCAAGACGGTTTGCAGCTGATTGGATAAAGGAGGGTCATCACCCTGCTACATACATACCTCATCGATGGGAAACATCAAGGACATCATCTGATGCAAGCAAACTATTCATTTAAGGGGATTTGCCTTCTTCAAAATGACATCTTTGAAATTTTTTTGATACTTTCCAATTTGAACATTTACTAATAGTACATATTCTCATGACTAAATGTGGAATTTTATTGGAATCTGACCAACAGAGGAGGAGCATTATGTAAAGAAGAAGACTGGTTTTTTATATATATATATATATATATATATATATATATATATATATATATATATATATATATATATATATATATATATATATATATATATATAAAAAAAGGTCACAGGCGTGACTAGCAGTTACATATAGAGCACAAAAAAAGGTAAAACTCACAGAAATTTTTATATTTCGGCGGACACAACCGCCTTCGTCAGAATGTTAGAAGGTAGTGACGGGTAAAGGATAGAAGGGAGGGAGAGGTGGGGGAAGGGGAAAGGGGAAGGGAAGGAGAGGGGGATTAGTGAGAGACATTGATGCCGGGGGGGAGGAACGCGTGATAGAGCCAAATTAGGGAGAGCTCTACAGAGTTAAGTTCAATAGTGGAAGCAGATGGTGGAAGGGAGTACAAAACTGAAACAATGTAGCAGTTGTCAAAGGATTTCATGTGTTGAGAGGCGTGGATCGCCACGGGAAGGGAAGCAGATTGAGTTGGGTTCTTGCAATTGGCACGGTGATTATTAATCCGTATATTGAGGGGGGTGGAACTTTTTCCTATGTAAAATGAAGGGCATAGCCTACATTGTAGGTGGTAAACAACATTACTGGTGACGCAAGAGGAGGGAAGAGGGTTGGGGAAGGAGGCGATGGAGGAGTTGGGAGGAGGGGAGGAACTGAAGATGGGACATAATTTGCACCGGGGACGATTACAAGGGGAGGAGGTAGGTTTTGGGGCAACAGGGATTTTGGAAAGAGGCGTCGTGGATTTTAATAAATCGGACAAGTTAGGAGGACGCTTGTATGTGATTGAGGGTGGCTGGGAGAAAATTTTTGAAATGGAGGAGTGGTTTTTGAGAATGGGGAAGAGATCTTTAAGGATAAAATTCATAGACTGAACACCCGGGAAATATGTAGTGCAAATAGAAAGGATGCGGGAGTCTTTCGTGGGATGAGGTTTGGAGGAGGGGCAATTTTTCCTGATTTTTTTGGCGAGAAGGGATTCTGGGTAGCCACGCTTGAGGAGCGAGTGGTGAAGGTTGGTAAGGAATGTATTGAGGGACTCAGGATTATTGCAAATACGATGGCCTCGGATGGATAGTGAGAAGGGAAGAGAGCGTTTGGTATGGGAGGGGTGGCAGCTACTATAGTGAAGATATTGTTGTTTATTAGTGGGTTTGATGTGAACGGAGGTCTGAAAATTCAGGTCTGATAATTTGATGTCAACATCAAGGAAGGTGATATTGGAATAAGAGATAGTTGATGTGAAAGAGACGTAGTGAGAATTGTTGAGATCAGAAAGGAAAGTATTTAGAGAATCGGTGCCATGAGGCCAAAGAAGAAAAATGTCGTCAATGTAGCGGAGCCACAACAGGGGTTTTAAAGGATATCCAGAGAGAAAGGATTGCTCAAGCCGCCCAAGATAGAGGTTAGCATAAGAGGGGCTGAACCTGCTACCCATGGCACAGCCCTTGGTTTGAAGGTAGAATTTTTTATTGAAGGCGAAGGAATTATGAGTGAGGATGATCTCCGTCAATTTAGAGAGGAATTCCGTACTCGGAAGCTGAGGATGTGGGCGTTCGGAGAGGAAAAATCGCAGGGAAGACAAACCTTCAGGGTGAGGAATACTAGTATAGAGTGAGGTGACATCTATTGTGGCCATTAAGATTTGGTTATCAGCAGGGAGGGGGGTAGACTTAAGGATTTGGAGGAAATGGTAGGTGTCTTTCACATAAGACGGTAATGCGCACACCAGCGGTTGGAGGTAATAGTCGACGAATGCCGAAATTCTTTCCGTGGGGGAATTGCGGGAGGAAACAATAGGTCGACCAGGATTGTTAGGTTTGTGGATTTTGGGGAGAATATAAAAGTGAGGAGTTTTCGGATAAGCGGGGGAGAGCAAGGAAATGTCCGCAGAAGATAGACCCTCCGAAGGCCCATTTTCTTGGAGGAAGGAGATAATTTCAACTTGAAAACCGGGATTGGGGTCATTGGGGACTACGGAATAGGAGGACGTATCTGAGAGCTGCCGATTGGCTTCCGAAATGTAGTGGGACGTGTCCAGGACAACGACAGTGGTACCTTTGTCAGCTGAGGTGATGACTATATCCGGGTTGCGGGTTAATTTTTTGAGCGCCAAGGATTCAGGTTGCGAGAGGTTAGATTTTGGATTAAGGGAATTTAAAAAGGAGGAGCTTGAGATTTTGGACAAAAGGAGGTTAATAAAAACTTCGACCGGATGGTTGGCAGCAAGAGATTTGGGTTCATGGGTAGAGGGTGGTCGGAACTTAAGCAAGGCGCTATGAATGGGCTTGGGGAGTGACTGGGCTTGGGTTTGAGAGTCCCAGAAAACTCGCCATCTCAGGTTCCGACAGAAGTGCAGGACATCCTTGAGGAGAGTGACTCTGTTTACACTTGGGGTGGGAGAGAAAGAGAGGCCTTTACTAAGTAGAGACAATTCATGAGGGTTTAAGGGGATCGAGGATAGGTTAACAACAGCATTCTGAGCTTGGTTTTCCGGGTTATCGGCTCCTAGAGGAGGGTCGCGCGGGAGGTCTCTCTTCTGAGGCACACGTTTAGGAGGGTTCCAAGATGGTGATGGGGGAGGAAGGTTAAAAAGTGTGGCCAGGTCAGGTTTGAAAAGGTACAGGGGAGGAGAGGGTGAAGGGGGGGTAGTTAAGCGGAGAGGAAGGGAAAGACCAGCGCTAAAATGGGAGGCACAAAGAGAGGACAGTTTTTTCAACGACTTAAATCGGCGAAGTTCGAGAGATCGATGAGAAGATTTAAGAATTTTGCTGACGGTGGAAAGCGAATTTGGAGCAGAGGCCGAAATGATGTTGATAAGGGAGTGGATTGATTTTTGATATGAAATGGTCAGCTCATAATATTTGTTCGGATGAGACAACATAGTAGGAAGGATTGCTGAAAAGAAAAACAATGAAGGGCAGGGTGCAGTTGGGGGGGCAGGCCAGAAAGTGGGACCATGACGCGTAGACCATTAGGGAATATGCCCAAGGATATACAGAAACTGAGAAACTCCGTGTGACAGGTAAATTGGGACAGCTTGAAGGATAGTTTTTTAATACGGCGGATCCACGAGTAAACGGGATCTATGTCAGTCATGATGGGAGAAAGGGTTAGGGAAAAGTGACTGGTAGAAAGAAAGGAAAAAGGAGATGAACAGTGGTGAAAGGAAGAGGTAAGAACACTGAAAAGGCGGTTGTGACTCACGGCACAGGATCCGAAGGCACAGCCGAAGAAGGGAAGGCACAGGATGATTGCAGCGCAACGATATGTCCACTTGGCGAAAAACACTTGTAGTGCAGTTCTTCTTTACATAATGCTCCTCCTCTGTTGGTCAGATTCCAATAAAATTCCACATTTAGTCATGAGAATATGTACATATATATATATATATATATATATATATATATATATATATATGTATATGAATATGTATATATGTATATGTATATGTATATATATATGTATATATATATATATACATATATATATACATATACATATATACATATTCATATATATATATATATATATATATATATATATATATATATATATATATATATATATATATATATGTATATATATATGTATATATATATATATATATATATATGTATATATATATGTATATATATATATATATATATATATATGTATATATATATATATGTATGTATATATATATATATATATATGTATATATATATATATGTGTATATATATATGTATATATACTCAGACCGCACAGCGGCAAATACTCACATAAATATTTATACAGAAAGGTAGAAAGAAAGTGGATAGGAACACATAAAATTTACAAACACAATGGTGGTGTGAAGATGAAATGATGGCCGATTCCAAGCAGAAAAAATTCGACTGGACCGGGAATCGAACCACGGACCTTTGGATGTCGCGTCCACTGCTCAGACCACCGAGCTACCCAGTCTACAAAGGAACTACTGGAATCGGCGGGGGTTTATATGAACGAACACTCCCCAAGGCATGACCCATGAGAGCGGCCAGTAGACTCAAAATAACTCAAGCACACAGACAGTGGTGAAAGATATAGAACAGGCGTTTCGGGGTACGCTAACCCAAGTAGGAAATGACCCGTTCAGGGCATACAATCGTTCACTCATTCTTTCAGACCGCACAGCGGCAAATACTCACATAAATATTTATACAAAAAAAAAAAAAAAAAAAACACATTCTCTGTGTGACTGAAGAAGGGATAACACCCGAAACGTCTCTAAGTAAGACTCTCTCTTTACTTTCGTCTTTTTACCCCCTGTAAGTTTCCTCTTTAATTGTGTTTGTGGCCATTTGGCGAAGTTTTCCATTGTGTGTGTATATATATATATATATATATATATATATATATATATATATATATATATATATATATATATATATATATATATATATATATATATATATATATATATATATATATATATATATATATATATATATATATATATATATATATATATATATATATATATATATATATATATATATATATATATATATATATATATATATATATATTTTCCCAAAAATCATTATTTTCACGGTTTGACTACACTAACTTTGAATACCTTGAGAACTACAAGAGGCTTAACAATGAAATTTTTTCACCTTATCTGGAAACCATGTAGAAAGTTTCTATGCATGCAAAAGTCTGTACATGTAAAACTGACTTCTGGAAAAATGTTTTTGTATTTTTTTCAACTTGGAAATTGTAAAACTTAAAAAAAATATAAATTTATAAATCTACTTATATTTCAGTAAGCATTATTTCCATACAATAAAAGTTGAATTACTTCAATTAAAGTGTAACAATGCAGAAGTTTTATAATTGATTGAAAAATAAAATAGTTATACAGCATCTTTGAAAGTATCGCAAAGTACCAAAGAATCAAAAAATAGTAGTCGATCGATTTTTTAACTTTCTTTACCATTGTTCATCTAATTAGTTATATTGAAAGGTATAAAAAATTTTAAAATTTGAATTTTCTTTATAATAAGAAAATTGTGCCGAAGGTGGCAAATCCCCTTAAATTGCAGTCTTTCGTGCGACCTTTCACTATCGTAACTGAGGAAATGGTACCAATTTTTATGTCGGTGCGAAGCAGAAGAGGAACTCCGTGGCTAGTCCCGGATAGCTTAAAATCTGTAATACAACTTTGTTAACTCCATAGTCTCCAACCTGAAGGCTAGTTTGATTTGAGGGTGACAGAGCTCACCAGTGCACGGTACCAAATGAAATTCACACACTCCAGGGCAGGGAGGACAGATAACCTTCCCCTGTGCCACCTGCTTTTTTCTCAAGGTAATTTAGGGCCCATAAAATTAGTTTGGCTTTCTTCAAACCAATCTGAGCCAAGTGCATCCACTCAGCAATCAATGGCCTTATTGCTCAACTATCATTCTATCATGAGCTAAAAAGTATTAAGTTTTTCACTGAGAGTAAGGTCCTCTTAACACTGCTTAAGAAAGTTAATGAATTCACTTGTCCTACCTCCCAAACAAGTAAACGTGTCACAGAACATGCACAGGGCTTGTCTACCTCAGGGTGGTGTAAGTCTCTTGCACTGCATCAGTGATATCTTCAGGAGCCAAGTGGCAGCCAATCAGCAACCTTTCCGCTTCTTTGTACCATTGGATCATGTGAGGAGTCTTCTCTTCCACACTCATCTCGTGACATATTTCAATTGGGTAATACTTGTTGAATAAGACCAAGGATTTTTCCTTATAGTGTACTGGCAAGTGTCGGCTGACTTCAAAAATACCTAAAACCAGACATAATTCATTCGATTCCATAACTAACAAAAACCAAGAAATTAAAAACAACGATATTCACAGCCTGAAAGTCATAGAATTTGTTTAAAAACATCATTGCTGTAATTACTTCATGACACAGAGTAGGACAATGATTAAAGCTTAATAATAAGTCATTTGGTTATTGATACATATACATTTATTGCTAGTGAAGAAAATTCTCGGGTACTTTTTCATCAAACTAAATACTAGATACTATTCTTAAATAAAGATATGTATAAGATAAATAAAGAGTTGCAATGCAGTGAATAAACTTATTGATCCCTTAAAGTTATTTACAGAGCATATATAATACATGGAGCTTTTATAATATTAATTGAAATATCTTGGTTTGCACATGCAGTACAAAGCAAAAGTATAGAATTAAATCTAGACCAAACCACATATGTGTCAAAACACTCAAGTTTACATTGGATAAATTCTCTCTTCTAGATACAAGATAAATTCTCTCTTCTGGAAATTGCTGAAAGAAACAATTTGCAGAACATTGTTTTTTTTATCCACCATACGTTATTACCAGCAGATAAGGGGAAATTAGGTTTTCGCA
The DNA here is from genome assembly GCA_963169105.1 of Ceriagrion tenellum. Lineage (NCBI taxonomy): Eukaryota > Metazoa > Arthropoda > Insecta > Odonata > Coenagrionidae > Ceriagrion > Ceriagrion tenellum. Next base: position 138,710,131 of record OY720639.1, on the reverse strand, counting down.
CTCATTAACATGTTCAACACTGAAGGACGCTCTGGAACATCCTGTGAGTGCCATCAATAGATGGAGGACATTTCTGGAACGTCCTGTGGGTGCTATCAGTTAAGGGAGGACATTCCTGAACATCCACAATCCAGCCATTCTTTACGGCCAGCCAGCGGACTCAAGCCACTTGGAAGGCAATTGTGGTTTCACTAGCATCATAGCTTAGGCTTCTATTTTTTATGGCGTATTTCATTCTAAAATGTGTTTTCTAGTTATATAAAGGTAATGTTTTAAACTTTTTGAATTTTAATGGCTATAATTGCTTTCTTGTAAGTGTATCTTCATCATTTTTATTATTTTTCTGTTGTGTTTGTTCATAAAATTTGATTAAGCAATAGCAATTCACCGAATTCATGATTCAGTGGCCAGTGTTAATAAAACCTTAGCCTTGAAGACCACAGGCCGTGAGTTTGAATCATGTTGAGAATATCGTCTTAATGTTACCCTTAGATGATATAGTGTGATGTAACTTTAATTGTAGCTGCATCTGAATCAATCTATACAATTTATTTAATTTTTTATTTCTGCAACTGAATATAACATGCACACTTGGAGCCATCCTTAAGGTTTTCAGCTGGATGCGCTATGGCATCTGCTCATGCAAGTATTTTTTGTCCACTTTTTTATTGAATCAATTTACACACATTTCCCTTATTGCTGGAAGAGTATACAGTAATGAATAAATATAAATAATAACATTAATATGAATCATATATAATGTATTATTAATAATAACATAATAATAAGTTTAAAAATCTATCTTTTGGTGGTTAATTGTCAGTTTCTCCCATATGTCCATCTTATTACAATGTCAGTTTAATAGTACCTATTAAAGGTGTAGCATACTGTTCTTTTTTGGGATTGGTTCAACTTGATCCAGTTCATAGATCAAAGCAGTTCAAAAGAACAGATCCAAAAGAACAGTCATTTCATTCTAAATGTGGGGTGGAGCCGGCTTTATGAGGTTGTAGTTATCAGAATAGCATATGATGATCATGAATACATTCCTAAAGTTGAGCTAAATGGAGACTTCCATCCACTCCGACTGCTTCAGGTCCTAAGTGATCACCCATAGTATGCAAATTTAACAATAATTAAATAAAAAATTTTATAACATAATTGTATTGTAAAATAGTATTTGATGAACAGCATCTCCAATTCCTTCTATAATCCATATATTCTTTATCAACCTGTCATTTTAATTGATGACTGAACTTCACAGTGGAAAGTGATTGAATAAAAATGGCTCCAAGTAAAAATGACCGGTTCAAAAGCTAACGACGTAAAATATGAGAAAAATGTCAAAACTGCCTTCTACCGCAAATCAATCAATTAAATTGTGCAGAAATGACTCTTACAGTGGTTTTATTCCATTGAAACGCCAATACGACATATTGTGTGGCTGTTAGGGCAATTAAAACTGATGCAATACCTATGCTCGAACGTTTGCGCAAACTCCAAGCAGACATCATTCCATGTAAGAATACTCAGTCTCTTGGTTCCGAGTTTCATCATCACTGCCATTCAGCAAACTTTTGAATTAAAAAGCGAAGCACCAATACATTGATAGCTTCATTTAGCGACGTATACAATGATGAATGGCTTGTCATTATTTGTTGCCCAGGTTGATTGATGATTTCAATCAATGGATAAAGCATAAGAATGCTTAAAATACCTCCAGAGTGGAATAATTAAATTTGTGCTGTCTTACTCAATATTCAATTCTTCACTTACGAACGAATTTCCCGTATCGAGCTGAAAGTTTCACTTGATTGAACGTTACGTGTCCACAGAAATGCATGTGAGTAAAACATCATAGCATTTTTATTTTCCTTTGGATCTTAACCCATCCCACATACTGGTGAAGAGTTCATGGATAATTTCCGATCAGAACTGCAACAAGCTAACATACCTATTCAAGTTTTTCCGAATGCTACCTTAGCTGGATGCCCTGCTGTTCGACAAAATTTCACGAGAAGCTCTGCAGTTGAACTCCATTGAACATGATGTTCATTGCCTCTTTTTGAGCATTGTATCTTAGCTGAACTCTATTGAGCATGCGGCTCTTTCTGAACAGCGTGCTGTAGCTGAACTCTATTGAGCATGCTGATCTTTCTGAACATTGTACCACAGCTGAACTCTATTGAGCATGCTGTTGTTTCTGAACAGTGTTCCATAGCTGAACTCTACTGAGCATGCTGTTCAGGTTCTTTCTTGGAGCTCAAGCCCAGCCATCCACTAGGGGTGTTATCTAATGGTTGGGTGGATTGTGGCTCCCCTAAATGGCGCACCTCTAGTCTTGCCATCTGGTTGTACTCAAAGGAACTTGATGAACACAACACATGGCCCTCTGCTGTACATACAATTCCTTCATACAATGTAGCACTTGGCTCTAAATTTAAATTACTCTGCGGAACAGGTAGTATGTCTGAACCGTTTTACTGATCAGTTCATTTCTCGGAACAGTTCCATTTGAACTGCTCAGTTCATTTTGTCCCTTTGTTCATCTCTAGTACCTATTATCATTTAGAAGCTTTCCAAGTGGCATTTTCATTTTGTATATATAATGTAGATGTCACTGTTAAATGGTCACAGTTTTTCTAGGAAGAGGCACATTTTTCTCAGACACTTAATTTCACAGCAGTAGGTATTATCTCCTTCAAAATGGGTTTATGACCATTTGAGAAACCCAGGAGAGAGAGAGAGTCATCAGAGTGTTGTCTCCATGGTTTACATTGCATTTTGCTGTCCTCTTATACAAGAATGTACCTTGGTGTATGGAGGCAACTCTGGTTCAAGTGTTCCTGTTGTGTGTGCTTTTTCAAGATAGGGGAATTGAAGATTTTAGGGAGTTTTCTAGGCAACTATTATGACCCCTTATTTTAGCCCAGGGGGAGAAGTAATAATTGTTTCCCCTAATCGCCTTGGAGACTAGATTATTTTTTCCAAAGTGTATGTCAGTGCTCGAAGCCTACCAACTCATTTCTTTGAACACTATTGGTTTCCTCTGCAAATATTTAATTTTGGAATCTATCACGACAGAATTTGAAGAGCTACTGGTTGTTTCTCCACATAATGCTTCTTAGAATACAGGGTGGATACCACAAAAAAATTAAATGTTAAATAGTAAAATTAAATGTTTTTGTCAACCTATTGGTTCATATTTATATGTATTACATGTAGAAGCACAACCAGGATTTTTTTAAGATGAGGAACTATACAAACTGTTGCATTAAGTGCTTATTAATGTTTATTTCTTATTCTTATTTGGAATAACAACGCAATATTCTGGGGTACGTAGGGTTTTAACTTTTTTGAAAAAAAGAGTGAAGTTTGAATTATTTACTAATACTTTCATTGGCAATTTTGTTATTCATCAGAAAATTTGATAATTCCATTTAAAGAACCCCTTAGTTGTGCACCTCTGATAGTACAAGCGCTTTAATTGTTGTGCACGCCAGATTAGCCCTAGCTCATTAGAATCAACACACAAAAGAATCAACCATAGTGATGGAGAGAGTAAGGTTTTCTGAAACAAAAAAATTATTTCTTTCATTATAAGTTACCAAAGTATCAAAAACAGGGAAAACCCTTACCAGAGAAAAGGAATATTTTACAGCCAACCTTATTTCCTCTCTTTGTTTTATTTTTTTTAAATTTTCATATCACTGTGGCACTGCCAATGTAGATAATTTGAGAAACATGTCCTTCCTCAGATGGTTCCTAAGTATTATTTGTTACTTGTTTGCCCATTTATCAGGGTGCACTTTGAAAACTTCAACTTCACTTTAATATGCATGAACGTATCTCTGGGTTCAACACTTCTCTCCTCAATAGTTGATGCCCTATAACAGGTGATAAGAAATTTCATAAATGTGTCCGAATGCAAATCTATTCCAATATTATTTTTCCCAAAACTGTTCATCACTCTGTAACCTCTGGTCTTACAAGGCAGACGCCATTCATGCTCCACTTTGGTAGCATTCCCCAATGCACTTTCACCCTTCATTTCCTCCTTCAACCCTCTCTAAGGGAACCCCACCCCCTATCTCTGTGCAAGCCATTCACAGATGCCAGCAGTTCATCCACACCCAGCCTTCCTTAAGGCAATCCCTAGTGATTCAGCCATGGCAAAGGCAGCCCAAAGGACTTTCCTAAGCTAACCTCACCTCTCGCTTCACTCTTCATAGAGACTCAACATTCACCCCCACCATCCGCCAACTTTCTCTGCGACCAGGGCGTGTTCAATGCACTGAGCCCTTACCCTTATCCCCATGGGGAGTCTCACACATCTGCTGGCATCCTTAATCCCTTTGAACCCAACTTCTCTCTTCCACTTCAATCTCCTGTCTCCCACTTATCCTTTCAACCCCAAAATACTTCTCCAACCATCTTTACTGATCTATCCATGGATCTGACGATTTATTCCTCTGAGACAAATTTCCTGCAGTGCAATTGCATCTCAATATCTTCATAACTGTAGTAAACGACAAAATTGGTGTCTGTGTATGCGTATGTATGTGGATACACAAGTGGGATAAAAAAATTAGGCATCCAAATGTTTCATCTTTTATTGGTCAACAGTTACTTCCCCTCCAGATAACCCCATCCCAAAAGTCATCTCTATGGTTTTCACCACTCCATCATCAAACCACTATTACAACTGGCTCATTCCACCATTTCCTCCATCCTCCTTCCCCTACCTCCCCCATTCCATCCTCCAGAAATCCAGGCTTGTCAAGACATTTTTCAGAGCAATATGAAATAGATGACACAAGGTGCAAAGGGAAACATTGAAAGTGCCAGGAGTGCTCCAAGCGATAGATTAGGGCAGACACTACCGCAAATTGTCTGGCTCATGATAAAAACCAGTCATTAACATTTTCCCTTACGTTGAAAATTATTGCAGGAACATCGAATGCTGAAATTATGTAAATATTGCAAATAGTTTAAAAAATCTATGCCAGGAGGGGTATTTTAATGTTTTTGAGTGAAAATAAGTTTAATAAATGCCTGCAGGAATTTTTTACATTTGTGCAAATGACTTACTGTAGTAATTCTCAATTAAGACGCAAATTATACATTTCTTGAACTCTAATGTATTATTCAGCAATTTTTCCGACCATACTACAGAGTGAGAAGGCATTTGTACTTTTCGCATAGGACAATTTTTCATTTGAAAATTTCAAAATAATCAATTTCTACATTATTTTAATAAGCATTAGCGTATTATTTTGTGAAAGAGAGGATTAAATGCGTGCAATGCGTAATAAGAGTTTTCAAATTGGATGAACTCTCGAAATTATGTGCTAAACGGCAAAGATGGCTGGATATTCAATAATACGAATGTCGACGACGGGGAATTCCCCGAGAATGCGTGCAACCCGCACTTCAGTCTTGCCGTTGGCGCGGGACGTTACGGAACGTCAAAAGATAAACAGTTATTACGAAACAAAATAGGCTTCAAAAATTGAAATTTGTTGTCACATGTGTCTTCATTCATCGTGTTGAATGTAAATACGCAAAAAATTACTGCACGTCGTCACCGGGAAAGATACACATTTAATCCCTTGGCTTTGAAACGATTAAACCAATTTAAAATTATAAAAAATCAGATTCCGGATATAAATCAAATACCGATTGCATCCGGGATGGCGGAGCAACGATTATTCAGAAAATCAATGAGGAACGACAAAACGTGAGCTGCAAATGACGCCTCTAGATTGCGCACGGTTGTGGAATGTGGGTTGCATATCTTCACGGGGCGTTCCACCGGCCGCATTCGTGAGTCGAGCGACAACTGAAATTATACATGCAAGCCACTCGGTGTAGTGGCGCTTCGTAAAATATTCTTATCACTGAAAGATAAGAGGGAATCGGTCCAGAATAAATACCCACACGATTGTTTCATGCAAGTGGAAGACTTAAGGTTTAATCACGTTCTGATCGCTGAGAGGTCCACTAAGTGTGTAAGTATGTAAAAAAAACTTGGGCATGCATGCACTGAGCAGTTATTTTATTCACTAAAAACTCTTGCGAAACAAAGAGTATAGATTAAAAATTTTATGGCATGAAAGCAAACTTTTATCCCATATAATGGCTAGGTTTTCAATATTGGATCTCATTTGGAGTTTCCATCGTACTTCGAATACATAGTAATGACCTCAGCACACAAAAAAGTATATTTTAGAGGTAACAAATAAGGCAGCTATCCATATTAACCAGGAAGCTATCATGCATCCTCTAAAGACTTTTTAGCCTTCTAACATTTTTTCGCAGGGGCAGTGGAACCCGGAGATAGACAGCATAGGAATATTGTTCGCTTATTCCATCCCAAGCACGCGAGTCTTATCTATAAGAAATCATTTTCAAAAACCCATCCCGATCGCATGCTTCGCAAACAGATTACATCGCGCCGCTATTTATCGCTATCTTATCAAATTCCATGAGGAAAAAATAACGTGGAACAAAATAAAACTCGCCTCAAATAATTCTCCGACCTTTAAAAATTCAATTCGAGAGTACCCACATTCCAACCCAGTATACATTGATAGAATTTTTTATCCAGATTCTTCGTCCACCGGAAACTTATCCGCAAGCTAGCGGTAAGCTTTCCTATTGAGATAGTCTAACATTTCCGATAAGATATATTGTTTCCCGGATTGTGTCTTCTTTTTTGGTCACGATCCAATCTTCTTAGATATTTTCCTTTACATTCCAATCATTTGTTCATTCATGGCAACGGCGCCATCTGACTGTAAAAAAAGCACGATACCTGAGTTTGAGATGCTCTATCGTCCAAACGAGGAAACCGATTTCAATGCAGTAAAATTCATAAGACAGCTTGTTCATTTCTACGTCGGATGATTCACTTTAAAAATCCTCCGCCCGTTAGTATTTCCTCTACTTATTTCTTCTCGAAAAATTACCAGTTTTTTGCGCGTAAAATCCAGTTGTCCAAATATGAGCGCTTGGGGTACTCATAAATTTTCTTTCCAATAACTTGCAATTTTGATATAAGAAATCAAAATCTATTTCTAACTATTTGCAGAAAACAAATTGTTTATATCTCTAAAATTAAACATGTTATTGTAGACAACGCAAACCTTTGCTAACTTCGAAGTACATCATCCAACGTAGAAATGAACAAGCTGTCTTATGAATTTTACTGCATTGAAATCGGTTTCCTCGTTTGGACGATGGAGCATCTCAAACTCGGGTATCTTGCTTTTTTACAGACAGTAATACTGCGGATTCATTAATTCAAGATCTTGCATTTCTGAGCATTAATTTTTATTTGAAAACTATAAAAGTGTTTTTCTCAAAACATGAATCCCCTCAATTTTGCTCATTTTTCAATGTTTTGTAACTAAAAACATCGGACATGCAAATTTTAAAACAACTGCTATGTTAATTTTTGTTTAAAGGAATAATTAATTTTTATGCGTCCTCATTTTCGCTTTTTACGTCCATGTTTTGCGGAATTCTAGGCCTTAGGCCTACGACGATGTTTTCATATCGGCGAGCGATCCAATACCATTTATGAATCGTTTACATTAAGTGGGCCGATTTAGAGCCAAAACCCAAGAATTATGACGTATCAAGTCGCAACAATGCTGCTTTGGCGATGTATCCAAGTCGAAGATTTCCCAAATTTCTTCTCGCGCATTGGACGCTGGACCTCATGAAGATTCGACATCGTCTAGTTTAACCTTGACGCTTTACATTACTCACATCAATAGAATGTACTAATTTATCTCATCACACCCGGTCGATTTTTGCATCTTGATTAGTTCATCGGTGAAAAAAAAGTTAAAATTAAGTCCTCTCGAGGAGGTGAATAATGATGTCCTTTTAAGAATGCGGCACCGTAACATCATTAGAGTTTAATGTTGAATTCATTTTGACTGGCTTCAGTGGTAGTAAAGATATGGTATTAAAAATTTCGATATGGCCTTTTAAATACTTCTTTGGAATAAAAATAAACATGGAAGGATTTATTCACAAATCAAATTCTAAATTAGTGACTCAACGGCGTTATCTTCCTCACGTGCCTACCTCATAGGAATGGACACACTGTGGCTTACAATTAACTGCCAATGGAATAAAGGCCCAGATTCATAAGTAACAGAAAAATGAGTAGGTGTCCGACATAATCAATGTTTTAAAAATTTATTTTTGTTTTATAGTTAACACATTTATTTTTACTTCTAGTTCGCATTTTTTTGCTTCGATGAAATAGCGCGCAAAACCTCCAAGTGCAAGACATCCAGTACTACTTGCTTAGAAGCGTAAAAATATTCATACAAGAGTGCATAGTCTGCATTAATCTGCCGGAGTCCACTGTATCTCTGCGAGTATCATGAATGACTTCCACTGCTCACAAACTCGAACGAAGCATAGTTCGCGAGCCTTTTGGAAGGAAATCTTCGACCAAAAGCCGTCTCTTCAGGTTCAGAAACTTCAGAAACTTTAGGATTCAGAAACTCTTCAGAAACTTTAGGACTGAAATAACGCTAGTTCCAGAAATAATACTTTTTTGCAAAGTCATATTCATCTCGCCTCCAAAAAACTGAAAAATCAAGTTTAATCAAGAATAATGCGGACGCATACTGTGATCGTGCCTGACTATCGCCCACGTATTACGGAGGCCAAAAGTCGAAAAATTTTGTAAGATCTACCTTTTCATATGATCAGGCATATATACGTATTTCTGAAAGTGTACAAAGGAAGTCTCTAATATAGGTTTTCTACGACCCAGAACACATATAATCTTGACAGGATATTCCCCGGGAAACGATCCCGAATCACTACTTTAGAACGCCCTTATTTTGATTACTGCTTCATCAGAGAGCGTTTTACCTTTTATTCGAGTTAAGGTAGTCCGAGCGAGATACTTACCTAGTCATAATAGAGACCATATTCGAATCATACGTTCTAATTTCACCAGCTGTAGGACAAATCAATTGAATATTGCATTATTAATGGTGCAATAATATAGTTTTACATGACAGAAATTGTAAGTAATCAAATGAAAATATCTGAATAAGTCTTTAACTTGACTCATTACGCTGTTATTATTTTTACGACATCTAAGTTTTAGAAACTCCTCATTTCGCAAATAATGTCTCTCTGGAGTGCATGCACGTACCATTTCCAATGTAAAAGGGCTGGTATATTTTGGGCAAATATCTCGTCAAGTAATGTGGTTAGGGGTTGAATTTTTTGTGTCATTAGAAGGGTGAGATATTCTTCTTTAAAATGATTCCAAATTCATTGATTTATAGGTAAAATGACATTTCGCTCAAACTACCTTAAGTGGAACAAAGGTACAAAGGTAACAAAGATCTTGGTTTTCCTCGAAAAACAGGCAGATACAGCACTAAACGGATTTTAGCAGTACTACATGATTTTAAATCAATTTCCTGAACTTCTTAGCCACACCTTGAAACGAATTCTAACTTTTCCATAAACATTTCAAACCCTCTTATTTCATTTCTTAAGCTTTGATCACAATTGAAAGTGGTCGTAAACTTGGTGTAACAGGAAGAACTTTACATATATTCCGAGAAATGAGGTAAAATTACAGGGACGTGCATAAATTTAATTACTGGGCATAATCACTCAGCTTTTCAAACTCAGTGGTAAATATTCGATTCACATAGAGTTTCATATTTATGTCCAGAACTGAGTACTTTGAGAGTATGTTCTTACGCTCGACACAGGCACTTCCACTGTTACAGTCGTACAGACAAGACGGTATATCTTGACCTACTAGTAGATGCTTTACGGGAAAAACTTCACCCGTGGGTGGGCTGTAACATTGCTTTTAAACCATTTAGGATACATATTTAACACTGAACATTAATGTTCATCCTTCCTTACATTAAGAAGGATATTTCTGCGATTAATGTGCAATATTGAAATCACTGAACGTAAGCATTTAGAGCGCTCCGTTTAGAACGTAAGAATCCGACAGAAAATTCAGATGTGCAGCAGCTTATGTCCGGCAGACCGCGTATTGGACGCCGAACTTTAGTCATATACCGGACCGATCTGAATATTCTAAGGGTGCTTTCGATTTGCGGCTATAGCCGGCGATAGACGGCGATCGCCACGCCGCGGTGCTTTCGATTTAGCGGAATAGCCGTCTATCGGTGGCTCTCCGCTCTGAGGAGAGCCGAACAAAGCAAGATCGATTTGCGCAACTGCCGTCTATCGCCGGCGATCGCCGTTCTAAATCGAAAGCACCCTAAGCAGGCCGACTCTGGTTAACCAACAGGAAATGGATTGAAATATCAATTTGAATCGGTTCATATCGATTTGAAATCTCAGACTGGCAGAGAGAGCGGGCCGAGTTAGCCCGCTTCTCATATCGATCCCACTCGCCCGTTGTGTTTACCATACCGAGCTGAACCGGCAAAATCGATCTGAGTTCGATTGGTAAACGTAATGATAGGGCACAGAGGGAACTTTTTTTCCTGCATTAAGGTTAAGGGTTTTTATGAAAGTTTAAGGTCTTGTCAATGCAAAATAACTCGCTGTCGAGAGCAAGTATTTTTAAACTGCTCTTCAGGATGTTTTTTTACTATTTACTAAAGGAGGACACGCAACTGTTGAGACTCAGAATTGATGAGATTTCGTGAGCCGCTAAATCATCAATAATACATCAAAAGCGTGAACACAAATTTTGGGATTCGTCGACATGGGGACATCGCTACAACAGTATTGTTGCGATTTGGTATACTTCAAATTCTAGGGGTTTTAATCTCAAAATCAGCTCCCTGAATGTAAATTAAGCGTGCGTGGTTTGGATCGCACGCCGATGGAAAAATATCGTTCCCCCAGCCTTGAATGTCGCAAAACTTGAACGTAAAAAACAAACATGACGGCACATAAAATAATTTTTTACAATACAAAAATTACGGTTGCATTTTCTTAAATTTGCATAGCCAAGGTATTTGGCCACAAAATATAAAAAATTATCAAAATGGAGGCGGTAGGTATATGTTTTGAGAAACCGCATTTGAAGTTTTCGAAATTAAAAATTGATGCTCAAAAATACTAAATCTTGAATTAATGACGTCACGTTGCTATGCGCAGTAGATTTCCTAGTCAAAAGGGCATTTTTGCTCTTACACAAGTATATCATGTCCGGAGATATTGGAGAAACCAAACACAAGTTTACGAAAAGCTCAATTTTTCATACTCCCGTAACTAGGCAACAGATGTATATTACGTAAAACAACTCGGCATGATCAACAATGCCGTAAAATTCGGTCTAAATTGAAGAAGCCAAGGGTACTCAGCGTCTGAATTGACGTGGATTGACCGCTCGTGTAAACAGGTCTATATACTCGACTAGTGCATTACATATTATAAATACCTATGTTAACTTTTGCAATCCACAGTGGTCGAAAAAGAGCACAATCCGGATTTCATTGCCATTGCACCATCATCACGTGCTTAGTGATCAAGTTAACAGTTTTATAATATAAATAAAATTCCACCAAGTTACGCCGAATCGTTTTTCCATTCATCTACCAGTGCACATTACAAAGTAAAAATTGTAGCCAAATTATAAGATGGGGAAATAATGCCAACCACGATTGACAAATGGGTAAATCATTATTGATGTGAACAAGATACAGGCAAGGAGGAAAAAAAATGCATGAGAGGCAAAGCATCTGATACGCTTATATAACTATCACGTCGGGGACGACCGTCTACTTCACACGACGTCCTTCCCTGTCCACATACTGTCAGAGGCATCTTCGCTGCAGCTTGCGACACCATCGTCATCAATCGTCCCAAGCCCAAATTCAACGGCCATTTGTGCTCCAAATCTCAGTGAACATAACACAATAGATTATTTAAATGTTAACGGGAGCACAACTTATTTTACGTCAATTCATTAGCGAAACGCGTACTTCCTATTCAGTCCAGAACACGGAGATAAAAATGATATTACCTAGTAACAAAAATGAGCAATTCCATGATAGTCAGTTATATTTATTATTATTATTAATAATCTCTGATTCATTGCATTATGAACTGTACAGTGTTGGAACAGACGTCCATCCCATCTCCCGTTTACCATTGCATTTTTTGGATTTCTTTGGGAACCAGAGAATAATCCCTAAACCCAGACATTTATTTCTCTCGATAAAATATATTCCGCCTTTGCAATAACTTCACGTTCCAACAGTTGTGGCCACAATATTAAGGACTTTAATGGCAGACACACAGTCCAATGTGTTATTGATTTGCTATACCTCATCCGGTTCCCTTACCAGCTCATGGCAGCCGATGCTCATGGGTTTTCACTTACTTCAAAGGTACTACTGTTTGATAAACGGAGATATGTTAGTAACACAGTATAACACAGAAGCTAATCATTTCCAAAATAACCGAATACAGGTAGTAATTGGCCACACGATATCTTTTATTTAAGGTAGTCCGAGCGAGATAGTTCCCTAGTCATAATAGAGACCATATTCGAATTATACGTTTTAATTTCACCAGCTGTAAGACAAATCAAATAAATATTGCATTAATAATGGTGCAATAATATAGTTTTAAATGACAGAAATTGTAAATGAAAATATCTAAATAAGTCTTTAACTTCACTCTTTTCTTCGCGCGGTGCGTTTGAAACTCCTTCGAAACGGAAGGTTTTTTATGATACCAAAAAATCTACTGCGGTGACAATATGATTAATTTTCAAAAATAGTTGAGAAAACATACAAACTACACGCTGTTAGTTTTTTTACGACATATAAGTGTCAGAAATACCTCATTTTGTAAATAATTCCTCTCTGGAGTGCATACACTTGTCATTTCCCATGTAAAAGGGCTGGTATATTTTGGCAAATATCTCCGAAAGTAATGTGGTAAGGGGTTGAATTTTGGGTGTCATTAGAAGGATGAGATATTTTTCTTTAAAATGAGACCGAATTCATTGATTTCTAAGTAGAATGATATTTCGCTCGGACTACCTTAAATGAAAATAACTTAGCTAGGCTCGACTATGAAAAAAAGAATCTTTTTGTGCCACTGCGCCGCTTTCCGAGTGGGAGAACGGAGGCAAGATTCTGGGGTCGAGTAAAATCTTTTTTTTTTTCCCTTCCCGCCACTTATGCAACGCTCGGCTGATTTCGGAGCCGATGTCTCCAGTGAAATTAGTAATGTTTGTTCTTCCTTATCTCGAATGTTTCGCCAATCGTCACAGGCGTCTATTGGGCGACCTCGGTGATAGCTCAATTTCTTTCGAGCTCCACCTAGGGTGTCCTAAAATGCCGAGCTCCGCTGCTTCCGTCTCAATGACGTGTCTCACAAATTCGAATGACGGTCGAATGGCCCCATTCCGAACGGTCGTTTTTCGGGCAGTCATGCGCGTCCTTCTTCCACTCGCACAAGACCATGGATACTAAGGCCATTTTCAAACCTGGCAAACGCATAGTTAACTGCCAATCAAGTAACCTTGATCTCTAGGCGGACGGAGTGAAATCCTTATCTTACACTTCCGTAGCCGTTCTACGATGGAAGAGACATAAAGCGGCCATCATCTCGTAATACATACGAAAAGCGTCATCCGTGTTCATTATGTTGGTGGGTGATTGCAGTCTTGAACTTCTTGAAGATGCTTCCCAATCTTATGCGACAATTTAGAAAGCAATATTATTTTTAACTTTTCCCGCGGACTACAACCTTGACGTGGTGGAAGGGTTAGCGCGTTCCAATAGCCCCTAGAGCTGGACTGGCGGGATCAATTTATATTGCTCTCGGTAGGGCCACCCTTGCCAGATAGGTCGAAGGGTAGGAACCAGACGGAAGGTACTCCAGTGATGGTGTCACGCGAAAAACACTGTTGGGAAGTGTAGGTGGAAATCCCTCCCATCTATTTTACTACCTTGAAAAATGAATGGCAAATGAATCCTGGCAACTACGGGACGCCGCCCACTGTCGCGGGTGCCGGGCCCGGCAGCGGGGGACGCAAGGGCCCCGAGGTCGTCATCTCACGAAATCCTTGCACAAGAGAGCAATCAAAGGATACAAGGACCAAGAAAGATAAGAAGAAAAAGAAGAGAAGGAAAGCACCTATAAAAATAGGGACTTCGAACGTTAGGACCATGATGAGGGCAGGATAGCTGGAAAATACAAAACGGTAAATGGATAGAGGGAACGTGGATGCCTTGGGGCTGTGGTAGGTGAGATGGAAGGACAGCGGGGACTTCTGGAGTGATAGTTCCGGAGTGGCGGATTGACGTCAATGGGCCACCGCCTTCCCGCGGTGCTCGTATCTGTTGGGTTACCCAAACAACGTGAGATGAGTCCCCGTCAGTCTCGCTTTTGCAAAAACTTACCGCACATCTAATGAAAACCGGAGGAGCCCGTGGCCCAAAAAATTGGGATTAGGTATCCCCCGACTCCATTTTACGGGTAGACGCCGTGCGGTCTGCCGGAGTACGTCATCAAATCAGGGACCACATGGAAGTCCCTGATCTGATGACAGACATGGAGGGTCAATTCGGACCACTTCTGTTCGAAGCGTGGGTACATCCGTCATCTCAATACTCCTCGCCTACCCATTACAGAGAAGGTACACATGGAAAATGCCGGGAGATACTGGGAGATGACAAATTGACTACATCATTGTTAGGCAAAGATTCTGGAACAGTGTGAAGAACTCGCGGAGCTATCCGGGGGCTGATGCAGACTCTGATCAAAATTTAGTAATGATGAATTGTGAGGTTAGATAAAAAAAGCTGATTAAGAGTAGGAGGATGAAGAGGTGGAACTTGGAAGCGTTGAAATGGGAAAGAAGGAGGGAATACCATGAGATAGTGGAAAGGAACATAGGCGAAGCCAAGGAAATACATGGGTACAACCGAGGAAAAATGGGAGAATATTAAGACAGGCATTGTAAGAGCAGCTGAGAAAACAAGAGCTACAGCGAAAATGAGGAGGGTAAAGAAGCAGTTGATTAAGCCTGAATCACACGATCATTTTTTCCGTCCCTTTTAAGGGATAGCTCCAATGATAGCTCAAATGATCGCTCGAAAATGATCGTGTGACGCGAACAAAGTCAGGGATGGCTCCAGCGATAGGGATCCCTATCGCTTTTCCCACCACTGGGCACGTCCCTTTTACCGTCCCTGGGGGCATCGCTGGCTCCACCATTTAGCCAATCAGAGCGCTCAGCCGCAAAGAGCGACTCTAACGCCACGTTCGGCTTTCAATGGAATGAGAGTAGTAAACGTAGTAAACATATAGAAATTATGCGAAAAGGGACGGAAAAAATGATGGAAAAAGGGACGGCCAAAATGACCGTGAGATTCAGAAAATGATAGCTCGAGCTATCATTGTCATGGTCCCTGAAAAGCTATCATTGGAGCTATCACTCAGAGGGACGGAAAAATGATCGTGTGATTCAGGCTTAATGGAAGAAATGATTAGGAAAATGGAGGAGAGAAGGAATTGGAAAAACGTCGACACCGACATAGGTGAGGCGAAGTACACGGTGCTAAATAATCAACTGCGGCGAATAACCAATCGGGCGAAGGAAAATTGGAGGAAAAGACAATGCGAGGAATTGGAGAAACTGCAAAAAGAAGGGGAAGTGGGTGCGTTATACGCTAGGGAAAAACTGCTATCTGGATACCTCCAGATAGCAGTAGAGGTAGGCGATCCAGATAGCAGCAGAGAGTTATCCAGATAGCAGCAGATAGCAGTAGAGAGGTAGGCGATCCAGATAGCAGCAGAGGTAGGCGAGGGCAAAGAGTGTCAAAGATTAACGACAAGAGAGGTAGAATATTGATTGAGCAGGAAGATATTTTTAAAAAGACGTGAATATGTGGAGGAGCTTATATGACAGCGATAGTAGACCAACTAATTTTGATTTAGAGGATGAGGAAAGCCTAGACGAAGATGGCCTCAGGCCAAAGAATCTCGACAGTGAAATAGAGAAAACATTGAAAGAGATGAAGACAAGAAAATCTGTAGGAGTAGAAAACATACCTCCGGAGCTGCTAAAGAGTTTAGGAAATAAAGGTAGGCAAGCTTTTTTCGAACTTATACGTAGGATCTACAAGGAAGGAGTATGGCCAGAGGACATTGTGAAAACAGTCCTGATTACTATCCCGAAAAAGAAGAATGCATCAGAATGCGAGAACTATAGAACAATTAGTTTAATTTCACACGCAGCCAAAGTTTTACTCCGAATAATCAATAGAAGGTTGGAGAGTAAGGCCAAAAACTACTTGAGCGATGACCAGTATGGGTTCCGGAATGGAAGGTCAACTCGGGATGCGATTGCGGTGATGAGGACACTTATAGAAAGAAATATAGAGTATAATCAGGACGTTTTTGCTAGCTTTATTGATTTTGAAAAAGCTTTCGACCGAGTAAATTGGAATAAACTAACGGAAATACTCGGGAAAATGGGAATAGATTGGTGAGAGAGGAGACTAATCCGAAACTTATATATGAAGCTAAGGGCGCATTTGAGGGTGACTAATGGTGAATCAGGGTGGGCAAGTATAGGTCGTGGGGTAAGGCAAGGGTGCCCGTTGTTGCCACGGCTTTTCAATGCTGAGGAAATGGTAATACAGGCATGGGAAGAACTTGAGGTTGGAGTCAAAGTGGGAGGGTATCTTATAAAATCGGTTAGATTCGCGGAGGATCAGGCATTGGTTAGTGGATCTTCGAAGGGACTACAAGCTTTGGTAGATGCTTTAGAGATTCAGTGCAGGATATTCGGAATGAAGACAAATCATAAGAAAACAAAAGTAATGAGACTATCAAGGACAAAGAAAGTTAGACTTGTGATTAAAGTTGCAGGACACAAACTCGAGCAAGTAGAGCTATTTAATTACTTAGGTAGTACGCTAGAAGAAAACGGACATAGTAGCCAAGACATACAGAAGAGAATAGCGCTGGCTAAGGAGGCATTTAGTAATAGAAGGGAGCTGATGACGGGGACATTGGGTAAGGATGTGAAGAGGCTGGTGAAGAGCTTGATATGGAGCGTAGCGTTGTATGGGACAAAAACGTGGACCCTCAGAAAGGAGGACGAGAATAGGCTGCAGGCATTTGAGATGTGGGTATGGAGAAGGATGGAGAAGGTTAGGTGGACGGAAAGGAAGACTAATGAGGAAGTGCTTGAGATGGTGGGTGAGGAAGGAAAATTTCTGAATGAAATCTGGGGCAGGCACAGGGATGTTAAACGAAACCGGAACCAAGCTTACAGTTTCGTTCCGGAGCGAAACTATAGGCTTTATTTTTGATTATAGTTTCGGTTCAGAATGAGACTTTAAGTACGGCTTGACTTTAGTTTCTTTAACGAAACGAAAGTAGAATTTTGAATGAAATATAAAGTTCCGGAACCGTTCCTTTTATAAATAGTTTCAGTTCACGTGAAGTGGCAGATTGACTTTCAGTTCACACTCATGGGTCCGGGCCCAATCAGGGCTTATCTCATGGAATTGTCATCGTTACTAGCACAGCAACGGAGTAAACAATGGGGATCCTTGTAGTAAACCTACAAAGTAGGCATGGAAACAGCGCAACAATTGAACATCCGGAGTATCATAACAGCGAACATCTTACGCGTCTCATCAACAGATTACTTACTAACCTCAGCATCAGGAGCATGTAACAACTAGAAACTATGTAAAATATAATAACTTCAGAGATGGTGACTAGTGTAATATTTGAAATTGAAACTTTTGGGAATCTTCATAATCAGAGAAAGATGGGATATTTTAAAATAATTTCTTTTAACTGAAAATTACTAATTCTATTAATAATATCACGATTTCAGGATATCCATCAATCATATATCTACCATGTTTCGTAATTTGTCTATCATGTAATTCAAATGTGAAAACGTGTGCTCTTCGCCTACTTGTGTCAGGCAGACTTGGAAAATTTTACGATTATTCTCCCATATTCATATGAATACTGTTTGAAAATTATTTTGCTAAGAAACTCCTACTTAATATGAGTGAAAAGAGATTTAACCCAGATAATGTTTTACTGTAGCGTCTCAAAGTTTTTAACATAGGAGTGTCAATTCTTCGCATACCCTAACCCTCTCCACCATCCCTCCTACTCCATGTTAGTGGGGGGAGGGAAAGTGGGGTCCCTTTCTCACCCCTTTCCCCCCCACCGGCTGGGATTCCTTGGCAGCGGTATGGCGGTCAGTCTTGTTGGGTTATAAACCGACAGAGTAAGGGTAAGAAGGGTGGTATGGCAGAAGGGTTGTAAAACAAGATGGGAGAAAAGTGGTCACGATGCTGATACAAAAAAGTTTGAGGACACAATGGTGACTACTGGTGTAGAGGGATGGAGGTCTCTTCCAAAGAAGGGAGGGAGACGGAAAAAACCCTGACCCTTTGTAAATTGTTAACCCTTTGAGTGCGACATGACGTGATATCACGCCATGATTGTCTTTCTGCTGGTACTGATGACGTTATATCACGTCAAGGGTACCGTGAGCGTTACAGCTATCGCTAGAAAACTTTCACTGGGCCCCCTAATGAAAGTGGGAACACTCACAATACCCATGACGTGACATAACGTCTTCATTACCGGCTTAAAGACAATCATGACGTGATATCACGTCATGCCGCACTCAAAGGGTTAATCCGATATGCAGCAACCAAGGAGGAGGACAAGGAAGCCCAATAAATTCCAGACCGGGCTCTCTAACAGTAAAGGGAAAACTAAATTTCCCACATTGTTCTCTCTTTGTCTTTTGCTTTCCTTGAAGTCTTTTACAAATATTCCGTCCCCATGTAGGTACTTAGAGGACGATAACCTCTGTATTTCCCCTGGTGATCTTTGGGTGCGTCTTGACAGTGGGAGAGGGGGAGCAGTGGCTGAAGGTAGCGCCGCATTCTTACCGGACACATGCTGAGACACACAGTATGTTAGCATGGAAAAGACGAAACTTACGCTCTGTCTAGAAGTGCACGACCCAAGAGTGAAACAAATGGAAAGCAACAACACCATTGTGTTACGTAGTGAGCAGCGCAATAAAGCGAATGGAAAGCGCCCATAACCACTCAAATGATGCACAACGAATAAATCAACTATGGAACCTCTGCTATCTACCAATAATTCCCTTGCTCTGGCTCCCTTGTGGCGATTGGCCGTGTTAGCCGTTGATAGGTTAGCCACAAATAATGGGAAACGCTAAAATACTTCACCGAAGAACATAGCTGTAATAGCAATTTTCCCTTATGGCTGGTCTCAAAGTTAACTTCTGACACAGTAAAATTGGATCCAGCTATGTTGAAAGTGGTGGCCCAAGGGACCAATACTGACTTAGGCAAGGCAACTCAGAACCTTCAAGGGCCTTAGAGGTCATTTTCACATACCCATATATTTCACCAAACAGGTAATGTGAAGATGATAACTACCCCAATCATTAGGCCAATAACCGTTTACTAGGCAAGAAGATTTATATATAACTTGAAAAGAAAAAAATTTCTTTAAGCATCCAATTAAATCCTTATCCCTTACATCTTCACATGGCCGGTGTCATTACACCCCCTGCCACACGACAGAACCAGTTAAAACTAAAGCGAATTATTTCCTAGATAACAGATCTTTCTGGAAAATTCAGTGCACAAAGCTTAAGGGAGAGGTATTCCATTAATCCTGACTTAGCTCGTGTCAGACAGTGGTCAAGCATTCTCAAAAGGAGCAATTATGATAGTTGAATTATGACTGAAAAAAGTGCCAAAATAAATTTAGGACAGAGTGAGTCTCCAAGATTATTTGAAACCTCTCCAAAAGAATGTTGGCAACTAAGTGAAGAGGAAGCCATCTCATGATACAAATAATGCTCCAAACGAGTGATAGCAACAGAATGTAGCAGCCCATCTCAGAGTATCAGCAAGGAGGGTATGCCCTTGATATAGTAAAAATTAACAGGCATTAAAATGAAAATTTAAAAACAAATGTCAATATGAAAATCTATTTTCCCTAGCTTCAACTATAATGCCAAAAATAATTTGGAATAGTAATACATAAAAGAGGGGAGCATCATTGGTTTGGCAATGCTGAGAGAATGGCAGCCAGTTGAAAAGTGAAACGTTTAAAATAGAGAAGTGTATGGTGCCAAAGGTATAAGAAGTCCGGGATGTATATTCAGAGGAAGCCATACAATATGAAAATGGAGGAAGATAGGCTCTATCACAAGGAGGGTTATTAGGAGTCCTTAAGGACAAGACAGGTGTATGAAGCAAGGTTTGACTGTCATAGAAGTGATGAAAGACTTCAATGAGAAAGGAGTATTGAGAAAGTATTAACCAGAGCCATTTTCTCGGCTTAACTTTTGAAAGGAGTTATTATACAAGAAACATTCTACTTAATGTAGAACGTTTGGAAAAATGATTCACTCTCCTAGGATCTTTTCTCAGTAACTACATGAGATCAGCAGACCCATGCCATAGTCAAAACTAGATTTGCTTAGACTGAGCCCACACATGCTCATGATGGGTATGATATATATTTCAGGGAGATTCCATAGGTTGTGATACGTGACATGAATCATAAAAAACCCAAATGCACTTGAATTTGAATAGCCACCATGATGCCTTCTTCAAATGATGTAGGGGAAAGGTTTGAGGTATGAGAAGGTTCAACTTTAATTCATCCATGGCACAGAACTGATTCCAATCCAAAGATTACACATAAGTACATCTGCTAAGTGCAACATCAATAGCCATATTTGAAATGGGGGCAAGCAACGTATGGGTGAAATATCTCATGCTACTGATGCAATGGTTGGCCAAGCTGGAGAGGGTCAAGATAGAATTATGATTATTTCCTATTAATGGTTATGGACTTTTTGCAATCGTAGGGAAGTGCCCCAAGTAACACATATTACTTTTATCAATCAAGTCTTTGGGTGTGGGTGAGGTTCATTGTCAATAAATATAAAGTATACTCCATTAGTGACTTCCTCAATCTACGCACTAATTCTCTTTGGATACAAATGCCATCAGCGTGCCAGGGAATACAAATGATTTCCTCTTGGAAGGTTAGCAGGAATAGGGTGGCATCGTCTTGTACATTCAGTCAGAAGTCTTTGTCACACATGGCAGCTTTAGGATTCGTTAATTATTTTAAATTTCGTTAAATTAGCCAGAATGAACAATACTTAACATTTTCTGCGCCGACGCGGATAAAAACTGCTAAGATACAGAAATGGCTTGATAAGTGGCGAAAAATTCAGTTTTCTTTCATTAAATAGGTTTCGCCGGCATGTCGAAGAAGAGTCATTTCGGCATGTGCTAGAGAACATTTGCATCAAGAAAATGACTAGAATGTAGACTCACCAAAACTAGAGAGACATCTTTTGCCATTTTCGTGCTGCTTCGTTAAAGTCATATCGAAATCAGTTATCACCTAAAATGTCAACGAAAACCATGGGAGATTAGAGGAATTTGACCGCTTCTAAGATAAAACATAGAGATTGTAACGAAATAAACACCTGCAACATATCTTTTCCTCCATCTATAAGCGTGTTTATCAGCGATTCAACATTTTCCCTGTCCTTCATACGAACATTCTCACTCAGCAGTACTTTCATCTGTTTGGAGTATAACAGAGATAACAATATTTCTTTGTTATATAGAAATCAAATACCACAAGTAGGCAACTTGAACGCTTTGCAAGACGCACATCACTCAGCTCAAACTTTTTTCCAAGCATTTTCTGTGTCACGACTATTATTTAATATTTAGCCACACCAAACCACACAAAAATAGGCCGGCAAGGTGATAATTCCGATTTCGCACCAAACTGAGCGCAAAATATCAAAATATGTTCCGCTGCAGATGATTCAATTGTCTGAGGGAATAGCGGGAAGCGCGGGAAGTACGTGAACCTCATCCACCACATCTGTGGGAATTTATTTTCACGTTAGTGAAATGACACTATTACCGCATTACCTGTCTCTCTATCTGCGATGACTTAGGCCAAGCCGTGAAACTATCATTGAATTAGTGCAATACGAACAATACTAGTGGTATTAATTTCGTTCATTTGGTACCTAATTATTATCCTGAGTTTATTATCAATCCATGATGTTCGAGATTTAAAGAACTAATTTCTAGTTATCTGAGTCACTTGGAATTCCCTGACACACTCAATTTTCGATTGCCAAAGCTTATAAATGGTTGAAAGCTCGCGATTCCTATATTTTAACCTCTCTTTTTTACACTTACAGTGTTTTCTCGGCGTATGATGAATTTAAAATTTTCTCGGGATTTCCAGCGGATCAAACCCAGAGTCATTTGACAGAAATATTTCATTCTTTGGATACTTTCAAATCAAGTACAACATTCCACCACGCTCTCACGCCCTAGTTACAACTATAACATTCGCTAACCAATATCCAATTAGTGTTTACTCAACCCATAATAATAGTATACAGAGTAAAGCTTGGCTTTATTGTGGTCACCTATTACTTTGTTAGAATGTGCTTGAAGATGTCATAGATATTGAACTATTAGCTGTATAGTATTGAATCCACTCAAATACGTCTTCCGCATGATGCTGAACATTCTCATAATAACATTGGCATGGTTTACCATAAATAAATAAAATGGAATTCACAGGAAGATGATGCATACCCACCTATTGTCCTATTATCCTTGTAGGGGTAGGCTTGTCAAAATAGTTTGATTCTCAGCATTAGACAGAACTGGCATTGATTTAAACAATTTCCTCCATAACATCCACGCAATGCAATCCTCCTTTGCTAATGCCATATCCATGAGTTGCTTCATACATGCCCTCCTCCCCTTGAAGGTAGCTTTACAAGGTACATTTTATTGAACAAATGAATTATCATTGACTGTAGAAGAAAATGGAATAAGAGCAGGCTCTATTTCTCATTCAGTCAGACAATCACACCATTTGCCGGTTTCCACGGAACAATTTTCCTCACCAGTGTTCATCCATTCATTGGCACAATAAAATGTACTGCATAAAGTTACCTGAAGACTTATTTTGTGTCTCCTCTTTAAGTCTCTTCTGCCACATTCACTGATTATTTTCTCAGTGTACCCCTTCCTCTCATACCACTCATTCTATACCTGTATTCCATAGGTATCCATTGCAAATGCTTTCATCACCCATTCATTCCCAAACTTGTCCTTGGCCAGTCTCAGTACGAGGGTTAAGTCCTTCCCTGCTAACCTTCAGGTCAATGTGTCATCCAATTGTAGTGCTTTTTCATCAGCCAAGAGATGAGCATTTGTAAACTGCTATTTATTAGCTAACGATTAGATCAAGTCCTACATGAACAAAAGAGATAAACTCGTAATTTATTCACTTGTTTATTATCCCTCCAACTTTTGCAGCATACACTTTCCAGATGACTTATACTAACTGCATTAAGCCTACTCTACATTTATCCTGGCCATATCCAAGTGAAGGAAGACAAACATCCAGAGGCATATGTAATAAAATAAAACTGTATGTATAATTTCTTAGAGGGGAGTTTTCAACATAAATAGTTCAATGCAGAAACTGATAGCCTTGAACCTGAATAGGGGTCCTAAATGAACAGATGAACTGAGTGTGGAACTTTTAGCAAACTTATGAAAAAAATTCATAGCAGACTATGAGAGATGCAAGACAGCACTGAAACTGCTAAATATGGTGCAATAAGAGGTGAGGTAGTATTCCAATGTGCTGAGGTAGGGCATCAACAATTAAGTAGATTACCTTGAAAGAGCAGGGCTGGTATTCTGAATGATATAGCGACCTCACTGGTCACCAGATAACTTCCACAGGTGCCTGCAATGCGGGGAACATGTGGCCTTGAGATGCTATTCAGGAAAATAGTACAGTTGTCACCGATTCACAATAGCAGCCTATGAGTGAGATGTGATTCCACTCAACCAGTGTGAATTAAATATCACATTATGCATTTGAAAGGATAAACGAAAGATCACTGCCCATCATTCAGCTGGCATTTTCAAGTACGTGAAGATAACAATACAAGATTTCACCTTTTATTGAAGGAAAAGTAATGCTCATGTTACCTCACAGACTTGTTACTTGTTAATGCAATGCCATGAAAATTGAAAGACTTTTAGTGACAATGGAAACCATGGTAAAACTAACGATAAATATGAATATCACAAAATATAACCCACGTTGATACATTCTCTCCTACCCTAACTCCTTTTTCTTGTACCCTTCCAATATATGACTTGTGTCCCAACTCTGCATGCTCCATCCTTGTAATTGGAATGCATACTATTTGAAATGAGAAACAATCAGCACTCTCCCCTATGGCGATAGCAGAGTAATTTTGGTGGATAATAAATAAGATATAGTAAGCCGAGAATTGCAATAGAAGAAGGTTTTTCATCAGAAAAACAGTATGCACTGAAACAGCCCCTTGAAGCATAAGTTTGACCAAAAATGCCCTTTTAGATATGGCTTCTGCCACACACTTGGAGAGGCTTGCCGCAGCCTAGGAAATCCCCTTCCACTTGATTCTCCACCCCAGACAACAGCACCACTGAAGGTACAGGGGTAAATCCCTTGCACGGGTTCACAAGGATGCTCACACTAATTTGTATTATAGTATGCAATGCACCACAATATGTTGGTCCTACACAGAGATGAAAAATTCCTATTTATAATTAACCCAAAGTTTTTAGAGAAATATACACATATATTATGCATCATATCTAATTTTTGACAAATTTATGACTCTTGCATGGTTGAAACAATTATGTAAAAAGCAATAAGCAAAAAGTTACAACACTCATGCTAAATATTAATCCTTATTCCAGAGGAATGGGCAGACAGATTAGCTGTAAGTAGCAAAGCAGTCTTACACTTACATCACATACATGTCTGTGGAACAGGATGCGGCAGAACAATGCGAAGGACCAAATGGATGGAGAGAATCACCAGAGTACTCTAATGAATAATTGGGGAGAAAAGATATTCAGAGAGTATTCTCCGAAAAAGAAGAGCCAAACTTATGAGACATTCTGAAGTAAAAGAACATCTTGAAACCAATACATATCAGGAAGAAATGTCCAGGTGGAGTAAAGATGGGATATGTCAGGCACATTATGAGGGAAATGAAACTGTAGACTACTGAAGAATAAAATGGCTCCTTGGGAGAGAAAAGAGTGGATTGGAGAGAAGCAACAAACAAATCAACCCAAAGTCTGATGATGATGAAAGCTAAAAAATTCAAGGTATTTTATGATTCTCACAAAATAAATTGTCTCAGGCATCATTTGCTGGAATCAATGCATTAATATTAATACATGTAGTGGTAATTGGTATTACAACCACATAAATTTTAAGAAGAGACCATGGTTTTGACATACAGATATTCATCACATGTCCTGATGAAGTCATTACCACAATACAACAGCAATATTGATTATCAATGACATCATCCAGAATCATTAGCAATATAAAATATTTAGATAGCATATTAACCTGCGTTGTATGACTTCAGTATTCTCAGTAATTCTTGTTTATGCAGAAGTAGAGAAAAAAATTACACAATGAAAATGTAATAGGGATACCACACACGGTAGAGTTTAAGCTTGCTGATCACAGACCAGAGAAATCAACTAAATTCATGAGTATGCTCTGCATAGAGGATAAAAAACTTGACTATGGTGGAAATGAAGATATGAAAACACCAAAAGTAGTCTTTTAAACATCTGGCAGAAAAATGAACAGGATATATTTCAACAAATCCAAACTACAAATTTAGAAAACCAATTTATTTTTCACATTGCTACTGTACACCAAACTTTGATTCCAAGGAATGAAAGCCTTTCAACATTATTTACAATGTCGGTTTGAATAGCTTAACATCTAATCAACTTTAAACTTTACAAACACACCATAGATAAACTACAACACAAGGAGAACAGTCAATGCTCAATGGGCCATTTCACATAAAAATGGAATGTTATCTTTAGTTACATTTTGTACAATAAGCCCCAGTTCAAACTACATAATTACCTGTACAGTCTCCTTTACGGAAAGGTCAAGCCTTAACCTGAAACATAGTGATCAGATGCAAAGCAGCGATGGGTAAGTTTATTTCTATGGATGGGTTTTAGGATATACTGATAAACCATATGAAATTTTACAAGCAAGAGTCAGGATTTAATGTGATACCATTCTCCCTCACTAGTAAAATACTGAGCAAATAAAAGTCCAAAAATATGACATGTGCATGACTACAATTATCCCAATCAACAGCCAAACCAAAATATTAAATATAACACACCATTAAAAAAATGCTTCAATAACAAATTTAGAATTCAAAATGATCCAGAATATGTGTGTGTATATATATATATACATAATATATCTATTAAACAAAACAAAAATAAAACTATTTCACTAATTTACAAGTTATATTGCAATGCATAATGCACCACATAACCACTGTAAAAATGTATTTGTGCACATTCTTTACAGAAAAATGTTTAAAATTAGGACAGTTTCCCGAAGAAGTTATTTCACAAATATGCTGGTGATAAATAGCTCAAAAAATAACTGGATACCTGGAATTGCCCAACAAAATGTCAGATGAAGTCAACCACATTTCAAAAGTTTGTTGAGCTCTGAACATTTTCTAATACTGGCAAAAATTGATTTCTTGGCTCATACCCCCGAGCATCTGATCACATGGAATGATGTTACACAGTCGGTGACTGGCATATTGTGGCTCCCATGCAAGCACCCATCGGCAAGACAACTTGCAAAATGAGTGCTTATGCCTTGGCTGCAAGGGTAGATGATCCGCCTTGAGCAGGCTTTCCACCCTGCGTCTGTTCTTTCTCCAGTTGCCTCCCCAAGTACTCCCTGACAAGAAAAGATGCAAATACAAATTATGGATTTTCCAATGTCAGTGGTCGTGATATTATGTAAAGGATGTACTATACTTTTAATTGCCTTCAATTCTGAAAAGTAAAAGGCTGAAGAATAAAGTCCTTACTTCATGGCATATAGAATACAAGAAAATGTGCCAACATATCACAGCATCACTATAAATAGATTAATCTTTTTGTAAATTATTCCAGGGATTCATTCACATAGTTTACCTGCCAAAGGATGGATTCTATTGATCTAAAGCTATTCCTGAACACTTCAAACTACCTGGCCCCAAATATGGCTGTCTTTAGTTTCTCATATGCCACACCTCCATCCACCCCATCCCAAATGCTTACCTCAACCACACTTAACAAATACTCCCTGGCTAGCATGTGCCACAATACCATTCCTTCAAATAATGCACTTCATCAATCACCATTGCCTTTACCCTTAATTCCCTTCAGCACCTTCTAACCTCTTACATCAACTAAGAAATGTCATTTCAGTGCCACATGTGATACCTCAAGCACTTTTTTTCATTCTCATAACAATGAGTGAGAAATTTCAGAAAAGAACCCAATAGCCCCCGAGAAACCCATAAAAAATCACATAAAAAGGGACTAACCATTCCATATACAAAGTAGTGGATAATAGGAATGCAGTACTCTGTAAGGAGCAAATGGAAGGCTAACATCAATCACATATCTTCAGATTAATCTTTAAAATAAGCATTGTTCACCACCTACAAAACAAAAGTTTTGGAATGAATTTATTGTGTTTCTGAATTATGAAAAAGAAAGAACAAAGAGAAAACAATACGTGTAAACAAGCTATTTTTGTCACATTTGTGGACCTTGAGAAAGCCTTCATCAGTGTTGAGTGGAACAAGATGTTTGGGGTGCTAGAAAAAATCGGGATTTATTACAACAAAAGAAGAAAAATTTACCAACTATGCAAGAAGCAAGTCATCACAAGGCAAAGATGCAACCTCTCACCAGCACTGCTCAACATGTTCTTGGAGGAGGCAATAAGAGAAGCACAAGCAATTCGACTGATCAGAATAAAGATAAATGGAGACAATATAAGCATGCTCCACTTTGTAGATGATATTGCAGTCATAACAGGAAATCGCAATGATCTTCAAAAGTCACTAAGCACAATGGATAAAGTTCCTCAAGATTACAACATGAAAATAAATAGGACGAAGACTAAAATCCAAGTAAGTGGAAGAGGGAAGCTGAATTCAGATGTCACTGGGAGGAGAGAAATTAGAGCAAGTGGATGATTTCACATATCTCAGAAGTACCATAACGTGGGATTGAAGAAGCACAATGGACATTAAGCAAAGAATAGCCCAACCAAAGAAGTTGTTCTTAGTAAAAAGACAACTGATGTGTTCAAAGAAGATAGTACTACAGCCTAGAAAAGAGTATGTGAAAACATTCACGTGGAGCATGGCACTCTATGGATCGGAAGCATGGACTATAGGAAAAGTTGACCAGACAACAAGATGAACAGACTATAAGCCTTCAAAACTATGCACTGGAGGAGGGTGCTGAAGACTAAATGGATGGACGAAATAAGAAATGATGAATTTTAGAGAAGAGTAGAAGAGGAAAGGACCATATGGAAGACGATATTGAAAAATAGAACCTAAAGGATAGGTGACACAATGAGTTACAATGGGTTTGTGATAGTGCTGTGCGAATCGGGGATTTTCCGTTCGAATCGAACCAAATTGAATCTTTCACATAAATTTCGAAACCAATCGAAACTAATTTTTTTAAAATATTCGTTAGCAAATCAAATCACCCTAAAAATATTTGCTTGTGAATCGAGTTCAAATTCTAAATGAAATGCAAAAGTTTATGCAGAGTTAAATTAATATAGATTTCAGGGTACATATTACATTAGCTTATAAATCTGTATAGCGGCACAAAGAATAGCACAGAATAATGTGTGGTCGTTTAAATTTTCATTTCGCGTGAGGAAAACATCGTCTAAATGGACGGCGCGCAATTCGGGAATGAGTGCAATGTTTGGTTGCATTCAACGATTTGAAGACAAATCTATCTGATTCGAAATTTACGAATCATTCGCTTTCGAAGCATCCCAATTCGCAGGCGAACCGCATCGAATTGAGCCTGATTCGAGCCAATTCGAATCAATTTCGAAGCATTCATCAGGCTCAAGTTTGTGAAGAACATATTTGAAGGTATAATAGAAAAATCCCAAGGAGAAGACCCAGGAATAAGTTCATGGAAAAAATTAAGAGGAAAGTACATAGGAAAAGCTACCAGGAAGGAAGAGACATTAGATACGGAAGGGTGGAGGGCTGCGGTCAACCAATCTTAGGATTGAGAGACCAATGATAATAAAAATAGACTCAACTTCAATTTTGAGTTGATCGCACATTCTGATATAATTTTCAAAGAATAGGGAAAAAACTCCTCCTGAGCCTTAGTGAATGACTGTTTAATAAGTATTAGGAGAAATGAGATGTATTTTTTCCCCAATTTCTTCTAATATTATTATTTTTATTTTATTTATCTTCACTATCACGAATACAGCACAATATGCCAATATATGTCGGGTGGATAACAGTAACAATGGCGAGATACAAACACCCATGTCCTGGGCAGATAATATTCTACCCAGGCGGGACTCGAACCCGCAACCCTCGGGTTAACAGGCGAGGACTTTACCCCACTACCACCAGGGCCGACAACATAGGCAGATTGAACTGATGAACAGATATAGGAAACCTTTGCCAATTCAAAGCACGAATTAAGGTTAATGAGGAGGTTTTGAGATGCTAATCCTACCATGACATCAAAAATAATTACCTGAAAAAATATTTTTGTTGGACATCATTGACTTGTGGCGAAAATAAAATGCTTAAAAATTAGTTTTCCTAATTATGTTTTTTTAACAGTAAAAATCAGCAAAACCTGGCGAGGGGCGCCATCTCGTGATGCAGGAGAGAAATTTGTAAGCAAGGTGTATACATGGCTAATAGTACGTAGTAGAATGGCACACACCATAGTGGATAAAAATCACTGCAATAGGAGGATGACACTCATGCTCAACACTAAAATTTAGTTCAGGCCAGAAAAGTCTTACATGACTATTCACATTTCATCCAAATAACAAAGGATATAGTTAATTGGCATAAACAAGTTTCCTGCTCTAAATAATACTTGGGTTACATTCTTTGGTGTCTTCACCCACTTGAAGATTTTTCTCCTCAAAATCTCCAAACTGAAGTTCTAAGGGAACATTTTGAAGCTTACCAATGGAATAAAAACTTATTTCATTTGGTAAAAAAATTACCAACATTACATCGCAACATCTTTGCTTGTAACTAGATATATCTGCATTTAAATATATCAGTATGGTATATGCTTTTTCTATGATGTTTTCACTCTATGCAGCAAAAAGTTCTTTTATGTGGCTATACAAGAAAAATAATTCATATTCTGAGAGGTTTCAAAATCTTTTGAAAGTGATAATGAAAAGTTGTGGACGTCTGTGATGCTGAAGATTACACTGAATATTTGATTGTGCACCAGTGCCAGACTCCATGTATGGACTATTAGCTGTTTGTATTGAGAGCATGTTGAGGGCACACACCGACGATGTTTCTTCAGGTTTCAAACTGGATTCGAAATTTTAGGTCCCTGACCCTGTGGGGAACCCAAAAAATTTATCAGTCTAGTTCTCCTAAAGAACACTAAATTCTTCATAATCAATGTTAGCAGAAAGCACTTCTAAGACAATTACTTGTATTATTACCCTAGAAACTCGGAGGCTGCACACTAGGCTTAGGCTGCTTGATAAATTCAGAACTGATATTTTTCAGAGCGACACAGAGAATATTATCATGACGCCTCACTACATTTCTGGGTCTGACAGAAGCGATAAAATAAGAGAGATACTCTGCTGAACAGATAGGTACAAAAACTCGTTCTTTCTGCGAACAATAAGCGACCACAATAGAAACTGAGCTCCTCTAAATACACTCCCATAGGACATGTCACCATTTCACCTCCAAAACTTTTACATCTTCACACGGCTGGTGACCTACCACCCCCGCCACACACCCCAGCGGCGGCTCATGGGGTAGTATGTAGATGTAGATGATGGATAAGAAGTGCCTATAAAGCAAGCAGCAAGCTCTCTGCAGCAAGCTCTCTACACCAAGCAGCTATAGTAGGCGGGCAGCCTTGACCATGAAGGAGGTGGCAGATTTATAATGTCAAGATAATGAGCAAAATAAATAAAAGAGGGGTTCAAATGCATATTACCATCATAAATATCTTTCTGCAAAACAGCAATAAAGGTTTTACCTCAAAATTTCACCCCTTTAATTAATTATGCGAGTTAAAAGACATTGCTGCATACAACCTGCGAATCGCCAGCTCTTTACTTAAGGCCCTAGTCTGACATAAATACATAATGGCCATGGAAGCAATAAAAGCTCGCTCACCTGGGTCTTGCAAACACTGAGCAGTGATTAAGAAGAATTTCAATTAAACAACTAAGTCATCAGCATATTTGAAATGCCTGCTGCAGGAAAACTGTGCGTGTGTGTGCACAAATTGTAGCAATTTTGTAGACTTGAATGCAGCAGCTGGATTTGAGTGGGAACTACGGCCATTTTCAAACTTGACAAACTGTTTGTCAACCCTTGGTACCTTGACATCAGAAGTGTGAATACTCTCCAGATGCAGTGAGGAGACGGAGTGAGTGAAAAAGCAATCTTCTTATGCTCATTGTAGGTTAAGTTAGAATGTTGGGGTGTGATAATATGGGTATATATGGCCAATAGAAGTGAAAAAATTTCAAATGGATACTGCTTTACCATAAGTAAATATATTTAAGTGATATTTGTTCGTCATTTTTAAGAAAATTGATGAACTTGCATTACTCTAGGTGATTTTTACAAGTGAATATACTGGTGATGTATTTGTCAGCTATTAGTTCTATGAACAATAGAGATATTGTAGATATTCCATACTTGTTTACTTTATTGAACCCAGAAATTGTATTTTCCTGGCACTGAAAGGTAAAACACCTTTGATGACAGAATTTCAGTCAGATGAAAGGTACTCTCAGATAGGTATAATTTCATCAGCAGCATTAGTTTCAACAAACAAGCATTAGAATTGTTAATCACCCTGAGCATCAGGGAGCTTCCTCTGTAATTACCAGAGAAGAGGAAAAATAAATATTTAGCATAAAAATAATTTATTTTCAACTTCATTACGCTAGTGCCAACACATGCAATTGAATAGACAAAGATTTAAAATCGTAGGTTGTTTGTTCAGAGGATATTACTTAACATAGAGTGGTGTGTTTTTACCGAGAGGCAAAAGTACACTACGATGCCTTGTGCATAAAGACATTGGCTGTGGTGAAATATGGTAGGAAATATGTATGTTGTTCACTTTAGCAGTCCCTAGCAATCAACGCATGACTATTATGATGGCGCCGACCGAGGTGGTTCAAGTTGTTAATGGTGCTCATAAAAACGAAAAAAAATGACAGTATTATTGGTAATATCTGCAAGATTTGCTCTAAAAGAGTTGTGAAAGGAATCAAATGCGATAGGTGTTCACTCTGGCTACACAACAAGTGCGCAAAAGTAAACGCGAATGATACTGACCAAAACGAGACTGAATGGCTATGTTTTACGTGCGTCATGCAAAGCAAGGAGAACGTGTTTAACCGCGAGTTACTTTCGAAAGATAAAATCATCTCTACTTTAATGAAAGATATGGCTGTGTTAAGAGAAAGAAACAGAAACTTTGAACTAGAGAATAGTAGACTGCAGAAGGAACTCGAAAAGTGTAAGAAAAGATCTTTAGATACGGGTGTAAGTAAGAAAGTTTTTCGTCAAAGTCAACAAGTTTCCGGTCAGTCAGTGAATTTTGTGACCAAAAATAATTTCAGCGCTCGCAGCATTGCTCCAGAGAATGTTACTCATATTACTTGCACAAAAAATGTGAAGACAGTGAAACAAAACATTAAATCTTGTGCGCCGAATGTAGTCATAGGGGACAACGGAAATCATCTCAGCGAAGTTCCAGAGAATGTTGCTCGAGTAACAAATGTGATGGGAGAATGGACCTCATGTAACGTGATACTAGGCGATTCAATGATCAAACATATCCAAGTGAAAAGTGCAGTGAAAGAAGTGTTCCCAGGTATCAATGTAGAGCAGCTAGCGAGGAAAGTTGAAGAAAATAATGCAACTTCTTCAGTCTCGCCAAGGATTGTGTCGCTTCATGTGGGGACAAATAATCTAAGAAAAGCCAAAACTCCCAGACCAGATGACCAGAAGAGGTCATGGGTGAAATTTACTCCCTTATTAGGAAGCTAAAAGAAACTTACCCTAAATCAGGTATTGTGGTCAATGGTGTAATTCATAGAAGGGATATAAAGAAAAGTTTTGTTAACAATGTCAACCATAACATTAGATGGGCTTGTGAAGTGTTGGGAGCAATATTTGTTGATGTAAACAAACGTATTGATGATAGCTGTATCGGTAAAGATGGCATTCATCTTAACCGAAAAGAACCTAAAAGGTAAGAAATAATCATTGAAAATGTAATAACCATCGTTAAGAACCAGGGAAACTAAAATGGGAATTGGGTGGTGTCAAAAATGAACGAATTATGGGAAGTAATGATGGCTTCTTAAGTCCCAAGGTATCAGAAAATATAAATCATAAGGTCTCACTGAATAGCGGAATAATGAAAAATCTCCCAATGTGTGATAAGACAGCTCCTAAAA
This sequence comes from Ceriagrion tenellum, assembly GCA_963169105.1. Taxonomy (NCBI): domain Eukaryota; kingdom Metazoa; phylum Arthropoda; class Insecta; order Odonata; family Coenagrionidae; genus Ceriagrion; species Ceriagrion tenellum. The sequence goes on along the minus strand of OY720639.1, from coordinate 138,676,393 downwards.
TAATGCTCTTAAATGTGCAATGCCTCCGAAATAAGGTACAAGAGGTTGAAGTTTTCCTTGAAACCAAACGACCTGATGTTTTTTGTGTGAGTGAGCATTGGCTAACTGTTCATGAAGTATCTAATGTATCTCTAGCTGTATATAAGAGTGCCACTATTTACTGCAGAAAGTCTGTTAAAAATGGTGGTGTGGCAATTTTTGTGAAAAACTCCGTTTGCATTTAAGTCTGAACTTAATCTAAAAAACTTTAGTATAGATAGGGATTTTGAGTGTGTTGGCATTGATCTCAAGGTGGAAGGTGAGCAAATTCACATAATATCATTGTATAGATCACCATTAGGGTGCTTTACCTCATTTATAGAAAATTTAGAAAAATTATTGTTTGATCTCAAAGAAAATAGAAGAGTAGTAATCGGTGGTGACTTAAATATCAATTTTATGGCAGAAACTCCTCAAAAAAATAGTGTCATCAACATGACCAAATCAGTTGATTTTGCACCATTAATTGACAAGCCTACAAGAGTGACGGAAACTGCTTCCACCATGATCGACAACATTATAAGTAACATTGAACCTAACAGATACACTGTATCGGTCACCAATCCAGGAATTTCGGATCATCACGCTTTGGAAATCGATTTAATAAATTACCAAAATTTGAATCCAGTAGCCAAACATAAAAACTTTCGAAATATCAGTGATTCCAACATTAATAATTTCAGATACGAACTGGAGAAATATGACTGGTCTGAGATATTTACTCAGGAAAGTTTTGAAGCATTTTATTTGCCTTTTACATATTTTTTTGATTGTGAATTCCCACTAAAGAAAACTGTAATTAGAGAAAGTAAGAATAAGAAATGGATCAATGATGAAATTATGAAAATGGCAGAACTGGTGAGGTGCAAATACCAGGAATGTGTTAACACGAAAACTCCTGAATCAATTGCAGAATACAAAAATTTGAAAAAAGTGTACAGAAAGTGAATTCAGTCGTCAAAGAAGTTTAACTATGGTATTATCAACCAAAGTCAGAATATAGCAAAAGATTCATGGAAATTAATAAGGGACAACATCAACCTCTGACAAGAACTAGGTATACAACAAATCACAAATACTCTAGGCCACCACATAGTCAATCCTCTACAAATGGCTGATGTTTTTAATTCTCACTTCATCAACTCAATCCCCAAAGCATCAAACCACAATGCCATCATCCATAACATACCTCCTAGAGCCCCACATTCCTTTTACTTGCCCCCTACAAATGAAAAAGAAGTAAGCGACATAGTCAACAAAATAGGGCAAAAGAAATCATATGGTTTTGACGAGATTCCAGGCTGGCTCATATTGAAATGCTTCGACCTAATTAAAGAACCCTTAATTTTCATATGCAATGAATCTCTCCCCAAGGGTATATTTCCACAGTTGTTAAAAACCTCCAGAGTATTGCCAGTTCATAAAAAAGGCAAAAAAGAAAGAATTGAGAATTACAGACCTATTGCCATCCAGAGTTCCTTCTCAAAGATATTTGAATCATTATATAGCAAAAGATTAACATCCTTTTTAGAAAATCACTCTCTCTTGTCTCCCTATCAATTTGGCTTTTGCAAAGGAATGTCAACTGACTTAGCCGCCTTCAATGTAAACAATAACATACTGGATTCTCTAAACAAAAATTATGTTACCATAGGCCTACATTTGGTTGAACACGAGCATTTGAGATGGTAGATAACCGTTAATTGATCAGAAAATTAGAATCTCTGGGAATACGTGGGATTCCCCTACACTGGATCAAATCATTCTTGTCAAACCGAAAGCAATATGTCTCAATAGGCCAAGCAAAGTCCAGTGTTTAAGAAATTAACTTAGGAGTTCCTCAGGGCTCAATTCTTGGACCTATCCTTTTCATTATTTTCATTAATGACCTTGCCAATAAGCAAACCGAACAGGTGCAATCATCAATTTTTGCTGATGACACAAACTTTATCATGTCAGGCATTTCAAAACATGTTTCTCTAGATCTAGCTAAGCTGGTTGAAAATGAAGTCACCAAATGGTGTGAAAATAATGCACGGAATGTAATTGTAGATAAATCTGTTATGATCAATTACACAACTACCAAAAGGCCACCTACAGAAAGTATGCTAGTAAGAATAAATGGTAAAACAATGCATCAGGTAAATACTAGAGATGGGTCGGTTCCGGTACCCGGTTCTCGGTACTGCCTGTTCTTGGCCCTTAGAACCGGTATCGAGAACCGATCGCATAAAGTCGGTACGGTAATGGAACCGGCACGGAACGGTGGCAAGGATTTGAATTATTCGCCCAAACCCCTCAACACCCCCAAACCCTCTAAAGCAAAACCTGGAGAAAGCACCTTAAGTAAAGCCTGATATAATGTGATATATTGGCCGATCATACTAGTTTGACTTTTTAAACTTGGACTAGTTTTGTTATACTTGGCTAATAAAATTATGGAGAAGATCTTGTTTAATATACTGAGCTTTCTGGTTTATTTGCCTCTTAAGAGAAATTATTGCCCTTCAGTTCTTGGTTGTTTGTTGAAACTTTCCATTCATTCAGAAAATAAGAGTCCATTGTTGGAACCGAGTACCGAGAATTGGGAACCGACAGGTAAGAACCAGACCGGTATCGAGAACCGGAAAAATTTAGGAACAGACTCATCCTTAGTAAATACAGTTAGATTTTTGGGTCTTCACATCGACAGTCAGCTTACATGGAATTATCACATAAGTATTCTGATAGGAATACTGACTTCCATCCTCTACCTAATCAGGCAACTTAGATCTAAAGTAAGTACGAACATTTTGAAAACTGCCTATTATGGCTTATTTCATTCGAGAATATCATATGGTTTAATTTTCTGGGGCAATAGCAGCCATAGTAGTGATGTTCTTCGCATACAGAAACGAGCAGTTCGATTCATAGCAAATGCCAAGAGCTGTGATCACTGCAAACCTCTTTAAAAAAAATTAGGTATTATGCCACTGCCATGCTTGTTCATTGAACAACTGGTAATCTTTGTCAAAAAACATATGTATCTCTTTTGTATAAACTGTAATATTCATAATAATGACACACGGCGTAAAACCCATATAAATATGCCACAAAGTCGTATCAAGGAACATGACAAATGTCAAGCTATCCGGGACTAGCCACGGAGTTCCACTTTAACGGAGTCACCCGCAATGGACAATTGTGCGAATTTCCACAGAGAAAAAATCATCCGCCTTGACCGGGACCGGGAAATCCCGGTCAAGGCGGATGATTTTTTCTCTGTGGAAATTCGCACATCAAGGTACATCTTGAGGGACCGTACAAAATGGCCTTGAAATAGAACAATAAACTTCCATAAAATATAAAAAGCCTAGACAACCTTAACCAATTTAAGAACAAGGTAAATTCACTGTTATTAAAAGAGTGCTATTATAATGTTAATGAATTTCTGGCAGCAACCAGGTAATTTTTTGTAAGATCAATGTTGTGAATAGTTTGTATTATCTTGTATTGCTGCTATTTTATATTGTATACCAAATGTATGCCCATGTACATACTTGACTTGCCCTAAATCTACTTAAGTAGATCTGTGGGGCCAATAAATATTATTATTATTATTTGCCATATTATGTCACAAATGAATTATTTCATTCAAAAGCAAAAATATTTTGCAATAATATTGCTTTCTAATTTGCCATGTAAGGCTGGGAAGCATTTAAGAGAAGTAATCAACTACAATCATCCACCAACACACGATTGAGGATGCTGCTTTTCGTATGTTTAATAAGATGATGACCGTCTGATGTCTCTTCCATCGTAGAACGGCTCCAAATGAATCAAGCAAGGATTATTCTAATCAGTACGCCTTATAACTTGAATGGTAGACAGGCAAATGGATCAAGATAGCTTGAATGGTAGTGAGCTATGAGTATGGCAAGTTTGAAAACCACTTAAAGCAGAAGTACGTGAGGAGTTAGAGGAGACAGACAGAAAGGAAGAGTGGGGGATGGCATTAGGAGGAGAAACACAAAGTGCCCAGAGAGTACAAGTTGCCTGACTGAAGTCTGTAATTCAGCACAGCGCATTCCTGCACCCCAGATGGGAGATTCAAAGATGACCCCCTATGCAGACCATTGAAACTTTTCTTTACGGATGTGCAAGCAACTCAAAATTCGAGTGAAGTCGAGTTTAAAAAGAACTCGACTCAAGCTTTATATAGATACTCCAGGTCAGCTTTTTTGATAACATTTCCTAATTTCTAAAAAAAATGGTAAACCAGATTAGTACAAATTAAAGATGTTTTTTCCCTTCCACAACTTCAAAGAAAAGTGGGTTCGTCTTAAAATTGGAAGCAATATCCTCAACTCCAATCAGATTGCAGTATCTAAATATTTACCACAACAGTGTATGTATGTAGTAAAATTCTGTTTGTTGAGGTTTCATCAAAATTATCAAAACTCACATAAACTCACAAAAAGCATTAATGCTGTCTTGCTTCCATTTCCTCCATGTTTCTGTCACTGCAAAAAATACCTCAGGTGGGGGTCTACGACTCAGTCACAGAGGAGGTGAGGCCAAACTTTGAGTCCTCTGAACAATCAGTTCAGCCGGCATAATGAGTTTACTAAGTGATGATCCTCTCATCACACACAGGCAGTGGCTAGAACTTCTTTAAACAATGAGAAAAGTCCATTGGCAGCTCTGCTGTGATATGTCAAAAACTCATAATTAAGAGTGTCATATAATTTGCTGCTAGTCGCCAGCTTCACCCATACCTCTATGCTTGTCCCAAGGTTGTTAAAAGTCAACTATATTCATCCCTCGATACCTCTGAAAATATATAACCGAATGACCCTGGCTAGACCAACCACACAATTTCCAGGTGTTTCACTCTTTGTGCACAGTAGCCACATACTTGCTGGAAACAGAGAAAATTCAGGCATGCCCATGGCCTTATGCTTATAATTTACTTACATTAGATAGTAAAAAGTCAGCATAAACTGCAACAATGTCGGCACATTGGATTCAGAGCAAATTTACAACTATGCCTTAGTTTACCACAGATTACATAGATTGATTCAGTAATGATCAGATCCTTAAGGTTACAGTTTTCCTGAATTGCTGGGGAATCTTAATTATCAGACTCCTTACGTAAAAGTCATGATGAGGTGTGCCAGCCATTAAATTTTTAATCAATTTCCAACTACTTTGCAACTGAAATAAATCTCTTATGTGATGAACCACAAAATTTTGGTGTTAACGATAATGTCCTTGTAAATGCATTTATACTCAGTAATTTGCATATATTTAATAACTCACCCGAATGAGAATTTGAAATCTGAAGATGGTTGATTTTGAGCGTGTAGACATTTTTGCATCTTTAACATGGCTGTAACTTTTTAACTACATTAGTCACAAACTCAAACTTTTTACTAGGTGTACATATTTTAGAGCTTTTTGTCTCCAGTCAATTTTAAAAGTTTTCAAACAACTGATATTTGACCATGAGATATTTGGTCTTGGATGCAGCAAAATTTTCAAAAGTTGAATTTTTATAGCACTGTAACAATAAATATAAGAAAGTTCCCAATTTTAAATAATTTTGACATGAAGTCTTCATGAGACAATACTTAATGGACAGATATTAAGAATTTGACCAACTGCCATCCCCCTAAAAAATTGTGGAAAATAGTCATATTTGCTACATATTTTTCAATAAAATTAATTATTAAGCATAAGTAATTCCAGGTCATTAGGCATATGAAACTGTAGTACTAAACATAAATAATATAATGATCATGATAATAAGATTTACTTCAGAGTCTTGGAACTGACTTCGGCTGAGAAGAAGTTACTTCCAACGCTTGTAAACACAGAAAATTCTCAGGGCTGAGATTGAAAAATGTTCACCCAATGATAACCAGAAAAAATAAAAATTAATTCAAACTGATTTTGAATGATTCTGAAAATATAAAATTTTCCTAAAATGGATGAGCTCTCAACTTGGACCACTTGATATGGACTGACTCTGCTAATATTATTCAATTACCATAATTTTGTTATTATAATACTATAATACGCACCCACTTTATGGCGAGCACAATGTAAGAATTAACATATCACCATGTATAACACGCAGTCGGCTTTTAGCAAACCGCATTCTATGCCATTGTCCGCCGCGCCCTCCAATGCCTGAAAGATCATTGCGCAAGCGGTAATGCTGCCTGTGGATGTCTTTTCCCCTTGCTCTTACATATCCTTTTGGTTTCGTAATATGACAATCTATTTGTAGTAGATTCTTCCCCTCCAAAACTTAAAAAGTACCTAAGTCTGTATTGCATTCGCCTCGCTTTACGTCCGTTCATGTCGGATTCCGTCCGTCTACTAGCGGAAGATACGTTTCTCTGTTTTTTGAAGATGTTACATTTCTGTGTAACATTTAAAAGAAAAAAACTCTCCCCTAGAATGTTAAATGGCCGCAGAATATGCTTGTATGCGCAAATAAAAAGGCTGGATGGATGAAAATTTAACCAAAGATTAGCTGCGACATATGTGGTGCAAAGATGCGGTTTGTAGATGTCATATGTTGGTTCTAGATGCATTTAGATGCCAACGAATGCCATACATCAAGAATATATTATACGAAAATGGCACAGGTCTCTCATTATTCCTGGAGAGATGGCAAGCCAGTTGCAGGTGATGGATGTCAGTTGCAACCGCCTGTTTAAGACATAGATGAGTAAAAAGTGGAATGAGTGGCTTTATTCCGGACCACATTCTTTGACAACTTCAGGAAAGTCAAAGAAACTGGAGATACTGCTAATTAGTCAGTGGCGGTTAAAGAGTCCTGGGATGCCATCGATTCATCTGTGAGCAAGCGAGGTTTTCAAAAATGCTGCCTCACGAATGGAATAGATGGGTCCAAAAATGATTTGCTTATGAATGAAGAATGCATAGTGGACAATGAGGAGGACAAATACGATGTCCTTGGTGATGCAATATATGCTACCAGCAAGTGTGATGTCAGTGCTTCGCACTGTTCGAATCAACCGAGGATAGTGATTTTGAATTCGAAGGATTCAGTGGTAACAGTGTTAAAGACAAGAGGGACTGCGTGTAAATTTTAGTTTTAATAAATAAATTACATTGATTGCTTGCATTTTTTAAATTAAAAATTGTAAAATTGAATACCAATAAGTACGGAGAGAGTGCTTCAAATGTGATCTATGGCCCGAATAAAAAATGCGATAAGTTTGTAAACATGTATAATAAGCACCCTACATTTTTGATTAATTTCCGCAGAAAAAAATGCATACTATACACAGAAAATTGGGGTATCTGAGCTATTGATTTAAACCAGGATAAAGGGTAAAGGAAACTCACAAGTACAATTGATATCAATTGTCTGACTTACGCAGACTTTGCATTTATGGAAATGATGCCATGTCACAAATATTCATCTTCAGATTATTTGTAAACAGGGCAGAATGATCACAGTGCTCCCACATTCATGAAACGTATGGGCAAGTTACAGTCTAAGGCCCCTGGTGCATGAGACACTCCCAATTTTCAGGTACATTCCGAGGACATCGGGACAATTAGGGTGTCCAATATGCTTGCAAATAAGGTGTTTGATAGATATCCGAAAGACCTGAGATCCCAGTGACCCTAGGATACCATACGAGGAGGGACCCAAAAGTAGCTCGACGGAATTTGCTGCACGTGTCGGTTTTGATGTTCAGGCTGCTCCCACTAGATGAGTGTACAATAACCCCTTTTGAGTCAGTATTCCAAGCAATGTCATTTGAGTCTGCTGTACCGAGCCCCTGATGCAGTTTTTGTGTGACTAGTCTTTCGACCTCTTGGATTTTTTGAAATGGCTGGTTTTCGAGAATGGTGTGCGGCATTGAAATTTTGTTTTCTAAATATAAATATAGTAGTGCATCGGACGTGGTTGATATGTTGTAATAGACTTATAAAGAATATGCCTTGAAAATAACTCAAGTTTATGAGAGGTAGTTGTGATTCAAACGCGGGTACATGTCCATCGAAGACATTCAATTCCTGGGTTGGGTTTCCACATCCAGAACTGATGATAACACTCATCAAACAATTGCATTCCTCATCAGCTGGTATTATTTACTCAGAGTACGTTCCTGAGCATCAAACAGTAAACTATGTCCTCTTTCTGAGTATTTTTAGGCTTGCGCAATATTGTTCGCTTTAATCGGCCCAATTTGTGGTGAAGTGCGGACTGGCTCTCCCACCATGACAATGCTCCACCTCACACATCCATTCCTGTGCACGATTTTTTGACAAAAAATTGCACGATACCGCTTCCTAACCCGCCCCACTCACCGGATCTCGCAACTTTTCATTTCTTTTGGTTCTCCCGGATGAAAAGAGAGCTGAAAGTGAAACGTTTCGCAGGCATTCCAGAGGTGAAAAGAAAATCGAAGGTGGCACTGCAAGGCATCAGAAAGGACGAGTACAAAAGGTGTTTTACACAGTGGAAAAAGTGTTTGAACCAATGTATTAGTGTTAATTGAGAGTACTTCGAAGGTTACTAAAGTTTGTTTCTCAAAAAAATAAATTCTGTATTTAAAAAAAATGGTGTCCGGTTATTTTTGGGTGCCCCTCTTGTCCCCCCCTCACTTGAGGTGACATGAACTTTCCTGGCAGCTACAGCAATATTCTTCAAAAATGTTATTCAGTCAACAATGTTGGCAAATGTCACTTTTTCCATTGAAAAAAGCTGGGATACTTCTCTGAGAGTTTTTACATTGCACTTCTCAATTGTGACTTCATTCAAGAATGTACAAATATAGTCCATAAAAATAGAGATTAGGACAATAAAATAGACAATGATATCCCCCACTAAGTGACATAAAAATAAAGCTGGAGAATGAACAATTTAAATTAAATTTAATGACTAAAAAGAAATGATAACCACATACAAACATCAGACATGAGTGAAACTCTTTGAACAGCACAGAAACATCTACTACATCTTCTCATTACCAAACTTATCTGACATAAGCAATACATAACCAAAGAGAGGCATAAAAAAATGTGCAAAAGGTACAGAAAACAATAATGAGTAAATTCATGACTCCAATTAGTAGAGATCAAAGAATAATCAAAGTCTTGAGAAACAAGTTTACATATTAATCGCGGAAGTAAATAAAGGACTAATAGAGAAAAGGGTAAATAATTTTAATGGTTTTAATTCATTCCATAAATACTCAAATGTGCTTGGGATGAAAAATTCCACAATCAAAACCAATGCTAAAATTACCACAGCATGGAATTATTGAACTGAAAACCCCTTGGAGGTCAAATGTGATAAGAAGTAGAGGCAAGTCCTGAATATAAAGTTGCTTGTACTCTGAGATTTCTCAGCTGATTAATGAATTTCTTAACTGTGTAATAAAATTCTCACCAGTTGTGGACCATAAGTTTCTGCACTGCTAGCAATGCTTCATAGCGAACATTAGGGTCATTGTGTCCAAGAAGCTGCATGACTAACTGCTTGCCTCCAAGCTGTTCAATGGCCCTGAAAAATGTTCATGAAAAGATGAGCCATGTAGAAGCCATTTCAGCAGATGGTGATGTCAAAACCACAACTCAGGGAATCATATATTTCACATCAGTCAAATCACAAATAAGATTGGGCCAAGTCGATGGTTTGTTTGTACTCACTTCTTTCCTCTGGGATAATGTCGCACAAACTCTCCAACATCGAATGATGCTACAGACAGCACTAGAGGATCAGTACTTGTTTCTAATAGACGCACCAAGATCCTAAGAAGCTCCATATTGCGTTCAACAAGGCGAGGAGCATTCTCACGCCAAAACTTTGCAGATTTATGCACAGGGGTCCATTCCAGTCTTCCAGACTTCACTTCTGTAGCATACTCATCAAAGGAACTGCAATGAGGAGACACGTGGAGTAGCGTAAAAAATTCAAGAATGAGAATTGTATCCATGATTCCAGGTAATATTAAGGAAATTACCGCACAACCCCAGTAACTTATACAGCAACAGATCCAGATGATGAGACAATAAGTTAACAACAAAATTAAAATGATTTTGTTGCAAGGAGACTGTAAAGCACACAGTTAAGCCACCACAAATTCCCTTTTTTTTTACAGTAATACTAACTTAGAAGGTGTATTCCCTACACTCGACTAGACCTGAGAATATTTCCACCCTAAACATTCATTATTTTGACATCCTTTAGCATCCAAAAGGATGGAACCATAAAATGAGGCAAATTCAAAAAGGCATAGGGCAAAAATCATAATAATAATAATAAGGGCATAATTTGTGGGAGGTAACGGGTGACAGTTGCCCCCAATATTTTGAAAGAAAAAAAATTGAAATTAATTTTGTAAAAGTTAAAAACTTGTAAAATGTATAAAGCTCACAGGCATATTTTTTTACTCTGCTTGATTCATCTCAATGAAGTTACAAAATTAAAATGATTAACTATAGCACTAAGAGAAAATACAGAATATTGTAAATAATTCTGTGGTCACAAATCGCTCTATAAAGGCTTTATAATCTACCATTCTACCAGGAGCCCCCAGTAACCTCTACCCCCAAAACAAAGTGCTCGAACTAAACCCATGTTAAAAATGTAGGGTCATTCAAAAAAACATTTGATAGCTATTATATAGCTATCAAATGATAGCTAGTAATAACACCTAGCTTTTACTCAATACAAAACAATTTCACTCAGGGATGTAGACAGTGAAAATTCCACATTCAAACCAGAAATGCCAATCCTGTTCAAAATGGGGACTCAAAAGAAACCTTCTTGTAGGCACTGAGAGAGTTTGTAGTAGAAATTGATAATAGTGATCTTTCATCATCAATTTTCCTGTCACCACATCCACAGATGGAAATATTGTGTTAGCAATTAATGAAAAGTACACCTCAGCTGTATGAAAAATAGCCCACCTCAAATCTTGCACAGATGTTTGAAGCTTCTCATTCAGGTACGCAATATCGGAAGATATGTCTTCATCATCAAATTTTCTCTGCTCTAATATGGATAACTGCTTCAAAACCTTACATTGCACCATTGCAATGCAATGCTCTTTTGCTACTGCTCCATCCTCCACTTTCTCAATCAAGTTCTGTGAAAGTTAAGAATATCAATATGTAGTGTGCATAAAGTTGTCAACATAGTTATCACATTTAACAGAAGCAATGATTTCCAAATTTTCATCAAAATTTTGTACTTGTAATTTCTCTCAGAAAATCTTTCGAAATTAAGTGAAGATTTAAGATAATATGGGCTCAAAGAATGAGCATGATAATTACACTGTTCTGCAAAAAAAAGTTCAAAAAATGCTCGGCTACAATTTAGGGTGTTTCTGGCTAATTTTGGGTCGCTGAATCCGAAAATGACCTCCGTTTTTTTCTATCACCCTCCATTTTTACGAGCAACCCCTAAATTGGGGAAACCAACCCCGTATCTAAACTTATCGCTTTTCAAGGGACTTTTACTAATATTATCTGCTTCTGATTCAAAAAATTGACGTTTTGAGGCTATCAGGGTCTTGAAAGAGACAAACTTGACTGGGGTTGAAAATATTTAGGGGGTGGAAATCGAAAAAAAACTTAAAAAACCATTGAAATAACCATTTTTCTTCGCTTTTTATTGCATATGATATGGTACCTAATAGAAAAGTTTTTAAGGGATGAATACACTGTTCCCCCACCCCCCTTTTGTAAAGGATTAATATTACATAAAATATAAGAGGGGAAGGAAGGGAAATATAGGAGGTGGTATAAAGAGCTGCCACAAAAATCTGGACACAAATCAGATTGGTCAAAATATTATTGTAACAGCGTTTGGGGGCTCATGATTTGACTTCGTTGTCCTCCTTACTTTTAATGTAAGAGCTGAGACCTTTCCATTTAATACATTGGGAAACGTTGGGAAATACATTGTAAATACATTGGGAAACATTGGGAAATAAATTGTAAAAGTTACTCACCACATGTTTTGACACGCTTGGACACGTTGTAACGTGTCTTCATGTGTCTTGGCAGTCGCACTAGATGATGTTCATCTATTAAATAAACCAGTGGTCTATTCAGTACGTCACTCTCTTTCCTGCGTGTCGGGTTATAATCTTCCAAGTTCTTTCTTTATTTTTCTAGTGGTGTGTTCGATTTAGCGTGTTATTTTGCGAGCGATAAAGTGTTTTCTCGCGATCATGCCGCGATCTTGCAAAAATCATCCCAATTCATTTTGTTACATCTGTGGGGATTTAACGTTTAAAGACCAAAGGAAAGCGATGACTGCAATTGTGCGGAAATCTCAAGAACTTTATTTCGGGTGTAAAATTTGTGACCAAGAAAAATCGTGGGCCCCTAAATTCTGTTGCAGTGGTTGTCATAGAAGTCTTTGTGAATGGTTAAACGGGGGAAATCGTTCCCTAAATTTCGGAGTGCCAATGGTTTGGCGTGAACCCACTTGACATTTCACGGATTGCTATTTTTGCCAAACCGACACTATGGGGTTTAAAAAAAAAAACAAAGCTCAAATGATTTATCCGAATGTACCGTCAGCAATTCGCCCGGTGAAGCATAGTGATGCTCTTCCTATCCCTAAAGCTCCAGCTACTTACACCCTCGATGATTCTGATGTCTTAATGAACGAAGCTACACCGGAAGTGGAAGCAGGTCCTAGCCGCCGAGATGAAGATTACAGCCCTGATGTGGAAGAACCCCAGACTAGTCAAAAAGGGCACCTCATCCAATAACACAAGAGGAACTAAGTGATCTAATACGAGATTTAGATTTACCAAAGTGTAAAGCACAACTTCTTGGCTCGCGTTTACAGCAGTGGAATCTTTTGGCCGATGGTGTGAATGTTTCTTATTACAGAGGCAGACAGTCAACCCTCACTCCATTTTTTTCAACGGATGGTGAAAATGATGATCTGATTTACTGCACTGATATTGAAGGACTGATGAGAGAATTAGCAATTACGTATGATACAGACCAATGGAGGCTATTCATCGACTCGTCGAAGACAAGTTTAAAGGTTATTTTACTGAACAACGGCCACGATTTACCTTCGGTTCCTGTTGTATATGCCACTGTTTTAAAGGAAACCTACGAAAATTTGGAAAGAGCTCTGGAAAAAATCAATTACGTAAGGCACCAATGGTATATTTGTGCAGATTTGAAAGTTGTAGCTATTATTGCAGGATTACAAGGAGGCTATACAAAACATCCCTGTTTTATTTGCGAATGGGACAGCAGAGCATACACGAAACATTACAAGCAAAAAGACTGGCCCTTGCGTCAAAGTCATGTGATCGGGGAAAAAAATATCTAACAAGGCTTTAGTGGATCCAAGTAAAATCCTTATTCCTCCCCTCCATCTAAAATTAGGCCTCTTTAAGCAATTTGTGAAAGCTATGAATAAAGAAGGGAAAGGATTTGAATACAAATAATAGTAATCTATAAACAAATTTAATTTTTGTATCCAGATTTTTGAGGCAGCTCTTCATACCACCTCCTATACCCCCCCCTTCCCCTCTTATATTTTATGTAATATTAATCCTTTACAAAAGGGGGGTGGGGGAACAGTGTATTCATCCCTTAAAAACTTTTCTATTAGATACCATATCATATGCAATAAAAAGCGAAGAAAAATTGTTATTTCAATGGTTTTTTAAGGTTTTTTTCGATTTTCACCCCCTAAATATTTTCAACCCCAGTCAAGTTTGTCTCTTTCAAGACCCTGATAGCCTCAAAACGTCAGTTTTTTGAATCAGAAGCAGACAAAATTAGTAAAAGTCCCTTGAAAAGCGATAAGTTTAGATACGGGGTTGGTTTCCCCAATTTAGGGGTTGCTCGTAAAAATGGAGGGTGATAGAAAAAAACGGAGGTCATTTTCGGATTCAGCGACCCAAAATTAGCCAGAAATACCCTAAATTGTAGCCGAGCATTTTTTGAACTTTTTTTTTGCAGAACAGTGTTATCAGCAAAAGAACCAAACACACAGTCTACCTTTTTATGATCAAGTTTTTGTTAAAAAAAATGTGGGACAGAATATACAAGAGTCAAAATTTTGACAGCTTACATCTTAGCACAAAAAATGTGGACAATATTTCTGAAAAAAAATGTGGTTAAGCACATGTACATCTACATCTACAAAATACCCCATGAGCCGCTGCTTGGGTGCGTGGCAGGGGGTGTTAGGTCACCAGCCGAGTAAAGGTGTAAGTTTTTTGGAGATGAAATGGTGACATGAATTATAGGAGTGTATTTAGTGGAGCTCATTTTTTAATGTGGTCGCTTATTGTTCGTGGAAAGAACGAGTTTTTGTACCTATCTGTTCGGCAGTGTATCTCTCTTATTTTATCGCCTCTGTCAGACCTAGAGATGTAGTGAGGAGTCATGATAATATTCTCTATGTCGCTCTGAAAAATATCAATTCTGAATTTATCAAGCAACCTAAGCCCAGCGTGTAGCCTCCGAGTAAATAGGGGCTCCCACTTTAGTCCCTCTAAAAGTTGTGAGACACTATACGTACGCTCGTAGCAGTTTTTAATGAAGCGCGCTGCTTTCTTTTGTATTTTATTAATTTTTTTGGTTAAATATGTAAACTTTCTTTGTTCTGAAAGTGAGCACACAATGATTCTCTTCGGAATGTTCTGGGAGTGAGCACACAATTGCCTTCTATTGATATTCATAACTTTATTAAATAATTTGAGTAATGCAGGTCTTTTTGTTGCCTCCTTGAGATGAGAAATGAAGTTGTGGATTCATGGTGGCAATCTCTAGAGCTGACGTTCATCACAAACAGAAGATTAATTGATTACGGGGTAGTGTATAATTAACCCATCATCATAAAATTATGCAGCATTGTTAGAATAAGAGTGGGATAATAAATTTCAGATGATGATTCATTAATACACCACCTCATACCCAATCCAGACCTTCGGGCCGAGAGACTCCTAGTGCTTGATTGAATTCATGCGCTGCAGGCACGTGTGAACACAAGCAATCTCTGTCCCCCAGCCCTATGGGCTGTTAGTGTCATTTGCTTTGAGAAAGTTATGAATCGGAAAAGCAACTGCCCCACAACTTTGTCATCTATGGACGAAAATTAGGAATGTCACTTTTTTCAAGATGGTAGAAAGCAAAAAACAGACATCTGCCATTTAACACATTCCTAATCACTTAATAAAAGACTAATTACCATTGTAAAAGGAATGTAATAATGTGCATGGCATGAAGAGGAAGGTGGATGCAATATGGTGGTAAAAGCTCAAGAGTAACTGGGTTTAAAAACTTAATGCAAGTGCACACTGACCAAGTCAGACTATATAAGAATCTTAAGAAGAAATTTTTGGCTGAAAAATAAGGCGTATGACTATACAAGAGGCCAGCTGATAAACAAGTATATTCAGTAACCGTAAAAAAGTATTCAAAATAAGTACTTATATAAGCAAAGAATACAAACTCTTACCCTGAATACAGCAAGAATGATGCGAGTCACTTTTTCCTTGACAGAATCACTTAATATGTCAGCTAAAATTGGTATAACATTGTATCTGAAAAGGAGAAAAATTTTTAATCCATAAATACATTCAACCAGAATTTCACAACTATCCTGACATGAATTTATCAATGCATAATTCTATCATCCAATAATACTGATAATAATAAAACAAAACGACAAGATATAATAAAACAATTTTTTACTCAGTATGAAATAGAAACAAAACTGGCAGAAGTGATAATATAGATCAGATTGAAAATAATACGAGAGTGTTACTGGGAAAGTAATGCTATATTAATGAGAATGTCAAAAAAATACAGACAGAAAACTGGAGCACAGTAAATCCTGACATACAGCACCTCAGAACACCACAGTTTCAGAAATACTATCTGAATCTACATACTACCCTACCAGCCACCACATGGGCACATGGCACGGGGTGTTAAGTCACCAGCCATGTAAAAATAGAAGTTTTTAGGAGGTGAAAGTGTGACATGTATTATAGGAGTGTATCTAGTGGAGCTTAATTTTTATTGTGGTCGCTTATTGTTTGTGGAAAGAACGAGTTTTTGTACCTATCTGTTCGGCAGTGTATCTCTCTTATTTAATCGCATCTGTCAGACATGGAGATGTAGTGAGGAGTCATGATAATATTCTCTATGTTGCTCTGAAAAATATCAGTTCTGAATTTCTCAAGCAACCTAAGCATAGTGTGGAGTCTCTAGGGGTTCCCACCTTAATCCCTCTGAAAGTAGTGAAACACAGTAAGTTTTCTTGTAGCAGTTTTTAATGAAGTGTGCTGCTTTTCTTTGAATTTTATTGATTTTTTTGGTTAAATCTTTAGGACCAGGGTCGCAAATGCTTGCGGGGTATTCAAGGTGTGGTCTAACCAGAGCAAAGTAGCATCTCTCTTTGACTTTTTCCTCCGAGGACCTTCCTATTTTACACTTAACAAAACCTAGTTTCTTTATTCCTATGCCACATATGTTTTGAATGTGTAATCCCCACGATATATCAGAAGTTAAGGTTAATCCAAGATATTTTACTGTAACTGAAGATCTTATGTTTACTCCACCAACAATATAGGTATGGCATTTTTGTAATGACTTTCACAGGAAGTAAACTGCAGTGCATTTACTGATATTTAATTCTAACCCCCACTCCTGGCACCACGAATGAACATTGTTAAGGTCAGATGACAGATCTACAAAGTCTGCATCTTTGCTTATTTCACCGTAGATGACTGTAAAGTACGGTACATAACTAAAAGAAGGGGCCGACCACACTTCCTTGAGGAAAACCAGATGACACTTCGACCATATCAGAGCTAAATGCATTAATAACTTCTTTTTGTTTTCGATCACTGAGAGTCACTTATCCAATTCACTATTTTTCTACTAACTCTGCATTATTGCAATTTATATGAGTTTTTTGTGAGGAACCTTGTCGAATGCCTTCTTGATATCAAGGAATATCATGTAACTTGCTTTTTCGATTCACCGGATTTTAGGATATTATGAAGGAAGAGCACAAGCAGTGTTTTGCAGGACCTGCCCTTATGGAAGACGTACTGACTGCTATGTAATAAGTTATGATTATCCAGGAATGTCATAATATTGCTGATGACAATGTGTTCGAGGATCTTGCATAAAAGTGATGTTTACGATTTAGGCCAGTAATTTCCTCAGTCACTTCAATATCCTTTTTTAAATATCGGGGTGACGTTGGCTATTTTCCAGTCTTGGGACACCTTGCCTTCTGATAATGATTTGCTTAATATAATATCTAAGAATGGTGCAATCCGTGGCGCTAACTCCTTTAGCACGCGTGCAGGTATTTCATCTGGACTTGGGGACTCATTACTTGTAATTGGATGCAGTTGTTTAGTAATTCCATCACGTTGAATTATAATGTCAGCCGTCGGCTCGTTAAAGTCAGGAACGTCTTAGTAGTGTATTGTGTCGTCCTTAATGAATACACTTTTGAAGTAGTGGTTTAATAGGTTGGCTTTGTCGATACTGTTGGTAACCACTTTGCCGTTTGTGTCCAGTTAAGATTCTACTGTCGAAGATTCACCCTGGAGCTCTCTCGTGTAAGTCCAGAATAACTTGGGGTTTTCATCTAATAATTCACCCAGGATTTTTTTCTTGGAGTTTTGTAGAGAAGTGCGCATTATTTTCTTCATTTTTGAGCATTGAGCAACGTATATTTCTCTTACTGCAAGTTCCATTGATTTGTTACCTAGCTTAATAGAATTTTTTCATAGTTTGTGATTGCCTTTGTCTCCTGAGCTTCTGCCTAACTTTGTGGTTATAACAGCAGGGTTCTTTACTCTACCATTTGAATTTGTGTAAAATATATTCATCAATTCCTTTACGTAGTATTTCCAAAAAAATATCTCTATGATACTTCGATGATCTCGTCTGTCATTGTGGCTACATCTTTCGTGAATGAAGCTTCTAACTCTCTCCAAATTTCATGCCATTGCATTTGTCAAATAAGTAGACTTTACATTTAGGTTTTACAGAGGACCTTACTATTGTTTTCAAAGTCATATGAATTACTTTATGATCGCCATGGGTCTGAGCTTGTCACCAAAAATTATTAGTTCATTTTTCTCTTTCACTGGCAGTGTGGTGAGCTTAATATGAGCCATTCCATTCCTTCAGGATCCAATTCACCTTGGTAAAGTCACACCAGATCCATCGTTGCTGGACAATCTACTTATTATTGCCTTCTGGTTTCATGGATTAGACGACAGTGGCCCTTGAATATCCACAACACCAATTAGAGTGCAGTGAAACTTTGCCGAACATGGTTTCCCGTCACCGAGTTTCTAAGTGATGCAGTGCCATTAAGTAAACAAATCAGTGCTTCAACGACTGAAGAATGCTTTTCAATTTCCTATAGTTGCCTACCGCTGCTCAATCTTCAGTTTTCATGATAATTGTAAACTCTGTCAAAAATAGCTTGGAAATTTTAACTTCAGATCATACTTTGCCGCCCGATTCAAGCCACTTTTAACAAGTTTTATGTCAACAATTAAGCGCCTCAGAATGTTCAATTGCCATACACTCTGTTTAGGATATTTTGACACTGTATCGAGTGTTTCTCAATACTATCTATGAAATAGCTTTTTGAACACTCTGAAACTGGAGCTACACATTACTGTGCAACATTCTTATTTGGTCAAGATTCTCAACTAAAATTAAGTTACCTGTTGATCATCCATACAATCAGAAACTCATGTGGTGATGGGATGCACCTTTTCTGATTCCTATATGCAATTGTCACTGCACAAAACAGAACACTGCTGCAGAAAAACCACTATATCCTCTGAAGCTGGGGATACTCTATGCCTACTCAAGCTCAATATTTCATGGTCATCTGCACGGAATAACTATAGCTTTTGACTGAAATAGTAAGTGTATCCCTCATCTTATCCAAACTTCATTGATAGCGATGTATTGATGAAGTTTTTAATGAAATGGGTATATAATCAGATTCATCTTATTTTCTTTACCTTTGTAAGTATCCTACAAGACGATGTTATTACAGAGCCAGGTTATCAAGGCGCACAATTTATGGTAACTAACATTGATGATGGCTGATGATCTCCTGATTATTGTTAGAATTACAATGAGCAATTTTGTTGAAAGATTATTATTACTTAAACTAATTTTCCACTCTGAAATTCAGTCTCATCTCTCACACAGCATAATATTCTGGGGGTGTTATAGCCTCACTATAAAGACCCTATCACTCCAAAAACAGGCCCTTAAGGCTATATTGTGCTTTCCTGTCAGTACCCCAGGTCAAAATCTAGCCATGCTTCAAATACTTGTGTCAATAAAAGTATTTAAATAAACAAGCAATCCCTATCCATAAGACAGAAAAGCCCATATCTTCCATAATATACATAAATTACCATCTAATTTGAAACTTCTCTCATCCATCTCATATTTCAAAACATACTCAAGACTAACCAGAACATATTATAGCATAAATAAATTTCTGGAATCTACCTGCTATTGCTCTATGTCAGACCTCAAATCCTGTCATTAAAATCTTCATAAGATTTTTTACAAATTTTTTTAAACGTTTTTTTGTCCAATCAAATGTTATGATTTCTATGTTCTTTTAAAACCTACAGAAATAAAACTATTATTATTATTAGAATATGTATCCGAACACATTCATATTTGCAAGGTAGCAAGAATTTATGACTTCTGAAGGGTAATCAAGAAGGACTCAAAGAACAATGTCATGCAAAAAAAAATTAAAGCTCAATCTGGGAGACATGGTGCGAGCAACGATAGTAAAACCAGCAGATACGTAATGAACAATGACATAGGTCACATGATAGATTGTGATTAAGTCATGAATGCAATTTTAGATATGCAATTAATATGCATGACAGGATAAGAAAACTCTTTGCATCAATTTTATGCTACATAGGTATACACCAAATTATAGCCCTTGTGATATTGTGGTGAATCTTGTCTTGAAATTTAAATGTTTAACATAAATCACTAAGGATCATAGAGTGGTGTTTCTAAATGTTCAACTATTTTGTAATAGATGTTTCTAACAAAATTTCATCCAATTAAACAACAATGATAAACATTCATTAATAATCTTATTGTCTGCTAACCATCCATGATAGTATCATGATGATAGTAATATTTGCTGCCACACCAGAAGGCCTTTGAATTTGGAAGATTTGAAATCTTGATTGCCTGCATCCTGTGTTGCTGCCTATGATAAATGTATTTTTCATGTCTTCGGACCTTTGCAATAATTATTGGGGTCTACTAGACCCAAAAGCTAAAACATAAAAATATGTGAAGGCGAAATCATATTTTCATCCATCAGACAGTACTGTGAACGTAGCCTGTGCTTTTACCTTATGATTTAATTATGTGCACAGAAATTGTAACTGTCACGTGGTTACTTCTTCCTCCTTGATTAATTTGTGGGTTGCCTTTAACGTGGGTTCACTTCTGTCCCACGAGACCTGAATTATAACTAGGTTTTATGTTAGTTAAGATAAGAAGGCTTACTGTAATGCGTCAGTCAGTCCATTTGTTGGTAGCAAACATTTTAGAACAGCATTGCAATAGCAATATGCTATAGGTCATGACAATTTACTTTTAGGAGTCAATTCACATTTCTTTCCAAAGCAAACAATGAGAATATACTGGAACTAGATAGAAAAATTGCCATGGATACAATGAGAATCCAGAAATTAGGCATAAATTGACATTCATATACTTACTTGTTCATTTTCTCTGCGAGAACAGGATTGAAAGTAAGAACCCAAAGGCAAAAAGTTAACTGGTATTGCACCTGGAAGTTCACCCTGCCAGAAAGGACCTGAAATGAACCATAATAACAACGTCAAAACAAAGTGATTCACAATGCATACCACCAACTACCACATTCACCACAAATGACAATCATTCATCCTCAGTTACCGTAATTTTCCGTATATAGTACACATTTTTTTCCGCGAAAATTTGTCAGAAAAGTTGGGTGCATATTATATTATTATTATATTCAAGATGGTGGGTAAACGTAATGCATCTTGTGGTAGCTGCAAAAATAGTGTTTCTAAAAACAGTAAAGCAGTAAAATGTAGTGGAAAGTGTGAAAAATGGAGTAATTTGAGATGTGCTAACTTGGGAAATGACTATTTCATGAAGATAACTGGAGGTGATGATATTTGACTTTGTGAAAACTGTGGTGTAGCTGAAGCTGGCGGCAAGCACGAAGATGATGTGACATCACCTCTTGAAAAACTAACAAGTTCAGAAAGTGTGAAATTAGATGGGCTAACTACAGATGAGCTTCTGAAAACAATGATCAGGGAGCAACGAGAAATAAAAGCGGCTGTGATATTTCTGTCAGAGAAATATGATGAACATCAACAGCTGTTTGGAGTAATGCAAAAGGTTGTTAGTGAAAACGAGGAGTTGAAGCACAAAGTTTGGCAACTAGAAGGTAAACTTGATTCAACAGAACAGTTAGATCGAAATAATGATGTGTTGATTAAAGGAATCCCAGTGTGTGAAAATGAAAACATTGAGACAATTATATGCGATGTTGCTGAGAAATTAAATGTAGTCCTTAAAATGGGAGATATTAGTATCACCCATCGCATTAAAGATGCAGAAAGTCGAAATCCAGACATATTAGTAAAGTTTCTGAGTAAAAGAAAGAGGAATGAACTCCTATGTGCGTCAAAGGTGAAGAATAATTCAACTAATAAAAAGATGTGCTTGACTACGTCAGATATTGGTGTTCCGGGTGAACGTAAGAATATATACATTGATGAGAATCTAACTTTGTATCGAGCATTTCTGTTTAGGAGTGCCAAGAGATCAAGGGAAGTAATCATAACAAATACGTATGGATTCGTAATGGAAATGTTTATATGAGAAAAGACTAAAACAATCCAGTAGTGTTAATCAGGTCTTTAGAAAGCATTAATAGGTAAAGTATTGTGAAAGTTTTCACTGTGTTATTGATATATCCATGGCTAGTGACGAAAATTATTTCCTTATATACTATCAAAATGTTAGAGGTTTAAGAGGTAAAGTAGATACTTTTAAAAGATTTACTCTTTTCTCAGACTATGATCTTATGCGTATAACAGAAACTTGGCTTAATATTGGCATTCATGATTCTGAGTTATTTGACGATAGATAATACACAGTGTATAGAAAAGATCGGAATGCAA
This sequence comes from Ceriagrion tenellum, assembly GCA_963169105.1. NCBI lineage: Eukaryota > Metazoa > Arthropoda > Insecta > Odonata > Coenagrionidae > Ceriagrion > Ceriagrion tenellum. Next base: position 138,654,092 of record OY720639.1, on the reverse strand, counting down.
CGTTGACAGAGAAGAAACAAGGTGGTGGTGTTACGTTGGCTGTGAAAAATATATATTGATCAAATAGAATAATAGAAATGGAGACAGAGGATAAGAACATTTGTGTTCAAGTCACACTAAATGGCCAGAAAAAGGTATATATTTCGGTTGTTTACTTTCCCCAAACTCCAAAAAAAATCTACATGAAAGGTATTTTGATAAAATTATCGGCAATAATGTTAATTTAGAAGATATTTTTACTGTAGGTGATTTTAACTTACCAACTTTAAACTCTGATGCATCCACAGATATGAAAGTTATTGAATTACGAAATTTTATTACATTGCATAAGTTGATTCAAGTGAATAAAATAAGTAACATCAATGGTGGATTGCTTGATCTAGTCCTCACCAATGTTAATTGTGATATGTTAATTGTTGATGAATGTGATACAATAGTGCCTAAGGATAAGTATCATCCACCCCAAAGGTGGGTATGTTTAAGAATGTGTATGTAAACAGTCATAGAGAAAATATATATAAGAAGTCAACATCTAGTCAGAACTCTTTCAATTTCAAAAGAGGGGATTATCTCTAGTTGTACAACTGCCTTAAGAATATAAATTGGAAAATATTGGAGAGAGTACATGACGTTAATGAAGCGGTTGATATATTTTATAAATATTTATATGATGCAATGAATGAGTGTATACCTAAGTGTAAGAATAGGTCCAATAATTATCCAGCATGGTACTCAACTAATTTATAAAGTCAATAAAAAAGAAACTGAGACACTTAAGCATTACAAAGAAAGTGGTTCTCTGTATCACTTGTATCAATATCAGCTTGTACAAATTTCTGTAAAAGAGAACTTAAAACTTTGCAATGAAAATTATGTTAAAAGTGTAGAACAAGACCTAACCACCAAAAGAATTAATTCCTTTTGGGAATTTATAAAAAATAAAAAATCAGATTGACACATTCCTAATGCTATGAAGCATGATAAGACTGAACTAATGGATCCACAACAGACTGTATCTGAATTTAGGAAATATTTTCAATCAGTGTATGAAACTCAGTTCAATGTACAGAACGTCTTCCTTCCGAATGTACAGTCGATCTCTCTAAATTGTATTAATATAGTGACTATTACAGAATCTGATGTTAAAAATGCCATAAAAAGATTGAAACCTAAGAAAACTGTAGGGGGTGATGGTGTACCTGCAGATATAGTTAAAGCTTGATGTGACATATTCATACAACCATTGTGTTACATATTTAATTTATCTCTTAAAACAAATATTTTTCCACCAAAATGGAAAACTGCTAAAATCTGTCCGGTTCATAAAAGAGGTGAGAAAGGAGACATTAGAAATTACAGACCCATTTCAATATTGAGTGTATTCTCAAAAGTTTTTGAGACAATTTTGTACAAGCATATTTTCATGCAAGCAGAGAGCTTGATTAGTGATGTTCAACATGGGTTCAGATCTGGAAGATCGACTATAACAAATCTAATTAACTTCACAGAGAAAGTTAATGAGAATCTAAGTAAGAAAGGGCAAACTGACGTTATATGCATGGATTTTCAAAAAGCTTTTGATAAGGTTGACCATAATATTCTGCTGGATAAATTAACAAAAATTGGCTTTTCTGATAACATGTTGATATTTATGCAATCTTATCTACAAAATAGAAAACATTATGTTGTCTTAAAAGGGTGTAAATCTGAAACGTATGAAGCCACTTCAGGTGTACCACAAGGATCAAACCTGGGGCCACTGTTGTTCCTATTTTTTATAAACGATTTACCTGAATATATAATGCATTCCCGTTGTTTAATGTATGCTGATGATGTAAAGATATTCATGAACGTGAACCAAATACAGGACTGCACCCTTCTACAGAAGGACATTGATAATTTATTTCAATGGAATAAAAGGAACCACTTAACATTAAATGCTAATAAGTGTTATAAGATCAATATACAAGGAAGAAAAGACCCTATGATTATTGTTATACTATGGGTGGAGCCATGTTAAAGAAAGAAAGGGTAAAGACTTGGGAGTAACTTTTGATGAAAAATTTACCTTCATACCTCACATTGAAAATTTAGTGACATCTGAATATCGGACATTGGGTTTCATTATATGAAGTACAACTGCTTTTCAGAATAGAAAAGCAATGTTAATGTTACATAACGCTTTAATTTGGTCTCAACTCGAATATGGAGTTATTGTGTGGGCACCATTTGCAAAGAAATATATAGACTTGTTTGAACGGATACAAAAACAATTTCTTAGAATTCTTTTCTACAGGGAATATAAAGTATATCCGATGTACAAAAATTATTTATCTTATAAAAACCTGCTGAATTTTTATGGACTTGTTACACTTTCTGTAAGAAGGAAGGGAATAGGTTATAAGTTCTTATATGAAATAATAAAGTATGTATGGTAAAGACAGGGCTATCCTCCATAAATTAAATTTTTATGTCCCACAATTTAACCAAAGGTATCAGCAAACCTTCTTTATTCCATTTGTTAAATCCAGATATTGTTGTAACTCACCATTTATAAGAATGTGTAAGGAATACAACACTGTATGTGACTAGTAAGATTTATCGTGGGATAAAAATGTATTTACCTCCCAGATAAACTTCATAATGAAGAAACATGCGTTACAATGACCTGCAAATTATCCATTGCTTGTATGTGAATTTAATATTTTGAGAATTGGAAGAATTATTGTAGTATTTGGAAACAAGTGTGTATTTTGATATTTTTGTAATGCTTTTTTTTTTAATAATTCTTTTGTAAACATTTTGTAATGCAGTAAGTTTTTAAAATAATTATTGTAATTGGTAATCAATGTATTGTAAAAGTGTTTTCCCTTGGGTTATTGGGAAAACATAAAAATAAATAAATAAATACATGGTTACAAACGCGCACACATGGAAATTCATCACGTAACCGGTTCTCATATTTTGCTCGTTAAAACTTGGGTGCGTCTTCTACTGGGTGTGTATTATATATGGAAAATTATGGTATTTATGATAAATAATAGCAATACGTCTCTAGGAGAAATTGGAAATTCAAATGATAATTATTTTATTTCAAATATTACCCAATACAAAACATGCTCATCATTTTTCAGTTTCCATGCTTAAATATCACAGTAACTTTCATTATTTATGAACATGATTTTGCTTTTAACAAACACACTTTCCAAATAGAAGAAAAAACCTCCTTGAGCAATTGGCACGTTTTTACGGCATGTTGACGTATATATATTCAGTAAAACCTATATTTTAAATACTTAATTACACATAACCCTCAATTTTGTATAGTCACATTAAGGTCCAGCCAGAATGCATAAGGGATTTCAATGACAAGCTCTTTATTTTACGTGGTTTCTCAACTTTATGAAGTTTTTTTGTTTTACGTAATCACACATTGATCCCAATGACCAAATATATTCGTTTTACGAAGTATTTCAAGCCCTCCTAGTTGCTAGTTGAATAATAATAGAATATGACAGCTGACATGTATAGAAGCATATTTAAGAACAGCTTTTTCATGCAACTTGCTCAGAAATTCCATGTTTAATTCCTGGTCTTACAGGAGGATCCATTTGATGCAATTATATTTGGCTGATGGTCATTCCATGCCAAATGATCCAGTGAAATTTTAATTGATTGCATGACTAGGTTAGAAAAAAATCAATATTTTGCACATGTATACCAAATGCAACAGCAAGCTTTTGCTATGATTCAAAAAATTGTACCCCTTCTTGTTTTATCACGGCAGCCTAAATGGATTCCAAAGATTTATGGAATGCCTATTTCCCCTATAACAAGTTGAAAATTAAGAGAAAATAAACATTTCAAAGGTCATTGATTTAAATACATATATTATGAAAAATAATGATAGAGTAGCTGTAAACAACAGTAGTAAACATTAAAAATAACAATAACAGGCTTGGATATAAAAATTGTTTTACTTTGGTGATTTTGGAATTTTGACTTCATGCGTTCGTTCTAGATTTTATTCAATATTTATTTTGCTCTACAATTATGGTTACCGGCAGGAAACTGGAGATAATTTGTTTTCTATTGACTGCATTTCCATTTGAACCACCACCTTACCTCACTAGTATCAGTGTAGGCAACACTTTTTGGCGAAGAGTTAACGATCCATATGTATGTTCATGAGTTTGAGATTCTACTCATAAGAGAAATATTGTAGTTATAATCTAGCTTTACATTCCAAAGAAACCATTTTTGGACTTTATTTTCTCCATTGGGGAAGCTATTACACCTGTGGTTCACAGACTAGAAAGATATTCAGAAGTACAGCATCAAGTCAACTTTTCTTCTTCATATAGATTTTTTGAGTCAAACCAGTATTTTAAGGAAAAAAATGTTGATTTCAAGTTCTATTTCAACAATGAAGAAATGAATAAGGAAAAAAGAAAACTTTAAGTAAATGTTTTTCACTAAGTTTAAAATAATATGTTTTAAATCTGCCTGTCATAGTTAGTTCTTGAAATATTATTCAGAGAGTAAACATCAACATAATCAAAAATTCACATGTGACACATTGGAAAATGGCAACCACAAGAAAATGAGGTGGGATATATTTTTTTAAATTATTGAATTTAACTGCTAATACATATGGGTGCAAGCATGTGTGAAAATATAGATTTTTTCAAAAATACCATGGAACCATCATTGGATCATTTTAAATGTTGTTAACAAAGCATTTGAAACAATCTTCAGAGAACCAGTACTAGAAGTCTCAAGACATTATCTCGCTCATAGTGCACAAAGCTCCCCAGAAGATTTAAAAGTCAATTACAGTTCCACTACTGGTATTAATCTCAAAACACTCAACTTTCCTGCATGCACGTGACTGGCCATTTGATACAAGAATTAGATGGAAAATTATTATCTTACTTGTAATGTATTCACGCTCTCAACCTGCATTTCTCAGGATTTTGAATGGTTTATTCGTACTCCTCATGTTTGTTTTGATAATATTACATACTTTTATTACTGTTTTGTGTTAGTTTAGCATATATTTCATTATTAATTTGGTATGCATTCCGCCACCTTATCGAACATATGCACGGAAAACCCAACACCTCAACAATCAATGGAAGATTCTAGAAGTTCGCGCGTCACCGACACTAGAAATTTTCAGGAAGGTTTTGGATAACCAACAATACATGTGACCGTGAGGCAATATAATGCACGCACCAGGAAGGGCAGACACTCATTGTTTTTTGCACTTGCTGTCGGTCGTAATGTTCAACTATTGGTTGATTGAATAACCTAAAGAAAATATTGATTTTCCTTGGTGCGTAGACAGATGTTTTCAACAGCCAATATTTTGTAAGTGCTACGGGAATAAGTGGCAGCTGTTGAGAGTGATTCGGCAGGGTCCCACCGGATGTAAATCGCAGAATACTGGAGGAGGAAGCCAGGTGTAACAGAGAGGCAAGCAGCAAGGGAGGAGAGCAATCAGTCAAAGCACGCTTCAATAGTAGCGGCAAAGCTTAAGTATTAATAGGACCAATTGCCCTACAAGATATTATTTTATCGTGCATTACTTTTATTTATTACCTGCTGGGGTACCCGGCTTCGCTCAGGGAGTTGACATGAGATTGTGCGGTAGTTGGAATAAAAGGATAAACTTTAAAATATAAGAGGTAACAAAATTTTATTGAATAAATATTATAAATTTTTGCAATACTTGTTTATAAACAACATTTTTCATTTTGTTATCCGGGGTATATGTACAAATTTTTCGAATTTCCTACTCGAGAGCAAGCTACGTATAGTTGACCGTAAGAGAAGCAGGAGTCTTTGAGGTTGATGCCGCAATGTTTTAAAGTTTGTCCTTGCGCTTTTTTAATTGTAAAACTATAGGCCAATTTGATTGGAAATTACAGTCTATTAAATTGGAATGGCAGTTCAGTAGAGATCAGTGGTATTCTGGGGATAAATACTGTGTGACCTTTGTCCTTTCCAGTCATAAGTTCGACTTTGATGATGTTATTCGATAGCTATTTGACGATCATCCTTGTTCCATAACATAGTTTTGGTGAGTTGAGATTTCTGAGTAGTATGATCGGAGATCCAATTTTCAGTCGAAGGCAGTGTAATGGCATTCCTGGTACTTGCAAAGAGTTTAGAAATTCCGTAGGGAAGTTGACACTTTCTTCAACGTTTACCATCGTGTCGATCTATTTGTATATTCTCTCTTCACCGGGAATTTTCTTTTGAATATTAAAGTTGATATCGTCGACAATATTATTTTTAGTTTCCAAAATTGCCCTTTGAAATAGCCACTCCAGATTGGTATAGTTGTGAACGATGTTTGGATAAATTTGGTCGATGAGTTCGTTTTCAGTAGTGGCTATGTTACAGAAATCACTGTTGAGTTCAACGAGGCCGGTTGTCTGGTTGGTCGGATATGTGCCTTTGCCTATTTGTAAAAGTTTTTGAGCAAAATGTGCTGTCGTTTTGTCTTTCTCTAGATCTACTTCTCTTTTACGTTTGGGCATTGTATAAAATATAAATCAAATCAACTTTTTATTAAAAAATACATTAAGTACACTTTACAAACTTTTCACACTTTATTTTCGATTTATATTCAGTGACTGTATCACTTTGACTCCTCACACTTCACCGTTTGTTTATATTCACTCACTGCACTACTTTGGAATTTTTACTTCTTTTTCAGTTCTTCCCTTCGTCACTGATAAGAAACTGACGTTCCAACCCACGACAGATCTTGCTTTATATACCCCTCCCAATGGGTAGCCCAACCCATACCAAAAAGGCTTCGAATGGTCCACAATGTTCCAGAACATTCCACAACATTCGAGTGTTCTGGAATGTTCCTCAATGATCTGGGATGTTCCGGGATGTTCCCGAACGTTCCAGATATTCCAGAACATCCCGGAACACTCTGGAATGTTGTAGATTGCTCTCGAATACTCTTGAATGTCCTGGACTGTTCTAGAAATTTCTAGAGGAAGAAACTTCCAGCCCTTATATCTTCAAAAGCACACCCTTTAGGTAAAAACGGGAACCTTCTTCATGGATGGGATAAAGGGCTACCATAACATATAACTCCCTTGATTGCACCGGGACTCGTTTCTGAGTTTTAGCGGCACGCACATTGTACACTCACTTTTATAATATATATTGATGATTTGTGTTCACAATCAATGTGTGATAGTATTTTGGGGGAGTGATAATTTTCCAAGTTAACCCAAGGAACAGTGAACATAGAACATATGTGGGGAAAACAACAATGATTTGAGATTTATGAGTATATAAGTGCTTTGTGTATTTGTTCTGTATGTGTCAGTGGTATTTCATTTGAGGGAATTGTGTCACGTGTGCTGAATTCTATTTAACAAATGTTACATGCAGCTGAGTGCATGTTGGCACCTAACTGAACGAGTAGTACTGTCGTCTCATCCTATTTTTTTGAATGCTAAATACTTATTTCTCTTTACAGAGCTAATAGTCAAATTTGTTCTGTAATCTGATGTGATACCACCCTTGACACATTGTGATTTGAGACATGCTGAGTTCAATTTCATTTTCAGTACTGAAATAAGCATCATTTTAAACTCACAAGGCTCACCACGCTAGCTTCAACTCCCAATCCTCTTGTATATTCCTCTTCTCATCCTCACCCCTTCACATAAAATATATGGAACTGTCATTCAGAATCATACAGTTTTCAGGCAGTGATAAGATTACCTCCACTGATTGTTAAATAAAAAATAAATAAAATTTGCCTATTCGTAAATGTAAGTGAAATTTAAACAAAAAAGTCATTTGTTTAATCCAGGATGCCAACCAGATCCCTAAACTTAATGCCATGCGCTATAACCAGTGAGGAATACCAAGGCATCTTTCTCCCCACTGCAATTTTGAGGGCTTTAAAGGAACAAATTGACATGAGGGATTTGGGTTTTTAGTCCAAGTCAAGGTGAATTGAACAGAAATTCACACTTATGTGCACTTGTGGGTGACTCCATAATAATAATAATAATATGTAGTATATTTATTTGCCTGAGGATCGAGTAACAATTACTTGTACAAGATATAAGGCACATTAGGTTATCTACATTCCTTGACAAATACATGTTAGGCATATAATAAATCATTTTAAAAATATAAGTGAAATTTTATTTATTGAACAAACATTATTGCATTTGTTTTGTAAATACATCATGTACTGAGTAGCAACAATTCATTAATAGATAATTTTTTAAGAGGTAATACCAAGGATAATCCCAGTATCCCAAAAGCTATTCATAAATGTAACTATCAAGCACTTAAGTTCACAAAAGCATGCAATTTCAACATCAAAAGTGGACTATAATAATTCTTGTCAATATTTGCTATACATTTTAATGTGGCATAGTTTAAAATATCAATTGTGCCCCTTCCTTCATGTTGTATCACAGACTAATTTGCATTGAGTTACATGAATGGGACAGACATTTCACTACTTGGCTGCAAATAAAAAAATGCCAATTCCCTATAATTGTTAGATTACTCACCTGAAGGAGTGTAGAGATGCCATCAACAGAAACAAAAGCAAAGCGATACTCGTCAATTCGAAGCATCATCTGCATACACCGTGCTACCGACTGCATGTACTCATTAGCCTGGAATCCAAAGACATGACAGGAAAGAATTAATAGATGAAAAGAGCAGTAAAAAAATAACAAAAAACACATTTTCCATAATTAATATTGTAATATTTAATTAAAATTCTAAAATCAGGAAATAAACTTGTAAAGCAAGGATCAATTCACAAATTAAACATATAAACTTAATGAATAAGGAAAATTAATCAGATAAAATTTATTATATCAAGACAAAGAAGACAGATGGTTTAAAGGCCAATTGACAAGATGCACATACAAGCTCAAGTAGATGCATGAACAGATGTTCCTTCCTAATTGCTCTGTGTATGAGCATGAAGCAGCCCCCATTCATTATCAATTGTGTTCACAAATCTACTTTGTACATGAGTACACCTTGTCTTAAGAAAATTGTTTATTATCTAAAGCAGGCCAAACTTCCTCAAGACCTCACCCAAAGAATTCTATTGAAAACAGCCAAATTACAAAAAGCTCTTCCACTGCAATAATTTTCAAAATAATTTCAGTTAAACTAAATATTTTTTCTGACTCCTCAGCAACAGATGAGAAACAGTGCACTGACAACAGATTCCCCAATTCTACCATCACCACCTTTGTGTGCAGGCTCTCAATATGTCTAGAAGAGTGATTACAAAGACCGACAATATACAACACAGGGGAAGACAACTGCAACAGCTGTCAATTAATGCATATATGTTGATACAGGCAGAAAAGGAAAATAAAATACATAAAAATATGGAGACATACACAATATTAGGAGAAGCAGCTGAAAATTGAAAAAGAAGCAGCCATATTTGTCTCTCGTGCTACAGTGATGAATTCTTCTCCAGAGTAATTAATGAACATTACATGGACCATTAAAGTTGCTGCAAAGAAGACATAAGAGCAATATTTCCCTTTCCAAGCTCAGACAAAATTCTGTCATGTATCACAAAAACTAGCTCTGATTCGAATACATTAGGAGACCCCTAATTAACGGAGTTATTGCTTACATGCAGCCAAAATAAAAATAAATATTTTGGTGGCACTAAGTCTAGCCAATGTGATTGTCGTATGCTTAATCTTTCCTAATAACAGACTTCACTTGTAACATCATGAATTTAGTAGTTTTCGAGACTTCCAATCAGAATGCCAATAAAACTTCAAACAAATATTTTGGTAGTGCATAACATTTTCAGTGTGAATTACCTGTAATCAATTTTTAGCCCATGCATTTATGGATCAAACTCAAGCTATACAAAAGTTGAAACATGTATGGGATAGTCTCACATGAGAATCACAAATTATACTAAAACCATTCAATAAAATTTGGAATGTTTCCCAAAGGGTGATTATGGTCCAACTATTTAAGCAATAAAAATTATCCAGTTCCATCCTTCCACCCATCAAGCATAAACATTGCAAGAGGCACAGAAATAGACAATCATCAGAAACACATTTTCCACTTTGAAGAACATTACAACAAAGCTTAGATAGTTCCAACACAAATTTTAAAGGTAAAATCCTAGATTTAAACGAAATGCTCATCATCACTTGATAATACAAACATAATTAGCGCTTAGAAAAAAAATTTAAATGGAATTCACAACATGTTAATTTACCATTTGAAGCCTAATAAGGCTCAAAAAAGTGATAAAAAAAGACTAAATGATACTCAGTGCATTCATAGATAGAGAGTGAATTACTCAGGGTAAGGAAGAAACTTTTTGGTGATAGGTCACTGAATTAGGCAAAGCCCAAGGAATTACACCCAATAATCAACTATCATCATCCCCAATTTCCCTCTTATTGAGCATTCTAGTTCTACGAAGTTACAAGGACCACAACCAACTAATCAATAAAGATTTAATTCTCTTTTTTGACAATCCATTAAAAGAAATTACTTCTTTACAGATAAATTATGAGACAGACTAGAAAGAGTAAAATCTCCAATATGTAGCTTTCGAGTGGGATGTATTTCGAAAGTAAAATAGTCAAAAAGTGTACATGAGGAAAAGTCACTGCATAAGTAAATGACAATCTTTGATTAAATGATTCCATAACTGTTTTTCAATATCTGAAAGAAATTATAACTCGCGCATGGTAAGAGGGGTATCATTTATAATAATAGCGGACTGAACCAAAAGTGAAATGACTAAAAATGGGTCCTGAAATTTTCACACTCCTAATACCAATGATCACCACAATCATTTTAAAAATGTACATTGAAATTCTAGTTTCAAAATAATGATGATTGCATAGATTAATTCAAGGAAATGAAGTTGGCAATTACACAAACTGAAGCAATATACAGTGAAAGCTGGGTTATTTGGAGCTTAAGACATGTAGAAAACTCCAGCAACAAGAAACTTCACTAGAGGAAACCAGAATAACAAAATTTGACCAGCAGGGTCTTTAAGCTCAACAATCGGGCTTATCTTTTATTTTAATTGTCTTAAGCTCAAAGCTCAAATTATATAAAGATGAAATTATTCAAACATGGCGGGTGAATTTTTTAAAGAAATTGTCATGAGAAAAATTCGGCCAGGACCGGGAATCGAACCACGGACTTTTGATTTTCCGGACCAATGCACAGACCACTATGCTATCCAGGCTTCCTAATTCCCATGGCAATTTTGGTGGATACAAAGGAACTAGATCTTAGGCCCTTGCAGTCCACCAAACTATTACCATGGGAATTAGGAAGCCTGGATAGCGTAGTTGTCTGCGCATTGGTCCAGAAAACCAAAGGTCCGTGGTTCAATTCCCGGTCCTGGCCGAATTTTTCTCAAGACAATTTCTCCATTATATAAAGATGATTGTTTTTTTGCAATGTGTAATCACACATAAAGATTGTGCATAAGTTTTGGCTAAACCAAAGAATTGAATTCTTGAAGAAGATACAACAGCAGGGAATATTACACTCCTTATTTAGTCTGATTTGCACATTTTTGATGCCACTTAAAAAAAAACTTCCAAACCAGAAACATCAGTTTACCCAAAAACCTATACCACAGAGATATGTAGGGGACACAATGTTTACTCCACTGCTTTGAAATCATGTTAATCCAATGAATGGAAAGAACCACTTTAGGGAAATAAAGAGGATAACTCTCAGTCGGTCAGTAATTTTCCAGATTGATCTATGTACCTATTAAAAATTAAGTATAACATTTAATATTAAATATAATAAAAGAAGAAATACTTGACATTGGCATTAGAAAATGGCAAACATAGCACATTTTCTACCAGAGTGGATTTGTTTATATAATTACAATAATTATTTCACAATTACATAATAATACAAAGTCAAGCCAAATGTATAGCATTCCTATGACATTAAGTAAAATAAGTTAAAATGGCATTTATGACAAGTTCTCAGGTTTCCAGTCAGGTAATGAAGTCATTCATCCCAAATATGATGGTAGGCTACATCAGTCAAATGTTAGAGCAGATCAACACCATTACCTCGCTGAAAACCCAAGACCTTTTCATACTCAGCATTCACCAGTAAAGACTATGATCTTAAACTGGCATTTGCAGTTAAACCTTGTTGCTGTAGTACCATTTTTCTAATTTGAGTGCTCGCATTGGGTCTATTTAACCCTTCCTCAGGATAATGATTGTTTTAGCCATTTACGATTGCTTAAATCAGATAATAACTTTTTTATTAATAGCTCTAGTGAAGAGTATTCTGCAGTCATCGTTTAATTAAAAAATTTGTTAATTAACCTGCATTTTACATTTACTTTTGTGCTACAAAACTTTTCAAGAAAAATATTTCCTCATTTAATGATGAATTTGGTATAGGCTACTTGTTTTGTCAGTGTTAAATGGCAAAAAAAAATAATTAATGAGATTTAACTTTGTCAAAACTATAAGCATTGCTTTTACTTGCCACAGAGTTTTATAGCAACTACACAATCCATATACAAACTCTATTAAGGTAAGTAACAAAACAACGAAGCTTCCGACGAGAGAAATATACGTTGCTCAATGCTCAAAAACGAAGAAAATAATGTGCAATACTCTACGAAACTTCAAGAAAAAATCCTCTGTGAATTATTAGATGAAAACCCTGGGTTGTAAAGAGCATTAACACCATTGAGGTATAAACTACCAACTGCATTAGATTCAAAGTGACGTCTAGAACTCATCCAAGTTTTTGGCTGATTGGATTGATCAATCAAGTCACATTCACACCCTTAAGATAATCGTCTCTTGCAAACATTTCACAGCTTAATTACTGCATTGTCAAGGCTTGAGAGTAATTATTGATATGAGTTTATGAATGGAATGTTCATGGACTGAGCAGGCTAAGTAAAATTACTAATTCGTTTTATTATAATGTAAACATTATACTCAGCCTGCTCAGACCATGAACATCCCATTCATAAAAATATATCAATAATTATCCTCAAGTCTTGATGACGTTGAAATAAAGCAGTGAAACGTTGGCAAGAGATGGTTTTGTATTCATTTCCCAAGACCAATCCTCCAGAAGAAGTGTAAATACATTAAAAGTTGTCAAAATCAATTCACATTAACATAAGATTATTGCAATATTTTATTATCTACAGTTTATTGCATGACATTATTAGTCAATACCTGCTACAGTAGTATCAAATGTAGGCTGTTTACAGCTGCTGGAAATATTGTTAAAGTAAAAAGAGGGAATCTCCAGACTAAACATTTAAAGTAACTTGTTTTCCTCCATCACAATAAATAATTTGATTTCAACTTTAAACATGTTTCGAAATGAAAGGAAGATAATTTGTAATACTATTTCATGTTTCATCAATAAGTTTGCTTTTCTCACCATTTCTAAAAGGTTTGGTAACATTGAAGAAATACTTTTATAGTGCTTCATTAGAAGTACATTTTTTGCATGCTGAGTTATAGTGCACTACAAAAATACTATGGTGGAAGTTTATTTTCTCATTAAGGCATATTGTACTGAGTTTATATGACTTAGAAAAATGAAAGTCTGTATACTTCTACAAAAGATGCCTTATTTATCGATTTTATTGCTTCTTTCTCAAATTAAGTATTTTCTTTAGATTCAGGAATATTTCCTATCAAAACTGATTATTTGGTTCTATTTGTCGAATTGATGAAAATCTGGAAATTAATCTTAAATCTACCAGAAATAATCCTTATTATATTCATAACCTTAAATTTCCATCTCAGAGAATGTGGAAAAATGCTACCAGTCTTATTTTCGTGCCCAAAAAAGAAAATAAAATTCTAAGACGCAACCTGCATAACACTGGCAACCAGAATAACATTGGTGACAGTATTAACAACTAGTTCCTACACGTTTCCTCAGCAAACTTGATAATTAAGTTATAATGAACAAAAACATCTCATTAATGCATATCAGGTAGTATACTATGAACAGTTATGAGTCACTAATCCATAGAAATGAGAAGAGGAGAAGATCTGATGTTAGTGAAAATTTATATATGTGAACATAGAGTGGAATGTTTTGCAGATTTTACTGGAAAGTGAAGCATCAGAGGGACAGTCAAAAACAGACAATGAGTGACGTGTCAATTCAGTTTGAAGGGATTCTCTTCAAGAGTTCAGCTATTACCATCAATGAGTAGGATTGAAAAAACGTGAAACACAAATTGGTCATGCTCCAAGGGTAGACAGGGAGAGAGAGTAATGGGGCTGATTTCAAGCTAAAAGCCGAATCAAAAGTGAAAGTGCCCTCGATCACAGTGGCTGGTAGGCAATTCTGCATGTCAGAGTGCAATGCTCATCGAAAGATGAAAGAGGAGCACACATTGATGGCTTGGAATTCAACAAGGAAGGCTCCAAGGAGACCAAAGAAAGGAAAAAACAATTGACTGAAGTAGACAAGACTGCAGATTTTGTGCGTAAGCTCAAGAATAATGGTGCTCCTGAGGCATGTGAGGCCTAAAGGCACTTAAGCTTTACAAGCAGCACAAGGCTTCTCATGGTCATTATTTAAACAGGGTGGCTACTGATATCCCATTTTCAAATTCCCTGACTTTTCCCTGATAGATTTACCAATTTCCCTGACCGATCACCAAAAGGTCACCTATTATTGGAATAGTTTTTTCTGCCGAATTAAATTTCCTACAGCAGCTTTAAATTTTCTAATCATCGTCTTGTACTTTTAGAACTACTAGCATGTATTTACAATTAGCTAGTGCACTCCAGCTACTTCTCAACCTGAGTTTCGAAAGTTAAAAAAAAACGCAAGATAAAATTTTCCGAACAACATAGCCTCGGATTCCTTGAGATGAGCAGACCAAAATTTTCCGTAAATAGTACGCATTTTTTTCTGTGAAAATTCGTCAAAAAAGTAGGGTGCATACTACACATGGTTACAATCTTATCGTGTTTTCTTTCGGGTCGTAGATCACATTTGAAGTAATCTCAGCGTACTTTCGATTTACAAATTTTTAATAAAAAATGCAAGGAATCAATTTAATTAATTTTTTAAAACAAAAATTTACAACCTGTTCCTCTTGTCTTTAACACTGTTAGCACTGAATCCTTCAAATTCAAAATCACTACCCTCGCTTGATTCGAACAGTTCGTACGAAACACTGATATCACACTCCCTGGCAGCATATATTGCGTCGCCTAGAACATCACATTTGTCGTCCTCATCGTCTATCATGCATTCTTCATCCCTCAGCAAATCGTCGTCGGATGCATGTACCTATTGCACTCGTGAGGCAGCATTTTTTGAAAACCTCGCTTAATCACAGATGAATCGATGGCATCCCAGGACTCTTTAACCACCACTGACTACTTAGCAATATCTCCAGTTTCTTTGACTTTCCTGAAGTTGTCAAAGAATGTGGTCCGGAATAAAGCACTCAATCCACTGTTTACATAATTATGTCTTAAACAGGCGGTTGCAACTGACATCCATCACCTGCAACTGGCTTGTCATCCCTCCAGGAATAATGACGAGATCTGTGCCATTCTCGTATAATATATTCTTGATGTATGGCATCGATGGCATCTAAATGCATATAGAACCAACATAGGATGTCTACAAACCGCATCTTTGTGCCACACATTTCGCAGCCAATCTTTGGTTAAATTTTCATCCATCCAGCCTTTTTATTTGTGCGTACGAGCATATTCTGTGGCCATATAACATTTTTAAATAGAGTTTTTCTTTTAAATATTACACAGAAATATAACATCTTCAAATAACAGAGTAACGTGTCTTCTGCTAGTCAATCGGACGGAATTCGGAACAAACGGACATAAAGTGAGGCGATTTGAATACAAACATAGGAACTTTTTAGCGACAATGTAGCAATTCTATCATTTATTGACAAGTATTTCCATAGTCATGGAAGTTTTGGAGGGAAAGAACCTACTACAAATAGATCGTCACATTGGGGGAAACCAGTAGGGTATGTAAAAGCAAGGGGAAAAGCCATCCATAGGCAGCATTGCCGCTTGCGCAGTGATCTTTCTGGTGCTGAACGGCGCCGCAGACAATGGTGTAGAACGCGTATAATGCAGTTCTCTAAAAGCCGATTGCGTATGATACATGGTGATAAGTAAATTCTTACACTGCACTTGCCATAATGAGGGTGCGTCTTATAGTGGGTGCATATTATAAATGGAAAATTACAGTAATACATTGTGATTATGATTTTTAACGCAACTAGGCAAATATGGCAATAAGGATATACAAAAGGGATACATTGTATGTCTGATTCACATCTAAATAACTATGATTCACAACTAATAAGATTCACAAGTGAATACTCCACGAATTGATGGTACTTATTCCATGCACGTCAGCGACGGACGTTGATTTTAGTTGGTGAAATAAATGGCGGGAAAGACTGGCCGATAAACAATGGTAGAATAATACCAAGGATTCATATCCCAGTTTCTCCCTGTTAAATCCTCCCTGATCGCCACACTGTTAAAGCAAGCCTTGGCAGGGCAAAGATAGCTTGTTTAATCATGATTGCTTATTTTTGTATTTAGTTTTGTGATTCCTTCGCACCAAGCATTTAACCATCATTTGGATGATAGAGGGAATGCTGATCAAATGTGATGTCTTTCAATATGCTCCCATTACAATGATAAATAAAAAGGAGCATCTTCTGAGCTAGTAAAAATGTCAAGCAATGAAAAATTATGCGCAGCAACAATGCTTGCCTTCACTGCCAATGGCAGAAAACTCCCACCACAGATTGTTTTAAAAGGGAAAGCAAAGCCTAAAGAGCACACCATGCATTGTCATATTGCAGGTGAATGACAAGGGTTTTATTACCATCCAGCAGATGCTACAGAGGCTGAAAGTAGTGAGGAACTGGAGACCTGGAGCACTTCTAGGATGTCACAGTATGCTTGACCGAATTTTATTTACTAATTATAATGTTATATCTTTGCATATAGTTTGCTGTGAGACATCTCATTCAGAAAGTGACAATGAAAGAAATCTTAGAGAAGAATCTCAAGAGGAAAGTGAAGTTGATATCGAAAATGATGGTACAGGGTGAAATAAATTACCACAGAGAATAAGGTAGTCAACATCAACCTATTACAATCATTATAACTACAGGAGAACACTTCCATATATCAACAGATATCATTTTCAATCAACCTTAATGCTAATTAGCAAACACACTGTTTGCTTCTTCCACCCTTTCTATATATACAATTTTTTTCCCTAAAATGGCAATCAAAATCCCAACTAGTCTTATATTTGATACCATTCACGTATTCAGTATCAATTTCCAGCCATTACGGTACTTCCTTTCCATATCACTTAGCTTTCCAAGCCTGGAGCCCTAATACCCACGTGACCTGTGGAGGCTAGCAGAAAAGTATTTATATATATGCCACTAGAAAACACAAACATATGCATTTACATGTATTAGTTTATAATATATACATGGGAGAACAATGAGGTAAAACCCCTCAGTGTGTATCGACTGTGATCCCTAAATATAGGTACACGTCAAGCTCTTACATATATTTAAAAATTTTAAATTAACTCTAAAAAGAGAATTAACTGTTATAGATAAGGTAATAAAATTACTATAATGAGTATGAAGAGATCTAACAAGGGGAGTGTCAGGTAGCCGGGTCTCAGATTTTATTGAAACTGAGTACATAGTTGTACAGACCGCTGTATGTGGTTCATGAATCACCCCACATATAGGGTTATATAACAAATAGTTTAAACAAAAGAGGCCTTTAAACATTTTAAACTCATATAAGTACCCTTCCGGAGGGCTGTTTACTCAACTGTCAAAGTGGCTGGGTGGCTACCGTACTTGACTACAGTCTAGAGAGCATAGGTTTGATCCCTGCATGGGGTTTTTTTTAAACAGTTTTTTAAGTTTTTCTTTTACGTCATCCTACAATGCGCTCAAAATTCTTTTATTTCTACTCAAAATATCATTTTTGTGTGAGGCAAATTTTTCATTTGCATACACGTTGTCAGGCTTATTCTCTTTTTTTCTGTGGAAGGCAGCCTTCTAATTATATTATTTCCTTATCTATTCACGACGTATTTTCATTATTCCTCCAAGCACATGATTTCCATTTTCTATCATTATTTTATGATACTGTCAAGCGGTTGCTTTCGACTTGTATAAAAGCCATTTTACCGAGCCTAACCACAAGAAATTGGAATGCTTAATTTTTAAGAATTATGCTTGAATTGTAAAAATATGGAGACAATATCATAAAATAATGATAGAAAATGGAAATCATGTGCATGAAGGAATAATGAAAATATGTCATGAAAAGATAAGGAAATGATATAATTAGAAGGTTGCCTTCCACAGAAAAAAAAGAGAATAAGCCTGACAACGTGTATGCAAATGAAAAATTTGCCTCACACAAACATGATATTTCGAGTAGAAATAAAAAAATTTTGAGCGCATTGTAGGATGACGCAAAAGAAAAACTAAAACAAAACTGTTGAAAAAAACACCCCATGCAGGGATCAAACCTGTGCTCTTTAGACCGTAGTCAAGTACGGTAGCACCCAGCCACTTTGACGGTTGAGTAAACAGCCCTCCGGATGGGTACTTATATGAGTTTAAAATGTTTAAAGGACTCTTTTGTTTAAACTATTTGTTATATAACCCTATATGTGGGGTGATTCATGAACCACATACAGCAGTCTGTACAACTATGTACTCAGGTTCAATAAAATCTGAGTCCCGGCTACCTGACACTCCTCTTGTACGTGATTCCCAATAAGCCACTAGATTCTACATTATATTTTTTCTTATTTGGTGAAATATGTAGGCATATTTTCATGAAATATCCTTTAAATACTGTTCTCTGCATCCACATGAGTCAACATTATAAATAAAAGCTAAAACCCAGAGGCTGCACTGCAAGCACACATTAACAAGTATTTATCTTTCTTAAATGAAGCATTACCCTCGCAAAAATTTTATATGATACAAAAAGAATCTGAACTTTACAATGAAAGTTCTCATATAGAAATAAATGCAGGGCTTCATAGTCAAAGACCATTTCAAAATTCTCACCATGACAAATATTCCAAACTGTATGTCTTTGTTAATTTCAAAATACACATGCAACATAAAAGTTCTTAAACTTTCAAATAACATGTTGCTCAATTATGTGATGCCAACAAGCATGGAGAAATCAACAAAAACATGGCTATGTGTTTGCATAAAACAAAGAAATGACGTTATGCTTAAACTTAGCAATGATTTGGAATTTTAAAAAACTATTTTACTCCTTCACTTAGGACATAATCCCAACACTATCAGAAAGTTTAACAAAATTGGAGAGATCAAGGGTCAATTTCCTCATTTTGAACATGTTTTAACATAGAGTGACCCTTATAACAAGCCATGGACAATCCCATCTATGCAAGTATTTCCTGCCTATGATTGCAAAAATGAGACCAAATAGAACAATCCCATTATAAGTTGAAATACGAGTACTTGCAATGGATTTAAAGACCCAGATGCATAGATCTGTCTACAATTTTGCCAGAGGTTATCACTGAAAAGCTCAGAAAATTGCACAACATCAAAAACAATTCTTAAGTCAGCTACATGGAAGAATTAGATTAATTGATTACAACTGACAAATTGTTAAGGATTTGAAATATTCTTGAGCCTAATCCACCCATACACAAGTACTCGAGGTTTAATGAAAATAGAAATAAATCTAAAATACTTAACAAGCCACTGAAATGGACCCTTAAAATATACCTTCTCAGAAAAAAATGATTGCTATACTTAAGCTTCACCATTACATACCAGGGAATAACACTTCTCTACCTGCATAGGATTAAATGATATTATGAAAAAAATGAGGAGAGAAGTAATGTTGGAAACTGAAAATATTTTTCACTCTCCTTCAACAAAACTAGGAGTTATGTTCTACATTCAAGAAGGTTTGTGGGCTACCAAAACTCTCTTCAAAGGAAAGTTACTCAGAAAGAAAGGTCAGCAACTGGGACAATATCCCTACTCCCATCAAAATCTTAATGCAATACTCTCACTAACAAACAAAACCTTTAGACTTAAGCATGAACCATTATAAAACTAGAAAAATAATAAACTAATAGCATGAACAGCCCACAGTGAAGAACATTGAAAGAGATGCCACAGATTGACAATCAGGAGGATGAACATCATTTGTGAGGACAACCACCATACCGGATTGTCGTCGATGAACTCCCCAGAGTTGTCGGTGGGTGGAAGGAGAGGCTGCGGTTGAGTTGAGCTAGGCTGAGACACACGCACGTCCAGGATAATGTTGTTCTTCACGTGATCACACTGATGCATCATCGCACCAACACACCGACCGTGGACATGACGTAGCAGCACAAAAGGATGTTTACATCACATGCAAATGGTTTCAAGGTACACCACACAAAGTTGGATGCATGAGACCCCACACACAAGAACAATACAAGGAATTTGATGAAGAGCAAGGAAAAAATTATTAGCGTAAACAATTAACCAGTTTCTCAGTTTCCAGTCTGGTTATGCAAAAAAGAAATACACTTTGCTTTCACACACAACCCAAGATTCAAAGTGAAAACCTCATCTTTAGATGACAATATTAATGATATATCCTAGGTAATTGAGGAGAAATGGATATTCCGAATTCAGGGAAAACCTAACTTTCCAAATAGGCAGAATGAATAAATTCTTCACTGGTTTCCAAATGGGTCAGGAATTCAGGTGATGGCATTACAAAGACCAACTATGCCATTGTTATCAAGGTGATCACCTTGATAATGACCTTCCTAATGATGGCACAGTTAGAAACTGAAATGTCAGCACCTGAATTCAAGACCCGGTTGGAAACTCGCCAAGAGTTTCATATCATTCCCAAAGTAATCACCAGATCTTTCATCCCAAACTGATTTTAAGAATCAAGTCCTCAAAAATCCACACAGGAAGAGGATGCCTCGATAACTGAACGGCCTAAAGTGCTTGGTGAGATATCAAGGGAAACTAGCTTTAGTTCCAGTCAAGGAAAATGATTTTTCCTCCGTGGAATTTTGTACTTGTAGGTGACTAAGAAATAGTATTACCATGGCTAGTCCTAGTATTCTCAAAATTCATAAATTTGAACACATGTACTCAGTCTACAAAATGATATGTTATTAGTACACAAGTCTCAACTGTAGAATTAGTAGCTTTACCCATTAGCCCATCTAAGCTGAACCAAATGTATTTTAAGCATTGGTATTTTGCAATGACGAACATATTAGCCAGAAAAAATTAAGGGTTTCCATATGTATAATTACTTTTGGGTGGATGTGGTGGAGGTTGTCAATATTCATGGTGAATTCATTCATGATGAAAACTTCATTCTCTTCTATTGATTTATATAAGAGGCACAATGTGTTCCACCTCACATAGACATAAAAATGGGCAATAAACAGTTTCAACTATAAATATATGGTTAAAATAGTCTGTGTGGTGTGAAACACATCATGCTGTTAGTGTCAAAGCATAGTAGAATTAGTGTCGCATTAACCACTCATTGTACTTTAAGGAACCAAAAAAAGATCACAATAAAGAATCTAATTGCATTCCATGTTCCACAAAACTTGACCAAAAAAAGTGTTACCTTTATTTTTGATAAGATTCATTTGCTGTCGCTAGAGTGAGACTCATGAGAGGGAATATGGTTTAGGTATCATTGATTACAGCTCATTAATGAATACAGATAACTTTATAACCATAACCCATAGTTTCCTAGCAACATGCCATCATGTCATGATCAAGTTTCCCCCTAGGTTCGCATTATTATGTCAATGTTTGTACATGAATTATTTAAAACAGAAAATTCTGCTTATTTCCAATTTTAGTTCCCCTAATGGTACAGACCGAAGAAAATTGCCATTGGCTAAGGAAAAGCGATCAAAGCTGGTAAATTATTAGTGCTTTACAGCCATGAGATAATTTTAGATGGATATGTGTAGATATCATCATAGATACAACCAAAATTAGCCCAATGATTACCTGAACCTTATACTTTTTTCACTCCCACCCAAGGCTTATTTCACCATTAACATGAAAATCACAGCAATTTCAATTCTAGGCAGTCACATAACCAGTCTGGTTAATTAGGGTCAGTCGCAAAAAAAATTCCAAATATCTTCTAAGAATATTTAATGAATAGTTCATGTTAAGCTACATACTACATCATTATGCACTAGCTCACACAATAAATCCCTGCAAAATGAAAATACTATTGAGATTAAGAAATACTAGAAATTGAAATGAAATAAGAGGAAAACTTCCCTGCTCCCCATTCTTGGAAACAATGAATGATGTAAAGGAAGGCTAAAATAAGGAGAGTTTTGAAAGAGAGGCACTCTTCACATTTCTAAAGTGAGGAATAATTCAAGTCAGAATCTAGTTTAATGTGTGTGCTCAATGACATTTCCTTATGCTGCCGGCCAAACTACTACTATCTATACTAGTTCTTGAACAAGTTTCACTTGCTTGGGCTAGTAATGAAAGAGATGAGGGAGTATCATATACCAGTTTGGACCCCAATAATTAAACACTTAAGTATGCATAATATGGTGATACCTTTATCCAAAAAGTTTTTGTTCAAAGACAGTATCATATAAAATGCTTCCAAGCAATTCCATACTTCTTTCTTCCATATAAGTGTCAAATCAGCAGGATCAACTATTTGGAATAAGCTCTTTTTAAATTCACCTAGAATAAACATGTAGGCATCTGGATGACAGACATGACTCACATCCAGGTGACCTGAGCTGAAATCCAAAATAATCTTTTCTTGTGAGCATCTCCTCATTAGCCTCTGATCCATGAGTGGGAACACGAACATGGGTCATTATCACATTTCCTTTAGATAACTCCCTTTAATTTTGATATGATTATCAGTGGTCTAAAGAGATACATTGAATGTCTAGGCTGGCAAGTTCAACACTCAAGCACTTATATTTTACGTAAAACTTCACCATGAATGCATTAATGAAACCCACAGACTAACACTACAAGAAAAGAAACCTTTCCATCAGGAAACAAAATTTGACTTTTAAAAGCACACTGCTATTTTAATGGTAGAGGAGTATGTTTGCTCTCCAAAAACAATTATTTTCAGTCACCATCCTTTCCAGGATGCTTCAGGTATGAAATGAGAGCTACATTGTATGTCCAGCACAAAATTGATTTCAAGGCAAAGCAAAGACTAGACCAATCACAAAGCACAAAATCAATAAACTAAGTTTACCCAAGACCACTAACATGCATTTTAAAGGCAGGAACATATTAACACCATGTATGAGTGAAACCATGAATGCAAGTTAGTAGCAAAGTGTTTCAAACAGTTGCAGAGACAATTAGCTGCAATAAAAAGCCAAATTTCAGAACACCCCTCATACACAAAAGTAACCAACCACAGAATGGTTAACCTAAAAACTAAGGATAAGTTTTAAGGATAATGTCAGGATGGGTGCACAAGCCACATTGCTTTCATAGAGCAACAAATGAAAACAACTGTTAACAAGGTAAGGATATTGACAAAATTGAGTTTACTGGGCAAGAGTATGCAGACAATATGTATAAGAGAAATAATTTTTGCAAATCATTTCCAAATCTAAAAAAATCACACAATAATTACTGCAAATATTTCATGAACCTTTCTAGCCTTATGATAGTAATCTGCCACAGTACTTTTATTAGTAATCTCAGCTCTGTATTTCACAGATGAATGCAATATAATCACCAAAGAAGGATCATTTCAAGGAATACAATAAAAATTAACTATCTCACAGCATATGACATTCTTACTGATGATAGAAGCTCTACATCTCTGCTAAAGACCAAGATTTCCCATTTCTAAACATGCATATAGATTCTTCTCCATTACAGCAGCTGATGAGTTCCCTTCACCTTTTGACAAAAAAGAATCACTTAAGTTCATTCATCCAATATTTAGCCAAGGCTATGCAAAGTAAAGAAATATGCATCACAAAAATGTTATCTATTCTGGATGAACCAAGCTGATAAGTCACAATCCAAAGTGTACCCAAGAACATGCACCAAATGTCAAATTTCATTCATTACAATTTTTTAAATAGAAAGCTTTAATATAATAGTTATAATTCTTCAATAAATAATACATAAAATCTTGATCCTAAGGATTATTTTGAGAGAGAATGAAAGAAAACATTTTCCTTGAAACAATAGACAATACAAAACTTCCTTTCCAGAAGATGTGCTTCAAATGAATGGCCTATATTATTTTGTTATGGACAAAGATATGATATGCAGATAAAAGGATAAGACTTAAGTTATTGATTTGGGGACTCAAGTAATATTTTGAAAGTTAATGAGAATAAATGTTCTACAAACATACAATAATTTTATGAGAAAAGTATTTTACCATTAAGGAGGTTGTATACCTGAATGAATGTATGTATTGCTCCAGTTGTAAGGGTGGAATTACAAGCATCAACAATATACAATATGCAATCTTCACCTCAGCTAAAAAAATACCCTTTTAGTTCTGGCTTCTGTCGCAGCCTCCAAGAGATATTTCCCTCCATTTGTCAACCTGGACAACTCCCTCCCACTCACCGCACAGAGGAATGTATATCACAAGGGTTCGTGAGGATGATCACTGTGATGTGGGAATATGCAATAATATGCCTAGTCCCACAGTCCTACATGCAGATGAAGGATTCCCATTCAGAATAAACAAAGATTTTTAATGAAATATATGTTGGATGCATCACGATGATCAACCGATTTTTGACAAATTTACACTTCTCTTGCAGTTGAAATAATTGTGTGTGTAAGCAACAAGCAAAAAGTTACAACACTTGTACAAAATATTAATCCTAATGCCAGAGGCCTGCAAAAACAGATTTGCTTAAAAAATAATTCCGAGTAAAAAAATGAAAGTGAATAGACATCTGTGGAAGTGTTTTCAGCCGTGGTATACAGCCCCCTTAATAGATGGTTACAAATAGTCACAATACCAACAAGAGTGAATAATTACATTTTGCAAATAGATACAGCTTTAGTACATTTAAAAATACCAATTATCCACAACATGAGACTTGAAATGAAAATTCACGAAATCAGAAGAGTCACCCACAGACAAACATTTCACCGTAAATGGAAGTAAACACACAATGTAAGACACTTCTATAGTCTTACTACTATAGTACACTGTATTATGTTCCTTCTGGATTTTACTACATAATAAACAGACAAGCAATTAAGAAACCCAGAAAAGAAGAGGCAGGCAAAATATGCCATCTAAACAGCCACTCAGTTCCAGCATGGATTTTCCAGGTTTTTACCATCGATGATGATGAATGGTATTCAATATTTATACATTCATGCTACATTAGTTAATAACGTATGAAAGAAACATTAACTCCCCGTTGAAAATTGCATGTTCAAATTATGACTACTTCTGTCACAGGATACAAAAATTTATTATAGGTAGAAGATGATGAGTTGGGCACATTAATTCTAACAGAATGAATAAATATTAATGAAATATTTTAAAGTAGATACCATGACATAACAGATTCAGAGAATATTGCACAGATCAACAAAAACAATCAAAAGAAGAGAAAACAAATAAATATCACACACTGCCCACAGCATAATCATCTTTGCCAGAATATCATTACCGCCCAGAGAGCTACAGTATTACATATTCAGTACTGAGCATTTTTTGTAAAATAATTTCACTCATGCAATGCATTCATTTACAAATATCCATCCTGAAATCTACAGTTAACTATGCACTGCTCATCCAACATGCATTGGCACTTTTATAAAAACACACACACACATGTACGACCAGGGAGAAAAAACCTGCACACTCGACGAAGGACCCTTATTACAAGTGAGGACTCATTTTATTCTTACATACTTCCAAGTAACAAGAGTGATGGGAGAAGCAACTTGTACACAATACACGACCTTGAAAGCACATGAGAACAAGGCTCATAAAGGCCATAAGAATGATGAAGTAAAAAAATCAATGTATCTTATTCCCACTTATTTATGCATGATATACAGAATTTTCATGAGGAGTATGGCACTCTAATGGATTGGAAGCATGGACCATTGGAAAAACAGACCAGAAAATACTAGAAGCCTTCAAAATCCTGCGCTGGAGGAGGATGCTGAAGATAAAATGGATGGAATTAGACATGAAGTTTACAGGAGAGTAGACAAGGAAAGTACAATGTGGAACACTATTAAGAAAGAAAAAAAATCAGATGGATTGGACATACCCTGGGGTGCAATGGGTTTATGAAGAACATAAATGAAGGGGTAATAGAGGAATAAGTTCCCTGAGGAAGACCCAGGAATAAATTTATGGACCAAATAAAGAGGAAGTACATAAGAAGAGCTACCTGGAAGTAAGGGAACTAGCATTATATAGGGGAGGGTGAACGGCTGCAGTCAACCAATCACAGGATTAAACAGCCATTGATGATGACTGCATTTTCAGGCAAATTATGAGCACTTTTGAAGTGACTTCATCGCCAGACATGATTCTTCTATTGTGAGATTTAGAAAGATTGGGTTTACGGCAACATAATGCACTGGCCTCCCACAAAACTAATGCTCAGATATTTTTTAGGAATGATTTTATCATATCTCATATTCATGGATTAGATAAGATTCAATGGAATCCTTGAATCCTAACCACACATCTAGTTTAAGAGTAACAGCTGACAAAAGACGTCCAAAAAATAAATTTGATACTGAAATTCATATACACATAAATTTAATAGTTTTTATTGTATGTAACACATGACAAAATGGAGTTTCAACCACATCCTATAAATTTTATATATTTAAAAACTCAATGGCATTCATTCTTCCATTTGTTATAAAATGTTTTGATACAGGATCTTATAATATTTAACTTGATCAAGGCACACCAAAAATAATTAATGATCAAATATGCTACTTAAAACAAAGGTTCAGAGTCAACTAATGGCCCAATGTAAATGAGAATGGAACAGTTTGTGCGTAAATTTAAAATATTCTTCATAAAAGCAGAGATTAAAAGGCCTCAGCCACATGGCAACTTGGGCAGAATGAATAAGAATAACAACTATAACATCTATGCTTAGCAACATTTGCACATCACAAGTGCAACATTCGATTTGGAAGAGGCACTCTCTCCAAAGAATGGCAATGAACTTCACAGAAAAATGCACAAGGAATTCAAAGCATTAAGATCCTCGCCATCATTTCTACTAGTAAATCATCATTTTTTGATTGTCATCCGGCTGCACTTGCACATGCCACACAAGCAGTAAGCATGCAGATTCAACAGTGTTATAAGTGATCTCACCGGGTGTGCTCATATTAATCTCTTCATTCCTCCATTTTTCAATGCTTCACCAATTTCCACGTATTTGCTAACATTTCTTCATAGAACTCATACATTTGACCAAAGAAAAGGCTACTATGATTAACAAACATGATCAACCAACATCATGATCAGGGTCTTTGTTAAGCTTCATTCATTTTTCAATTTTTTCACCGATGTGATCTAGATATTCTACAATAGCATGGTAAGTTACCTTCCGAGAACGTGAGATACTTAGTTAATAACTGAAACAAGAGCCCCATACTACCATCCACTTTCAGCATACTTTTCTTCCTACAGCCTGAAATGACTTATCAATTTAGGAATCTTCATAACCAGAAATTGGTCCACCATGACACTCAGTCCATAAGTCCAAGTTAAGCCTGGGTACTCAGGTAAAGTCTGATAGCCACGTAAAGCTCAGAGGCTTGGGGACATATGTAGTTTGAACTAGGAAGTCTGGCCACGTGAAGAGCTGAAGATCTGGAGGATTCAGTTATGGTCAAAAAGCTCTGGCTAAGTTTTGAAGTTGAGGCAACATGCTAGTCTGGACGTTTGACTCCTGTAGCAGATACATCTAGAATAAACTTATACTATTTCTAAAAGGCAATAAGTGCTGTAAATAATGCTTTCATTGCCTTTGAAATAACGTTTTGAAGACCTTGGGGGACAATGACATCCATACTACAATTCTATTCTTCTCTTTTACCTTTCTCCCCTCTATAATGCTTAAATGATGTCATCAAATATGCAACTGAAGTGATTCATTACTGAATTTGATTTTCTTAATACACCATTAGTTAAAATAATCCATTTCTACCATAGCTAGATTTTATATCTAGAGATGGGACATTCGAATAGTCAAATTCTCGAATACCCCGAATAATGAGCTCTTTGCACTATTCAATATTCGAGAACACAAATAAATAATTTCACCCTCTCGAATATATAACAAGAATCGACAGTAATGTTTTTTTTTTAATTCGCCATCATCGGTTGGGTCTTACATGTTACAAAGTGTTTGGTCTACCTAAATTGGCTGGTACAAATTCATTAATTAATATTCCAAACAAAATTTCATCTTTCAAGTTAAGTAAGCATAAATATATATAATCCATAATAACTTCATGGGAATTACATGAAAAAGTAAATGAATGAATTTTCAAACGCTTGAGAGGTTGGTTGGTCCTTTTTTTGATTCCTTGTTGCATGATGGCACATTTTACAAATTCAATTTTTATAATAATTGTGATTTCTTTATTTAATTAAAGGTTTGTGATTAACATAGTAAAATACTAATAATAATTAAATCTTTAAATCTTCCATATTCTTATAATCTTCTTTTAAAAAAAACGCCCATGTAGAATTCGATATCAGAGTTAGATATTCGAAAAAATATTAGATATTTGAACTCGATATTCGAATTCGAGAAAAATGCTATTCGACCCATCTCTACTAATATCCAAATAAATTTCTCTAATTCATCCTCAATTTTCTACACACTACAATAACTAACAGGCAGCAGATTGCTTTGATGATTAAAAAAGTAATTAGCTCATTGATTAATTTTTCACTGTGACAGAACAAAGACTGGTGCTTCATCTATGCAAAACAACCAAACACGATAGAAGCTGTTTTTGAATTATGGCTACTGCAAGAGAGGTTATTCAAGCCCTCCCCGCAAAAGAAGTAATTCACTTGCTCTCAGTGAGTGTGATCCAAGGAAGGCTGGTGAGCAAATGTACCAATGAAGTAGTTCATCATCACTCTAACCCCATTCTTGACCTCGATCACACCACCTCTCTTGTTTATAGCTCTCATGGGGGATCACCACACATGATCAGCCTCATCGGTTCAAAGCTGCTGCCAGCTGTTTTTGGACAGTCTTTTCTTCCATGAGGGAATGGATTGCAAAATGGATGACCGAAAGAGACCACGAACTTTCTACGTCCTCATGAAGAGCAGCAAAAGCTATAGGAAATACAGGTGCCACAAAAAGTATAAACAGAAAATAGAAATTAAAGAAGATATTCTTTCGGGGTGTCAAAAATGCTGTCCATATTTCATTATTTCTATTGTCTCCATTGGATATGCCTTCACTGAGTATGTATGCATGCATCACCCCAAGGATGTTAAGTTCATCTTAAATTCAACTCTAATGGGTTTTCTCACAGCCGCCAATTATGAACATTGATATACTACTGATTATCAAGAGTTAAATTGACATTATTGACAGAGTAAAAAGGTCATTGTTATCATGGTAATATGCTGATATTTTCCAATCTAAAAACCCTAGGTGTAGTTATTTTAATTTGGGGAATGGTGGAGTCTAACATGAAGGACAATAATAATACTTACAATGAAACGGGATAGGAGAGGACAGAAATCTGATTTTAGCGTTATGATGAACCGATAAATGTTTCTGTATTTTTAACTGTCTGATTATTGACTTGTCATTGACTGTCATCATACATTTAATATACATAACTCCCATTGCTTCAAGCATGATTAAATGGATATCCATGTGAAGATATAACAATACCATCCAAAATAATTAACCAAATATCACATACACATCAGAAAGCTCCTAGTGTTATCCCTTCTGCTTATAACTGCTCTAGAAAGAGTGCCTTGAAACAGTAAGGTAGTTGAATTAAGCCTTGTTTCTTTAAAAGCTGCACAGATGGAGTAAAAATCATAAGTTTATTCCATAGTGGCACCATTGGCATTACAGTAGCAAGAATATTTCAAATAAAATTCCAAACCCCGCACCCATGAAAATTAGCGCAATATTCAAATTGTGTCCATAGCCAATGAAAATCTTCTATACTAATTCAACACAATATCATTTAGTCATTATCTTTTTTTGCTCCTTTTCAAAGCATCAACCTTCATATTTTCGGTTTCCCACTTGCAATTTCAGTGCTAACCACTGTATGGTTGGTGGTATTTGGAAGTACATGCTCCAGCTTCACAAACATCCATTCCCACTGCGATTCTGTCCTGAAGGTGTAATTACCTCAGTTGGTGGTGGCACTTAAAGAACATGACAGTTTCATTGTAACCATTTCGCAACTGAACAGGTTCAAAATGAAAGTTTCATGCAGACAAAACCTATAGGCACACCAAACAACAGGTGATTGATCACTGCTGTCAGAATATAGCCAGTAGTTCTATATTCTAAATAATATCAAATCTTTCACGTAAATAAAGTAACAATTGAATTTCGACTCATGGAGGATACTTCATAGTTGTTATGTTATCAGCAGCATGGGTGGACTGGTAAATATTGGTTAAATTAACTGGCAACCACCTACAACATTCAAATCCAACAAATGGTATCTCATAACTGCAACGCAGCCATATGCGCAGCTTGACTGGAGCAGTATAGAAGACGAAACAGCTTCAGCTTTCAGTTGCAGCTGCACACCACAGAGCTCAATGGCACGGCTGTGGCACAATCTAAAAATTAACCTGTTGTTTTCAACAGTTATTTGAATCAGTTGTCTGACTGATACAGTTGAGGCTGCAGCCATTTCGCTCTGGCACAACTACATTCCACCACTAAGCTTGGTTCGTACAGCTGGTCTCAACACGAGCGCATTGATGAGCGCAGGGCAATGAAAGGACTTCAATAATTGCATCTGTGATGATTGTTTTTGTACTGATAGCCAATAAAGGCAGGATACAGATATGCATTATACCAAGTTTTTAAATACTTTGTACTTATATTTTTAAATATATTTTTTTGAACCAATTCGATAACTATACACAAAAAATTTGGCCGTGACTATTCACTATCCTGAATACTGATTGGTAAATGTCCACTTCCATCACACACCTTTCAAAATTTTTTTTTACCCTTTCCACATAGCATATCGCCACAAAATTTATGTGACAAAAACTAGACATATGCTGGTATCTAGAGATAATTTTATTTTGGGGGAATAAGTAATGTACAATAAATAGGACTTTCAAAGCTTGAGGTGACGTTTTTCCCGGCCGCCATTGCACTGTTTCCTCTTTTGACCACAGCGTGGCACGACAGTCGCTGAGTTGCGTTTACCCACTAACATCTCCCGTTCCATGTTATTGAGACGTATATTTTCTAGAAAAAAATCTCCCTCGAGACGGTTGGTGATTAGAAGGGTGGAAATAGGAGGTGTAGGCATGTAGAGACGTATATAGTATATATTGTAGAGGTGAAGTTAGAAATATCCCTCTGTCGGAGCTTTCGCAAAACTGAGAAAATGGCGTCGAAAAAGTCGGAAAAATGACGAAAATTGGTCATTTTCTAACGTGAATATCTCAAAAACCTGTGGCTTAACAATTTTTGCTGTAACTTTTGTTTTGTACTGTGATTCTTCAAGAACTAAAGTACGTCACAGTCATTATCCATAATATCACCAATTTCCGGGAATAAGTGTTTGAAAGGTGTGTGACGGAAGCGGACATTTACCTACTGATTAATATCCACTGGCAGGTAACTGAAAATTTCTTTGGCATACATCGCTGTTCATGCTCGTGTGTGTTCTAATGCATTTGAACGTCTTGATTTTTATTTTTTGTTGGTTTTTTTTTGTTTTTTTTCGGTGTTTGTAGTAAAATTTACTTTGAATTATTCAGATTTAAATATTTTATTTTATTTTTATGTTATTTCTAATGCTGACATTTTAAGTGCATTTTTCAATTTTAGCATTTTCGTCCTGACTCCATATTGTCAGTGTATCCCATTGACCCATTTCACTAATTAACTTAACAGAAAAACCAACATATCTATGGGACTGACGTAACTTGAAATGATTAAGATGACATATACCTGAACTACAAGGCATCCATCTGGTTGTGTTACTTAAAAGGGATATGAGGTGCCCAAGAGAATAAAAAATGAAAAAGATTGGAAACTGCAGCAGTTGGTATGATATGAAGAAGTTGGCAAATAATAAAGTATAAAAAGGTGCTGCTAACTGGCAGCCACAATGAGAACTAATGAATAAGTTTAACTGCAGGAACACATGTTGGAGGAAAATATACACATAGCCCTGACACCACAGCGACTTCCCAATAATCAACACATATTATCCCATGTAACCCACGACAGGAACCCAAAATATACCAGAAAGATGGAAAAAAATGCAAAATACACAAAAACACATGAACACACACTGCTGTCTTAAGGAGAAAATAGTTAGCACAAATGAAACGTTAATCTATCTCATATGAAAGTCATGTTTTAAAACAACAAACACATATGATTCCTGCAGATGATCAATGACTTTATCGTTTACATCAATAAAAAGATGTCTCAGGATCTATGTTGTTTGAAAGAAAAGGATTTTTCTTTGAAAATTGAAAAGAAAAATTGAATCACTCCTTAGTTAATCTGCATTAAGTGAATCACTATATAATTGTCTACAATATTTAATGGTTCAACTATTTCCAATACATGACACTAAGCATTATCTAGTTCTTCCCAGAACATGGAACCTGTGAGTCACAAAAATTACTAGAACCATATTGACTAAAAGAAAGATTCACCAGGTTTCTTCAAATTTGATAATGAATCTCCACACACTAGGGCCAAAAAAATCAAGCATCCAAAGATGACTTACATTCTGTTTAAGTTGGTCTTTCAACCAAGTCAGGTAGAAGTGGAGGTCAGATCGGTCCATTGGTTCTGAGCCCCAACAGGCAATTTTGGCAATGATGCGAGATGTCATGTTGGTGATGAATCCATCCGGGCGGTTGAGAAGGTTAAGGAATGGCCCCCAAACTGATTCATGCTTGCGTGCAGCATGTTCACGAAATATCTCCACCCGTGAGCTGTCCTCCTAAAAGAGATAAAAGGAAAACAAACAAAGACATAAAAAGAAAATTTGTTACTCTATTTAAAATGTCTTACTTCAAAAATATTATTCCCACCCAGCACAACTATTACCTAGAAAGGAATCATCATTAATACTAAATAGTACTTATAAATATGATATTAACTTCCATTGATTAATAGTCATTATTTCATCAACATATTTAAAACTTCATCAGTAAAGTAAAATGGCATTTCGTGTTGAGTTAAACACAAAAGTTATAAAATTTACATCTCTAATTCTTAATTAAATCTAAAATTCTGAATCTCAAATCCTTTTTACACCAAATGATGAATTTCAAGCTCCCTATCATAACCTCTTCCCAAAACACAAATCCAAATCCATTTTCACATTTTCCTGTATGTTTGTGAACCTAAAAATAGTTTTAGGCTTTCCCTCTTGACTCTTCTTCTTTTCCTTAGCCTATCCACCTAAATGGTGGACACCTTCAACATTTAAACGGTGGTCTATTTTAAAGGTATGTGTTACGTACCTCCTGGTGGGCTATTTTTGCCATATTTTGAAAATCTGTCAAAAATATACTAGCGTTATAAAACCCTTTCATTTTTTTGACAGATTTTCAAAATAAGGTAAAAATAGCCCACAACGAATACCTTTAAAATAGACCACCCTTTAAATGTATGTACAATTGTTTCATACTTCACATTAAAGCTCATTTAATCCACTTCTAGGAAATAAAATTACAAATAAATTAATATACAGGTTATTCTTCGGCACAAACAATTATTTACCATTACATGCTCAAAAAAGAAGAAGTTGTACATAGAGGTTACATGGGTAAGTTGTTCATAAATTATAAACATATGATGCAAATAACCAATTTTACTGAGGAATATACTATAATGAACGAAGAATATACTAAGATGAATGAAGAAAAATACAGAATATAAATAATAAATCGAAAAATATTAAGTAAAACATTTCATGGTGTGATACACACATGGACATTCACCATAAAGAGTTGAGCAATACAATCTTTACAATAAAAAGACGCATCATTTCTGGTAGTCTTTCCAGTTAACTTTTAGCCTAAGGTGGAAACAACAGCACATTAACTTTAGGCTTTCCTTCTTTCCCTCAGGGAATACTTATCATGCACAAGAGAAGATTATGTAAGTAAGAAATTTTGCACTGCAAACACCCCAATTCAAAAATTGCTAGCACTCCAATGCAATGGCTGAATCATCAGATGGAGTTTCAGACATATCTCAGGCACAAGGCCTCTACAAACTATCTATGATGTATTTTAATGGGGTAGACTATTATCGTTTATTCATGTAGTATTTACTATGCTCATGGATATTAGGTAGAAGGCCAACTTCCCTCACCGTTTCACGCTGAGATATGAATTGGTGCTGTTCAACAAATGCTGATTGTTTAAATTTACGACCAACTTGTTTATTTATAGTAAAATATTGCTGGTTTTTTCAAACTCTTTCGTGTCCACCCCTATGCATTACCGTAATTATTGTTATCCCTAGACAATATCATCCCAATTTCATGCTTGCCACACCACCTGACCACTAATGCACCATTTTTTTGTGATAAGCATGCCCTTCAGGTTCTGGTTTTTTTTTCAGGAAAATAAATTGCCTAAGTATTAGCTTCCTGTTTTTTCGAAGTGACCAAACTACATAGTAAGAAATTTTCTATCATGGCATTTTCAAACCTGTGTATCTTCTAAAGGTTGATTTGCATGTTTTTTTTTGCATGTTTTGCATTTGCACTGTGAAATATAGTACTGCTGAAACTGATGAAAATTCTGGTGAACAAATGGCATTTTTCTCTGAACAATTCCACACCATGGCAATACACATGAGGCTTGGCCAGCTTCCATTGTAATATTTTTGGAGTATAAGTAGAGCATGACTTGAAAAGAAGTTTAGCAAAATAATAACGCTTGATATTTTTAGATGCTAACAAGAGGGCCAGTAGAATATTTGAATTTGGTGCAAAATGCAGCCTCCAACTAAGACTTCAATAACAGTAGATATAACAGTTGGATTTTGAATGTAATCACCTTTCTGTGATTAGATGACAACAGGACAGTTCTGTTAACTTTTGGCCATACAAACGCTTATTTTTGCCCCTCTGCACAGTTTTAAATTGCCCAATATTTGAAAAAGCGACCCTTATTTTAAACATAGCGACTCTTGGAGTAATCTTTAGGAGGGAACTTATTATCCTTAACCTTAAGTAACCATACTATCTCTATGGAGACACTCACAAGTGCACAAATGTCCAAAATTCCACAGAAGAAAAATCATTGGCCTTGACCGGGACTCAAACCCAGGTTTCTCAATTTTGTGTCCAAGGCTTCAGGGCACCAGTTCCATAACCCAGCCACCAAGGCATCCTCCTCCCCATTGGATATTTGTGGGGTCCAAAGGAATTTCAGAGTTCAAAACTGACATAAAATGTAATGAGCCGTGGAAGGCTTGCACTAGGCACCGATAATTATGCTCAAAGTTTGCCTTGATCCTCCTTGACTGTGGTGCCTGGGGCACACCTTAAACTGCTTGCTACATCATGAGTCCAACAGACCTGTTAATTCTGTTCCTTTGAATCCCACAAAAATCCACAGGGGAGGAAGAAGACTCAGCAGTTTCATAGGCTACAGCACTCTGTGCAAAACCAAAGAATCCAGGTTTGAGTCCCAGGCAAGCTGAAGGATTTTCCTTCAGAGAAATTCTACGTTTTAGCACCTCAGGGTGAATCCGCAAAGGTAATACCGTGGTTAGTCCCATTATCCTCTAAGTGTCTCAATATTTCTTCATATTTGACCTCCAAAGCAAAGCCCTGAGATTTGTGCTTCAGATATCCCAGAAATACGAGGATGGCCCATTTATTCTACAAAAATGAAGTTCACACACATGAAAGAATGATGTCCTATCTACTCTATTTTTCCACATAATCTCGTTCAATTTCTATTGCTTTCCTCCAGTGATTCAATAGGGCGTGTACCAGTACGTTGGTAACATTCCTCACTGGTTATGAAGCCAGGTTTTCACTACACTAATCACCTCCACTTGTCCAAAGTAGTGGTTTTGAAAAGTACAGTGTCATTATTCAAAAAAGACTAGAAGAGAAGAAAATTATGAAGCAATTTACATTCTTTCACGTCTTTAGTTTGCACCAGACTGGTATTTGTAGGCCCAATCTTGTAGTCTGTGTAGACTCTGCAAAGTCCACTAAATTGGCCAGAGCACTCAGAAGTAAGATATGGTAGCATCACCATAACCTGATAAGGCCTTGTGATCAATGGAGATACATCCCTTGATGACAGTTTCAATGCACACATTTCCATCATTAAAGAGTTAAAAAATAAATGTGGGGCATTACTTCTTGGGCAACCCTCAAACATACTGTATTATTTTAATGTTAGATATATTTTCTTTTTGAAGGCCACCACACCATAGAGGCATATTCAACAACTGGATGTACAGAGACAGTAGAATTTCCTAATTAGTTTACCTGTTAAGAACTATGCACAAGAAAACCTAGACTCCTTATTGTCTTTTTTGCATATTGTTCCATATGTTTGCAATCAAATTTGACACCGATATCCTTTATAGCTTTAAAAATATCTTGTTAGCAATAAAACATGATAAGCGTAACTTTTCTAATATAAAAGTAGCATGGTTAATTAAACCATTTTTAATTAAGAAAACAAATAATAATCGTGATAAGAGAACAGAAACCAAATCCCATAATCAAATTTTCTCTATGATTGTGTAAGTATCATCAGAGAAGTGATTCAGGCCATGGACACTCGATTGCACCCAACCTTCTCCAACAATCAAACCTCTTTAAATGTATTTAAGGAAGGATTTCATAATGGATGAATGCTGCACAAAAATGCTAGCCCTTAATGAAAGAAATGAAAGAGGGTTCTTTGTTTTACTGCACCCTTGGTGCTCTACACATGGCAACTAACTAACTGAAGATCAGGGCACCATTTACAAAATCACCACAATCCCTACAATTCACATGTGTGTACATATGGTGGGATGGGATAGGATAGGTGGCATGCCAGAACCATCACATCAATCCAATAGGGGCTTGACTCACCTGGAGCATGTCGTCAATCATTATCAGTATATACTGCACTGTTTGGTCCTTGGACACGTGACCCAGGAGGTTGAGGAACGTGCGTGCACACTGCGCTCGCTCCTCACGCAAAACTTTATCACGAGTGGCTGCATCAGTTCCATCAAACTTGATGACAAAATTGTAATCTTCCTGAGAAATCATTTGGGACCTGCAAAGGGAAGAGAGATGAACTAACTTCACACCTTAACAAATAAAGATCTTCACGTATAAGTCATCGATTAATACTTCTAAGTGCTGGGTCACTGTGATTAGGCCTGGTCACAAGATATAGCCCCTGAAAAAGTTCCTGGAGCAGACCTGCAGGCATGGAGGGGAGGTAAAAGTGGACGGGGTGAAGGGAAAGGATGGAGGGGAAGAGAGGTAGGCAATGAGAGGGAGGGAGAGAGGAACACAAACAGGGAAGCCAAACTACTTCACAGAATATGCTAGAACACAAGGCTATTAAGCAAATGATTAAAGTCACCCGGTAGAAACTGGTTTAAATTTTTGGGGTTTAGATATTTTTGTGCAGGTAATGGCAGGAATGCAAGTGCTGAAATCCTAAAGAGAGTGGAAATTTTTTTTCTTTAGTTTTGATGAAGAAATAAATGTATTTGAAGAAATATCTACAAGGACTATCACCAATGAGATGATGGTGCTTCTCGAGTCTATACAGTCATTTGGAACCATTTAACACTCAACTCACACATTATTGATGGAGCCATTAGCTCGATCAGGGAGCAAAATCTGCACAAAAGGATGAAACCAAAGGTTCCAGCATGGGATGTATGCCGATCACTTGGCAATTCTTTGCCACAAAAACACCAAAACCTCCTCCGAATAAATTCTTTTTTTGAATAAAATAACTTGTACTGCATTACGTTGCATTTCCGATGAGAGCTAAGGAACAGCATGATAATAATAATAATACTTTATTGGTTCCTAATAGACAAGTTTTTTCACAAGTATGGAACACGTCACTATGCCTACTTACAGACAGCACAATATACTGAATTTGTAGTCAATTTTGTGACGGTCTTGGCCCGTCCCAACCTGTTTCGCAACCCCTCTTATCCCCATAACCTCTCCCCCCTCTCTCTCCCTCAACCCAAGGTTTCAGTGGCGACGGAGTGAGAAAGTGTGCATGAGAGAATGAATGGATTACAAGAGTAAAATGTGCCTGCGAGCACATTAAAAGTATGTGTTTGACCGTGAGAAACCCACATGTGTAGTGAGTGTTCCCCTGTTCATCCCCCCCTATGAATGGCAATCCCCCCCTCCTCCACCTTGGCGTGAGTATAAAAGCCGCCGAGTGGAACCAAGAAAGGCTCTCTCTCTTAACGAAAGTGATACGAAAGTGCACACCAAGAAGGCAGAGACGGCCGATATTCTGTGTCGACGAGAGGCGGAAGGAAGCAGGACAAGCCGGACGTCCGATTCCAAGTTCCCGGAGCAGTGCATTTCTCATTGTATTCTTAAATGTTAAAAAGTATTTATGAGCTCATGTATTGTGTATTGCATTTTATTTTGATATCTGAAAGACTTCCATTACACCACCAAAAGCACCAACAAAAGCGCTCTGAATATAGATAACGTTGATCATGCTGACATCTCTGACAGGATCCTGCAAGTTGAACATTGGCGTAATCCTTATCAAGTCTAATTTTTCAAATGAATAAAACTGTATGCAATGTTTATGCAATGCTGCTTAAGTTTTTAGGAGACATAATTATAAAAATTACTAGGCCTCAACGTTTCATGTTCTCTGCTGGGAACTTCGGTAGACTGTGCTAATGCCGCCCTTTGTTACTTTACCATTGATGCAGGAAACTCCAAAGGAAAAGCTGGAAATTTTATATTCTATTTTTAAAAGTATATCTCCATAAAAATAATCTAATTAGGACCCTACCATGACTCATAGTATATCAACACTAAATTCGAAATGTTTCTCTAAGAAAACTGTAAGGACGAGACGAAGGCTCTATGCGATACAGATAGTAAAGATGAACGTTGAAGACTATTATTGGGGTCTACAGCATATTTTCTCATCTCTGCTTATCTAAGAATTCCACTTCGGTACACCAGAGGCAATACTGAGAACCCCTAACCTCGGTCCCCCGAGGGAACCGTCGCCGTCACGAACCTTGGGTGAAAGAGCCTGACCGACCACTAGACCGCTCCTTCTAGCCCCCTCCAATCTGAAAACAATGTCACTGCCTCCTCCGCTTGCAGTTCTTGTGAAGCGAAGGCGAAGAGGCTTTCTTTCATATTGGTGTGTTTACAGTTCACATAATTAAGTTGGTGAATGTGCGATTACAACCAGCGCGGGCTTTCCACCACCGGTGGTCGTGCATGTTCATTCTATGTTTAATCAGCAGAGGGTATCCGTTGAAATTCAGTGAGGGAGGATAAAGTATTGAACATGACTTGGAGGATACAACCAATATCCTCTCAATTCCCTGCTCAAAGCATATAAGCAGACGTGAAGCAATTCATGGGACTCGGCAAGACAAATTCATTTGCTGATTAGAACTTGAATGATAAATAAATTAATGTGAATTCATAATTTTATCTATTTAAGCTATTTTATTCTAATTTACATAAACTTTGTCCAGTTCGACAAAGAAATACTGTAAAATGATTTCCTTGAGGGCCACACTGTGTGGTTAACATGTTTTTAATCGTCTCAGACGTCAACGATGTGTCATATAAAATATTAAACTCATATCAAAACTCTTTAAGGGTAATAATGATTATGCATCCAAATCAACATAATTCAAACCCTCCGAGTGATAACAATCTTTGATTAATGCCTAGATAAAGGAAAGTCTATTGTATGTTAGACAACGACTTGTTATCAGAAATGTAAGTGCAAAAAATGATTTCTACATTCAATTTGACCGGATTCAACGTCTTATCCTGATGGTAATAGACTTTCTGCGGCCTAATACAAGGAAGACCCATCAATTTCAGAGAAGGTTTCCTATGCGGCAATGAAGACATGAAATGGATCTTTGAGTTCTGTCTTTCATTCCTGTAGCTTCCGAAACCAAGGACGATTTTGCGACTTCTTCTTCCGACCAACCTTTCTCTCAATGCCTTCCCACCCCGACGGGATAGGACCGTAGGACCGACACAATAGACCCAACCCACCCTGACCTCACCCCAGAAATAATCCCTTTCAGGTCAGAAATTTTTGCCGTGGGGCATTCCCCTTCGTCGAATATGTTCCGAAGAAAGCTTCTTTTCCGTCCCGTGCGTTTATTGCTTTCCCGCGCCAGAGGGCGTGGTTCGGCGTTGTCACATCGATGTCAACTCTGGACTTAGAAATTTTTCAGCTCTGAGGTGGTAAGTTTTTTTGGACAGGAGTATACCACGAAACATCAAATGTACTCCATAACACTAAAAATCAATCTCCCTGCTTGGATTTTCCCAACAAATATTTTCCACATTGAGGTGGTTTTTAGCAAAAATTAGGACACCACCATTTATGTGTATGGACTGAAAAAATATGACACCAAACAAAAACCATCAATGCTGGCGAATTTGACTTCATTTGGGTTCAACCAGTGTTCTGAAATACACACAACATCAGGCTGATGTTTACTTAAATATTTTTAGTACATTCATTTTGGAACGTACACACTGAATGCTTAGATGCAAAATTTTTAAGGCCCTTTGATTTGTAAAATGAACAGCACAGCTTCTTTCAACAACTTCAGTCATCATTGCTTCACTCACCACTCCTTTCACACCACTACTGTTCACAATTCTTCGTCACAATGTCGATGATGATATAGAAGTTGTTCCTTGGCCCTCAACAGTCACTGGCCCTTCAACTTTAGGAGGAATTTCATTACCGTCAGTCTTAGTGATAGTACTGATCAGCTCTGACCATAGGAGATTTTTACCCTTTTTGTTTACGTCGAGGACATGGCTCGTGTGAAATACACGGTATTCCTCAACAATAATTGCTCCATTCCCACACCTCTCTAACCAGCGCTAGAACTATACCACTCAGGAAACTTATTTGCATTTTCACAATATTATTCAGAAAGAAGTGATATAAGTTACTCCAGCAAATGCTTTCAGCCAAAAGATATCTCACTGGTATTAACAATGTTGAAATGATATATATATTGAAATACCCTAAAAGAACGTGGACACCTTCCTAATTAAAGCAATAATGGAGACTCTTTTTAGTTCAGTAAGTCAAAATTTATAAAGAAAAATCTAGCTTACCTGAGGTGCCAAGTCATACCCAAAAATATCCTTAACTTAGTGATAGTTGTACTTTAGCAAAAAAAAGGAGTTATATTTTTGAGACATTAATTAAGTAAATAAGCAAAAACAAGTATGTTAGTTATGCCTTTGTAGCTGAATATCATTTGGAAAATATTAAATTAAAGGTAGGTTTTTTTTATACGCAGCAAGCCCAAGCAAGCATTCCTACATTCATCTTTCAGATTGAAACATTATTGGGTTTCATATTAAAATTTAACACTGACAATAAGGTCTAACAAAAGGACATAGAGGGAAAAACTGTGATGAAAGTCATCACTTAATTTGTCTGGCTCATGTATCCTGTAATCAGAATGGTCTTTTATAGAGCTGCAGTTGCATGGAAACGTATTCCTTCCTATCTACCTAATGTTTTTCCAGAGCTGGCATTAATTAGATTAGAAACGTCTTTAATATCGAAAAGGGAGGCATTCACTTGGTGGAAGGATGTTTTAATGATCAAGACAAAG
The DNA here is from genome assembly GCA_963169105.1 of Ceriagrion tenellum. Taxonomy (NCBI): domain Eukaryota; kingdom Metazoa; phylum Arthropoda; class Insecta; order Odonata; family Coenagrionidae; genus Ceriagrion; species Ceriagrion tenellum. Next base: position 138,611,831 of record OY720639.1, on the reverse strand, counting down.
TTGGTGACTTCCACAATTTATTTAAAAGCTACCAACCGGTTTGGGGTGTCAAGCAATCTTAAGGTACAAAATCTCTGGTGTCAGTCATTTATATATAATAATAATAATATTTATTATTTCACAAAAAAGTCATTTGAATATGCAACTAATTAATACAAAAAATGTGTGAAATTTGGCACCCCAAAAGAACCCTTGTGTTGGGGTTGCCATCAAATGAATAGATTGTGCTCGGCAGAATCATATTTATGATACAAAAAGTTTAAGTATAGATAACGAATTCACAAATTTAGTGTTCAGGGTAACAAATCACATGGCAAGAACAAACAAGTAAAGAATATATAAAATTTGATATTTAAATATAAAAAAGTGAGAAGAAACTCATAAGTGGGTGGATGGTACATAATTGTACAAGATATTTTCTATATGCTTTTGAGCAAACAACCATTTTCTTAACAAAGCTAGAAATTTAACTTCACTCCTAACAGAATACATTTCTCTACGTAACTGAAGAAAAACTTTGGGTGCAATATAAAGATATGAATTTTTAAAAGCTTCAACATAAGGCCTTGGAATTCTTATATTAGTGCTATTTCAGATCACTGACTTGTACTTGCACGGTTTATTACATTGACCTCCTCGATTATAAAAGACATGGAGAACCTTTTAGACAAATAAGTGTCTTAGTAGTAAAATTTTGAATTGTAAATATAACGGAAAGGAGGAAGCCGTGCTCGCTGCACTGAGAATAGAGCGTATGCATTTATTCTGAATTACACGTAAAGGCCAAATATTCGAATAATATGTGCCACCCCAACAGGCAATACCATATTGCAATCTTGAGTTGACAAAAGAAAAATAAACAGTTCTCAAAACAGATTGTGGGCACTTAAACCTGAATAAATAAGTTTTTCTTAAAACAGGAATTAATTCAGATTTTAGTTTGGAACTTTTTATCTAATATCAGTCACAAATATTTAATTTGATTAACACATTCAATTTTTATATAATTTTTATAGTTTTTACCAATTATAGATATACAACTTGAACACCTGTAAAAGATATTGATATCTGGAACTGGTACATTTTTTAGAGAGAAAATAATGAGTTTCGTTTTAGAACTTCGAGACATATTACTAGCTAAAAACCAATATTTAAGTTTACTCATGTCACTTTGAATTTTTAGCGTAAGATCACAGAGATTTGGAGTTGAATATAACAAAGCTGTGTCATCAGCGAATGAAGTTTTCTCACCATTGAATGAACCAGTACATAAATTGCTAACATAAATAAAAATAAAGTTGTTCTGATGAAGGCTTCCGCAGGGCTTAGATAGAGATTGATTCCTTTTTTCGTGTTTTCCGCTGCATAATATATTGGAATAATATCTCTCAGAGACACTATCTCCGAGACTATCTCGAGTCCTAAAACGGCATAATGTCATATCAAGATTCAAACTGCAGAAGATGGCCAGCATCCTCTCCAAGGCCAAAGACCGCCTTCCCAAAGACGCCAACGAAGGCTTCTATTCCGTGCCCTGCAGCTGTGGCTCCAGGTACATTGGACAGACCTGCAGAGTGCTCAAGTGTCACATGCAGGAACATCTGAGAGCCACCAAACAGAGACAGTTCCACCTTTCTGCCATTGCGGAACGTGCTTGGGAGGGACCTCAACATAATATATTATTCCCGGAAGCGACGATCATCCAAAGAGAAAAAAGATATTTCGCCCGTCTCATCAGAGAAGCAGTGGAAATCGCTAAAAACCACGAAAACTTCAACAGAGACGGTGATTATCCACTCTCCGTTGCTTGGAAAGCACTTTTCCAAGAAGAAACGATTCCGACCAATCAGAGAAGGGGACCACAAAAAAGGCACGAAAACGACCCTACATAATACGGCGCTTTCCGAACCGAATTGTTACATGGACCTGAGGAAGCCAGCAGGACAGCCGGCGAAATATTGTCCTCAACATCAACATAAACCAACGCAGCAGAAAACCCGAAAAAAGGAATCAACCAAAAATAAAGTTGGTCCCAGACCGAACCCTGAGGTACCCCACAAGTAATGAGTTCCTCTTGACTAATACGATCATTGATTTGTACACACTGAGTCCTGCCGCTCAAATAACTTCAAAACCAGTTGAGGGAAACACCTCTGATACTAGCTTCATCTAGTCTACGTAATAATATTGCATGGTCTACCAGGTCAAAAGCTTTGGTAATGTCGATAAAGAGGCCAGCATTTTTATGATTGGCATTAAAACCCTTATAAAGACCTGAACAAAATTTTAGGAGAGCATCTTCAGTACTTTTACCCTTCCGAAAACCAAATTGTTTGTCACTAGAGAATTTCATATAATTTAGGAGACTAACAAGCCTAGTTTTAACTATTTTCTCTAGAATTTTTGAAAAAATCGGCAGAAGAGAAATAGGTCGATAATTGTTAATATCAGTTCCATCTCCTTTTTTAAAAATTGGAAGAGTCAATGCCGATTTTAAATGTTCCGGGCTGTTTCCGGCCAGCCAGTGCTAAATTTAGGGAATTATGTGAATCAAAAAGTTGGCAGAAAGATCCAGACTATAAAAAACAATTCCAAACACATTTAAAAAAATATAAGACCTTTCTGGTGTAAGCAAAGAAAAACTATTATAATGAACTGATATACAAATGGAGTAATGTAACCAAAACTTCATGGAAAATAGTAAAGTGTTATTGGTGGAAAAGGTAACAGAAAAGAGAATCTTACATTAGGAAACGAAGAAAATATTAGCTTATCAGAACCCAAACAAGTGGCAGAATTTGCAAACAAATTTTCAGTCAATGTTCCCCTGAACCAACAAAAACAAATAGGGAGCAATTGTGTATCAAATGCTCAGCACTGCCAGCATATACAGTCTTCTATGGCCCTTTTCCCAGTAACAGAGGATGAGGTTTTGAAGTATATTAAAAAGCTGAACTGTAAAAATTCTGTAGGTTTTGATGAAATCCAAGTGATGATCATAAAAAAATGTTCACTTGCCATAAGCAAGCCATTAACTTTTATAATAAATCAATCCTTCATGAGCGGCGAATTTCCTGACCATCTAAAAATTGGTAAAGTCAAACTGATTCATAAAAATGGGGACAAGAACGATATAAACAATTACCGCCCTGTTTCCTTACTATCAAACTTTTCTAAAATTTTTGAAACTATTATGAGAGACAGGATTACAAGCTTTATCACCAAAAGTAAAATCTTGCATGCTGAGCAATATGGTTCCCAGAAAGGTAAAAGTACAAATGATGCTCTCTTGAGTTTCTTAAAGAAGATTATGACATCCTGGGACTCTAATGAGTACCCAGTTGGTGTGTTTAATGATCTATCTTGTGCATTTTACACAGTGGACCATAAAATTCTCCCAGCAAAATGTAAACATTATGGAATCAGGGGCAATCCAAATAAATGGTCAGAATAATATCTAAAGGATCGAAAACAGATAGTGGCAATTGAGGGCATTGGTGATGATTATGTGATATCAGACTACTTTTCCTTCCTTGAGACAACAAATATAGGAGTGCCTCAGGGCAGCATCCTTGGACCCCTTCTACTCCTGATATATATAAGTGACTTACCAAATAGTGTTTCAAAGGAGAATATATTGCTGTATGCAGATGATACAACCCTAGCAGTAAGTCACAAGTATCCCCAACTATTACAAACTAAGCTGAATAGCTCCTTAAAACTCATAAGAAATTGGTTCAAGAAGAATAAACTATCAGTAAATATACAGAAAACTAACTTCATCCAATTCAGTAAAAAAAGAGAAGTGCCCCATTTGGCCTTAGGCATAAATGGACAATCTATTGAAAGAGTGGGCAGCACCAAGTTCTTAGGTCTGACAATCTATGAGTCCTTAAGTTGGGAAATCCATACTAATATCTTATGCTCTAAATTATCAAAATGAGGTTATATTTTGAGAAATCTGGCTGGCATCATAAATTTGGATGTGCTCAAATGGTCTACTATGGTAATTTTCAGACACACTTAACCTATGGTATTATCTTTTGGGGGACATCACCTGGTTCCCATAAAGTTTTCCTAATGCAAAAAATGGCTATTAGATATTTAGCAAATATTCCAGTGTGGGAATCCTGTAAACCATATTACAAGAAGTTAAGAATTTTAACTCTTCCTTGTTTATACATTTTATACTTATGTTTATACCTGATGGATAACAAAAATCATTTTACCATCAATGCCAAGATACATGGGTACAAAATATGCCACAGTGCGGATATCCATATGTTTAGCCACTCCACAGGTATGTATAATAAAAGCCCTTTCCATGCTGCCATCAAAGTACATATATAATCATTTGCCTGCCAGTTTGAAAAATTCCCCTCCAAGTGGTTCATTTAAAAACCAGCTGAAAAACTTCCTACTAGATAAATGTTATTACAGTGTCAAGGACTATTCAGAAGACTGTTTATAAATATTAATATGCATGTATGTACTGGTTGTAAATCGCCCATATTGTACAAAGTTCATGATTTACATGCTTGTTTTCCATTTGTGACTGGCCCTACATTTTACAATGTAAAATCTTTGGACCAATAAAATATTCTATTCATTCTATTCTATTCTATTCGGGAATATACCTGATTCCATGCTTAAATTTGCAATAAATGCAAAAACAGGACCAATATTATTGTTCATTGCCTTAACAACCATTGATGAAATTTTATCAACTCCTTTAGAAGAATTAGAATTCAGCTGACATATGATTTCCTTAACTTCCTTAGGAGATGTTGGGAATAAGAAAAATGATTTTTGGGATTGGAACGGTGGAAAGCTGTGTGTATAGCTTTCGTTGAGTCTAATGGCATCAATGCTAGATTCATTTTTTATTCTTTTAATGACATCAGCAAAGAATCTACTAAATTCATTAACTACGTCTTGCAAACTAGTTAATACAGTATCGCTTTCAATTGAAACAATTTTATCTAAGTTGCGTTTCGGGGTCCTCGTACCTATGATCTCATCTATAATTTTCCATTGCTTAGCGGTGTTACTTTTGTTAATTTGAAAAGTATTCAAATAGTAATTTTCCTTTAAATTGGCAATATCCCTCTCAAGTCTCAATTTATACGATTTATAATATCGTGCCAAGGCATCTTTATATGGTTGGCTTCTCATTTTTCTATACAAAGAGTATTTTTTAGCAATACGTCCACAAATTTCTGCATTTATCCATGGTTTCAGGAATCTAAACTTAGATTTTCTATCAGAAACATAGGTAGAGAAAACGATGATATTATTAATTATGTCAATAAAAATTTTTGTAGGCCATTGATACATTGTTTTCAAGATATACGGCATTCCAATTGGTTTTAGAAAGGATATCATTGAGAACATTAAAGTTAATTCTTGCCGGAGGATCTTTTACCATAGTAGTGCAGTGGGGATTGATATGTTACAGAGGATCATGGGAAACAGTTTGGGGGTGGGGGAAGCGATTGGTGGGGAGAAGTGCACAATTGTTGGTGGAACAAGGGGAAGGTGAGCTGTGGGATGAATCATATGGTACAAAGGAAAATTTGAAGATGGCTTGACAGCCAAAACCGGGCGGTAACTTTTAAATAAATTATGGAAGTCACTAACTTTATCTTGATCATTAGAAATGTCTACTTATATTCCTTGTTTGGCCCACTGCTGTTTCTTTACAGACAATGCAAAATGAAGTTATTTCTGTCAATAATGCCATATATTGAATTGAATTAATAAAAATAATAATTACATAATTTATTGTTCTGTTGGCCAGTTACATGGCATAGAACATGGTCAGAAAATCAAAACAAACAAGGACACACACAAGAATATAACATAGCAACACTATTTGTATGATTACAATTTGTCGCTAAGGAACTCATCTATGCTATAACAGCATTTTTGAAGCAATAGCTCTTTTAGTTTAATTTTAAAAGTAGCCACAGTGGTCTTATTTTTTATACTAAGAGGTAGTTTATTATAAATAATTGACATGGAGTGGAGTGGGCCTTTCTTAGATATACAGTAGAGCGTTGATAATCCGGATCAATTGTTACCGAACCCTGTCCAGATTATCAAGTCTGTATTTTCGAAGAGAACCAAAAAAAAGGTGGTTTGATGCCTTAAACATTAAAAAACTGGCAAAAACTGTAAAAACAGTATTTCACTTTAATACTGTAGTTAAATAATTAGAGCAGACAAACAAAACCATTAATTAATATAAATTTATTACGTAGTATTTTAATGAATCATGACATTTCAGTGGTCGACGACCCCACAGTCTCTCGCATCAACTCTTTTGACAAATATGTACATTGTATTCCCGTCAACTTACTTTTCGCCGGATGTGAATCCAGATTATCGATGGTCCGGATTTTTGATGTCCAGATTATTGACGTTCTACTGTAGCAATTGATTTGAATATATCTAAATCTATATGTCTTGAAATGGTTGGCTACTCCTACAACCATTTCCTTAAATGTTTAATTGCTCTTTATTAGCCTGGCTGGCATAATGTTGCATAGAGCAGTCCTTAAGTCTCTTCTACCCCATACCTCCCTCTCTCCAAAAGAATCAAAAGGTGATTGAAATAAGAGTTGCATGAGTGGGGAGAACGTTATATAATATAATAAGGTGGTAGTTAAGTACTTCATTAATAAATTTTACTTTAAAATGTTCAAAATATAATTTTTATCATAAAATAACATTTCAGCATGAGTTGACTGTTCTTGAGTGATGACTGTTCATCAACAATGCATGTCACCCAAAATGTGGTAGCATGTCACCTTTAACACACATGCCATAGGTGCCACCATTCACTCAGATGTTAATTTTCATAACCAGAGTTGCCACTGTCACCTATTTTTGATTGAAGATTTATAATCACCAGCAGGAAAAGAAAGCACTTAAACTATGATTAGAATTTCTGAAACTATGGACTGGAGTTGATTGACATTACAATAAGTAGGTACTTACTTGAAACAAGGATATGCAATAAGCCTTGAGAATAACTTTAAACATAATGACATCTTGGAGGATTGATTTTATTCCAATGTAAATGACTTTACATCCCCGCAATAACCACATGTGTAAACAATAAATAGTGACTGACAACCCAGAAGGCAGAGACCTAGTCTGGCTAAGCAATATCAAAGTGCATAGTGTACCAAGCCAAAAACCTGAATCTTAGGTCTTTAGGATAATACTTATTTAATTAAGTTTCTCATACAAACAAAATGCTGCAGGAGTGCTTGGTAGGGAAATCAGACTTTCCTGAGCAGCACATTTGACAACTGCATCTCATCAGCACTAAACTAAGGCCCATTACTAGAAAAAGCATTTCGAGTATATTTGCAACAAATGTTGGAAGCGATTCAGCAGGAGCCCCCACCCTACCTCTCCCATGGCACAGAAGGTGAAATATTTGAGGTAATGTATCACTGCATGGTGGTAAAAAATTGTTTTGTGCTCAAGAGACATTGTCCATTCTATATTCTAATGCATTTCAAAAGCTCCTGAAAAATCATCTGATACACATCCAACTGCCGCACTATTGACACGCGCTTGCTGTACTATACATACACCTGCAATAATTCTGAATGACATTTGCAGCGCTGCTCACTTTAATTGGCAGCGATAATAGCATAGCAAAAAGGAATGTTCGAAAATGCTGGGCATGCGAAGTCGCACCACTGCAGTTGCCGTGTGGCAATCCACATGTGCAATGGCAAGAGAATGTTTACATGGTTGAAAGGATAAGTGAATTGGAAGCCACAGGAACGACTGTGGAAGACTGAGGTATGATTTACCAGTAAATTTTAGCGACGCGAGATAAATGTCAATGATACAGCCTCTGAAACAATGAAATATTCAAGGACGCAGAAGGGGGACCACTATTTTCCAACCCACTAAATTTAAATGCCCGAGTTCTGATGGGCTGCAGACATAGGAGTGAATTTAGGAAAGGTAATGTCGAGGAAATATTTTTACCCGTTTTTCTAATAACAACAGCACTGTAGACATGAGAATGTGGAATGATACACAATAACATACCGCAATTAGATGTACCAAAATATATTTTTGAAATTACTTTTCTCGCTTAACAGCATAACTGTTTACAAATGCCAGGATGCGAGAACAAGATTGTCGAAAATTAACCTCAATCAATTAAAAGTCATTAAGGGTAATTCCCACAGTAGAAATAAACAACTAACATACCGAGTACATGGCTGCAGGAAGAATATATAAATACATCACCGGTTATTTACCAATACTGTACCAAGAATATGTGAAGTTACCGATGGTTTCGATCAATTCACTATCCCATTCAAAAAACCTATACATGCATTCTTTTCCCTTGAAGGAAAATGACAAAATTGATTACTTACTGAAAGTAGGACTGCCAATTAACTCGCTGGGCTCGGATTTCGGATGCCTTCTGCTGTAAAACGCTAGTGGCGGCTAACATATCTGCAAATGAAGAGATCATTGGTCACTCAAATACTAATTAGGGCACGGTATTTATTAACGATCGGGCACTAATGATTCTTATTACAATATGCTCATAGGAGACATATAATGATTAACTTCGTGGGTTAGTTATTCTTCAAACCCTAAACTGTAATGAATGCGAGAGGAACAATATAACCCAATGCTCGACCACAACGTAAATCCGTATTTCAAAATTCTATTACCTATCTTCTCATCCGGTAAAGCAGGTAAAAACTCTTTGATGGAACCTGCCATGTTCTTTGAATTATACAAATAAGTAATTCCTAGCACCGAATACCGATAAAAATGAATAACAGCTCTATCAAGGACTGTCAGAGTATCCAAGAGTGATCCAGGAGCATCCACAGACGAAATCGTCTTGTCTTGTGACCGCCCAAGATCCTCCGCGATTGTAACAAACGAAGAACGCAATTCACATGTTCACTGTGTGCAGCGAGATCGTGTGCAGCCTACCGCAGCATACCACAGCCTACCATGGATTCACACCACTTGCATTCTGCGCGGAAGTTTGTGGAAGACACGGAAAATAGAAATATATGCTATAATCCGTGGTGTACGTATATACGGTGTATAGTCCGTAACTTGATTCACAAATCACACCTTGGACTGTTTGATGAGGTAGTCTATAGAGTTTATAGATACGGATGCTGGGTCTCATGTCCTACAGAGTCCATTGAAGTACGGCAACAGTTAATAAGATTTATTGGTGAAAAGTTTTCTGAAAATCCTTAGACCTCATATAGAAGATGTACATACAAACTATTACCGTCTTCCGGACATGTCTCCATTCTAATCACGTGGCATGTTAAAAACTGGAAGATATTTCGATGAGGGGGCCCACCTTTGACATCTTATTACAGGCGGAGAGGTTATAATTTTTCGTGTTTTGTAGCTTCATGGACCCAAAAGTATGTATACCTACGTGGAGCAAGGGTATAATTTAAAGCGGATGGAACGTTGGCTAAGTTTTTTCTGGGTAAATGTTTTCAAACCCGGTTCTGCCGTTATTGCCTTCATAACTACGTTCACTACCTTTTCCATTGCGAAATTTGGCAGCTGATGATCGTCTCTAACGCCCGTTTTACACGGGACACGTAAATTGCTCAAGCTGACGTACGTACAAACGTGCATTTCAAATTGCATCGCGTAAAGCGGTGAATTGAAAGAACGCGAACGTTAGAAGCAAAGCGAGATGGCAAAATATACCCCCTGCTGCATCTTCAATTGTTATTGTACGCCCGAATGAAGAAAAAATGTTTAATTTGCCCTAGTTTGTCCCGCGTTAAACGGGCTCAAGAGGTCTGTTATATTCACAGCGTGGTGTGGTATGAGAAAAAATTCGTAATACGTGACCTCCACCCTAGTAGCAATTGATATCCTTACAATATCCTCACAATATCTGTAATATCCAAGCAATATCCGAATTTGCCGCCAAATGCCATCCATGTAATATCCAACTTGGATATTACCAAATATCTCATTTTCATCCAAGAATATAATTGTGTAGATATCCAAAGTTGTCGCCAAATGCCATCCATGTAATGTCCAGCTTGGATATTACCAAATATCTAATTTTCATCAAATAATGTAGTATGGGTATCCAAACAATGTCCAAAGTTGCCATCCATATAAAATCTATATTGGACATTAATTCGGAAGGAGTGCCCCTCCTCATCTTAGGTGAATTTGCAATCAGGACTCAACCATACTAAATTCGCGTGTAATGGCTGTACCTAATTTTTCAAGTCTAATTCTTTACATTGAGAGTGAAATTCATTTTCAAGTTGGTGAATGAAAATGTATTTCACACTCCATTGTAAAGAATTTGACTGAAAACTTTTAAGTAATTAAAGCAATGAAATGCACAATTAGTATGATTGAATCCAGATTGCAAATTCACTGATTACCTGAAGAAAGTAATGGACCCAATGAGAGAATGAAAGATCAATTTCATTGGAAAAAAATTTATTCTCCTTCTGTCACAATAGAAAAATGAATTCTAGTATTTTGATACATATTTATGTAATCACAAATATATTTATTTTTTACTGGATCTCAACACTCAAAGTTAAACAGCTTAAGTATTTATTTTTCAAAAGCATTTTCCAACAAGCAATGTAAGTAAACAAGTAACTATAGAATATTTTCAAAAAATATCAAATGCCACTTACAAAGAGATTTTAGTATTGTAACTTAAAATAAATTTTAAAAATTATTTTAAATTTCAGTATTAAAATATTTTCGGTACATTAATGTGTTGTACTTCTTTATAATCAGTAGCGAAAAACGGTGGTGAAATGATAGACTTACTTTATATTACTGTTCTTTACTTAAACCTTTTATAAAGAGACACAAGATAAACAATGATAAACAACTCATCACTACCTTGCTCTACGTACTACTCAAGTCAAAACAGAGAACTGTCACCCAGTCAACTCCCGTCATAATATCACTACAATATCCCCACAATATTACTTTTAGATATAACACTTTATGGATATTGGTAACCTTCTACGGATATTGTATGGATATCAATACTGCTACTAGGGCAGTTTTGGCCGTCTCATATTTGGTACCTTGGTATTGTTTTGACGTTCCATGGTTTGACACGTATTTTGTAGGTGCATTCATGAATGTTTCATAATGTATCGTGATTTGTCAAATTGTCTGGTTGGGCATTGTGGTAGTGGAAAGGGTGAAAAAAAGGATTAGGTTTTGTGTGACGGCAGGGTCTATTTTTACCTCCAGGGAGGATTGTAGCTTGATAAAGAACTCACCACTGCTATCTTACCACTTGCATTGGATGGGATTCCATGGAAGAGGTAAATATCAGCGATACGTGCAGGGGTGGTTAAAGGTTGTGGGTTTTTTGGGGGAGGGGTTGGGAGGTGCCCCAATGCTATTGCTCCTTTTTGAGGGGTTAGGAATACCTTATCACCATCGTATTTTCCCCACACCCTGTCAAAATCTACCTCAGACCAGGTGGCACATTGCAAAGGTAAGTATTCACATTGAGGCTGGGTATATGTGTACAGAAATGTTCAGGAACAGTCTTCTTAGGGGAGGGGGTTCTTGAGCAGACACTGAGAACCATAAGTAGGGGAGACACTATTAAGGCCCATAATCATTGTGCCCATTAAGAAGGTGGTAGCCATGGTGGGACCCCATTCAGGCTGTAGATTCTTAAAAGGAAGGGAACATCACATAGGTTCAAAACCACAAGCCTCACCAAAAGGCTCCCGAGGGACTCCCTCCACAAGACAGCTACTGGGAAGACCATTGAAGGAGGCAAGACTTATGGAAATTAGTGCCACAGAAATGGACTTATGATGGTTAGTTGCTGGGTTTACCAAATTCCGAACATTCATCATTGAAATTTTCAGAAATTTTACTGTAAAAATGTGTGTTGAAATATCTTTTTTGAGAGTATCAGCAGTTATAATGCGTAGCAGCAATGGATTCCGGAGTGCTGAGTTAGACCCTATGTTCTCATCTCCATCTTTCTTACTGATGGCTCAATGGGTATGATTAGAACAGACCAATCAGATTGCTGTTAGATGCTGCTTTTGCTAGTTTATCAGCCTTCTTGTTTCTGGTTATGCCCACGTGTCCAGGCACCCAGAAAAGTTCTACTTTTCTGCTTTTGACTATCGCATTGTGTCCTTCTGGACATTCCTGCAGCAGCTGTGATTTGCACCATAAAGAGGTGAGGGCCTTCAAGGTCGCTTGACTATGAGTGCATATGTGCATTGGTCTGTCTTTCAGTCCAGCTTCTTTAATTAAGTAGGCACAAATCATTCATCACAAATCATAGACCTGTGTTTGAAATACTGTGGTGTGGTGCCCCAGAGGGATTTAAAGGCTCCTAGCTGGTCTGTCACTTTAGATCCCAGTTCCTGCTTTTCCTTCCTTCTGGAGCCATCCATGTACCATATGTAGGCTCCTGCATGAAGTTCTTTCCATTCCTCTTTGGCCCACTGCTCCCTATTTGGACAATAGATCTTGAAAAGTTGAGGTGAATGGATATACGTTGCTATCATTGCATCTGATCCAATCTCAACAATAGGGTTGAACTTTCTGAGCTTCGTCCACACTTGTCTGTGACTGGTGAGATAGCCTTTGTTGTTCCACTGTCCTAAATGTTTAAGACAATAAGCCGCTATCCTTGCCTGAATTTCCACTTCCTTGTGGAGAGGCACATGATTCAGGATGGTTTCTAGCACCAGGGTTGGGGTAGTTTTTATAGGCCTTGTTATGCACTAACAGGCCATCCTCGGTCAGGTTTATTCTGTTCTGGGTTACTTTTTGCCTCATTCTCTTCTACCATATAATAGAGCAGTATAGAAAACTGGGTTTCACTACTGCAGTGTATATCCAATATATGGCTTTTGGTCGAAGTCCCCATGTTTTGCCAAGGGCCCTCTGGCACGCCACAGGGAGGCACAGGCTTTTTTGTTTTTACCTCAAGATGTTCTCCCCAGTTGAGCTTTGAGTCTAAAATGACTCTTAGATATTTAACTGTTGGTGAAGGCTGCAGAACTTTACCTTGCAATGAGGGGAGTTGAAGGTCTTATCTTTTCCTTTTCATGGTAAACAGAATAAGGCTCGTCTTTTCTGGGTTACCAGTCAGCCCTGTTTCATTACACCATCCCATTGTCTTGTCCAGGGCTTGACTCTATCAAGGTACTTATCAGTGATGAATATAACTACATCATCTGCATATCTTTGAGTGTATGCACCAGTCTCATTTAAATTAGAAAGGAGACTGGTGACCACCATATTCCATAGGAGTGGACACCAAACACTACCCTGAGGACAACCTCGAGTTGCAGACACACTCATTGAGGTCTCTTTCAAGGCAGCCCTAACAGTTCTCAGTTCTAGTATATGTGTGATCCAGCACACAACATGGGCATGGATGCCGTGCCCACTAGCTGTCGTGTAGATCGGGTCAAATGAGGTGTTGTTGAAGGCTGTCTCGATGTCTATTCAAGCCCCCAAGCTATACATACCATGCTTGAGCACACCTTCAATCCTACAGACTAGACTGTGGAGTGGTGTCTCAGCAGATTATCCCTTTTGGTAAGCATGTTGATACGGGTGTAAGGGTTGTTCTTATAAAGGCTCATCCCTTATATATCTGTCAATTATCTTTTCTAGCTTTCAATTAGAAGGACATTAGGCTGATTCTTGTAAGGGAGTTAGCTTTACTGTAGTCTGTCTTCCCTGGCTTAGGTGTAAAGACAACTTTGGTGATCCTCCAGGCCTCAGGAATATATCCATATGCCAGGCAGGAGCAAAAAAACCTAATGATGGGAAGTAGCAGCATTTCCTTTCCCTCCTGTAAAAGAGCAGGGAAGATTCCATCCTCTCCTGTGGATTTGTACGGGCTGAAACTTGTGAGTGGAAATTGTATAGCGTTGTACGCAATGATGCTGGAAACCAGTCTCCATTCCATCCTGGCAGGATGGATGGAAGGCCTCCAGATTTGCCTTTCCTCTATCTCTTTGAAGCCTGGAATGTGGGTCTCCAAGTATAAGCTTTAGTGCTTCCTTGTCGGAAGACTTAAAATCTCCCGAGGGAAGCAACAGAGATCCCACTCCTGTAACTGGATCTTTTGACAAAATCTAATAGAATCTTGCTAGTTGTGGAACAGATTCTGTTTCCACAAAAATTCTTCCAAGATTCCCTTTTTGAGTGCTTGATGGTCACTCTGTACTTTTGTTGGGCATATTTCTAACCGTCCCAATCCCGAGGCATTGAAAGTTCAAAACTAAGGTAAGAACTATGTATGTTGATTGTGAGCATTTAGATATCCCAATGAAATGAATCAATCCCGACAGATAATTATAATTAAGCTATAGTGTTACCAACCATGCCATTTGCCCCAATTATAAAATAACCGAAGGCTGAACTAGACACAAAGTCTAGATTAGATGAGAATTTTTGGTGGAGTTATTGCTGGTGAGTCCCTGAGACCAGTTGGTCCATTATGCCAGCCACCATACAGGTGGTTACTCGTAGAGCCTGAGTGCTTTGCTAAAGGTGAGCATTTCCCTTCAGGAATTTCCCCAATGTCGTTGAGCTCCAAGAAAGGTGAGCCCAGATGCCTGTTTTGAGTCCTTGGTATAGTCAAAAAGTCCAACTATAATCTACACTCCGTCCGGTATTCTTGAACATGTTCATGCTTGACGCCCTGGATTTTTTGTGACCATCACCTGGAGAGCTTATAATAAAAGTTGACATGTTATTTCAATAGTAAGCATATTGATGTTGTATGGCTAGTGTATTTATCCACAGCAAAAATATGGATGCATGAATTTATAGTCTGCATTCATTACTCACAACGTAGGAACAATATTACATAGTAGGAACAACTCTTTTCTCAAGGCTCTATAAAGTGGCTCCAAGTGTCTCTGAACTATTCAAGGAAGCACTCACATCACGTAAACAATTCCACATTAAGGTTACCAAACTGTGATATTCCATCAAGCTCTCATTGCAGAAGACTATCTTAGCAACATTAGTGGAAATTAAGTACTTACTAGTGTATCCATAAAGACATGTGGAAAAGTACTGAGTTCCTTCACTTCTGTTATTGCTACATTCTAATTTTCCTCCATTTGTTTTATAGTAAAGGTTTCCCATATGTACGGTAGAATGCTATGCAATGAGAACTATGAAAATACTGTCCAAAATGTTCTCACCTAAGTGATAATGAAGTCAAGAAGTGAAATGTTACGAGTGTAATCATTCTCTTGGAAACTGCGACACTCCACCCTTACACTCATAATTCACAAACTAATCTTAATAATGACTTCCTTTTTTCGGGATTCATTCCGCGATGTATGTTTTTTTAAACAACAATATTTCCCTGGTCCTCCTGCCAGCTTCATCAGGTTAACTGAACTGCTTTATTTGTCTCGCTCGTCTTTATATATAAGTCTGGACTCCCATTGTTGCCGGAATATGGATTTGAAAAAATTCGTTTTAGACTGCTACTCAACTTGTAACCGTCTTCTCGGTTGATGTTCTCCGGTCTCTTCGCAATTTCTACAGCCTCCCTGATTAATCTTGGGTAATAGCGTGTTTCCCTAGATATTAATCTTGTCTCCTCAAAGTTGAAATTATGAGTGGGGCCGCTGAGATGGTGTTCGGCTATTGCAGAAATGCTGTAATAATTATTTTTAATTGCCCGTTGATGTTCTTGGAGGCGTATTTTTTTTTAGGGCTCTGCATGTCTGGCCTACATATGATTGTCCACAGCTACACAAAACTTCATATATTCCTCCGTAGAGGTTCCGTGGAAGCGGGTCTTTGGCTTTCAGAAGTACGTCCCCTGTCTTCGTTGTGCACGTGAATCTGCTAGCCACGTTGTACCTCGACAGAACTCTAGAGATTTTCTCCGTCGTTCCAGACACATAAGGGAGAGTGGCATATGCCTTAGGTTTCTCTCTGTTTTCTGTCGGGTCCGTGGAATTTTTATTATCGTGCCGTTTTTAAGATGTAGTCACGTTGGAAACCATTTTTCTCAATTGCGTAAATATTAGGGGTTTTAAAATGAATGAATCCCAAAAAAAGGAAGTCAACACTGCATCCGCGGAAGCCTACGAGCTAATCTTAATAATGCTCAGTCTTCCACGTATTTATTCACCTAAAATTTATCCGTTCTTTACTAATATTTTGAATGAGGATTGGTTCGTGGTTTTCAGGGCTCCTACAGAATATGTCAACAGAGATGGAAGACCTTGCCCAGTAAATTTCCAAAATTTATCTTCCAGATTCCTTGGCAAAACACCTAATATTTTTCCGATTTATAAAAAGCCTTGAGGGATTTCAGTCAAAAATATTCAATGACCTTGATTGTGTAAATATTAGGGGTTTTAAAATAAAAGAAAATAGTTCTCACCAATATCCTTCATTATTACAAATCACAGGAAACCTGTCATTACAAAAGAAATGCATGGCTGACATTATTCCATTGGCAATTGCACTTAGCCTCCATTTTATTTATTATAATATTAATAATAAATTTCATCACAGTTTTTTACTTGTTTATAGTAATAGTGGTGAATACACTTAAAACACACATTAGATATTGCAGCACAATTCCAGAAAAAACAATGAATTCCACATAGTCATTTGAAAATGTCTTTTCAGTCCATACAGTTGCATGGGCAATACATAGGAAAGTGAAGAAATGGGATACGCATGCAATGGCTGAGGGTTGGATGGCTCAAATCTTTTGTATCACACACACACATTCACACGCACCCACTTAACACACGGCACCTTCATATGGTTCAACATCAAACTTCTTAAATTCCCTGAGTCTTATGAGATAGCGCTAATAAAAAAATGCAGAATAATTGATAAGATTTAATTAACAAGAACTTCATGAAATTCAATTCCATCAGACAGAACTTGCTTCTATCAGCTATGATGCATTCATGGCTGTTTCTAAAGGACCGCAGGTGCCAGGGATGGCAGCACCATTGGGATGTCTTCATGATAGCACCCCATAAACAATGAAGAGGAAAGTAGACAACATAATAAACTTATCGACAGCTCCAGTCAGTTGAATAGGTAAGTCCTTAACATACAGAATTATCACAAAATCATCATCAGAATAAGAAATATTCAGGAAAAATTACTATGCATGGATTTATTCTTGTCTCTTTCTATTGCACCAAAACATCCAA
This sequence comes from Ceriagrion tenellum, assembly GCA_963169105.1. Classification (NCBI taxonomy): domain Eukaryota; kingdom Metazoa; phylum Arthropoda; class Insecta; order Odonata; family Coenagrionidae; genus Ceriagrion; species Ceriagrion tenellum. The sequence goes on along the minus strand of OY720639.1, from coordinate 138,594,591 downwards.
TATGTCAAACCCTGAGAAAAATTCAATTAGGAAAAATAATAGATATTTAACAAACAGATATAAAGACTCCTTTATGTTTCCATTTATATATTATACAGTACTCCTATTAAGTAAGGGCTCTGTGAAGCCACATAACTGTGCTGCAGAAGCAAAAAAAAGTATGCTGCTTATTATACAAAATGAATCTAGGGATGCCAAAATGAGAACACAGCAAGAAGAAGAAAAACCAACCATACATGACTGGTTACAAGCACAGTGACAGAGTGCTCCAAAATGTCTTCTTACGACTATGGCAGTACTTACGATGGTAATAATATTCACTAATACCAATAGCAGCAACCTAACATCAAGGACTGTGCCAAGTCTTCATTTTTCATGAACTCAGTCTTAAAAAATCATCTAAATATAAATATTCTAGATGCTCAAGAAATTCTATGTTTTCTCAAGAGAATTAAGACTTACACTTTTTTTTAATTTCCCCAAAAAAGACACTTTTCAATTGGCCATTGAGCAAAACTAAGGTGCCATATTTTGTATTCAACAGAAAAGTTTTGGCTACCCCCATATTACTAACGATGATTCCATCAAGAGCTATATCTTTAAACAGTGAAACAACCTGAATTCTTGGAATTCCATGGTACCAGTGCTGATGATGATAACATCTCTCTATTGCTCGGTCCAGCCGAAACTCGAACTTCGTATAGACAAACCATATAAATTCATGCTTAAACATCTTCTCAAGAAAAAAGAAGATAAAATTATAATTATCACAATTTTGGCACTCATTTACCCAAATAGACAAGCAAACGGCCATGTGAAAAATTGCAACACTGGCTACATCACTCTATAACACCAACGGAAAAACTACTTGATTGCAACCCTGAAGACACAGTACTTCCAGTGAAGACATAGATGGGGAAATAGCAAGAAGTTTTAACAAACAGTAGGCTCTCCAACAATGTTGCATCCATATTTAATTAGGTTAATGAAAGAACCACTTAGTCACTGTTTCTGAAATTACTACAAAAATGAACTCTCTCCTGCATTTCTTCCTACCTTAGCAAACATTTCTCACGCACAAGAACCACACATTAGTCAAATATATCCAGGGACATCACTTAAGTCTTAGAACAATGATGATATCACCCAGTAAACTGCTAATGACGGTGCAGCCCGTAACTGATCAAATGTTTTGCCACTGTAATAGAATATCTCTACACCAACAAGCTGAGAGAATATATACATTTTACTAAATGTATCTTTAGATGGCTATACAAATAATTTAAATTCAAAATGCAACTATCAAACAAGCATCTCCTTCTCAAGGAGCTCCAATACAAACTCTTGCAGTCAACTAGATGACAAAAATTGCACTAGCAGATGTACATAAAAAAGGACTTTGTCCATTTCATTGCCATATGTGGCCCCTGAAATGTTGGGTATTACCTTTAGCACAAATTGCAAGGGTAACTTCTGAATAGTTTCTCTTAATTTCTTCTCAAATTAATTCTCCTTCTCTTTGCAGAGTCCTTCCAACTTTGTTCCCGTGGAACCTGGAGGGTTTCCCGGCTCAAAAGCGCCCTCCCTCACCTCCTGTCACCTCGGCACCTCCACTTTCTCAACGCTAAAGAGTGCCTTAAGCTCACTGTTGTATGGCACGAGCACAACCTTCCCCCCTCGTGCCGGGATTTTGTCCCCTATCACATGACAGCACCTCGCCCGCTCCAGGAACTCCGAGAGAGGCAACTCGAGCGTAATGGACAAGTCCACACTGGGGCGAGAGGATTTCAAATCCACCTCAGTCCTCCTCAGCTCTCGACTCTCCTTGCCAAATCTGGTCGATGGCGAGCCCCTTGGTGGTCGACCTACCCGAGGGGTTACCGTGACAGTGTCCGTGTCCTCTGACTGGGAGCTTAACGAGGAACTTCCCTGGCTCAGCAGCCTCAGAACAGATTCCTTAGAACGACGTAGACAGGTAGCAACATCCTGGAGGACAGCCCATGCACCACAGCCTGTGCCGAGGATCCTGTAGATGGTCGGGAGGGGACACTCGGAGGTCGTCTCAAACACGACGACCCCTTCATCACTGCTCTCCTCACTTTCCTTCTCTGTGTGGACACCTTTGGCTCTCTGCTCCGAGGGTCGACCGCGCCCCACACCCTTCTTCCTCCTCTTTCTCTTCTTCTTGCGACCCACGCGGACACTGTCATCACAGTCAGAATAGGAGGAATATGAAGATAGGGATGGAGGATCCAGAAGTGGGTTGAAGCCATTCAGTTGCGGATCTGCAGGGAGAAATTCCTAGATTAGATATCTACCCTCAGACTCACAAAACAAATATGATAAAAGTTTCATTAAGAACTAAATTCCATTATTGGGGAGAAAGACTCGCAACTGATGGAGAAGAGCTGGGAAAGCAGACTCCAAAGATGACAACAATCAAGCACTGCTTGAGCATGAATACTCGAGGTACTCTCGTTGCGGACGTTCAGGTAGTGGAACTTTACAAATGGATTAATGCATAACAGAATAATGCAGCAACCTTCCATTTAAAACAGACTGTTTTGAGCCTGCACAAGTATTCATCAAGGCTCACAATCTCAACAGCAAGTTGGAGATTTGCCCTTGTCTGGGAATGAGGGGAAACTCTAAACACGTACATGAGACGTGAAGGGAGGAAGAGGATTGCAGGCTAAGGTACAAAACAAGTTTAATATAGAATACGCATGAATGCTTGTTATCTAAAATATTTTTGTTGGATGTGAGAATGTACAGGCTCTTTGGTAGGGGAGATATTGAGATGAAGTTACAAGAAATACAATACAAACAGTGAATATGAAAATTGCACCAGTGTTGCAGGGGTTATATTCATTTTAATTTTTTTTTCTAGCAATAATTATCAGTGCATGCTCAGTGTACAATTTGTTTTAATGATTTCCATAAACACCGATCAAGTATTACATTATTAATGCTGTGCAAGTGCATGAAAAATAAGGTAGAAGCCTTAAAAGGTTATTAAACATATCACAGATTATGATTCACATCATGGTGTGAGAATATATAGTAGTTCTATTGAGGTAGGTGTTCTTTTCAGATTGCTTGCCGAGCCAGTGATCATGTATAGGGCATGAGGATCATGATATGATTAAACTTAAACTCTTATACACCAATATGTAGTCCACGAAAAATAAGACAGATCTATTACAAGTGTCTTTTTGAGAAGTATTGCCAGATTTTCTGAGTGTCACAGAACACTGGCTTAATGAATTCAAACTAAAAGAGTGTAATATTTTGAACTATAAGCCAATAACGTCATACTTGTGGGTGAAATATAGAGGCGGTGGTGTGAGAATTTACACCCACAACAATCATGTAGTTGCCTCCAAGAGTCTCCACTGGAATGTCTGGGTGGAAAAAATCTTTGTGCCAACTGTTTAGCGAAACTTGAAAATGAAGTCACTTTGACAACTGTCACTGTTTATCATTCATCAGATGGTGATTTTGATATTTTCCTTGTAAAGTTGGAACTAATTATGGAAAAAAATTGTACATTTCAGGGCAAAGCAATACGAACTGGAGACTTCAACTGTGATATGGCATCAGTCAATGGAAGAGGGTAGGGGTGATCCCAGGGGGGGGGGGATAAAGGGGATACATCCCCCCTGAAAATTTTGGGTTTTACCAAGTAATTTTAACAACTACACGTAGTTATCAAATACAACATTAAACACTCCGATCACTGATCTGAAAAGCATAATAGTTATTATTATGTTCATTATTACATAGATATAATGATGTAACAGTATTATAATTTTTTAGGATCACTAAATATTGCCATCATTTAATGGTAGTCTCCTTCCCTCCCTCCCCCCCCCACCCCACCCCTCCCCACTCCCCGAAAAAAATTGCTGGGATCGCCCCTGGAAGAGGGTGTCAACTTAAAAATATTTTATAATATAATGGTATGGTCTCTTTAGTCTCAGAGCCAACCAGGATCACATCTCACTCGTCATCCTTAATTGACAATATACTCACTAATATTGATAAACATAATGTAAGTGCCAAGGTTATGGAGTTGGGACTTCCTGATCACTGTTTTTTAATCGGGGATTTTAAGCTCAATCCAATTCTGTCAAACAATCAATCAATTTATAATGATAGTAGAACTTTTGATGAGGACAACATGTCATTTTGCTTCTTGTTAAAAAATCAAGATTGGAATGAAGTCTTTAAATCTAGGATTTTTTATGTGGCCTTTGAATATTTTTATTCTAAGTTTTTATTTTTATTAGACTGTGCTATACCAACTACCAGAGAGAAAAAAACCAGCTTACAAATTATGCAAGAAAACAATGGGACTCTGATGAAATAGTTTAACTAACAAAACAATAAAAATTGTATCCTATGTCCACAAACAAAACAGGAACCCTGAAACTACTGCCACTTTAGCTAAATTGAAAAAAATTCACAGATATCTTATACACAAGGCAAAGAAAATCTTATAATAGTTCTCTACTTGCAACTGCCTATGCCAAGACAAAGATGGCTTGGAGGATTGTCAAAGGAGAACTTGGTAGAGGAAAATATTGGCATTTACCTTTAGGACTGGAAAACCAGGGAGCAACAACCATGGAACCTAGAGCTATAAGTAATGCTATAAATAGGGATGTTTTTGGGGCTTACTGATAATTCAATAAACAATATAATTCCATGTAATCATAGTCTTAACTAGCATTGGTCCAACAACCAGCCTCATCCTCTACCCTTGCAACGAAAAGGAATTATTCACAACAATACAGAATCTAGGAAAAAATTCTTCCCCAGGCTTCGATGGGGTTCCTGGCTACCTTCTGTGTTACTGTAGAAAGGCTATAGCTACCCCCATTTTGTTTTTATTAAACTGGTCATTACAATAGGGCATTTTTCCTGATGCATTAATAACCAGTAATAAAACAATACCTGTGTATAAAAATAAAGGGGAACCAAATAATCTTAGGAACTATAGACTCATCTTCTTGCAATCTCTAATTTCTCAACTCTTTGAGAGAATATACCTAAATTGTTTACTATCATATTTAGAACAAAGCAATTTGCTATCTGAATCACAATGGGGATGCAGAAAAAAGAGATTATAATTACAGCTGCACTCTTTCAAGTTGTCAATTCTATCTTAGATTGTAAAGATGAAAAAAAAATGTATGCAAGGTTAATTTTTCGACTTCACCTAAGCTTTTGATGGGGTGAATCATGGTTTACTGCTGGAAAAATGTGGGAAGTTGGGAATAAGAGGTCTAGCATGTAATTGGATAGTCTTACCTAATGAAAAGATTTCAGAGAACATGTATCACCACAAATGGGGCAAAATACATTTCAGATGCGTTACCAATCAATAAAGGTGTTCCTCAGGGGTCTTTAATTGGACCTATTCTATTTATTATAATTATTCATACATGATTTTCTAACCTTAGGGAGTGACAACAATGTTACCTATGCAGATGACACAATTTTTTATTAGTGGAAATAATATAGACTCTTTAAATGTTCAGGCACAGCAATTACTAATTAATACAGCAAACTGTAGCAGTATTAACCAACAAATTAAACTCCAGTAAAACTCAGCTGGTACTATTTAATAAGATCCAAGACAATCGTAAACTGTGTTTAAATTTAAATGAGATTCAGCTGAACTAAACATCCTGTGCAAAAACTTTGGGATTGGTTTTTCATGACATAGGGAAATGGGATACTCATGAGTCAGATTTAATTCCTAAGCTGTCCTCTGCATTGCACTGCATTCGCTTTTTGAAATGTTCTTTCTGCAAATGTTCTACTGATGCTTTACTATAGCGACTTTTACAGCAGAGCAACATATTGCATTATACTTTGGGGTCTTCCCCATCACTTTTGAAAAAAATCTTTCTTCTGCAAAAGAGAGTTATTAGAACAATGCTTAATTTAAGTCCCAGAACATCCTGTAAAGCCTACTTTCAAATGTTAAATGTGCTCACCATTCCTTGTACATACATTTACAATGTGATTACTTTTATATGAAACAAAACTTAGTCCTAGTTGTAATAAAATCAGAAAATTAATGTGTATAACACAAGAACGTACAGGACATATACATTGATCACCATACACGTTCACTAACATTGAATGGTCCTTGGACAATGGGCATACGCCTTTACAAGCATCTACCAAAGAAGATTAAGGATGTTGATAATACTAACACTTTAAGATGGAGACTGAAGTAAATTAAATAAAACTTTGTATACTCCACTATAGGTTTATTATGACATACTAACACATCTTTTTATTAACACATCTTTATACCTGAAGATAACATGAAGTGTCGAAACCCGGGTCGAGTTAATACACCTATTGTGGAGTATACAAATTTTTATTTAATTTACTATGAATAACTTCCACAAGTCAAGCCTGGAACCATTTCCATTGAGACTGAAGACGCACTTTCTGGATATGTCATTTTATAGTGTGATTGATCTGTTTGAAAGTTAGAAAAAAAATAAATAAATATTAGTGAATTAAGTCACACTGTACATGATGTATGTACATATATCCATTGTTGGCCTTGACTATATTTTTATTTTGACATTGGGTATTTTTATTTTCCGGCGAATCCTATATCATTGTCATTTATTTGTACACATGATCTATCGATAATAAAGGTATTAATTAGAATTTAAAAAATATAGTTTCTAGTAGCTGGTTGGGTTCCTCCAAAGAAAACAATTACTAATTAATTTTAATTTGTATGTCATGATGAGTTCTGTTTTGAAATCTTTGGCTACAAAAGTGCATATATTTTCAAATTGAAAATTTGTTAATAAAATAATGGAAGACTTGTATTTTATCTGCCGTATCCTTAAATGAATCTAAACTCATGGATAAACTTGGGCCAGTTGCATGAAAAATGGACACCTAAGAAGATGAAGTAACTCATCATCTGGTTTCTAAAGCTACAGCATCTGGCAAAGGATTGAGAGGTTCACAGACAGATGTTGGGTTACTGGAGTAGTATGGAGGAGAGGATCAAGCTACCCGGGCCAGCTTGGCCAAGGCTTGAGTCAAATCTGGCAGGCTCACTCAGCTCTGAGGCAAAGTGAGTTCAAGTAAGCTTTCCAGTAACTTGACAGGTCTCTAGATCATGATCAATGACAGTTCACTGTATGAGTTTTTATTTAAATAAATCACAGACTTAGGGATTAAGCCAAGATCAAGAAGAGAAGAACTACATGTGTAGGGCTAAATCACAAGTTCTCAATAAAAAGTGATGCTGGGAATGCTAACTTGACATATTCTTACAATTACTTTATCCTTATTGGTATGTACGAAACATTTGTCAATTTATCCAGACAATATGCGCGGATCAATTTTGCATACCAACTAGCATCTACTGTGACTAAAATGAGTGACCGAAGTACGCTAAAATATATCCAAGAGCAGCATTTTTTCCCAGTTATAATGATATATGCCCTCAATGCAGTAATGATTTACCATTCAAATAAATCACATATAGCAAAAGCGTCAAAGAGAAAAAGCCCAATGGTGGAACCAATGAGTGGTGATTATGAGTATGGTGATTATGAGTATGTGGCATTAATCACCGTCACTGCCACAACCCTTCGCTCTCTTCAGAAGTGTCCAGTGTTATCAGGAGTACCAAAGAAAATGAATGCAACTTACCCATACATGAGGCTGATCCAGCAAAAGTCCATGCAGGGGTAGGACGTCCTTGCATCTCAGCCACATGGTATTTGAGCAACTGCCTCAGAGGTGATTCAATTTCCTCCTTTTCAAGTCCCTTGTTAGGCTTGATGCCCTTCCAAATGCCTTTGGTTTCACCACTCCCGATGAGTCCTTCCTTGGCCTTCTGACGATCGATTGCACTCTCAATTGACCCAGCAAGAGATATGGGAGTGTGGCCAGAATATGTCGCCAGCAATGGGTCTGCACCGTATGACAGCAGGAGGCGGACAACTTCCACATATCCATTCTCAGCTGCCTCATGTAAAGGCCTGGATTAACCAAGGGGGAAAAGTCAAAGATCAATGGCATACCGAGCAGATTTCCCTGAATTCAGCAGAAGCAAACATATTCAACAAAGCAAGATTCATACACAGTAGATGTGCCATACTCTTGACCCAAGCCCTTTAGTAACCCCTCTTTTCAAACCTATAACACTGCTGGCTTGTGAAACAAGTTGATTAGCATTGACATTGTAATACACATGCTGAGAAGCCACAGACATGCACAAGTCTCCCTCAATATCTGCGCTTTCATCAGTGCTTGACTATCTGGGGTCCACCTTTTATTCTGGGGTATTAGAATTCTCAACCATGGGGATTTTCCTGACTCTGTGGTCCATGACTTGAGTTCAGTGATACTTAGTCAATCGTGGCTTCCCATCACAATTCAGAGTGAAATTTTACTCATTACTCAAACCTGAGCCAAGCTTCAAAAACCACTGAATGTGATTCAATTTTGCCTGGTAGCTGCCCTTTATGGCACAGAAAGGAATCACTACATATCTCCCTTGCCTCGTGGCATCCTTCTGAGCTGTTTTCTTCAATTGTCCTGGATTTTGTGGTAGGTTTGAAATTGCATCCAAAAAAAAGTCAAGCATAGATAATACGCAAATGGTGATAGAGAGTCTGAAGAGTACATAAGAGAAAAAGCAAAGCTGATTTATCATGATCTGAAGAACCGAATGCCAAAGATTGAAGAAAGTAGCTCGGAAGGAGGTCTTCAGGAAAGGGAGGAGACGTGCATTGACTACTCGCTGTGCCACAAAGGGCAGCAATTTGGGCAAAATTGGATCACATTCCTTGGTCATTGAAGTTTGGATCAGGTTTAAATATAGAGTAAAATTTGACTGAATAATGTTGGAAATCCACATTGGACAAACTTATGATTGCTATGAAACTGCCATGTGTTTAAAGTCATATTTTCATCATTACAAAAATAATGTGAATGGGTGGTTTTCATTTGCTCTAATGCACTAATCACTTTGAAACACAACAGTGCAGTCTCTTCCCATTTGTTAAAGACCCTGCCCACATGGCAGCGTACTTCAAAACAGAATGGGAATAAAGTTGATGAGTGGTAAACAGCAAAACAAAATCGATAGTGGCACCTGAGAATGTTTTAAAATTTTTCGATTTTCAGTAAAGGCATCAAACATTCATTTAATACAATTTTTTATTATTCTATAATTAAAAGCCAAGTAAAAGTTTTTAAGTGATTATTTTGAATGAATCCAATAAATTTACACAAACTATTCAGCCAAGACTGCTGTTCACTAGTAGAATGCTACCTACTGTGGAGGGATACCTGAATCACCTTTGATTATGCATCATTGCCTAAAATATGGCTGAGGTCTTGAAGATAACCACTCACCAGACATGAATGTGAGTAAGTGGCTCCAATTAAAATATGCACCTCAAAACCAGAAGACTAGGGACTTGAGTCGCTTCTTCATTACATTGTTCTTTCTTTTTCAACAGCTTGGCAGTTTAAAGGCAATTATACATCATTACTAAAATATATCAAGCTATGGCGTTTTGTAAGAGTTATAAAAAAATAACACAATTATTTCATGGGCCATTGGACCAATTAAAAAATTGCTATTTTACAACTGGAATCATTAACTCTGGTATATAAGTGAGCAAAACTGGTACATTTAAATAGCAGAGAATTGAGAGAAGAGAAAGGACTATAAAAATTATAATTTTTCAAATTATTGCATTACCTTGGAGCTAAAAGCATGGACTCCTTGATTAAAAAAAAACTCCTCACCTTATTCCTCCAAGTGCACTGTCACTGGGTGATGCTCCATACAGCAACAACAGCTTGGCAGTGTTTAAGTGGCCTCTTGAGCATGCTTCGTGCAGTGGAGTGTACCCAGCATTGTCTCTAGGAGCAACTTGATTCCCCAGCATTTCTAAGCAGTACCATACTAAATCCTTGAAATGGAAAAGATAAGAGCAGTTAGCAATTAGCTTTAAAAGACATTTGCTATGAGCATAGTCCTTAAAAATGCACTAGTGACTTAGATTGACACTGACCAAAAAAACTCCTCAGAAGATTCTGCTAATATCTATTAAGTGAGATAGCAAATAATTATCATGCTTGAAAAATTAACTTAACCCTACCATTAATTGAATCATCAAAATACACAATGTTTTTCAAACCTTACTCAGTCATGTATTTAGCATTGGTGGCCCTAGCCCAATTCTCTTAAGGGAGTGAAAGGCCAACAATTCTTGTAAGGACCTGAATATGTCAATTCCATTTAGTTTTAATCATTCATAATCAATGCTTACCGTATAACCAAGTCTGGCAGCACGATGCAGTACTGTTTCTCCAAGTCCCTTGTTCACTACCCAGCCTCTCACTTCATTGCCCATTTCATCCAAACTTAACTCTTTGTCATAAAGACGCCTGCTTTCTCCCCATCCTTCAGCCATTCTCCTCTCTGGAACACCAAGCTGAAAGAAATCAAGTAGAAAATGAGTTAGTAATTGAGACACAAGTGGTGACTGAAAATAAATACAAAGAAATTGCCTATTTGGAAAAAGGACTGAAATTTTTTCAATTATCTAGTATTAGTGTCACTTGGATAAGAAAATCCAGAGAAAATAGAATGAAAAGCCCTGAAAACAACAATGGTGACTGTGACATACTAGCATGGTGGGCGGGAGGTCACCTTACCTTTCTACGGCCCACAACAAGGCCATCTTTTCCAGGAGTAAGATCTTTCTTGGCTGCCTGTGAGGGCTTTTTCTTCTTCCGGATGTAATCAAATCCAGAACGGAATTTCCTTCGGACGGTCCTCAATCTCACTCTCCTGACCACAGTCCCTGTGAGAGGTGGAGGGCATGTTGCTTCAATCCCGTTACCCTCTGTCTTCACCACTTCCTTCACCCCTCCTTCGGTAGGCAAATTGGATGGTGCTGCATCTTGAGTCTCCTTGGAAATCTTCAACTTGGAGTCAGACAAGCAGACGCTCAGCTTGGAAGTCTTCAGCACCTTCACTTTCTTTAATCGTTGCATAGATGGCAGTGAAGCTTCAGTGCAGCTCTTGTCAACGTCCACCTTACTGTTTCTCAGCGAGGTCTTCTTCTTCAATGAATATTTTGTATCTGCTGAGGAAACTTCTTCGGGTTCCTTTTCCAACTTTTCCTCAGCAGAATCAGTGCTCATTCGAAGTTTTCTTCGCCACAACACACGGTTGTTGAGGTAGTGAGTCACTTCTGGCCGGCTCCGTCCCAACTGACCTTTTGCTGTTCCCTTGGGGAACACTCTGAGCCTAGCACCATTGTTGACAACAGTAGATGTGATCTCAACGTTCTCAGAGTCATATCGTGATGCCTTCCTCCTTGGCCGGCCTCTCAAATGTCCATTGTTCACCACTCTCCTTTCTTCTTCCTCTTTCCTTGCCTCGATACCAGCCCTCCGAACTGAATGACGCCGTCCTCTCGTGGCAGCAGCGGATGCTCCACCATCCAAAGTCCGCTGACGATACTTCTGTACAAGCATGCTGTAGATGGACTTCTTCCGCACAGTTGTAGTTTTCCCATGGAGTACTTCTTCATTCAGCTTTGTCTGAGAGGTCAACTCCTCCTTCATTACTTTGGACACCAAAAGCTCTTCATCCTCAGCTCCTGGTCCTGAGGAATCCCAGAATCCATTGCGCCGCCTGTCCCCCTCTCCTTTGGCACTGCTCCCAGGGACCTGAGGTCTTCTCTCCAGGTCAGGGAGTGATGCCGAGAGAAATGGGGAAGCAGATGATGGAGATGAAGATGCAGAGATTGCTGAATCTGGGCGAGGTGGTGTGGATGGCCTGTGTTGGGGCGTAGAAGAAGAAGGAGTCCGGCATGGGGAGGAATGTGCAGATGATGGCATCTTTGGTATGTGAATTAGAGCCATGGGCATCCTCAGAGACCTTTTGTACCGGATCACTTCTTCCTCCCAGCCGGAGTAGTTGTAGTCACCGACAACTGGACTACTGCTCTGGCCTTGCCTTCGCCTCCCCAAAGGTCTCTCAAGGCTCCTGCCATCCCTCTGGCTCTTGGCTGGCCTCCCCCTCTTCCGACCCCTTCTCGGAACCTCCTCCATGCGCTCCTTCTCATTCGAGCGCTCCCTTTCTTCTGGCTGAGCCACCAGACTCTTGTCCTCTCCAGCCAACTCCTTCTCCTCGATCGGCTCCTTGGGATCGGGGGCAATGCGTGAGCGAAGCCGCATTCGCATGGGCTCTCCGTCACCGCCCCCAATGGCACTGTAGCTGCAGCTGCCACCACCATTGCTGCTGCCTAGCTCAACATCATCATCATTCCTCCTAACTTTCTCCTTCCTCTTACGTGCTCTCAAGCGCTCTGCAACAGTCTCCTCTGTACTCACAGCTTCCTCCTCCTCCTCGCTGGAGCTCTCTGCACTTCCCTCACCCTTGTACGATGCCCTGGCCTTCCGACCCGGCTTCTTCTGGCGCAGGCTCCTTCCAGAGCCCCCCACTTTCCTCTCCTCCCCTCCCCCCTCCTCCTCGCTCGTCTCCTCCCCCTCTGCCTTCTCCACTCGGCTCACCACTTCCTCCCCCTCAGCCTCTTGCCCTCCCCGGCACCTCAGAGTCACCCTCCTCTTCCGTCGCCACGGTCTCTTCCTCAACAGGGGCTCGTCGTCGTCATCAGAGTCATCTCCACTCTCCTTGGGAGCAGTGGCTGGTGCCGCCGATGCAGTCAGCACCAAGCTCCTGCGCCCCCGACGACCCCTCCTCGTCACCTTCTCCCCTTCCTCCTTTTCCCCTTCGTCATCTCCATCGTCCTCCTCCTCTCTCTTGTGCTTCTCCTTTTCCCCTTCCCGTCTCTTCTTGATGCTCAACACAGCCTTTGGCAACTCCTCTCGTGCAGCCTGGTGTTTCTTGGAGGTGATCGGCTGATTTCCCTCCATGGGTTTCTCTTCCTTCTTCTCCTCTGCAGGTAGCTCTTCAATGCTCGTGTTGGTCGTAGGGAGGGGTGAGCTGGAGCGAGAGGGGAACTTGAGGGAAATGCCATGGCTGCCTGCCCTACGGCCCCATCCTCTCCTACCACGGCCCCGTCCTCCCCTGGCCCTCTCTGAGCCACGCCCGAGGCCCCGCAAGCTGCTCACACTCTCTGATGACTGCTCCACGGCAACGGTCTTTCTCCCCTGGAGTTCTTCCATGAAGCGGTCGCAAGTCTCTGACCAGAAGGAGTCCATCTCCGATACCTAAAGAGGAACATAAAAGCACAATTAAACAATCAGTAGATATCGATATGATATCGATTCTTTTTTGATATAGAATGAGTATATTGAGCAGCTGTGTGGCGTAAATAATAAATATACCAAAGAGTAGAGTTTATTCCCATGGAATGCAATCCTTTAATTGATAACAGCAGTCCACAAGGAGTTCATATTTTGTTTGCAATCCATCTCCCTTACAATTTAACAAACTTTTATGCTGATCAAACAGCCTCTCGCCTCTCACTATGCCAAATGGTAAATGAAATGGAAGACAAGGTTTAGGGCAATCTTCCAGTTTCTAATTGATAAAATTTTTTTCTTTGTCTTCGTCCTTCTAAACTAGACATTACTCATATTTTGGTGGTTAAATTTTTATTACAAATAATGGGAATGATCAATAGGTGCCTAATTCACAAGATTGCTGATATCACAAACAAGCTCATTGATTTTCTTTCAGGGATGTCTGCAAAGATGGTCTCATGAATCATGAGCTTAAAACTCCCGTGAAATTTTTTGCAGAATATGAAAATCGAAAAATATTTTATACTTTTCTTTGGAAAGATTTCATCTTTCTCAAAAATACACCATTTTTTAATGAACTAATATAAATTTTACAATGAAATCAGAGGAAATCACATTTTCTTGTAATGTAAAAGCCATAAGCAATACTATGACAAGTATATAATACTTGCAGCACAGAAATTGTAGGTATCCCTGAGTACTTAAATCCAATCTAATGTCTGTGAGGAGCAAATGATTCAGAAAACCATCTGTTTGCCAATGGTTTTGTTTACTTTAAAATGGTTCCATTACTTTAAAAGTAATGTTTTCTCTACCAGCAGAATCCAAAAATCATTCAAGGAAAGTGTCTTAGATGGTGCAATAATTGAAATCATTCTAAAACTATATCCAAAAGCCAATGTACTAAGTCTATCAAAAGCAGCTAGCTATCACCATCCTTACACACACTCTTATGAAGCCATTCTAAAGATACAATTCTATTTTGAATCCTTCCTAAACATCCAAGGGAAGGATATAATTTAAATGGATATTAAAAATCATTCATTAAAGCTTAAAATTCCTTTATCATCAAAATAGAATCTAGAGAATTGAAATTACACAATTTAATGGTCAAATACACATGTTTCTCACACTGCATTCTCTACATCTGTACCACTACCTCGTAAAATTTTGGCATAAACCATTTCACTGTGCATGATGAGTATGTAACATCATTGGTTGTCTATCTCTCTATGTGTATGATGAGTATTGTCTCGTCATTGTTTATCCTGTCATTCGTCATCTCTCAATGCACAGGAATATAAAATCTAGAGCAGTGAAAAGTTCATATAAAAACTGCTGAGCAACAACTGATCACTGCTGGGAGAATCTATGAACTAACTCAGTGTCACTCAAATGAACCAATTTCCTCAATAGTCTCTCTCAATATGGCTCAAAAGATCTCAATCACTTCGTAACCATTGAATGCCTAACATACTTCCTTATTATGTAGGATTCATTGTGTGCTTTTGTATGCAGCTTTTGAAATAAGCTCTTTTTTCCAAAAAATATACATAATTGACAGCACTTCAGAAGTGATATCTGCTTGATGGTTAGATTCAAGCACTTCTCCTAAGGTCAAGTGTGGGAGATGTCATATATAATACTAATGTTGGACTCATCACATCTCCATCTGTAAGCTCACCTCATCAGCCTTGACACTCTTCCCAGCCTCTTCTCTGTCGCTGCCTGTCTGCCCCCCTTTAATAATGCCCTTAGCCTCCTCACCAAGGGGACTCTTCTCCAATAAACCTTGCATCGCTGATGTAGGGGATGAGCTTGTGCGTGGAGTTCCTCTAATTTTTCTCAGCTCTCCAATGGTCTGCCTCTCCAGAACAGGCATTTCTCCTTCCTCTGAGTCTGAAACATGCACAAAGTGATGATGGTCACTTGGAAAACCAGCAAAATGGCATTGAAAGTATGTGCTTATATGATAACATTGATTTTCATAAGATGAAAGAGTAATAAGAATGCCTATTTTTCCCCAATTTCGGAATGAACTCTGCACATCTTAACATGAGTTACATAAAGTTGAACACAAAGACTCATTATATTCTTTTAGACTTAAATCCATTCAAAATAATTCTCCTGAAATACATTCCACAAGAATCAAAGTCATTCAGTCAAGTTTTATAATGGAAAAAAGTCTATAATCTTTCTCGTGCTCTTTGTAAATCCATGATTTCCAAAGCAAACAAGAGTGAAATAGAGAATAGTTAAGAACAAAGAGAGGCTATAGAGAAAGGATTAGATGCAATAACTTCTCCTCACATTGACCATAATAGAGGCCTTTCTTAAAGATACAGCAATAATGTAAAGGGAAAGTAAAGGCCATTGGAATCAAGTAAATGGTGGCAAGCTATGACATTTACTCAAAAATTAATTCAACTGGTAGGCAGATCCCTTATTTCCTGAATTCTTCATTTTCAAATGAACACTCTCAAGATCATTTCATGTGAAAATATAACCTTCTTCTGGTAAATATCCAGGAAATCACAGCACAGTAACTCATGTCGAGTCAGTTTGAAGGCACTCTCAAAATTGAATGGGATCCCAACTGGATGAATACTTTCATGGTGATTAGCAATGTGGTAATTCTACAGTTGCTGATTCAGCATTAAACAAAGACATGCATTTCCTTACATATGTTTGAGAGCTTCTCCCTATCCTGTATTTTACTATGTAATAGATTCTAAAATGGATGAATATTTCTCAGGTGTTCCACCGGGTAAGTAGGTCCATAACTCCCGACGTTTCGGAAAATGACTTGTTCTCCATCTTCAGGGGTTCTCAGAACCCCTTGAAGAGTGAAATTGTAATCACTTGAGTGAAAGTGAAAATAATTATTTGACGCCACATAGGGGACAGCCTATTGGTTGGACATATATAATTCATTGCACCTCCCACAGTTATGGTTATGGCCTGTATGCTGTCACTTACCAGACCCTCGGAAATCGAATACTGATGTCTCCGAGCTGGAGACTCGGCCCTTCCTCCAGCGGCGAGGGGGCAGCTCAACCTCCTCCCCATCTTCACCTGCTTCCTCTGCAGATCCACCCTCAACCACCACACCCTCCTCCCTTGGAGCCGTAGGACGAGACGTGGGTGCCACCACGGCCGGCGCCAATGCCGCAGCCGATGATGCACTGGCCCCTCCCACCTCCACCGCTTCATCCCCATCAACAAAGAGCCGTCTCCGCGGCACGACAGGAGGTGCCATGGCACCCTCTTCGGGTGTCAACTTTGGCGGGCTGGGCCCTCCCCCACTTGACCCTCCACTCCCCACCACCTGGGAACCACTCTGGCACACTGGGGTTGTTGATGCATCAGCCTCCGAGCTCCCCCACGCTTCCCTTGTCCTCTCCTGGACCTCACTCTCTGTTGGTGACAACGATCTGGATAGTGATGATGTGGTAGTTGATGATGCCGATGGAGTCGATGGTGCCTGAGGACCAAGTGTAGCTTGTGAAGGAGTGCCCGGCCTGGGGTCATCTTGATTCTCCATGCTTGTCGGTGATGGCTGTGGACGGTGATGAGGCAGGCTGTCTGTTTGGTCACACTCATCACCATTGGTGGATGCAGCATATGAGTCAACCGGTGACTTGGAGTGACCAGGAGGCCTCTGGTCTGCAGATGAAGGTCCACTCTTTGTGGCTGATACTTGAGGAACTTGGTTCCTTGGAGGGAGACTTGTGATGGATGGTCCAGGACTCACCTGAGATGGATTGGAAGATCAATTAATCTAAGGACAATGGTAGAATGATGTACTAAAAACTAGATTAGTGCTAATACATAAATACCAAAATTTTTGATTCATTTATCAATAAGATAAAATTATTAATACATACAATTGAGGAAAAATGTGTCAGAAATAAAAATGCCAAAGTAATTAAGCAAGCACTACAGTGAGACTTGGGCTGAAGTAGCACAGATTGGGCTCACCTGTTTTCTCTCAGCTTTTGTACGTATCCTTGCAGCCAAGAAAGCAGCCAGCCCATCCAATTCTCCATTGCTATTAGTGGAACCATTTAGAGGCACCGTAGTGGGATCCGATTTCCTTCCATAATGTGTCTCCTTATGGCCACAGTGCACCATAACATCCTCTTGCAGGCCATTGGTCCGTGGGCTGTCACTCCTTGGCTGCCTCTCCTCCTCCTCCATCCTTCGGAATGAAGATATGGAATCCACAGCACGAGGAAGGTGGAACTTTGGTCCAGAGGGTTGAGCAACTGGAGGGTCTGGTTTTGTTGACTCGGCAAGCACTGATGGGGCGCGGGAGACTGGATTCTGAGCAGGCTGTGAATTTTTGTGGTTGTGAGCCCTGCTCTGTTGGTGAGATGGAACTGCTGTGGCACTCTCCTGGTGCCAATTCTGAGACTGATGCCAGTATGTAGAGTGAATGTGACTATTTGATGAGGCAACTATTTGGTGGTGATTCTGAGCATGACTGCTGTGAGCTTGCACAATTCCTGGCTGCTGCTGTCGATGGGTATGACTTGAACTCATAGGCTGTTGGTTGGCAGGTGGTGGTGGAAGTTGGTTGGTAGGTTGTTGATGAGGGTGTGGTACATGGTTGTGGATTGGTTGGCCATTGGTGATTCCACCATGTGAATGACCACTCTGGTATTGACCAACCTGGATTCTCAATGGACCAGGTGCGGGAGGAGCCAACTTTGTACCTCGGTAAGCTTCCTGGCTCACCTGATAACTCCTTGCTTCATTTATTGCACCTCTTGTTTCTAAACTGTTCCTCAAAATGCTTAACACCTCTTTGCTCCTACTACTAGAACTTCCTTCAGATACTGAGGTCTTAGTGGATGAAGAATATCTCTGATTTGATGGATCCACAGCTGCTGCTGTCTGCTGTTGTACCCTTGGAACAGCACCACTGGAAGAATAATGACGGACTTGCTGCAAATGCTGCCCTGGAGGTAGATGACCACTGCTATATGGATGTGAGCTGAGTGCTGCTGCATCCCTTGAGAGGTATGGTGACTGTGAAATGACACCATTCACATAGCTCTGCCCAATGGTGGCAGTCACATGTCCCCCTGTCTGAGCAGAGTATGGGTGCTGCTGGTGTTGAGGAGGCAACTGTTGCTGTTGCTGCAATTGCTGACTCCATTCCACCCTTGAAACCTTGGATGGGGGAGGGTGAGCTGGATAACCTCCACTCGAGTGGCTCAAAGAGGGAGAGTTGGGATTGTCTACAGAGTAAGTCCTTAAGGGGTGGCTTATTTCTGAGCCTGGCCTTTTTCCAGATGTACGACCAGATGCTGAGATTGGCACTGCATTTGAAGTGGTCACAGATGGGTAATATGTTCCTGGGTAGCCGGAAACACTAGTGACATAACTGGGAGCATTGGATGAGGACATAGATGATGATGATGACATTGGTGACACCGGGTGAGATCGCACAGCATAAGCAGCACTGTGACTACTTCCAGTCTTTCCACCTTCCAGTCTATGCTGGTGTGACACACTCAAAGTGCTCTGTCCAGAAGTGGAAGGAGCAGATGAAATCACAGCTGTGACACTAGACCGACGACTTGAGTCCCTAACAGGTTGAGCATTTGCGTAGCCACTGCTGAAGTTAGGGTTGAAGTTGACCTTAGGGGTTCCAAAAGTGTTTGCATCAGAATGAATGCTGGTCACACTCCTATATGGATAAATCCCCAATGGGGTTGTGTGATGTAGCTGCTGTGCTTGGTGTGGCTGGGACAACAATGCCCGAGCTGACTGCACGCCTGAGTGTGGCAATTCATTCGTAGCAGGGAGTGGGTTTGTGGCTGGGTGGGGTGTGGGCTGCTGCACCTGTCTTGAATGGGAGCGATGATGTGCACGATGGTGCCCCATCTTGGACGATTCCCCATGAGACGAAACACCAGCAGTCACTTCATCATCCTTTGCCGTTGAATCAGCAGACTGCCGGACGGTTTTCACAGAGAGATCAAGCGGTGATTCTCTCCTCACTCGGCTACTACTCGGGTATGATGGATGTGAAGAGGAAGTGGAGGTCGGAGCTTGGGGACGGGGAGGTGGCGGCAAAGTTGGTGCAGATCCGATGGTAATTTCTTCATCGTGCACTGATGGTGAAGCTGCTGGGGCACTATGGTGGGATGAGGGCCTCCAGTCAGGGGTTGGCTCCCGTGATGAAGACCCATTCATGACCACCACACTCGCTGTGGCCAATGCAGGAGAAGCTGAAGGGTGCTGACTTGGCTGCGATGAGGGGTAATGAGACTGAAATATTGAAAGATTGAAAAAAACAAGTAAATAAGCATGTTTAAAAATTTTTCCTCATTAAATGGATGTAATAAAAACATGACAAACTGCTAATACTGAATGGTGTTTTATTCCCCTATTCTGTCAAACATGCATTTATGAACAGCAATGTAAGCAATAGCCACTGCCTCAGTAACTCTCGGTCATTCAATGATGACCCTTTCATTGAAGTATATAACAAATTACGTACAGCCATATTGTGAATTTTCAGCATGCAAATCCATAACTGTTAGGAAATATTGGTTACTTCACTCACTAGTAAGATCTCAGCTTCAATTGCAAAACTGGTCAGTGAACTGTAAATATGATTTTATTTGAAACCTTCTCTGCTAGAGATGTGAACTTCCTCCCTGATTTAAAATATACTAAAGTTAACCTGTACTAATAGCCAAACATAAAATTTACAACTAAGGTAAATCCATGACAGCTCTCACCATTTTACAATCTTGGCAAATAATATTTTAATCATATGTGACTCATGGCATAGCAACTATTCCTCTGCCTCTGTTTGTGGTAAGGTCATGTACTCTGATGTTTTGCTCCAGATTACTATGAAACTAAACAACAACATCAATGAGAAATGAAACCTAGGAGTTTTATTTCTCACACAGTAACAAGTATCCCAGATAAAATTATGGAGCAAGCAAGTAAATTACATTTCATTTCAGAATATCTACTAAGATACAGGAGACTACTCTGATAGGAGAGAGAGTGAATCAGATGTAAGGGGATCTTCTTACAGTAAAATAAGGCAATGAACAAGAAAGAAGGAAGCCCCAAAAAGAAAAAACATTCATAAAAAATAGAGGTAAAAAAATATTTTTTACAGACATTATGAAACCACCTAATGGCATTTTATGAGCTTCGAAAGCATATTGTGTAATGGTGCTTATGCTGCCCTCCCGCCAATGGCAAACTGCAAGTGCCATTGGCTAGTTATTTATAACATCCATCTCACAAGTTTTTTTCAGATTTTTTTCTGAATGGCTCATCGTAAGACTCAGGATCTTTTTTCAAACACTATTTCTTTACAGAAACCTTAATTTTAGAATGAAAACTAGCCATGGATGAAAGTTATCTTCAATGAAATTCTATCCCTGTAGTTTCATGCTATGTATGACTCTTCACTGAATAAACTGCAATAATGTTACTTCTTGTAACAATAGAAAAGGAGTATGAGTGACTACACTGCAAAACTAAAGAACCCTACATTAGTCCCTGCCACCAAAATGAAAATGCTCACACAGCATCCATGTGTACAGACATGCAAACTTAGGACAATTAGACACTGCACTCTAAAATATTGGCAAACAATCAAAGATCAAAATACATTAATATCTAAGGTTGGCTCAAGGCTTTGTTGTAGTTAATGAGGATTCATTTGAAGCCCTTAAAATCCTTCCCCTCCCCTGTATTAATGTTCTACAGTGTGCTAAGTTAATAAAAGAAATCCTTCATCGTTCCCAGCAAACAATACTTATCATAACTACTTGACCCGTGGTAGTGAAAATGTTCACCTGTTAGGTCACAACCTGGAATATTTTCGGTGTTGCCCTCATCATACAGCATCCAAAATATTCAACAAACTGCCTCTGTCCTTAAAATCAATTTCTTCGCCAGGTATCTTCAGAAGAAAACTATGTGAAATTTTACTTAACAAACTCGACTATGATGTGAATGAATATTTTGACGATAAACTTTGAATATATGTAAATATTAATTGTTTCCATGTATAAACTTTTCCTGTCTTTTACTTGTTTTTGTGTTTTGTGAATTGTGTTTTTTATTGACGAATCCTTCGTCTCCTGACCAAAGAATTAAATAAATAAATAAAAATTTACTTTTGCCTTTATATTTCTATTTTTGAGAATACTTGAATAATGAAAGGGCATAAGAATCAACAATACCTGGTGAGTATTTCCATACTGGCGCACCTTCATAAGTGACGCTGAAGGCTGCGGAGGAGGTGGTGGGCCCTGGTTGAGAGGGGGATGGGCCTGTGATGAAGCAGCTTCAGATGTTCCTTTACCACCATATGAACCAACAGAATGGTGAGCACCAGTGGGCAAAGTTGAGCCTGCTGCCGCAGAATAATATGGTGAAGACACGGATGTGGATGGCTGACTTGTTGAGTATGTAGAAATAGTGGTAGCAGCAGGAGCATAAGTAGTTCTGACAGGCTGATTGCTTTCCCCATTCACTGATGGTAACTTTGATGACACCGCAGCTGAATACTGACTGACACTTCTGTAGGGCTCGGCAGCCCTCTGGTATGAAGAGTACGAGCCATTGTCAGGCGTGGGTGCTCCCGGTGTAGGCTGTGCCCTCGCAGCCGAAGACCTCTGCTTCGACGACTGGTGCACTCGCGAGAACTGTGGTGCCTGCGGCGGGAGATAAGGATGGTGCGACACCACCGCGGGGCCGGCGGCGCTCACTGTCGGCTGAGCTGTCGAATACGCCGTGCCGTTGTAGGGATACACAGACGAGGATGACGGGTAGCCGCTGGACCTGGACGTGGCGTAGGGACCATTCGAGCTGTACGGGAGTGTGGAGGAGGCGCTGCTGGGTGCAGCGGGGTCCGTGGACGAGGGGTAGAGCGGCGCCTCGCAGCTGCTGTACGTCCGGCTCCGGCTGGCCTCTGGGTAGGCCGAGGATGGCGATGGGGCCGTGGTGGGCGGGAGTCGGAATGAGTCCTTGGCGCTCCAGTACTGCTGCTGCGAGCGGGGCGAGGTCGTGGACTGCGGGGGCGGTGGGGCGGACGGGGGCGGAGGATGCTGCTCTTGGGGGCCGCTGCCCCCGCCCCCCATGGTGTCGTAGCGGGCGGTGGCCGAGGGCAGGCCCTGGAAGTATTGGCGGGCCCCCTCCAGGACATTGTTGAAGGAGACGTCCATCGCCTGGGGTAAAGGAAAATAGCAAACATCACTGATGGGAAAGTTGACCACATTTAAGCCGAATGTATCACAAATCAAGGGTTAATCAATTACCGAGAAGAATTTCGATGAAGATGAGCCCATCCCGACTGTTTGGCGATGAATAAAACTATTGAATAGTGGCTAGCTACTCATGACTTCACTTATATACGAGTGCGAGAAATACTTGTTCTGCTTATCGATAGCGGAAATGACTAAAATTTTCATTGAAAATGTCAGTAGTTGCAAGTTTACCAAAGCTTAAAGGATTACTAAGACAAGATTAAATGCTACCTACTGAAAGCACGTAAGGGTAATCCAGATAGGCATGAATCCACATAATGTAAAATAAATTCATCAAAGATGTGGTTCTGAAGTACCTAATCGTCATAAAAAAGTAGCGCAAGTATCAATAAAACATATGATAATCAGAACATTCAAGAAGTACTTTTAGAACGGTCTTCGCAATCACACTAAATTACGATTACATCCCGCGAGACAGAAGAAGATATATATTTTCGAGAAATAATATTTTCAAAATGCAAGGTTAAAAACAGCTCCATAAATGCAAACTGCCAAAAATATTTCGGACGAATCCCAAGTAATGGGATTTAAGATATCAAAAATACCTCACGAACCTGTTGCAGGCCATCGAAGACCTCCGCAAAGATGACATACAAACAGACATCATTAGTCGGATAATATAACTGCGACATAATATTAGCATACAAGATCACTAAATATCACACAAAATAAATATAACTCCAACCATAGAAATACTTCAATAATACACAATTCCTTGGAGAGTGTTGTGACGCTGAATCTAAAACAAATATGACCACATTTTTAGGTAGATAGATACCGAGGGTAAGAGATGAACATTAAAGGATTTTACGATTTCACAGACGTAAAATCATCACAAAACACTTTCTAACAAGATTAGTAAGAAAAATAATACTGTTGAGAGACCTAAAGCAGATGATGAACGGGGTAAGGCTTCGCGAGGAATACAAAGAACGTTTGACGTAACATCGGAGATCGGTAGCAGGAGAAGACATTGTATAGGCCTCATGAGACATTGTATGTGATGATACTGAAACTCAGCACGAATATTAATGGAGAACGAACCCAAGTTCGAAACACGACATTTCAAGTGAGAGAGAACCCATCGATCATTAAAGGTAGCGGTGGCTAATATGTACCTAGTGGGCGACCCACTTCGCCCCGAACATAACCTTGAACGAAGATTAACGATGCTCAATGATTCCTGAAATTCGTGTTTAGAATCTCACCAGAGCCTCTCCATGAGGAATGCGTTTCTAAAATTTCACAGAGCGAACTGAGATATCGTTTATTTTCCAGAAAAAATACACAGATATGAGGGACAACATGTAGTAGTAGCTCATATTTCGGCCTAAGCTTACATCCATAGAATGTTTCCCTTTTTCACTGATAACGGACGACAAATCCAACTTGATCGGTTCAGAGAAAACTTCACGAAAGAACAAACTGTCATCACCAGATAGATTGGATGAAACACTTTGAAGTGTAGTTTCAATGTAACAGGAAGGAAAAATACAGAGAAATTGATGGATCAAATTATGATACACATATAGATAAACGTAGTGGAAAGTACAGCATAATCTAGATTTTTAAAATCAGACGAGGCGAGTTAAAAAGGCAGTCCTTTCAGAATTCAAATCACGGTGAAAAACAACATTTTCACTTCCATATATTATGGTCGCATGCTCAGAATTTCATTAATTCAATTAATAGGAGAGATACTAGCAATTGGAAAATGTCAGGCTAATCAAGGTCTTTAAAATCCAAGGAAAGGTCGCTCGCTACCGCACAAAAGAGATTAGCGTCGCTTTCGCTCCCAGAGATTGCAGTCACCTATTGCAAGGGAAACCGTGGCGTCAGCTGGCCTAGTCTAACGAAAGCAACCATGATGCACGGGGAAATTTGAAACAAAATCCTTAGACCAAGCAAAACTGTCAGAAGCCACCAATCTGGAAATTGGTATGCTGCATATCACGTCACTTCACCCAACAATCAGACAGGCGTTTTTATTCCTTGTGGAAGTTTCAATTTTATTTATCCACCACTGGCTTTATTTTTATTGGCTCAATCATTGTCTACCGCCAGAAATTTTCGATCTGCGCGTTAACTGTCATTCAATAAGTCACCTTTTTAGCCACTAGAACGCGGAAATCATCACACAGATTGTAGTCATTGCAGCAAAACGAATTAATTGTGTTAATTGGTCAAATTTTTTATGAAGCCTACTAAAAAAAACCCTCCTGACTGAATACGCATAACTATCTTGATGGACATTCTGAAAGGCTGAATTGAGAGTAATACTACCGAGACCTGCAAGAATTGCCCGCACGGATTCGAAGTTGGCATATATATCACACAAGCATAATGGCAAATGGAAATTGCTATAGCCTGCAATTTCACTAGCAATACATACAATCATAATGGCTGAAACAACACAAGGGGTGTCATATTATGTACCCATCATGAGTAGGCTACAACATAAGGTCTCCTTGAAGAGTCGCCGTGGACAAGGAGAGATGACATGTGGGATTATCAGACTTCCCATAGAGGTAATTGATGGAATTTCTGAGATGGGACGCGATGAGATGATGTATGACCATCAAGATTTTTGCACAGGTTGATTCCGTCACGAACTTAAATCGAAGAACGGCTTACTATTGTTATTATGGTTTCATCCACCGAGCAGCAACCATATAACATAACCAGGTTTGGTAAAAGTACTGAGAAAAAGTAACTGGGCTCAATTACAGTTACTTTATAAAAAAAGTAATCAATTACAAGTGCAAATTACAGATTTTTAAAAGTAATCATTAAAGTTACAGTTACAATTACAATGACTTCTTATAAGATCGTCCACTTTATAGACCACCCGGCAACTGTCGAATGGTGCAGTAGAAATGTGGAAAAATTGAGTCATAGAAATTGCTATAGCCTGCAATTTCACTAGCAATACATACAATCATAATTGCTGAAACAACACAAGGGGTGTCATATTATGTACCCATCATGAGTAGGCTACAACATAAGGGTTGCTGAACCCAAACAGGCAAATTAGGATACTCAGGGATTCGAAGTTGTCCGTAGGCCTAGGTAAATCAGTGAATAAGTAAATGCGATGAAGTAAATTATGCAACTTTAATGAGTACAAAATGGCGAACGTTTGGCAACGCTGCACGGAAGGTCACGAGAGCAAGGGGATGCTACTTGACAATTCACGCGATTGCGAGATACGTCCTTGAACGCTTCCCTGTTCAAGCTTGTAAAGCGGCCAGCGAAACTGCCTCAAAATAATTAAAGTTTACATGGGATCGAGTGAAGTAATCGTCGATTACAGGCAAGCAAACTTACGACGACGAAACTAACGATTCCTCTTTCACCGTAAGAGGTAAATAACAAGTAAAAATTACGTTTCGTAAAAAGTATTCGTTACAAGTACAAATTACTGCAAAAGTAATCGTTACAAGTAATCCGATTGCTTACCAACACTGAACATAACATAGTATGGAAATATGAGGCATGAAACTAGTACGATTTTTAAACGACAGAGAAAGTAAAACATTATTTATATCACATAAACTTGAAATAGTTATGAATGAGGAAAAAAGTGAAAATATTTGAAGATATTTTAAAAGGTACAAAAGTGAATGAGATACATCTCGTTGTGATTGAGACGGGGCGGGACGAGGCTTCGTGGAAGTTACTTGGATCTGAGGAAGGCTGTAGGATAGCCGGCGAAATATCGTCCTCAAGATGGATAAACGCGGCGGAAATCCCAGAAAACCTAAGACTCAACCGAGATAAATGTAATTTAAACCTTCAACAGCAAAATCCTAAACTCACTCATCTTTTCGAAAACAAAAAGCAAAATCAAACCCAAAAAGGAGGAATAAGCAGGTGTATTCAATTCCCCGCAAAAATTGTGAATTAATCCATATTGGAGAAACAGGGCAATAGTTGAATAATAGGATATCAATCCATTGATCAGAGATATCAAACAAAACAGTAGCCAGTGCTCTTGCTCAGCATTCGATAGATAAAAAAAACAATGCTTTGATTTTGACAGTGCTGCCATTACCTAAAGACAAAGAACCCAATTAAAAATGTGGTAAATTAAATAAATGTTACACGTAGCTAGAAATTCCCGAAACTGACGTGGCAAACCAAAGCTAGGTGTACAGCAATTTCATTAATATTGTGATTACATGAGTTTCTTTCTATCTCTGTTTAGCTAGCTTTGTCATTGCTATTGAATACATACAAAATGAATAGGGCTGTATATGTGAATGTTGACATTTTTACTGAGTGAGGCCAAAAGAATACGTTGTCATCGGACTTAATTTTGTAAATTTTTGATTCCAAGGTAATACGGAGATACATGTGATAGATTGTTGGTATGTTAAGAAATATTGTTAAGTGACCTTCATGTCCTTCGTGTCAATATTCTATCCCTGATGATAGAATAAAGTATACTCCGAAACGTCGGTAAGGGAAAACTAGCACATTCAATTTTGACCTAAATCCTCGAAATAAACTAAAAATTATTATCGAATGACTGAGATCAATATAAGGAACATTGAAAATATCTGCTTAAACAGTTTTAACAAGAATGACAGTGAAAATTTTCATCATCAGCAGCGGCGGTGATATTATTCCTGACCACTCATTACGTCAGCAAGTCGGGAAATGGGCGACCAAGAGATAGGAGGAGGTATACCCGGTTGAAAACCCAGCTCCCACACGCCCGAGGTATTTTTTTCACTGAGTACTGACGATAAACGTCAACCACTCAGCGATAAAGAGAAAATCTTGAAGAGGGATGGGCAGATGATGATTCCCGCAAGATCACGGGCGTCCTTTAAACGATAGGGTCAGAAAGTGGGTCAGTAGTACTTTTCATGACCCCTCCCCGTGCAGTCTTCCGCGCAGTGAGTTTAACTCTCCAGGGCGCTCTGTTAATAAAGGAGCAAGTGCAGTGGCACGTGCATTCGATTGCATCACGCCGTGAGCTATAATTGGTGAGGAAGGGGAGGGAAGGGGGGCGGGAAGCTGTGAGACGCCAATTTCCGGGGTTGGGGGTGTTGAAGAGGAGAAAAGCCTCCTCCCGTGCACATAAGGTGGCTAGGGCAATTTTTGTTTATATTCAGATTCGCCTGAAACTTTGCATAAGATTCCTTAATAGTGATACCTATACATAGAAGTGAAAAAAATGTGTCAAATTGATTATTTTTTGGCAATACAATGCTATTTTAGCACAAATGCCTCAAGGCACATGACATATATTTCGTAATGATTCGACTACATATTTTGCAGATCTTACTCTGAACGCAAAATATTACATTTCTTGTATTTATTATTGTTGCTGACAAATATCAAGGTGTCACGCCGAGCCCAATATTCGAGAAAAACTTTTTCCAATGAAGTTTCGTCAAAATTTCGAGTACCGCGATGGAAACGCTAAACATAGCATGCTTTAAATTAGGAAAGAAGTTGAAATATAATTCTTGAATCATTCTCACTGCTGCAAGTATGGTGGGTTCCAACGCATAAACAGATGCACTAAAGTAAAATGTAATCCAAGATCTTTTTTCATTTTAAACATTATGAAACTGTGCCCACAATGACCAACGATTACCGCTCCGGCCAACAAAAACGCCGTCTTTAATAGCGGGAGGAGGGAAGGTGATCGATGTCAGATGACTTGAGGTAAATGATCTCCGTGTCCCGCGCGGGCCGATCAATAAGAAGGCAGGGCGCGCACGGTCTCAGTCGGTCGGCGAGCGGCAGCGAGAAACAGGAGAGGCACGCGAACCGTGTTTCCATGGAGAGAAAACAGGCTTTGAAGCGCTTGAAGTTTCACACCTCTCCTTTGGGAACGTCGGAAAAGGCCTCGGGATCATCTAAATGAGCAATCGATAAAGCGCTGCCTCCCAGAACATTCTCACGTACGTATCTATATTCCTCTTTCACAGCCATTTTAATTAAGAACTGCTGAGAAATATTTACATCTCCTGAGTAAGATTCAACGGTTACAGTAGGGTTTTATCGAATCGCCAGATTTTGTCGGATGGTCACCAAATTTAGGATTTATCACTTATTTCATATTCTCAGCAATACTAGATATGCAAGATATCACTGCCGATAGAATTCAATGAATTTGGTTTCGCTACAAAGAAAAATCGGTCACCTTTCCAACGAAATCAATATATCAGCCACTTACTGCACTACTTTTCGATACATTTGCCAATAAATATAAGCCGTTTCCCATGAGGTACGGTGCGCGTATCCATGTCAGAGATACTTTATTTTAAAATTTAGGTATTCACAACACCTAGAACTCGTCATCAATTTGACAGTGAATAGTTTTCACACATTTTCAACTACTTAAAACAATTAAGCAATTACTCGCCGCAATTTTCCCCCAAAAGCGCAAAAAATATCGAAGGTGTTTAATCACAGCAATTACTCGCCGCAATTTTCCCCCAAATTGAACAGATATATTTATTTTACAACGGAATTTGAAATCATGGCCTTTTGCTATGACCTCGAATGGCCATGGCCTTCAATTGGAATGAGTCTCCTATTGATCGCTAAAACTTCTAACTGCATGAAAGAGATGTTTCAGGATCAAAATAAATTAAAGCAACGCATCATTTGTTTCGAGTTGAAAATCATTTCTTCTATTTATTACCGAAGATGGAAGAAAGCTTTACTTACGTCACCGTCACTTTTAGTTGTATACCCTCATTGCAGCATTACTATAAGGTCGCTCTACAGACTGCGATTCCGATATGTGAAATTCCGACACCTTACTGTATTTTTCACTATTTCCTACAGAAGAACCAGGTGTAAAAGTAATCAACGAATAACTCCATGGTCTGGTTCATTTAAAAAATCTTATTGATAAAAGTACCTCAAACCCACTAGTCGATACGGAGGTAGGGCTAAATATTGTTTCCTCCACGGAATTATTTGTTTATTCAATGTTAACGACAATTTAATTTTCCCCGATTTTTTCAATAAATGAAATAGGCACTGCCTAGCCAGTAAGTGTCATTCTGAGAAAAATACAGACTTTTTCACTGGAAAGGTAGAGGTAGAAACTAACATATATATTTCTATAAGTTGCTCAGGGGGACATATTTGCAAATGGCTTCGCCTACGTGTTTTAGAAGTGAAGACAAATTTATACCATCAATGCTAGCATCTGTTACATAAAATATTGGTCAATGAAATTGTTACCTATATTAGATATTTCAATGATAAAATTGTTATACATCAATTGCAACTTTCATAAAATCTCCTGCTTCCATTTCAATAGCAAAATAACACGTTGAGTCAATTAGCTCATCGTAATCGAAACTACATTTAGCTGATGATGTTCCCCAGTTGAAGTTCAGATATTCCTAAAGACATGCTTGGCAAATGCAGTTTCATACGAACCACCTTCTTCCATTTTTATACATGTCCTTGAAGATAGATTCACATTTTCTTGTGAGACACACAAAAAATATACCTACACAGAACCAACACAAACCTGACTAATTGGAACAGAAAAAGAAAGGTACTCATTGCCATAAAAAAATGGAAATACGGTCAATAATACACCCGAGGAAGTTGATTACAAAATGAGAACAAGATAACAAAGACAGTATTTCTAGGCGAGAAAAAGTTTTGCGGTTAAAGGCGCTTCAAAGCTTGAGAAGATTTTTACGAGAAAAGGAAAAGTAGTACCTTCATCATATAGAATGAGAGTCAAGGACATCGAAACCTAGGTCGATTAAAAATTTATCTAGGTGGTAAATTGTCTTTACTCTCATTGTTTATGATGAATTCCTCCCACCACATCAAACCTGATACTTCTCTTTTTGTCTACACCTTCAGCTTACCTACCATTTCTAAAATACTGACCCACGAGTCCACAGATAATCTCCATTTTCAGGGCTCTATTTTCAAGGAAGATTTGCCGTTGAATCCTGGGAGGGTATTATAGCATATCTCTGAATAAATTCAAGAACTACATTTTTCCTAATATAAATGAGAAGTTTCCGCAATGTTAAGCCTGAGACAATAGGAGATTCTTCGAAATATTGAAATTTATCAGTAGTGTATAGGGACCCCTCGTTATAAAATTCATTCCGCGTTCGTATCCTTACCAATGATTCAAATGAAGGGCGAAATTTAGCGACGAATAGAAAAGCCAGTTTAGCAAGAAATGATTAAAAAGAGTTATCTTGGTGCATACATTCTCTCCCACACCCACAATTCTGAGCCAATATTTTGAGGAAAGTGTACTTGATCTAACAGGGATCGCCCTAGGACAATAACTTTATTATCTATCCATCTATCAAATGACTGAATTTTATGCGCAAAGATATCTCGCTCAAACTCAGTGCCACCGCCCTCAACCTGCCCGCGTCAGGGCTCGCCAGAGGGTGGAGGAGGAGTTGGTTCTCCCGAATGGCTTTCCAGCCCAAAGGATGACGATAGAAGGAGGCTGAAGAATCAGTCGACCAACGCACTGTCCCTCCCTCCGTCCGCCCACTGCTGACCCCGTTTCCACTCAATTCCCTCCCCTCAAAGGGATGCGGGCATCGACTCTTCTCCTTCCACCGAGCGCCTGACGCTATTCAATCAACCGCCCCGCGGGACGTGGCGCCGCGACGCGGCCGATAGTGCAACCATCACCGTGCCAACTTTGATTACTGGAGATCTTCGATGCTAATTACTGTTTCCTGTACAGTTTACTGGACTGAATGGCGAGTTCTCGAACGGAGAAAGATGACTGGTTGTTCATTCGGCAAAGCGAACGCTTAAAGAATCATGAAGAAGACTCACAAGTTCCAGCGAAACAGTGACTACAAACAACCCAGAGAAGTTTCTCGATAGTTCCACCGGGTAATGGATTTCATAACTGCCTAGTGATGTTGGAATATAAACAAAATTTTTCGTCTTTGGAGAGAAATGTGTCCGAAAAGAAGCATTCTATTTAGGAGGTCCAACCGCAAAGTGATAAAAAAATGCCCTAAATATATTTTGACTTTATTTAAACGGGGCTGGGTGACGTGATATCGCCGCCTTCTCCCCAACCCAGGTAGCTCAAACACCGTTGTCCTGAGCGGAAAAATATTCCATCCTGGTGGGATACGAACCCGCGACCCTCTGATAAGAAGACGAGGACCCCATCGCCACCGGAGTCGACAAATCAATTAATTACAATTAATTATAACTTGGAGTGATATGAACAACAAAATGTAACATATACACGCCAATTTTATCGGCAATTGAACAAAGTGATGAATGCGACAACGGGAGAAACACTAAGTAAAACAGTTATTGTCCATGTGATGGCTATTGCTATGGCCGAGGCCAGTGAACAAACCCGCTCTCCACTCCACTTCAAATGGACACTTGCGAAACGTCATTTTGGCACGGGTTTTTGACGTTATTCGACCATTAAGAGGCTTGTGAATTTCAAATCGGTATCCAAGTAAGCCTCAAGAGTCAGAACTTGATTGCAAAAATCGTATCAAAACATTTCATTCGATTGGGATCAACCAGAGCTTGAAATGCTCAGGATATACTTTTCAAGGTATACTTATGAGTATTTCTCTCTCGTTTCACTGAGGAGCAGAGAGGGAGGCTACAAAAAACCTCGGCCATAAAACAGATAAAATTCTCTTACAATAAACAAAATAATTGAATTCAAAAACACGTGTGCTTGCAGACTGCATTCAAGAAGATATCGCAGTTGATAGATATGCAGCCAATTTATAAACACGGCCAATGCATTTCAAGGAAGGGAATCACGTGACCAAAGAATCCATGAAGGAGTCCATGGTTCAAAGCTCACAATCGTTAAAAAATTATGTACTTTTCACTTTTCACCAATCCAGATGAGTACATTTCAACTGCGCAACTATCTTAGACGGACTATTGTATATACCTTAAATATATTACACCGGCGATCTTACATTCACGATTTCGCACCTCCTGGCCCATACATCCATTATTAGCCACCTTAAACTCGTGTTTTCGCCTATTGGGTCACATTTGCACATGTTAAGATGGTCACGGACGCCATTTTGAGTCCACCACTCCGAACTTCAACATGCAATAAGTTAATTTCGTCGATAAAACGACACTTAACAAAATTGCGATAAAATTGTCACAAACTGCTCGCGGGGGTACGCTTAGGAAGTTAACTGCGAACGCGTTCCTTTCCGGAAACTTCAGGGCCGGTCGGGAAGGAGGAAAAAAAGCAGCTGATGTATAAACCAGTATGGGAAGTATGGGTATGGGAAGAGGAAGGGCATAGAAGAAGAGCGGGGAGCGAACAGCAGGTCGATCGGGCCGACGACGCGGACAGACACGCGCCCTGCCTCCTCAACTCAAGTTCATTCACTCCTTGCCTTCCTCTGCGAACTATTTACGCTCGAACGCACAAACAGGCACTCGAGCACGCAGTCGCACACAACAACTGAAACAATGCATTTAACTACCGCTTGCGACGCGACGGGGTTCAGTCCTTGCCTGCCAATCCGAGGGTCGCGGGTTCGAGTCCCGCCGTGGTAAATTTTTCACCACTCAGAGAATGGTTGCTCACGCTCGTCTGTTGTAGTTGTTATTACCCAGAAGTGGAAGGCCTATTATGTGCTGTTTACGGTGTTGAGAAAATAAATATAAATAAAATAGATCCGGCCTCAAACTCCCTCCCGCCATTCCCCCAACAATGGACATTCTTGGGGAAGCGTATGATTGCACACTGAAAATGAGAGAAGTTCAGGGCGCAGAATACGAAAGAGGAAGCACTTAGAACTGTGGGCGAGGAAAGGAAACTTCTGAATGAAATCAAAAGGTGGCCGGGTAGGTGACTGGAGGAAGTAATGGCTCGAGACTGTCATAAGAAGTAGGAATGTTGGGCAAGAGGGGGAAGGGGAACAAAGGAATAGGTTCCCTGGACGGGCAGAAGACGCATGAAGAAGTAATTATAGTATAAAAAAATTACTAGAGTGATACAGCCCCTAAAAGAGTAAAAAAAATCTGGAGGGCTTTCTCTGACTAGTAATTAAACATACCTTTATCCGTTATATTACTTCAATAGCAATTATAGTGGGGCCTTGCTCATATATGGAAGGTTATAGTGACCTCATGTATAAATGTTAGGGAACCGGTGGAATATTAATGAATGCATGATGTTACGGCACGAACTGATAAGAATAAATGCAGATGAGATTTTTGAATGAATGAATTGTGTAAATTGGAAACATAAAGATGCTATCCGAGATCCCATGTATCAGCTGAATGTATCGAGGACTCGGGTAATCCAGGAAGGGAATACAAAGGTACAACACTAAAAAAACCACTAACAGATGGGTTAAAAATTCAATAAAATAAGCACGTCGATACGAAACGGCACATTAAAGATGTTAATGGAAATTTTAGATCATTCTGGCGGGAAAGTTCAAAGATGGCCCTAACATAGGTTAATTAAGTCAGGGAATCTGTAAAACGTTCAAAAACCCACAAACCACTCTAAATTGCTACAGTTCCAAACGAACGAATGGCTGGACGGAAATAATATAATTAAAGTGCCTATTTTTCAACGCATTAATTAAACTTAGACGGTACCCTAGGGATTTGGCGAGAGAATACTAAATTCAGCGAGGCCACTCAATTAAGAGACTTTGGAATCAGAATTTGACCAGAATCAGACAGAGAAACCAGAAAAGAGAAAAATAGCGGTGAATGGATCTTAAAATAGCTTCCTCGATTATTTTTCCTGAATAGATGATGGGAAAACCTGAATATTATTTCATACGAATCGAAAAAACTTCGCGGCATGGCAATCTAGTCGAAGATTACATCGGATTAAAGTGTCCGAAGAAAACAGGTCAGGGATCTTCTTTTTGGAATTACTTTTTCGAAGGAGAATAGAATTTTCCCAGCCAACGAGCAAAAGAGTTTCATATCGAAGAGTTTTCCGGTCGCATGTGCAATTTGTTTCACTACATATTTGTGTTTAGTTTACATTTATATTTATATTTCATTGTACATCATTGCACCTCTTAACGATAACTTATACCAATTATTTACCACAATTTTGGTCTCTCAACCACATATCACGCAGAGCTCCGAGCTGAAACATCTCAGCAGTTTCATATCTAACGCGTAAAACGCCATGACGACAGTAACAGAGCTATGAAGAGCAGTATCTTATCAGGCAGAGATTACAAATTTCTTAAGTTGTACTGAACGTCAGATTTATGTAACTGGTCAGTCAAAGAGAAATCCTGTTCCATCCCGAATGGGGCTGGAATGATAATTACAGTGCCTTCAGAGTAAAGCGGGCATCAAACCCGTGTGCCGAGAGCACAGATTAACAAGCACAAACTCTTGTCACAGACAGCTATATAAACGAATAAGGAGGTTAGGGTTTCGGTACGAATTGCTCGGGAAATGATTAACCATCAAAAACCGCTCGCTATGGGAAGTGGTGCAAAATTCCTTAAGGTAGGTCGAGCGAGATATTATTTTACTTAGAAATCAATGAAATTGGTCTCACTTTAAAGAAAACTGTCTCACCTTTCCAATGACACCAAAAATTCTACCCCTTACCTCATTACTTTCCGAGATATTTGGCAAAAAATACCAGCCATTTTACATGGGAAACGGTACGTGCATGCACTCCAGAGAGACATTATTTACAAATAGAGGTATTTCTAACACTTAGATGTCGTAAAAAAACTAACAGCGTGTAGTTTGTGTGTTTTCTCGACAGTTTTTGAAAATTAATCATATTGTCACCGCAGTAGGCTCTTGGGTATCACAAAAAACCTTCCGTTTTGAAGGAGTTTCAAACGCACCGCGGGACAAAAATGAGTCAAGTAAAAGACTTATTTAGATATTTTCATTTGATTACTTAGAATTTCATATAATTGCACCATTAATAATGCAATATTTAATTGATGTGTCATACAGCTCGTGTAATTAAAACGTATAATTCGAATATGGCCTCTATTATGACTAGGGAACTATCTCGCTCGGACTACCTTAAGAGTCCGTCCAAGATAAAAGAGCAGACGACACTTTTGAATGCAGCCAATTAGTAAACACACGTGCAGTGCCTTTTTAGAAAGTAAATCACGTGACCGAATAATCCACGATATTGGCCTTTGTTTAAATCATACGATCGCGAACAAAATTGTTTGCTTTTCATTTCTTCCTCAGCCAAATCAGTCAATGTCAACGGCGCTATTTTCTTACGATGGACTCTACTGAGCAGCGGCAGACACGATCGGTGGTATCATGCGATTTCACTGCTCACTGTTGATTCCGTTGAAAGCGTGTTTGCGGAAAGGAGGAGAGGTGGAGGCGAAGAGTGAACGGAGGAGAAGAGAGTCGGACGATTCTTCATCTACATTTACATACTACCCCGCGAGCCGCCGCTTGGGCGTGTGGCAGGGGGTGGTAGGTCACCAACCGCGTAAATCTCCCTTAAATATCCTACTTGCATGTCAATAGTGCATGTTTGGTGTTCTTCACCCCCTGCCACACACCCTCGTGTTGGCTCGCAGGGTATCACGTAGATGTAGATGTAAAGATGTAAAAGTTTTGGAGGTGAAATGGTGACATGTCCTATGAGAGTGTATTTGGAGGAGCTCAGTTTTTATTGTTGTCGCTTATTGTGCGCTGAAAGAACGAGTTCTTGTACCTATCTGTTCGGCAGCGTATCCCTCTTATTTTATCGCATCTGTCAGACCTAGAAATGTAGTGAGGCGTCATGATAATATTTCTGTGTCGCTCTGAAACACACCAGTTCTGAATTTATCAAGCAGCCAAAGCCTAGTGTGCTGCCTCCGAGTCTCTAGGGGCTCCCACTTTAATCCCTCTTACACTTGTGTAACACTACATGTTCGTTCGTAGCAGTGTTTTACGAAGCGTGCTGCTTTTCTTTGTATTTTATTAATTTTTTTGGTTAAATCTATTTGACCAGGGTCCCAAATGCTCACGGCGTATTCGATGGTGTGGCCTAACAAGAGCGAAGTATCATCTCTCTTTGACTTTTTCATCCGAGGACCTTCCTATTATACGTTTAAAAAAACCTAGTTTCTTTAATGCTGTGCTGCATTTGTTTTGTATGTGTAATCTCCCCGATATATCTGAAGTAAAATTAATTCCAAGATATTTTACTGTATTTGAAGATTTTGTTTACTCCACCCACGGTGCAGGTATGGCTTTTGTGTGATGCACATTTCTTGAGGGGCCTTCGGTGAATGTGGAACCCTTTGCTGAGCATGACAATCCTTTTCGAAGAGACGGAAGTCGGGGACACGATTTATACAAACGCAATCGAATTTTTTTCGTTTCGCTCGAAGTTTCGCTCGAAGCGCGGAACCCGATTCGCCGACCGGTGTCCGATCGCTTATCTTCAATCGGATGGAAAGCGTATGATTGGGAGCATCGAGCGATCGTCACAAGACGTGCTCGTAATATGATCTCGTGCATAGACAACCGACCTCGAGAAAACGAGCTCTGTACAGGGCGCGATAAGACAATATCCGTATCGACACCATTCCGATTTTATTTCTCTCGCCCGGGTCGATACTAATAAGGAAAAATCGATTGATAAGGCTGGTTTACAAATGGAAGTCACTTCCGTGACAATAGCCTTGCAAGTAGCTTACAATCGACAATTTGATGCGTAAGCACGGACTTCCGTGGTATTATTGGGGGTTGAGAGCGGTAGTTATCGATCGAGGTTTGCAATAGCAAGGACAATAGACTGGCTTCTATTTTCCGGCAAGTAGCACATCGATTATGCGATAAAAATGTAAACAACGAATAACTTAGTGAGAGGACTCATTCACTACGTTTACCAATCGAACTCAGATCGATATGAACTCGGACCGCTCTGAACATTCTAACCCAGACGACTCGGATCTCCTGGTTTACTAATGCGAAATCCATCGAATATCGATTTGAATCCGTTCATATCGATTTGTAATTTCTGACTGGCAGAGAATACGGGCCGAGGCAGCCCACTTCTCATATCGACCCCACTAGCCCGTTGCGTTTACCATACTAAGCTGAACCGGACAAATCGATCTGAGTTCGATTGGTAAACGTAGTGATTGTTACACCTGTAAATATTTATTTGTGCTTAAAAATATTTTCGATGCTAAAGAACCCCTAATGTAAGCATTATGACTTATCTGTAATTAGATAATAATAGATAATATCATAATTCAAGTGTATATGCCCACAACCAATCATGATGACGAATTGGTGGAGAACATATACGATAGGTTAAATACATTGATCTGTGATATAAAGGCTAGTGAGAACCTCATAATTATGGGAGACTGGAATGCTGTGGTGAGAGAGGGATATGAAGGAACCGTCGTAGGATCATAGGTACGGTTTGGGAGTAAGGAATCAAAGAGGTGATCGACTCGTGGAGTTTTGTACCAGGAACAAACTCACCATTGCTAATACTATGTTTCAACAGCATCCTCGGCGAAGATATACTTGGAAAGCACCTGGCGACCAAAAGCGTTTCCAAATTGATTTTATGCTAGCCAGGGAAAGGTATAAAAATCAAGTTAAGAACTGCAGAAGCTATTCTAGTCCTGATATTGACAGCGATCACAACATAGTCATTTGTGATTCCGTCTTGAAATTGAAAAGACTCAAAAATAAGAAAATGATCAAATGGAACCTGCCAAAGCTCAAAGATGAAATATGTAGAAATAAGTTCAAAGAAGAGACCGATCGATGCATGAATGAATTACAACAAGAAAATTACACTAATGTAAACTGGGATGGTATAAAAAATACATTGATTAAGGCAGCAGAAAAAGTATTGGGAAAGAGAGGACCAGAAGCCAGAAAGGAATGGGTTACAGAGGAAATATTGAGCCTAATGGAAAAAAGAAGAGACCTCAAGAATGATGAAACCGATGACGGAAAACGCCTCTATAGAGCTGTGAGGAATGAGATCAATAGAAAATGCAAGCGAGCAAAGGAAACTTTTCTTGAGGAGAGATGTAAAGGAGTCGAACAGATGATGGAGAATGGGAATGTGGAATCCGCATATTCATCCATTAAAGCATTTTTTGGTCAGAAGAAAATAAAGGGATGTGCGATAGAAGCAGAAAATGGAAAGCTCTTGTACGAATCAGACAAAGTAGCAAAACGTTGGAAAGAATACCTCGAGAAATTATATGGAGATGAAATTCTAACCAAAGATTCTGTTCTTGAACATGACGACGAAGTTGAAGATGACAACAGAGGTGACCCAATTATGAGATCCGAATTTAACTTATCAGTTACAAAACTACGAGAGCAAAAAGCCCCAGGCATCGACAACCTGCCGGCAGAACTGATCAAAGAAGCGGGTGAACAGACCTCAGACACCCTCTACCATCTTGTCCAGACGATGTACGAAACAGGAAATCTTCCAGATGATTTCAAAAAATGCATCCTTGTCCCCCTGCCGAAAAAGAATTCGGCGAAAAAATGTGAACAATACCGCACCCTAAGCCTTGTCACGCATGCTTCCAAAATACTTACATCCATCATACTGAAGAGAGTTGAACCTAAAATTGACGCACTTTTATCCAATGATCAATTTGGATTTAGAAAAGGAAGAGGGACACGCGAAGCTATTCTCTCGCTCAGAACCATAATAGAAAAACGACTGAGAAAGAACAAAGACACATTTGTGGCCTTCATAGACTTAGAAAAGGCGTTTGACAAGGTTCGTTGGGCACCAATGTTCCAAATGCTGAAAGAAGCAGGAATTAAATACAATGACAGGAGAGTAATCTGGAACCTATATGAAGAGGAAAAGGCAGTGGTGCGCTGTGGAGACCATGTGCAGGAAGCAACTATAAGACAAGGGGTAAGACAAGGATGCTCCCTATCACCGATTCTCTTCAATTACTACATACAGAGAGCTCTAGATGAGATGAGAGAAAAGGTAGGGGAGCTAGGTGGTGTCAAGATCCATGGAGAAAAACTGGATATGATGAGGTTCGCTGATGATATTGCACTACTGGCTGAGAGCGAAAAGGATCTGAGCGAGGTACTTGAGGCAATGGAGGACATCCTAACAGCAGGATATAATATGAACATTAATGTAGATAAGACCAAAGTACTTAAGGTTAGCAAGTATGGGGGACAAGCTAAAGTGTATTTAAGGGACAGGCGATTAGAGAACGTAGAGGAGTTTACCTACCTGGGAAGCAAAATAACAGCCGATGGAAGGAGCAAAAGAGACTTATTAAGTAGAATTCACCAGGCAAAGAAGGCGTTTTATCAAAAAGGGAAACTCCTAACATCCAGAAATATCTGCCTAGACCTAAGAAAACGCCTTCTTCAAACTTATGTGTGGAGCATATTTTTATATGGAAGTGAGACCTGGACGTTGGGCAAGGCAGAAGAGAGGAGGGTGGAAGCATTCCAGATGTGGTGTTTCAGAAGGATGTTAAAGATTCCCTGGGTGGACAAAATCAGTAACGAGGAGGTTCTCAAACGTGTGGGGGAGTCTCCTTGTCTGCTGAAACTACTGAAAAAGAGAAGAAATATCTGGATCGGGCACCAACTAAGGCACGAAACATTGCTGGCCACCATCTTAGAAGGCACTGTAGAGGGAGCCAACTGCCGGGGCAGGCCTAGGTTGGAGTTTATGGGCCAAATAATGAAGGAGTTAGGCTGCTCCACTTATG
This sequence comes from Ceriagrion tenellum, assembly GCA_963169105.1. Lineage (NCBI taxonomy): Eukaryota > Metazoa > Arthropoda > Insecta > Odonata > Coenagrionidae > Ceriagrion > Ceriagrion tenellum. Next base: position 138,554,267 of record OY720639.1, on the reverse strand, counting down.
TGCAGTTGAAAAGAATGGCACAGGACCGAAGAGTATGGAGAACTGCCGCCAACCAACCTTTGGGTTGATGACTTAAGAATATCATAATTTTCATACTCGATACGATGCAGTACTGCACAATTAATTTACTTCATACAAATTTATAAAATGCCTAGGGGACTCGAACAGCGATCTACAAACGCCATTATTGCCAATTTTGGGCGTTTTTCGCATTTACCGTATTCATTATTCACTTCCGTCATCTATTTGTTCGGAAAAACGGAAGTTATGGGTAAGGAGAACGATGTCTCACAATTGGCGACACGATTCGAGATATCACAACACTCGATACTTCCATGGAAGTCAACCTCCATGTGTTAAGCCGCCTTTCTATACATTCAATACATATTCTAGCACTCGAGCAATTGCTTAATCTGATTAGCCAGTCGTGGCCATTCTGGTGCCTCAATTTACAATTAAAACGACAATTTCAACTTCCTGCGCCATCTGCATCAGGCCAATTTTCTGTCCAAAATAATAACGTTGCAAGTTTCAAATGCAGCTAATAAGTAAATAACTTTTACGCCGTCAAGGGAAGAGAATCACGTGACCGAGCTAGCCATGATGGCGACCTTTGTTTAAATCATATAATGGTAAAAGCACTGTTTCCTTTCATTTTTTTATTTTCTGGGTCAGAATATTTCATCGAATCGCCAATAAAAAGCATCCAACCATGTATTCAAAATATTAATAGGTGTTTTTGAGAGTAATTAGGGGTATTCTAGCCGTCAAAATGACTCCCCTTGGACGTTTTGACGTAAAGTGCGTAGAATTGAAACTGGGATAATACCTCGTCACCGCTAATTTCCCCGCACCTCATACACCATTGATTACTTTAAGTACCAGAGAGGCGGTGCTACCTGTACTCGTCTGTGAGACAAGGAGACGCCACTTCCGCCATATTGATTGTTCGTGATTTACTACATGCGTTGTAGACATAAAAATATTTATTTACACGTTTGCTGAACGCAAACTGTCAAATCACAAAAAATTGGGATAATGTCGGTTAAGGTGACAAGTAGGCATAATATTTTCATTTCCTGCAACCCATCTCAAGGAGAAAGAGTCTTGAGAGAGCATTGAAGAGCGGATCGTCTGCTCATGAGTGCTTATGCTCCCCCTCGTACTACGGTAGATTAGATCGCGCCAATAAAATTAGACAGATAGATTGTAGAACCGATAGGTATGAAATGTCATCTTTTACGCGTACCATTCGGGACCATAACATCTGTGATCGCCGTCATGAATAGTGCAAATAATGACATTAGCTAGACTGTAGATCTTTTTCTTTATATTCTCTACGTTCTTATTTATGCATGATGTAAATATTGATGTTCTTATTTATGCATGATATTTTGAATCTGTAGTAGTAGTAGTCTTTGTATCCTTTGCATGTTGGAACGACTGACGATAGAATGTTTCTTGGTTAGTAGATTTTAATGGGCGCGTTGCATGTGTGATACGCTGGTTTCAATGTAGTTTCGGTGTTCTGCCGTATAATTCATGCATGCCTGGTGTGGAGGCACCGCCTGCCACACACCCTTTGGGTGGCTTGCAGGGTATGACATGGTTGTAGATGTAGATGCTACAGGTTCCGTCGACCAAATTAAACAATAATATGCAAATATTGACTTTAAAGCAAGAAAAAATTATTCGTCTACATAACGCCCTGTTCCGTCTCACGACCAAATGCAGAGCAATCGCAGAGTAATTCTAGGCATTCTCTAAACGGCGCCAATGACTTCACCTGAAGTTCGTCGCGCCTCCTCCCATGAACTATTTCCTACTCCACCTACGATGACTTTATTCTCGATGCTACTGGAAACGGAGAAGAGAAAGGGTTTGCCCGGAACACGTGCTCGCCGATAATGCAGAGAGCGCGAATTCGCGGCAGTAAAATTTCACGGGCGAAACGCGCCATTGAGTACGAAACAAACCGAGCCGAATAAATTAAACCCTGGCACGGGAAGAAATTCATTCTTAACTTCCATCCTTACGACGCGTAAAAAAAAACACTTGAGGAAAGCGAGTGAGCGCATTTCAGAGACGCATCTGAACAAAATAACACAAAGCAGTCGCGACCGGGATTCAGGTGCTGCAAACCTCAAACGAGAGTTTTCAAGGAAAGAACCTTTGGGTCCTATTCACTAAGCACTTTCCGTCACGTCAAAGAATCAGATTTCGATCGCAAACTCGACGGCACTGTTTCCTTCTCGTCCACTTCCACTATCCCCATATTTGCCATCCCTATCCCGTTAGTGGATTACTCGATGGTGTGGCCTCCGTATTCCAGAGCCTCAACCATGAATATATATATTATGGATTTAGATGTTTGGAATTGTTGCCTAGGCTACGTGTTGCCTACATTTCCACTTTTAGTTCACCCAGTCCTTAGCGCGACTTAGATTAGAGTCTTTCCAGTTGTTATTGTAAATAGACGATGTTAATTGTTGCTAACGTGAGACTGTGGTGAATATTGAATAACGATCGAGGAGATATGAATTACTTGATGCTTTGAATAATATCTGGCTATTTTTGTGATCTAAAAGTTACTTTGTAAATGCCAGAGAGGAAATATCTATTACAGAAAATGTGTAAGAGGTTTATGAAACGTCCATCGTGTGCCGACGACTATGTTTGCCAGACTATGATTCTAATTTGGATGCATTAAGCCCGTTCGGCTTAAATAAAGAATTGAGAATGCCTTGTTTAGACAGAACTTGCTTCGTACCAGGCTGCAAACCAGGGTATGCGTCTACGAGGACACAAAATAGGAGACTTGGATTGAAAAATAAGAATGTGTTCAAGGCGGCAGTAATCTGTAAGTGCATTCCTTTTTACCTACACTGCAATGATGGCCATTGGGAATACTCATGAAGTCACCTCGCATTATATTAAATTTCCGTATAGCGACATTCACGAAGTGCTATGAAGTTAATATGTAATTAAATTTGGAGAGGAATTTAATATATCTGTAGACCGGACGATATTAAAAAGTGTTTAATTACGTCCCGCGAGTAGTACTACATTTTTATCCACTGCATTATGATTAATTGTACATGAAACCCATGTATATCCATGGTAAAACCAGTAAGACGTGTTTATTTACAATCTATCAACTGTATTTACATCTGAACTTCCGTCTTTCATCACTAGGCGGCACCACTTTCCAAAAAGTTATTTTTTTACGGAATTCTAGGCAACTGTTTTTGGCGACGAGAAAACAATCCATAATATATATGCATGGCTTCAACAGTGACGGAATTTGGACGTCAAAGACTCAAAACTTACAAAAAGGACCGTTCAAATCTGAGATTTGACGGGACCAGTGACGTCACACACGGCTTGGAATTAGCCAGGAGTCGAACCGCGGACCTTTGGCTGCCGGGTCAATGCGCATCGGTCCGTGGTTCCATTCCCGGTCCAGGCAGACTTTTCCTTAGGCGTTTTCTACATATTTCATCGCCGTATTTTCGGCATGCGTGTATATATTCACGCGACGTAACAAACAATGACCAACAATTCAGAGCACTGAAGTAAACGGGAGTCATGCCACGTGGAATCGTGGCATTCAAATTCCGTACTCCCAATTAACTCGATCGCTCGAAATTATCTGGCGTGCCTATTGACTTTTTCATCGAATTAGTCTTCCCGTTTGCATGATTTCAGGCTTATTTAATGAGCGGAATCATTAGGGAACAGAGCAGGGCAGATACATGACACTTCGGTGATTGGGAAGTAGGTGGTGGACGAATTCGTCCGAGTGGAAGGACGAAGGGTTAAAGCCGACATTGGAGTGTCATTGGACCCCTACACTTCCTTCCTGGTTGAATACAATTTCGTTAATTCCCGATAACTATTCGCCATCCCGAGAAGTGCAAATATTCCCCTCTCAGATTCAAAGCTTTCGTCGACACCATCAATCCGACGGGCTGTAATTGAAACTGACGTTAGGGACGAATATTCGACGGAGAGTAACGGAAAAAAGCATAAAATATATTCGAAATACATAAATGTGTTGAAGTAGGTTGAAAAGCGTGTGAGAGGATTCGGGTAAGAATTATTCAAACTTAAAAGCACTTAGGACACGAGTGAAACGGAGTTTTCTGCGCTGAAGTTTTATTTGATACTCTTGGAATGGGAGGACAGGGCATTTACTTGAGAAAACGGAAAATAGAGGTATTTATTGTATGTGCGACGCAAACCAAATGGTATCATCAAATGATAGGAAAAAACCGTGTGAATTAGAGTCCGTCCAAACGCAGTTGAAATACACTAAAATAGAGAAACGAAAAGCAAAAAATGTTTTTACGATCGTACTGTTTTAAATAAGGCCACTCATTGGTTCTTCGGTCACGTGGTTCACTTAACCAAGCGACATTGGAAGCGTCAACTAATTGGCTGCATTTATAAACCTCAACTGTGCTACTATCTTGGACGCAGTATATTTAACATTTCACGTTCAATATATCACAGAGGAGGAAATACGTTCAGGAGAAGGACGAACGATAAGGCTCATTTTTACCTACGATTATTCTTTCCGCCGACTGGTGAGGCGGGACACGCGAGAATAGACAATTAATGTTTGGAGCAGAAGAAATGATCTACATCTCCATTTACATAATACCCTGCGAGCCGCCACTTGGGCGTGTGGCAGGGGGTGTTAGGTCACCAGCCGTGTATAGGTGCACGTTTTTTGTAGAAGAAATGGTGACATATATTATAGGAGTGTATTTAGCGGAGCTCAATTTGTATTGTGGTCGCTTATTGTTAGCGGAAAGAACGAGTCTTTGTACCTATCTGTTCGGCAGAAAATCTCTCTGATATTATCGCATCTGTCAGACCTAGAGATGTAGTGAGGAGTCATGATAATATTCTCTATGTCGCTCTGAAAAATATAAGTTCCGAATTTATCAAGCAACCTAAGCCCAGCTTGTAACCTCCGAGTCTCTAGGGGCTCCCATCTTAACCCCTCTAAAAGTTGTGAGACACTATATCTACGCTGGTAGCAGTTATTAACGAAGCTCGCAGCTTTCCTTTGTATTTTAATGCTTGCGGTTAAATCTATTTGACCAGGGTCCCAAATGCTCGCGGGGTATTCGAGGTGTGGCCTAACAAGAGCGAAGTATCATCTCTCTTTGACTTTTTCATCCGAGGACCTTCCTATTATACGTTTAACAAAACCTAGTTTCTTTAATGCTGCGCCACATATGTTTTGTATGTGTAATCCCAACGATATATCAGATGTTAAGGTAATTCCAAAATATTTTACTGTATTTAAAAATTTTATGTTTACTTCACTCACGGTGTAGGTATGGCTTTTGTGTGATGACTTTCGCAGGAAGTAGACTGCGATAAATAATGCGGACGATCACGGAAAAATTCACCCAAATGCTCTGCCAAAATACGTTCCTAATGGCGAGCGGATTTTGCTTTTTCAGTGATCGGAATACGAATTTTCCTTTTCACCGCTCTCGTCATTCAGCAAAAGCACTCGCTAAGTAGTGATTCGGTCGCCACGCCGCACGCCGTCCGTACTCCGTATGAGCACACAACGGCGCTGGCGAGACACGAATCGAAAGTAGGTAATTGGGACACACTGGTGGAGGGAGGGAGGGGGGGGAAGGAGGAGGAGGAAATAATGGGAGGGGTATTCGAGGGGACAACAATACTTGTAGCTATGCGGGATATGGGGGGAGGTGCCGAATAATACCGCCCTGCGCAAATATCCTCCAATGTTTTAGGTAGGCAAGGTGATATTTATCCCCACCTATAATAGAGACATGAATATATATAATAGATTCAAATGTTTGGAATCGTTGCCTAGGCTACGTGTTGCCTAAAATTCCACTTTCAGTTCACCCAGTCCTTGGCGCCATTTAGAAAAAAGTCTTCTCAGTTGAATCGTAAATAGCCGTTGTTAATTGTTGTTAACGTGAGACTGTGGTGAATATTCGATAACGATTGAAGAGATATAAAATACTTGATGCTGTGAATAATAGCTGGCTATTTTTGAGACCTAACATTTCCTTTATAAATGCTAGAGAGGAAATATCTACTATAGGAAGTGTGTAAGAGGCATGTGAAACTTGCATCGTGAGTCTTTTCTCTGCCGTGCGGATCTTTTACTGTTAATTTACAGCTACATTTCTTTTGGTTTATCACCAATTGAAAGCCTTAGGAATAAGATCGTATGATCTAGATGGATTGATGTGGATGTAAATGAGTAACCTACTATTCATGCGTTCATTCATTCGGAGTAGGTTCAACAATCTCTTCTTTATTTGTTATTAAAATGATAGTTATTGGCGCAATTTCTTATCCATAGGTGATATTGTCGGATCTTGGTTTTGATATCCTTAAAGTACTTGTATCCGACTTTTAAATCATTCCACTTTTTTCGCCTCGCATTATTATTAAATTGCCGTAGAACGATATTCACGAAGTGCTAAGAATTTATTGTGCATTTGTGAAATTAAATTTGGAGAGGAATTAATTTAAAGTGTGTAATTACGTCCCGCGTGTAGTACTACATTTTTTATCCACTGCATTATGATTACTGGTAGGTAAACCGGTAAGACGTGATAACTTACTATCTGTAGACTCTATTTATATTTGAACTGCCGTATTTCATCACTAGAAAGGCCACAAGGCAAAGTTTCGGCAAAGTCATTCGAAAGGCAACAGTTTTGGCGAAGAGTCGACAATCCATAAAAGTATATTCATAGAGAATAGAGACCACATATCGAATGTGACTATTCTATTTAAGCAGCCGTAAGGAGAATGAAAGAAATATTTTTTCTTTATTGGCGCAAAAATATTGCTGCAAACGACTGAGATCATCTGAAATAAACTAAATACGCATGCGTAAGTCTTCAGTTTGACTCATTTCTTCATGCCTTACGGCAAAAAAGCCGTTAAATCGGAAGGTTTTTTTCTGTGATTCTGTAAACATTTCTGCCTCATGTGATTCATTTAGTTTTTAAACTAGATGAGAAAGCATACAATGTAGCCACTGTAAAATTTCTGACGAGATCTCGGCGAAAGAAATTCATCATTTTTCTTAAGTGACGGTTTCCTGGAGTGCACACCCGTACCACAGAGTATACTCTGTGCCCGTACTTATGAATATGGCCCCAAGTAAAATGGCCGGCATTTTTCCGGTATATATCTCAGAGAAGTCGTTCAGTAAGTGTAGGATATTTTGGTATCTTCGGATTTTTCTTTGAAATGAATGTGACCAATTGCATTGAATTATACCTAAAAGAGATGATGATATCTCGCTCTCACTACCACAGCGGGATGTAACTCTCGGCCGAACTCGGCCCCCTTTAGCATTTCATTCCTTTAACATTTCGATTTTTACACAAAAATGAAATCAACTGAAAATGATCTTCCAGTTTTACCCTGTGGGAACTAAAAGTCACTCGCACGACGAAGCACCGCGCAAGATTGACTGAATGTAATATATTCACTTCTACAGAGTGTTCTCTGGTTTGTGGTAGTTTTGGATACATGGCTTGGACTCTTTTTAATTACTTTCAAACTTTTCTCCCCACTGCATACCATTCCTGTCTTCGGTTATGTATCCACCTATTGTCCAAACGTGCCCACCTTCATCCTCCTCCAATGCTCGGCCACCCGAAGCGTTCCCCCTACCCGTAAAGGCCTTCAACATCCCACCGCCTGATCACCCTACAAAAAACTCGAACCCAATGTTAACCAACATCTGACTAGAAGCTCATCAGTGTTAAAAAAAAACATTTACTGTTGATAAATTCCTTAATTACTGGCGAAAATTGACCAGTAACTGATAGGATTTCACCTGTGAGTAGAAAAAAATTACCAGCAACACAAATACGTCACCAGTAACTTATAGATTGCGGGGTTGATATCGGAATTAGATCGCGTGCATCGAAGAGGAGCTAGGTTTGTAAAACGACGCTACGATAAGTTTAGTAGTGTGTCTGGATTGTTCGAAGAATTGGGATGGGAATCGCTATCACAGCGTAGATTAAATTATAGGCTGAACCTCTTAACTAAATTTCAGGAAAAACATTTCCTTGACGGCGTAAAAAACATACTATTAACCCCCTCGTACTACGGCAGATTAGATCGCGCCAATAAAATTAGAGAGCTAGATTGTAGAACCGATAGGTATAAAATATCATTTTTTCCGCGTACCATTCGGGACCATAACAGCTGTGATCGTCGTCATGAATATTGCGAATAGTGACAATAGGCAGACAGTAAATCTTTCTCTTTATATTCTCTACGTTCTTATTTATGCATGACGTAAATATTGATGTTCTTATTTATGTATTATGTAATGTTGATGTTCATATTTATGCATGATATTTTGAATTTGTAGTAGTAGTCCTTATATCCCTTGCATGTTGGAACGATTGACGATGGAATGTTTCTTGGTTAGTAGATATTTAATTGGCGCTTTGCATGTGTGCTACGCTGGTTTCAATGTAATTTCGGTGTTCTGCCGTGTAATTCATGCATGCCAGGTGTGGAAGCACCCCCTGCCACACGCCCTTCCGGTGGCTTGCAGGGTATGACGTAGATGTAGATTTTTTCCGGGTACAAGAGAAAATTTACCGCCAAGAGATAGATTTAACCAGCTGACTTTTCTCGAGGGCACAAATGTTATCTTTTCGACATTCCCAGTTTCTCACATTACACGGATTCCTACATGGATGGGTCTTGAAAAGCACGCGTAGGAGGAGGAATGGACGAGAATCGTGCATTTGAGGCTTAAGTATATCCCTCCCGCCGTTCCCTTCTTGGTCGGTATGTAGGCCGTTATAATGTCTCTCGCTAAAAATAACGATTTTCCTCAGGAGGGTCCCTCGTGCGCTCGCAGATCGCAGCGCCCATATTTTGGCGAGCGGGAGTCGGCGCAACTATCGTTCACCTCTTCCCCTCCATGTCTCTCTCTCTCTCTCTCTCTCTCTCTCTCTCACGCGGAAGACGAAGAAACTGAAAACAAACAACCGGCGAACGATTCGACTCCTTCGTTTGTTTCCCCATCTATTTTTTGCATCGTCGAGTCACACTGTTCGCTTGAGGGAATGTAGCGGTTGACCGGTAGAATCCAGCGAAGATTGTGGCTGACAAAAGCAATCCAAAGAACCGATGCCTCACTGGTTAAAATAGTGCAATGGTGGTAATTACAAGTGATGACACTGATTCCCAGATTAAAAGTCAGATTAGAGAGACAAACATATACTCCGTCAGCATAATACGGTGCATGAAATACCTAAATAACTTCCAATGTAATTACTAAATTTCAATGGCAAATTTTTTGTTCCCAGGCACTTCTCTGCAAGGTCAACCGCCTCAAAATATACCAAAGTAAAGTTTAAATTAGAAAGCTAATCGTATCGGCCGAAATGCTGTCAATTCCTTTGCTACACTGCAAATAAGAATGTATTAAAACTCAGAGCAAACAACATTAGAAGATTGAACACGGCTATCATCCTTAAAAATGTTCCCCCAATTATTTTTCTTCTTAGCATTTCATAACTACCACACCTTCCATCATTGCATTCCCAATATACCGACGAGGTTGCCGTGGCGATACATCGTGATCACGAAGAGGCAGCGGATGAAGAGGCCGGCGTTACAAACGCCGATGCATTCCGCAAATCTTGAATGCCTGACCTTCAGAAGTGCACTGAGTCATGTCTGATTACAGCGGAGTGACTTTGCGATCGAAGCATCCACTGACCTTCATAATTTTTCATCCGAGAGACATTCCCCTACGATGGCGACTGGTATCCACAAGCGGTTCACAAAATGGACAGGATAAGAGCAATACGCAGACATATTGCACACCGACGAGGCGAGAACGGAGACAAGCTACGTATGTACAAGATCGTTCTATTGAGGTAATCATAAGTGATTGTCCTTATTGAACTGAGACCATGGCTAGCGGAGGAAGCTCTTCCCTTGGATTTACCTGTTAATTCTTTCGCCTACGGAGAAATGATTTGGGGTAATTGAGATCACTGAAATGGGAATCGGTGGGTTTCTCGGGCCCTAGTGTGGGTGCTCATCTTCAGAGGTCTATCATCTAGTACCTATCTTAAGATTTCGTGAGCTCAATGGGCTTCATTTCGATAGGGGTATTCTGGACTCGCCTCCGGCAATCGGTAGCCTGCAGGAAACTGGCGATACATGATCGTGCAGAAGGGGCTGTTGGTGACCAGTGATATTGAAGCTGGGTGGTCACATGGGGACGCCAAGCCATTGTTTCTGGACCATAAGAGGAAGAAAAAGGAGGAGGGAACGAGTGCGATAGCGGTCGGGAGAAGGCGAGTTTGAAGGGAAGTGGTCAAGATATTACTTGTGCATGGTTGCCAAGGATAAGCGATGACGAAACTGAATTGACTATCGATGGACCCCGAAGGTGACTTCTTACGGTAGTCCGAGCGAAATATCATTTTACTTATAAATCAAAGAATTTGGTCTCATTTTAAAGAAAAATATCTCACTCTTCTAATGACATCAAAATTTCAATCCCTTACCACATTATTTTCCGAGATATTTGCCAAAAAATACCAGCCCTTTTACATGGGAAATGGTACGTATATGCACTCCAGAGAGACAGTTTACAAAATGAGGAGTTTCTAACACTTAGATGTCGTAAAAAAACTAACAGCGTGTAGTTTGTATGTTTTCTCAACTATTTTTGAAAATTAATTATATTGTCACCGAAGTAGGTTCCTGGGTATCACAAAAAAACCTTCCGTTTTGGAGGAGTTTCAAACGCACCGCGCGAGAAAAATGAGTCAACTTTTATACTTATTTAGATATTTTCATTTGATTACTTACAATTTCTGTCATATAAAACTATATTATTGCACCATTAATAATGCAATATTTAATTTATGTATCCTATAGCTGGTGTAATTAAAACGTATAATTCGAATACGGTCTCTATTATGACTAGGGAACTCTCTCGCTCGGACTACCTTGAATAATGGCAATTTAGACTTGCCACTCTTTCTATGCCCTACACCACTACGTGGGTATAGGGTATATTGATTTTGTCACGGCAGAAATGTAACGGATTGAAAGAGGCGTGGCAGGCATGGAAAAGTATATCTATAGAAATGATAAGCATCACCTTACGAGTCAATCTCTATCCGTCTGTATGTCAGTCCGTATCTCTGTCTATCTGTCCGTCGGTCCGTATGTCTGTCTGTCTCTTCCCACGATAACTGCCGTAAAAATTTGAGATATACGCCTCTTGAAGTCCACAGACGGCACAGTTCTCAAGTGGGTTGGATTGCAAAATGGATTTATTGAAGCAGCTTTTACAAACCACAAAAAACACAAAAAACACAAACTCACGACCCTGGTTTCAACGCTTTTGCGTCAACTTCATCATCTTTTCATGGCTTAGTTAGCTATGTTTCGATATCCGCTTCGAAGGTGTCGAAGCGGATATCGAAACATCCGCTTACGGATATCGAAAGCGGATGAAAATTTCTATATGTTATCCTGAAGATGACGCAAAGGCGTTGAAACCCGGGTCGTGAGTTTGTATTTTTTTGTGGTTTATACAAGCTGTTTCATTAAATCCATTTTTCAATGAATTACCACAAAATTACTAGAGTGTGTGTTTCATTCTGGGTTGGATTGGACCAAAACCACGTTTTTTTATGTAATCAAGATTACTGAAGGTGGTGTAGGGTATTTAAGCTTCGGAAAGGCCGAAAATAATTCTTTACTAGTTAATCTCGAGCTCGATTTTATCTCAAGAATGTACACGAGCATTATTGGAATTTCGTAGGATCGGGAATCAAGCGTTAATATTCAAGGCGAAGGACCTTAATGATAGGAAAAATCACGATGGGTGCGGCTGACGAACAAAGACATATCCACGAAGTTGGAACCTACCGTGCATACAACAATTTTTTAAATTTATTTAAAAAAGCAATTTTTACTCTTCTCCATTGATCACTTATTAACCCTATGTGTTTTCTTATTAACTTATTATATTAACCATAACTTATTAACTCAATGTGACAGAGGTCATAAGATATAGGAAATTACAGATGCAATTAGACGATAGCCACGAAAGGCGAGAGAGTTTTTCGAAGTCACGCTCATCAAATACCTATGCACGCATCAATAGCAAGCCACAAGGGCTGAATTAACAGGAAGATGATACAGGTTTACGAAAACTGCCTCATGAAAGAGCTCATATTTTATATTCATTAGCTAACTCCATCCATCAGTATCTTCAAAGCCTCTAACTGAATTTTCGATAGAGACTTCCTCTAAGTAATAAATCATAGAACAGTGAAGTGCAGTAAACTGAGTAGTGTTTTTATAGGAATGGTAGTAAATGAATGTACAGCTTTAACAAAATTTACGTAAAATTAGGTTTCAAAACTACGACAGCGATCTTCCGATAACTTAATCCACTATTGGTGAGTGTGTAGCCCGTCAACTTCATTTCATAGAGCAATACGGAATCGGGAAATTCCGGTCTGAGGAACGAGAATTAACAAAGACCACGCGATAAGTGCTTCGACGAAGTGTTGTGGAAACGTCTGAAAACAACGCCGCGGTTGACTATCCAAAATACGGAGGGACCTTGAAAGCACCTCGTCAATGCTCCAGGGCGCTCTAGGTATCCCACTTAGTTCCAGCAAATGATTTCCTGCCTTGATCCCAACAGTTTGAACCGAGGGCGGCAGAAGAGCACTCTTTGAGGCCTCATGAGGAAGAGGGACGCGCATTCCGAAGCCAAAGCACAAGTTTCTAACTGCGAACAGCTACAAACTTAACGGTGAAACTAATAACTAGGGCGTCGAACCAAGCAGCGCTAACGCTTCCCTCAAGATAAACGAAGAATCTGACAACTTTGATGCCTGAACAAGAACCAAATTATTGCTTGCGTTTATATTCTAGGTATTTGATCAATAATTTATCAAGTTACCCTAGCCAAAACGTTTCGATTTATATATAATTATTTTCTATCAATGATATCCGAACCAAAGCAAAATAACAAAAAATTAATAAAATACAATGGAAAGCAGCGCGCTTTGTTAAAAACTGCTACGAGCGTACATATAGTGTCTCACAACTTTTAGATGGATTGAGATGGGAGCCCCTAGAGACTCGGAGGCTGCACGCTAGGCTTAGGTTGCTTGATAAATTCAGAACTGATATATTTCAGAGCGACACAGACAAATTATCATGACTCCTCACTACATCTCTAGGTCTGACAGACGCGATAAAATAAGAGAGATACTCTGCCGAACAGATAGGTACAAGAACTCGTCCTTTCCGCGAACAATAAGCGATCACAGTAAAAATTTAGCTCACTGAATACACTCCTATAATTCATGTCACCATTACATCTCCAAAAATCTTACACCTTTACACGGCTGGTGACCTAACACCCCCTGCCACACGCCCATGCGGCGGCTCGCGGGGTAGGATGTAGATGTACATACCGTGTTCTTGGTTCGATATGACTCTGTAATTTGATCCAGTTCAATATTGTGGTTTGCTTGTTTTTTCACAATTTACTACAGTTTCCTGGAGAAAACCTGCACGATTTTGAATACAATGCATTGCGTAACTTTGACGCACTCGCTACAAGCACGTAGGCACGACAAAACTTGGCGGCACTTGCTTTCGGAGAATTTGAAGTTATCGAAGGTAAACCAAGCGTTGACGAGCGGGAAAAGATATCTGGTACATGGAGAAAATGAGTAGGTAAACATATTTCTACGAAAAAAAAGTATCGCAAAACATATGTGCGACTTTAAGCCATGTGATGCTATCGTTTGTGATGCTTTATATGTTTAATACTGAAGTGTTCTATAGGCCCACATATCATCCCGAGTCGCCTCGGTTATCCGCATCGGTCGAGGAATAACGCTGCCCATAATTTTCTCATCTAAAGCTTAACGATAGTTAGAGCGAGATCAATCCCTTATCATAATGTAGACCATGTCTGAATTTTATTTCTGAAATTTATTCAGACAGTAATAAGCACGAATTAAATAATCACTTGTAATGCTTATGGACCACTAACATAGTTTAATATATATGAAATATTCAATCTTTAAAATAATATGCCCACACATGCCCTTTTATTTGTTCATTCACTCACGGCGATTGGTGAAAACGCACTTTTAACAGGAGATTTTTCTCGTTATTCAGTAAAAATTACTGCGGTCGTTATGGATTTATTTTTTTTATAGCTGAGAAATACACGAACTACACACAGTTAAGTTTCAGTCGAAATCATGCGTTAGACATTCCTCATTTTTTTCTACGTGAAGTCACTCTGGAGTGCACACGCGTACTATAAATGAGACGTGCGAGAGAGAGAGAGAGATTTCTCATATTATTGTTTTTTTGCGTAAGCACATTTTGTCCTTCTGTGAACCAAATATTTTGTGTTATCCATGAAGCACAGTAATCAACTACTTAACAGTAAGTTGGTTTTCATTCATGATTCTCGTTATGCCTTATCCCGCACCAAGTGCACCGCTTTTTTCTTCTCTGTACTTTGGAGTTAAAATATTGAAGTCGAATCAAGCTATTTCACCCCTTAACCCATTTCTAACGACACGTTTGAATTGATAGCACTAGGGTGACGATAAGCAGACGACAGTAGATTGGGTTTGAAACGACAGAAATTAGGTATCAAATGACATCCAGATGGGAAGAGCGATCCACTGGGAACTCCCAAGGTCACGGTCGGGTTGTAAACATAGCATCGGCTGAGTATTGCAACATAGAACGGTCTCATTGAGTACCATAAATTGGGTCGAATGTTCGATTAAACAATCGATATATTTTAATTCCTTCTTCAAGTAGTTTTACATCCAAAGAACCCCTCGACTTGGTCCTCGAAGTGGAGCGACAAATTTGTCGGACGACAGCTCCACCGGGGAACACGGAATTTCCCGCGAGAACTCGGAGGACAAAAGAAAGCGGCCGGTCGGCTCGAAGATGAAAGCTGACCCAGAAAACTTTTGGGGCGTCGAAACGAGCTCGTTTTCAATGCGAACTGAGAGTTTTAGAAAACCATTTATTAGAATAATGAAATGCCCCCAAATCTGAAGCGGAGCGGGTGTAGGCCGGGCCCTCGGACCCTACTCACAGGATAATTTGGGTTTTGGATTCAGGGGACGAGAGGGGTTCGCGAACAACGATTTGAAATTCATTTAAATAGTGCTCTCTGAAGAAAGACCCTTTCCCCGAACAAGAGACATTCATTCAGACAAGAAGGCGTTAGCGGGAGGACGACATACCGACTATGGATTTCGCTTTCAAATATCTTTACTTGAGTCCGCTTCCAGCGCAAATGGGATTTTCTATTTCAATTTGATAAGATAATATATCTCTCTTACAAGATTTAAGGTACCGACGACTCGGTGACAAACTCCATCATCATTATGAGGAAGTCTGAAAAAGGATGGTGGAGTCAGAATTCGAAAAGTAGGCACCAGAACTCCAAACCCAATTACGCAATAGTAGCACTTCGCAACTCGCTTCAATGATTTGCCGGAGAAACACTCCATATCTTCCATATTCCCCTCTGTTTACCGTGCCATTTGCCAACGAATTACTTCCGTGTCCAAATTTCCGTAAAATAATCTTACACGGAAAGCTATGACCAAGTGATAAAAGATACTCTTACTTTCATTTCCAATATACACCTAGGGTGGAGTAAACATAAAATCTTCAAATACAGTAAAATATCTTGGAATTACCTTAACTTCAGATATATCGAGGGGACATACATACAAAACATATGCGGAACAGCATTAAAGAAACTAGGATTAGTTAAGCGTATTATAGGAAGGTCCTCGGATGAAAAAGTCAAAGAGAGATGCTATTTCATTATCGTTAGGCCACACCTCGAATACGCCGCGAGCATTTGGGACCCTGGTCATAAAGATTTAACCAAAGAAATTAACAAAATACAAAAAAAGCAGCGCGCTTCGTTAAAAACTGTTACGAGCGTACATATAGTGTCTCACAACTTCTAGAGGAATTAAAGTGGGAGCCCCTAGTGACTCGGAGGCTACACGCTAGGCTTAGTTTCCTTGATAAATTTAGAACTGGTGTGTTTCAGAGCGACACAGAAAATATTATCATGACGCCTCACTACATTTCTAGGTCTGACAGATGGGAGAAAATAAGAAAGATACTCTGCCGAACAGATAGGTACAAAAACTCATTCTTTCCGCTCACAATAAGCGACCACAATAGAAACTGAGCCCCTCTAAATACACTCTCATAGGACATGTCACCATTTCACCCCCAAAACTTTTTTTCTTCACACGGTTGGTGACCAACCACCCCCTGCCACACGCCCATGCGGCGGCTCGCGGGGTAGTATGTAGATGTAGAGGTTTAACGTCAACGATTCAGGCGACATATCGTGGAAGTTCGTCATATTATAACAGAAACGACAATTGCACATTTCCACCAGATATTTTAATGCGAACGACGCGTTTCAGCTCACAGAGCCATCGTCGGGTACAAGACATATTTAGTACAGAAAGCTCCTCACAGTTATACATTTGACATGTTTGAGGAGGAGGGGGAGGAGAGGGGTGGTCGAGGAACGGAAATAGGGAGGGGAAGTGGCGGAAAAACAGGGTTATATCTTGTGGAAAAGTGCAATTGCGTTTTCTGTTCCAACGTTACTTTCCCAAAATATCACTAAACTCGTAAATAGCAAAGAGAGATATAATTGCATCGATTTGCTACAAAAACTTAAGTTCCCAAGTGTATTTAAGGTAGTCCGAGCGAGATAGTTCCCTAGTCATAATAGAGACCATATTCGAATTATGCGTTTTAATTTCACCAGCTGTAGGACACATCTATTAAATATTGCATTATTAATGGTGCAATAATGTAGTTTTATACGACAGAAATTGTAAGTAATTAAATGAAAATATCTAAATAAGTCTCTAACTTGACTCATTTTTTTCGCGCAGTGCGTTTGAAACTCTCTCAAAACGGAAGGTTTATTGTGATACCCAAGAACCTACTGTGGTGACAATATGATTAATTTTCAAATATAGTTGAGAAAACACACTAACTACACACTGTTAGTTTTTTGACAACATCTAAGTGTTAGAAATACCTCATTTTGTAAATTATACCTCTGGAGTGCATACACGTACTGTTTCCCCATGCAAAAGGGCTGGTGTATTTTGGCAAATATCTCCGAAAGTCGTGTGGTAAGGAGAAGAATTTTTGGTGTCATTGGATAGGTGAGATGTTTTCCTTTAACATGAGACCAAATTCATTGATTTCTTAGTAAAATGATTTTTCGCTCAAACTTCCTTAACAGTCTAGAAGTTGCCAGTACCCTGCTGGAGTTGTTGAAGCCTGTTGGAGTTTTTAAGCAAGTGCTGTCTCACTGGAATGTGGTGGAAAATATGAAAGCACACATGTGGTGATCCTATATTTTGTTTTATAGTCCAATGTTTTGATCGAAATACTTAATTTTAAGGCCTAAGTAATTATTTTTCAACGAATAGGTGTATACTGTAGGTTCGGATGTTTCATTAATTCAACCATTCTTTCATATATATATTTAATGTTTTGTATGCGTTACCTCTTTTGAGTCTGGGCTGTATTGTAAATAATTTCTCTCTGGAGTGCATACACGTACCATTTCCCATGTAAAAGGGCTAGTATTTGTTGGCAAATATCTCGGAAAGTAATTCGGTAAGGGGTAGAATTTTTGGTGTCAATGGATAGGTGGGATATTTCTATTTAAAATGAGACCAAATTCATTGATTTCTAAGTAAAATGATATTTCGCTCAAACTACCTTAAAACAAGCGTATTTGCTCAAACATCTCATCAAATGTGAAATAGTCGATAAATAGCAAATAGACGGTAACAATTATAAGATTTAAAAATAATTTCCACTGTAAGGAAATCGGCATCATAATTCAATTGAATGGCCTTTGAAGTATTCCGTGAGCACCCGCTCCATATCATGAAATCTCACCGAAGTTACATTAACGAGCTTGGTCTGGCTAGATAAAATAGCTAAAGGAACAGCAAACGATACTTGAAAAAGTACCTGCAAATATCGAAGATCACACGTTAGCACGCCATTTAACCTTCCACCCTACGCACGGAAACAATAGAAGAAATAAGTTGAGAAGAAGAAGAGGAAGATGGCGGTGCCATCGCAACGTCGTCAGTCGAAACAAATACTCAGTTCAACCAATTTTGATTGATTTGCTTACAAATACTTCTTGCGCTGTTGAATTGCCTTTGCCATAAAAAAACCACGCTAAGCTAAAATAATATATAGATTACTCCGGAAATATATTTTAACGACCGCTTTTCTGACAGAAGCGCCATTTCTATCGAATCGCCGCATTATGACTCACACACTAGGGATTGTTCGATAAAAAATTTGAAAATAGAATGGTGGCAATATGTTACTTTTACAAAATTAACTGAGAGACATCGATGATTACACCTCAGGGTTTTACGAAAATGACAGCCACATTATACAGAAAATACAACATTTTCTCTTATGTTTTGCCCATTCTCTAATGTCACGCAATGTTTTAAGAAGTTCTGATTTGGAAAAAAATGGGTGAAAAGGTCTGATTTGGCTTTGCTCGCATCAGTTAATCAGGGAAACCTTTAATGCAGTCGACTAGAACCCGAATCTATTGCCATTTACGTCATTTTTCGGCGAAATAGCCCCAACGGATCCTGAGGAAGTAGTTAAATACTTAATGTTATTTTTTTAATGTGCGAAATTCCCGATTAAAGAAAAAAAGGAAAAGCCGCACGTGAAAAGTGAGGATATGGGAGCAGATTGGGGGAGACGGAATCGTAGCTTCGGGAGTTTCCGCCGTTGCCTGGAAACGGAGTGTAAATAACATTCCTAAAGCCCAGCATCCCCACCCACTCACTTCCCCAGCCCTTCCGGATGTTTCGGAGAGGGGGTGTGGTAGCAAAGTGGGCCATCCCCGTGTTTGTCTCTCTCCGCCCAACCCCTCCCTCCCCCCGCTATCGTCCCCTCGCCGGGAAGTGGAGAGAAATCCAAGGAATGCGCGCGGGCGCCATCATGGCCGGAAAGAAACAGGATAATAACGATGCGATATGGAGTGGGAGAGATGGATGGAATCGAATGCGCCTCCTTATCACTACATGGTGACATTCGATCCACCTGGCGCAGGCCCGTCCATTTGCTGGGGGTGAGTGTCGAAGGGAGAATTTCAGTCCACCACAGGAGTAATAACATCGCGGATGTTAGATTCATTCACTTGCGTCCTCTACCGGTCAAAGGTGGGTTTTATTGAAAGTCAGAGAAAATCCACCAGTTTGCATTTGCACAGCGCTATCCACCACAGGGGTAGTCTTGAAGCTCTCTCCAGCGGGGAGAATTGAAGCCGAACTGACGATCGCCTTTGCGCATTTAGCCATGTTGTGACTATGAAAACATTGAGTGATCCTATGCTAGAGCATTGAAATTTGGTGACTTTCGTGGCTTTGCTGTGGCTCATTTGTGGATGCATGGAGTCCATCCGGGATTTTAGCAAATAAAACGTCCTTGTAACTGCCTCCAAAATCAACAAAGTTCCGTAGTCTTGCGTTTTATATCGTAATTTGGGGAAATAAGGCGAGTGCCGCGACCGGCCATCTGTGCATGCGAAATGGCATCGCGCTCTGCATCTGGCTGCCATAACAGAATAAATAAGAAATCTAACAAGCTACTAATATTATTTTTTCAACTAATATTATTGCCTTTCCCAAAGTTCCTTTGTGTGGAACGTATTTAGCCTCTGTATCAGTCGACTGCGTTCGATTTTTTGTATACCTTTAGCTTTGGCCTTGTAGAGATGAGCTTCATGACGGATTGAACGCCTCTATTTTCAATTAAGAGCTCGTTAAACTTAATGATAATTGGTGCATTTTAAAGAATGTTCATAGCTGCAAAAGGCAAAAGAACCAAAATTTCCACCCAGCAAATTCTATGACGACGATTGAAACTACTTGGAATGCAAAACTGACATGATCAGTAGGTACTCGATTTTAGTCGACATCGAAGCACACGACATTGAAGGCATTCCTGGCATACGTCATTACGTCGATTTGTGATAAACGGAAACAAATAAAAGCTTTGGAGCTGTCATTTATATACAGGAGTTTCCCCAACGACTGTGTGTAGTTTTCATGTGAAGCGTGAAGGTTATTTGTAAGTATTAGGTTCCAATGACATCGAAGCAGACGATGTTGTAGGTACATGTTATTTTCCCTATTGCAACGAACTGTCGCGAATTGAAGAATCGAAGCAAGCATTATTTTAACGTATATACAAAGGTTAATAGTAATATACATTTCACGAGTTTCACGAGCAAGGCTGGTGGCTTCATCTTTCTCACGTAAGGTTACTCCTGTGCTATCCATCTCCAGTATTTCCTTCTTCGTCTTCGTAAACAATCAACACTTCTTCACCACTTGACTTTAATTCCCGCTGGCCCAATATCCTTGCCTCCGTCATAGTCTTTAGAAACCTTTTATTACTTCCGCCTTACACCTACCTGCCTTGCCCCTGATTTCATACAGAAGTTTCACTCCCTCGTTTGTCTTCCTTTCCGTCCACCTTCTCCACACCCACATCTCGGACGCCTGTAGCCTATTATCGTGCTCCTACCAGAGGCTCCACACGTTTCTGCAACACAAATCGCTACACTCCGCATTCAGACCTATCACCTTTCTTCGTATCCTTATCTGAGGACTCTGTCATCAGCTCCGTTCTAATACTATCCCCTAACAATTTCACTAACACCATTCTCCTCATTATGCCTTTGAAAACTATCCCCATTTTCTACTAATAGGGTACTACCCATTTAATTGAAATGCTCTACTTACTCCAGTTTGTGTTCTTCATTTTTTTAAGATCAGCAGAGCTTTCTTGTCCTAGAGATCTTCATTACTCCTGCTTTCAGGGCTATATGAAATTCTAGGCTAGGTGAATGAATTTATCCAGGGGAGGGATACCAATTCGATTGTCAACTTCTGTGTTCGTCCCGGGAGGTCCGACAGGGAAGTATTTGATGATTGTTCCTCTGCTTCCACCAAAGTTCCTCACTGGTCCTCATTTCATTTTATAATCGTACATGAGGTTTCGACGGAGGAAATTAACAAAATTAAATTAACTACGCGGTTTTACACATGTCGTTTCGTGGCAAAGAAATCAACACGGAGAATTACATAACCCATGAAGTACTACGCGCTGTCCCGTAATGGCGATAGCAAGAATGACTCGTCCCCTAAAAGCCGAGGGAAATTAGATTTTTTCCAAAGCAAAAAAATTCGAGACCTAATTACATACTTGAAGGACACCCACGGTCACGGGAAATGAAAGCCAGAATCAATTCATTGACTTCGGTATTAGTAAACGAATGCCATCCACGTTAACTCTGAATATTGTGAAACGGACATTCATTGTCGGCTGCGGCCATTTTCCGAAATGGCTTCCATGCTCTCGACAATGCCCCTGTCACTAGGACTTCAGCGGTATTTTCTGTTTTAAATTCAAGGGACGCCCAAAATCTGAAACATTCTTAAATAAAAACAACAATACACTCCACAACATTAAAAATCAACTCATCACTGACTATGGTTTCGGCACACTTGTACAATATAAAGGAGATCATAATTTTAGGGGACAGGCATTAAATACATTGAAAATGGGTGGGGAAGGGAATGTTAATTCGGAGTTCAGCGAAACGGAATGTGTAAACGGAGGGCGATGAATTAAACGTGAGCAATAAGGCGTTATTTTTATTCGAGACTGTTTGACGTTTCAGTATTCCACCAAGCTAATCCTGGCACTTTTGCTAGCCACGAAGAAAACAAAAATCCAAATTCAAGGGACGCTTGAGGTGAGGTAGCTGTTTCTCTAAAGGATTGGACTCTTACGCACCGGTGGAACATACCGACCATTCTAACCGACGAAACGACAGACAGCCGAGCATCGATTCTCAGGACGGACAGGTAAAAAATAATCACTTTCTCAAAAGGTTCTCTGGGAGACTTTCCAAAAAATACTTCCCGAGAAGAAATCCTTGTTTCGAATTCTGTTTCCCTATGAATAAGGCGAAAGTGACCAGAAATAGAGCGGTATGAGACGCTAAACGCTGGCAGCAATTCACTGAGTACGCCCTGCCCGAAGCAGATTGATCGCGAAAAGATGAAAGAAAACGTAATTCTGCAAACCAGCTACTTTTACGCAATCGTGATGTGAACTTCCGACTATCAGATATCGCTTCTTCGTAATCGGAAAGACAGATAGCAATTCATCGGAATCAGGAATACGAATCTTAGCAAACCCCATCCCCTCCAAGACTTCTCCGAATGGATCTTTGAAATGCTTTAAGGTAGTCAGAGCGAGATAGTTCCCTAGTCATAATAGATACCATATTCGAATTACAAGTTTTAATTTCACCAGCTGTAGGACACATCGATTAAGTATTACATTATAAATGGTGTAATAATACAGTTTTATATGACAGAAATGGTAAGTAATTAAATGACAATATCTAAATAAGCCTTCAACTTGACTCATTTTTTTCGCGCGGTGCGTTTGAAACTCCTTCAAAACGGAAGGTTTATTGTGATACTCAAGAACTTATTGCAGTAACAATATGATTAATTTTCAAATATAGTTGATAAAACACACAAGCTACACACTGTTAGTTTTTTGACATCTAATTATTAGAAATTCCTCACTTTGTAAATAATGTCTCTCTGGAGTGCATACACGTACTATTTCCCACATAAAATGGCTGGTATTTTTGGTAAATATCTCCGAAAGTAACGAGGTAAGGGGTTGAATTTTTGATGTCATTGGATAGGTGAGATATTTTTTTTTAATGAGACCAAATTCATTGATTTCTAAGTAGAAAGATTTTTCGCTCGGACTACCTTTAACGCACGAGGAGAAACACACCGTTATACGGCGAAGGGGCCGAAGCACTGATGAAGAACGAGTGAACTTGATACATCGAATCTTCCCGCGCAAAAGGCGACAGTTTATGACAAACGAGTCTCGGATGAAATCATCATCCATCGTCTATTGTTTATAATATCTTGAAAATAACAACCGTATTCAAAGTAGCTACTATATACGGCGGGTCCTCTCCTCGTCGCGTTAGAATAACTACGGCAATAACACTCGTAATATCATAACTTGACAAACAATATCCTTCTCAAAAATGTGAAACAGAATAATGAATTAAAATGAGCATTTATATGCATATGATTAGGTATGATAACCTAAGTAAAATCATTCCGTAAATTGCAGGAATATTTGGGAGTCAACTTATATAATTGGGGAATTTGGGAAATATATATTCGAGTAAATACGGCTAACGGTGTTAAATCTAGTTCAAGACAGTGGCGCAGTTGATAGCAAGAAACGCAGCCAATCAGCGAACACGTCCAATCCTGTTTGGGGGAAGGGATTCAAGTGACCGAGGAATTAATTATGGAAGCCTTTGTTTAAATCATACGATCGAGAAAAAATGGTTTACTTTCTATTTCTTTTTAACCCAAATCAGTATATTGCCAGTGAGCTCACATCGTGGAAGAACTTCAGGTAGTCCGAGCGAAATATCATTTCACCTAGAAATCAATGAAGTTGGTCTCATTTGAAAGAAAAATATATCACTCTTCTAATGACACCAAAAATTCAACCCCTTATCACATAACTTTCGGAGATATTTGCCAAAAAATACCAGCCCTTTTACATGGGAAATGGTAGGTAGGCACTCCAGAGAGACATCAGTAACAAAATGAGGAATTTCTAACACTTAGATGTCATAGAAAAACTAACAGCGTGAAGTTTGTATGTTTTCTCAGCAGCATTTGAAAATAAATCATATTGTCACAGCAGTAGGTTCTTGGGTATCACAAAAAACCTTCCGTTTTGAAGGAGTTTCAAACGCACCGCGCGAAAACAAATTAGTCAAGTTAAAGACTTATTTAGATATTTTAATTTAATTACTTACCATTTCTGTAACGAAAAACTATATTATTGCACCATTAATAATGCAATATTTAATTGATGTGTCCTACAGCTGGTGAAATTAAAACTTATAATTCGAATATGGTCTCCAATATGACTAGGGAACTATCTCGCTCGGACTACCTAGAGGCACTGTATTATCAATTGCCTCTAGGACTAACTTAAACGTATCTTGAGCGAGTTAACTTCGCCACACGCAAAAGACTTTCACTCCACGCTGATAATGTACGCCTCTCGGTCGCGTTAACCGTTGGACGACGAGGAAGCTGAAACACGGGGTGACACGGTCGAGCGGTATATAAACGGCTAACTATTCGGCGAATTCCCGTGCACTCGACGGAGGGCGCGCACGCTTCGTTGCACACGGCAGAGGGCAAAGGCCTCGTGCGTGTCCGACGCGAATGGCTCGGCGCGCCGAGAGCTAGAGGACAGCAAACGAGGATAGCAGAAACGCTCACTGCTAGAGTGCGTCCGGGATAATAGAACAGTTGAGGTAGTTTGAGCGATATGTCATTTTACTTAGAAATCAATGATTTTGGTCTGATTTTCAAGAAAAATATCTCACCCTTCTAATGACACCAAAAAATTTAACCCCTTATCACATTACTTTCGGAGATACTTGCCAAAAATACCAGTCCTTATACGAGGGAAATGGTAAGTGTATGCACTCTAGAGAGACATTATTTTAAAAATGATGTATTTCTAACACTTAGATGTCGTAAAAAAAACTAACAGTGGGTAGTTTTTACGTTTTCTCAACGATGTTTGAAAATTAAATATACTGTCACCGCAGAAAAGTCTTCGGGATCACAATAAACCTTCCAATTTTGATTGAGTTTCAAACGTACCGCGTGAAAAAAATGAGTCAAAATAAAGACTTATTTAGATATTTCATTTGAGTACTTACCATTTCTGTCACGTAAAACTATATTATTGCACCATTAATAATGCAATACTTAATTCGTATGTCCAACAACTGGCGAAATAAAAACGTATAATTGGAATATGGTCTCTATTACGACTGGGGAACTATCTCGCTCGGACTACCTTCAACATTCAAACCTGAGACCAATGAGAGTACCTCCTCGAAAAGGGCCTCTTACAGAAGCGGACGTGACGTGGTCGCGAAGCTGCGTGGGATGGGTAGAAGCGAAATGCTATTTTCAAGTATATAATAACTTCATTCATATTTTTCGATGAAAATCGATGTTAGATTTGAACCTCGAGTGCAAAACAACACGAAAATCGAATGTGAAATCCTCTTAGACCTCATAAAAACTCAAACGGAAAGTTAATAAATACTAGTTATAATCCAACTTTCACTAATACGCAGGGAACATCAAAGTGTTAATGCAGCGTCACAATGGCGGCAAAAATACGCCGAATGCCTTCAGACCACACTCATCATTATTTTAAATGCCATAATTCAATGGTAAATTCTGACTTAACGAAGGAAGGAATGAAAAAGCAAACAATGAGTCCTGCATCATATACAATCGCAAACAAAGGCCACGATCTTCAATTCTTCCGTCAAGTGATTCGCATACCCGTCGTTTATTGATTGGCCACATTCCTAATAGACAACTGCGCTATCATCTTGGACGAAGTCCAAAAGGAGGAGTCACGGAACGTATTAAAATGAAGCGAAAGTAACCGAGAGAGGGGCCGAAATGTTTTTGCGAAAGAAAACACTATGGTGATAACGGGTAACTGGTTCAATCAAACGGGCTGGAAACGGATAATACTTCTTCTTTTTCATGTAACTTTCTCCCGCGCATTCTCCGGCTAATCTTGAGATGCGATCGACTCTTTCTGTCTCAATGAAGCATTGACCTGCGACAGTGGGCGAGTCACGTGAGTCGAGGAAAGCGAAACCGAAGTAACAGCAAGTGAGGAACGATTCAAGGAGTGCTTTTTAAGGTAGTTTGAGCGAAAAATCATTTTACCTATAAATGAATGAATTTGGTCTCATTTTAAAGAAAACTATCTCACCTACCCAATGACACCTAAAATTCAAATCCTTACCAAATTACTTTCGGAGATATTTGAAGAAAAATACCAGCCCATTTACATGGTAAATGGTATGTAAATGCACTCCAGAGAGACATTATTTACAAAATGAGGCATTTCTAGTAGTTTGTGTGTTTTGTCAACTATATTTGAAAATAAATCATATTGTCACCTCAATAAGTTCTTGGGTATCACAAAAAACCTTCCGTTTTAATGGAGTTTCAAACGAACCGCGCGAAAAAAATGAGTCAAGTTAAAGAATTATTTAGATATTTTCATTTAATTACTTACCATTTCTGTCGTATAAAACTATGTCATTGCACCATTAATAATGAAATATTTAATTGATGTGTCCTACAGTTTGTGAAATTAAAAGTATAATTCGAATATGGTCTCTATTATGACTAGAGAACTATATCGCTCGGGCTACCTTAAGTAATTAGCGGACTATTAATCGAATGGAAAGCACCCATTATTGTAAAAGTTTCCCTGTATGCTCTTCTCCATACAATAGTCTACGATACGGAGTCAGCTGGAATAACTGGGATTTTTTTCCAATGAGTATTCGCTGGGATCGGTCTCTACGCTTTTCCTCCAAACCCAGAGAGAGGGAACCTCCAACTTCCACTGCCTTCCGAAAAACAGCAAGAGAGGGCACCACATCATCGCGTTCTTGAACGAGATGAGAATCGTCGCCCGAGGTCACTGGCTGGCCGACTTTGACTTTGGGGGGCCAACCTACGGCTCAGAGAGACGTCATACTTGCTCGCATGCATTACGTTCACTGGGAGGGGAGTACCGAATAAAGACTAGACGGACACACAGACAATCCCCACCCCACGCGAACGATGACGCACGCAACAATTAAACAAATAAACAAACTCCTCGCATATGGCTCAGGGCCTCAAAATGGCTGCCCATCTCATCTGCAGCGCCCCGGCGCGGATATTTACGCCACCAGAAAAATTTAACATTTCGCTGCGACTATACGGCATCCAAGCACAAAATATGAGTAGACAAACAGAAACGACCGACGACAATTCGGCGCACGATTTCAGCCGGGAAATGTGTGTAGAGCTACCTGTAGAGCAATGGAGATCCCCTCTATACATACTACCGTGTAGACTCGTTGTTCAAACCGCGTATAAACAGTTATTTCTTACACCCGTTCTAAGCTTTTGGTCTGCGCCTGGCATCCGGGGAAACGTACGCGGTTCTGATTTTAACTGGGATGAGTGCGACATGCCTGGTGTGGAATCACCCCGTGCCACAATACCTAATGGTAGCTTGCACGGTATTTCGTAGATGTAGATGTGTTCGTTCATCGGATTAAGCGAATACTGCGTTATCCACGCTTAAAAGACAATAACTCCGCCATATACAATTACATAATACCCTGCGATCCACCAATAGGGAGTGTGGCAGGGATCACTGGGGGTGAGTTATCATTAACATGCATACACCACACCCAATTATAGTTAATGTAACTAAGAGTTATCATATGACACCGGATATATGAGCCTTGAGTAAAAAGAAAGAAAAACTCCTTTCTCACGCTATCTAGCACGTGCCTAGCTAAATTTGGCGAATTAAGGGTAAACTGTAAAAAAATAAATTAAAAAGATTTAATTAATTCCGAAAAATGCCACCATCCGTAAACTATGACCAAAATTAATGGCCAAATGGCTAAAAAAATGACCAAAATGAATGGAAAACGAAAATTAATACAGAAACGCGAGCTAAATTTTTGCGTTGCCATAACCCCGTTATTTATTTTACACAGCAGTTGATAATGGAACAGCGGTTTACATTATCGCTGTTTACTCGTTTTATTTCGATTCGAAGTCGGACATGAATAATTAACGGGGGGTCGTCCTTGTCTCTCATGAATATTTCATGCAACGTGATGCACCGAGTGTACTGACGGGAGCCGGGGCAATTATGCGTGCGAATTCCTCGGAACCGCCACCCCCTCTATATGTCAATGCGCCAAACATCCATGAAAACAATGGACGAACGAACTTCGAAACTCGCGCCCCTCGGAGGGACTATGAATCACTCCGCTGACATTAAACAAAACCGTGACCAAAATGCCATACCTATAGTGTAGGTGGAGTAAACACAAAATCTTCAGATACAGTAAAATATCTTGGAATTACCGTAACATCTGATATATCATTGGGATTACACATACAGAAAATATGCGGCACAGCATTAAAGAAACTAGGTTTTGTTAAGCGTATAACAGGAAGGTCCTCGGATTAAAAAGTCAAAGAGATATGTTATTTCGCTCTGATTAGGTCACATCTCGAATACGCCGCGAGCATTTGGGACCCTGGTCAAATAGATTTCACCAAAAAATTAATAAAATACAAAGGAAAGCAGCGCGCTTTGTTAAAAACTGCTACGAGTGTATGTGCAGTGTCTCACAACTTTTAGAGGGATTGGGGTGGGAGCCCCTAGTGACTCGGAGGCTACACGCTAGGCTTAGGTTGCTTGAGAAATTCAGAACTGATATTTTTCAGAGCGACACAGAGAATATTATCATGACTCCTCACCACATCTCTAGGTCTGACAGATTCAATAAAATATGAGAGATACCCTGCCGAACAGATAGATACTAAAACTTGTTCTTTCCGCGAACAATAAGCGATCACAATAAAAATTAATCTCACTAAATACACTCCTATAACACATGTTACCATTTCATCTCCAAAAAACTTACACTTTTACACGGCTGGTGACCTAACACCCCCTGCCACACGCCCATGCGGCGGCTCGCGGGGTATTATGTAGATGTAGTTGTAAAGCGGGCGCACATCACGTGACCAAACATTGTATTCGCCCGGAGCCTGGGATTCCCGCAGCACGGAGTTACCTATTAGTCGGTACTACACAAGTTCCCTAGCATCCATTGCGGATGTGCGAGTCAGAACAAATACTTACACACATATTCATCTCTTTCGTAACAAAAACCAAGCTTTCGCTCATGAAATGCGTAAAAATTAGAAACCTACATTTTATAGTAAAATATACGCAGGCTATTCCACGAATATATTTCTAATGAAGGCTTTTCTCCAATCATATGAGGCGAAGGCAGCGCCATTTGTGCAGGACTAGCGCATTTGGATTTCAATTGTGGTACGTAGTTATTCGCTAATTACATTAATAAATAGGAGATAGGGTACCTACATTCTATTTTTATTCGATTTCGCTTTCGATTCGATTATCCTTCCTAGACACAGTTTTTTCCGAGAAAATGGCATTAATATTAAATGGAAAAACACTATCTACTTTCACTACGAACCTATTTTTTGCCGGGCGTTAATCATATTTCGCATGAGTCAAACAATTATGTCTGAAACAATAACAGGCACAAGATTAAGGAAATGGACGGCAGAAAAAATAGAATGTCATTTTTTTCCACGCGCAACATGGGACCATGAAAATTGCAATAGCAATTGCAATTCTATGAAACGTTGACCCTCACTGTGTAGAGTAGATGTTGTACTGTTACTTAGTATGTTATCACTATTATTAAAAACTGTCCCAACATAAATTTCCGGCATGATTAAACTTTCTGCAAGATTTGGTAACTTGTACTGTTCATCGACCGCATTTATTATACTAATCAGTAGTTGTGTATAAACTGATGTACGGTATATTATCATGCTCCCCTACGTAGCACCATGGAGTAAGTAAATTTAGAGTGGCAAAGCAATGCTAAACACTGGACATTAATTTTTGAGACCTTAGGGAAGAATTTCTTAGGTACCACCACCTTAGGGAATGAACAATTTTGGCTTAGGGAGAAGGCCACTTGGAGGCGCTAGTGGTATTCGGTGATTTTGCATCAACATACATAGGTGGATTTACCATGGCTTTGTGTGCTTTTAATCGAGTATCAATTGTTTTATCGTTCCTATGATACATCGGTAATCAGTTTACTCCGTGTTTGCTAATCGCGTGTCTTATCATATTGACGTGAATTCGATTCATTATAGACGATGCTCATTGAAGGCATATTAAAATACATGTTTAATTTGGTCTCGACGACTCAATAAGACTTGATTCCTTTGCTCTGGGTCGATTAGTAAACATCCTGGCACCGAAATCATCATAGGAACATCATGTGAGTTATGCGACACTAAATGAAGTGGCCGTGTGCCAAAGCTCATTTGATATGGCTTGTCGTGCAACTTCGATACACCTGTTACATCTATCAGTCAATCATCTATCTAATAAGTATTATTTAAAAACTCAGATCCGAATCTACCTATCTCTTTGTCACTATTTGTACTTACTCTATGATATCACTCTCCTGGTTGCTGGTCTGACTGCGCATTGTTCTCCTCGCTGCTTGTAGGTGTGCGCCCTAGCGGACATAAGCGGAACGTGGGAGGCTCTGATTTGAACAGCGATAGGTGCCGTATGCATGCTGTGAAATCCATAATGACATGAAATGAATGAAAACATGTGCCACACACCCTACAGGGTGACTTGCTAGTTATTCCGAGCGAGAAGATGTGAAAGTATACACTTCCCAGAGATTCTCCCATGATCCCTTCGAGCAAAATGAAATTTCAACTTCAATTAGTGATATCATTAACGCGTAAAGTATTTTTTTGTCCATATCCAACAGTGGACACGTTTCTAGTTGAATATGAATGAACCTACATCGAAGTCATGTTAGGGTGGAACCAGCGTTAATGTGCCCTAAGTACATGCATGCATTATTATCAGTCACCGACATGCATTCGCATTAATTCACTTGGTCAGCACGATCTCTAGGTCTGACAGATGAGATAAAATACGAGAGATACACTGCCGAACAGATAGGTAAAAAAACTCGTTCTTTCCGCGAACAATAAGCGATCACAATAAAAACTCAGCTCCACTAAATACACTCCTATAATACATGTCACCATTCCATCTCCAAAAACTTACACCCTTACACGGCTGGTGACCAAACACCCCCTACCTCACGCCCATGCGGCGGTTCGCAGGGCATTATGTAGACGTAGATACGTTTTCGAATCCGGAGCGTGAGAGACGCAACATGGCTGACGAAGCAAACGATAGACACTTCCCTGGTTAATACAAAACCGTGCTCGAAAATCGATGAATTGGGCAAACATTTAATTTGTTTCCCGATTGCAATAAGATTAAAATACTTACGGCTTAAAATATTTTTGATCGAGCACGGTTACCTACTGCTGCAAAAGAATCTCCGCGCTCCATTAGTAAACAATCATAAGTTAAAAGAGCGCTGTTTTGTTTTTGATATTCCAGTTGTTATCAACACACAGAATAGAACGTCACAGAGTGATCACTAAGCAACCAAAAACGCTATCAAAATTGAGGCAGTTTGGATTTAGCTCACCTAGTCGCGCTAGCGTGGTTGGAATTAATTTTGAAATTCTTCTTCTTTTCGCCCGGGACGTGCTTAAACTCGATTTTCGTGAGCTGCGTCAGACACGAATCACTGTATTATAATATTCCTTCCTCCAATCCCGTCCTCTCCTTTGTGAGTATTGCAGTGGACATGAAAACTTACTGCATACAATTTACATTTTTTTTGTAAAAGCCAGCCATGTGCGCTATTTGCCCTTCAAAATTCCTCATTCCTCATGTAAATGATTTCTCTCTGGAGTGCATACACGTGCCATTTCCCATGCAAAAGGGCTGGTATACATTGCCAAATATCTCCGAAAGTAATGTGGCAAGGGGTAGAATTTTTGGTGTCATTGGATAGGTGAGATATATTTTTTCAAAATGAGACCAAATTCATTGATTTCTAAGTAAAATGATATTTCGCTCAAACTCCCTTAAGCCACAATAGACAACGCAATTGACGCCCAGATGGTATTCGTGACACACGAAACATGATTTCGTGTTCCGGACGACACGTAATTCAAGGATTCGCTCCGAGGGAAAATACGCAAACAACCCATAAGTACAGAATAAGATGTATTTCAAACGTGTTTACTCGAGAAAAACTGCGAAGTACTTCTCAGACATTCGACCAAGAAATATGGAAGAAATACAGACTAAAAGTTTTTCCGAAAGAGTAAATGTCGGAATAAATAATTTCATCACCTATTTTCGCCTGCAACAGTTCATAAGCTATCAAAGTACCGGTTGGAACCGATTCAGAACCGTTTTATTTGCAGAAGAAGTGTTCAATATCTTACGAACTCCAACATGCTACGGTAGATCAGATCATGAAAATAAAAAAAAGGAAATAGATGGTAGAACAGATAGATGTTTTTCCCACGATCGATAAGAGACCATATTGGCTGCGTTGACACTTAAAAATAGGTTAATTAATTGGTAGTGTAGCTGATTAATTCGTATACCCCCTAATTCATGTTTATAAATCTGCCGAGTAGTGCTAAAACCATGTTTTAGCATGTTACTCGCATGACTCTTGTTTCACGTTTACGTAGTTACATTATATAATAACTTTGTAGTTTCTGTAGCATTTGTAGCATGCCTATTCTGTGGTGCATGTTGGTGAAAATAAATTTCTCCACTTTAATTCCTGTTGGTGATAAGTCACCCCCTGCCAAACACCCCTATGGTGGCTAGCAGGGTAATAAGCAGAAGTAGGACTGCAGCCTGACGTGTCGATTCGGGCAGCGGCGTGAGATATCACCAATCAGAACACGTATGAAAAGCGTCGATCAAATCTGTATATTAGATAGAGGAATCTCGTTGGCGTTGATTTTCAACAGTGCGAATCCACTTGTCGCTTCTGCCGTAAAGATGAGAGTCTAACGGGCCCGAAAATTACTATTCACCGCCACGGCCGCATAGAGGGGGTGGCGTGGAGGGGAAGGCCACAGGCGACGGCCATAAATCCTCTTACCACCTCCTCCGTCCTCCTTCCTCCCTGAAAGAAAAGATTCCGCCCGAGGCCTAAGATAAGAATCGCGGGACCGAAAGGACTGCTTCTCAACTCGACAAACAGATGGCACCACAGACGCGAGAATGAGTGGAGAAAAGACCGCATTGAGGCCCCGCCGGGATTCCAGCAACGGAATACTTTAATGGCTGCGCGTGTACACGTGCTTTTTTTTTCTTAAAAGGGCTGCAAAAATCAACGCACAAATACAGATGAGAGATTGGAGAGAAATTGATTTCAGATCCGAATGAATGAAGAAATAAATTCATGTCCATGGAATAATCCGTATATTTGAATCATGAATACTGTTTCCTGTTAAGAATGCGTTATCGTGAGGATGATATTATAAACATAACTGACAAAAATTTGGAATAAATGTCTGTCCAAGATTACAGCGCAGTTGAAATGTAATGATTCGGCTTGGAAAAGATGAGTAATTTTTTCACCTTCGTATAGACTACTACGTGACTAGAACAAAGGCCACTGTCATGGATTCTACGGTCACGTGATTCACTTCCAAATAGGGTGTGTTTTCTGATCGATTGCATTTCTAATAGTCAACTGGGCTATTATCTTGGAGAGGGTATTTAGGTATTTGCTCTGACTCACGCAGTCAAGAAGGAATCTCCTAAACGGCGCCCACAATCTCACTGCTCTGCCACATTCCGCTGCAATTTCCACTGCTCACGTCATAAAAGACATAAGATTTACTCAGGCTCAGACATTACTTTTGTTTACCCAAAGATTCAGTTGAATGGGATGAACACTCATATCATTTCGCTCTTGTTACTCTGGAAATCCACGGCGGAATAATGGTCGAATGGGACAAAAACACGACTGTCGCTAATGCCCTATTTACATTTCATACTAGCTTTTAACAAGGTTAACTCTTAACCCTAGTGAAAGTTCGCCGTGTGAACGCAGGTTGGCGCTGACCATAGTCAATTTTTTAACCATGCTGGAGTTACTAGGGTTGGCGCTGGTTACCATCATTTTTAACGCGTGTAAACGCAGGTTAGTTGGAATAATAGTTAAGTTATCCAGTACACTTGCAAATTTTACTTGAAGCGCACAATGTATTAAGTGAGTTTCTATTGCCATATTCCGTATCCATGCATCCGTGACACGTTACTTGGTGTATTTTAATGCATTAGTGAATGATGAACCGTATATTAAGTTCCAAATTTTCCTTAAAAGCGCAATCGAGTTCGGGTCATGGGCAGAACTTGTCAGAAAAAGTCGTGAATTCCGCAGCGTATATTGAGGCAAGGACTCGAATAGGAAGTTATTTACAAATATTGAATGTCAAGATAATATCTTGAATTGTTTTTATCTATCATAATAGGGTGCAAACGACATAATAACGTAATATTCTCGGGGTATCTTCATGGTAAAGAATAGCATAGTGAGGCGTCGTTCCATTAGGGAAATTTACTCCCTCAATTTTCAACTTTCGATGGATAAAGTGATGTTTAGACATGAAATGATAAGTGTACCGTTAAATACTGATGAATGAGAGGTCTAACCGTGCGAAACATTTGCATATTCAATCCTTTTTCTCGCCCATACAAGTTCCGTGAATAAAGCTGAACATAGCCCAGGAAACAAATGAAACGAGACTTGCGATGTTTGTTGTGATGTGGGCTAGATGGGCTACATCACCTTCTTGACTCTCCACCAGAGGCCACCAGCATATTAACAAGGTTTAAATAATGCCGTGTCAATGCAAGTTACTTAATCCGCCATAGTAACTAACATTCTAACCCTAGGAATGTAAACGGGGTACAAGAGACTGCAGAACGGGCATGTTTTAAACATCATTTTTTCCCGCAAACGATTTAGAACACACAAAATCTGCCAATAAGTATTTCAATTAGGTTTTCCCGTAGGCAGTGTAACTAGTCTGTTGACTTACTTCCTAAAGATTCTCTATTCATCTGCTACCTGGTCGGATTAGATTAAGGCCGTGCATTTATGCGGTGTAACTCTAGTCTCTCTGCAGATAAGTGTAGTTGTAAAAATTTTAATCCAAAGCAGCAAACCTTTACAATAGCGTGTATTTGATAAATTAATTTACGCACAAGTATATTGTGTAATGAATGATGGTGATAACTCACCCACTACCACACACTCTTGAGATGGCACGCAGAGTATAGTGTAGATATACCTAGATGTAAAGAAACGGATACATCTACATCTACGTAATACCCTGCGAGCCAACACGAGGGTGTGTGGCAGGGGGTGAAGATCACCAAACATGCACTATTGCCATGCAAGTAGGATATTTAAGGGAGACATGCTAGAGAACAGGGTCACATGCAGCTAGAGGGTTAGTATCTACATTATAAGAAAGGGGATGGATGGATGTAGAAGAGTTGATTCTATTGAAAAGATGAAAGGAAGGGAATCGATGTAGGAGGGATCAGCTTTAATGGCAAATTAACTAGACGTGGACAAACAAGGAATTGAAATCTAATTTCCTCAATTCTGAGGTCTAATTGTCTCATGGTTGGTAAAGGCAAAAGTTTATCTGAAAAAATAGTCTTAATCACTATCTGAAAACTGGCGAACACGACTGTACGTTTTCCTCGGGGATCAAATATACTATATTTAACTAGTAATCGGAGATCATTGATTGTCTGGGGATATTACAGCGGTCTCAAAACTATCTAAAATTCACAAACTATCGTTTCCACTTTCGCAACATGTGCCATCTCCTAATCTGAGAATTTCTTAGTAATAATGTGAACGGGGCATAAGCGATTTGGGAGATACACGACAGAATAGCATAATACAACGTAGTGATGGGGATGGTTATTTATATTGCAACCTCGAGTTTCGCGTTTTATATTGTAACCCAGAGAGTTCCCCAACCTCCAAATCCAAGGCTCCAAATTAGAAGCGCCGGCCACACGCGACTCACTCAGAAGCACGGCGCGCCTGAAATATACATCTCGGGAGAAAGAAAAAAGAAGAAGAAGATGGAGGTCTTTCCTTTCCTTAGATCGGCCCTCGTGCGCCGTGCGAGTCGGGAGGTCCATAACCCAGCTTCCGTCTCCAAGGAAAACAAGCGGCCGCCACTCCCAAGGAAAGGCGAACCAACGGAGAGGAGGAAAGATTTATTTACTTCGGCTCAAATGAGATTGGGGACGAGACGATGACGGGGGGACAGGGAACCAACTGGAATCTGCGGACTCACCTCAACTCAAGGTAGTCTGAGCGAAATATCATACTACACAGAAAACAATGAAATTGCTCTCATTTTAAAGATAAATATATTATCCTTCCATTGACACCAAAACTTCAACCCCCTACCACATTACTTTCCGAGATATTTGCAAAAAAATACCAGTCCTTTTACATGGGAAATGGTACGTGTATGCAATCCAGAGAGACCTTATTTAACAAATGAGGAATTTCTAACATTTAAGATGTCGTAAAAAACTAACAGCGTGTAGTTTGTATGTTTTCTCGACTATTTTTGAAAATTAATCATATTGTCACAGCAATAAGTTCTTGGATATCACAAAAAACCTTGTGTTTCAAACACACCGCGCGATAAAAAAAGTCAATTTAAAGACTAATCCAGATATTTTAATTTGATTACTTACAATTTCTGTATTGTAAAACTATATCATTGCACCATTAATAATGCAAAATTTAATTCGTGTGTCCTACAGCTGGTGAAATTAAAACGCATAATTCGAATATGGTCTCTATTATGATTAGGGAACTATCTCGCTCGGACTACTTTAAAAATCGGACGGCCACGACGTCTTCAATATAAACGCCAGTCTAATTGCCTAGGACGGTTTAATCATAGCATTCAAGCTTCTTTCGATAATAGTGCAAAACAAATGGCAAAGATCACGTGGTAACGATCAATAAAAA
Organism: Ceriagrion tenellum; assembly: GCA_963169105.1. Taxonomy (NCBI): domain Eukaryota; kingdom Metazoa; phylum Arthropoda; class Insecta; order Odonata; family Coenagrionidae; genus Ceriagrion; species Ceriagrion tenellum. The sequence goes on along the minus strand of OY720639.1, from coordinate 138,517,345 downwards.
ATTTAACCCAGGTTAAGTAGCTATCAATTACGCGAAGACTCAGCGATGGATACATTAGATGAACAGTCCAAAGAAAAAAATATATATCTCGAAAATTGATCGAATTCTTGAAGCTATTTTAATAGAGCGTCAACTTTTCCATGACTCATATTCCACGGTGATTTCTATGATTTCATATGACAAATTGGGCCATCACAAAATCAACCGGAAACGAAAATTAATATCAGTTGCAATGAACTACTCCAGCGGTTCTAATGATTGATTGGTAAAATGCGATCGGAGATAATCGCTCTACTTATTTCATGGGGTCAGACTATTGCAACGTGCGTGGTTATAGTGTAAAACCCATCGCCACTTGCGATTAATATATATATTAATTTTCCGCGCGATATTCCTCCGAAATCATTTCAATAAAGCGGGATACCCGTAGCAGCTTCATTGATTCTTGTGCCGAGAAGGATGTCGGGCGCGGATTGGCCAAGAGTAATGCCTTCTCCAGAGACTTGCTTTACCAGCAAGACACGATAAGTTTGCACTAAGTCCACCAGTAAGCCATCTACCGTTTCCCAAAGACCAAATAGGACGAATTAGAAGTCGTGAGGACAGATAAATGCTAGTGCGTCACCATGATGGATGCTACCGTTGTCTAGCATATTTCTCAGAAACGCTCATAGCCCTGCGCATTTGAGATTGCCAGCATTGAGAGTTGTCAAGAGTGTTCCTTGAGCTCAAGGAGCAGAGATACAATGGGAATGGAGTACGGCGTCTTTCTGATGCGTTCATTCAACTAAAATACACGAGAAATCGTAAATGACTTTGATATTTATGCAATAGAACGCCTACCGGTCACATATTCACAACTATTAAAGAATGGAATTTGACCACAGTGATGCCAGATTGGGCGGTCTGAGGGGCTCTGCTGGCGGGTAAAAATTTCATTTGGCAGGCTCCCGCCAATTTGGGCTATCCTCCCCGGAAATTGGGCGGGTACCTAAAAATATCCTTAACTTTCCTATTTTATACCGATAGATACCGTATAACTCACGAAAACGTTAGAATAAACAAGAGTTCGACCGTTAACAATAGTGCGACCGTTTTCTCCCGCCAAACACCCTTAAGGTGGCTCGCAGGGTAGATGTTAAGTCAGATTGAAGTGCAACCACACTGGCTGTTGTTACTTAACTGATTTGGGTGGTAGTCTGAGTGCAATCGGTCCCACGGTCGGCAGATTTCCGCGAAAAATATCGCTAGTAGAGGCTGGAGTTGCAGAGAGCAATCAGAAAATCAGAAATATTTATGTGTTAACGAGCACTACTAGTATATCATACATTATTTAAAGAAGGAAAAGTAAAGATAACGAGAATACCTGGAGAAATCACATTTGAAGAGATAGATTGTTCCAAGGAAAGCTTTACACACTCCATTTCAAATTTTGAACTACCCGAAAAATGTTTTCTGTTTCTTTGGAATGATTATTAATACTGTCAATTAGCATGAGCCAGCAACAGCAAAGCATCACTTACTAGACTCCTGACGCGAGACCCTAGCAAAATGATCGAGCAGTTAGCCATATTTTTATAATTTGTTGAGAATTGGAAAAATAAATTATTTGAGCATTAATTGAAGCACTTCTAAAATATGTTTTGTATTAATAATATGCTCTCCATTTCCTGTACAAAAAACAATTAATTTCAAAGAAAAAAACTATTTTTCTAATGGAGCATTGCAACGTTAGAACTTACAATGAAGTTATTCCTCATTCAAAAAGGAAACTTCAATGAGGTAAAATTCGGTATTCAAATAAAGTATTTGACAATAACATGTCGCATGTTTAGAAATCATTAAAAATACGAATATTTGTTTGTCAAAACACTTCCAAAACTGCTCATCGCAGTACGGTTTTATGAAATTGATTAACTACTTGTATGACTTCATTGTTATTAATATATCTATTTTAAGGGCAAAGAGAACTATAGTGAGAAGAAATGAAGAACAAAGACCTGTGAACTTCAGTCTTCAACGCATTTTTTGAAAATACAGTTGCCACAGGTTTCAGGCAGAGGCCTTTTACGAGATACGCTGCGGTGAAATATATTCCTTTTGTCCCTCGGAGTTCAGTTTAAACACTTTGTTCTTTTGATCTCAAACGGATTATCAAACACTGTCTACACCGAGGGATCCGAGGAACCAAATGCAACTGTATCATTCGTACGATTTTCTCAAACGCAGAACCATTTCCTGCTACATTGTAATACATTCAGCGATGGGAGCACGATAGACTTAAAGAGATTCTGCGACAAATACAAAAGTTATACAAATTATTCATGAGCCTCAGGGAACCATCATTTTAACTTACGGCGAAAACCCTTGTCCTTGTCGTTATCTTCAGTCGAACACTTTTCTTGGGAAGTAACCGTCAACATTAAGCCAATCTCTTGCTTTCGGACCTCACAAACGTCATTGAAAATTGGAGGCATGGGAAAAGGAGCGAAGTACGTCAAGAAGTACAAAGAAGAATGGCAAAAGGACCCATTGTTCAGTGGTGAGTTTGCCAAAGTAGTTTCTTTATAATTATCTCTCCTTGTCTGTGTTTCGTTAGGTTGGCTTTCAATTTGTGTCTTGTATAGGATGGCTACAACGTACTCCCGACCAATTGATCATTGAAGGAAATAGTAAAGCTAATTGCAAGCTTTGCAAAAGTACGATAAGGCCGCATAAAAACGATTTATTAGCTCATAAAAATACAAGAACTCATAAGCAAGCTAAAAAATCATTGCCTAGCCAACGGCAACCAACATTGGTCAAATTTAGTGAGTCCTTCATGAACGTATATACGTAATGCGTAAATTTATGTCGCCTTTGTATTACACAAATATGTTAGTTTTTGTTGTTTCAAAATGAAGAAGTTTTTACATTTTTCCTTTGCTGTTCTAGTTAACATTCTAGTTACTTTCCACAAATTCCGAAAATGCACTTCAAAAGTTTGCATCACATCAGGTGTTTTTTGCATTCACGAAAACGTGTAAATTAAAAAAAATAATATTTTTATGTTAATGCTTAATTAAAATATTTGTAATGAGTGGAAATTTTCCCTTGGGGGGCGAAATGAATGTTTAAGGATCGATTAAGACCATACCATAGCTAATAGCAAATATGAATCTCCTTTCTTCATGATGCCTCTATTTCCCATGTGCTTAAAGACACTAGTTTGCAAATTTGCCATTATTTATTTGTTTAGAAAAACAAAGAATTGGAAGAAAATGATATTTTTATGCAGATTTCGAAAATATACAGTATTCAAAATCCGTATGGATTCCGGATTTATTTATGTTTTTATATTATATTTTCTGTTTATTAAGTGGTGTGGATCACAGGTTGTCATTTTTGAGTTTTAAAAGTCTAAACAATAATGATATTTGTTTGCATATGCTTGTCCGAGATACGGTGCACTCATAACTTGTCTTATTCTGAGATTCTGATTGTGTTTTAACGTAAAATTGATTATCCGCTCATTAGTTTCTAATGCAAATTTGGTTTCATGGTTCTGAATTTATTTTAACACATGTATTTAACTGTTAATAACATCATACATTTGCAGTATGATTGTATGCTTTATTTCGTTAAATTTACCCATTGAAAATTGACTCTTCATGAAAAGTTCACGATATTTATACTTAGACCATTGCAACGTAATGTATTTTAGCCCTAATGATGCCTATAAAAATTCGCAAAATTTTGGATGGAGAATAAATTAATATTTATTCATTGACTAAAACTCCAGAAAAAGAAACATTAATTCATACTGGTCAAGAAAACAAAAAAACAATGTGAGAAATTATATTATTTGTTTTTCACATTTCCGTGATCTACGAAAAACCTGACGCCGAGGCCATCAGCAACGTCCTCCACTTACTGGAGGAGACTGAGATGAATGACCTCTTGGAATAGTTAATATTTTGTACAATTTTGTCTTAGTGTTTCATAAATGTTACCTTATTACTATTTGTTCCTTTCCGCGGATTTGATCCGGAAAAATAAATACGAATTGAACATTTTACCATATTATATGTTTATTTTCATATCGAAATTAAACCACCTGGTCGTTATACATTAGATTTTGCTTAAATCTTGGCGTGCGGCGAGAAAAGAGGGGGATTGGGCGGGTTGGGCGGGTTTAGGGCGCTCTGGTGGCGGGTTGAGGGTCGAAAAATCTGGCGCTACTGTATTGACCATGTGTATCTATTGCGTTCTTCAAGATGACAGAATGAGGAAGAATGAAGAAGGCAAGGCGGAAATAAAGTGGTTTAAACGGGAAAGTAATACGAAAGAAAACAGACTTGACAACAATCACAGACGCCATTATCGACGTTCTTTTGTAGCGGACATTACTATACTTGACCCGGTGTGTCAGTACACCGCATATACCTCCTAGTGGTGGGTCGCGGGCAACAGTATGCTGGCTCTCAAGGTTTCAATAATTTCAGAAGGGATCCGAGCTTGAGTAGAATAGTGAAAGCGGGCCTAGGGTATTACTATGCTTTGGTTTCTCTTGTGGCATACTGGCGAAAATGTGCCAAAACTGACCGGTAGAGCGCCGTAACCGTTAGCAGGGAAAGCTGCGTGTGGTGCGGGTACTGCGAAGGCTGGTAACCTTGGATGCTCTATTACAACTTACTCCTAAGAGTCACGAAGATGTCAGGATAGACATAAGAGGAGACTAAATGCCAAGGGTATGAGTTATCTGAGGAATATTTGTGACAAAAGTAGGATGGATAGGGTCAGGAATGAGTGGGTAATGAATGAATGTGGGTTAGATGCTCCAGTAATGGATATATATGAAAGGAGTGTGCTTCGTTGGTTTGGCCATGTTGAGAGAATGTTGGAGATTCGAAAAGCGGAACAGATATATAAGAGTGAAATGAATGGTGCGAGAGGGAGAGGTAGGCCGAGTTGGTTGTGGTTGAATGTGGCTGAGGAAATTCTTAGGAGGAGGAATATTAGGAGTCTTAAAAACAGGAGGGCGTGTATGAAGCAGTGTATGGGGGTAAATGAAGCAAAAGAGGTTTGCAAGGACAGGCCTGTATGAAGGAAATTATCGAAGCAGAGTTAGGTGTACAAATATGTATTTAAGAGTGAAACTTAGTGACTCTGCCAACCCCGGAAGGAAACGGCGTGATTGGTATGTATGTATGTATTAACTATACTTCCGATGTGTTTAGAAGTGCGCATGTCCCGTGCGCAGGATCTGTCCGACGAATAGAAGGCAAGTGCGGCATTGTGTTGCGATGCGATAAGTCCACTACAGTGAATGGAAAGCTCCTATATTGTAAAATATTTGCTGCCGCGAGACGATTATAAGTTACGGCGCCGCTCGGGCGACGATTGCAGCCGTTTTCTAAAAGGAGAGAGAGAGAGAGGCGGAGACAAGTCAGTTCGAGAGACGGAGCTATTTAAGAGAGGATCGGAGGGGATTGTGGGTAAGAAGACAAGGACATGTCTCGAGGAGTGTCTGAAATGCGTTTCCGCGCAAATCGCGGTCCGTCCCTTTTCAATGCGATCCCTCGCAACTCAGCAAATATAGCGCCGTTGCCCGTGAGCACGCGCGGGAGCTATAAATAGCGCCCCGTCTCTTCTCTCTTTACGCCGCTCAGTACTGCACGTGCCGCCATACGGATCACGCCAGGACGACCACAGGACGGGACTCTACGCGGAGCCGATTAACACTTCCGAGGATTTTAAACTGGAATTCCATCCATTCCTCTAGCACAGGGTTTCCCATCCAGGGTTGGGAGAAGGCATTTAATGTTTTTGGTCTAGTTAAGGTAGTTTGAGCGAAATATCATTTTACTTTGAAATCAATGAATTTTGTCTCATTTTAAAGAAAAATGTATCTCACCCATCCAATGACACCAAAAATTCTACCCCGTACCACATTACTTTCGGAAATATTTGCCAAAATATACCAGCCCTTTCACATGGGAAACGGTACGCGTATGCACTCCAGAGAGACATCATTAACAAAATGAGGAATTTCTAACACTTAGATGTCGTGAAAAAACTACCAGCGAGTAGTTTGTATATTTTCTTAACTATATTTGAAAATAAATCATATTGTCACCGAAGTTGGTTCTTGGTTATCACCAAAAACCTTCCGTGTTGAAGTACTTTCAAACGCACCGCGTGAAAAAAATGAGTCGCGTTAAAGACTTATTTAGATATTTTCATTTAATTATATGACTAGGGAACTATCTCGCATGGACTACCTTAAGGAAACTCTTACAAAGTTTATATCAACTAAATATGTCGCAATATATTTAACTTTCTATGCGTTTAATTTCTCTATATTAATTTCCAGATCCAATCCTATTAATAGACAATTCTTACATTACCAACCTGACCACTAAAGTAACAGAACACTTGAGGTATTGGCAATCGAAACCTAATTGGGTAGATGCGAAAAAACAATCCCAGCAATGATCCTGACGGCTCTATCGCAAAACTTAAGTCTGTACGGGAGCAACACATTCAATATTCACGGCTCTCACAACTAACACCCAAACACCGTCAATGGCAGCTAACTCAATCGATTTTCGATCGAGGAGGTAACGGCTGCGAAGGTAAACTTCCTAAAGTCCATCCCAGTTGTCTTCGGATTTCTGCGGCCTTATTCATTAAGGACTCTACGCAGTCGAAAGTCGGTGAATCCGTGGAAGTGACGATAACTCTCAACTTTAAAATGGCTAAGACGTCGAAATTTCGACACTCCAGAAGCTCTGGAAGTCCAAGGCCGCCCAAGATAGCCTACCTTGGAGGCTGCGTGAAGAACCATCTGCCATCCGAGGTCAAATCCAAAAATAAATTAGAAGTATTAAACAAAAAGATGTAAGTTCTTTCACTCGAAAATGTTTCATTCTCTAAACGAATTTTTGAATTCATGATGTTTTTGTAAATATATTGTGTCCATTTTTGCGCCTAAAGTTGACCTCTGCGCCAAAAATGAAATCAACTCTGTATATTAACTGATCTGAATCCATTATTTTTCTTTTAATTGTTTTAAAGTACTGAATGCATTTAGTATATTTATTAAATTGTGTATACATGTCTATATGACGTGCCTTATACCTGGGGACAAATGTAGAGCGGTCTTTTGGGCAAATAAATAAATAAAAACCATAGCGGACGTTCACCTATCCCGCTCGTTCTCTGCCCTTGCAGCTGGCCTCGACCCGACCTCGCGGGCTCCTTATCAGACGCAGCTGACCCTTCCGTGGCGCGGGATCTCTGTACACCACACGCGTGCATCTACGCACAGAGCACCGCGTGTGCAGCTGCAGTTTGCCGTCTTGTCTCCGAGGTCACCGTACATCATGTGCACGAGCGGATATCATCGCCACGCACGCTCCCAAGGTCATCGGAAGAATACGAACGCACGAAGACTTGGATTGACTGACTGACTCTATGTTTGGCGGATGCACGGCGAATCTCGCGGGGCGAAAAGGAGCGCTCATGTAGGGACGTGGTCTGGCCGACGAAGATGGAAAGCATGGGGTTTATTCAGAGAGGACTCGACGTGGTCGAACGTCGGAAAGTCCGTGGATGTGACGTCAAATATCCGACAAATCGCTACTCATGAAGGGCTCTATTTCAAATTTTCAAGATTGTGACTGTTGAAGTAATAAATAATAATAGATGTCAATTTAATATAAGAAAAGAAATAACAACAACAACAAGAGTTGTCATGGAGTTGTTGACATAACATAAAAAATCTCTCATTAAAATGAGATTAAAGAGAGGATTTGTCACTGATAAAAAATAAATCTTTTTACTGTAAATATGTCTAAGTTGAGTTATTCGTTCAAAAATTCAAAAGTGACGACAAAATTGCACAACTACCGAGGATCCAAAATCTTATAGAATAACGCTTTAGGTGTCCTATTCGGTTACGTCTCGGATTGTCCGATCCTCGACAAAGGCGCACTTTTGACGCAAAAAACCATAGTATTTCTGCGTCGGTGGGAACGAATCTATTCTCACGCGAACTTCACTTTTTCTATTTTCTCTTATTTAATTTTTCACTGACGCATAATCTCGATTTCTCCCCTGATGTGCATTTTGTTTACATCTTCTCACTTTCTCGAAACTCTTCTGCGGTCTCCGCACACGTGACGAAATACTGCAAGATCGTGCCGTGTCCACGGTATACAGCAGGGCACTTCAGGTTTCATTCGAGGGAGGAAATGAAGGTCGTTGCTTTGCACGGTGAACGTGACCAACGCGCGGGCGTGATGCGAACGGCGAAGCAAGCGAGGGGAGCGGAAGTCGAGAAGAGTGCCGACGGCGCAACGGAGGCCTAAGACACGCGCGTGAACTTTGTACTCGCGACGTCGAGAAGCGTGTTCAGGTGGACAAGTGTGGCGGAGAAGGGGGCCGAAGAAAGAAACACACTCATGACCGCTTTTTAAGGTAGTCCGAGCGAATAATCATTTTACTTAGAAATTAATGGATTCGGTCTCATTTTAAAGTAAAATATCTCACCTATCCAATGACAGCAAAAATTCTACCCCTTGCCAATTTACTTTCGGAGATATTTGCCAAAACATACCAGCCCTTTTACATGGAAAATGCTACGTGTATGCACTCCCGAGAGACATTATTTACAAAATGAGGTATTTCTAACATTTCGATATCGTAAAAAAACTCACAGCGAGTAGTTTGTGAGTTTTCTCAACTATTTTTGAAAATTAATCACATTTTCACCTCAGTAAATTCTTCGAGATCACAAAAACTTTCCGTTTTGATGGAGTTTCAAACGCACCGCGTGAAAAAAGAGTCACGTTAAAGACTTATTTAGATATTTTCATTTAATTACCATTTCTGTAATGTAAATCTATATTATTGCACCATTAATAATGCAATATTTAATTAATGTGTCCTGCAGTTGGTGAAATTAAAACGTATGATTCGAATATGGTCTCTATTATGAATTGGGAACAATCTCGCTCGGACTACCTTAAGTTAACGATAACCAGGCATTATAAAACTGGATCCTAAAGCAAGCATCCACAACATCCGTTAAAAATGACACTGTTTTGAACTCGGTTGCGGATACGTGTGTGGTACGTAAAAGCCAAGGGAAAAAGGTTGAATAATACATTTTTTCCGTAAATTAGGCTGACAAGTAACATATTCAATGCAAGAAGGATGTAAAAATAAAAAATACAGATAAGTAATCCGGAAAAATATCTAAAAAATTGGTGCATGACCCAAATTCATTTTCCCGGTAATTTTGGAGAAAGAGAGAATATCCAAGGGATAAGAAAATTCGTTAGCTCTCACATAAAACCGCCCTAAAAGAATTGAAACCCACAAAATCCATTTTTCATTCATACCCGATATCCACTAATTTTTTATACAATTGAAGATGACTATAAAATTACAGAACTAATCCGTAGACACGCGCCAATACGTTCTTTTTCTTCATTTTTCCTCATCTAATAGTATTGCGGATTGAAAATTTTTCCGGAACGAATACGACTGTGACCTCAAATGTCCTCGTCTAAAGGAGTTGTCGTCATGAAAAGCCATTCGCGGGGACTGCGTCCTTCGAAATTACGGGAAGAGTCAAGGTGTATTAGCGTCTGTTTCAATTTACTCCCCTGAATTTCGGAAACTTCGATAAGATACCTAGAACTAAGGTTGAAACAGCCGATGGACTTGTCTTTTTTTTGCTGCCGGACGATTCTGTTGGCCCGTATGTCCCAGGAATCCCGATAGGCTGCTTAGCCTATCATCAGGTTTTCCAGGGACCGGACCAACAGAACTTGACATACACCCATGCCCTGGGTGGTGAAAAACCCACCCAGGCGGGACTTGAACCCGCGACCGTCGGTTTAGCAGGCGAGGACTTTACCCCACGTGGGGTTATGCGGCCGGGCGGCCGGCTTCGATAAGATATCTAGAAGTAAGGTTGAAAAAGCCGATGGACTTATCATGTTTTGAGTTATCACCTATCCTTGACTAACCTATTATTTCATTAAAATTATGCTTTCCTTAAGAGTGAACAATGAATAATATTCATATTGAGAGCGATGAATTTTTGCATCAACAATTAGCGTCGAAAACAATTTATTTTATTTTATTTTTATGCGAGAGGTTTTAGAACGCGATTTGGCTAAGGGATTACAAAGAAGACGGTTATGGGCGAATAGCCGTCTCTTTAATCCAGCCCCAGGTGTTTACGAACCGGTGAATCCTCGCCTCTTTGTGCCAATGGGTTGAAAATTGAAGTTTACAGATTCTCGGAACGATCCGAGAAGACACTGATGTGAAAATGGAAGAAAATAACAAACGAAGAAAGAAAGAAAAAATACAAGAAAAATACGACGGGAGCAGCGCGTCTCGTGAAGCGATCAGAAATATGAGACGAGAGGTTGAAACGGTCGACGAGGGTTGGCGTCGCGAGAGCAGCGCCCCTCTCCCGAAAGTGAGACCTATTAAAGAAATGAAAAACGAAAACAGAAACCTATCTTCCCCGCCATAGCGCAGATGACGCGAAATGGAAAAGGAGGGGAAATGTAGATGAAGTACGAATTTGCGCACGAGTTGAGACGTAAGGCATGTACGTGAGCGCTAATGAGGTAACCGCAAAGGGCAATGAAGCCATCAAACTATAGCCTGGCGATATAAATATCCCCAAATATTATGTAGATACTAACCATGTGACCCTACTATCTAGCATGCCTTCATTAAATATCCTAGTTGCATGTCAATAGTGCATGTTTGGTGATCTTCACCCCCTGCCACACACCCTCGTGGTGGCTCGCAGGGTAGTACGTAGATGTAGATGAAATATGATTCCCCCTGTTCCCTCCGAGCTTGTCTTTGGTTAATACGGACGAGAGAACACACATGCGGATATTAGAAACAAGAATATCTACTTTTTACTGAAATTGAAGACAAGTAACTCTTGAAATACTTAGTAGATACCAGGAATCATCGTTTCCAGTCGATTTGCAAACGATTTTTTTTGATATTACTATTACTAGAAATTAATAAAAAAAATATACATGAATTATTAACTTTCGAGAAGTAAATGAGTGCTGAATTCAAGCGAGCTATTAAAGGATAAAATCGTATATGTGCAAAATTAGCACGTCAGCTCGTAAGCGCTAATGTAAAATCGGGGACAGGGTAAAGAGGGGAGGAAGTAGGCGAACTGACCACGCCCACTGTACTAGCTTCAAGCATTGGCCACCACTGCGAGCGTCCTCTCTCCCCTATAGCTACCTCAATGCTCCACGAAATAGTACTATTATATATACTAGTACCATACCATATAATAGAGATGTGCCAAGTCGATCATTTAGGTGATTCAATCATTTTGATTCGAGTAACTTTAAAGATTCAATCAACTGATTCAATAATTTGATTCATTATGACTCGTAAGTCGGATTGATTAGATGAATCACGAATGAACCACAAATTTTGGACCTGCGAAAATTGGCGATTTCCAAGTACATACTGTGCTATAACACATAGGAAAACGCTAAAAAGATGTATAATGACATACTTACACGCGAAAAAAATATCTTTTTCCACTTAAAATCACCTTCAGTTCCATGGCAGACGGAAACACAAAAGGATTGGATCACTTTTCCGAAATGAATCGTGAGTCATTTGATTCACTTGGTGATTCAATCATTTTGAACGAATCGATCATGAACGACCCATCACTAAATAGTACGGAAAACACGCAGGCGTGTGCACGCACTAGTCGTGCGTGCGCGGCCGTGTGAAAGCGGAAGAACGGACTCTTTTCCACTCACCTCCTCTCTCTCCTCGTGGTTAATTCCGCCGGTGTGGCGGCGCGGTAGTGGCGGCGACGGTGACGACGTCTGTCGACGGTTTGCAGCGACGAGGCGGCGTAGCTCCGTCTTGGTTCATGACCGTATAGCGGGTCCCAGCGAAGGACAACGCTTGGCGGCGAATTATCCTTTCGTTGGGGGGAGGACTTCAAATATATAAATTTATATAGAAGGAGGGAATATAAGACGTCGAAGGACCACTTTTTTAGGGGCGAGGGGTTGGGGTAAGGGGGTCAAGGTTATGTTTTACACCGTTCACTGAGGCCCTAAGGGCGGGCGGGAATCGAACACCACTCCCTTTCGGTAGGACAACCACTGGTCTGCCACTTGACGAGACACGGTCACGAGGAAGTATCCTGCAAGACAAGAAAGGAAGACATTAGCTATACAGGAGGAGAGATACAAATGTGGAATGAATCGTAAAAGCCAGTGCGTTGGCCCCATCGATCTGGAAAACTAAGACAGCTATATTATACTTTATGCTGATTTCCACGATTAACGATTCTAATCTTTTCGGGATTCGTTGTGTATTGGTCACAACGTCCCGACTCATTTCATGGAGGAATCGTCAGGGAAAGAATTTTCAATTGAATTTAATCGAGAAAGGCGAAGAATGCTGAAATGAATAAAAGGAATATGACAATGGAAGCCCACTCCTGAACAGTTAATTCTTGGAGGAATCAATGTAAAATCAAAGGTAAGCATTTACAGGAAATAAGGATGAAATCACGGGTACTGATGTCCTTGAATGGTTATTCTCCATTGATTATCACCATTAAGTCGACTATTTGCTCACGATTGAACATCCTCTGCCGAGAACTATCACGATTGAGCACTTGGGAGAACTATTCAATCAGGGACAAAAAGTATGATTCATCATCACATGGGAAAATTTTTCATCATAAAACCTTGCAGTAGTACACATAAACATTACACGATATTAGCAGAAATTTACAGGTGAACAAAAATTTGATATTGGCAGCAAACCATAGCAATGGCCAAAAATCTTGTTTCCTGAAAAATAAAATTATTAGCCAAATCCAGGAGGACAGATTCTCTATCATTAACTATTACTCGAATCCGGAAGTATCCCGGAGGAATGTGGAGAGTTGGCAACCCTAGTTACGACCCGTCAATGTCAAGGATGCCAACCTATTTATTTTGATTAAGCCTTCACTTGAGCCAAATCGCTACATGTAAACTATTATCTTGGATGGACCACAATGTAAACGTTGTACCTGCTCAAGTTTGTGCCCTCCAACATAAATGGACAGCTTCGCTTTCTTTGCCCAAGAAATCCTCATTACTTATATTTTCTTATTAACGGTTACAAATAAGACATTGAGAAAGGAACAACGAAAAATGACGCTTATACAGTGCAAGAACTAGACCGTCCGAAAGAAACACAAGTTATCTCCGAATCAGAGTCAGGCATCCCATGGATAAACGGAATACAAATGTCAGCGTTTTTACATAACCTCCAGAGAGTTTGTTACTCTCCATGTATACTCCCCTACTAGATCCCCGAGCAGCTGCAAAGGACTCAAAGGCACCGAACAATGAAACAGCGACTGAATGGATTTTGCGCGTCGTTAGGCACGAAACGTTAAACAAATATTTTTTGTGAAACTTTGAAAAGCCATCACCGCCCATCGTCCATAAAGGGTAATTTAGTTTGAATGTTAAAGGCACTTTTGTGCGGCCACGATTACGAGGAAGAAGAATAGCAAACCCTCAACTATTCTAGCTCGTCCTCAATTTGAAGAGCCCACATCAATGAATCAATAACTTCGAGACAAATGAGGGGCGGGGTTCATTCGTCCATTATATGGCATTCCAGTTTTTTCTCCTCCCCTCAACTCTCTCTCATTCTTAATTACGTCTAAAACTTCTCGGGGCTCTAAAGGAAGAACAATCGCCCAGAGAGGACATAAAAGTGAAAGTAAAAGAAAATTGTCTTTGACGAGGAGCGGCCGGGATTCAATCGCGCGGGGCCCGTCATTGCTTTTCTGACATTCAACAGAATTGAGGCCGTTAGAGCGAGATATCATCACACACATTACTCATTGAATTGGTGTCATTTAGAAGACAAATATCTCGGCCTTCTAAAGATGCCAGAATATCTGACACTCAACGCAATTCCTTTTCGAAATATTTGCCATTAAAATAGAAACCGTTTTGCATGGGATACGTTACACATTGGCATACCAAAGACGGCTTTATTTTTAAAAAAATATGGCCTTTAAAACGCTTAGATCTCGTCGGAGAAATATTCAGTTTTAAGTCTCTATGCCTTCTCAGCTTTTAAAAAAAATAAAATAATTATTCACAGAAGTAATTCAATAATTACGCCTTACGGTGGTAATGCCTTCTCAACAAATGATATTTTTGCGACTCTGTAAAGATGACTGCGGTAGCTATTTAATGTTTGAAAATGGTTGAAACTCCAAACTATTAAATTTAAGACGATATCTAGGCGTTAGGGATTTTCGGAATGCAGATAAATCATAAGAAGACGAAAGTAACGAGATTCTCTAGGACCAAGAAAGCGAAGCTCGTGTTTCAAGTTGGAGGACACAAACTGGAGCAAGAAGAGCAGTTTAATTACTTAGGTAGCACGCTAGAGCATAATTGGCATAGTAGTAAAGACATACGGAAGAGAATAGCGCTAGCTAAGGAGGCGTTTAGTAATAGAAGAGAGTTGATGACGGGGACAATGGGTCAGGATGTGAAGAGGCTGGTGAAGAGTTTGATATGGAGCGTAGCGTTGTATGGGGCAGAAACGTGGACCCTGAGACGAGAAGAAAGGAGGACGAGAATAAGCTGCAGGCATTTGAGATGTGGGTGTGGAGAAGGTTAGGTGGCCGGAAAGGAAGACTAACGAGGAAGTGCTTGAGATGGTGGGCGAGGAAAGGAATATTTTGAATGAAATCCGGGATAGGCAGGGTAGAGATGGCTGAAGTATGTAATAAAGGGTGATGGGTTGCTGAAGAGTGTGATAGAGGGAAGGATATTGGGCAAGCGGGGAAGGGGAAGAAAGAGAATAGGTTTCATGGACGGGATGAAGAAGGGTAGATCTTATGCAGAGGCGAAAAGGAATATACTAGAGGGAGATAGGCCTCTGAATGTGTAAAAGACCGGGAGCGGATTCTGTGACATTCAGCAAAACCTACCTTTGCCGGAAGAATACTTTATCATCATAATCATAAAGACATAATTTTTTAAATGAAGTACTTGTACGATGAAGCTGTAGCAGTGCGGCGTGCAAAGTCAATTTAATGGCTTATTTAGATGCAAGAGGGGCAAATTTAGGTCAAATATAACAATAATTCGGTGTCATTCATATTGCAGTATTTCTTTCACGCTTATGAGAGCTACTGAAAAAATGATAAGTGATTCGAATAGAGAGTTTATTATGACTATGGGAAATATCTAGCTCAAACAATGGAACTTTTGTAAGAGAGGTAGGCTATTAACACCGGAACATTCTGGTCGCAGGTTCATTCGATAATGAAATCCCAGTTTTATCCTCTTACTCCGAAATAAATTCGCAATGAAATCTTAAAACGGGAGTAAACAAAGAAGGTTGACTTTTTCCATGATGGATTACTTACACAGTGTCAAGCAAAAGCCCGTTTACTTCGTGTTTCAGAATTATTCGGTATCAACGAGACTCCACTCTTAAAGGAATGCTAATGAAAGATTCCCGACCATGTCGGACGGTAGAAAGTGAATCCGCATCCATTCATCGTTGAGAACGATTACGATTTTTTAAGGAGCTTATGCTGCCTGTCCCTGACAGCGTCTTCAGCCCTTGAAAAATGCTCAAAATCCACGTAGTAATCCGATCGACCGTCATGCAGAGTGTATCAGTGAGAAAGAATCATGGCTATATTAAAGTCATTCGGGGTACCCCGCTGCGTAATGAGCATTTTAAATTGACTCAACGTTTCCTTCTGCATACTGAGAACGTCGTCAGGAGAACGTAAGAGTGTGTTTGTTTGTTTGTTTCGCCTCTATATATAGGTTCTTCATCGAGACGGTTGACCATTGTTAAGGGTTTTAAATTTAAAAAAAATGATGCGTGCCGCTTAAGATGTTCGGTGGTTAGGTGTCTTTTCCATACACTGCTCAGGCGATAGCCGTCTTCCCTATTAAAATTGGATGGTCGTTTGGCTATAACGATTGCTTCCCTTATTAGTCGAGGATAATAAAGACTAATTTAGGCCAGAACTATGAGTCCATTTAAAATGCTCAATACGCAGTGGGATATCCCGAATAACTTTAATATAGTAAAGAGTCGCTGAGAAAACCTTCAAACAAAGAATCATGGCTATTTGCAGTAAATATTGCGCATAAGAAAAGCACAACTATTTTCGAAGGAACCTTGGGTATGTGGGGAAAAATGACATTGCTAGCAACATCAGGGCTTCAGTTCTTCCTCCACGAGGACATAACATTTTTCCTTCACTACCACCTACGACCTAGTTTATTTATGGCCAGCAATTCAAACACGGAATCCATTATAGTGATGAATTACGCGCACGGCCACGGCAAGCACTGACATAGATTTAAGATGGTCGCGAGCACTTTCTGCCGCGCATACTGTCGCCTCTCACGTAGACGCGCCCAAATACCGCGACGATCAAGCGTGGGAACATGGAAGGGGTTGGGGAGGTGAGTGAGAGGGGGAGAATAGGCTGGAGACGATCCAAAACTGTCGACCTCTGTCGCGCCATCTTCATTAGCACTCGTCAAGGCCGACAAACTGAGAGCGCACGGACACAAAGTCCTTGGAAGGACACCGACTAAGCACAAGCGGGGATTGGAGAAAATATGATTATCCTACGGGTGATTCTATGGGTGCTACATTACATAGAAACCAAATATCCAGTAGGCATGTATGCCGATACACTTAGCAAATCGCTTGGGGTGGACGGTTGGCCGGGGCACCAAAAATGACAACCCTCGTCACCTACCTCCATCACACCAACCTGCACCTCAGTAAGCATTACTTTACTGATTGATTATTTCATTCGAAAATTTTGTCGGTATTTTATTGTACAATTTATAATATTATTTTCAACAATTCTGATTACGTAAAAGGTATATCCAAGTACAATTTTTCTCTGAATCTGCCGTTAGGGGCGAGCCTAATTTCCAGAGGTATTTTGTTCCAAATACGGGTTGCTTGTACCGGAAATGTGTTACGAAAAGAAGTAGTTCGGTGTTGTGGTAAGTGCAGGTTGTCAAGTGGGGCGCGGGTAACTCTTTTTTTGACTAAATATGAGGCAAATCAATATCACTCAATTAAAACATATCGCCTATTTCCAACAATAATTATTACAAATAGGTGCCTGATGATGATTGCGCTGATGCGTCGAAATTAGTCGTACCACAATGAATATTGGAAGAAATATACAATATCCTACGGGTGATCCTACGTACTCCTCGGAAGGAGTCTTCGTATCCATTGTTTTTAAGGCTAAAAATTCTTACAGTTAGGCACTTATGTGTGTACAAAGTTTTTCTATTTCAAAGTCATAGTTTTCTATGATCGCGGAGGGCACAAAACTAAACCTTGGCCTATCACCACTAAGCTGAGAAAAAACCATAGTTTTATAATTCCGAAACCTACTGTTGATGCCTATAAACATTTTTATAATTATATAGCACCAATAGTTTTTATGCAGTTACCACCAGAGTTGTAATGTTGTAACAACCAAGTGTTTTTTACAAAGAAACTGTTAAATTGGTTATTTTTACAAAGAGATGTTGAAATATTATTACAAAACTATAGCTTAAGTCTCTTCAATAAGATTTCTATTTACCATGTTCACGAATTCCATATAGTTTATGTAGAGTTGCTCCATATGCACTGTACTCTATTAATTGTAATTAACTGAGATATATACCACTATAGATAAATTGTAACATCTGTGTGATGAAATGATATTTTCATATTGTGTAAGGACACTACTCGTATGTTTAGTTGAATAGCCCTTTGTATATTTTATTTTTTTATATTTTCATGTAACTGCCGAAGAACGCCATATCCAAGGAATGGCAACCCCATCACAGGAACTTTCCATCAGGGGTGCCTAATTTCACTCTTCTGTTTAATTTATTATTTTTGTATTTCTTGTTGGAGTGGAATAAATATTAATATTATTATTTTTCTGATAGGGATGTTTCTTTTCTTCCACGCAATGCCGGAGGTTGTGCACTACTGGATACCGATACGTGAACAACTTTCAGGAAAAAAACAAAACTTTTTCTTTTGGAAATAATATTTTCAATTCAGCTTCCGACATAATGATCTCTATTATTATTATTCAAAATATTCGAAATTGTGGTGAAGGTTTTGTATGTTAAGCTCAATTCGCGGTGTATAACAACATTGCTGTATCATTTCTGGAATAATTCTTCCGTTACCTATAAACGAAAGACGTACACCAGAAAACTGTAGTGACAATGCTCCGGAATTTAAAATGGCAATATGATAACGAGTGATTCCCGCATCAATATCCATAGGTCTCTATAATTCAGACGTTGGTGAAATTTACAAAGTGGCGATATAAATAACGTGTAATATTTGTACGTCCTTTTTCCGGGAAAGGGTCGATATGAGTACACTTTGATGCTGAAGCTCATTAGCAATTTATTCAATGGTAGCTATGGCGATGAGATTTGTAGGCAGCTTATCTATCATGTAAGTGGGGTTAAATTTGCTTTCGACCTTCGTGTCTTTAGCCTCGAAGATGAAACACATTAAACTGCGAAATGTTGGTAGAGTGACTGGGTTTTTTATTTCCGACCTACTTTCGTCAAAACAAAACCTTTTTATATCGCGTTTCTTCGAAATAAGATGGATTTTAAAGACTTCGAAAGCCACAAGGGAGAAAATACATATTTCCTGTCGCTCTATTCGAATCTTTTAATTGTCATTGTCTACAATTGTGATGCTTCCACACAAAAGGAAAGTTTTCTTTCAATTATATCCTATTTTTCTGGAAAAAATCCTAGTCGTCGTATATTTTTTCGTGTTCAACATTAGTGTAGTATAATTATGAAAACCAGTAACTTCGTGTTCCCTCATAACTTCATTTCGAACATTCCGCGTCTTCTCCAGGATGAATAAGTCTCCCGGATCGGCATTCCTGGCGACGACGTTCAACGTCCGTTCTAAATAAAGTTAGGCGGGATCACAAATTTACTGTTCATAATGAAAAGATAAAACTTGGTTAATACCACACTAATTCATTAAAACCGACCTGGGTTTCAGCAACTGAGTGCCATTTTCAAGGTACAACTGACGTGAGTGACTGAGTATATATTATACAGTAAAGGTGGAGGGAGAGGGAGAGGGAGAGAAATAGGGTAGAGAGGAGAAGGGTGGGGGGGGCGTGGAGGTATTATTGGTAGAGGACGTAAAGGCGGCGGAAAGGATGAGTGCAATTGGGTGCAAACTGAGTAATTTGTAGGAAAACAAGAACATATTGGATGACTAGAACGATTGACTGTGGTGGAAAGAGGGAAGTTTTATGTTAAGGAAGGGGGAAATGGGTGGGGAACAGATGGCCATTACATAAAATGTGCGGGCTATTTACAATTTCAAATTGTTCTAAACATTGAAATTGTAGATAGCCAGCGAATGCCACGCACGGACAATGGGAGGCGAGGATGCGGCGGTAGGCCTTTCCGACATCCGCTCCCCGCGGCGGTACCTGCAATAAGGAAAGGCTTGGCACACGCTCGCGCAAACAAAGCGGATTTTCGTTCGGCAGCGGTCCCTTCCTTCCCAGGGGAAAACCCTTTCAGCGCGTGTGCATGTGTGATTGTGTGCGTGTCACGCGACCCTTTTCACGCACGACGAGGGGTAAATAAAAATCCCTTTAACGCCTCCCCTCCACGCTTCCTTTCCCAGAAACCCACTCCTATCATCCTTCCCCATCTTGTTCAATTTTTTGTACGATTGTGCGCCGGTAATTGCCTCCCCCCCCCCCACTCACGACCCTCAATTAGGTATATACACATGAAAGGAAAAAAAGAGGATCCTGCACCGCAGGTTGAAAATGCCGCCTTTCTTTTCTTAAAAGTCCAGTTCCATATGGAAATCGTGGTGTTGTCCCATGGCGATGGCGGAGGGACTAGAGGCGGATTTCGGTTTAGCAATAGAAGGGAGCAGATGACAAGGAAATTGAGTAAGGATGTGAAGAAGAGGCTGTAGCCTCACTTCAATGCAGCCACGCAGTATTTGAATCATATAAATGTTATTTTTGGTGTAACCTTTAATGTATGCTATGAGCAGGTGTTAAGTAATAGAAGGGAGCTGATGACGGGGACAATAGGTAAGGATGTGAAGAAGAGGCTGGTGAAGAGCTTGATGTGGAGCGTAGCGTTGTATGAGGCAGAAACGTGGACCCTGAGAAAGGAGGACGAGAATAGGCTGCAGGTATTTGAGATGTGGGTGTGGAGAAGGATGGAGAAGGTTAGGTGGACGGAAAGGAAGACTAACAATGAAGTGCTTGAGATGGTGGGCGTGGAAAGGAATCTTATGAATGAAATCCGGGAAAGGCAGGGTAGATGGCTGAAGGATGTAATAAAGGGTGATGGGTTGCTGAAGAGGGTGATAGAGGGAAGGATGTTGGGCAAGCGGGGAAGGGGAAGAAAGAGAATAGGTTTCATGGACGGGATGAAGAAGGGTAGATCTTATGCAGAGGCGAAAAAGGATAAACTAGAGGTAGATAGGCCCCTGTACGTGTAAAAACATTGGGAGGAGATTCTCTTGACATTGAACAAAACCTACCTTTACCAGTAGAATACTTTTTAAAAATATTGAAAAGTTGCGTGGAAAGGGACTGATATTTTGATATTTTTGGGAGCATTTTTTCCTTAAAAGGAGACCAAATTTGTCGAACTCAAGGTGGAGTGATACCGCTCTAACTACTTTAAGGTAGGAAGTACGTGCTTTAGGGTAGTTAGAGCGAGATTTTTCCCTGGTCGTTAAATGAGACCATTTTGGAATCGAATCGGGTGGTCACGAGCGTCAAATGTGAGCAATCCAAAAGTGATCAAATATCACGGTGTATTGCACGTGTCACGAAACGAAGAATATCCCGGCATTCCTACCAGAAAAAGAGGTGGACATTTTTTTGAAAGAGTACGCGCCAAAATCGGTCTAATGTTAGGCACAACATTTTTCCTTGAGAAAAACAAAATTTTTTGCGTCATATCATTGGATATCTTGCTATTCGATCTTAAGTTATTACGTAAGTCATTACACGCATCAAGCAGTCGCTTTAAAATTTTAGAGCGGGAAATATGGAACTAAGATTAATTAAAATAAAACAAAAAATTAATGAGATTCTCTGAGACAAAGAAAGGTAAGCTGATCATAAAAAAATGGAGCAAGTAAAGCATTTCATTACTTGAGTGGTACTCTAGAAGAAAATCGGTTCAGTGGCAAAGACATTAGAAGTAGAAAAGAAAAGTGTTAGCTAAGGAATAGTCTCCTATTACAAGGGCGCTGATGACGGAGACCTTGAGTAAGGAAGTGAAGAAGCTTGCAGGGTAATGTATAGACGATTGCCAGCTGACGAGTATTCGCACGTTTTATAGTAGAAGAAGTCGGAGTGACATTTTGAAGGATTCTTGTTCAATGCACATTGGTGATAACTACCCTGCCACTCACCCAATGAAGTGGTAACCATGGTATTATGTAGAAGCAAGAAATTCTAATTAATAGAACGGAAATGATTACCGCCGAGTCTGTAAGTACTTAGGGGTCACAATTACTCACGACGTATCTTGGGGAAGACATATTCGGGGAATATGCGGTCAAGCATACAGGAAGCTAGGCTTTATCAAGAGAGTACTCGGAAAATGTGATGAGAAAGTGAAAGAACGTTGTTATTTTTCAATCGTTAGGCCTCATCTGGAATATGATGTTAGTGTATGGGATCCATACGAAGCGGGGTTGATATCGGAATTAGATCGCGTGCAGCGAAGAGGAGTTAGGTTTGTGAAACGATGCTACGATAAATTGGCTAGTGTGTCTGGACTGTTAGAAGAATTAGGATGGGAATAGCTATCACAGCGTAGATTAAATTATAGGCGTAACCTCCTAACTTAATTTCAGGAAAGTCATTTCTCTGACGACGTAAAAAACATACTATTAACACCCTCGTACTACATCAGATTAGATCGCGCCAATAAAATTAGAAAGCTAGATTGTAGAACCGATTGGTATAAAATGTCATTTTTTCCGCGTACCATTCGGGACCATAACAGCTGTGATCGTCGTCATGAATAGTGCGAAAAAAGTGCGAAAAAAACGAATAGTGACATTAGCTAGACTGTAGATCTTTCTCTTTATATTTTCTACGTTCTTATTTATGCATGATGTAAATATTGATGTTCGTATTTATACATGATATTTTGAATCTGTAGCAGTAGTAGTCTTTGTATCCCTTGCATGTTGGAACGATTGACGATAGAATGTTTCTTGGTTAGTAGATTTTTAATGGGCGCATTGCATGGTTGGTACTCTGGTTTCAATGTAGTTTCGGTGTTCTGCCGTATAATTCATGCATGCCTGGAGTGGAAGCACCCCCTGCCACACACCCTTTGGGTGGCTTGCAGGGCATGACGTAGATGTAGCTGTACTTGTGATATAAAAGTATGAAAAGGCTATTAAAAAGATTATATAGCAAGTGTTTACGGTGACCGTGTTTCGTTCGTAATCCAGTCTGATGGTGTACAAAATCTAATTTCTCCCCTTAATACGATTTTTATCTCAGAAATGTTATTCTACTCCTTTTAACTTTAAATTTTAAGAATAGATACATTTTACACTCTTATTTTACTGAGTGATATTTCGAGAGCTATTATTACTGCGGCGCCGAACGTTATTTCAATGCTAGACCTCTGCGAAGGGAGTTTATCCCCCATCCCCTTAATTATAATGGAGATTTTGGTCCTTTGAAATGGTTTAAACGTGGAATTAATATTAACTTTTCTGTTGAAGTTTCTTTTACAGATTTTTCCTTCATTTTATTTATACATTCTTGACTATCATTTTTTAAAAATCTTAATGCAATTGCCATCACTCCAAATGCTCTTTAAATTTTGTGTCTGCTCGCGGAGATAAAATAGACTCGTCAATAGCTACCATTTACTGTAGGGATGGGTCGATTCCACTATTTTTCGATTCCGATTCTTTCAAATCGATTTCCGATTCTCGATTCCGATTCCATCGATTCTTATTCCTAATAACAGGTGGGCTATTGATATACCAGTAGCGTACGACTATTACTTAAATTCAAGTATTGGCTGAAATGAAATAACAAAGACAACTAAGTCGCTCAAAAAGTGTATTTATTAACAAATAGCAAATATATCTTCAGCTCATTGAGGTAGCACATAAAGAGTACAAATTGATAGCCTACACCCAAAATTACTGAGACAAATGTGATGTATATAATGAAATTTGTTGTGAATATTTATCAACCTGGAGTCGATGGAATCAGAATCGACTTTTGGCGGTCAATTCTCGCTACCGATTCTAATCCTGAGAATCAGTTGAATCGAGAATCGACATTTGGATTCGACTCATCCTTAATTTACAGCATGAGACAGCGAAGTATATATACTCGCATGAATGTGTTAAAACATTAGAGCCACATTTCTCGCTGTTTTTCGGTCCAAAATGGTGGTTGATTCGAGCACATCTCATTGTGATGTGACCTCATTCTCAGACCTCATCGTGAAAGTGTTGGAGATGGACAAGTTGGGGGGGAGGTGTGGAGGGTCGGATGAGATTTTTTTTGTAAACGGAAAGGTCTTGCATTAGTCTCCGGATTGCCTCGAGGCCTCTTCGGCCTAATTCTCCCTCAGCCCTCCCCTCCGGACCGCCCCTTAATAACCCTGTCTCTACCTTCCCCAAGAACGAGGGACTCGTGGGATCTAGCAGAATGCCGCAAGTCTGCCTCATTGCTGGAGGCAATCGTTTTCGCGGCTCAAGGCGTATAAACTTGAGCAGGAAGAATGTCATCTCCGCCATGGTCAGGTGCATGAGAAATATGAAGAAAACGAAAAGCGGAAATTAAATTCAAACCTGTGTCACACCTCAAAGAGATTTTTTTTAGGTGTTTCGTCCCATTATAATAAGAAATGTACGATAGTTGGTGAGGTTATTGTGAATAGTGTGTGACATATTAACAGTCGACAGGTAGTATAGCTGATAAGTTTATTTGCTCCCTAATGATGTTTCTTATTTGTCCACGAAGTATATCTATATATCGTAGTATACTATCATCATTTTTCACATTATCCCTGCATGACTTAAGGTATCCCGTTGACGTAGTCGCAAAATAACGTACATTAATACAGATAGCTCCTGTAGCATTGTTAACATACCTATAGTGTCGTACACATTGGTGAAAGTTACACTGGTACGTTATGGTGCAGGGCGGTGACAGTTCACCCCTGCCACAAATCCTTT
This sequence comes from Ceriagrion tenellum, assembly GCA_963169105.1. Lineage (NCBI taxonomy): Eukaryota > Metazoa > Arthropoda > Insecta > Odonata > Coenagrionidae > Ceriagrion > Ceriagrion tenellum. The sequence continues at coordinate 138,492,976 of OY720639.1, read as the reverse complement.
AGGTGGCTTACTGGGTAAAATGTAGATGTCGGTGTTATAGGCGGAATTAATAACTTAAAGACGTACGCGGAGATGGAGGAAATGTTAAGAGGTAGATGGGGCCCAGCGGGTGGATACGCATGGGGGGGTCATCTTTGACTTTAGATAAAACCTGTATTTAAACGGTATATTACTTTCATGATGATATTAACTGAAGGTATCTGTATTTACACCATGTTTTTTTGGTATCTATCGAACCGATAAGTGTAAAATGTCATTTTTTCCGCGTATCATTCGGGACCATAACAGCTGTGATCGTCGTCATGAATATTGCGAATAGTGACATTAGCTAGATTGTAGATCTTTCTCTTTATATTTTCTACGTTCTTATTTATGCATGATGTAAATATTGATGTTCTTATTATTGCATGATATTTTGAATCTGTAGTAATAGTCTTTGTTACCCTTGCATGTTGGAACAATTGACGATAGGATGATTCTGTGTTAGTAGATTTTTAATTGGCGCGTTGCATGTGTGGTACGCTGGTTCCAATGTAGTTCCGCTGTTCTGCCGTGTAATTCATGCATGCCTGGTAAAGAAGCACCCCCTGCCACACACCCTTTGAGTGGTTTGCAGGGTATGACGAAGAGGTAGACGTAGATATAAAGGAGTATGACGGGCATTAGCACATTTCGATCGTCATCTATTTGTAATTATGCTCAATTCCTAAAATGTTTTAATGGGGTAGTACACTACACCACGCCCGAAAATCGCTTTCGCTAATGTCAAAGTGCTTTTGTTTTGCAACTCTTCGTCGCTGCTTCAAGCTCATCTGGTTAAGGCAGTTTGAGCGAAAAATCATTTTACTTAGAAATCAACGAATTCGGTCTCATTAAAGAAAAAATATCTCACCCTTCTAATAACATCAAAACTTCAACCCCTTACCACATTACTTTCCGAGATATTTGCCAAAAATATCAGCCCTTTTACATGGGAAATGGTACGTGTATGCACTCCAGAGAGACATTATTTACAAAATGATGTATTTATAACACTTATATGTCGTAAAAAAAGTAACAGCGTGAAGTTTGTATGTTTTCTCAACAATATTTGAAAATTAATCATATTTTCACCGCAGTAGGTTCTTGGGTATCAAAAAAATCTTCCGTTTTGAAGGAGTTGCAAAAGCACCGCGCGAAAAAAATGAGTCAAGTTAAAGACTTCTTTAGATATTTTCATTTACTTGCTTACAATTTCTGTCATATAAAACTATATTATTGCACCATTAATAATGCAATATTTAATCGATGTGTCCTGCAGCTGGTAAAATTAAAACGTATAATTCGAATATGGGGTCTATTATGACTAGGGAACTGTCTCACTCGGACTACCTTGAGCTCATCTGTTTAAGGTCGGAGGCCTCTGGAACGAGGATTCAAATTTATCATAAATATTGTAACTCTTCGCTCGTTACTTTCCGTGTAATTATAACAGACCATTGAGAGGGACCGAAAACGCCAAGGAACATGAAGCATCGAGAAGCATACTTCCACATTTTCCCTTTCGATCAATGATTGGATAATATCCTTTAGTTTGGGTTCAATTTGAATCTCAATGTACTTTAATGAACTACATATATCATCATCATCATTGTGATTCTGTCCTTGGACAGGTTTCAATGGTACTGCCTCCACAGCATTCTGTCTGTCCTGGGCCTCTCTCTCTTCATCTCTTCATAGCTCCTTCCTTTTTCGATGTCTGTCAGCATTCCGTGCCTCCTCCTTCCTCTTCCTCTCTTCCCTTCTATTTTCCCTTCTGTAATTAATTTCTGAACACTATTCCTCCTTAAAATATGCCCAATTCAATGAGTTTACCTCTTTTTAATTTCTCTCAAAAAATTTCTACAGATATAACGGAAAATAATTTGGAGGTATTTTGGATCTGATGAAAGAGAAGAGTTTTTATTTCGTGAATCGCTCAAGACCACCGCACGAAACTTTTTCGCTTTGCTGTTCTTCCTTTGTCAAATAAAAATTTTAAATGTGTGGTATTCTTTTACCGGAGGATGCTTGTAGCGTTTCCTATTCTCTGGATCAATCAGGAGCATACATCATACGCGTTATTCCCGCTACGAAAATGGGAACTTTCCATTCGCTGTAGTATGCTAATCCATTCGCACAACACTGCAGCGTACTCGCATTCCATTCGTCAAACAGACGATGCGCACTTAAAAAAACATCGGCAGCAAAGCTGATGTTCATTTAAAAACAAAACGTTAATAATGGTATCCGTGATAGCGTTCCAGTTAGTTGATTTTCAGCAAAAGTGTCAACCATGCGTGGTTTATGCTCTTACTTACTCTGTGATAAAAGCTCGCGTTTTCAAATATATATTCAGAAAGACGTCAACAGCATTACTCGAAACATTAGGCCGTGATTACCGTTCGCCCATCAAAACTGCAACTTACCGGCGGGTTAAAAAACATTTCACCAGCGCATTGTTCATAGTTCCATTCAACGTCGTTTAAGAGCGCTTAAGTATTCTGACTCGCACTATACACAGCATCGAACGACAAAGCGCGTGGCTGCCCCCAGTGACTAGAACAATGCAGTGAGAGCATGTCGTCGAATTGTTTCGCTTATTCCCTTTGTTCTCCTCAGATAATACATGGCATTCCATTAATGCCCACGAGGTGTTAAATGAGTTCACTCCATTAGGCGTGGCTTGGTGGCAATGGGGAATTCTGGTAAAAAGTAAATAAATAGACCGGCTTCGTACAAATCCACAGGTTTACAAGCATGTTAACTTAAAGAGTTAGATCGATTGCTTTGAGAGTCAGCATTGACCATAAAGGCTATTTAAGCAAGGCGTAACCGTTTTCATCTACATCTGCATCTACATCTACGTCATACCCTGCAAGCCACCCAAAGGGTGTATGGCAGGGGGTGCTTCCACACCAGGCAAGCATGAATTATACGGCAGAACACCGAAACTACATTGAAACCAGCGTACCACACATGAAACGCGCCCATTAAAATCTACTAACCAAGAAACATTCTATCGTCAGTCGTTCCAACATGCAAAGGATACAAAGACTACTACTACTACAGATTCAAAATATCATGCATAAATAAGAACATCAATATTTACATCATGCATAAATAAGAACGAAGAGAATATAAAAAGAATGATCTACAGACTAGCTATTCTACATCTACGCCTACATCTACGTAATACCCTGCGAGTCACCACGAGGGTGCGTGGCAGGGGGTGAAGATCACCAAACATGCACTATTGACATGCAATTAGGATATTTAATGGAGACGTGCTAGATAATAGGGTCACATGCAGCTAGATGGTTAGTATCTACATAATAAGAAAGAGGTTATGTGTTGTTATTACATGCATCATGCACTACAGACTACTACTATCGCAGGATATATCTACCGCAACTATATTTCACCTACATATCCCGTTGCTTCGCTGCCTATTGTTCTCTCTTATAGTACGTGGGAAAAATGACATTTTAAATCTATCGGTACGACAATCTATCTCTCTAATCTTGTTAATCTGATCAAACCTAGATTTTTACGCAGGGGTTCTCAATATATATGTAACGTCATCTATGAACAAATCGGTTTCGAATTTACATAAAAAGGTTCAACGTAAATTTTAACCTGCGTTCTGCGGATCTTCTTTGCAAACGCTATTGTCACTAATCGCACTATTCATGACAACGATCACAGCTGTTATGGTCCCGAATGGTACGCGGAAAAAATGACATTTTATACCTATCGGTTCATCAAACTATCTCTCTAATTTTATTGGCGCGATCTAATCTGCCGAAGTACGTTTTCTTCACTGTATGGTTGGTAGTCTTGCGTTCGGTGCGTACAAACACGAGTTGAGTTGGGGAGGGAGGGAGGGAGAGAAAGAGATAAGGAGAGGAGCGCATACACTCGCAATACGCACGTGTGGACGGGGAGACGTGTCACGTGACACGCGCCCATAGCGACGCTTTTCTGGCGTCCCGCCTTCGACGTATATATTCATGCGACGAAACGACGTAATCCTCTCACTAGTAGGACTAGTTTCAGATATAGATCGCATACAGCGGAGGGCAGCTAGATTTGTTAAAAATTGTTATGACAAACATAGTAGTGTTACAAATTTGTTGAGGGAATTAGGGTGGGAACCTCTATCCGATCGAAGGGACAAATATAGGTTAAATCTTTTGCGAAAGTTTGATGTAGACTATTTTTTGCACGACGTTGAAGATATTATGCCAGAGCCAAACTATTATGTTAGGAACGATCATAGGAATAAGATTAAGGAAATAGACTGCAGAACCGATCGAAGATGTTATTGTTTCCACGTACGATAAGGGACCATAATAGTTGTGATAGATCAGTGCTAGGATACGGAGTTAGGATAAATAGGTTTTTTCAGTAGTGCTAAATATCTTAACATGAATTGTAGATACTAACCTCGCATGCAATCTCCGGCATGATACATTCCTGTATGTCTTAGTACCTTATAGTGCTATTTATTTGTCGCATGAATAATACTAACCAGTAGTAAGTGTGCTGCATGGTAGCATGTTCCTCTATGTATCACTCTTCTGGTTTGTGGTCTGACTGCGTTAACGCACGAGTGTTTTGCTCGAGGCTATGGAGTCCAGGCTCTCCTTTCCCCGTGTCCGCGAGTTCTCAAGCTCCCTGATCGTCGTCGCAAGGGACATGCAATCCCCTAACTTCAGTTGACTACTCGGATTATTTTTTAAATTTAAGAGCCAAATGAATTCAGTCTCCCATTGGTTCGGAGAATGGGTGCCAAAAAAGCCTCAAACAATCGGCTACTCGGCGCTAACTTGGGATTCACGACCTTCTTCAGTCTTTGTCAAATTTCCTTTACATCCCCCTGTTGGTTTCACAACGAACTTTAAACAGTAGAAACATTCACGAGGCTTCGACTGCCACGCTCACGGGAGGGATGTAATTCCAGACCACGTTGCGAAATTACAGTCATGATTCCAACCAATTCCGCCGAATGAATACGGTTCTTTATCGGTAACTTCCCCATGAATTTATCTCCTTTTCTTTTCAACGCTCCTTCTCCAAAATTTTAACTCAATAAACCTCTGACGAGTTTTTACATCGATTATTACCTATATTATCACAGTTTACAGATGACTTCAGAAGACCATTCAATACCACTTGGATTCAAGAAAGGGTGAAATTGTTGGTGATGCACTGTTTTTCATTTCACTCGGCGAAAAAACCTTGAGTCTTCTCTGCCACAGCGCGTGGTGAGGTCTGTATCCAAGACACGTGGTATTTTCATGCGATGGACCAATTGGGACTGGTTAAGTGAGGAGATCGACCGTAAAGACATCTCGTTCAATCTCGTTCAGTACAATTATTCCATTGAAACGCAGGTCCGAATTCAAGCCGTCAGTTAGAGAACATTCACTCATATGAACTCCGCTCAGGACTAACCCAACGATTGGAATTTGGATTGGGGAGTGAGCGAATTTGATAATGTAAATTACCATACTTAAATCTTCTTGAGGGTTAATTTATCTGTTTAAATAAGTTCTTTTTAAGTACTTTGTCGGATCAAAGGCTTAAAACACGTTACCCTAACCGCGAAAATACTTATGAGGGAATTAAATTTCTCAGCACTGTGCTTAAATATTCGATGAATTGAATTACCTCTATGAGATAATCAACCAGGCCATTATTCGAGATATAAATTACACATATCCGCGCAACGTCATTTGATCCGTCCAAGGTAAAAAGCGCAGTGGAAATATACTGAGTCTACTTAGAAAAGAAAATGAAAAATGTTTGCACGGTCGTATGATTGAAACAAAGGCCGCAGTCAGGGATTGCTCGCATGAAGATACAATGTGAACCTTCTTTTTTCCCTCCCCCTGCTGACAATTCCTTCGTGCGAATCCTTCGGTCACGTGACCCCCTTTCGCCATACAGCATTTGACGTGTATACCGACTGGTTGTGTTTCTATCAACCGAGCTGTTATCTTGGATAGAGTATATCCGCAGAGGATGGCTAAAGCGACTGGAACGGGCATTACAGAACGTTCTTGAATTGCGAACTTAGATAAAAGTTCCAGAGCGCTTCGAATCCGCTTCTCACGCTGTCGGAGCAAACGCATCACAATGGAGACGCTTCTCGTGATTAGGAGATCGTCCTTCCACAATAATTCCCTCTCTCTCCGTCACGGGCGCTCACGAGTCAATCACGCCCCAAAAGCACGCCTCGCCCGTACATTTCGAAGCGAGAGGATCTATGGTGCACGCCGGGTAATCAGCGGTTATTACACAAAATGGCCTTGCGCCGCACCGGACGACATGGCGGCGCGATGTTGAAAAGGCGTAACCTTGGCCATGGTCGACGATCGGCGCGCGCGCGAAGCCAGACAACGCGGGAACTCGTGCCGCGCGCCAAATGGGCCCCAAGTGGCTGGAAATGACTTCTCTCCACTCGAATCGACTCAACCCGTACGATAACTGAGAAATTAGTTTAAATCATGGCTTTGCGGAAGCGCGCTCTTCGTACACTCGTACACTGACAAGAGACGGGACCATGTGAGGATCAACTGGGATGTAATTCTTTGCCACGCGTCTATTCTTGCGAATCAAGAAAAATTAGCACTCTTCGTCAGCTTATGACGGTAAATAAAATAACTTCAAAAATAAATAATAATTTTAGTTGGAAGATTAATTCTATTCAAACACTAAAACCAACCATTTCCAATATATCAGCATAGGTTTTAAATGGGAAAGCCTAACATTAAAGCCGTCATGCTCATAAATACCTTAAAAGAGCAGCACCGCAAAAAAAATAAATTATTATTATTATTCAGAGCAAACACAATTTAATATGCAAGTATCATTTTTTAAAAGCTTCCCTTGACTATGACTTGCACTGGAAGAGTGATATCGTAAACATCTTAGGGCCGAGAAAAGTTTTAATGATGAAAATTCATAATTCAAGGTGGGAAAATAACGGAGGAAAAATGTAGAGAAATAAGCAAGTGAAGCAAGGATAGGAAAAATATTACGGGGAAGGATCCAATGAGTAAATGTCCTTCAAAGTAGAGACGTAAGCTGACGGAAACGCAAGCCAAGGCCCGAGGTTAATCTCTTCAAATTACTTAAAAGTCAATAATATGATAAAACTGTAATTACATACATAAATACCAATCACGCCGTTCCCTTCCGGGGTAGGCAGAGTCACTAAGTTTCACTCATACATACATATTTGTACACCTAACTCTACTTCAATAATTTCCTCCATACTGACCTATCCTGACCTATTGCATCAAAGAAAATAAAATATCTAACGTAGATTCAATTAAATACTTAGGCGTCACCATCACTGAAGACATGTCATGGGGGAAACACATCAGGGAAATAACTAGTGTAGCAAACCGTAGATTAGGATTCGTAAAAAGGGTTCTAGGCAAATGCGATGAGGGAGTGCGGGAGGGAAGCTATTTTACACTTGTCAGGCCTCATTTAGAATATGCCGCTAGTATATGGGATCCGTACGAGGAAGGTATGATATTAGAGCGTGTGCAATTGAGATCCGCTAGATTTGTTAAAGGCCGTTATGATAATTGTATATGTGTTACTAGTTTAATAGAAGCACTAGGATGGGAATTACTATCAGAACGCAGGTTAAAATTTAGGTTAAAACTTTTAAGTAAATTCGAAACCGATTTGTTCACAGATGACGTTAGATACATATTGAGAACCCCTGCGTATTATGCTAGGTTTGATCATATTAACAATATTAGAGAGATAGATTGTCGTACCGGAAGATTTAAAATGTCATTTTTCCCGCGTACTATAAGAGAGAACAATAGGGAGCGTAGAAAGGGATAGGTAGGTGAAATAGAGTAAGAGTAGTCTGTAGTGCATGATGCATGTAATAACAACCAATAATCCCTTTCTTATTATGTAGATACTAACCATCTAGCTGCATGTGATCCTATTATCTAGCATGTCTCCATTAAATATCCTAGTTGCATGTCAATAGTGCATGTTTGGTGATCTTCACCCCCTGCCACACACCCTCGTGGTGGCTCGCAGGGTATTACGTAGATGTAGATCCTAGCAAACCTCTTTTGCTTCATTTACTCTCTTACACTGCTACATACACGCCCTCCTGTTTTTAAGACTCCTAATATTCCTCCTCCTAAGAATTTCCTCAGCCACATTCAACCACAACCAACTCGACCTACCTCTCCCTCTCGCACCATTCATTTCACTCTTATATTTCTGTTCCGCTTTTCGAATCTCCAACATTCTCTCAACATGGCCAAACCAACGAAGCACACTCCTTTCATATACGTCCATTACTGGAGCATCTAACCCGCACTCATTCCTGACCCTATCTATCCTACTCTTGTCGCAAACACTCTTAAGATAACTCATACCCACATCTAAAACTGTAATTTCTAATCAATAAAGGAGCATCTGCAGCTGGTCAGCATTTATATTTGCAACTTGACGACAAAGAACTGCACAAAACTCATCACATGCGACGGATAGAGTCCATCCCGTAAAAAATGAAACAAAATCGAAGGGCGTAATTAGTCAAGTGATAAACGACCCATGTCTCTCTCTCATTCTGAAACGGTTGTAGGAATCAGGTTAATTGCAGGCACACTGGATACGTTGGAAAGTTTAACGCTCTACTTGAAGTCCACGAGAGAAACAAATTATAAAAATGGAAAGTGTAAAGCTATAAATTCCGTCGTCATTCTGATTAATTCAGTTCCACTTCATTAAGTCGGTAATCGCTAATGAACCATTTAAGAAATAAATATACCGAACGACGTGAGATATTAAGCAAGGAGAAATGACTGAAAATATCGATGCCTTCAATATTTACGCAATTTGCGATTTTGAAGACTCACCTTCATTCTGCCATCATATAATAATAACCTAAATTCAAAGTTATTTTTGCCTCGTTGATTAAAGAGGAGAGTGTATAATAACTTAAGATAAGTAAACTTACATACCCGACGATAAATTTTGAGAGATAATGGCGATTCATTTTAGTTGGTACAAATTATTAGGTATTCTCCCAGATATGGGTTTGAGCGGTAATCTACATCGTATAAGAATTCATTCGGAAACTTGAATTTTTACGAAAAAATGCATAAAAACACTTGATTTGAGATAACCGCCCGCATAAATACATTTGGCACATTATTTGATAACCACGTAACATTAGAAAAACATCGACTGGAGATTTTACAATCGTAGCAAAAAAACAATAATAACAATACTAAGAAATTAGCATCACCAGCTTCACCGCTCAACCCTAGCTATTGGATATCTGGAGAGCATTCTGCGTGGTTCGAATTACAATAGACTCCATCGATGGCACACACACACGCACACAAGATGACGGGTTGCAAAATCCACATTCTCCATGAGGCATCGACGACGCCATCCATTACGAACGGGAGCGCATTAAAAATAAATTGGCTTCTCAACAGACGACGGAGGCCGTCGGAACTTACATAAGAGTGAGGCAGGGTTCGGCGTCCGGACCGCTTCCCTTTTCCATTGTGAGACGCGTCGAGCGGGAGCCACCCAATGCACGCAGCACGGTCCATCACACGTCAACACACGGTCGCAATATGAAGCTGCGACCTCTGGAAGAAACCCGATTCTGCAAGATTCGGATGTCGGTCGTTGAGAAGGAAGCCGTCCGCAAGCCGGTCGGACCAGTCTCTTTGAGGATTCACCATTCAACCAAGCGGTTTGGGTTCGAATCCCGCCCGGAAGACACACTGAAACGACTCTGAACGTGCTAGAATGCAAACGGAGACTGGTCATGGTGCCCAGACACATCTTTCACGCAACCCCACGAAGTGTGAAAAGTTAAAATGTTACCACCTTCAACGAGCTAACCATTGAAGAGATGAATAGTCCGAGGCAGATGGTGCACAGGCTTGTGAGTCTTTCACTTGATAATTTATCCATACAAGTTCCCACGCAAAATTCTGAACGACAGAAGCCACACCCTCGATTCCAGGCGCTTATAGAAACATACGCATCATTTAAAGCGAAGATCAAATAATCGCTCAAAATTTATTCTCTCCTCGCAGGCAACTGATAGAAGTGGAGTTGGTGATAATCTTGACATTTGTAAACTGATAAACGGAAAGGGCAGAGTTAAACGATCAAGAAAATTCCCAAGCAATTAAAATCAAGTGCCTAGAAGTAAATTTGTAGTGAAGTAATGAAAGTTACTATAACACCAGAACGAGAAATTTCGAAAGAAATTTCATTCAACAAGAAAATACTGCATTCTTCTCAGGGTAGAAAGTTGATTATTTACAGGAATGGTGACAAATTAAAAACTCGAGCCCCTGTTTAATGCGAAAGAAAATGCCGAATTCCCATTGGTTGGTATGTTTTTAAACAAATTTTGGCAACTTATCTAATTTCATTCCTATGGTTGACTAGTTTCTAACGCATGGGTGCATCGAAGCCGGATTTGAAAGTTCACTCGGAAATTTTTCACTTTTAAATATTCACTCAAGCCACAAACAATTAACAATTTTCAAGTCTGGCCACCAAAAGGTTTCGGGTTCGTATCCCATTTTTGGACATCGAAATCATCTCATCTTACTATACCTGAAGACAATCGGGGCGATACTCCCTCAGCGGGTTTGACGCTAAAAACTCTGTATATACCATGAAATATTCATCAGAGGCCGGAAAATAAGATTTCATAGTCTCAACAATTTAATTAATCGCAAGCGAAAGCAAAAAAAAATAAACCGCTACGGAAATTCCATAAGATTTCAAATGAAAACTGTTCTCGGGGAATCGCGTCGTGAGTTACATTAGCAAGAATTAAGTTTGAGCTGTTCTTTTTTTGTAATCAACGACCACTAACCATTAACTTCGGACGAAGCACACAACGCATATCAATCTGCCATGACATAAATGAAGATCGCGTCGCGCTGCGCGCGTACTCAGGCCGTATGAAGGGCTAAAACCAAAATTGAATAAAAACAACCGCAGGATATATCTACCGCAAGCGCGCACTATTCCCTTAGGGATCCGAGCGAATGGATGGCTGGAGAAAAACAAGCGAGCAGCGGAATTCTGAGGCGTTTCCAGGATAAGGGATCGGATCGCGCTGCGGAGTCGACGTTTCAGAAACGAAAAGAAAATTATATGGGGTGGCGAAAACACACACTTCTCCACTCGGAAGTAGTTCCCGGGGAATCGAACGAGCGGCATTGAAAGAAATGCAAAACAGCACTGACGAGAATGCTATTGGAGGATTCGCCACAGTTTCAACCATGGACATACAACATTATGGATTCAAATGTTTCGCCCCGCTACACAGGCTACGCTGTCTCATTACCGCAAATTAATTTGCCCTTGTGTCGCATGCAAACCAAGTCGCTGGCAGCGCCAACATCATCAACGTATTTTTGACTAAGTTTGCTTAAACAACTCTTTAATGACAGCTGTTACTATTAGATTTAACCAGGGCTAAATATGGTAATTCCTTCAAAGTTGAAAAGATACTGACGACGCGAAGTCTGAAAATATATAAGTATAGCTGATTATTATTGAGACCTTTTTGACGGAGGCTGACAACGAATTTTATAATCGAATGTGTCGTTTTCGCAGTTGAAATAGCAAACCTTAAGAAGCTCTGGGTAACAGTCCCTGGGTTTGAAGAATGGCATACCTCAAGAACAGCAAGTCCTTAGTTAAGGTAGTCCGAGCGAGATAGTTCCCTAATCATAATAGAGACCATATTCGAATCATACGTTTTAATTTCACCAGCTGTAGGACACATCAATAAAGTATTGCATTATTAATGGTGCAACAATATAGTATTATAAGACAGAAATTGTACGTAATTAAATGAATATATCTAAATAAGTCTTTTAACTTGACTCATTTTTTTCGCGCGGTGCGTTTCAAACTCCTTCTAAGCGGAAGGTTTTTTTGGGATACCCAAGAACCTGTTGCGGTGACAATATGATTGATTTTCAAATACAGAAACACGCAGAAAAATATACAGAATACACGCTTTTAGTTTTTTTACGACATCTAAGTGTTATAAATACCTAATTTTGTAAATAATGTCTCTCTGGAGTCCATACACGTACCGTTTCCCATGTAAAAGGGATGGTATTTTTTGGCAAATATCTCCTAAAGTAATGAAGTAAGGGGTAGAATTTTTGGTGTCACTGGATAGGTGAGATGTTTTTTTTAATGAGACCAAATTCATTGATTTCTACGTAAAATGATATTTCGCTCAAACTACCTACCTTAAATGCTCGCATTCAATCATCTCAACTGGTTAGAGCGAGTATCGCGTTCCCAAAAAGTGTTCAAAAAACAACCTCGGCGTAAGGGGTGGCCCTTTTTAATCTGGTTGGCGCGGTAATCGTGAGTCATGGAGGGCACATATCACTAAATTTTCCAGCCACTCGAAAAAATGAAAAAAGTGTCTCAAGGTTAGGAGAGAAATAATAGCATTCTATTGACACGAAATCAAATGGGTAACATTCAATTTTTTTCACTTTCATCCATAGATATTACAAATGAGCACGCGTGTGTAAATTGCCACGCAAATCTGAAATACGCGAACGCAAATGGCTCCGAGCACCTTAAAGCGAAGAGACGAAACAAAGGGAAGGCTATTTCCTGCTCGAGAAAAAGAGTTTAAGCGGAGGAAGGGAAGTGGGCCCAACTAAGAGCCTTGGGGCACTTAGGAGTTCGTCGGGTGCGAGACAATAAAGGGGAAGGAATCGATCAGATATATCGCAAGAGGGGATGGTGGAACGGTGGAAGAGGAGGGTGGGGGGAGGAGGAGGACTCATTAACGACCGACCAATCACGGAAGAGATGAGAGACAAGAGACAGAGCGGAAAAGGGTGAGGGACAGACGTTGGAATGGGCGGTCGCGATTCAACAGGTGACGGAGGGGGATGTGGGGGAGGAGGGGAGTGGTTTTTGAAGGATATACACAAACACACCAACATACCTCCATCACCAACACACACACCCGCATTAGAATGCATAAACACACTCTCTGGGCTCTGACTTCCGAAAGGATTAGAAAAGGAGACCGCTCCGCGATAGCACGGAATTCTCATACGTCTTCATTAGCTTCGAATGGCGATCCTACGAGTTACGCCTCCCTCAAAAATATGGAATCCTCGCACTTCCTATTAGTTTCGACTTGTGAAGTACCTCCTTCGAACTACATTTATCACGAGCATTTTGACTTGACGCAACCGTGATATTTTTCGAGCATAATAACTTAAACGTCGCGACGTTTTGAAAATATTGCCATAGCTGTATCCATCACTGGCTTGAACGCTGAACTTCGCAAACGCTTCCACATAATTCTGCAAGTAATTTCCCGTGGCCACCCAATAGATCTGGATATATTTGATGAGTACACATTAAAAACTGCTCGGCTCTTTGCGGAATTGTACCCGTGGTATCAAATGCCTAAGGTAGTGCATAAAATATTATTACATGGCAAAGAAATAATTTCCCACTCCCTGCTTCCTATCGGAGGAACGTCCGAGGAGGCACAGGAGTCTTGAAATAAATATTTTAAGCGATTTCGGGACAATTTCTCCAGGAAATTCTCGAGGACACAGAACATGGAGGACGTTTTTCTACGCCTGCTAGTCATGTCGGACCCTGTTATAACTATTTAAAGGCAGCTACCTAGAAAAAAGTTGATGTGCATGGATAGTGAAGCCATCGACTTGCTGGAGACCCCAGCGATCGTATACACTGAATCTGATAGCAGTGAATCATTTGATGGATTAGAGGATGATTCACCTATTGGGTAACTGGTATGGTGCGTGTATATAAAATGCACGTAATGTGTTTCATTCTGTAGCGTTATATTTTCGTTCGAACTTTTGTTGAATTCGTTCAATGTTATGCTTGTACTTCCACACATTTTCATGCGCAAAACAAACTATTCTCAAGAATATTCGTAAAATATAATTGTACCACTTCTTTTCTGATGTGCTAATAGAACAATTTAACTTCTGCGTTAAGATAAGCAAGAATTCTTATTCATAAATGCAGCTTCAAATTTGTTTTCAACAACGTCAGCGACGAATTTGGATTAAAAAATACATAGATTAATATAAAACAACCTTTAGAAAAATTGTAAGAACGATATTTTTGCAAATATAACTTTAGCATTGTTTTTAGCGACCTTAAGTATGTATGAATGCAAATTTTCATTGAAATCGTACCATTCCTTCATTTTTTTGGCCGCCTTATGACGGATTCTGCCCCGCTCCTGTGCATCGTCCATCACAAACAACTAGAGAAATTAGAAATTTCCGTCAGCTTAGAACTACGATTAAAATAACTAAATAATTTCAAATTTCATTAATAAAAGTATATTGTAAATATTTATTCCATTTAATATGTACTCAAAGCTTAGCAATCACAAAAGAAACCATAAATAAGGCAAATTATAAATGAGGAATGCTAAACGTATGAGCAATCAAACACTGAATATCCTTGTAGATCAACACCAAAAATAAATAATTCATTATAATAATTCAGAGAAAATACAATTAAGAGTGTAAGTACAGTTACTATTTTCAAAATCTTCCCATTTCACTATTTCCTTGGATATACGTGAATGGGACGTTGTTCTTGCGCAACGTTAAAAGCAGGATTAGTTTAGGCAGACACCGGCAGAATCACATTGTAGGATGTAATACAGGAGATGAGTACGCTAAAGCAAATAAAACAGTGTTCCAAGCAAATACTTATTATTAGTACTGAGGCTATACTCACGAAGGATTTTGATGGATATAAATAGATCGAGGAAATGATTATTGGAAGCAGGTTAAGAGGCCTTAGAAAAGAATTAGTTTCGATGATTTATTGGCATGATCTATACATTAAGAAGGGCATAAAAAATCAAAGAAAGGAGAGATAAGAAACTCTGAGCCTTACAATACACCTAAAAGGAGTTTATGAATGACATCAACAGCGTGAAAACGAAAATACATTGAACGTATTCAGATAAATTAAACTTAGCGATATTTTTAGTATGGTCAACTATTTGGATATATGAAAAACAATAAAACCACGTTTATTCCAAAAAGAGAATAGGAATCTTGATTTATAGTCCAAAATATTGTACTCAATGAAGTTGCACCAAGTCTTCCATGCATTCCGGTTGGAAACACGATTGAGCCTCAAGTACAGAAATCCAAACACACGTAGTTGAGGTTCACGTAAACCTCGTCTCAACGCAATCCGATACCTTTCAGATCATACGTAATAGCCTCTACGTAGTTTGTCCCAACGTATCGGTCTCTCCGCATTGAATTTGTAATATGTACCGCAAATAAATGGTATTACCCTAATTTCCAGATGAGAAAACATGAGGGACTTACTGCCTTAGCGCAAGATTCAACGCTGAACTATCAGTCTCCAATTTCTTCTCACAAAATCAATCGATATGATTGGTACAAGATAATTTACCTGATAATTTATAAACAATCACTTTATTTTCCATGCTTTCATATGTCACTGCATTTTTGTCGGTCACAACCGAGTCAGTCATTAAGCGGGGTTCCAACAGCATTCGAATCATTATTCCACCGACGCAGACGTTTGTTAGAAGTCATTCTCTCGAGGTGGTGAGGCATTCACAAGAACTGTTGCAGTAAAAAGAAGGCATAAAGTAAAGGAAATGATGACACCAAATGCTGAAGAAGGATAAGCAAAAGGCGAAAATTAGAAATTAAAAAGTTTCATGAGGGTCTACGGAAAAATGTATATAATCGTCAACCTTCCAAGGCGGAAATGAATAATTGGTGAAATTCTGAGAAGTAAACAGCCTTTAAGAAACCAAAATGGAAGGAGTAACGAATGAGGATAATTCTCTACGAAGAATAATAAGCGGTTTATAACTTCCGGTTAAGGCTAACTATGAGAAAAAAGAGTCTTTTATATTTGAGGTATTTATAAAACATTTCACGATCTACTTTTTCAAGCGAGCAATTTCGATAGGTGATCTTACGCTTATGAGATATAGAACCAAGAGAAATAGCTTAACTAAAGAAACTTTTCCAGACATATTAAAACCGCGTCTAAATATGGTATAAATTGAACCATTTAATCGTAATGCTTAATTGGGATACCTTAAATAGAAACTGTAATGGGAAAACAGGCAAGCTGAAGATAAAATGCCGTAAACTGCTGCAGCATAATAATGATTTTTTAAAATGAAGAATGAATACAAAGTACGAAAGTTGTTTTTGCAGCTTTCGCCACTCCTTGCAACCGGAAGTCAGCAATTTAAGGTAGTTTGAGCGAAAAATCATTTTACTTAGAAATTAATGAATTTGGTCTCATTTTAAAGAATAATATCTCACCTACCAAATAACATAAAAAATTCTACCCCTTGCCACATTACTTTCGGAGAAATTTGCCAAAATAAACCAGCCCTTTGACATGGGATATGGTATACGTGTATGCACTCCAGAGAGACATTAAATGTTTACAAAATGAGGTATTTCTAACACTTAGATGTCTGAAAAAACTAACAGTGATAGTTTGTACGTTTTCTCAACTATATTTGCAAATTAATCATATTGTCACTACAGTAGGTTCTTGGGTAACACAAAAAACCTTCCGTTTTTAGAGGAGTTTCAAACGCACCGCGCGAAAAAAATTAGTCAAGTTAAAGACTTATTTAGATATTTTCATTTAATTACTTAGAATTTCTGTCATATAAAAACTATTTAATTTCACCATTAATAATGCTATATTTAATTGATGTGACCTACAGCTAGTGAAATTAAAACGTGTAATTCGAATATGGTCTCTATTATGACTAGGGAACTATCTCGCTCGGACTACCTTAAAAGCGATCAATACATTATCGTCAAACGTTGAAATACAATACAAATACCCCAAAAGACCAGCAGATGATTTGAAGCTCGACCTGCGATGTCTATTGATTTACTGGCAATGACTCCACTCAGGGACTCGCCGCATGGTTTTAAAGCTTTCAGCACTGTCTTCCTTAAAGAGAATTTCCCATTCAGGACCCACACCGGCCTCTCATGACTCCCGGCTCACACTTCACCAGAGAATCGGAAGGACTAAGGTGACGAAAATGGAATGGGACAAAGCCTTAAAAAGAAGAGAGAATGGACAAGCACAAGACAAAGACAATCAGAGGGGAATAAATGAGTGTTCTGGACGCCGCTAGGGGGAAATAAAAGCGGAGCTGATGGATGGGGGAAAGAAGCGAGGTCAGTGCTGGGCGAGCGAGGCGCCCCGCTGTGGGGAAAATTGGAAGCACGCATCAACAAGGCCGGCGACTCCTCTCGATTCTTGTTGACTTTTTTAACCGGTTACTAACGCGCGGCCTTGAGAAACAACCGAGAGAGAGAGAGAGAGAGAGAGAGAGAGAGAGAGAGAAATATGAGAGGATGGTAGGAGTGAGTCCTTAATAGTTTTTCAGGCAGAAAGACTGCGCTGCTGCATCGACTCCTTTAGGTCCGTCCATTCGCAATATCGCAGCGCGATTATCTTCTTGTATAAAAAAACAGAATAAGACAATAAATTACCGAGACAGCACGCGTTGCGTTCCATTCATTGACAAATTTTCGGCCAGTCATCCAGAACGAAGCGTGCTCCTAAGAGGCATGCGAGGGCGCACGGACCTTTTTCACCCCCAAATCAGTTATCAAGTGCACCATTAGGTATGTAATCTTGACTGATGGCGAGATGGGCCGAATTGATCGCGATTGATTGCTATGAGAAGGTGAATCCAAATTGACGCAACAAAACGATGAGAACAATTCAAAACAACAATGCCAAGTTCCGAATTTTTTCCACTTATAATTCCAGAATTATTACGAATTTTGTGGCGGAATCTGTACAAATCCTAGGGAAAATAGAGACGATAATCTTGTATGTGACATACTGAATTCATTTCATTCAAAAATCACTGATACTAAAATGCTGGGAATGACAAATACATTGAGGGCTTAGGATCGTTTCTAAGCACCAGGCAAGACCGCTACGCACATCAAAAAACCCTGCGGGTTATTCGACATGGACTTGGAATTTTCGAGTCTCCGAGACTCGAAAAAGACAATTTTGACGCCACAGCCACAAAAATGCCTAATACGGCCATTCAAAAGTTAAGCTTTGTCGGGAGCTGTGACGTATTTATCCACGGATTTTCCGAGATTTAACTGTAACTGAAATACATTTATTACTTCCAACAAAAGAAAAAAATATATATACAACTTCTTTTAAAAATAAAAAATGGAAGCTTTGGTTAGCAATCTCAGTTCTAAAAACAAGGGGAAAGAACGTTCGTACCTCCTTTATTAAACATTAGTACCATAGAGTAAGTACATACAGAGTAGCAAAGAGATAGGGAGATTCGTATATGAGTTTTTAAATAATACTTTGGCCGATAGATGGAACAGGTGTATCGAAGTTACACGACATGGCATAACAAAGACCTTTGGCACACGGCCACTTCATTTAGTGTCGCATAACTCAAATGATGTTCTTATGATGATTTCGGTGTCTGGATGTTTACTAATCGAATGCATAGCAACGGAAACAAATCTTATTGAGTCGTTAAGACCAAATTAAACATGCATTTTATTGTGCCGAGTATCGTCTATAGTAAGACACGCGATTACCAAACACCGAGTTAACTGTTTATCGATGTATCTTAGCAACGACAAAACATTGATACTCGATTAAATGCACGCAGCAGCCGTGGTAAATCCAATCTTCTGCATATTGATGCAAAATCACGGAGTACCACTAGCGCCTCCAAGTGACCTTCTCCGTAAGCCAAAATTCTTCCTCCTCTAGGGTGGTGGCACCTGAGAAATTCTTCCCAAAGCTCTTAAAAATTTATGTCCAGTTTTCTAGCATTGCTTTGCCACTCTATATATACTTACTCTATGTTAGTACTCTAACAATTCTTTTTGAATGACTTCTACATGATTATATATATTTTTATTAGCACATCCCAAACAGATTATACCATAATCTAGCACTGATTGTAACATGGCAAAATATATTTATCTTAAAAAGGATTTAGGACATTTATTTCTCGTATAATTAAATTTTGACAGTGAAACTTTGTCGATTCCTTACTGAATAAGACCTCCAGGTTGGCTGTTCTGTTCTCTGCTCACTCCTCTAAGCAAGAAATAAAAAATACAAAAATTGCATCAACGTAATAACACCACAATCTACTTCTGCGATACCTTTATAACATCCAACAATTAACAATCATTAATCAAATTATGGCACATTCACAAGGCTCAAACACGCCAGAATGATTGGTAATATTTTTTCTTAGCAAACTCTCTTAGCAAACATATTTGACCAATATATTTCCTAAGAAACGGATACGTCTGCTATTTCTGCGTTCCCCATTTACTCCCCCAATCTACAGCTTTAGTGCCGACCCTAAATGACCGATCCTAAGTGTCGACATCTACCCATAAAAAGAAATCTTCGCACGAGGAGGCTAGAAGCAAACTAATACCACCTTAACCACGATATCTAGTAGCTAAAACAGATAGATGGAAATTATGCTAGCTGGCTCTACATCAGACGACACTGAGAAGCTATGCATGGTAGAATAGAATAGAATAATCATTAATTTTACTCTTGGACAGGTCCCTTAGAGCAAGAATGCAATAGAATGATATAATAATATAGCAGCGAGGTAATTAACCAAATAACATGTTATTTAGTTCAAATAAAAAAACAAAATGAGCTAATAACAAACAAAGTATAAAGAAAAAGACAAAAACAGCTACTCTCATTGAAAAAAACAATAACTGTACATGTTATACAGCCGAAATCAGAGATAGGTATAAGTACAATCAATATATAGATATATGATACAAGATAAAAAACATAAACAGACCATGAGGGAAAAAAACAATTTTGTCTAATAAAAAAATAAAAAAATTGGCAATGTGAATTAAATTCAGACCACGCTAAACTATTCCGGAAAACATTCATATAATAAAATTTCATACAATTTAGATAGAAAAATTTCCAACGAGCGAGATTTCCTCATATCAATTGGAATGGAATTCCAAAGTTGTGAGTCGGCGGCCACGACAAACGACTTATGAAATGTAGTGGTTCGGTGAGTCGGAAGTATAAGGTTACTTGGTTCAGTTCCAGTAACCATAGTATGATCGGAAGTTCTTTTAGAAAACGTATCAATTAGGTATGACGGTTCGTTAGTGTCAAAGATGGATAAAAGAAAGGTTCCAAGCAGGTATTTGCGACGGGATCTGGTATTCAACCAGCCAAGTTTCTTGTAATAGGTGCATGTATGGTAGCGAGTATCCGAAAACTAGACTTTTGCTGGATCGAGTATTGTGCGTGAAACAGGCTTAAAATTCACCCCGCCTATCCGCACATTGACCTTGGAGGAATCAACATTATTATAGAACCTTACGAAGTGCCTGGATCACGGAAGTCATCTCTTTCGCGATCAAAGAGCCTCGTTCTTCGATTACGGAGTCTTTTTATGTCCCTCAAACACGAACAGCCGCTTAGCAGAATATACTGCACCAATACGACTCCTCTCATCTACCCTCTCCCCACAGCACCCCGTTCGCACCGACCAAGCCCAAACACATTCGCCAGCATACTTGAGAGATCTTGCACTAGTCTTGTTCGAGTGATAGCGGAGTGAGAGAGATAACGGGGCCTTGGCGGAAGGCTTGCATCTCTCCACCGCCTCGACGGGGAGATAACGACGCAGAGGATGCAGAAGGCGTATATCACACAGGGCATATCTCGAGAGAAGAAATCACACGGCGCTCCAAGACACAAAAAATGATTGAGGGAGAAAAATGACCTTCCTCAAGGGTTTGACAAAATTGAACATTTCTTGTGATAGTTAAAGACATATTTAAGGCAGTGCGAGCGAGATAGTTCCCTAATCATAGTAGGGACCATATTCGATATGTATGTTTCAATTTCACCAAAGGTGAGACACACGAATTACATATTGCATTATTAATGGTGCAATAAAATAGTTTTACATGACAGAAATCGCAAGTAATCAAATGAAAAGATCTAAATAAGTCTTTAACTTGGCTCATTTGTTTTCACGCGCTACGTTTGAAACTCCATGAAAACGGAAGATTTATTGTGATACCCAAGAAATTAATTCGGTGACAATACGATTTATTTTAAAAAATAGTTGAAAAAACCCACAAACTACTTACTGTTAATTTTTTTGACGAGATCTAAGTGTAGGAAATGCCTCATTTTTTATATAATATCTCTCTGGAGTGCATACACGTACCATCTCCCATGTCAAAGGGCAGGTTTTTTGGCAAATATCTCCAAAAGTAATGAGGTAGGGGTTTGAATTTTTGGTGTCATTATAAGGATGACATTTTTCTTTAAAATGAGACCAAATTCATTGATTTCTAAGTAAAATGATATTTCGCTCAAACTACCTAAGTACGAGGAGTCGATAGTAGGCCACTGGTTAACTCGGAAACCACATAAATTTATTGTCTCAAGGATGAAGTTATTAATATCTAGAGGCCACGCGAGTCTCCAAGTAAAATTTTGAAAAAAGCACAGTTAAAGTGCTGTTATACTCTTAGAAGTACTCTCCACCGTTTTTTGGCGAATTCATTGTTTTGGCGATCAACGAATTACACCACAATATTCAAAATTAAAATCTAAAAAAATCTGGAAGAGGTTTCGCTCTATAAAGGGCTGATTAAACATTCTTTTCGTGATTAAAAACATTATCAAGAAGAATATCGAGTATGGATATTTTTACTTCATCGAGTTAATTGAACAGGAACTTTTCTGTGACGATTTCGTACAGTCGAAACACGATGAACAGAGCAGGTGAATTCACGCGGTGGTTTTAATCGTGATTTGGCTCAGGTCACACACAAAAAAAACAGGCTAATGATAAAACTCTGGAGAAGTACAAAAGACTTAGCTATACATGACGTGAAAAGACAATAAAGACCGAGGTTGATCTAATTTTGTGAGGCTTATCACAAATGTGTCTAGAAGTTAAGTTGTTAATTTTTTTACATTATTATCATTATTATCAATTAGCATCACATTACATTTTTAAATATTTATTTCTGAGACCTCTTCGCGGAGTAAAAACAATTTTATGTGCTATGGTGCGTACAAAGCTATTTGTACGCACGAACATAGCTATATACAAACAAGTGGGCAGCTATGTCAAGAAAAACCATACTTCTCCGAATACATTTTATCACAACTTTACCATTTCTTCGAGATCTTAGCGAAAAACTTTCAAGGAACCTGTTCATGACCAACTCAGTCATTTAAATTATCCGGATGTACATATTTGATCACAATACTCATTGCCTAAAGAATCACAGCACTTATAAGGATGGGGAAGAATACCAAACAGTTATCACTGTATATAGTAATACAAATTCCAATAAGTGGATAACTATTAGGCAGAAATATCTTGTTGCTTTTCCATAAACAATACTATATCCATACTCGATTGCACCAAGTATAGGTCTTGTACTTCGATTACCTGTGGATTTTTTTTCATTTTTTCTTGACAGTAGAGGTATCAAGAGTATTATGTGAGGAGATCCGATATTATCATTCATCCAAAATTCTGTCGAGTGAGATATGTATTTCGACATATTGGTTGACACTTGAATTGTTACGCCAAGTAATTGAAATAAATGAAAGTTAATTAGTTACATTAACTCTTCTTGCCAAGGAATTCAGGGCCTCATAAATGACAGATAATGATATCCTGTCTCTTATAAGATTAGTCCAGGGACTCGAAAGAGCATTCACCGACCTCATTCTAGCATTCCTCATTCAATTCGTCTACATCTTCTAATTCGCTTCAAACGAGGCCTTGGGAGTCACATAACCCAGCGCTAATGTCAACAGAGAAACAGTACAAATGACTCCCGAGGGGCGGCGCGACATCCGAGCCGCGACGGAGGAGACATCTGGAATGTCGACGACAAATGAAGAGGCGTATGCGCGCGCAGTGAAGAGCACGTGTGACGCCTCGCCAGAGTTATTAATTGATAAACTCCGCATCGCCATCAAGGCAAGGCAACTCGTACGGCCAAGAGTTCAGCGAGGCGTTGATTAATTACCGAAGCGCATCGGGTAAGCCATCGGGGCCATCCGAGCAAACAAATGGAGGCCAATTCATCGCCGCGCGCTGGCTCAAGAGTCGAGTTTACAGAGGCATTTACCGATATGCACTAACGCGGAGTCACCTCAAGGACGCCAAAAGGACTAACTCATTCTTCTCAAGAAAAAAAATATCAAAGACAGTCGACGTGAGAAATCGCCAAGGACAGGGTAAATGGCCGAAGCTTGGGCATGGCTTGAATCGATAGACAACATATTCCAGCAGGCAAAAACAAATCAACATTTTTTTGCGTCATTCATTTACTTCGCTCTACACGATTCACTACATAAAATGAATACATGACCATAGACGAAAGAAAATAGCTTTTAATAATGATGACGAAACGTTTCATTTCGACCGCGTATCCTTGCACAAGTAATTCAACGTACAAATTAAGTCCTTTACTTCAGCCTTAAAATAGTTTGAGCGAAATATCATTTTACTTAGAAATCAATGAATTTGGTCTCATTTTAAAGAATAATATTTCACTCTTCCAAATATACCAAAATATCAGACCCTTAACACATTACTTTCAGGGATATTTGCCAAGAAAAACCAGCCCTTTTACATGGGAAATGGTAGGTACGCGTATGCACTCCAGAGAGACATCATTTACGAAATGAGGAATTTCTAACACTTAGATCTCGTCAAAAAATCAACAGTGTGTAGTTTGTGTGTTTCCTCAACTATATTTGAAAATTATACATATTCACAAAAATCTTCCGTATCACAAATCACAAAATCACAAAAAACCTTCCGTTTTGAAGGAGTTTGAAATGCACCGCGTGAAAAAAAATCAAGTTAAAGACTTATTTAGATATTTTCATTTAATGACTTACAATGTCTGTCATGTAAAACTATATTATTGCACCATTAATAATGCAATATTTAATTGATGTGTCCTACAGCTGGTGAAATTAAAACGTATACTTCGAATATGGTCTCTATTATGACTAGGGAACTATCTCGCTCGGACTACCTTAATTCAGAAAAGAATCAATATGTTAATGATATGCTAATAAAGAACCATAAACAGCAATAATATAAAGCCCTCTAATCCTTCCCTCACTAACACTAGTTCCCTTAATCCCTGGTAGTTCTTCCCATGTATTTTCCTTTCTTATTCATTTCGTCTCAGTATTTATCGATTGGCCTTCCTCTACCGACTTTCCCCTCTTTTCCCAACTTTTCTACATTTACATTCTTCAAATACACATTGTACCTCAGGAGGTAAACCAATTCATCTGGTACTTCTTTCCTGTACCGTGTTCCAAATTATCCTTTCTTCTTATCCTCTTCTGTTTACTTCTTTTATTTCTTATTTCGCCCGTCCATTTGACCTTCCATATCCTTCTCCAGGTCCAGATTTCGAAAGCGTCCTATCTTTACTTGTTTGTTTTTCTAATGGTATACCTGCTTCCGAACCGTAGAAAGCCGCGCTAAACCATGACCACCGAGAGTACAGAGTTTAGGTGGTCATGGCTAAACACGATTGTTTCAACCACTCTCTCTTAGTTCGTGGTCCTCTCTTCTTTGACCACAGTAATAGCCGTTTATAATATACGTGAAATAACAACATAAATTCTGAGCTCAACTCCACTTTTATCTGTTTTTTCGTCGCATAACCTGGAAAAATTCTAAATTTTACACATAATAATCGGGATATTGGCGGTTGCGACTTCATAATTTAGTCCTAGTCGACGATCGGTTAGATTCCGAGTTTTTCCGGAGTAACTCACATGGCCGTGAAACTCTCGCGACCCTAATAACAGTGGACAATGACTCGGTGGTTCCCTCTGGTGAGTGCGCGGACTGACTCCCTTCTTCTGTCTTCTCTGTTGTTCGGGGGAAGAGGGAGGAGGTCATCGGCATCCATTTCAATCGCCCGGGTGGACAGACGGACGCAGCGTGCACTGGACGTGACTCGCGGCACACAAGCAGAGAACGAGCACGAAACACGGAAATCACTCAACACGAATCCACTGCCACTACAGGGTTCTCAAGCATCACGTGCATGAATATATACTATGAATTTGGATGCTTGGAATTGTAGCCTAGGCTACGTGTTGCCTAAATTTCCACTTTTAGTTCGCCCAGTCCTTGGCGCCACTTCCATTAGAGTCTTTTCAGTTGTTATTGTAAATAGACGTAGTTAATTGTTGCTAATGTGAGACTGTGGTGAATATTCAATAACGATCGAGGAGATATGAATTACTCGATGCTTTGAATAATACCTTGCTATTTTTGTTATCTAAAAGTTACTTTGTAAATGCTACAGAGGAAATATCTATTACAGAGAACGTGTAAGAGGTTTTTGAAACGTCCATCGTGCGCCGACGACGATGTTAATATGAAAGAAGAGTCCTTGTTGTTAACTTGAACTTCTCTTGCCTGTATGATCTTTATAGGAATAAAGTGTCGTCGTTTCAATACGTGAATGCCCTCAATAAAGAGTATGTATGTACACCACCCCTTTGAAATTTCTGTCATTAGTGGATACCAACCCGCAACTATGCAAGTTTACAGTAAACGTGTGATATTCTCAAGAGAATTATATAGTTTCAAAGAGTTTCGAAATCTAAGCGCATAATTCTGTAATCTCCATTTCACCAAAAGCAAATTTTTGTCCTTTTTTAGCCGCAATACTGTTAACCTGAGCTTCTTACATAGAATACTCTTATCCTCAACCAATCATCCTCCTACACCTTCAACCGGGCCTTTAAATATCCCCGCTCCGTATTACAATAATCACGCTATAAAGCATCAAGGTGTGACGTAGACAGGGTGAAGGTAGTATAGTGTACTACTGCACGTTTGTACGTTCGTCTGCGTAGCACTCAGAAATGGGATTCGAAATCCTAACCAACGACGGAAATTTAAATTTCACGCGGAAATGCTATGCATCATAAAATGCATTCCCGGGAGGTGAGAACAGGGCGACCAACCGTCCGGAATAAAAAGAGCGGAGCAATTGGCGAAGAGATGCAGTCGCGAGTCACAATGGAGGGGAAAGGCGTCCGTCCGGTTGGAACCGGTTTACTGGGTTAACCGGTAGAGGAAAAAATGGCGATAAAATACAAAGTGCTAACGTTCGCCATTACCGGAGGGGGATATCTGCACTCCACGACCACACTCTGGCCTTAATAGTGAATGCCAGACTTGTCAGATTAAGTGATTTATCGCCAGACTGTGCGATTTGAGAAGTAAAAATGCGACTTATTTCAACAATCGGCACCAGTTGCTGAATGGGGCGACTTCACAAACAGATGGTGCGGTTTTTTGGGCGACAGTCTTTTGGAGAATAGAAGCATAAGGGCCGACATCGTGCGGCGATCTTTAGAACAAGATATAGGAGTGACCGGTTGACTCATTGAGTGTGTGTTAATTAGGCATTAATAGTGCCACGTTCCGTATACAATTATACATGTATATATAAAGAATAAAGACCTTGAATAGTGCTATTAGCTTATGGGATGGTTATGAGCATCTCTTATGTGAAGAATTGCGACGAATTTCGTAAGTGTACACCACTCAAATGGATAAAAGCTATCTGGGATTTTTACTCGCTCCTGGGGGTAAAAGATTAAGGGCATGTCCTATAACAGCAAATCGGGACAGATAGGTCGAAAATTCATGATTTACTGCTTTTAAAACCACTTAACATCTACATCTACATCTACGTCATACCCTGCAAGCCACCCAAAGGGTGTGTGGCAGGGGGTGCTTTCGCACCAGGCATGCATGAATGATATGGTAGAACACCGACATTACATTAAAACCCGCGTACCACACATGCAAAGCGCCAATTACAAATCTAATACCCAAGAAAAATTCTATCTCCAATCGTTCTAACATGCAAGGGATACAAAGACTACTACTACAGATTCAAAATATCATGCATAAATAAGAACATCATTATTTACATCATGCATAAATAAGAAAGAGGAGAATATAATGAGAAAGATTAACTGCCTGCCTATTGTCAATACTCGAACTATTCATGACGACGATCACAGCTGTTATGGTCCCGAATGGTACGCGGAAAAAATGACATTTTATACCTATCGGTTCTACAATCTAGCTCTCTAATTTTATTGGCGCGATCTAATCTGCCGTAGTACGAAGGGGTTAATAGTATGTTTTTTACGTCGTCAGTAAAATGATTTTCCTGAAATTTATTTAGGAGGTTAAGCCTATAATTTAATCTACGCTGTGATAGCGATTCCCATCCTAATTCTTCTAACAGTCCAGACACACTAGCCAACTTATCGTAGCATCGTTTCACAAACCTAGCTCCTCTTCGCTGGACGCGATCTAACTCTGATATCAACCCCGTTTCGTATGGATCCCATACACTAACAGCATATTCCAGATGAGGCCTAACGATTGAAAAATAACAACGTTCTTTCACTTTCTCATCACATTTTCCGAGTACTCTCTTGATAAAGCCTAGCTTCCTATATGCTTGACCGCATATTTCCCTAATATGTTTTCCCCAAGATAGGTCGTGACTAATTGTGACTCCTAAGTACTTAACAGACTCGGCGTGAATAATTTCTGTATTTTTAATTCTGTAAGCCCTAACTGGCCAATTTTTCTTTTTCCAAAAGCTGACTGCTACGCACTTTTTTATGTTTAGTTCCATCTGCCACTTTTCGCACCAAGCATGAATAGCAAGTAGGTCGATTGTTAACGAGTCGCTATCTTCGGAATTGTTAATATCCCTATACACAACCGCGTCGTCTGCGAAGACGACGCGGCTACTTAACTACTACCACAGAGTATACTCTGTGCTACTACTGCTTAGTGATTGTAAGGATCGGTGAATTTTCTTACAATATATTTCCCCTCAATGGCTGATGAAATGCTTAAAAGAAGCAATCCCGTAAATTTGAGTGATGCTAAGCTAAGGGCAGGAATACTACTGTCGGTGCAAAAATTATGTAGACTCGAGTTTGGACACTGATTAAAAATGAGCCATGGTACCCACATAAATGCGAGTTACACTAAATTTTAGCTTGTTTTATTTTGCGTTTAACTGTAGTCGCCGATTATTTTTACATTGCACTCCCAATTTTTTATTCCGGTGAGAAAAAACAAAGTGCCGGTTTTTTTGCCGTTTTCGAACGGAGCGCTCTCTTTGACATTTAATGGTGAAGAAACTTGAAGTTGAATCGTAATGAACCTGTAGTGTTATGTAGGAAAAAACATATTTAAATGTATCTATAAACGCTTAATTCTTTAAAATGTGCCATAAAAAGTTATTCACAAGTTTATGAAACAACTTTTTCTTGGTTATGAAAAGTAGTAGAAGCAAGATCTTGGTCTTGTTTCGAAGCCCTTTTCAGCAGTATTTAATAACAATTACCATCGTAAACTCACGTTGTGATATCGATTTTTAACGAGTTAATAAACGACCGAGTATTTTAGAAGGGCTCACACCAGCGGTAAGGCGGCCGTTTTCGCGAGAGAGGGGTGGTGAAAGTTTGAGCGCTGTGGCAATTTGCGGGTTGCGTGCGGGCCGTCCATGTCTTGGAATCTCTTTGGCCGCATTGAAGAAATTCAGTGCATCGAGAAAAGGCCCCTATGAGTAAAAGGTGATGGAAAGTGGTTGGATAATAAAAAGAGCACAATTGCTACCTAAAATAAAGTTCATGAGAAGAGCGTGTGCAGCGATTGTTTTCGCCCTTCGAGGCAATGCACAGAAGGAGCGTATGAGTAACGGGTTCAGAAACTAACTTAGTAATGTGAGACGCCGATTCAAATCACCACACATGATCTACATCTACATAATACCGTGAAAGCCACCTTTAGGGTGTGTGGCACGGGGTGATTCCACACCAGGCATGCAGCACTCATCCCAGTCCAATGAGAACCGCGCGCGTTCCCCCGAATGCCTGGCGCAGGCCAAAAGCAGTCAGGACAAAGGCACGCAGTCAGACAAAAACTAGGAGAGTGATACAAAGAAGAACACGCTACCTTACTGCATACTACTCAAGACATAACTACTGGTTATTATTATTAATGTGACAAATAAATAGCACTACAAGGTACTGAGACATGCAGGAGTATATCATGCCGGATATTGCATGCGAGGTTAGTATCTACAATTCATGTTAAGATATTTAGCACTACTGAAAAAACCTATTTAACCTAGTCATTATCCTAGAACTGATCTATCACAACTATTATGGTCCCTTATTGTACGTGGAAAAAAATGACATCTTAAATCTATCGGTTCTGCAGTCTATTTCCTAAATCTTATTCCAGTGATCGTTAAATCGTGTGAATTGTGAATTGTGTGGAATTTCTTCGCGCAAACTGAGCTTGGCTGTATATTGTATCTCTGACGTCTTATCATGGCAATGCAGGCTAATGAAGTGAGTAAGGTCCGATGCAATTCTGCGCACCATGTTGGACGGGGGCGTGAGAGGGGTAGGGGGTCGGGTCGTTAGGGAGGGCAAGGGGCGGGGGGGGTGAGAGGGATGAAGGGAGGGCGTCGTCTGCCTTCCAAAGGAGGGCCTTCGCGGCGACAGCCGGCCACTCGCAAAATGACCGCGCAGGCACGGAGATAAGGACTGACTGGCCCTCCGCCTCTTTTAACTTATGTCGGGTACACGAAGGACCATGGCACCACTCACTACTCTGACTTTGCATCGAGTCAGCTGCCTTTCGCATCGCACCGAAGAGATTGTTTAACGTGTCTGTGAGGCGCGCGGTGCTTCGTTGCATCCGTTAATTATTGTCTAGACCCTTCCGTCACGCTTACCGCCCCTAATGTCCCGCAAAATTAATTTTGCCGGTAATTTTCCTTCCTGCGGAACACGAATGTTTTAACGCTGATGGAAGAACACGATAGTCGAACACGAACACACACATATTCCTTCGCAATTACTACCAAACAAATACATGCATATTCCTTCCTACGTACACATAAACGTTATTTTAAATCTCGCAATATGAGCTGAAATCATTTGAACAGTGAAAAGGTCCGCGCCTATTCTGAAGACGCAAACTGTCATAAGCATGAATATACATTATGGATTTTCGATGTTTGGAACGGTTGCCTAGGCTACGTGTTGCCTAAATTTCCACTTTGGGTTCACCCAGTCCTAGGCGCAACTTCCATTAGTGTTTTCAAGGTCCTCATGAGTCTTTTCAGTAGTTATTGTAAATAGACGTAGTTAATTGTTGCTAACGTGAGACTGTGGTGAATATTCAATAACGATCGAGGAGATATGAATTACTTGATGCTTTGAATAATATCTTGCTATTTATGTGATCTCATAGTTACTTTGTAAATGCTAGAGAGGAAATACCTATAACAGAAAATGTGTAAGAGGTTTATAAAACGTCCATCGTGTGCCGACGACGATGTTTGCCAGATTCTGATTCTAATTTGAATGCATTAAGTCCGTTCGGCTTAAATAAAGAATTTAGAATGCCTTGTTTAAAAAGAACTTGCTTCGTACCAGGCTACAAAACAGGGTATGCGTCTACGAGGACCCAAAATAGGAGACTTGGATTGAAAAATAAGAATCTGTTCAAGGCGGCGGTAAGTGCATTCCTTTTTACCTACACTGCAATGATGGCCATTGGGAATACTCATTAAGTAACCTCGCATCATTATTAAATTTCCGTATAGCGATATTCACGAAGTGCTAAGTAGTTAATTGCGCATTTGTGTAATTAAATTTGGAGAGGAATTAAATAAATCTGAATACCTGAAGGATATAAAAAATTATATAATTATGTCCCGCGTGTAGTGCTACATTTTTTATTGGATGCATTATAAGTAATTGTTAGTAAAACCCATGTATATTCATGGCAAAACCAGTACGATGAGTTTATTTAAACTATCGACTGTATTTACATTTGAACTTCCGCCTTGCATCACTTGGCGGCACCCCTTTCCACTAAGTTGTTTGTTTACGGAAAACTAGACAACAGTTTTGGGCGACGAGATAACAATCCATAATATGTATTCATGGTCCTAAGAATGGAATAAAAGACAAAAAGCCATTGTGGTGCAACGGAGGCGGTGAAGCGATCTTCATTGGCGCCGCGCATCCGAATTAATCCAACATTTCGGGAACATCATCCTCTAGCTATATATTACCACCACCTTGCTCCCTCCTTACACTCTGTTTTGGTGAATCACCGCCGATGACGAGAGCAAGCGGAAACAGACAATGCCATTAAACGGACACACCTGGACGCCGAAATCCGTCGACGCCAGGTGGCGCTAATTCTGTGACGACTGGCGACTGTGCAACGATCGAGATAACTGTCATTTACGACCGCTGAATCGCCTCCATCTGCGGAATCTTTCCGTATGTCGTATGAAAGTAGCTCAAGTGCTCAAGGGGTCAGCAGACAGGAAAATAGGACTTGAGGATTGGAAACATCGAAGATCATTTATAAAGTATTCCTTAGATTACCGTAAGGTTTTATTGAAATTGAGAGAAAATCCTCCAGACATTCTTACACTGATAGGGCCCTGTCAACGTTTTTCTCATTTGGCTTCAGCATACCTTTCTCCATCCTGTCCATAAAATATATATTCCCACATTTCACATTCCCCGCTACATCCTTCCCTCAACCTAAGTCTTAAGCAACCCATCATTAACCCGCAATTACATAATTCCATCAAACTCCTCCTGATCTCATCCATAAGTTTCCTTTCCTCACCCACCATTTCCAAGCACTACTTCAATTATCTTCCCTGTTGCCCAAGGCACCGCACCTTCTCCATCCTTCTCCACATCCACATATCACACGCCTCACGCCTATTCAAGTCCCCTTTCGCTGGGTCCACGTTTCCGCGCCATGCGGCACTACGAGGCTTTAATTACGTTACCCACTAGCGCCTCCTTTATTCCCGGCGTACCAATCCATGATTTTGGTAACTCGCAAAAGGTATATTTATAAAAAAAATACTCAACCAGAAATGATTAAAACCAAGTCAACGTATAGCGGACGAGAATATTCACGTTAAGGAAAAAGAATCCCTTCAAAGAACCAAAATCAAACTAGACCTCATGCGGAACCTACACTCCGTATTACCCGTAATAATAACTCGTTAACAATTGACCTACTTGCTGCTATTCATGCTTGGGGCGAAAAGTGGCAGATGGAACTGAACATAAAGAAGTGCGTAGCAGTCAGCTTTTGTAAAAAGAAAAAAAGGCCAAGTAGGACTTACAGAATTAATAATACGGAAATAATTAACGCCGAGTCAGCATAGTACTTAGGGGTCACTCACTTATACAATTACTCACGACATATCTAAGGGAAAACATATTCGGGAAATATGCGGTCAAGCATACAGGAAGCTAGGCTTTATCAAGAGAGTACTCGGAAAATGTGATGAGAAAGTGAAAGAACGCCGTAATTTTTCAATGGTTAGGCCTCATCTGGAATATGATGTTAGTGCATGGGATCCATACGAAGCGGGGTTGATATCGGAATTAGATCGCATGCAGCGAAGAGGAGCTAGGTTTGTATAATGATGCTACGATTAGTTTAGTAGTTTGTCTGGATTGTTAGAAGAATTGGGATGGGAATCGCTATCACAGCGTAGATTAAATTATAGGCTGGACCTCTTAGCTAGCTTTCCCCTGAATAACTATTCCATCAAAGAAAACAAATTATGTAACGTAGAATCTATTAAATACTTAGGCGTCACCATCACTGAAGACATATCATGGGGGAAACACACCAGGGAAATAACTAGTGTAGCAAACCGTAGATTAGGATTCGTAAAAAAGGTTCTAGGCAAATGCGATGAGAGAGTACGAGAAAGAAGCTATTTTACACTTGGCAGGCCTCATTTAGAATATGCCGCTAGTATATGAGATCCGTACGAGGAAGGTATGATACAAAATTAGAGCGCGTGCAAAGGAGATCCGCTAGGTTTGTTAAAGGCCGTTATGATAATTGTATAAGTGTTACGAGTTTAATAGAAGAACTAGGATGTGAATTACTATCAGAACGCAGGTTAAAATTTAGGTTAAAACTTTTAAGTAAATTCGAAACCGACTTGTTCACAGATGACGTTAGATATATATTGAGAATCCCTGCGTATTATGCAAGGTTTGATCAGATTAACAGGATTAGAGAGATAGATTGTCGTACCGATAAATTTTAAATGTCATTTTTCCCTCGTACTATAAGAGAGAACAATAGGCAGCGTAGCAAAGGGATAGGTACGTGAAATATAGTTAGAGTAGTCTGTAGTGCATGATGCATGTAATAACAACCAATAATCCCTTTCTTATTATGTAGATACTAACCATCTAGCTGCATGTGACCCTAATATCTAGCATGTCTCCATTAAATATCCTATTTGCATGTCAATAGTGCATTTTTGGTGATCTTCAACTTCTGCCACACACCCTCATGGTGGCTCGCAGGGTATTACGTAGATGTAGATGTTCTCTTCTCCTCGTAAATTTCCGAATGAACTGTTCTGGAATTACGTATCATTCTAACTTACACACTAAAAGAGAGAGATAGAGAGAATTCTAAATTTCAGAATTTGTAAGCAATGAGGATTTCCATTCCAAAGCCCCAAAAAAACTAGCATCTATTTAACACACTTCCCGAGTCGAATTCCGGAAATGATATCGAATGGATAATTTATCAACTTTGCTGGAACTACCACCACGTTTTGCATGATCACTGAATTACTCCAGCACTTCGTTCATGTAGTCGCGTTATACAATAATTCAACACTTCCTGTAGAATTGATATCATACCTATAGTGTAGTGCATGCTGGTGAAAGTTAGTTGCAAATTATGCATGTCCTTATGCGTGTTGGTGACACTTGTACCCCTGCCAAATACCATAGACGTGGCTTGCGGGGTTATACGTGGATATGGATGTGCCGGGTACCCCTTGCTGGGAACGCCCATGAATATAATATTTTTCTGTCGAATAAAATAAAAAAAATGAAATGACATTAACTACCTTACTAATGGCCAGTTGCAAGAACATTTAGTCATAGAAACAATAGTTATGAGAACAATAAAGTTATATATCTCTAAAAAATATTCTGGTTGCAGGAAAACAGAACTACGAGTTTCATAACTTATTTACCAACAGTCAGTAGCTTCGAATATTCGAAATAATCTTCTACCGCCGGATAAAATGTATGAAATTTCATCCATCATAATTGCGAATGCAGATAATAATTAGTCATTAAGAGTAAACAGACTGGTCATTGGTCTCTACACAACCCTTCCATCAAGTAATTAAGTCCCCAAGCGGTTCATTGCCCATCCGCCATCTTGACAACTTATGGTACTCATTACCCCAAGCCATAAGTTATGACACCAATAAACTTATCGAAAGTTTTAGAAACAGTTGTTGATTGGTTGCCATGGCTTATGGGTCCCATAACTTTATTAAATACATATGTGTCGTTCCTTCAACCGGTCATTAGTGAGATTTTCTCCGCCTTCCTCGAAGCAACACATCAAAAAACTTGTCCGGCGAATGTCACAGTTTCGTGAGATTAATTTTTTCAGCAAAAGCGAAATGAAAGAACAATATACGATTCGAAGGGACATTATCATTATAAAGAGCAACGCCCATACATCCTCGGTGGCAAGGGATACGAGAAACTTCTCGACACGACCGGTCGCTTCGAGATCAGATGTTGTTTCGATGCTCACGAATGAGGGTCCCCGTCTCAGTCTCACGGGACCGAAATTTCGTTTTCTTCCGGAAAAAGGAAAAATTTTTCCGGCGAATTCCCCGCCGGCACTCATTTCCGCGTATCCAGGTCACTGGACCTCTCTCTCTCTCCCTCTTCTTTCCCCGCTCCATTGTTGGGCGAAGGAGGAGATAGAATAGTGAAGTGTCTTATTAAAGCGACTGCCCGACGGAAATGCTAAAATATAATACGACGCGACGGGACTAAGACGAAAAGAATAATGAAAAAAACGCCACCAAAGAGGGAATTCTATTAAATAGGTATTTCATAGGAGAATAAATGAGGACCCCAGAAGGCAGGGGGTCTAAAGTAAAAAAATAGTTGTTTTGAGAAGATTTAAGTAAAAGACGGAAATGTTTGGTACAACCCACTGAGTAGTTAAGAGGCATTTCCCTAGATAGCAGCACCTGTCAAGAAAATCACTTGGATCTCTTTACCACCTAAAAGATTAATATTTTCACTTCCTGTACCTAACTTATTTTTTTTCAAAAATGTCACTTAGACCCCTTTGACTTCTGGGGTCCGCAAATATAATTGCAGCGAGGAGCCAACTCAAATGGAGTTTTGAAGCATTAATAAGGGCGCGAGAAAGCGGATGGGAGAGTTACAGGGAGTCAATTTTTTCATCTGCATAATACCCCGTGAGCCACCTACAGGGTGTGAGGCAGATGGTGAGTTATCACCAGCTTTAGACTATAGACTAATTAGCACGCCGTATACCTATAACTACGGGTGCATTGGCAAAAAACCTGCAAACACTTTCGGGATGCAAATTTTCTCAAATTCTCGCATAACAACAAAGGCATACTTCTTTGAATTAATGTTTTTACAAATATACAAATACACAGAAATACAATAGTTACAGCAAAAACATGCACGGACGCCTGATGTTACCAGGAAGATGAGGATACAGTCATTGGGGAGTTAGAGAACTTTCTGGCTCCACTACAAATCGGAGAACCCGAGATAAACCTAGTATACATTACTCAACTCTGCCAGTAAAAAAAATAAGTTGGCAACGTTAATACCCACCACTTTCTCCATCATTAATCAAATTAAGAATAAATAAACCTGAAGAATTAGCATTAACAACACCGTGAATATAGAGTTAGTTAAATTCCCATACTGATGAAAGCATACAAGATATTTTCAATTACTGCGGAGTAGCCACTAACAAAATCCCGGAGATAGCACAGTGACAAAGCATTGGTAAGCAGGCGGACATCGGAAATGATTAAAAACGATAATAAAAAATGTTTACTATCTAAGTGAGTCTGATGATACTACTTTGATGAATACACAAGGAAAGGTGTCCCTTGCTAGTAAAACCATTTCGAGAGGCTCGAAACGCAACGGGAATAATCTATTCCTAATTCCGTTCGCTTGCTCTTCACTTGTTCGTTGCGATACCCTGGTGAGGGCAGCACCGAGTTAGGACAGCGCAAGGTTCTTATACCCAGGTCATGACAAGCACTTTTCAAATGCAATCCGCCATCTTGGGTCTAATTTTTGGCGGAGTGCAAATTCTGAATGCAAATCAATGGGTGACATGGGGACAAAGACCCACATATATTTCCCTATACAATTGAGGGAATGCCATGAAATACTTTGTGCTGACAGAAAGTACTAAGCGGCTTTGGGATTCATTTGGACTTTTGGTCTGACGCTTCCCGTTCGACTCCAGGAAAGTGGTAAACAATGGTTCCGACTCCATAACTAGGACCTTGGGACAGCGGTATGACTGCGTGCAGGTTTGATATGATGGTGCGAACGATTGAAAGTGTGAACGAGGCATTACTTGCGCTACAGTTTCAAAAAAGTTAGTTACCATGGTAGACGAGTTACCTATTTCCTCAGTCCAAGTAACATAATCTACAAAATATTTCGTCCGTGATCATTATTAGCATTACGCGGTTAGAGAGAGCTACCATGGTGGGAACGTGGGTCATGGCATAAATGGGGCCGGGCCGGATGGAGAGTCCGTCTCGCCCTGTTTTCCAGCTTCACCACGAAGAAGAAAGTTCAAAAGCCTCCTCTCGATTTGCGGAGAAAGCTAGCGCAGTTGCTCACATACTTTATTCGAGACACAACACGATGCCACAGCTTGTCTCTTTCCACTCTCCCACTTTCCACTCTCACAACTCTTACGCACACAACAAATACCGTGAGGAATACACATACAAAACATGTGGCGCAGCATTAAAGATACTAGGTTCTGTCAATCGTATAATAGGAAGGTCCTCGGATGAAAAAGTCAAAGAGAGATGCTACTTCGCTCTGGTTAGGCCACACCTCGAATACGCCGCGAGCATTTGGGACCCTGGGCAAATAGATTTAACCAAAAAAATTAGTAAAATTCAATGGAAAGCAGCGCGCTTCGTTAAAAACTACTACGAGCGTAAATATAGTGTCTCACAATTTCTAGAGGGATTAAGGTGGGAACCCCTAGAGACTCGGAGGCTACGCGCTTGGCTTAGTTTGCTTGATAAATTCAGAACTGATATTTGCGACATAGAGAATATTATCATGACTCCTCACTACATCTCTAGGTCTGACAGACGCGATAAAAAAGAGAGATACACTGCCGAACAGATAGGTGCAAGAACTCGCTCTTTTCGCGAACAATAAGCGATCACAATCAAAATTAAGCTCACTAAATACGCTCCTATAATTCGTGTCACCATTTCATCTCCAAAAAACATACACCTTTACGTGGCTGGTGACCTAACACCCCCTGCCACACGCCCATGCGGCGGCTCGCTGGGTATTATGTAGATGTAAAACTCCATGCGGTCGATCCTCACTAAGTGGAAGATTTTCCTAAAAAGCAATCTATACCAGATTACGCATCGATGTTTCCTGAAGCAAAGTAGTTTTTCATGTAAATTCTCACTGACGAGATTTTCTGACCTCAAATCCGTATTTTATTCCTTTTTTAAATGTTACACGGTTGCAGCACAGCAATTCTCGCAACATGAGAATGCAATACATTCTTCAAAGTTTCCATTCAATTCTTCCAATAAAGTATTCCACCGATTAAAGGGGGGTTTAATTGAAAGTCAGAAAAATTGTACAAATTTTCCGTCCTTGCAAGACTCTTATCTACCACTAGTATTTCCTTCTTCGTCTTAATATAGACGATCTACCCTTTTTCATCCCGTCCATAAAACCTATTCTCTTTCTTCCCCTTCCCCGCTCAAACAACGTCATTCCCCGCTCAAACAACATCAACATAGTCTCGAGCAACCTACCGCCCCCTCATTACTTCCTCCAGCCACCTACTCTGCCTATCCGGATTCGCAATTTTTCATTTTTCGCCCGCCATACTTCGATAAACGCCTTATACAGTGATCGCTAAACAAGCGTGATGGAGGCCATAAAATGCGATGAGTAATGAACGGGATTCTCGAGAGATAAAATGTGAAGTAGTCTTACCAGTCATAACCAAGCTAAAGAATAAATCTATTTGTAATTATTTACGCTCCCTTCATGCATAAATAACCAGTTCTAATGTCACATCATTATCAGAGTATCTGGTGTTTGTATTTAGCATGAATACGAGCAAACTATTTCGCTAAAATCAGAGGTAACAGCGTATTACGCTCAGCGGGGCCAAACATTTCAGTCCATACGTTCCATACGTGGAGGTTGAATTACACAAATGAAAAAGTAACTTTGTTTTTCAAATTCAATCAGTCAAAAACTTTGGTTTTCAGATTTCAAATTTAAAAGTTTCAATCCATAATCAGAGTGGCTACTGATATCCAGTTTTAAATTCCCTGACTTTTCCATGACTTTTCCCTGATGGATTTACCGACTTCCCTGACCGATCGCCAAAAGGTCACCTATTAATGGAATATTTTTTTCTGTTGAATAAAAATTTTCTACTGCAAGTTTAGATGTTCTAAATTTTCTAAACATCGTCTCGTATTTTTAGAACTGCAAACATGTATTCACTATAAGCTAGTGTCCTCCAGCTACTTCTCGACCTGGATTTCGGAAGTTAAAAAAAGCGGGTAAAATTTTCCGAACAACATAGCCTTGTATTCCTTGTGTTGAGCGTAATACAATGAGATCATGAATTTTAACACTACTAGGCAAATATCTCAATAAAGATATACAAAATAGACACATTTTACGTCTGATCAACAACTAAATAACTAACATTCACAACTAATAAGATTCGCCACTGAATATTCGACGAATTGATGGGGCTTATCCCATGGGCATGGGCAATTGTTGGGGCATCTCCCTGACTGTTACGAGAATTCCCTGACTTTTCCAGAAATCAATATTCCCTGACAATTCCAGGTTTCCCCGATTTTCTCTGACGATCGACACTCTGATAATGCAGGTATGTATTCATTCAATAATCAGGTTGCACGGAATCGCTCTCCCCAACGCAACTTTTCGCCGAATTCCGGTTTGGACCGAATTTATTTTTTCGCTCGGAATTTCGAGAGAATTCCGCAGACTTTCCGCAGGCGCAGACAGATTCCGAGAACGCGAATTCGTTTCCCTTAAAGACGTCTCTTCACGAGAGACGAGAAGAGAAACAAAAAAGAAAAGGAAACCGTTGGTTTGGGGGAAAAAAGAGATTGCAGACACGTGAGAAGAGACAAGAATTCGAGAGGTTCGAGAAAATTCTTTCACGGTTGAAAAGTGCAGTGAACCGCGCACAAGCCAACGACACGACGACTTCATGAAATCTTCTCCACTAAGCAGCGAGTGAGCGGGAATAAAAGCCAGACGAAAAAGACGCCCCTCGCGGAAATAGTTAATACTGAACGGCCTCGTCGATCCCCTCTCAGTGTGGGATTACTACTCACGCCTCCCTCCGTGTCTGGAGCCTGAATCAAACGATACTTGACCTTGTGCAAGTCCTAGGATACTAGCGAGTACTGAATTTGTAGTGCGAAACCTAGCATGCTCGAAATCTTCCTAGGAGCTATCACACGATACTTGAACTTGCACAAGGTCTGTTTAGTAGATCAATGACCTAGTACAGTATTGGGATTATAAAGGCACGAGTGCCTACCATAATTATCGCTTAAAACCTCAATTGCCACATGTACCCAAGCCATTGTGTCTTGTTGTGAGGTTTGAGTTGTTTATTTGATCGTGGGAAATTGTAATTGTCACGAGGAACTATGGAGGCGCTGACATCAAAAGTTGACGACCGCATTGCAAAGAGCAAAGGTGATTGGTCGGCGGCTACTAGGTCCTACTAGGAGCAAGTATCAAACTAGTACCCCACCAATTACGAAAACAAGGATACCAACTAGTATGCTAGCGATCATGCAGGATTTCCATTATGCTTGGTCTGTATCACACGATACTTGACTTTGCGTAAGTCTTAGTATGCTTGCTAGCATCCTCGGATTTGTGCAAGGTCAAGTATCGTGTGATTCAGGCTTAAGACTGCAATGCCTTGGCTCATAAGAAGAAGCCTAGCACGAAACATCGAGGAAATTTTTACAATCTTCCCGCAGAACCAATAGGCCATTACATTAGTCTAAGGAAAGCGAGCACGGATTCCAAGGACGGAGAGAATCATGGAGGAAATTATTGTAAGGGTGAGTGTTTTCTGGAGGTTACAGTAATAATTCAACTCTTCGACTTCGCCCAGTCCGAGAGCGAGTTTGGCGATGGGTTAGTATATGTCGGCATTCATTCTTCTCTCATTCGGAATGTTTTTTAGGCTTCTAAGGAGGCCCCGAGGCTCAACTGCGGTCAAACCAGCAACCGGGGAATGTATTCAGGAAGGAACCCGAATCGACATTGTGGAGGACGTACGTCACAGTCTCGATAAATATCGATTTTTTAAAGACAGGATTCGATCAAATCGAGGTTATAATCTCTAAATTCCACCATTCTAAAGACAAGGAAAGTCCGCAGTGTTCCTGCGAAAGGCAATCAGGCAGGAATCAAACATAAGGACGCATTTACAAGGTTACCACACCCTCGATATAACTCGGAACACATATGACGCAACAGGCGGGATTTGTCGAGGCTGTGACGTTACTCAAATATTGTCACTGTCGACAATCGGCAACTGAGTCCACAAGTGTTCCGATTTTCAGAAACTCAGATTTTAACGTCAATGAATTAGGCGTTTTTCGACCTATCCTACACTGTCTTCATCTCTAGTCCCCAGGATATTTCCCCCCTATTCATCCCAAATGGAATGATCTCCTTCTCCCGCATTTTTGTCGCTTAGCGGGCATTTGCCTATCATTTGTAGACTCGTGCATCCATTTCTTGCCAAACGCCGGGCTTATCAAACAAACTCCACGTCAATTTCATCCCGTGGCCTCGCGTTTCCTTTCTCAAACCCGACCTTATGTTACGTGAATATTAGAAAATAAGAAAGGTTGTCACAAATGAACAATATATTATTTCTCTCACGAATCAAAAGATATATATTCGCACAACTATTACGTTTTCTGCAAGCAGTGCAGAATGGAAAGAATATAAGTACATAATAATAAGGATTTATG
The DNA here is from genome assembly GCA_963169105.1 of Ceriagrion tenellum. Classification (NCBI taxonomy): domain Eukaryota; kingdom Metazoa; phylum Arthropoda; class Insecta; order Odonata; family Coenagrionidae; genus Ceriagrion; species Ceriagrion tenellum. Next base: position 138,451,493 of record OY720639.1, on the reverse strand, counting down.
AGCTATTCTTCATTATGTGGATAGACGCACCACGTAAGAAGAAGAGCCCAATACATTAATAACCATGTGCATCGATAACTTTGATTTTTGACCCACGATTCGCCGGAAGGTTGATGAAATCGCCACATGCATCATACTAGGCTTCTTTTTATGAGGCAAGGCATTGTACTTCTAAGTGATATCACTTTTTTATTGAGACGCAAGCCAGAATTAGCAACACACACAGTAGCCTCGTCTACGCTATTTGCGACAGTAATGTTTGGTCGGCACCAGCGAATCTTCATCATTGATTTAAAATTCACATTAAAATGTAAGAGGCACCATTTTTATCTAAATTAAACCTCCCATATCACCAACAGTGACTTAGAGCACAATATAGAAGTGGCACTCTTCGATTGATCATCGTGGATACCATAAAAATATTTTCTGCTGCTTACCTTATAATGGTGGAATCCTAAATCCACATTGGATGCAGTATCTCAGCTCACTGCAAAGGGAGAGAGAAAAATAAACAGGGTCAGTTATTTCATTGACTATAAAATCACGAATTTATCTAACTTAACACAACGAGAGGATTTTTTTCACAAAAAAATGTGCAGCACAAAAGAAAAGCAATTTATAAGAAAAATAATCCGTCTAAAATCGATGTCACTCATTCCATTCCTCCAAATTCCCCAAAAAAATAAAAGGGAATTAGCGTCTTTCAAAGATTTAACACTCTAATGGCCGGTTGCAAGAACATTAAGTTATGGAATCAAAAGCTATGAGATCCATGAAGTTAAGGATCTAGTATAAATATTCGTGTTGCAGGAACACAGCTACCAGTTTCATAACTTATCAATCATCAGTTAATTCCTTCCAATGTTTGATATAATATTCCTTTGCTGGATAAAATGTATACCTAGTGGATTATCCTATGTATAATTGCTAATGCACATAGTAATTATTCAGCGGGAGTAAACAAACCGGCCATTTTTCTCAAAACAAGCACGTTATCAAGTAACTCCAAGCGGTTCATCGCGCTTCCGCCATCTTGGGTGCTTGTGGAGCTCATAACTCCATTCCATTAGTTAAGCAGCCATTTATGAAACCAATACATTTATCGAATGTTTCTGCAACGCTTATTGAATGGTTGCCATGGCAAATGGGTCCCATAACTCTATGGAGTACATATGTGTCGTTCCTGCAACTGACCATAAGACACACTTTCATGCTATCGTATATCTTTCATGCTACGGCAGATTAGATCGCGCCAATAAAATTAGAGAGATAGATTGTAGAACCGATAGGTATAAAATGTCATTTTTTCCGCGTACCATTCGGGACCATAACAGCTGTGATCGTTGTCATGAATAGTTCGAATTGTGACAATAGGCAGACAGTAAATCTTTCTCTTTATATTCTCTACGTTCAAATTTATGCATGATGAAAATATTGATGTTCTCATTTATGCATGACATTTTGAATATGTAGTAGTCCTTGTACCCCTTGCATGTTGGAACGATTGACGATAGAATGTTTCTAGGTTAGTAGATTTTTAATTGGCTCGTTGGATGTGTGGTACGCTGGTTTCGATGTACTTTCGGTGTTCTGCCGTATAATTCATGCATGCCTGGTGTGGGAGCACCCCCTGCCACACACCCTTTGGGTGGCTTGCAGGGTATGACGTACATTAGATGTAGATGTATCGTCCGTGATTGGTTGTATTTATAATAATATAGCAGTGATTCTTGCGAATAAAATATCCGACCGTATAACGTACTCCAGCAGCGGCATACTGAAAACACACAAATTGGAAAGCTCTTTGCGTAAGGAAATAGATAATGACGGAGAAGGTGAACGTTCATCGAGCATCATTGACAGTATTACGATGGCGAATAACGAGAAAAGCGTGACATCACTTATGGAATGAAGCACATGTCAGGGGTGAATGAGTGATTCCTTCGGGAGGGAAGAGGGGGGTTGTGGACGCGGCAAGAGACAGCATTACGTCATTCACGGACGGTGCCAAACTTTCCCAGAACGCCTGGTGGCGCTGAAACGCAGGTGTTCCAAATAGACGGCTATGATTCGACTCCTTCCTCTCCGGCCAAAGTCACTTACCCTCCACGTTTTCCCTCCTCCTATCACTCTCCTGGAAGTCCTTGCGAGTTCTCGCACGGAATGCTGGGAAGAGGAGATGACAGAGAAATACCCTAACTCCTACTATCGCCAATCCCACCGAAGTTCTCATCTTATCTCATAACTGACGACACGCTTAAGGAAGGTTTGATAAAAGAATTAGAGCGTGTGCAAAGGAGATCCGCTAGGTTTGTTAAAGGCCGTTATGATAATTGCACAAAGGTTACGAATTTAATAGAAGAACTAGGATGGGAATTACTATCAGAACGCAGGTTAAAATTTAGGTTAAACCTTTAAAGTAAATTCGAAACCGATTTGTTCACAAATGACGTTACATATATATTGAGAACCCCTGCGTATTATGCTAGGTTTGATCAGATTAACAAAATTAGAGAGATAGATTGTAGTATCGATAGATTTAAAATGTCATTTTTCCCGCGTACCATAAGAGAGAACAATAGGCAGCGTAGCAAAGGGATAGACAGGTGAAATATCGTTAGAGTAGTCTGTAGTGCATGATGCATGTAATAACAATTAATAATCTCTTTATTATTATGTAGATACTAACCATCTAGCTGCATGTGACCCTATTATCTAGCATGTCTCCATTAAATATCCTAGTTGCATGTCAATAGTGCATGTTTGGTGATCTTCACCCTCTGCCACACACCCTCCTGGTGGCTCGCAGCGTATTACGTAGATGTAGATGTAAGGTAGTCCGAGCGAGATAGTTCCCTAGTCATAATAGAGACCATATTAGAAATATACGTTTTAATTTCACCAGCTGTAAAATCATGTGTAGGACACATGATTTTACTATTGCATTATTAATGGGACAATAATTTAGCTTTATATGATAGAAATTGTATGTAATGAAATGAAATGAAAATATCTAAAAAGTCTTTAAATTGACTCATTTTTTTCGGGCGGTGCGTTTGAAACTCCCTGCCAACGCTCAATCAACCAATCGTATTATTTTACGGCCCTCGCAAAAACTCGAGCAAGATGCGCAGAGGGCAACTTTCGGTCTGCGAGGATGTACTTCATAAAATCCGGCCATCGCAGGTAAATAAGGGAGATACAACAATGGGTGATAAAAAATAAGCACCTTTGTTCACTTCCAACGGCCCACGAGCAATCCGCCGGCCAATCTGACGAGTGCTAACCTGTTCGGTAAAGCAATATCTACTTGCAATACTTAATCACTTTTACTCCTAATCGTACAGTCGGTCCGAGATAAACCTTTCCACAAGAAGAACTAATTGAAGTAGAATCAACGAAGTGTTTCAAGAGTGTATCTGACAGAGAGCGCCTTTCGCAGGCGCCGTGCGTATTACTGCCGCGAATTCCGCCGACTTTTGATAACACGTAACAATCTTAATTCGCCACCAATGATGACACCTTTCCCATTCATCGTAAACTATCAATTCGCTCGGTCCTCCGATAACATTATCAATTTTTTAACTTGAAATGGTATCTTTATCAAGACGCTCTTAAGTCCAGAAAACGAACGATATGTTACGGAAATATTCGAAACGTATTTTAGCGGTAAATTTGAGCTATGAATCCTGAGAACTTACGATGGCTGAAATAAAGTCAAACAAACACATATAATAAAACGAGTTATCCAACTTATTAAGGTAGTTCGTGCGAAATTTAATTTTACCTAGAATTCAATGAATTTGGTCTCATTTTAAAGAAAAAACTCTCACTCTTCTAACGACACCAAAAATTCAACCCCTTACCTCATTACTTTCCGAGATGTTTGCCAAAAGATTCCTGCCCTTCTACGCGGAAAATGGTACGTGTATGCAGTCCAGAGAGGAATTATTTACAAAATGAGGAATTTCTAACACTAAGATGTCGTAAAAAAACTTATAGTGCGTAGTTTGTATGTTTTTTAAACTATTTTTGAAAATATATCATATTGTCACCGGAGTAAATTCTTCGGGATCACAAAAAAACCTTCCATGTTGAAGGAGTTTCAACCTCACCGCGCGAAAAAAATGAGTCAAGTTAAAGACTTATTTAGATATTTTCATTTAATAACTCACAATTTCTGTCATATAAAACTACATTATTGCATCATTGATAATGCAATATTTATTTGATGTGTCCTACATCTGGTGAAATCAAAACATAATTCGAATATTATGACTAAGGAGCTGTCTCGCTCGGACTACCTTAAGGGAGAATATCGGTTGTGAATGAAATGAGCTCCAGATAAGGGGTTTATAGAGGACGAAGTGACGTCCATAGCTTCGCTCAAAAACTCCCTTGCTGTTAGTCAAAACTATTAACACGTCTTTTTTAAAATCGAAATCTCGCCATAATTTTCTCCAAAGTCGACTCTGGTGAGAGCCATTCCGGGCGAAGAAATTTAATATCCGGACCTCCAATTAAATCACAATAACAATGAATTAATTACGGGCCAATACGTAAATAAAAATACAAATTACAGTCTATACAAATACCAACGGGATAAGTTTAAGAAAAAGAAAAAATGAAAAGTAAGAAGCCGTCAAATGCAATCCACTGTCCATATAAACAAACGCAAGAAACGAGATTTTGAATTGATTGATGAGCAAAATAACAGAAGCACTAGTTATTAAATGCGGCGGACTACCTCACCATCTTCATTAAAAATATTTTTTACAATTACTTTTCATCTACGCCTACTTACTACCCCGTGAGCCGCCGCATGGGCGTGTGGCAGGGGGGTGGTAGGTCACCAGCCGTGCAAAGATGTAACATTTTTGGAGGTGAATTGGTGACATGTACTATGGGAGTATATTTGGAGGAGCTCAGTTTTATTGGTCGCTAATTGTTCGCGGAAAGAACGAGTTCTTGTACTTATATGTTCGGCAGAGTATCTCTCTTATTTTATCGCGCCTGTCAGACCTAGAGATGTAGTGAGGAGTCATAATAATATTCTCGGTGTCGCTCTGAAAAATATCAGTTCTGAATTTCTCAAGCAACCTAAGCCTAGCGTTAAGCCTCCGAGTCTCTAGGCGCTCCCACCATAACAGTTGTGTAACACTATATATTCGTTCGTAGCATTTTTTAACGAAGCCTTCTGCATTCCTATGTATTTGATTAATTTTTTCGGTTAAATCTTCATGACCAGGGTCCCAAATGCTCGCGGCGTAATCGAGGTGTGGCCTAAACAGTGCGTTACTTTTCGAGTAACTAAAGAGATCTGAAGAAGAATATTGTTTTCAGAGTACATGACTGAATCCATAGCGGTGTTTTGGTCGCAATTAGTGCCGTGATGTGATAGAAAGAGAGAAAAGTCTTGAAGCTCGTGAGCTAATGACTGTCGTATGCAAGTTTATCATCTCAATTAACATACTTCTTTTCTCAAATGAATATTCTCAAATGGGAGAGGGTAAGAGATTAACATCACTCGAAGTTCACGCATGCGCGGCAATCCGCGCCCCGCCCTCAATATGGCGAGAGGTGAGGTGACCGAGGGTCACTGAGATTTGCTGACTAATAATTTATTTCAATCAAAAAAGCGCGATGACCTCATTATATCCAGATACATTTATGTAGAGGTAAAGAAAAATAGCAAATGTCACACGCCAGGTAATTCGAAAGTCACAGTGATTATACGGAGAGAGCTTCGGCGCTCATTAAAATCCCTTTGACTCCTCAGATTGCACACAATGAGATTATAACGCGAATTAATTTTAAATGAGCTCACGTTGGAATGAGGGTCGGTACTAGCGGACCCTTGTAATTTATAATTCATACATTGCTTAATGGTAAGTACCAAAAGAATCGCATTTCAGAGAAAATATAAGCGAAAATGACTGGGGTTAATGAAGAAATGTAATGGGCATTTTGTTTGAAGTTGCAGCTGCTTATTAACTCAGCAAATGATAATCGTGATAACGATGTATTGGCCATGTAATCAATTTAAATTGAATAAAAATTATAATGCTACCAGGGGCCTTTAGGGGTATGTTTGGCCAGACTCGCACGACTGGTAGATAACTAGCCTTGGAGACGAACTCTTATATGTTCGAATCCCCGAGGGAAAAACAGCTACGCTTGTGTAGGTAAGACGGTGTAAACTTAACGTTGGAAAATTTAATCACCAAAAACCTAAATGTACCCCGACTTCAATGTGACTAGCTGACCCGTGGGAATATTTCGCACAGTAAGCAGCTTCTTCCTGTTTCTTCCTTCTTTCTTCCTGTTCTCCTACCTGTTTATTCCCATGGACAATTATATGTTATTTATGTTTGTGTTAAAGATACATAATGTAAATGCAAACGGTAAGCGGTGAACGGTCACACTGATCGAATGTAGAATGTAAACAATCTAACTAAACGATGTGTTAATAGATGACGCCTCCAACAGTCTTTTAAGCACGTAACCAAAGCCAACACATTAGTTAATTATATTGTCAACAGATGGCGCTGTATTATTTTTTAACAAAAACTTCAATTAAGTATATATTTTTTAGCAAAAACATATTTTAAACCATTTGTCTATTTTTCGTCAATAGCTGGGAACATAAGCTTTAAAACGATGCTATAATCATTAGTTTTGATGAAGAATTATGGTGTTGCGACAAAAAACACCTTTCAGAAATAATATATGTGATGATTATTGGCTAAAGAGCAAACTCCTTTATACAGTAAGCAAACACTAGTTGCGCCCACTTAAATAAACATTATACGTATTCTAAAATACTTTTTTTAAACTGTTAGTTATTCTTCGGTTTTTAAAACCGGTCGATGTTCAGTAAAATAAGGTACTTTTGACTACACAGAATATTTATTGACAACAATCCTCAAGAAATTGGTAAATTATTCTAACATTAAGTACCCTATTTGTCCAAACTTTTTTCTCTCCATCGATTACATATATTGTATGTTCTCTTCGAGAAATTGTGCGCAAAGTTGCCGATAAACGGGATAATCGGACACGAAAATCGACCTTGATTGCTGAAATCGATCGAGCGGACGGATTGAGCGAGCGAATGCGCGATAAAAAACTCATTTCTTCCCCAAAGGTAATTCATTACGCGTAGTACTACTCCTTATTTCCTTTTCCACCTCCTCTTCTTCTTCTTGTCTCCTCTCTGCCTTGAAAGACGTATTCTCCCCACGGCGACTTCCCCCACGGGGAGACCCAAGGTCGGGCCGCGCCGCCACGAGTCACGCGAACAAGATGGCGCCCTGCCAAGAGTCAGTTTCACGGCAAAGGACGAGCGCGGGTAGAGTCGCTTTTGTTCGAGCGTTTAGCGACAATGGGGACGGCGCGGCAATTAGGGCGGGCGAGCATCGCAGTTGACGATCTGATTGGCGCAATATCGATCAACAATCGAACAAAAAATAGAGCACCCAGTGATGGGTATCTCACCGGAGGAGTCCAAAAACATCGACAATTCGAGTGGGATTTCCAATATTTCCACCCTCGACAATTTGTTATCGATTTTTTCTTGCGTCGATGGTATTATCCCCTTTAAGCCCCCTTAATAGAGCAATTCATACGTCACAAATTCTCAAAACATTCCTTTAGAGTAGGACAGCAGATGTAAAGGCATTTTTCTCTTTTATAGGTCGACGTACTTACATCACACGATTATATTTTACGCCGTATAAAGTTTCATTTTTTCCCATATTAGTCTGTTTTTAAAAAAAAAACTTTTATGATATTTGCTTTAAATGAACAACTCCTATTCTTTCCTGATATTTCAACAGTGAATCGCGTACATTAGTCCAAAACTTAACACATTAACATCACGTTTTTGTAATTTTTATCACACCATTTATTTTTCCTTAAACATTCAACCTATCATCTTTCCTTGGAGACCTAAATTTTGGCCCCAATTAACACTGTTGGCAGGTCAAAAGAGTAAAGCAGCATATTCAGTTGAGAATTTGACTCAAGCGCAGCAAAGAAGGAAACTAGACAATTCAGCCGTAACCGGCTGGGGTCATCTCAATCCATCTTTTCCTTTTTTATAGGTTCTTACTAAGAATATGATATTACTGAGTACACATATTTCACAATATATATGGTGAGGCGAACATTTGTGGAAGATTCGTGAACAGTTAGACGTGAGATACATCCTCAAACCGTATCTAAACGAAAGTTTATCAGAAGGAATCAATAAGAAGGAGATATTGGAAATTTAAGAGCCGCAGCTGTAAACTAGTATGACGTAATATTCGTGATTACTAAGTTTTTTATGAAGTATTCCTGATATTTACTAAAAAGAGAAGGTAATATCAGTTTCATATGACCTCAAAACTAAACATCCCGCCTGTTGTTTCAGCAAAATGGCTCCACATATAAAATACGAGCACGGTAAAGTGATAAATCATAAATTTTATGCATAAGTATATTTTTAAAAAGATGAACCGAATCAAAAATCTCTTTAACACACGATTGGGTTCCCAATCATCGCGTAAGTTGACAGAACGAACGAGGCTGAAGCAAGCTCTCATGAAACTATACGAAAAACTTCAAAACTTCACTGACCTAGATAATGCGCGATGAAAGATGCATTGGGGATTCAAGGTTGGAATGGCCACCTGACCCAGACATCCACACGCAAGTACTAATTCGAATGCCCACCGCATGGAAGACCAGGCCTCGCTGGACGAAGGAAACCACTTTGCATAATTGGACGACTAACACACACAACGTCTACACCAACTCCCGCCCATTTCGCTCAGCGGCAGAACTAACTCCGGGTTCACACGTCGAAAAAAATATTAACCCGTAAAAAAATCTCTCTTTTATGGTAGTCCGAGCGAGATAGTTCCCTAGTCATTATAGAGACCATAATATGTTTTGATTTCACCAGCTGTAGGACACATCAATTAAATATTGCATTATTAATGGTGCAATAATATAGTTTTATATGAGAGAAATTGTAAATGAAAATCTCTAAATAAGTCTTTAACTTCACTCTTTTTTTCGTGAGGTGCGTTTGAAACTCCTTCAAAATGGAAAGTCTTATGTGATACCCAAGAACCTACTGCGGTGACAATATGATTAATTTTAAAAAATTGTTGAGAAAACATACAAAATACACGCTGTTAGTTTTTTGACGACATCTAAGTGTTAGAAATGCCTCACTTTGTAAATAATGTCCCTCTGAATTGCATACACGCAACATTTCCCATGTAAAAGGGCTGCTGTTTTCTGGGAAATATCTCGGAGAGTAATACGGTAAGGGGTAGAATTTTTGTGTCATTGGATGAGTGAAAAATGTTTCTTTAACATGAGACCAAATACATTGATTTCTAAGTAAAATGATTTTTCGCTTGGACTACCATAAGGCACTTCTGAGCATCTTGTGCACAATGCAAGGAGCATGACGGCCCGCACCGAAACATTAAAATGCCTCGAAAATATAAAATGTATTGAAAATAGACAAGGGTTCACATTTGAGAATATAACATCAGATAAACGACAATTCGTCAAGATAAAGTTTTCATCCCTGGCCTGATTCTTTATCAGTATATTCGGCTTTCTGTCAAATTACGATGCCGACTTTCATACGTTTACTTTCGATTTTTTCCGAAGAGATCGTTCCGATATTCACATCGAAAGTATCGTACACTTTAAGTTTGTAATTTTTCCGCAAGGAATGAGCGACAGGTCGTCAAACACTGAACTAACTGAAATATTTTTTTGTACAAAAAAGTTTACAAAACATTTCAAAATCCAAGCAAGGTGATTGGCGGTTCGTTGGCAGTCACATTATTCACCCAAACTTAACGTCACAAGTACGAAGTGAATTTGAGACCGAGCACGTGTTACGGCAGCAGAGAATGGGAAAGTTAACGCAAGAGTATTTTCAGGAATTAGCTCCTTACCGATTTGTTACTATTACCGATACGAAATGGAGCTTCCATATTCCTCGCCGCAGCGCTCTCAGGGCCAAAGAACTCTCTAAACCGCTATTTATAATTATGCGGCGAATTTCACCATTATTAGCTGAAATAAACGTTAAGGCTGTCTAATGTCACTGCATTTGCTGACAGGTATTCGGAAATGGAAAGAGTCTCTTGGACGGTATTAAGATAACTTAATCCCAATTATTGTCCATACAGAGATACACTCGCTACCAAGGCAACTATCTGAATCGTAGTTTCAGACGTTCGTTTACTGTCTGTAAAAAAAAGCAAGATACCTGAGTTGGAGATGCTCTATCGTCCAAACGAGGAAACAGATTTCAATGCAGTACAGATTAAAAGATAGCTTGTTCATTTATACATTAGATGATGTACTTAAAAAAATCCTATGCCCGTTAGTATTTCCTGTGCTTAATTTTTCCTCAAAAAAGTACCCGTTTTTGCGCGTAAAATCCAGTTACCCAACTTTGAGCGCTTACGACAGCCGTAATATTCGTTCCAATAACTTGAAATTCAGATATATGAAAGCCAAATCTATTCCTAACTGTTATCAGAAAATATATTGTTTATATCTCTGAAATTGAACAAGTTATTGTAGACAACGCAAACCTCTGCTAACTTCGAAACTAATGGCTCAACTGAAAATTGATTGAGACTGCAGTAGTAGTCATTGCATCAGCCATCCGATAACCCAATCACTGATATCTGTCGCAAGCAAATCACAGATCACTTAAAACTAGTCCCGAACCGAACAACATCCGTCGATTCGGCCGACAGCCCCTAACAAACAAGGGACAAACGAAATCCTTGACCAATCCACGCACTACGCATTGCTTTGACACAGCTTTTTGTCCACCTCGCACTAAACGCGGGCCTCCATTAATTCTCGCTCAGCGGAATCAAAACGGACGCGAAAATGTTTTTGTTTCTTTTTCAAGGAATACGATACAAAGGACGATGAAACACGTTCCAGATTCACATTCGTAACTACGTGAATCAACAACAATGACTCCCATCCAAGCAGGAGCATTAACCAAAATAAACAGTGAACATAGCTCGCTTTTCTTACCACGTTGACGCTAACATTTCGCAAAATTAGGAAAAACCACAAACATATTAGGGAACTGGAAAATTTTAGAATCGTATCCCTCAGGTGACTACGTTGGGATCATGAAGAATAATAAGTGGGGGAAGAGAATTGACGGAAAATGTATAATCCGGGTCACTCATAGGTATAGTTCTCAAAACTCCTTGAAAATTATGACATGTTAAAATAAGAGACGATCGAATAGTTTCGCTGAAGAACCCACCTCGTGAGATAGACACCCAGCCGACATCTACACCGTCCATACAGCATAAAACATATCGCATGCAGACAGGATGCGACAACTCAAGCATATCGCTTCCCCCAAAATCATTTCCAGATGCGATATATATCGCGGCGGATGGACGAATCGACTATTTTAAGGTAGTTTGAGCTAAATATCATTTTAACTGGAAATCGATGAATTTGGTCTCATTTTAAAGAAATATATATCACCCTTCTATTGACATAAAAAATTCAACCCCTTACCACATTACTTTCCGAGATATTTGCCAAAAAAATACCAGCCCTTTTACATGGGAAATGGTACGTGTATGCACTCCTGAGAGACATTATTTACAAAATGAGGCATTTTCTACACTTAGATCTCGTCAAAACATAAACAGTGTGTAGTTTGTGTGTTTTCTCAACTATTTTTGAAAATTAATTATTTAGTCACCGCAATAAATTCTTCGGGATCACAATAAACTTTCCGATTTGATGGAGTTTCAAACGTACCGCGTGAAAAAAATGAGTCAAGTTAAAGACTTATTCAGATATTTTCATTTGATGACTTACAATTTCTGTCATGTAGAGCTATATTATCGCAACATTAATAATGAAATATTTAATTCGTGTGTTCTACAGTTGGTGAAATTAAAACGTATACATATATCGAATATGGTCTCTATGATGATTAGGGAACTAATCTCGCTCGCACTACCTTAAGGGGGCGAAGAGAAATTGGCCAAAGTCGCCAAAATGCAGCGGGAGGACAGAGACACGAGAAAGAGGAATGACGAAAGGGAGGCCATAATTAATTATTATGTGTGACGAGAATGTACAATTGCCCCGGATATCCTTGCTGGATTAATCCCATCCCATCCCTCCCTTGTTCGCGACCCCCTTTTTCATTCATTTGAGCCCCCGAGGGGAGCGCCAGAACACACAACAGGGGATGCTGAAAGGCAGGACGAGGGGGGGAGGGGAAACTGTAAACAGTGATATTTCCCCCCCCCCCCGTTGCCCAACCACTCCAAAAAAAAACTACTCCACGGAAAACACTCGATTACTTTCGCGTTCGCGTATTTCCGTCTCTTTCCGGACACGTTCGCGAATGAAAAACAAGAGAGCATCGATTTCCCCCGACCGGGCGCACGCACCAACAGAAGGCGCTAATTACCGATAACCTCCGCGCGTCACAAACTCATTAAAAAACATATCGCTTTAAGGGAAATGAGGAAAGGGAAAAAATGGAGCTGATTCGAACCACTTTAATCATTAATGTTTTTCACGTAGATTAAAAAAAAACTAGAACACGATAGGAAAATATGGATGCAAGGCGAGGTAACTGAACAGTGGTAACTCGAAAAGAAGCGAAAAGGGCAAACGATGCAGCAGGGACATGATATTATATGCTTTTGGGCATCCAATTCCAAGTGACAGGAAAAACTCACTAGGAAGAAATGACGTGTAGTAATAATGCCCAAAGTTTTTGGGGAAAAGGAAATGAATCGACGCCTTTTGGTAGGGCTATAGCAAGGGGTACGCAACTTCAAAAACAGTTGTACACCGCATTTATATTTCAGCCATTTCCATCCATTTCTAACCATTTCTGTCCATAGCTAACCATTTCTGTCCATTTCCATCCATTTCTAACAATTTCTGTCCACTTCTATCCATTTCTGTCCATTTCTAACCACTTTGTCCATTTCTGTCCATTTATAACCATTGTTGTCCATTTCTATCCATTTCTAACCATTTCTGTCCATTTCAGTCCATTTCTGTCCGTTTCGCGACCATTTCTCAACAAGCGTCCACCATTTCTCAGAGTTGAATACCCCTCGGGCTATAGTTCTTTAGTTCGCGAGTCTACGCACGAAGCGACACGCGTCACGACTTGAATTTCACTTGTGCCGCACGAGTAAAGCCGCTGCCGACAGAGAACAGACGAAAAGTAAAATGCACGTCATGAGGTTATAAGAAAAATTAAACCACACACATTGATTTGGACTTGATCCGACGAACTTGTTTTCACGGTCCAATTTGTAACTGCAATATTATTGCGACAAATAATGATAAATTAGACATTGTATTATGATTTATCTTCACAGCTTGCTTTTCAATACCCTTTGCACAATTAGGGTGTCAGCGCAAAGCACAGTTTGAATGTTGAGTCTGATATATGAATGTTAGAACACTTTTCCCTTGTGTGTTGTTCTACGTTATGTTGTTGATACCTACCTACTCGTTTGTCATTTATTAATATTATTATTATGCTTTTATTTTTTTTTTAATTTTACCATTTTATTTTGATTCCAATCATAAAAGAGTATGTCTTCATCTATTTGAAGAGAACAGAGCTTTAAATTGTTCCAAATGAAAGCTACTCCTAGAACAAGTAATATTATCATTACTTTTATTGGCAAGGATACTTGAACATCATTTTATGACGTCTGGATTCATTCCAAATAACAAACGTCAACAATGTATCACAGGAAATCGTCAATGAGAGGATTGTTTCATTATTACGAAAGATATCGAATCATTCCAACACGATTCATTCCACGATGTAAACAATGTAAGAGCTCGGATCATAATTATTGTCTTTTGTGACGCAAGAATAATTGGAATAACGTAATCACATGTCTTGAAATGTTCCCTCGGTGCTATTATTCCATAGTCGACGCTTTTGGAGCTCTTCGCAATGAACGTTACTGAGAACGTCGGGCCGCTTCACTTGAAGTCCGTGTTTAGCAGTTCCAGGAAATATCCGCGTAAGCGCTTTCCGCTTTTCAGAACAAAAACGACGATCCAACACTCAACTCATTCCAGCAGCGTACGGAGAATAGTGAAGTGAATACTCAGAACGAGCGAAGCAATGAGAGAAGGATTTGTGGGGATTGGGTTGGAGGGAGTGTAAAATGATTTCGCTGAAATAGATCGAAAAGCCAGATGCATTAGGCGCCAAGGGAATTAAAAGACGAAGCTGAAGGTCATAATAGTATGTATACATGCTTACATAACTAATAAATATATGCGTTAACTAATAACCTCTCGTGGAATCATCACATAAATGAAATCTCAAATAAGACACATTGTCTTGGCGGACTGTGCCCTTCGGAGCGCCGCAAGGGTCACGACTGGGCCCTCTTTTATTCAGCCTTTACACCCTTGACATAGCCAAGACCTTTAGATACTGCAAATATATGCTTTATGCCGATGACTTTCAGATTTATTATAACTCGAATGAATAGGCCACAGCGATCTCCCTTGTCAATGAAGATGTCTCAGCCATTTGTGCTTGGGCCCATGAAAATTTATTGGTCTTAAACTCTTCCAAAACACAAGAAATCATATTTGGTAACTCCAAAATTCTTATAAAAATTAATTTTTTTCTTCTTCCCAACATTAAAGTGGGGGAAGCCGACATTGGATTTAGTAACAGTGTTAGAAACCTTGGCATTAGGTTTACTAATAACCTCTCGTGGAATCATCACATAAATATAATCTCGAATAAGGTAAACAAAATTTTATACCAGTTAAAATTACACAAACCTCTCCTTCCCATTTCTACTCGTAAAATGCTTGTCTCAACGCTAAGGCTTAAAACCTCTTATCGGAGGAAATATTTACTTGGGTCATTTCTCTTCACTCTTTTCTGCACTACCAGTCAAGGTAGGTTGAAAAGAAAGAAACGGACATCATTTAAAAAAGTTTTACAGCCTTGTCTCCCTGCACGATTTCATAATCCAGCTCATCGTTCGTCATTCCTCTCTTGATCCCACATCGATAAAGCCTATTCCATTTCATCCCGTTTCCGCTGACCCAACATTTTACCCCTCTTGGTCTCCAGAATAACTTCCGCACCTCATCATTGACCCCTTCATTGACCAACACTGCCTCCGAATCTCCTCGGTTAGTCATAACGTCGAGCACTTCCTCGTTTGTCTCCTTTTTTTCCGCCATCGTTTTCCGTTCTCCATTCCCGTCCAAACCCACATCTCCAACGAATAATAAGTTATTCCATTTTAAGACAAGAACAATCGATGATTAATGGTGAATTATCTTTCTTTAATGTTGATTGATCTCGCGCTAATGTCCTTTGAAAGTATTTAAAGTTTCGCTGAATTATCCATTGAGTCGCGCGGAGAATTTAGATGAAGCTACTTGCAAAACATTTGATGGGCCCAAATCCATCATTTATCCACCTATTCATATTAAAACGTTGTCCAACCAGTAAAATTAATTCACCCTGATTAGCAGCTTATTCCAAGACGGTTTTAAAAAGGTTACAACAACAACAACAAACAACAACACTTTATTTCACCGATTAGCAAGAGTACAATAGCATGGCTACGTCATAGATAAGTAAGATAAAGATAAAATAAGACAAGCTAGTTATATAAAGAATACCAATGATGAAGTGACATAAAAATTACAATTTACAGAGAAAAGGCTAATAAATACATAGAAAGATTAAATGGAAAAAAATACAATAATATGGACAATGCTAAAAATGTTACAAAATAGCATCATGAAGGTTATCAGATTCACAAAGTATCTTCCATATATTCCGCAATGCTGTAATAACACTTATTAGATAGAAGATGTTTCAGCTTACTTTTAAATACATAAATTGAGGTGCTATCTTTTATTTCATCAGGGATTTTGTTGAATATCGCAGAGGCAGAGTGTCTCGGTCCCTTTAAACAGAGAGAGCTGGAGTACTGTTTGGAATGTATATTGTTTCTAGCACGGGTGTGGTGATGGTGGAAGGTGGCATTTGAAGGAAATTTATCAAGGTTTGCTTTAACAAAGCTGGCACATGTCAGGATATAGAGAGAAGGGAGTGTAAGGATCTTTGATGCAGCAAAAAGGGGTTTGCCAGGGGTACGGATAGGAACTTGATGCATTGTCTTAATTGCTTTTTTCTGGGCGGAAAAGGCCCTTTTAGCAGCAGTTGAATTTCCCCAAAGCATAATGCCATAGGAAAAATGAGAATGTATTTTTGCGTAATAAACCATTCGCATTGAACAGGAGTACATATCCTTGTACAAATTTTTATCCCGGCACATGTAGTTTAACTTCATTCTGAATCATGGTAATGCTTTGGAAATAGGAGCAGCGTAATCACCACGTTCTAACCGTCGTGGAATCGACAATAAACCATGGCGTTGTGAACAAAACTTGCCGTAACGACCGAAAAATTCATCTATATCAATAAAATCACACAAATGCATGTCTCAGCGGCATTCTCGAAGGAAATTTAAAATAAACTGAATCCTTACATGCGGCATACACTAAGAGTCGAGACTACGGACACAAGTTCTCGATGATTACGTAAATATTTATCCAGAACATGACGGCAGCCACCGCGAGACTGGTCCCGCCGCTTGCATTCCTTCATGTTCCTCTTCCCACTCATTAATTTGGACTCCCTCCCGCGGAGAGCGGAGGAATTTAAAAGCACGAAAAATAAAAAAATGAAAAGCGAGACCCGCCCGCTCGAAAATCGATAGGTCTCCCTCGACCGGCGTCACGCATCCTTATTACCCCTTTGCGGAGGAGGGGTTTATCGAAAAAGGGTTCTCTTAATAGGGGACAGCAAAAGAAGAAGGGTGAAGCTGGAAATCCCATATCTCTCCATCGCAGTCGTGTACATGCATACCGTACCATACCGATTGGAAAATACTTACACACACACACATACATACATACACCGAGTCGCATGCAAGTCGAAAGAGGGCGCCCTTTTCCGAGAACGAGGGCATTGGGTCAAAGAGATGATGGCCTCCTCCTCCTGGCGGAAGGAAATCGAAGTTCGCGATGTCTTACAGACTCAAGACCTCGCTTCCAATATCGACGTGGATTCTTAGGGATGCATTCCGATCGAAAATTTAACATGGCGTTTTTTTCTTTCTTTTATGCCATTCCGTTGTTTTTTTCATTCGGTAGATTATCCACAGTGTTAATGTTCTTAAATTTTTGTAATTGTTTTTCTGTAATTTATGCAAAAGTAACTGGGAGAGTGTGTTTATTTCTAAAAATGTAATTTTGTTGAACCTAGAGTCCGAAGGACTAGGTTATTGAAATAAATTCTATTCTATCTTAAGATTCGAAATAGATCTCCATCATTTCGGCACGCATATGTTCCTTCTGAATCCACTAGAAATCCTAGAACGTAAAGCTCTCGGGTTTCCAACCTTGTGACGGTAGTCTGTGGTAACGACGCACTAGAAAACCTTTTCTCTCAGGTCTCCATTCACACAATTAGCCGAGGGAAGTGAAATCCTAAAGAATAAAATAACGCCAATCCGAATGTGAGGCAAGAGTACTTGCTTTTTTCATTATTTCACTTTTTAATTAATCTCACCTCAGAAGTGTCCAAGAATTCTGCAAAAATAGATGAAATAAAAATATCCTCCGCTTAAGGTAGCTTGAGCAAAAAATCACTTTACCTAGAAACCAGTGAATTTGATATCAATTTAAATAAAATATATCTCACCTATCCAATGACACCAAAAATTCTACCTCTTACCACATTACTTTCGGAGATAGGTATTTGCAAAAAAAGACCAGCCCTTTTACATGGGAAATGGTACGTGTATGCACTCCAGAGAGACGTTATTCACAAAATGAGGCATTTCTAACCCTTAGATGTCGTAAAAAAAACTAACAGCGTGCAGTTAGTATGTTTTATCAACTATATTTGAAAATTAATCATATTGTCAGTAGGTTCTTGGGTATCACATAAAGCCTTCCGTTTTGAAGGAGTTTCCAACCGAAATTAGAGTCAAGTTAAAGACTTATATAGATATTTTCATTTAATTACTTACCATTTCTGTCATATAAATCTATATTAATTAATTACATCATTGATAATGCAATATGTAAGTTACTTGTCCTACAGCAGGTGAAATTAAAACGTATAATTCGAATACGGTCTCTATTATGACTAGGGAACTATCTCGCTCGGAATACCTTAACAACTGATGCTCTCGCGTGCATTCCTCGATTGCCGCATTCAACAGTTTAACGAGCTTCAGGACGCGCATATTCGTTCAAACAACGATTGCGTGAAGTCATTTGACGAACGACTAATGTGCTAATCGTTCCTCAACTCTCTCTCTCTCTACCTCCCTCCCTCCAGTCTCCCTGGCCAACAAAACGCCATTCTCGCGTCCTCTAATGACTCAAAGGAAAAACTTTCTCGTTATCAAACGAGAGCCCCCGATGTTGTCTTTGGCATCCGGCCGAGTTCGCGGCATTTAACGACGACGAAGGCCTTCCACCTGGGGATCACCGGCACCACGACAAGCGATCGGCTGCGAGTCTCGCGCCCGTTCGACTATCGCATGAGGATCACAGTGGAAACTCTTAAGGTAGTTTGAGCGAAATATAATTTTACCAAGCAATCAATCAATTTGGTCTCATTTTAATGAAGAATATCTCACCCTTCTAATGACATCAACACTTCAACCCCTTACCACATTACTTTCCAGGATATTCGCCAAAAAATACCAGCCTGTTTACATGGGAAATGGTGCGTGTATGCACTACAGAGAGACCTTTATTAAAAATGATGTATTTCTAACACTTAGATCTCGTCAAAAAACCAACAGTGTAGTTTGTATGTTTTCTCAACTATTTTTGAAAATTAATTATATTGTCACCGCAGCAAATTCTTCGGGATCACAACAAACCTTCCATTTTGATGGAATTTCAGATGTACCGCGTGAAAAAAATGAGTCAATTTAAAGACTTCTTTAGATATTTTCATTTGATTACAATTTCTGTCTTGTAAAACTATTTCATTGGACCATTAATAATGCAATGTTTAATACGTGTCTCTCGCAGTTGGTAAGATTAAAACGTATAATTCGAATATGGTCTCTATGATGGTTAGGGAACTATCTCGTTCGCACTACCTTAAAAGGCGTACTTACACGATGCATATTTACTTGAAACTACGAGGCCAGACAGATGCGCGATCAAATGTTCCATTTTAGTACAGGGGTTTAATTTCCCACGGCGAGTGGGACACATGGAATTGAATTCTTTATAATCTACTACCATCCAATGATTGCGGAAATTTGTAAGCTATGAGAATCGCAACGCTACATAGCCAATGACGCTACACCACAAATAAGTCTCCACAATTTACTGCCGCATACTTTCCATTAACCCTGTTAGTGCCACAGGCCGATATACCGGCTTTTGCTCCACAGGCGAAAAGTGCCATGAGCCGATATATCGGCTCGAGCACAAATTATTTTTCAAACTAATTTTGTTGTAATAATTACATTTATCCTTTATGAAATGTATCTGAATATTATAAACATAAAACATTAACATTAAATATAACAACAATTAATTCATTCAAAAAATAAAAAAATTACATTCATATCAAAAATAGTAATTTCATATTGTTTTTGTTCAATATTCCAGGGAAGTCGAATTCGATGCAAGATTATCAATTGTAAAACATAATTCACAATATCATTTAATTAGATCAATGAGAATTATAACATTTATGACAATTTTAACCTAGAGTAAGATAAAAGATATGGTTCCATATATATACGTACGTACAGTATTCTGCTATCGACCTCTCGCTTTATAAATCCAATTCAAAATATCATGTATAGGTCCGAGTTAGTGATTCAAAGAATCATCCTTCGTCAAAGTTTCGGAATTTAATTATTTCCTTCATCAGGGTTACATACAAAGAAAAATGTGAGGGTACAACAATACAAATCCGACACAATAACGTCAATATAATTTCCATTATGACCATGGCAGGTTTCACCTCAATATGCATTGTTAATGATTCTGTACCCTTACATAGAAATTCTAAGGTAATTATCTTTTGTAAATTAAATTGACGTTATTGGGTCGGATTTCTATTGTTGTACCCTCACATTTTTCTTTGTATGTAGCCCTGAAGATGGAAATTAATCAATTCCGAAACTTTGGCGAAGGATGATTGTTTGAATCACTAACTCGGACCTATACTTGATATTCAATTGGATTTATATACGTATAACCTTTTAGTCTACGATTTTACAAAAAAAATGTCCTTAGGAATATATCAGATGATTTAATGGTAACATTTACAAAAACCACAACTTTGTGTTTACAAAAACCACAACTTTGTTACCATTAAATCATCTGATATATAAAAATGGAATACCACAAAGTTAAAAAAGAACTTGTATTATTTGTCCTTAGGAATGTTTCAGCTTCTGTAAAGAACTTACCTCTTCTATACGTCGCAATTTGGACCCTAGCCGATTTTCAAAACGCTTGCAACACAAAAAAATTAGCCAATTGTTTAGCTGAATAACTTATTGATCGACCCTGGTCACATACATATATCTTCCAAATTGGGCCCCTCATTCGCCATTCACGGTAAGGCTTCCATATAGCTGGCGTGTCAGCTTTTGTTTTAAGAATCGCGAATGCACGAACGGGAATGGAAAAAGGCGAACGAATGCATATGTTAAAGAGATTCCAGCGACACTGCGTCGCTGCCCTTTCAAAAGTTTAAGGACGCACATATATAGATGACCATTGGTTGAAACACACGTTAGTCTTGACGATTCAAACGTTCTAAACTGGATGGCTTCCAGAAATACCGGAAATCATTCCGATGTCGCTACTACATTCGTCCAATGACAAATTGAATCAAAATTACAAGATTTTTTATTTAGAATAACCGCAGAGATAAGCACAAAATACAATATTTTACTCGCACTCCATCGAAGACCCGACACGAGGTTAGCTTCGTTGGCTGTGCATCTCACAAATTTCATTTGAGGGCTATGAACGGTTATTTATACTGTCGCACAGCAACATGTCATTGGTTGGCCAATAAAATTCGTTCAATGAAAACTTAGCCACCCTTGGTATTGGAAAAAAGCAGTGAAAATTCGGTCAATGCACAAGGACATGCTGATAATTCTTCACGAAAGGCGTTACTCCCGGATCGCAATTTTTTTCAGTGAGACAGCTTGTTTTATGCGTCACGACATTAGCGAGCAGGTATACATACAAAACGAAGCACGGAGCCCAAGGCGCACGAGGAACGACCACCTAGCGGGAGAGACGTTAATATCGCAGAAGAACGAGCGGAGAGACGAATGCGCGAGGACTGGTTACCACATCGCCGCAGGCAAGCAGTGGCGCTGACCAAGGACAACCGCGCCACAGCGCTCGTTTATTTTTTCTTCCCGGCGTCCATACCACATCGCATGCATGCACTCTCCTCACAGGCGGCGTCAAAAACATGAACTACGGGGCTGTCGGCAGTAAAAACGGGAGGATTTACGAAGTGCATGAACGATTCCTTTAATCTCTCTCCTCCACCCCCTAGAGTTTCTTTTTCATTCCTCTGGAGCGAGCGTCGGAAAGGAGGCGAAGCTAACGACGCGAAGGCGGCCTCTTCCCAAGACGTCTTCCTCCTCCTTCCCGGAAGAGATTGGGACCGTAGCCAATGCTCTGGGGAACACCGGACGCAAATAAACACCACCGCACGAAAGAGCCAGGATTTTCAAGAAATTAGTGCAATTAACCGACCTTTCTTTTCACCGCGCAGGCATGCAACCAAGGCCAGACCGCCACAGTACCTGCCAGTAGCATACGTTCGTGCATACATATCCAAACGTAATAAATTAACATATATTCCACTCAATGTTATAAAAGTATGATTTCGTTACATCCAGTTTTTCCCGCACACGTGGGTAGAGATTGTCTGACGATCAAATTCATTCCACAAAAATAATTTTTATTTGTAGTCTGACATAATTTCATGACGTTTAACTTTACAACTTCCATATATAGGAAAAGAAGTTGAGAGTCATTAAAATACATTAACATAGCGATAGTCTCTCTCCGTCAAAATTTACAACGAAGTAATTGAATAATTACAAATCGCGTTCAACAGTAAATAAGATGATACTTAAAGAACTGAGGAGATTTAGCATATCCTGCGAGGTTGAAAGCAATGACAGCGAAAACCTGGGAGCAAAACGACACAGAATAAACCAGAAGCTCATAAACTCGCTCTAAGTGGGTTAATGGAATCAGGCAATCATGAGAGCTTTTCTACGGACACGTAAGAGATATTGGCCGACTTGAAATCATTAAATAGAGGAAAAAGTATCCCAAGACATCCGTCGTAAATTCTATTATATTTTCGACTACAGTCGACGTATTTATATAGGTGGTAATTTATATAATCAACCAATCAACGAGACCGATGTTCCATAGTCATTAAAGTCAATCAATAAAGACTAAAGGACTATCCCGTGTGTAACGAAAATATATTTATCGCTATGCAGAAAACATCGCGGAAGATCGCATATTGCTCCATTACAAATCATAGACACTATGCATTCC
Organism: Ceriagrion tenellum; assembly: GCA_963169105.1. NCBI lineage: Eukaryota > Metazoa > Arthropoda > Insecta > Odonata > Coenagrionidae > Ceriagrion > Ceriagrion tenellum. The sequence goes on along the minus strand of OY720639.1, from coordinate 138,428,780 downwards.
ATCGACCACTGACCTTGTCATCACACAGCAGTACAGCAGTTCGAACGTCCAGAAAACGTCAAGGAGAATCACAGTTTATGACGTAATAATTAACTCCAATGCCGTGGAAAAAGGAATCAATTACGCAGTGGTGTCAGTACTTACTGGAGAACCCTGGAATGGATCTAGGGCCGTTCAGGACAACAGGATACATAAATAAATACCTTAATCGCGGAGATTTATTACTCCCTCCATCTTTACCACTTGAGATTAAACTATGCGGATGAAAACGAACTCGATCAGTGATTACGCTGATTACTTAAGCCCAGAGAGCAACCAATTCAGTTGCGCTTGAACTCAAGATGTCAGCCACCTTTCCACTGGTTGTAACTGATTATACGCATAAACTACTGCATCGTTGGGATGCCATTAATATGCAGAGAATTATAATATTTATTCGTATTAACCGCATCAACATCCACGCAAATAATAAGAATGATGGAAGAGGAGTTCATTTTTTTTCTCACAGTAAATAATTACACCACAGAAGAGTTTTAAATTCATCTATTGTTTTTTAGACGAATTTAAGGAGTCGACGTGCACATGAGATTGCTTACTTGGATGTCAGAGGGCGCATAGAGTGAGATGCTATATTAGATTTTTCCTGTAATGGGCATTAATTCGGAATTTCTAAAAACTTTAATGGACAGTAGTGCGCAGATGAAAACCAAGGAAGCTGTCCATTATCATAAGAAAATTAATTACATATACTTATCATAGTCACCGGAGGTCATGACCTCAAGTTACGGCATATACACCACAGGGTAAATGTGTGATACGCAATATAAAAAAAATACGCAAGACAATAATTAAAGCGTCCGCGAGATCCATTGGGCGGAAAAGTCGTCTGCAGAGGGAAGGAACGGAATGACAAGCAATTACGCGAGGACCGCCTTGAGACGCTGGGGAGTACGCCGAGAGCAACGTTCCTCACTTTCTTATTTTGTTGTGACGTCAGCTCACATGCACTGCTTTGTGCGCAAAAACAAAAACAAAGCTTGATCATTTTTCTTGGCTTACTGTCCGACGAAACCGGTTCCGTATTTATATAGAATCTTCTACTTGATCTTTAAAGACATCAACTTATTATAGTTAACTTGGTCTCATTATCAACGAACATATAGTGTCACACAATTGTAAGAGGGATCAAGGTGGGAGCCCCCAGAGATTCGGAGGCTGCACGCTAGGATTAGGCTGCTTCATAAATTCAGAACTGATATTTTTCAGAGCGACACAGAGAATATTGTCATGTCGCCTCACTAAATTTCTAGGTCGGATAGATGCGATAAAATAAGAGGGATACTATGCCGAACAACTAGATACAAAAACTCGTTCTTTCCGCGCACAATAAGCGACCACAATAGAAACTGAGCTCCTCTAAATACACTCTCATAGTAAATGTCACCATTTCACCTCCAAAACTTTTACATCTTTACACGGCTCGTGACCTACCACCCCCTGCCACACGCCCAAGCGGCGGCTCCCCGGGTAGTATTTAGATGTAGATTATTTAAAGACACTGAAAAAAGACAATGTCGATAGAGTGTCGGTGCAAGCATCCCTTCACTGAGATTACGCCGTCAAGAACATTTTGTTTCTGCGTGCTCTACTGCGAGAAGTAATAAGTTTGGAGAAAACTGCCGACCACGTCCATTACGTTTAGCATTTTATACTTGATCACATGTTCTTAGCCATAATAGCTTAACGAAGGTTTTGAGTACTAAAAACTAACACTTTTATTAGAACCGATAGCTAAGAAAACTCACAAAAATGATTCCTAGAGAACTCATCTTTCAGTTGATTTTAAATATTGGGAAACACAGCAAATAGCCTGAGAAACGAAAGCGGCTTCAATATTGAGATGGAGAAAAATAAAAGTATCCAAGAATTGAGAAAACCTCCCAAGTTCTGCCAAGCATTTCTCGTGATATGCTTCCTTAAGATATTTCGAGTTTCGCACGAGAAATTTGAATGGATGGATACTCGCATACTTTCTTCTTTTTTTTTAAGTATATCGAAGGGATCCCGAAGGATCGCCTGGAAAGAGCACAAAAGAACCTCTCACCACCCACGGTTATTTTCCAACTCCCACCGCCGAGCGCGGTTATACACAGGAAGGCACAGAGCGAAAAAAGATGGCGTCGGTGGTGAATGGGACGAACGGCGGGAGTGAAATGCCCCACTTTCCCGAAAGAAAAAAAATGGCGAAATTACCTTACCTCTTCCTCCCCTTCCCCAAAACTCCGAAATGGATCCTCGGAGCCCTAAAGGGAAATCCCTTGCGGTAGGTCTATGTATATGCGCCTGCCGTTCTCTTTCTCTCCCTATATATCCTTCCTTAACGCCCATTCCTCCTTTATCCCAACCCCCTCATCCCACCTACACCCGCCACAGTCCCATAATCCCCTGCCTTTACCTCGTTATCAGACAAACTTTATACATCCTCGCTCGCAGCAAGAGCCACCTCTCTATCTCTTGCACACAAATAGGTTCTCACCCGAGCAAAAGAAGGCTGGCTCGTGCTTAGCCGAGGATTGAGCTTGAATTTTCCCTTGTCATAATAGAGAGAGAGACCCCATTTTCAAAATTTATTAATTTTTTTAATTTCAGCAGTCACGAAGCGAATATTTATACAGGTCAATATTTTTACTTTTATAGAGCAAATATATTGTTTCACGAGACTGAACTTCACAGTAGTAAAAATAAATTTACATACAAAAGGGTTGAAGTTGACTTTTTTTTTTCGCGCATTCGACTGAAAATGCATTCGTAATCGAAGATTTTTTTCGATTACGTAAAAAAAGTACTGTAGCGAACAATTTATTTATTTTTAAAAATCGTTATTAAACATACAACTGTGCACTGTTCTATTTCTGACGAGATATATGCGTGATAAATTCCTCATTTTTGTAAAATAAAACTCTCTCTCGAGTGCATACACGTACGTACCATTTAAGAAATAAAATGGCTCGTACTTTTTTCTCAAGTGTCATCTTGGTAAGCATCAACTTTCATGTCCCTTTTTTACGCGTGCTCAACACTCTTCCCTCTGTGATTGCATTCAGCAACCAACCCACTGCCCCTCAAAACGGACACCTACTTTGCCTGCCTAATATATCGTGAGGAACACACAAACAAAACATATACGGCACAGCATTAAAAAAACTAGGTTTAGTTGAGCGTATAATAGGAAGGTCCTCGGATGAAAAAGTAAAAGAGAGATGATACTTCGCTCTTGTTAGGCCACACCTCGAATACGCCGCGAGCATTTAGGACCCTGGTCATAAAGATTTAACAAAAAAATTGATAAAATACAAAGAAAATCAGCACGCTTCGTTAAAAACTGCTACGAGCGTACATGTAGTGTCTCACAACTTTTAGAGGGATTAAGGTGGGAGCCCCTAGAGACTCGGAGGCTGCACGCGAGGCTTAGGCTGCTTGATAAATTCAGAACTGATGTTTTTCAGATCGACACAGAGAATATTATCATGACTCCTCACTACATTTCTAAGTCTGACAGATGTGATAAAATAAGAGAGAGACAATGCCGAACAAATAGGCACAAAAACTCGTTCTTTTCGCGCACAATAAGCGACCACAATAAAAAAAAGAGCTCCTCAAAATACACTCCCATAGTAAATGTCACCATTTCACCTCCAAAACTTTTTAAATCTTTACACGGATGGTGACCTACCACCCCCATGCCACACGCCCAAGCGGCGGCTCGCGGGGTAGTATGTAGATGTAACCCTGATCTCATTCCCAAAAGTTTCCTTTCCTCATAACCAGAGTAAGCACTTCCTCGATTATCTCTCCGTCCACCGTATCTTCCCCACCCTCCTCCTCCACGCCCACATCTCGAACGCCTGCAGTCTGTTCTAATTTTTTAAACTCTTTTTTTGATAACATTCCGACAAATATATGCTCTTACATTTATTTTACAATAATGACTCTTGATTTTTATGCCCACGCATTAAACCGAAAGAATTTTTTCAGAACGCACTCTCACCAAAAGATGGGGGAACAGGAGTCACATACATTTGATAACTTCACTTTTTTATATAAATACCGTAAAATGTTTTAAACACTCGAATTTTTGTACCTCTTTTTTTTTAATGCACACGGTGGGGTTCATTTTTCTTTAATTTTTAACCAGGCCATTTTTTCCCACTGCCACTTTTACATATCACCGCACTTTTTAAAAAAATCTTCTTCACATTATTATCACAGCACTTTTCAACTAACACGTAATACCTTTTTTACTTGTCAGCACTATATTCTGTTCACCTCACATTATTTCTGTTTTCTCAAACACTTAAAATTATTTAGACAGAGTGCAATCATATCATTATCATGGTTCTTCACGGACCCCGACGATTACAATATTACTGGATTGTGGCACTCAAAACTTGAAAACTCGACGGTTACAGTAGGGTTTTACCGAATCGCCAGTTTTTGTCCAATGGTCACCAAATTTAGGATTTATCACTTATTTCTTCACATTCTAAACAATACTAGATATGTACGAAAGGGCTGCGACGACAATTAGAATATAATAGATACGGTACTTATATTGATTAGGGATGGGTACCTCGTTTGCTTCGGCAGCCATAACAGACGACAATAGACGATCGATCTATAAGAATTCCCCCTTCTATTTTAAATTATTTTGCTTCATTTAGAAGGGAAAAACATCGCTTATTTAATATTGTTGAACGGAATAGAAATTCAATGATTGAAAATAACATCATTTGTGAACAACAAACACTCATAATTGATTTGTTTTCTAAATCAAAATTAAACTTACCGCTTGTTTATAGTTAGTAGTGCAACTAACTGATAGATGTCGCCTAGGCGCTTGTTGATTCGATCGTCTATTGTCGTCTGTTATGGCTGCCGAAGCAAACGAGGTACCCATCCCTAATCAAGGTAAGTACCGTATTTATAATATTTAAATTGTCGTCGCAGTGCTCACGTCCATACCTAGTATTGTTTATAATGTGAAATAGTGATAAATCCTAAATTTTGTGACCATTCCACAAAAACTGGCGATTTGATAATACCCGACTATCACCGAATTTCCTCCTCTCAAAGTATCGCGTTTCCTCGCGGCGCGTCGATTGCCGGCGAGGAGGCGAGTCAATCAATGGGCGTCGGTTGCTAGGCGCCGCCGGAGAGAGATCCCCGGGACACGCTTACACACACGGTGTAACTTGGGCAGGGTGGGAGAGGGGGGGGGTGGGTCCGGAGCTGCACCTTGCGTCGCGACGCCATCCTCCCTCCAACCTCCTCTCGCCTTGCCACCACCGATTGTCCTCCTCAACACTGGTCTCACGGACGGCAAAAGGGACCGCCGGAGTCGCCCAGGAAACCGGCCGTCGACCACTGGAAGGAGATCTTGTGATGCGTATCCTTTAGAGGATGAGGCAGCATCCTGTGGTGATCCATCCATCGCAGCCGAAATTGATTTTTGAGCATCAGGGAGTCGATTCTATAACATGTAATGCTCGCACGTTAAGGTAGTCCGAGCGAAATATCCTTTTTACTTTGAAATCAATGACTTTCGTCACATTTTAAAGAAAAATATCTCACCCTTCTAATGACACCAAAAATTCAACCCCTTACCACATTACTTTCGGAGATATTTGCCAAAAAATACCAGCCCTTTTACATGGGAAATGATACGCGTATGCACTCCATAGAGAGACATTATTTACAAAATGAGGAATTTCAAACACTTAGATGTCGTAAAAAAAACTTACAGTGAGTAGTTTTTATCTATTCACAACTATATTTGAAAATTAATCATATTGTACCGCAGTAAATTCTTCGGGATTACAATAAACATTCCGTTTTGGTGGAGTTTCAAACGTACCGCGAGAAAATAATGAGCCGAGTTTAAGACTTATTTAGATATTTTCATTTAATTACTTACCATTTCTGTCATATAAATCTATATTAATTAATTACACCATTGATAATGCAATATTTAATTGATGTGTCCTACAGCTGGTGTAATGAAAACGTATAATTCGAATACGGTCTTCATAATGACTAGGGAACTATATCGCTCGGACTACCTTAACGACAGAGCCGGTCTCCATGGTTGCTTTCTCCATATGGCACTAAACCATCGGCTGCTATGGCCTCGGACGGTGAGGAGTAAATTTTGGCAACGATAACTTTCCTTCTTTTAAGGTGGTTCTTCCATCACGACTGAGTGTGTCAAAACAAACATAAAATTACCGTGTGGCGAATTGAACGGCGGGTGCGCCTTCCGGCAGAGCGCTCAATGGGCCCAGACTTCTAAAGGCAAAAAAGCCCCAAGCTTTCCTTTTGATACAATTTTTGGTCTCATACGTGCAATATGAATAACGCAAAAGTTAACATTCTCTGGCAAAACCGTACATGCAGAATTTTCATATTCGTTCTTTCATAATTTCCACGCAACGCAGCGTAGGCCCAGCACGGCTGCGATATCCGTCAATAGATTCGTATTTGATAGTTAAGTCCTCACAAAGTATCTTTTGCAAAAATACGGTTAACATGCATTTTAATTTTCCCCGAATCTTTTTTTTTTGGGTCCATTTTTTTCATTTCCCGGGGCCTCAACTGATCTCAATCCGCCTCTGTAAATTACGAGCGTTAATTTATTTATTTGCTTGGTTTGACAAATCCCGCTTTCACTGATGAAATGGAAAACCATATTGAAAACCAAACTTATGGTACAAAAAAATAAGCAGAATTATCTCAGTAAGCAGGATCATCTCAATAAGCACATCATAAGAATCTTCCCAAAAGGTGTGCATAGTCTCAAAAAATATTTTGCAGCATTTTTTAAATAAATCAGTTTGACAATGATCTTCACTTTCAGCAATCTTAATACAATTTAAATGTTATGGATTATAAATGTCGATGTTATGTAAGATTCTTGACAAAGCTTAGAGATTATTTAAAGCTTTGTCATCAGACCCAGTACATTTACGCATAGCGAGTAAGTAGATGAAGATAGTAAATTTGGTCCCACGAAGTATTCATGGAAAGGAATTCCGAACAGTTTAAGACGCGCTTAGAGAAACCATCTGCGCATTGCCATCGGATACGTATTTCACGAAGTACACACCTGAGACAAAGACGGCGAAGGAAGCTTCGAGAAGATTACGAAATGGAAATGGAATGAGGAAAAAATAGAAAGCAGGGTGTTGAGATATTAAGAACACGCGTTATTACTTTGGCCAGCATCTTGGGAGGCGAGAAAAGCAAGCGAAAGAGCTGCTATATATACGAAGGGAACGGAACAGCAACGGCAATTCCACTGAGATATTTAAAACAATTAAATTGTCGTTCTCGGTGAGAGAGAGAGAGAGACAGACAGACAGAGACAGAAAAAAATCACAAGTCTCGAGACTGCTTGCGACCATTCGTACCGGACATTAAAAAAATAAAAAACCAGCAAAGCGAGTTGACGAGCAGCATAATTATACCGCTAGAAACAAATTATTACGATAGTATAAAGGCTCTAAAATCCCTATAATCTTATGTTAGAACACATTTTCTCCATAATATCACGGCAAAACACGGAATGCGTCAACTGATGCTGCACGCCGGTGAACATACTCTAATATCGCTTTAAAAACGGATAAAATACCATGTAGAGTTCATAGCTTAGAATGAGGATTTCTCAATGATCCGGCTCTTTTATGGGCACGAGGTTCATAGACGACTAAAACAAGTGAAGGTGGCGAGATAAGTCGCAGCCGTATCACTAAAGACCACGCCCCCCTGCGCACCTGGTCTTTCGCAATGAATGCGCGTATATTCTGCGCTTAAGATAGTTTGAGCTAGATATCACTTCTCGTACAATTCTATGAATCTGGCGTCATTGTGAAGAAAAAGATATCATGGTTCCTATGGTAACTAAATATGAGACGTTTAACATCATAATTTTCAAAGCACTAAAAATTTTACTTTTTAATACTATTTCTTATATACTTACATATTTAAAGGAGAAAAATTACCCGCCACTTTACAAAGGGATTGGTTCGGGTATGCACTCCAGAGATACCAACTTTTAAAAAAATGAGGAGTTTATAATGCAACGGTCTCGTCAGGAATTGTACAGTGTATAGCTTGACTAAGTCTAAACTTTTTTTTGTAAATGCATAAGCCACTCACGACAGTCAATTTTTACGGAACGCAAAACATCTCTGGTTGCGAAGGTATTTTTAGCGTATGACATGGAAAAATAAGTCACCAGAACAATATGTATACATATTTAGTTAAATACAGAGAATTGCAGTCTGATAAAACAATATTTCTGCGACTTCAATACGACAATACTCATTTCAAACTTCTCGCAGCAGCAGAAGTTTAAGAATACAATTTGCACGTGGTCTCTGTTATGAATGCGGAAATATCCCGGTTAAACCGTGTCAAACGGTGCGATAGGAAGCATTTCTGGCGGGATGGACCGACATTGGGGGTCATAACTTCTTACTGACGGAACTAGGGCAACGCAAACGTTTTGCCCCGCACTATTTGCAGCCAATGCGAAAACCTCAAAAAACGGCGACCATTACCGATTGAAGAGATCTGAATCTTCAATTAGAGGCGCATTGGATGGAAATCTTTCCTTCATTCTTGTTTCTCAACTTAAACATCTCATTTTTAAGATGGCTCCCGATTATTTTTAGCTATAACTAAAAACATAGGAAATATGTTTTTGTGACTCAAAATTTGATTAAAATCGTATTCTCCGAGGCCATGCAAATGTCAGAAGCGACAATTAATGTAGTCTGAGCGAATATCATTTTAATTAGAAATCAATTAATTTGATCTCATTTTAAAGAAAAATATATCACCCTTCCAATGACATAAAAAATTCTACCCCTTACCACATTGCTTTCAGAGCAAATTGCCAAAAAATACCAGCCCTTTTACATGGGAAATGGTACGTGTATGCACTCCAGAGAGACATTATTTACAAAATGTGGTATTTTTAACACTTAGATGTCGTAAAAAAACTAACAGTGCGTAGTTTGTATGTTTTCTCAACTATATTTGAAAATAAATCATATTGTCACCGCAGTAGTTTCTTGGGTATCACAAAAAACCTTCCGTTTTGAAAAGTTTCAAACGCACCGCACGAATAAAATGAGTCAAGTTAAAGACTTATTTAGACATTTTCATTTAATTACTTACCATTTCTGTCATATAAAACTATATTATTGCACCATTAATAATGCAATATTTAATTCGTGCGTCCTACAGTTGGTGAAATTTAAACGTATAATTTGAATATGGTCTCTGTTATGACTAGGGAACTATCTCGCTCGCGCTACCTTAAGGTGTCTCATTTTGAAGATAGCTCCCGATTATTTGTAGCCATGGCTAAAAACATTGGAAAGATGTTTTTGTGACTCAAAATTTGAATAAAATCGTATTCTCCGAGGCCATGCAAATGTCAGAAGCGACAATTAAGGAGCAAATACTTGTCATAACAATAGAACAATGAAGTAAATATCCGACATATAAATCCATTTTAACTTTAACTATTTCATCGTTAAAAAAAGACTTCTTTCATTAAGTGTGACCGTAAAATAAGATATCTCAAAGACAACATTTCACGGTCGCCACCCTGCTAAAAACATCTGTATAGTTTCCTCATAAATACTTCTACAGAATTTCTAAAAAAAGTTCTGTAGATATTCCTTAAAGAATTGAAACGCCATTTTACGGAATTCCCTACGACGTTCTACAGAATACCTTAGGATGCTCTGCAGAATTCCTTAGGACGTTCTGTGGAATTCCCTACGACGTTTTACATAATACCTTAGGATACTCTGCATAATACCTTAGGATGTTCTGCAGAATACCTTATGACGTTCCGTGGAATTCCCTACGACTCTCCATACACGTCCTTAGAAAAGGAACTGGGTCAAAGGAAACCTCACATATTTCCGTAGTGTCGCTGAAGTTCTATAGAACAGCTTGTAAGGAGTTATTTTGCTCTGCAGAAAATAACTCTACAGAACATATGGTCTGTAGAATCAGGCCCTCATATTCCGTACAGATCCTTAGAAAAGGAAGTACTTCTAAAGAAAAAGAGGCAATTTCTGCAGAATTCCTTACGTTCTACAGAACGGCTTCTAAGGAATTTTTTAGCAGGGCAGATGATACCATGTCCGGTAAACCATTCCGTTGGCCCTCTCACTTCGCGAGCGTAAGTATTCCGAAAGTTTTTCTCGGCGTTGTCAGCTTTCCAAAACTCTAAACGCCCTAAATACACGCGCATTGTTGGAAACATGACAATAACTCTGCATCGACGCTAATTAGACTCGACCGGTATTCCGTGGGGGGGGGGGCCACAATGACGTCATGGATAACGAGAAGAATGTGAAGCATAAAGACGTCTAGTATACCATGTATATATCGAACGGAGTAGAATTTGATATAAGGCATGGAAGCTTCAAGAAGAGGGCAGTGGAATGTGAAAGTCTCCTATCCTCGCCGAGTGCGGAAACAGAATTCTTTGAGTCTTGACAGCCCACAAAAGGAGGCGTCCGCACACTCCTTGAAGAGGAATGCCCCTCGCACACTTCCACAACAAAAGGAACACTTCTTCGATAACATCCGAATGACAGACATCATTTCTCACAAAGAGCACATCACTCAAAATGGCGCTTCCACCCCAGCTGTTTCCACACTTCGCACAAGAACATGAAACGCCTGAAAAGTTTTCAGAAATGGGGAAACAAACAAGGGACGAAACCCGTTCGCCTGTAAAATTCATCGCGAACATCGAAGGTAAATTATTCATTATCGTTTCCCTCACACCTTTATGATACAGCAGTCATCAATCCAATATGAGGTGCAATGCATTTCATTATATTCCGCCAAAGATAATAGCGGAGTTGAAATATTCTGATTAGGCTTAGAAGAAACGAAAATTGAATACTTTTTTATCGATCGAGTGATCGGAAAAAAAAGTTTAAGCCATGACTTGTTCGGTCACGTGCCTTAACCAAAGAGCATTGGACGTGTAAACTGATCGGCTAATTTTCTGTCAGCTACGCTTTAGTCTTTGGTGTACTCCACAAAGACATCATAGCACTCAATACTCACTTTTCAGTTCTACTAACAACCTATCAATTGAAGAACATAAGTGTAAGTACAAAAAATACTCATGAAGGCAAACTTGTGGGGTAAATATACCATTGTCTTTATTCACCAGTCAATAGTACTATATATATTACAATTCTACGTCAAGTGTACTTCTTTACAAGCGATTAATGAATTAAAAGCTATTAAAACGTATTACACCGCTATATTTTCGCAAAACTGCTAAATGTTACCAATTGACGATCTATTCCTTCTGTTTATTATAGTTATAACTATAATTTACCTCCTCTCATTAAATATCAGCAAATGCACCACTTCCTTGTGTTCAAGTCCTGCGAAAGTCATCACACAAACATCACACCATACCTATCCTGTGGGTGGAGTAAACATAAAATCTTCATATACAGTAAAATACCTTGGAATAACCTTAACGTCTGGTGTATCGTGGGGAACACATATACAAAACATATGCGGCGCAGCATTTAAGAAACTAGGTTTTGTTAAGCGTATAATAGGAAGGTCCTCGGATGAAAAAGTAAAAGAGAGATGCTACTTCGCTCTGGTTAGGACACACCTCGAATATGCCGCGAGCATTTGGGACCCTGGTCATAAAGATTTAATCAAAAAAATTAATAAAATACAAAGAAAAGTAGCGCGCTTCGTTAAAAACTGTTACGAGCGTATTGTCGGCCCCCGTGGCGGCGGGGTAAAATCCTCGCCTGCTAATCTCAGGGTCGCGGGTTCGAGTCTCGCCTGGGTAAAATATTATCTGCCCAGGACATGGGTGTCTGTGTATCGTCTGTTGTTACTGTTGTTCACCCGACGTAAAATGGCCCTAATGTGCTGTATTCGGGGCAGTGAAAATAAATAAATAAAATATAGTGTCTCACAACTTTTAGAGGGATTAAGGTGGGAGCCCCTAGATACTCGGGGGCTACACGCTAGGCTTAGCTTGCTTGAGAAATTCAAAACTGATATTTTTCAGAGCGACACAGAGAATAGTATCATGACTCCTCACTGTATCTCTAGGTCTGACAGATGCGATAAAATAAGAGAGATACTCTGCCGAACAGAATTATTTTGCTCCTTTGTATTTTCCACAGCGAGAAATGTATCACACGCATCAACATTGAATATTTATTGCAGTGTAAAAATGCAAACAGTATAGTTTCGTCAATTTTAAGTTTCACAGCATCAGTCCGGAGAATGCATTATCATCAATTTGAACAAAATTGAAAAACCATAGTCACCCTCGCCACGCATATCTCCTACTTTCGCATAAGGGAATATTTTAATTGGGTACAGCAGAAAGATTATTTCGCCGCTGCATTTAGTATCATGGCGTCATCTCCGTTAAGAAGATTCAAACGTAAGATGAAACTCTACAAGACCCCACATTACCTCATAAAAAAGGAGCGTAGCCTGTTTAATTTCAGGAAATATTTTTATAGGGCATACTACGGCAGATTAGATGGCGCTAATAAAATTAGAGAGATAGACTGTAGAACCGATAGGTATAAAATGTCATTTTTTCCGCGTACCATTCGGGACCATAACAGCTGTGATTGTCGTCATGAATAGTGCGAAGTGGTGACAATTGCTAGACTGCATATCTTTCTTTCTCCTTATATTCTCTACGTTCTAATTTATGCATGATGTAAATATTGATGTTCTTATTTAGGCATGATATTTTGAATCTGTAGCAGTAGTAGTGTTTGTATCCCTTGCATGTTGGAACGGTTGACGATTGAATGTTTCTTGGTTAGTAGATTTCTAATGGGCGCGTTGCATGGGTGGTACGCTGGTTTCAATGTAATGTCGGTGTTCAGCCGTATGATTCATGCATGCCTGGCGTGGTAGAACACAACCTTTGGGTGGCTTGCAGGGTATGACGTAGATGTAGATGTAGGTCAGAATCGTTATTTCACTGCTGATTTTGTCAAAAACGCACCATCAAGGTCATACGTAAAATGCAATTCAATAAGGTCATACACGCAATAAAGATAAATGAAGAACGTACTCCGGATTCAAACCAATCCACGGATTCATGAGGTCGGGAGAAGAAGTTGGCGAATGCACAGCAGTCACCCGTCGGCCGTTCTCTCTTGAAGACGGGGGCGTGTTTATCTGCGGCACCTGCCCGTCTGCGAGCGACGCCAGTTCGAGGAAGGAAGGCATTCCGAAGGCAAAAGAAAAAGAGAAACGACTAAGAAGGGAAGAGGAGGGAGAAAGAGAGGCACGATGAAAGAGAGAGAGAGACGGACAGACAGAGCGGTGTGTTTGTGTGAGTGGGTTTAAAGGAATCGCAGTGCCCTCTGGCAGCGGAAGACAGACGCGACCTTCTCGGCTTCATTTTTCCATCTTCTTCTTCTTCGGCTCCTCTTTCTGCATATAGCTCGTTCGTGGGCGGGCGGTGGCTAAAGCCTAAATCACACGTTACTTGACCTTGTAAAAGTCCGAGGATGCTAGCGAGTACTGGATTTCTAGTACAAAACCTAGCATGCTCGAAATCTTCCTAGGAGCTATCACACGATACTTGACTTGAAGAAGGTCTGTTTAGTAGATCATTGACCTAGTACAGTATTGGGATTATAAAGGCACGAGTGCCTACCATAATTATCGCTTAAAGCCTCAATTGACTCAGGTACCAAAGCCATTGTGTCTCGTTATAAGGTTTGAGTCGTTTATTTGATCGCGGGAAATTGTAACTGGCACGAGGAACTATGGAGGCGCTGACATCAAAAGCTGACGACCGCATAGCAAAGGTGATTGGTCGGCGGCTACTAGGTCCTACTAGGAGCAAGTATCAAACTAGTACCGTACCAATTACGAAAACAAGGATACCAGCTAGTATGCTAGCGATCATGCAGGATTTCCATTATGCTTGGTCTGTATCACACGATACTTGACCTTGCACAAGTCCTAGTATGGTAGCTAGCATCCTCGGACTTGTACAAGGTCAAGTATCGTGTGATTCATGCTTAAGACTTCTGAATGGAGATTCTGGACGCTCTTCCCTGCGAATCACCGAGGCTGTGTCTCCGTCGCTCCTTCATCGACCGCCATTAGCCACATCATATGCACTTAAAAAAAAAGACGACGGGTGGCCTAATCACTGCTTCCCAGAGGGCCCGACCGGCATTCGGTCGTCTCGACAGATGACCACCTCCGCCGACGGTGACTGAGGGATGAGAGGCGCGATAAAACACCTTTCCTTTCGTTTTTTTGGCCTTGTACAATTCAAAAACAGAATGGATGCAAATGTGATGAGCATTGAACAAAAAAAAGAACGTCGACAATGGCATCCGTGATTGTTGTCAAGTTTGTTGATTTTCAGTTATGGCGCCAAAATTCATTTTGTTAAGTTTTTTGTAATTGTTTGCGATAAAGAGCTTGCGTTTTTTAATACTTTTTTGAACGAATTCAACAACTTCAGGCAAGAGATAAGGCCGTGACTGTCGTCCACCAATAAGAATGCTCCCCACACCGGCAGGTAACAAATAATGTCGCCATCGTTCCCCATAAAGAAGGTGAAAATAAAAACTCTGTGCTTTATTCCCCCACACATTTAATACTAAATTTGTCACATTAATAATACTAATCACTCCGTGCCACACACCCTAGTGGTGGCTTGCACGGTATTTCGTAGATGTAAAAATGAACTGTAGCCTTCAAACAGAATGGCAAAGTGTTTCCCACGAGCGCACGACCAGGGAGCTTTCAATGCAACAGACTATAATCTGTTCCTTATCGATAGCAATGCTTGTTTTCCTTGAAGATAAGACGTTAGAACCAGTGGCAGGCAAACACTTCCATTTAATGATACACGTCGGGGAGATGAATGACATTTCGTCATTCTCCCCGCGTAAGAAGCGAGAGCTGTCCTTGAAGATCTTACAAGTTTTGTGTCGTCCGTTTCCTTGCCTCAAGTGACTACGGCAGGAGATATCAGGGAACATGGACGACCTAGCTCAGTCGACTTCCACCGTTCTATAAGCGATAATGCACATACAACCTCGGTAACGACGCGATAAATCTACGCCGATACCCGCTACTCATGTGATTTCGCAACTGGACATTTACACTCCAGGGAATACAACATACAACATCATAATTTTTGTAATTTAACACAGCGTGGCGAGTAAACGTGATACACGCATGCGATATTAAGTGTTAATGATAATGAGATATTTAGTGGATTGCGGAACATTGAGACCGCAGACTCGGCAAAAAGTGCGATATTTAAAAAAAGCTTATCACATGTAAGTTACTTTCATGAGATTAGCCTTTAAAATCGCTCGCTAGAGACCTTGGAAGATGTAAGGCCAGACTTGCACAGCAGTAGGGGTCGTCAGCGGTACTCATTGACCGAAGTTCCTACTTGCTAAGAAAATAGTTAGGCTTCTACTTTGCCGGCAAGTAGCACAACGATTCGGCGACAACATCACATCGCGTCCGGTGAAATATCGGTCAAAGGAGGCGAGTAAAAATGTAGCAACCCACGACTAAATTAGTAGGAGGATTAGTAGGAAACTAGTAGTATTCCTGCATATATGTACCAATATTTATTTGAAGTAAATAATATTTTACATACATACATACATACATACCAATCACGCCGTTTCCTTCCGGGGTAGGCAGAGTCACCAAATTTCAATCATGAATACATATTTGTACACCTAACTCTGCTTCAATAATTTCCTCCATACCGACCTATCCTTGCAAACCTCTTTTGCCTCATTTACCCCCAAACACTGCTCCATACACACCCTCCTGTACCTTGGACGGTTCGAAACAATACAAGAATGAGACGGAGTAAATTCCATCTGTTAGACGAGTATAGAAAATTCATAAGCTGATTTCAACATCGTCATACACCTAGCTATTATTCATCTTGGCACAATAATTAAAGAAATGGCCAGAATTCTAAGAAGATACGGAAAAAAAGAAATTTTGAGAAGTCGGGCGAGTGGGAAGGAACACGTCAAAAGCCTACATTTTAAGGTAGTCCGAGCGAGTTAGTCCCCTAGTCATAATAGAGACCAAACTCGAATTATACGTTTAAATTTCACCAGCTGTAGGACACACCAATTAAATACTGCATTAATAATGGTGCAATAATATAGTTTTACATGACAGAAAATATAGTAAGCAAATGAAAATATCCAAAGAAATCTTGAATTTAACACATTTTTTTCACGCGGTACATTTGAAACTCCATCAAAACGGAAGGCTTTTTGTGGTAGTCATGAACCTACTGCGGTAACCATATGATTTATTTTCAAATATAGTTGAGAAAACATACAAACTACGCACTGTTAATTTTTTTGCGACATCTAAGTGTTAGAAATACCTCATTTTGTAAATAATGTCTCTCTGGAGTGCATATACGTACTATTTCCCATGTAAAAGGTCTGGTATATTTTGGCAAATATCTCGAAAATAATGTGGTCAGGGGTTGAATTTTTGGAGTCAATGGAAGGGTGAGCGATTTATATTAAAAATGAGACCAAATTCATTGATTTGTAAGTAAAATTATATCTCGCTCAAAGTACCTTAATCGGAGGGATTCCAGGGACTCGATTCGGTGGCCCGCGAAGAGTGGAAATAGAATGAAACGAGGATATCCTTCGGGGAGACCCGATTCTGGCGATCGGTGTTCGCGCGAAAAGATCTTCTCGAGGCATTTTCAAGCGCTCCGGAGAAGAATGCGAAATGGCGACGGTCAGAGATTATGGAAACCTCGCAAATTGCGATGGTTTGAGCGACGCTTTTTCCCTCGTCATAATAGAGAGCATATGAATCAATGAATATATTTCCATCGAATTAAATATGGCTACAACATTTATTTGGTTTGGAAATTTACTGACCAACGTTACCTAGTAAATGCGGTCAGTGTACACATAAAAAAAACTTTTATTATACAGAAACAGTCATTACTTCAAAGTTAAAGTAAAAATTACAAACGAGTTAAAAGTCTTTACATATCATATGCCGCTTCCTGCAGCGTTCATAACAAATAATTATATTTTTTTTATATTTTAAGACAATACTTCAGAAAATATTATCATAAAATATTCGGTTGTGTGGTGTTTTCTACTTACGGCGTGAATAGCACGAGTCAAATTGAAACCTTATAGGTTAGCTGATTTTTCAAATTTTGAGTTCCTATATTGAAAGAACAAACATTCCTATTTCAGCATTGTCTCAATTTCATCAGTTGTGAGATGCAAGAAGTAAATATTGTAACATCAACGGAGAAAACATGTATTTAACAATACTCAAAATCTGAAAAATCAACTAATCAAAAAGGTTTCATTTTGACCCATGTTATTCACGCCGTAAGTAGAAAAAAAACCTCACAACCGAATATGTTTTTTGTGGTTCTGCAGAAATTACTAAGGTGGGTAGTAGATTGAACAAAATAAATGGAAAAAATACAAACTAAACTCTGTTAAATTTCTGATGAGATCTGCGCGTTATGAATTCCTCACATTTTAAATAAAGTCTGTCTGGAGTACAAACCATTTCTGACGGAAAAAGACACGTATTACACAACGCAAATATTTTGATAAGTACGATGGTGCGCGGCTAAATTTTTTTAATCAATGGAAAGATGAGAAATTTTCATATATAATGAGGCAATATTCATCCAATTATATGAATACATCCAATATTACGATCAAGCTACCTACAGGAGTAACTTTCTTTCGAGAGGCCATGACATTCGATTCTTAGGAACTGAGACAAGAATTAGATATGACACGAAGATATTGACCACGTAAGAGGTAAATTAAGAGGCATTCTAAGGCACACTGAGAGGAAGTCAGAGATCACTCGATCCAAATGAAAGGCTTATTGAAAATTTCTACCGTATATTTAGGAGCTCCTGCAAAAACACCTTTACACCTCGAATACGCCGCGAGCATTTGGGACTCTGGTTAAATAGATTCAACCAAAAAAATTAGTAAAATACAAAGGAAAGCAGCGCGCTTCGTTAAAAACTGCTACGAGCGTACATATAGTGTCTCACAATTTTTAGAGGGATTAAGGTGGGAGCCCGTAGAGACTCGGAGGCTACACGCTAGGCTTAGGTTGTTTGATAGATTCAGAAATGATATTTTTCAGAGCGACATAGAGAATATTATGGTGACTACTCACTACATCTCTAGGTCTGACAGATGCGATAAAATAAGAGAGATACACTGCCGAACAGATAGATACAAAAACTCGTTCTTTCCACGAACAATAAGCAACCACAATAAAAATTAAGCTCCACTAAATACACCCCCATAAATCATGTCACCATTTCATCTCCAAAAAACTTACACCTTCACATGGCTGGTGATCTAACACCCCCTGCCACAGGCCCATGCGGTGGCTCGCGGGGTATTATGTAGATGTAGAACACCGAAACAACGGTGACCAACAATAACTGAAGATATATAAATCACGTCTCAGAGGTGCATTATAAATTTTTTCTCAACTCACTGCTGACACTCACGCCTAGAATTGTAGAAGGGGGTGGTGAAATACCGCGGGGGGTCGAAAACGATTCCGCAGACGTCGACGCGCTATCATTTTAAATCTCTGCTTCGCTTCTTAAAGCAAATCTTTTGGCGGGAACCACTGGGATAAACGTAAATATTTGTAAATAATTACGTAACTTCATGCTTGTTGCTTTCTACACGATTATTGCGGAAGAATACGTAAAGTTATCGTAAATTAGGTGATCGTCACGACACGCGCGATGAATATTAATAAAAAACTTTAGCATATATTCCAAATGGGAATCCATCTTCCCCTAATAGGACCACGATTATTGCGGCGAATTGCGTATTATGACCCCAATAGGTATGGCGGGCAATGGATGGGGTGCGAAGATCTAGGCTGCATTACCAGAACTATAAGAAGGTATTCCGACCCCGTAAATTATCATCCATCATGCGCACTTCTCGCTATTTTGTAAGTGAGAGGAAAGACCGTCACGCCACGAGTAGTGAATTAATGTGGAATCACGAAACGGAATTAACGCCCGGCGACGTTCGTTTTCTTTTCCTTCTTCTAGTCCTAGTCGTTCCGACATGCAGCGGGAGCATAATGAAGCCTTAAACTCCATCCTGCACCACTCAGGAGAAGGAGGGGGGAGGGTCACAAGCCGAGGAAACAAATGACGACCGTAAATCAGGCCAAGGTGGGTTTCTCGAGACAACGATTAAAGTGGGCAGGTTCACGCTCGGTTACGCGAGTCCCCCAAGGGAGTTAGCTATCCCCCAAACCGCTTCTCTGAGTCTGAGACTGTACTGCAGCGCGCCACGAGAGAGAGAGAAGGAATATAAGAACGGAGATTCGCAATTAAAAGAAGGGGTTTGCTTGCAGCGAAAGATTACGAGAGAGGGCGTCGGTGTCTTGAGAATCTTGGATGTGACGCGTGGTGCAATTGGGTCAGCGAGCGCCGCGGGAGAGGAAGAGGCAGGAACCTCAATTACTATTGAAACTTCTCGCATTTCTCTCTCATTTCCTAATAAGGAGAGCTATCCCGTCAAGCACCGCGCGATAAGAGCCTCTCAGTTAACGAGTAATGGGCATAGATTGCAAGACTTTTCGACCCACGGTTGTCAGGTGATTCCTCAAATCGCTCGTAAGGGGCGCTCTAGTCGCCCAGCATCTCTAAATCTTGTAATCCGTTCCGTTACTTACCATGAATTAATTTTAACGACACACAGGGTGGCCACTGATATCCAATTTTCAAATTCCCTGACCTTTCACTGACATTTCCCTGATGGAATTACCAATTTCCCTGACCGATCACCAAAAGGTCACCTATTACTGGAATATTTTTTTTCTGCTGAAAAACTTCTACGACAGCTTTAAATTTTCTAATCATCGTCTCGTATTTTTAGAACTGCAAGCATTTATTTACTATTAACTAGTGTGCTCCTGCAGCTACTTCTCGACCATTGTTTCGGAAGTTAAAATAAAACGCAAGGTAAAAATTTCCGTTATGTAATGAGCGCAATACATTGTGATCACGATTTTTAACACCACTTGGCAAATATCGCAATTAGGATATGCAAAAGGGATACATTGTACGTCTGATTCACAACTAAATAACTAATATTCATAACTGAATACTCCACGAATTGATGGTGCTTATTCCATGCACGTCAACGACCAACGTTAGTTTTTAGTTGGTAAAATAAAGGGCGGGGAAGACTGGGCGATAAACGTAATGGTAGAAAAATAACTAGGATTCCTATTCCAGTTTCTCCCTGACTGTTACGAGAATTCCCTGACTTTTCCCTGAATTTTCCAGAAATTCAAAATTCCCTGACAATTCCAGGTTTTCCCGGTTGTCCCTGACGATCGCCACCCTGGACATAGCTTACATTAGTTAGAGCATTTCATCAGGCTTAGAGTAACAAAATTTATGTAAGAAAACGCACCCGTACTTACTATTCCTTACTTGTATCCAAAATAGAGGAATATAAGCATTTCAAACTTGTCTCCGTCGAATTTCTACCTTAAGATTTGCACTCCTCGCTCTTTCAGTTCGGAGGGGCGAATGAAACATCCCGGTTAGCATTCATCTTGTAGGACGCACACTAAAAAGATTTGTTGCAAAAGATTTTTCAGTAAAAATATCCATACAGCCATCCGATTAGCACAGTTTATACCTAAACAGCACCCGCTCACCGGGTCAATCGATCACTACATCTACATAAGACTCTGTGAGCCACCGCATGAGCGTATGGCAGGGGGTGTTAGGTCACCAGCCGTGAAAAGATGTAAAAGTTTTGGAGGTGAAATGGTGACATGTCCTATGAGAGTGTATTTGGAGGAGCTCAGTTTTTATTGTGGTCGCTTATTGTGCGCGGAAAGAACGAGTTCTTGTACCTATCTGTTCGGCAGCGTATCCCTCTTATTTTATCGCATCTGTCAGACCTAGAGATGTAGTGAGGCGTCATGATAATATTTCTGTGTCGCTCTGAAACACACCAGTTCTGAATTTATCAAGCAGCCAAAGCCTAGTGTGCTGCCTCCGAGTCTCTAGGGGCTCCCACTTTAATCCCTCTTACACTTGTGTAACACTACATGTTCGTTCGTAGCAGTGTTTTACGAAGCGTGCTGCTTTTCTTTGTATTTTATTAATTTTTTTGGTTAAATCTATTTGACCAGGGTCCCAAATGCTCGCGGCGTATTCGAGGCGTGGCCTAACCAGAGCGAAGTAGCATCTCTCTTTGACTTTTTCATCCGAGGACCTTCCTATTATACGTTTAACAAAACCTAGTTTCTTTAATACTGCATCACATATGTTTTGTATGAGTAATCCCCACGATATATAAGAAGTTAAGGTGATTCCAAGATATTTTACTGTATCAGAAGAATAATACAAGTTCTTTTGTAACTTTGTGGTATTCCATTTTTTCTTTCAGATGATTTAATGGTTACATTTACAAAACCACAACTTAAAAAACACACACGACACGGGTTTCAACGCTTGAGCGTCATCTTCAGGTGACCTGAAGATGACGCTCAAGCGTTGAAACCCGTGTCGTGTGTGTTTTTTAAGTTGTGATTTTGTAAATGTAACCATTAAATCATCTGTATCTGAAGACTTTATGTTTACTCCACCCACAGTATGGGTATGGCATTTTTGTGATGACTATCGCCGAAAGTGGAGTGTGGTGCATTAGTCTAATATCTCTGTTGAACTAATATCTCTGTTCAACAGATCGCTACTTGATGTCAGCCCCTATGCTCCCAATCTCCAAATGACTTTCGCCCAAAAAATACGAACGATCCGTGCTTGAAATCTCCAAAACTGCGATTGGCGTAGATTGTGGAGATTCGGTCGAATCTTACAGCTCCACTCGCCCGACATAGCAAGCCTGTTTAGACTCGTTACTTACGAGTGAAAGGGCTTCAAGATTTCCATAACGAACCTATCACTGTACCTAGTTCGAGCGCTACTGAGTGCATTGGGTTTCATTGTTGTAAAATTTACTTGGGATTAGGTAAACTGGTCTTATCGGCAGGAGTCGCGATCTGAAACATCGTGATCTGACGACAGTGTATCTCCTTACATACTGGAAACTGCCGAACTGACGTCCAGTTTTCCTTTCAACCATCCCCTACCAAGCCTAAATCGTTAAACCAGGTGATAAACTTAAAATAAGAACATTTGAGGTTTTCCATTCCAATGTAATCAAAACAATTTATTTAAAGTCTGGGACACAATCAACGTGTACGTGTAACGTGAGCCGTTAACGGGAATACGCGTAAAGATGGCTGACGCGAAAGTATAACGAACGGACAAAATCAACGTGTACTATGGGGAGTACGTGTAAGCGAGAGATGGGCATCTTTCATTTCTTCCCGTGTCCCGCACACGGCAAACCAATCAGAATAGTCCTGAGAATCCGGGAATGGGAGCCATCTGTCGGCAGATACATCCAACTGTTGAAGACTGCCCTTGGCGAAGACAACTTATTTACTTCCACTTTGTTTCTTCCTTTTCTGTTTACTTCCAACTTGTTTACACCTGATCTCATAGCTGCGCCTGCGTTAGTCAATTGTTACTCCGGGCCTCGTTAACGTCGATTGTGACCGCTGACTTGCGTTGCCCGTCTCCCGTTGTCCCGCTAACGTCTCGCGTCACACGTACACGTTGATTGTGTCCCAGCCTTAAGGCATCCTATGATTGATCCCGATTTTGAAGAATACTCGCTTTAAAATAAATTCCACCAAACGACTTTCTCCGTGACAGAGCTGAATAGTGATTTCACACAAGTCACCGATTCCTCTCCGGACTAACATTAAAAAATAACTTACATCTAAGGTGACTAATTCATCTCTTAAAAGGCGCTCAAAATAGTCCTACGCTAATATCCGGTTCCATCAACACCTTCGCTAATTTGCTCCAATGGTCTCCGCTGAGAATGAACGTGGAAGCTAACTTTTATGCAAAAATACACTCCAATTCCGCAAAGACTCGCGGAAGCACTCAATAATTTCAATCTGTTTCGATTATACACAATGTTGAAACTTATTCCAGTATCCCTCGTCGATCAACAGTCAAGTTACAAGCAATAACTCCCCATCGAAGATTGGTTACTATAAATATTTCAAGGATTAATCGCCAAAAATCAATATTCGTAGGTTGTTGATTCAATAGGGTCGTTGCTAGGCGAGGTGACGATTAGGCACCGCAAGGGAAAGAATGGATTCAAGTCACTGAAGCGTCACACACCACGGCAAACTTCTAGTAAACATGACGCTCGTCGTTTTCCACAAACACGACGCCATGCATATTCAAATGCCTTCATACCGCCATATTACTAACCTAAGACAAACAGTAAACACGTCGCCACGGCAACGGCCAGACTCAAACAGACGCGCGCGCGACACAATGACGCAGCCTTCACGAGCAGACAATCTTTTGTGCCGCTCCCCCCCCCCCCCACTTTATCTCTCTCGCACACACTCAGACACCCTTTCGGGAGTGCAGCTCCAAAAAAAGCTGGGGTGAGGAGGGTTGGCTGTCCCTTTCTTTGTGCCGTGCGCGCACCCTGAGGGCATTATTTGAAGATCGGAGGAAGGAGAAACGGAAACCCTTGGGGGGCAGGGGGGGGGACGTAAACGAAATGGACAGTAGGGTGGGGGGAGAGTAATGCGAAGGGACGAAATGTCGAGTACGCACTGAATAAAGAGGGAGGGTGCCAGGAGCCAATTCAGGCGTCTAGCGAGGGCGACAATGGGAGGGGTTCCTAAGGGGTTGGAGAATGGGAGGTGATGAGAGGGTTATGGGTGTTGGACAAGGACACGAATTGCGTTGCGTGCGATGAAGAAAATGAAAGGTTCTCAGTTTGGAGAGTTTCGGCAACGACGGACTTGTTATAACACCGTTCGAAGCCATGTGGCAACGTTGCAAGTCGAAAGAAAACATCAAGTGAAGTCTATTTCAGAGTCAAAGTCTAAACTTACAGCGACGATAATCATGATAGAGCACATATAACAGCAGTAACTGCGGCAGAAATCCATCATTGGATAGAAAAACTTAATACGCAGACACAAATGTTAAATTAGTATTTAATAGACTAATTCGTAAAGACTTTCGGTTGAATCACAAATTGGCGTCAATAACTCTCTCCTGATTTCAGGCAAAACGTTCGGTTCGATACAAACACAAGAGAGCCTGCTGTCATATATCTACTTCTAGTACGCGAAGTCATTTTACTTTTGGCGATGGAAAAATTCTCACCGCCAGTGAGTTGGCTTTTCACGAGTACATATATGCGTTTCGCGGATAATTCGACTTAAGGTAGTCTAAGCGAAAAATCATTTTACTTATAAATCAATGAATTTGGTCTCATTTTAAAGAAAATTATCTCGCCTATCCAATGACATCAAAAATTCTACCCCTTACCACATTACTTTCCAAGATGTTTGCCAAAAAATACCATCCCTTTTACATGGGAAATTGTACGTGTATGCACTCCAGAGAGACATTATTTACAAAATGAGGAATTTCCAACACTTAGATGTGGTGAAAAAACTAACAGCGTGTAGTTAGTATATTTTCTCAACTACATTTGTAAATTAATCATATAGTCACCGAAGTAGGTTCTTGGGTATCACAAAAAACCCGTTTTGAAAAAGTTTAAAACGCACCGCACGAATAAAATGAGTCAAGTTAAAGACTTATTTAGACATTTTCATTTGATTATTCACAATTTCTGTCATATAAATCTATGTTATTGCACCAATAATAATGCAGTATTTAATTGGTGTGTCCTACAGCTGGTGAAATTAAAACGTATAATTCGAGTTTGGTCTCTATTATGACTAGGGAACTATCTCGCTCGGACTACATTAAATTTGGTCTTTTTATCCTCAATTTATTTTTGACTCGACGAATACAAATTCGTAAAAAAAGTACGCAACGGCGTGGGTTAAGGGGGAACGTTGCGGGTTAGAAAATTTCCGAAGCGTCCTTGTTTTTATAATTTTTCGCCTTTTTTTATTTCACGATAGAGGCATGGCACGTCGTGTACCGTGAATCTGTGTGTGCTGCTGTCGGGGGAGAGACGGGAGGAAAGGGTGAGTTCCACACCCCTGCCCTCCGTGACGCGACGACAATAGTGAATGGAGGAGGAAGTGGACCAGGGGTAAAGGGTGACGGGAGATCGGATGATGTCAGGGTATTTGGGGAGAAGAGCAACAATGGACAGGGGCGGATAGAGTTTTTTTAAACCCTTTCAGGGAGAGGTAGTAACTTATATAAGGGTAGGATTTGGATTCCTCAATGGCCTGATTAATCGATACACTTGAAAGATGGTTATTCTATTTAATTAATGTAATTAATAGTTTAGCTCTGGTAGTTTGAATGAGTCAATTGAAATATATAAAAACTGCTACGAACGAACATATAGTGTAACACAACTGTTAGAGGGATTAAGGTGGGAGCCCCTAGAGACTCGGAGGCTGCACGCTAGGCTTAGTTTGCTTGATAAATTCAGAACTGATATTTTTCAGAGAGAATATTATCATGACGCCTCACTACATTTCTAAGTCTGACAGATGCGATAAAATAAGAGGGATACTCTGCCAAACAGATAGGTACAAAAACTCGTTCTTTGCGCGTACAATAAGCGACCACAATAGAAAATGATCTCCTCCAAACAAACTCTCATAGTAAATGTCACCATTTCACCTCCAAAACTTTTACATCTTTACACGGCTGGTGACCTACCACCCCCCTGCCACGCGCCCATGCGGCGGCTCGCGGGGTAGTATGTAGATGTATATTCCTTTCCACTTAGTTTACATTCCATTTAGTTGACATTGCGGGCTCTTGGGAAAATTCATTTCCAAAATTGTCCATTTAGCCGGTGTGATGTCTCCAATTGCAGCAGAAAAATTACCACAACACTTCAAAGAAAAACCAACTGCACATCCAGGTGTATTACAGTGTGCAGATATTTCACCCTTAATTTACTTCATTTAGTTTCGTGCGGAGTGGGATATTTGTTTCCGGCGTTGCCTTGTGGCGAAATCACGGGGCAGGCACATTTGGCAACAGCGCTCTCCATGAAGCCCGCACTGTCAACAAAATGTGAAACACAGGGCAAAATCACTCATTTGTTTGTCAACTACGACATAAATATTTAACTACGCGTTATACGTAACAAATTAAAAATTAAATACAATACGGATATTCAGCAGTAACATGATACATTTGTGCACAATGGATAATGAATTATACGTACGCATACACTACTCATACGAGATACCATCGATGACTGCAGAGGGAAACCCGGCTGCTGAATTATTTTGTCGAATAGCACACGCTCAGCTGAATTGCGAAGCGCGAGTTGTTTCACACGATTACGTCACATGGTAAGGCGGGCATAAACACGAGTGTAGGCATCAAGAGAATACATATCAATCGAAAAAGTAGATACGAGTGTGAGTAGATATATCCGTAACAATGTTCGCCCGCGTGCATTCTCGACTCTTTTGGATAAATGTTCTCGCTTTGTGAATAACAGCGCCACGCCGCGGCGTATATGCAATTCACAAAAGGGACCCAGGGGGGGTAGGCCAAGTGTACTCTGGCAAGCGACAGCGGAAGCAGTTGGAGCCAGGGGCGTAAAATTAATGCTAAAGCTTAATGCGGCGAGCGAAAGAGGGACGCATTTCGATTGGTCTCATCCCACAGGGTGTCCAGCAGCCGGGAATTCGAAAATTCCCAGAGATTTCCAGGTTTTCCAGGCATAATTTTTATTTTTCTTGAGGAAATATTTTTTCTCCTTAATTATGTAGAGAATGTTCGGTATGTTTTTCGGGTGATTAAACGTAAGGATTATTTTTTAACTTGCATATTTGGAGGAAAATAAACACAAAACTTTAAAATAGTTTGAGAGAAAATCAAACCACCACCCATTATTAGATTTAAACATTGTCATTCTGGTGTGCAGGAACAAGGTATATATTACAGCCAGACTTTGCCATGAATAGCATTGATATAAAATGACCAACAACTTAAAAAATTTAACGAATTGACTTTTTTCCTTACTTTGCTAAATGAGACAACGAAAGGGAAATTTGACTTCGTAACTTGCCGATGAAGGCACGTTATTTACGCCACTGATTTACAGACTATGACCAATAAGAACACAATGCACCTATATAGAAAACATCGTGTACC
The DNA here is from genome assembly GCA_963169105.1 of Ceriagrion tenellum. Classification (NCBI taxonomy): domain Eukaryota; kingdom Metazoa; phylum Arthropoda; class Insecta; order Odonata; family Coenagrionidae; genus Ceriagrion; species Ceriagrion tenellum. The sequence continues at coordinate 138,401,407 of OY720639.1, read as the reverse complement.
TACTTTCGGCGATTACAGGAATGCAAAATGCGACAACGCAAGGGAAATTTGACTTAGCAACTAGCCGAAAAAGGCACATTGCTTCCGAGGATGTTTTATATATTGACACCACAGAAAATTGGAGAGTCAATTCGATATTTCTAGAGAAAATAAAATTCCCTGAGATTGTTGTCTCGTAGTTTCCCGCGACGTTTTGAATGCGATGATTTCTCCATCTTTCGGGTATTCGCCGCGTTGCTTGTCATGATTGACGACAGTTTCGCCCGGATTCCACCAGGCGTCTTCAGGTCGAAGTGCCGCTGTCAGCGTTTTGGCCGTGCTTATATAGCTCCTCGAGCTCCCGCGCTGTGCTGTGATTGGTCGGTTTTGGGAAAAGTCTCTTCCATGTGTTTGTCAGGTGGTATCCATCGTCCCTATTGAAATTTCCAGGCGTTTTTGCAATTTCAATTGATTCTCTTATCAGCCTGGGATAATATCTTTTTTCTTTTGCAATTATCCTAGCTTTGTCGAAAAGAATATCGTGTCCGGGTTCACTCCAAGCATGCTCGGCGACTGCTGACTGGCTAAATTTCTTATTGAGGGTCGCCCTCTTGTGCTCCTGCAGGCGGATCTTCATGGACCTGCATGTCTCGCCGATATATGATTTCCCGCATGAGCAAGGGATGCGGTATATCCCTTCATGGAGATTCGGCGGTATCTTGTCCTTTGGCCTTGGAATGATTTGGCTTATTTTGGATACGCAGTTGAATCTCGTGACAATATCCTTCTTCTTCAGGACTCTGGAGATCTTCTCGCTTGTGCCGGCGATGTATGGTATGATGGCATGAGATGCGGACTTCTCGGGTTGTCGTTCCTCCTGGTCTAGCGTCTGGTGGCGTTTTTCTATAATGGCGGCCCTTTTGAGGACCATTTCTTTCTTGTACCCATTCATCTTCAGGGATGTCACGAGGTGTTCCTTTTCCTTTGTCAAAGATTCTGCATCCGATAGTTTGTAAGCGCGATGCAGGAGAGTCGCCATCAGTGAAGCCTTCTGAGATGGATGATGGTGTGACTCGGCGTTTAGGTAGCGGTCAGTATGCGTGGCCTTCCTGTGTACTGCATGGCCGAGACTCCCATCGATCCTCTTCTTCACCATCACGTCCAAAAATGGGATTTGGTTGTTTCTCTCCGTCTCCATCGTGAATTGTATCGCTGGATGCTGTGAGTTGAGGTGCTCCAAGAAGATCTGCAATTCCTCAGGTCCATGGGGCCAAATTACAAAGGTGTCGTCCACGTATCTTAACCACAAACTGGGCTTCTTCCCGTGGGATCCAATCGCCATTTGTTCGAACCTTTCCATGTATATTTCTGCTATCACTGGGGAGAGGGGCGAGCCCATAGCCGCTCCTTCGCGTTGCTCGAAGAAACTCCCGTTCCAAAGGAAGTAGGCGCTCCGTAGGCAATACTCAATGAGTTGTGGATAATCCTCCGGTATTCCAGATGTTGTGAGCTCCTTTATGATATCTAAGGATTCCTGAATTGGAATGTTGGTGAATAAGGATGTAACATCGAAGCTCACTAAGATGTCATTGGAGGAGACGGTGATCTTCTTCAACATTTCGACGAAATGGGTGGAGTCTCTCACAAACGACGAGGTTTTTCCGACGTAAGGCTGGAGTGACTGTGCCAGGTATTTCGACAGCCGATAGGTGGGTCCGTCTATTTGGCTGACTATCGGTCTGAGAGGGACTCCTTCTTTGTGGACTTTAGGCAATCCATACAGTCTTGGTGGCTTGGCGGCCGATGGGAACAAGCGTTTTTGCTCTTCCCGTGGGATTGACGACTTCTTGATCAGTTCCCGGGTGTTCCTCTCCGTTTTTGCAGTAGGATCAGATCGTAGTTTCCTGTATGTTGAGTCTTCCAGCATCCGGGAAATCTTGCTGTCGTACTCCTCCTTCTTCATGAGGACAGTTGAGTTTCCCTTGTCCGCCGGGAGAATGACAATGTTCTTGTTCCTGCGAAGATCTGCTAAGGCTCTTCTTTCGGCTCCCGTGATGTTCGTTTTGGGTGGCCGTGAGTTTCGGAGAATACGGGCAACATCTTCTCTGACCTCATCAGCGTCTCCCTTTGGAAGCTTCCGTATGGCGTGCTCCACTTCTGTTACGATTTCTTCCTTAGGTATTTTCGTGGGTGCGATGGCGAAATTCAGTCCTTTTGACAAGACTGAGATGTCAGCTTTGGTCAGTTCTGAGTCCGTCAAGTTGATGACTGCGAGGCCCTTCTCAGGGCCATCATCCAAGCTGGTAGGATGTTGCCGATTGGATAATTTCTCAAATTTCTTTATCTGCGTCTCCCTCAAGGCTACTCCAGTGTTGCGGGATGAGTCGTGGGTTATTTTGTCGATCGTGTCCCAGTCAGTAGCGTTGAGAGTGGCACCCAGTTCCAAGTGAATGCGCAGAAGTTCTTCCGAGCACAGGTGGAGGGAGTAGCGTGTGTGTCGTACCCGTTCCCTGAGTAGTGCCTCGCTAGTTCGGCGAAGAATTCTTCTGGCCGCTCTCGTATCGATGTGATGTTTTACTTCAACACAGCAAGGTAGAGTGTTGGTGTCTCGACAGCGTTGGAGGAAGGCCAAGGAGGAGAGGAGCCTCCCCTTCTTCTTGCGCAGCTTCTCAAATCTCCGTATTTTCCTGTGTATATCCTCCCCGTAGAGGCGTACAATGTTGTCTCGTAGTTTCCCGCGACGTTTTGAATGCGATGATTTCTCCATCTTTCGGGTATTCGCCGCGTTGCTTGTCATGATTGACGACAGTTTCGCCCGGATTCCACCAGGCGTCTTCAGGTCGAAGTGCCGCTGTCAGCGTTTTGGCCGTGCTTATATAGCTCCTCGAGCTCCCGCGCTGTGCTGTGATTGGTCGGTTTTGGGAAAAGTCTCTTCCATGTGTTTGTCAGGTGGTATCCATCGTCCCTATTGAAATTTCCAGGCGTTTTTGCAATTTCAATTGATTCTCTTATCAGCCTGGGATAATATCTTTTTTCTTTTGCAATTATCCTAGCTTTGTCGAAAAGAATATCGTGTCCGGGTTCACTCCAAGCATGCTCGGCGACTGCTGACTGGCTAAATTTCTTATTGAGGGTCGCCCTCTTGTGCTCCTGCAGGCGGATCTTCATGGACCTGCATGTCTCGCCGATATATGATTTCCCGCATGAGCAAGGGATGCGGTATATCCCTTCATGGAGATTCGGCGGTATCTTGTCCTTTGGCCTTGGAATGATTTGGCTTATTTTGGATACGCAGTTGAATCTCGTGACAATATCCTTCTTCTTCAGGACTCTGGAGATCTTCTCGCTTGTGCCGGCGATGTATGGTATGATGGCATGAGATGCGGACTTCTCGGGTTGTCGTTCCTCCTGGTCTAGCGTCTGGTGGCGTTTTTCTATAATGGCGGCCCTTTTGAGGACCATTTCTTTCTTGTACCCATTCATCTTCAGGGATGTCACGAGGTGTTCCTTTTCCTTTGTCAAAGATTCTGCATCCGATAGTTTGTAAGCGCGATGCAGGAGAGTCGCCATCAGTGAAGCCTTCTGAGATGGATGATGGTGTGACTCGGCGTTTAGGTAGCGGTCAGTATGCGTGGCGTATGCGTTTTATTTATCCCGAATGAGATAAAACATCTGAAGAAGACGTTTCGGAAAAATGGCTATAGTGAAACTCAAATTTCCATGGCCCTGAAGAGGGCCTTTAGACAGCCCACTGACGGCATACGGGAGCCGCAAGAAAAGCCTATCTCCAAAGCTTTCCTTCCCTATGTCTCCACCATATCGGGAAAAATCCAACGTATCCTTAACAGATACAATATTAAGACCGTTCATTTACCACCTCCAAAACTCAGAGACCAACTAGTAAAAGTGAAGGATCCTCTCGGTCTGAAGACACCAGGAGTTTATGAGATTCCATGTGAGTGCGGGAAGACATACATTGGAGAGACCAGTCGGACAATTGAAACGAGGACGAAAGAACATCAGAGGTATTTGCGACTGGCCCAACCGGAAAAATCCGCGGTGGCAGAGCATAGTATCAATGAGGACCATGCCATACAATGGAAGGAGACGAAACTGCTCTGCCGTGCACATGGCTACTGGGACCGCCTCGTCAAGGAAGCCATTCACATCCGCATCAACCGCAACAACATCAACAGAGACACCGGGTTTCAAATCAGCAATGCGTGGAAACCAATAGTGAACACCTTTATATATGACAAAAATGGCGGGAAAAGCGTAACACGCGAGAGCCAATCAGATTACACCTGACCATGAACGGGATGTATATATACCGGACCACTTTGAGAATACGGCATTCAGAAGATCCCCTGAGGATGAACAGCAAGTCGCTGTTCGAAACGTCGGGAGAGATGCAGAATATCAACCGGTGGAAAACCCGAGAAACCTTCCTGCAACTGATACACCGGGAAAACCTGAGATCATACATTAGTATCTAATTGATCATCTATAATATATTAAATGGTCATGAGAACAATCAAATGTTGTTTAAACATAATTGAAAGGGGGAAGCACCGAGTATCTACGCATTGAAGGATCTCATGTTTTCCCGGCGTATCTGATGAATAAAGGTTTCTTGGGTTTTCCACCGGGTGAGCAGGTCCATGGGTCCCAACGTTTCGGAGAACGACTTGTCCTCCATCATCAATTCGATTCCGATTCGGAAGCTGAAACCCCCCTGATGATGGAGGACAAGTCGTTCTCCGAAACGTTGGGCCCCATGGACCTGCTCACCCGGTGGAAAACCCAAGAAACCTTCATTTATCTGCGCATTATTTACCAATAATTACACAAAGTATTCGACGGCTACAGCGCTCGGGCATTATCCGGCTAAATATTCTCCTTCGGCCCGCTAACATCTACATTTACGTAATACCTTGCGAGCCACCACGAGGGTGTGTGGCAGGGGGTGGAGATCACCAAAAATGCACTATTGACATGCAACTAGGATTTTGAAGGGAGGCATGCTAGAGAACAGGGTCATATGCAGCTAGATGGTTAGTATCTCCATAATAAAAAAGGGATTATTGGTTGTTAACATGCATCATGCACTACAGACTACTCTAACGATATTTCACCTGTCTATCCCATTGCTACGCTGCCTATTGTTCTCTCTTATGGTACGCGGGAAAAATGACATTTTAAATCTATCGGTACGATAATCCATCTCTCTAATCTTGTTAATCTGATTAAACCTAGCATAATACGCAGGGGTTCTCAATATGTATCTAACGTCATCTGTGAACAAATCGGTTTCGAATTTACTTAATAGGTTTAACCTATATTTTAACCTGCGTTCTGATAGTAATTCCCATCCTAGTTCTTCTATTAAACTCGTAACACTTATGCAATTATCATAACGGCCTTTAACAAATCTAGCGGATCTCCTTTGCACGCGCTCTAATTCTTTTATCATACCTTCCTCGTACGGATCCCATATACTAGCGGCATATTCTAAATCAGGCCTGACAAGTGTAAAATAGCTTCTTTCTCGTACTCTCTCATCGCATTTGCCTAGAACACTTTTTACGAATCCTAATCTACGGTTTGCTACACTAGTTATTTCCCTGATGTGTTTCCCCCATGACATGTCTTCAGTGATGGTGACGCCTAAGTATTTAATTGAATCTACGTTACATATTTTGTTTTCTTTGATGCAATAATTATTCCGGGGAAAGCCATTCTTTTTCCAAAAGTTCATTATCGCGCATTTCTTCAAATTTAATTCTAGCTGCCAACTATCACACCAATCATCAATCGCATCTAAATCCTTAGCTAAAGACTGGATGTCCTCTTCATTTCTAATTTCCTAATACACAACTGCATCATCGGCAAATTGACAGAGCTTGCTATTTTTTACTACTGTATTCAAGTCATTTACGTAGAGAAGAAATAAAATTGGACCTATCACGCTTCCCTGGGGATCACTCAATACAACTTTTACCTCGCCTGAGCTGACACCATCTAATACCACCCTTTGAACGCGTTCATGTAAGAAGTCTCCTATCAAGCCTACGAAATTACTGTCTATCCCGTATGATGCTAACTTCGCGAGTAACTTACAGTGGGGAACCTTGTCAAAAGCTTTTCTAAAGTCAAGAAACGCTGCGGCTACCTGTACGTTACCTTTTCCGGAAACAAAAATATCGTGAACAAAAAGACCTAATTGAGTTTCGCAAGACCGTCCCTTTCTGAACCCATGCTGGTTTCTTAGCAATAAATCCTGGCTGTCGAGGTGTCCCATTATTGATGTAACTATTATATGCTCTATAATTTTACATGATAGTGACGTTAATGATATTGGTCTATAATTACATGGCTGTTCCCTATCGCCGCTTTTAAAAATTGGGGTCGCGTTTGCTATCTTCCAGTCTTTGGGACCCGCGTGTTCTTCGAGGGATTTTTTAAATACTACTTTAAGATACGGAGCCATTTAGAGAGCTAATTCTTTACACACACGAGCTGGAATTTCATCAGGACCTGAGGACTTGTTCGGGCTAATGTTACTTAGTAAGGGTACGATTCCGCTACAAGATGTATCGATCGGGGGCAGTGGTTGTTGAAATCGGTCTGGTATGGTTTCGCGCAAACTATGCTTAGATTATTTAAAAAGGCTCTGAAAAAAGAATTCAACAAATTAGCCTTATCTAAACTGGAAGTTACTATTTCGCCTCTATCGTTTTTCAAGGAATTAACCGTTGACTTTTTAGTACCCTGTACTTCCCTAACTTATGACCAAAATGCTTTCGGACTTCCCTCTAGTTATTCTCCGAGTACTTTTATCTTAAATTCACTGCACGCTTTTCTAAGGGCTGTTTTTGCGGCTGCTTTACACATTTTATAATGTTCGATAGTATTTTTAAGGTCCCTATTAGCTACATTTTTCTTCATTTTCCTTAGTTTCGCGTGGCTAACTCATTGGCGTTTTAAACATTTTCTAACCTCTGCGATGCACCATCTTGGTTCCCTATTCTCACTCTTATGAGGTATATATCTGTTGACAAGTGACCGCGTAATTTGGAGGATCTCTCTCCATGTATTGTCTATTCTTTAAGTCTCGCTTAAATCCATTAAAATCTGCTTTACTAAAAAGGTAAATCTTTCTTTTTAATTTAAAGTTTTTTTCAGTATTGAGGGAAAATTTTACGTGCACTACCTTGTGGTCGCTTATTCCATCGACATTTTCAACTTTAATAACTTTTTCAGGGATGTTTGTGGCAAGTAAATCGAGAACATTCTCCCCCCTATTCGGTAAATTTACTATTTGATGTGGTGCGTGAGATGCGAACAGGTTAAGCAATGACTCGCAGATTTCTTTGTCCTTATCCCCAGACATATGACTGCATGTTTTCCGATCTATCGATGTTGTATTGAAATCTCCACCTACAATTATCTGTCGTTCGTTACTATGGGAATATATGGACCTGATCTGTTTCTCGAGTTCTAATACTGAAGGTACATCGGAATGGGGAGGTCTATAGTAGGCACAAACCTATATTACTTTCGAATTAGCACATTGAATGGAACACCATACACTTTCTATTATATTATCGGGAATCACTTCTATTTTGCTGACTATTGTGTTCTTAACTGCGATTAATACTCCCCCTTCCGGTCGGGGTTGTCGCTAACTAGACAACTAGAAGTGCTCTAGACTCCTTACTAGAGATGAAATCGGCCTAAGTGCGAGAAATATCAGTCGCTCTTAATGTAGTCCGAGCGAGATAGTTCCCTAGTCATAATAGAGACCATATTCGAATTATACGTTTTAATTTAACCAGCTGTAGGACACATGAATTAAATATTGCATTATTATTGGTGCAATAATATAGTTTTATATGACAAAAATGGTAAGTAATTAAATGAAAATATCTAAATAAGTCTTTAACTTGACTCATTTTTTTCGCATAGTGCGTTTGAAACGCCTTCAAAAACGGAAGGTTTTTTTGTGATACCCAAGGACGTACTGCGGTAACAACATGATTAATTTTCAAATATAGTTGAGAAAACATACAAACTACACGCTGTTAGTTTTTTCACGACATCTAAGTGTTAGACATACCTCATTTTGTAAATAATGTCTCTCAGGAGTGCATCACGTACCATTTCCCATGTAAAAGGACTGGTATTATCTGGATAATATCTTGGAAAGTAATGTGGTAAGGGGTAGAATTTTTGAAGTCATGGGATATTTGAGATATATTTCTTTAAATTAGACCAAATTCATTGATTTCTAACTAAAATGATTTTTCGCTCTAAAGGAAAAAGAAATGACAAAGCAAAGACTGATAATGAGCTCGGAAAATTAAACAGTGGTCAATGGACATCGCGAAAGATTCGACTGAACTTCATAAAATAAATAATAATACATCTGTTCGCCGATCACCATTTCAAATTGAACGAACGGAATGGGGACCAATAACCGAATACCGAAGTCAGGTTAAAACCGATTGTTCACTCTAAAGAGAAATGATTGTAAAACGCCTAACGCATAAAGAATATTCTAAAATGTATTCAAACGAACAGAAGAAAATTGTACGGAGAAAAATGATCATCTTAATCACAGTTTCCAACAATTTATGGACCATGGAATACAGTCGAAGGCAGGCAACGGGATTTTGAAATTATTCATTGAGGTCATAAAACTCTCTCGTTACCTCACGATAAATATATTAATAAACGCTCAAGGCGAAAAAAATCATCAAATAAACTAGCCAGAGGAAAAATAAAGGCAGCGTAAAGCCATGCATGAAACTGGAGACAGAATATTAAAGCTATTCATGCACATTTTCAAAACGCACGAAGAAGAGAAAGAAACGACGGAAATTGCGGAATGGAAGTTATGATTGCCATTAATAATCATTTTAAAAACAAGATCACGCTTCAGCGACGCCACGTTTGGATTCGGAGATTCACCATAACACACCTACAGGTATAAAAATTGAAAGATTAAATTTTCATCGACGAGAATAGAATTGATCAGCAGACAGAAGACAAGGGCCGATTTCTCCTGTCGATCGATGAGGAAGAAGGAAATGAAGAGACGCGATCACTCCATGGAGACGTCGTCTAGGAAACGGGACGGGAGGCCGAGCGAATCTCTGATTGGACATCAAAGAGGCAGAGGCACCAGTGGAAGTAAACACGGGCTCAAGGGAAAGCGTGTTTCCCCAGAGCGAGGACCTTGGGGCGAGAAGATATTCAAGGATACACAGCACCTACATGATACCCTGCGAGCCACCGCATGGGCGTGTAGCAGGGGGTGTTAGGTCACCAGCCGTGAAAAGATGTAAGTTTTTTGGAGATGAAATGGTGACATGTACTATGGGAGTGTATTTAGTGGAGCAAAATTTTTATTATGGTCGCTTATTGTTCGCGGAAAGAACGAGTTTCTGTACCTATCTGTACCTATCTGAGCGTATCTCTCTTATTTTATCGCATCTTTCAGACCAAGAGATGTAGTGAGGAGTCATGATAATTTTACTTGAAAAAAAGACTTTATAAACTAAAAGAAGGTCTCGCGCACTCCATGTGGACAAGGGTCGATGTAAAACTGGGTCATCGATTAATTGCCCGCCCGTCGAGATTCCTCCCGTAGTTATGTGAGCACGGGGGTTATTCTAAAAATTAACGAGGTCTGGAGAGGAAATATTGGATTATGGAGGAGAATTCAGAGTTCTTCGAGCGAAAAAACCATGCAACAGGCAAAAAAAACGAACAAGTGAATAAACGAACGCCATGAAAGTTACGACATCCAGTAAATGCATTAAAAAGGACAAAGGACTCGGCATACAAAATGCTATGGATTAGTCGCTACGGATTTCCTTGAATACGGAACTAATTAGCTCCCACGGCATTTATCTCCTTGGTACTTATTATATTTACATAAGGGAATGGATTTGGGATAAAAAAACTGATTCATAGGAACCAACTGAACGAAAATGACCTTCAAACTGAGTAAAAATCATTCCATTAAACGCTTATGCACGTACACATATCATTCACTGATAACCGATTATACGAAATTGCACGTTTCACAACTAAAACAAATGAATAACGCAATGGGGGTGGGGGGGGCACTATTTACTCGTACTCAGTACTCAGCAAATTTACTTCATATCTTTCTTTTGCACATGTGTTCCAAGTTCAGAACTGCGTGAGAGGTTACGCCCGGAAAATTACAACAGCTCACCTCTACATCTACATAATACCCTGCGAGCCGCCGCTTGGGCGTGTGGCAGGGAGTGTTAGGTCACCAGCCGTGTAAAGGTTTAAGTTTTTTTGGAGATGAAATGGTGACTTGTATTATAGGAGTGTATTTAGTGGAGCTCAATTTTTATTGTGATCGCTTATTGTGCGCAGAAAGAACAAGTTCTTGTACTTATCTGTTCGGCAGTGTATCTCTCTTACTTCATCGCTTCTGTCAGACCTAGAGATGTAGTGAGGAGTCATGATAATATTCTCTATGTCGCTCTGAAAAACATCAGTTCTGAATTTATCAAACAACCTAAGCGTAACGTGTAGCCTCCGAGTCTCTGATTCGAATTAAACGTTTTAATTTCACCTGCTGTAGGACACATTACCAATAAAATATTTCATTATTATTGGTGTAATAATATAGTTTTACATGACAGAAATGGTTAGTAATTAAATGTGAATATCTAAATAAGTTTTCAACTTGACTCATTTTTTTCGCGCGGTGCGTTTGAAACTCCTTCAAAACGGAAGGTTTTTTGCGATACCCAAAAACCTTCTGGGGTAAAATTATGATTAATTTTCAAAAATAGTTGAGAAAACGTACAAACTACACGCTATCAGGTTTTTACGACATCTAAGTGTTAAAAATTCCTCATTTTTAATATAAGGTCTCTCTGGAGTGCATACACGTACCATTTCCCATGTAAAAGGAATGGTATTTATTGGCAAATATCTCCGAAAGTAATTTGGTAAGGGGTTGAATTTTTGGTGTCATTAGAAGGGCGAGATATTTTTCTTTAAAATGAGGCCATTTCGATTCGATTCGATCGAAAAATCGATTTCTAGGTAAAATGACATTTTGCTCAAACTACCTTAAAACGGAGCGAAAAAACATTCAAAATTCACGAACGAGGTCTAGAACACTTACGGACGCCCGGGAACACATTTAACGTTAAAATTAGAGTCAGAAGAAATGTGACCATAAAGGCAAATACAGAGAGAGAGAGAGAGAGAGAGAGAGAGAGAGAGAGAGAGAGAGAGAGAGAGAGAGAGAGCGCCCTTACTGTCGTGTGACCAATCTTCGAAGCTGCAACGTGGTGGTTACTGGTCCGCCATTTTTGTTTCCCCCGATATAACCTAAGCGCTAACTATAGCGATGCACTAATATTGCGATCCATTTCCATTCACTTTCCACTCCCTTTGATATTGCCTCTCATTCACTTCCTTTTAAATAAGTACATTCCTCATTACGCATTTTAATTAATATTAGGTAATCCGTATTCTCCGGCGAAAAATCAAGTAACATTAACGTATAATCCCGAACACCAAAAGATTTCTTGCCTCAAGTTACCACAAAAGGTAAATAGGCTCGAATTCCATTCGCTAATGCGTCCACTCGTACATTCTATGGAAAGACAAACAAGATAAGAACACACGGGAACTTAACGGCGAATTAGTAAATGCTTCTCAGGTTGCACACCGGGTCAACGTTTTCGAGATTGCCAACGTTTCGACAAGCGTCTCGCTCACCAACATGATACCTCATCATGATGAGTTTGTCAAAATGTCGACAATTACGGAAACGTTGACCGTGTGTATATCCCGAGAAGAATTTACTCACATCAATCGCATTCGGGATGGAATCAGTTCTTAATGCGGTGGATATTTCGCTTTTCAGGCTACGGTTTAATTACGTCACAACCCCGCCATCTACTATGTACCATGGTTGACGACACTTCGAAAATGTCGCCAGAAACGATTTCCCAAAGACCTCGACGCAATACAATCAATTAAAAGATGTGAAGAAAATTCTACAACGTTGCACGAATACCATTAATAAGGTTTGCGATAAAAATATAAACTTTTCGCGAAAATAGAAAGTGATGCATTGTGCTCGTAAGGTAAAAGTTGTATAATTTCACATTTTAAATAGCCACTATACGAGTGGGAATTTTTATCAGAATAATGGGGCAAATTATGAATGTCAAGGTGAGTTAACTGAGGAAAAAGGCGATTAATATGAGTCAATTCTTCGTTCCAATTCTCAAAAAAATAAAAATAAATAAGTGGTATAAAAAGCTATGAAATTCATGGGGATTTTTGCAAAAAAGTTTAGACTCGTTCATTCCCCTAGTCCCATCATTCAACGAAAGTTCCACGTGGCGCCCCAGTCGCGATTCCGGACCTTTTCGAAATTAGGATCCCAAGCCCACACTGGGATCTCTCTGTAAATTTAGGACGCGCTCAGCCGAACCGTCCCGCACACGTGTCGGAGTAAACAAGACCGCCGTCATGCCAACGAGCAGAGAATTATTGCTCCCGTTAAATGCCTCTGTCAAAGACTCCGTTCGACTGTAAATTGTTGGAAAGATTAAACTCCAACATTGAAATGCCAAACCGTATTTATGCATATACGGCCGAGATACTGGCGTTAACGAGGTAATATATCGCCGGAAGAAATTCGGGCAGTCGGGATTTTCGAAAGCGTATATATAGGTATGTTATAGTTGAATACATAATTGAAATTAAATTAATTTATTTGCATAAAATGTTAAAACAGAAGTAAATTAAGTCTACACTACGTCCACACGTGATTTGCGATGTATCGCAATAAAATTCGCAATATTTTCTTTGGTTGGCACGTTACAGGATAAAATGAATCTGTGAGAAACGGAGGGAAGATGATAAATCTGGCGACGAACTGGTCTGGTCTGAATTCTTAATGGTTTAAACTCTTGCGCTCTCGCTTAACAAAATTACGAATAGAATCATTCGAAATGACCCAATGGGAAGATTTTAGAATCGATAAATCGGAACAAATGTTAACGTAGATATGTACAAGGCAGAGGCCACTGCAAATAACCAAAATATCCACCACTGTAACACCATATCACATGCTCAAATTGAACTCCAAGCCAATGGGTCACTTCTCCACAAATTTCAAAGCGTAATTTACAGGGCATTCCAGCTCACTGAGATTTCTTCAAGAACAAGACTTCAGGCAGAAGTCTTGTACAAGTCTGGCGCCTTAAGATTCCTCAAATCCATAAATTTAAAGTACATTGTATATGCAACCCATTCCCATTCACTGTGTCATCCTCAGGTACAATGTTATAACCGGAAACGTGTTGTACATTATACATTAACATTTGAGATTGCTTTCGATTTCATAAGAAGGCTGATGAAGAGTTTGATATGGAGCGTAGCGTTGTATGAGGCAGAAACGTGGAGCCTGAGAAAGGAGGACGGGAATAGGCTCCAGGCATTTGAGATGTGGGTGTGGAGAAGGATGGAGAAGGCTAGGAGGACGGAAAGGAAGACAAACGAGGAAGTGCTTGAGATGGTGGGTGAGGAAGGGAAACTTTTGAATGAAATCCGAGATAGGCAGGGTAGATGGCTGAAGGAAGTTATAAAGGGTGATGGGTTGCTGAAGAGGGTGATAGAGGGAAGGATGTTGGGCAAGCGGGGAAGGGGAAGAAAGAGAATAGGTTTCAATGGACGGGATGAAGAAGGGTAGATCTTACGCAGTGGCGAAGAAGGATATATTAGAGGGAGATAGGTCCCTGAATGTGCAAAAGACCGGGAGGAGATTCTCTGACATTCAACAAAACCTACATCTACGAAATACCGTGCAAGCCACCAATAGGGTGTGTGGCACGGGGTGATTCCACACCAGGCATGCAGCCCTCATCCCAGTTCAATGAGAACCGCGCGCGTTCCCCGGAATGCCAGGCACGGGCCAAATCAGTCAGGAAAACGGTACGCAGCCAGACCACAAACTAAGAGAGTGATACGAAGAAGAACATGCTACCATGCAGCATACTACTCAAGATATAACTGCCTTTAACTACAAGATATAACTACCTTTACCGGTAGAACACATTATAATAATAATCCAGGAGGAGGAGGAAATGGGAAAACGGAGGGGTGTGGGTGGTGTACCCTTAAGGGTTATGGGGGAGTTATAATATCGAACTGCAAGGCGGGAGCACGGGGGTGGGCATTTTATTCAGGGGAAAGGAGGGCAGAGCATCGAGAGGAGAGGGTGTGACGTCACCGAAAAGTGTTTCCTGGGGGATGGAGGGGAGAGGGGGGCGGGAGGGGAAGGAGGTGGGGCGCCATTGGCCCGGGCGGCCAGAGCGCATGTTCAGGAGTGTTTCTGTTTCGAATTTGTTTTTCTCCATTCTTTTATTCGTTATTCCGGCCCTAGATGGGGTAAGTGTTGAGGGTGTGGGGGGTTGAGGGGGAGGAGGGAGAGAAGACAGGATACAAGGGAGGGTTGGGGAGGGAACGGAGGGATGAGGGAAAACAGTTTCTCCCCTCCATACCCTTATTATCCACAGATCCTCCCAAATATGAATTCAGGGTAAGGACGGAGAATGAGTTTAGGTGGGGTGGGGGGAAAGAGGTTTCGCTTTAAGGGTAAGGCAGGGTATTTTCAGGATGGGAGAGTGGCGGGGGAGGAGGGGTGTGATGTCTATTTCCACTCCCTTACGCCACAGTCGCCTGCTCGTGTCAGGGTCGGAAATAAGAAAAGGAAGGGGAGAAATGATAAAATGAATGCAGGGGTGTTTTTTGGCTGCGGCCCGGGACAAAAAAAGGGAACAGGCATAACAGCAATGGAGGCCACACCCTTCCCCGGGCGAGGGGAACCCTAGTACCGACTTTAAAGTACTCTCCTACACACACATACTATCACAGAATCATGTTTCCGAAAACATCACCAAAACACTAATAAATTGGTACGTAACTACGCCATTTCCCATCACAGGACCTGTTCATGTCGCTGAAAGTGCCGCTCTTTCGGAACTAATTCAAGTTGGAACTATCGCCCTTTGACAAGACAAAAACTAACGGTGAACGGGTTGGTAAGGCGGCCAGAGTAATTTAAACGTACCCTAAAAATAATGACGGAGAATATCAATATTGTTCATCTCATTGTTCACCATATCGACTTGCATTAACATGGGATGGTTCTCTCGCGGTAAGGTCGTAAATATTAAAAAAACAGCAGATCTTCACCAACTTTCGGAATTTTAACTATTCCACCTTCAAGGCTTAGAGTCACATTAAATTCATCAAATTCACATCACATCGCAATTCTGGTATCATTTTCCTGATTACCCATGATTATTTGGCACGATAAACACCATCGAGCACCATTCTGTTATTTCTATTCATTGCACTGATCTCCAAGTGACCTGCTATATAAAGTTTACTTTATATAGCAGGTCACTGCGTCAGCCATTGAAAACCAATACATGTCAACGCACAATAATAGCTGATTTGACTGCGAATGCATTTTCAATTTCCGCCATTTTCCAGCCATAGGAACATACCGCAGCGACATTTCTATGTAATTACCCCATTCTGAATTCCATTAAGGAAGTAACTCGCTAATAACTCATAAAATAAGGCGATGATGAACCTTTATATTATTCCGAGTCAACTGATCGGGATTTTCTACTTATCATAAACAGTTTTCTGCGAAAACGACATTGACACTGCATGGAAAAATTTCCATTTGCCCCATTTTTTTTTCATTCTTCAAATGTACACCATGTATATTCAATTCAAAACAGTCAATAAGACAATTAAATAGCGTGGAAAGGTAACTTTTTTTGCATCAGAGAGAGGACATTTTTCTACAAGCAGACAAAATGATAAAACGGCATTACTGTCATTTTACGTCAGAACACACTCAAACGGCCTCATTCTTAAATTGGACCACGTGCCACAAACCACGGCGTCCAGACGTCTAATGACCTTGAGTTATCAAGAAAATAACCCCGAGAAAAATTTTTATCTCCTTCGCAATGACACCCATTGCTTCCAGGCCTTTTTACTGCCAGTTTTGGCGAAATCAGCGAGACTTGAGCGAAAAATAATTGAAACCAAAGGCACATTTAAAGCGAAAGCGATGACGGAAAAATTTATTGGACCGTCCAGATTTCCCCGTTTCCTTTTCTGGGCGAGCTCGGCATATTATCGCGCCTTTTAATTGCCTCGGGCGCCGCCAGCCTAATCGGGGGCGACACCTGCCCGAAAATCTCTCATGGAATTCCCAAGTCTCTCGCTCGAGCGCCTTCCTTTGTTCGTGCGCTGTGCCGTCACCTTGGGAGCGACCGGAGGTTATAAAGCGCCCCGCGACTTTCTCTCCAATCAAAATTAAAATAGCGAGCCCCGAGTTAGTCGATTAGGCGTCTAAATGCTCCTTTGAAAAACTGTAGGCCATCTTGAAAGCAGTCCGATTTTATTAACACACATCAATTAATGGCCAAAAAACTTAGTAAACCAAAGTTGCATTCAGGGGAAGACGGCTTTTGCGTCGCGTTCTTGGATTTCAATACTCCAATGTTTAATATTTTCCCACTAGTTGGTTTTTTTAGTGTAAAATCTAAATACGCTGTGTCTTGAATATAATGAAATCAGGCCATGATTTGATTAAAGGTTTTTACGCTCTACTTTAAGGACATTCATTACGCGATGACTGAGAACAGTTTGCATTCTCACATTATTTATTTGGTTGTCTAGAAATTGACGCGTATGCGTTGAAACCACGCCATTACCTCACCAAACAAATCGAGTTCACACAAAGCGTTTTCATTCACTCCGTGCCTAAATTTGATGGAATTGGGAAGCATGAACACGGTAAGCCATTTAGCGAGGAAGACAAACAAAGAAGTGTTACAGTGAATATGGTAGAAAGGAAAGCCATAGTTGCCTTGATTCAACGGGGCCAACAAAATACAGAGAGGGAAAACGTATTGAGAGGAAAAGGTACGTTGAAGAGGGCACTAGAGTAGAGGGCAATGTCAGAGAGATGAGAAGATGGAGTAAGAAGAACGCTAAGCGGCTATAATTTATCATAAGACCCCTGAATATATATTATGGATTTAGATGTTAGGAATTGTTGCCTAGGCTACATGTTGCCTAATTATCCACTTTTAGTTCGCCCAGTCCTTGGCGCCACTTCAATTAGAGTCTTTTCAGTTGTTATTGTAAATAGGCGATGTTAATTGTTGCTAACGTGAGACTGTGGTGAATTTCAATAACGATCGAGGAGATATGAATTACGTGATGCTTTGAATAATATCTTGCTATTTTGGAGGTTGATTAAAAAAGAAATCACCCTCCATCTAAGCCCCGCGGAAGCCTTCATGAGGACTTCATCTTGCTATTTTGTGATCTAAAAGTTACTTTATAAATGCTAGAGATATGCTGGAAATATCTATTACAGAAAATGTGCAAGAGGTTTATGAAACATCCATCGTGTGCCGACGACGATTTTTGCCAGACTCTGATTCTAATTTGAATGCATTAAGCCCGTTCGGCTCAAATAAAGAATTTAGAATGCCTTGTTAAACAGAACTTGCTTCGCACCAGGCTGCAAAACAGGGTATGCGTCTACGAGGACCCAAAATAGGAGACTTGGATTGAAAAATAAGAATCTGTTCAAGGCGGCGGTAAGTGCATTCCTTTTTACCTACACTGCAATGATGGCCATTGGGAATACTCATGAAGTCACCTCGCATTATTATTAAATTTCCGTATAGCGATATTCACGAAGTGCTAAGAAGTTAATTGTGCATTTGTGTGATTAAATTTGTAGAGGAATTAAATATATCTGTAGACCTGACGATATTAAGAGAGTGTATAATTACGTCCCGCGTGTAGTACTACATTTTTTATCCACTGCATTATGATAAATGGTAAGTAAAACCCATGTATATTAAACCAGTACGACGTGTTTATTTACAAACTATCGACTGTATTTACATTTGTACTTCCGTCTTTCATCACTCGGCGGCACCACTTTCCAAAAAGTTGTTTGTTCACGGAATTCTAGACAACAGTTTTTGGCGACGAGTTTACAATCCATAATATATATTAATGATAAGAACATTTTAAAAACAATGAGAAATTGCTAAGAAAGTATGATACAGATATTAACCATACAAAAAACCAGAAATCACAATCAAATTACTGAATATGCGTAATTCGTTTATTCGAAAGTGACCTTTCACTACTTTATTGAAATTATTATACGTTTCTATTACTATTATACGTTTCTCAAGAAAACTTTTCTCACTAAGGATTTCCGATGGATTTAAGGTGTGAAGGCACACGGCTAATTCACAATGCCTAAGAGAAGAATCTGTAGACCCAGAGCACGCATATCTTCACCCCTGGTCGAAGTGAATATTCCACTAAGGGGGTGTTTTTGAACAGCTCGATCCCGTGACTAAGGAGCCAAGTGGCATAAATACGAGCGGTTGGAGATTTTAATGAGTTTAACCCATTTTAAGTTTGATACCTGACATGTTGTTTATCGCGTCTCTATCCGCGATACTCAACTCCATCAACAATATTACAGCGAGAAAACTCGATCGGGAAGGTTGATTGAGATGCTTACGAGGGATTCAAAGAGACCAAAATCTCGAAACTTTCGTCGTTGTACTAAGTAACTTCTCGTACGTTGTACTAATCAATTTCATCGGAATCACCTCGAATAGTCCAAACACATCCCCATGAAGTAAAAGGTTGCAATCGCTTTCTGCTTGAGGCTCCATTTTCAAACTTAATACAGTCTGCCATTGATTCCCCGGACTATTTCTGTTCAAAATTATAGAAATGCAGAGATACAACGGGCTCAATACGTAGGTACTGGTTTAACGCGAGCAGCAGGCAAACTCCCTCAAACCAGATGTGAAACATCACGTATACATCCGTTAATGGTACTCGGGAACATTATAATATAGTAAGAAAAGCCTGTCCCCCAAAACAAAACCAAGCCAAACCACCGCGCCTTTCCGCTCTCAACTGTTTCTCACGACGCGAGGCCGCTTCCTTATATGGGGGGGCTTCTCGGGAGGAGAAGGTGAAGGTGTGACTAAAGGGCCTCCTTCGTCTTCTTGGTTAGCCATGGGCGGGATGAGAAGTCTTCGCCTCCTTTCGGCTGAACACACACCTTACGAAGAGGGCGCCAAGGACGAGTCGAACACGCCTCTAAGAAAAAAAAACGTCCGACAACAATCTGAAAATTATATTTCGGGAGAATTGAAACGGAGAGCACATTGATCGCGTGAGGGATCCTCTTAATATCCCCTCTTTATTCGTATCGCGTGATCCCTGAGCATCGAGGATTTAAAGGAATGACAGACTGTCATTAGCGAGGATTCCATACCCGTCCGTTTTCCCTGCACTGACCATGTCATCACCGGCTGATCTAAGGGTCGTTCACTCTCAGTTTTGGGTGCCACGCACGATATCGGAATTTGGAGACGCGAGTACGAATTTTTTCAGATAGGAATTCTCCAACATTTTCCCATATCTATTGAAACGCATTGGCTTCCGAATATCTGATTGCGACATCGCGGCACCGGAAGTTAAGACACTCTTATTAATTATCACGCAATGTAAGTGAACCGGATGAAGGAAATCTTACTACGTTTCAAAATTTTTTACCGAGCTACTTCCGTCTACTACTGTCGGAGAGAGCGATCGTTTCCTGCTATCACACAGGCGTGCGACTAGAATATATATCTACATCTACAAAATACCGTAAAAGCCACCACTATGGTGTGTGGCACAGGGTGATTCCACACCAGGCATACAGCACTCATCCCAGTTCAAATCAGAACCGCGCCCGTTCCTCCGAATGCCAGGCGCAGGCCAAAGCAGTCAGGACAACGGTTCGCAGTCAGACCACAAACCAGGAGAGTAATACGTAGAAGAACATGCTACCATGCAGCATACTACTCAAGATACAAGTACTGGTTAGTATTATTATTGCGACAAATAAATAGCACTACAAGGTATTTAAACATGCAAGAGTATATCATGCCGGAAATGGCATGCGAGGTAAGTATCTAATATGCATGTTAAGATATTTATCACTACTGAAAATCCTATTTAACCTAGTCAGTATACTCGAAATGATCTATCACAACTATTATGATCCCTTATTTTACGAGGAAAAAATGACATCTTAAATGTATCGGTTCTGCAGTCTATTTCCTTAATCTTATTCCTGTGATCGTTCCTACCATAATAGTTTGGCTCTAGCAAAATATTTTGAACGTCTGGCAAAAAATAGTCTACATAAAACTTTTTTTTTAAGATTTAACCTATATTTCTCCCTTCAATCGGATAGAGGTTCCCACCCTAAGACAGTGATTTATAAAGCGCAATGCATTTATGGATATGCGTAAATTAAAATAGAATGTGTGCGAAAGTATACATCTACTTATAACCCTGCTTAATAAACCGTGGCAAGAGGCAATATTCCCGTCGGTTATAAGAGAAGGAACGACGGCATTTTTGAATGAAGACTGGAAATTTTTTCAGGAAAATTTCCGCATTTTCTGGAAATTCCGCGATGACGGAAACAGTGAAAAGTTACGACTGGGTAAATAACGATTATTGCCACAAAGGCTAAAAAGAGAAAATTAATAAGCGTGGAAATTTATTGAACGTTCGAGTTTTTAACATTCCTTTTTTCCCTCTCAGCATACTTCCAACCCTTCTTCACGCCGCCAATAAAACGGACTCCTTTCTTCCCCCTCCCCGCTTACTCAACATCTTCCCCTCTATTACATCCTAAGGGAACCTTTATCCAATCCGAGGGAGAAATATAGGTTAAATCATTTACGAAAGTTTGATCTAGACTACTTTTTGCTCGAAGTTGAAAATATTTTGCTAGAGCCACACTATTATGGACAAATGGTACAAATTATGGTATGGTTATTAATGTAGGAATGATCACAGGAATAAGATTAAGGAAATAGACTGCAGAACCGATACATTTAAGATGTCATTTTTTCCACGTACAATAAGGAACTATAATAGTTATGATAGATCAGTTCTAGGATACTGACTAGATTAAATAGGTTTTTTTCAGTAGTGCTAAATATCTTAACATGAATTGTAGATACTAACTTCTCATGCCATTTCCGGCATGATATACTCCTGCATGTCTCAGTACCTTGTAGTGCTATTTATTTGTCATATTAATAATACTAACCAGTAGTTATATCATGAGTAGTATGCTGCATGGTAGCATGTTCTTCTACGTATTACTCTCCTGGTTTGTAGTCTGACTGCGTACCGTTGTCCTGACTGCTTTGGCCTGCGCCTGGCATTCGGAGGAACGGGTGCGGTTCTGATTTGAACTGGGATGAGTTCTGTATGCCTGGTGTGGAATCACCCCGTGCCACACACCCTAGTGGTGGCTTGCACGGTAGTTCGTAGATGTGAATGTAGATTATACTTCCTAAAGAGGCCATTCGCCTCTCATTCGACCCCTCCGACCACCTACCGTAACTCTTCCCAATCCCTAATGCACTGAGCACTTCCTCGTATCTAAGACGATTAACTTGAGTTTAAAAAAAATTGTAACAGCGAAGGCGGCTAAATGAAGATAAATAATGTTATATATTTTTTTTAATATTTCCGAATGCTGGCCGTGTATTTAGTGTTCAGTGTATTCAGTAACTTTCGAAAGGTCCGTCGTTCAGATTTAAGGTAGTTTAGGCGAAATATCATTTTACTTAAAATCAATGAATTTATTCTCATTTAAAAGAATAATATCTCACCCTTCTTATGAGATCAAAAATTCAACCCCTTACCGCATTACTTTCCGAGATATTTGCCAAAAAATACCAACCGTTTTACATGGGAGATGGTACGTGTATGCACTCCAGAGAGACATTATTTACAAAATGAGGTATTTCTGACACTTATATGTCGTTAAAAAACTAACAGCGTGTAGTTTGTATGTTTTCTCATCTATTTTTGAAAATTAATCATATTGTCACCGAAGTAGGTTCTTCGGTAGCACATAAAACATTCCGTTTTGAAGGAGTTGCAAACGCACCGCGAAAAAAAAGAGTCAAGTTAAAGACTTACTTTGATATTTTCATTTAATTACTCACAATTTCCGTCATATATACCTATATTATTGCCCCAATAATAATACAAAATTTAATTGAGGTGTCCGACATCTGGTGACATTAAAACGTTAAATTAGAATATGGTCTCCATTATGATTAGGGAACTATCTCGCTCGGACTACCTTAAACCCACTAACGTCTCACCACGTGGTGACTAATGTTGTCTTTACCCTTTCGGATGACCTCCATTCAGCACATGTAACGCGGTGATTTACCGCGGTGATGCCAGGATTTCTCGCGAAAGGGATTATGAGTGATTGGCGTCAAACGCACTGGAACAGTGTCGTGTCATTTTCCTCGCATTCGGAAATCCCATCGCTCAGTCCTCGCCAAACGGCTTTCTGACTCTGACTCGGCCGACTCCCGCGCATTCCCGTGGTCGCGGAAACGCTCGGACATAGTAAACAAGGTATTTAGGGCGAGATTTTTCTCGTCATAAGGGAGACCATATATAACGATATTTTTTTTATTTAAGCAGCTGTACGATTACTCGTACCTGATGAAGACTGCAAGATAGTCGAAACACGTGTAGTACGAGTTTTTAATAAAAGATAGACAGTACGATATCTTTTGTGTATCATTGAAAATGCTGTTCCACAATATCCCGCCTTAGAAAGAGGAATTTAATCGACTAATATGTTCTAACATAAATCTCGAGCGAAACAATCACACAGTGAGTCATTCATTCGCGGACGCGGAGCCAAAAGAGCCGCAAATTCACCTTCGAAGATGAATGAAAATGAAAAGTCCGATAAAATCCTTAGGCTGTCAACAGAGGAGAACGGCATGTCTGGGAGACAGAAACTGAAGTTTGTCCTTCACGAATATGCGTTTTTACTGCCGACTGAGCAACCAATCAAGGCAGTAATTATGACTGACCTTCCCTTTGTCTTCCCCCCCCCCCCCCGGTAGCATTCGGTCTCAATTCACTGAGCTCGAGTTGATACGCAGTAGCAACAGAATCGATCCATAACGAAGGATAACAATGCATAAAAGAACAGAGTATATGAACTTCTTTTCTACATACACACATACCAATCACGTCGTTCCCTTCCATGGTAGGCAGAGTCACTAAGCTTCACTCATAAACACATTTTTGTACACCTAACTATGCTTCAATAACTTCCTCCGCACTGACCTATCCTTGCAAACTCCTTTTCCTTCATTTACCCCCATACACTGTTTCATACACGCCCTCCTGTTTTTAAGACTCCTAATATTCCTCCTCCTAACAATTTCCTCAACCACAGCTTTCTCGGCTTACCTCTACCTCTCGCACCATTCATTTCACTCTTAAATATCTGTTTCGTTATTCGACTCTCATCTATTCTCTCAACATGGCCAAACCAACGATGCACACTCCTATCATACATATGTCCATTACTGGGGCATCTAACCCACATTCATTTATAACCCACTCAGTCCTGACCCTATCCCTCCTACTTTTGCCGCAAATACTCCTCAGATAACTCATACCCACGGCGTTTAGTCTACTCTTATGTCTATCCTGACATACCCATGTTTCACTACCATATAGCAAAGTGGGAAGAAGTACACTTTTGTACACGGCGATTTTCGCTTCCTTAGACAAGCACTCATTCCTTGATATGCTCCACATGCTACCCACCACATTCCTTCCAGCATTCGCACGTCTCTTTATCTCCTCATCTATCCGTCCATCCTTCGTAAACATCTTACCTAAGTGCACAAAATCATCCACTTGCTCAATTACTTCGCCATTCGCCGTCATCATACAGTTATTCTCCCCATTCTCCTTATCAAAAATTACTACTTTAGTCTTGCATGCATTTACCCTCAATTCCATTCTCTCCGTTTATTCACAAAACTTATCTAGGAGCTTCTGAAATCCTTGTTGGCTCTATGAGATCAAAACAGCATCGTCCGCATATAGTAGAACTCGCACGTTTACATCAGAGCATCTTTTCTAACAAAGACATACCGTAAGTATCCAGTGAACAATTAATATCCTCCCTGCCATAAATCGATTCCGCCGATATAACATTCATATTTTTCTAGATGGTCAAAGAGAAATCTAATGATAATCCTGTCATTGACTGCCAGAATATTGAGAAACTCCAAGGTCGCTATTTGTCTCCCAGAGAGACTCGTTCAAAACGCTCAATCTCGAATCACTCTTTGCGTACCTTCCTAAGATGCTCGGCGTGAATCGGTAAAATACGAATGATTTCAAGATAAAATTCAATGTTTTGTTGGATCAGCTTCTAAAGGATAGTTAGAATTGAGCCCTTCCTACAGACATAGTTATCCAAGAGAGAGCCTAGACCTATATCACAATAGTTAAGCGATGTGGGTCAACTCTTGGCGAAGAAGAAATTGGACATTCCGGCCCCGTTGTACGATCACTGATTGAATATTTTCTCAGTATGATAACCAGTGCTGAGAGGAAGATAAATGGGGAAGTGCTTAGAATGGTGAGCGAGGATAGGAATCTTTTGAATGAAATCCGGGATAGGCAGGGTAGTTGGCTGAAGGACGTAATAAAGGGTCTATCCATTAAAACTACCTCTAACCAGTAGAATAATGAATTAATTTGGTGCTAATTCGTTCTCTTTTCACTTACTTTCATGTCACACACCAGGAGTCAAACGCAATTTTACAAACCACACTTTTCAGTCATCGCAGTAATAACCCATAGGCTATGTCAGTACGTGATACGTGTTAATCAGGCATTGCAAACGCGGGCATTAATCTCACTTGAGTCCCGGCTTAAGGTGGTTTGATCGAAATATCATTTTACCCAGAAATCAATGAATTTGGTTTCATTTCAAAGAAAAATATCTCACCCTTCTAATGACACCAAAAATTACTTTCGGAGATATTTTCCAAAAGATACCAGCCCTTTACCATGGGAGAGGGTACAGGTATTCACTCCAGAGAGACCTTACTATTAAAAATGAGGCATTCCCTACACTTAGATCACATAAAAAAATCGACATGGTGTAGTTTGTGTGTTTTCTCAACTGTTTTTGAAAATTAGTCAAATTGTCACGGCAGTAAATTCTTCGGGATCAAAGTAAACTTTCCGTTTTGAAGGAGTTTGAAACGTACCGCGTGAAAATAACGAGTCAAGTTAAATACTTATTTAGATATTATCATTTGAATACTTACAATTTCTGTCATTAAGAGTATATTATTGCACCATTAATAATGCAATATCCAATCCGTGTGTCTCACAGCTGGTGAAATTTAAACGTCTAATTCGAATATGGTCTCTGATTATGATTAGGGAACTATCTCGCTCGCACTACCTTATTGTTACATCGGTACCGATCAAAATCTCGTAAACCGCAGTTCAGCACGACAGTATATTAACCCAGCCGCAGGAATCCTCTCTCCAAAGGAGACGGCTGGCTGGCGGCAGAGAGTTGGCGCCGCGTGGACCGCTGTCGACTCTAGTACGTGGTTCCCCAAGGCATGAGCGCAACGCGTGAAGGAGATAGCGCTTGGCCCAGAGATCTTTCACGAGCATAAATTTCCGGTGACAGTGACCTACTTCGCACATGCACGCAAAAACACCGTCGGTTCTTCAACAAGGCGACAACATGAGAAAACAAAAGAGCTCTAGGAGGACTGGCGCGGACAGTTATACAAACACACAATGGTCGGCCGAAGCCCTTTAAGGGACTTCCCACCGCGACCATGCGAATCAAAACAAACATTAAATTCCAAATTTAATCAAACAGTTTTCTAAAAAAATCCTTCTCTCGATGATGGAAAGTGTGGCCTATTGGAAACTAAAATTGAGCCAAAAAAATGCCAAATATTCCACGAGTACATTTTTAATTAACCCTCTTCATGGCCATAGACACCGACTTCAGCGCCACTGCTATTACAATAACACATTTTGACTTACATGTATTCTCGTGATAAATTAGGCGATTGGATGTATTCATTTCAACCTATTTCCCATGATAATGATATTTATATTGCAGGACAGCCACAGAGGAAATGGCGCATAAAGTGTTTTTTCGGCGAATACTAGAGTACTCGGCGGTGGTATGGGACCCATTTGAGGAAGGTCTCGTTAAATAGCCGGAGAAAGTTCAATGGAAGGCAGCGAGGTATGTCCTGAATAAGAGGGCTGGAAGCGTGAAAGAGATTCTGAGAGTCTTAGGATGGGAGAGTTTACAGAGCAGACGGAAAAGAAGCAGAATTGGCGGGTTGTATAGAATTATTAAGAAGGAAACAGCATGGGGTGAGCTTCGATCAGCAAGAATGATCAAATGTTCAAAGTAAAACAGAGATCCCAAAAAACAAATGTTAAAAAATTCTCATTCCTCAACATTGAATTAATTATTGACAATTATTGAATGGAACCAGTTACCTGAAGAGTTGTCTGAACCTTTACCTTCAAACATACACAGGCATTCAAAAAGAAATATAATAAATACATGCGAAGACTTTTATGTGCACCATTTATGCAAGTTGATCGGTAATATTAATATATCTATGATTATCTTTAACAATGTTTTTATTATCTATGATTTTGTTGATATTTCGCCTCACACGGCATCTTTTGACGTAACCTTACAGTGCCACCTGACCTTTGTCTATTCGTACTGATCTGTGTAAACAAATAAATAAATATTAGACAGAAGAATATAATTCCTCCTCGTGTTTCTCCCACCGAACGCCATTGGGATCTCCAGTTCGATTCGCGAGGAAATAGTGACGAAAAGAATACATTCTGTTGCTCACATCAGGTAGAGGACATATTTTCTATGATTAACTAGCGGACGCGACAGACGTTGTCCTGCCCAAACGTTGGCTATTAGCGGGATCAGCAAACGTTTTTTTCGATATTCGGATTTTCGATAAACTATATGCTAAGTGACATTTGATATTGAGTTTGACATTTCAATATTTTCGTTTCGTCAAAACAACGCCAAGCTACGACGCAAGTGCGACGACTTGCGCACCTATTGATGCATATGTCAAATAACACAGAATTCGACATCAGCGACACCTATGGTACACAAACATAACTATAAATTATTCGCAGATGGTCAATTATTCATGAACTTCTCAGAAGGTTTTAGCGGTTAATTATTCATGAACTTCTCAGAAGGTTTTAGCGGTTAATTATTCATGAACTTATGATATTTTAATTTTAAAAATATTGGGGGGGGGGGTGAAATTTTGAGGTTATATGTTCTGATATGCGAAAAATCTTAAATAAATATTTAAAAATCCTAGAACCTGATCGGAGTGCCACCTGCCGGGTCCAATTGTGAATCTAAACCATCCAGGGACCCACTCAAACACACACAAGAAATTTCATCAAAATCGGTCCATCCGTTTAGGAGGAGTTCAGTGACATACGCACGTACAGAAGAATTATATATATAAAGATAAGAATATGAATGAAATGACATTCGCGTCCTTCCTCTGTGGACCACCATAATTATATCTACCCCTTTGCCTTGGCCGCTCTCTTGGCCATTAAACTGATATGTTGATTTCTTGTATTCGTTTTTTATATGTTTCTATGTATATCGAGTATTGTCACTGTTATTAAAACGCACGTGTATGAAATTATGGTGTAATGTGTAGAAATGTATACGTGAAAGGGTATCATTAGAATGGGTTAGGCCACAAAAATATGTGTTTTGGATTTGATTTTGTGAATTTCCATTTCCGAGGAAATATATTTATAGAGAACATTTCATGAACTCACTGTGTGAACTCATTCTAGCCCTGAAGATGGTATAAATTACATTCAGAAACGTCGGTAAAGGAACAATATCGTTGCGTGAAATTCTCTCGGGATTCCCACCGGGTTAAATTTTTGGCTGTTGCCAAAGTTTCGGTGGATAATACTTCCATCGTCATCATTACCCTCATGACGATGGAAGTGTTATCCATCGAAACGTTGGCAACAGCCAAAAATTTAACCCGGTGGGAATCCCGAGAGAATTTCACGCATAATATTCGCCGGTAAAGTACAAATCATTGAAAAATAACGTAATATATATTTTACAATTACCATCAAAATAACCTAATAATTTACAATAAGTAACTGAGGTCAATAAACGAAACATTGTGGGAAATTAAAACTGATTTACAGAGAGTTATTGATTGGAAACATCGTGAAATTGCAAAATTAGCGCGTAATTCCCAAAGTGCTTGGGGAAAACGGGGGGAACACAGGTGACTGACCGGCAACGCCCACGTCACAGCTTCCGAGGATTTAGTTACAATAGCCCCCCCTCCCCCCCTGTTCACTTCACTCAATGAGCTTCTTCTGCCCTCACACAACTCAGCCTTCACCGCAAACTCGCACACACCATGCAACGCATGACAAACGAGACAGCTGCCACAGGAAACGGCAATGAAAAAAATAGGGAGATAATCCGGCAAAACGCATTACGCGTCCTTTTTTTCCTGCAAGTATGTGCCCGTGCGTAGTAATATGGCGAGGGGGAAAGAAGCACGTCGTTAATCTCAACTAGCATATGCAAAACTCAACTTCGCACACGTGTAAGGCAGTCGGGCCGAGAACGCGTATTGCATTACGGCCTCACGTTGAACGGCCAATGGAGACGCGAATTTTCGGGCGTAAGAGAAAGACAGTAGAGTCGGTTGGTTCGAAGGGGCCGAGGCGAAGAGGGCCGGTCGCCTTTTCGCTTCCGGGAGGGCAAAGGTCAGCGACCTCCCCGAGGACTTGACTTCCACGGCGCGTAACGTACGAATGACTGACGGGCGCCGTCTTGGGGTGAGACATACGACCATATACGAGTACACCTGCCTGCGACCAAAGTCGCGTACAATTTAATATGATACTCGTAATATGATGTTCCCTCATGGAAATGAAGTGTTCCGGCGTAGATTAAGTTCTGGGACGTTTAATAATTAAAAGTCGTACGCGTCATAGCGATCACCCGATTTTCGAAAAGTATACTTTATTCAGCGGTCGAAACAATTATGTAGAGAGCCACAAAAGAAAAGTCGCAATTTTTCCAGAGTCCCATAAAAAAACAGAATTCCTTCAACTAGCTGAGCAGAGTCGTAAAATAAAATTGCGTAAACGTCAGCGGAAGCTTTTTCAGTTTCAAAAACAATAAATTACTTTCCTCGGATAAAAAGATGCGAAAAAAAATCCGGGTGTCGTGACTACTCACGACCATTCGATCAAGGGAAAGACAAAAAAACATTACTGATGTATTTGATGGAAAGGCAAGATTAAAGGTAATTTTAAGACCGATAAAAGCAGAAGTCTCCACGAATAGATTAAATGATTTGTAAATAACGGAGATTCGAGCGTACTGATCGAGCTCCTACTGGATAATCCTATTGCGGCTCACAACGTATAATTGCAAAAACTTATACGAAATGTTAACATTAATGTAACGTCAACTTTGAAGTAAACCAAAGGTAATATAAACCTCAATGGCATGTGAACTTTGAAGTAAATTTTAATTTAATAAAAACTTTTATGTGAACTTAAAAATTAACATTAATTTTGCTGACATCATTATACCTAACAAAAACAAGTAAATAAACAAAACAGGGATTACTGAATGACTATGGTTGATTTAAACACATATATATAATAATAAAAAAATTCTAGAACCTTTAACTGGCATAGAACATATTGAATGAGATTTTTCAAAGCATAATAGACAATTAAAACGTTGGTAAAGGCTGGTCGAGTTTTCTTTTTTTTTAGTGACCAACATTCCAAAAAAATATATCTTCAAGGTAACTTAAACATAGCGTAAACTTAAACGTGTTAAAATTCAAATTCCTATATAAAAAAGCGTAGCGTTGTTTGGGGCACAAACGTGGACCCTGAGAAAGGAGGACGAGAATAGGCCGCAGGCATTTGAGATGTGGGTGTAGAGAAGAATGGAGAAGATTAGGTGAATGGAAAAGAAGACTAACGAGGAAGTGCTTGGGATGGTGGGCGAGGAAAGGAATCTTTTGAATGAAATCCGGGATAGGCAGGGTAGATGGCTGAAGGATGTAATGAAGGGTGATGGGTTGCTGAAGAGGGTGATAGAGGGTTAGGATGTTGGGCAAGCGGGGAAGGGGAAGAAAAAGAATAGGTTTCATGGACGGGATGAAGAAGGGTAGATCTTATGCAGAGGCGAAAAAGGATAAACTAGAGGTAGATATGCCCCTGAATGTGTAAAAGACCGGGAGGAGATTCTCTGACATTCAACAAAACCTACCTTTACCGGTAGAATACATAGTAATAATATTTAAAAAATTCAACATGTGTTAATAAAATTATCGAGGCTCGTCGCATTACCCGAATGTTCGTTTCGTGTAGGACAAGGGAGACAAGCGATATCGTTGTCGGCAAAGGGGTGCATGAATAGGTTGGAGAGGATGAGGGGAGGACTTAGTCCGTGGGCCAGTTATGTATGAGGGAGTGGCCGCAGCCGGTGGACTTCGCGTTTGTCGTCTGACTTACACTCCCTCCACGAAAATGAGAAGTCGCGAGAGAGATAGTGAGATAGATAGAGAGAAGGAGAGGTAGGTAAGGAGGAATGGCTAGCAACCGACGGCAGACTGGAGAGATGAATGCGGCGTGTGTAACTGTTGCGGCCGCCGTGTTTCGCGAACCCGGAAGAGAGAAACAGCGGCCAGACCGCTCATACATATGAGCATACACGGATAAAAGGATTGGAATCCAGCTCTTGAACACAGGGAACAAGGAGAGAGGGCTACGCAGAGGTATTCCGAATTATAGGTTTAACCTCTCAACCCTTTGAGTGCGGCATGACGTGATATCACGTCATGGTTTTTTTACGCTAGTGCTGATGACGTGATATCACGTCAAAAGTACCATGAGTGTTCAAGCTTTCACCAGGGAACTTTCACTAGGTCCCCTAATAAAAAAAGCTAGAACACTCACGGTACCCTTGACATGACATCACGTCATCAGCACCAGCGTGAAGACAACCATGACGTGATATCACGTCATACCGCACTCAAAGGGTTAACTAAATTTCAGGAAAAACATTTCTCTGACGACGTAAAAAACATACAATCAACCCCCTCGTACTACGGCAGATTAGATCACGCCAATAAAATTAGAGAGATAGATTGCAGAACCGATAGATATAAAATGTAATTTTTTTCACGTACCATTCGGGACCATAACAGCTGTGATCGTCGTCATGAATAGTTCGAATTGTGACAATAGGCAGACAGTAAATCTTTCTCTTTATATTCTCTACGTTCTTATTTATGCATGATGTAAATATTGATGTTCTTATTTATGCATAATATCTTGAATCTGTAGTAGTAGCATCAGAAAAGGTCTACAGTTCAGAGCAGTTACTTCAGTAGATAGAAGCAGCATAGAAACCGTGACTGACGCAGAGATTGAAATGAATAACTTGGTATATACCATATTGACAAGACGTAGGTTTTGTTGCTGAGCGATATCAACAGGAAACATAATCGGGCAGCAACGACACCTACGTCATTATTAAATTATATTATTGTGGAATAAATAATCTCAGTCATGAAGGTATTCCATAATGTTACACGGGAAACCATAGCCTACATGGCTTACGGATATTTATTTATTTCAATCGACGTGAATGAATGAAACGTAATGCTTAATTAAATGCAATGAAATATTTAAGAAAATCGCGGCCGCAAATCAAACCATGCTCGGCGACGCAAATGAGTACAAATGAACGCAAACCTGAAAAAAAGACTGAAAATCCCGAGACACCCATCGACACCGCGAAAGCAGAGCTTAAATCTTTCCGAGTGGTGCTGGTTCCGAAGCGGCTGTTTTCCTGGGTACGCCATTTTTATTAAGTATGGCCTATTGCCCATTGTCCCCAATTCATTTCGCCCGTATCATGGATTTTCCCATCCGTTCAATCACAATGCTAATCCATTTTCTGGTATTTTGCATTTGTCACCCGGCTTCTTCTTTACTTCTGCTAATTCCTCTATTAATTGATTCTCACTCTGTTTCAGGTCTTCGTAATAATTTCTTATGTTAGTTCTTATTGTTTCCAATATTGGTGGTACTCCAGAAATTTTATGTGTTTCCACTATCGTTATTCCAGCATCTTAGTTTAAAGATTGATCCAAGGCCTTTTCTTTCGGCTCTTTCAATTCTCTTTAATGTCCCTTTACTTGTTTGGCCAACCCACACAGGGAATGCATAGAGCATGATCGGTTTAATGTAAGTATTGTGTATATATATATATATATATATATATATATATATATATATCGTTTTGCTTCTTTGGGGGCTCCGTAGTTGCTTCGTAGTATTGTAGATAGCCCAGCTCTAGCCCCCATAATCTTGCCAGTTATGTTCGTTTAATGTCTTTTGAAGTTTAATCTCTTATCCAGGGTTACCCCTAGGTATTGGGCCTCTTATTCCCATTCGATTCCCCGTTCTTTGAATGTTCTTTCCTGCTTAAATCTTTCGGCCGACGAGATGAGTCTTTAAGATGATTTCACGACTGCAGTGAGCGACCGTCTGTCGAGAAGCGGGAGAAATTCTCGGATGAAAACTAAAGAAAGAAGGAAAAAGGGAGAAAGAGAAAAACAAAACACGGCGTCACTGCGTGCAGACGCGAGAGAGAAGAGGAAGAGAGCCTTTTGAGATGAGGACGATGCACGCGAGACTCCTCGAGCGAAAAGACGCCGAAGTGAGAGGCACAGGAGAGAGAGAGAGACGGCTGGGATGAGGACGAAAGAAAGAAAGCTCAAAAAGAGTGAGGATGTTGCTTATAAAGAGAGCGTGGGAGAAAGATGAAATAAGTAGTAGAAGAAGGAGAGGTGGGGGAATGGATGAAGGGGGGAATGGGAGGTGTGATGAATGGGGGCGTTAACCTCACGACGCGGAACCTCAAGACGCGAATTCGGTCGGCGGGCAAGAAAAATGAGTACTAAAAAAACTTAACACGGTTATTCGCGCAGCATTGTACAAGTTCAGTCTCCGAGTGTCATCTACATCTACATAATACCCCGTGAGCCGCCGCATGGGCGTGTGGCAGGGGGTGGTAGGTCACCAGCCGTGTAAAGGTGTAAGTTTTTGGAGATGGAAAGGTGACATGTATTATAGGATTGTATTTAGTGGTACTCAATTTTTATTGTGGTCGCTTATTGTTCGCGGAAAGAACGAGTTTGAGTTGTTTATTTGATCGCGGGAAATCGTAATTGTCACGAGGGACTATGGAGGCGCTGACATCAAAAATTTACGACCGCATAGCAAAGATCAATGGTGATTGGCCGGTGACTACTAGGTCCTACTAGGAGCAAGTATCAAACTAGTACCGCACCAATTACGGAAACAAGGATACC
This sequence comes from Ceriagrion tenellum, assembly GCA_963169105.1. NCBI lineage: Eukaryota > Metazoa > Arthropoda > Insecta > Odonata > Coenagrionidae > Ceriagrion > Ceriagrion tenellum. The sequence goes on along the minus strand of OY720639.1, from coordinate 138,367,889 downwards.
AGCTAGTATGCTAGCGATAATGCAGGATTTCCAGTATGCTTGGTCTGTATCACACGATACTTGACCTTGCACAAGCCTTAGTATGCTAGCTAGGATCCTCGGACTTGTAAAAGGTCAAGTATCGTGTGATTCAGGTTTTAGATTTAGCTGACAATTTAACTGCAAAATGTACTTCAAAGTATTCTGCGCAAAATATCCATCATATGAACACACTTGGACTGAGAAGGGTGTAGAAATATGAAGAGAGTATAATTAAGCGCTAACTTGATAAACACTTCGGTTCTAAACAATATTTTAGAAATGCTAGATGAAGTATTATATTATCGCTACCTGACGTTGCAATTTCATCGACGTTAGCCTAGGTTTAGAAAGAGGTTTACCCGCGGGCAGCGTCCTGAGGCAAACGCGCTTCGAAGGCCTAATAACTACGATCATTCCTGACATATAAGTTGGTTCCTTCCCCAGTTTAACTCTGGATTATCTTCGACGAAGGATGATATAATGTCTGGAAGATGTAATCCAAATTAACAATCAATCCCGTTTCCTAGTCCACGAAACTCTACGACAAACAAACATATACTTTGTGCAGAGAGATATTGAACGGCTCATCCGCAACCGCTGTGAGTTTCACACAGATAACTGCGCCATCGAGTCCCTGAAAAGGAAAAAAAAATTCGCGGTGGAGAAAAATCGGCCAATCAGTCTTTGAGCGCGTAGTGACGTAATTACCGCCAGAAACAAAATTTTTCGCGGAGATCGCGACGCGACGGGGAGAGATTAACGGATTTAACCATTTCCGCGTGTTATCAATAACGACAGTGAGGTGACGTAACGGGCACAGCGGCGACCGATGAAATTCGCCACTCACACAACGTTACGAGGAAAACGTTCCGCGGTACAATGCGTCATCAACTCCAGAGCTTATTGGAGAGAAAGTGTGCACTCAATCCTTCCGCCCGATAAAAGCGAATGAGTTCGTGGAGGTAAGGCAGCGGTAATACATCAACGTCCTCACACATCAAGCGTGACACAAGAAAGGAGGTCAACAAAAACAACAGTCGGGGTACGATCTCCCAGGTTTCACTTAGCAACGACCGCTCCATGGCAATGAAGAAATTACCTTCAACACATTGGTCGGCGACGATGTCGGGAAATGCTCTCATTTTCTTCGGCATTGCACTCCAAATGATTCCAAGAATCTTGAAGAATAGCTTCAGTTAATGAATGACTGCAATATGACAGCAGATCGTCCGAGTTTACATAGGATTGACAACGCGACTTGCCTCGATTTTTGTTCTACAAATTAATTATAGCACAAAAAATCAAGAGTATCGTCAATACAGACGCTTGATACAGTTAATCAGTTAATTTCCTGGAAACTTAATGCTGTTTTATCACGTAGCCACAGTCTAAATAAACAGTCATCTCGGCTAGCCGAAAAAATGGAAATCAGTTGGCTGTAAGAATGCAAGTCAAAATAAGTATTGGCCTTTAGGTGAAAGACAGCCAAAGAGACATTTACTATGGAAGTATATGTATTTTGATTTTTAAAGAATGAGTGATTTAATTTAATTGGAATACGCAAAAATAAATAAGTACACACACTCGTGTTTGATTAATATGAAAGCAAGTTTGACACTCAAGGCGGGAGGCACTCGTAGGTAACGGGAATTGTTTATGCGTGAAGTACATAACTGCCAAGAAACTTCAGCATAGTAAAATCCAAATATAACATATTAGCAAATACAATTCCGCTCCTGTTAAGAGTTGTATGAGATAACGATGTTAAATTCGCTTGAAAAGAAGCCAAAAAAAGGCGGCGGTAATTTTTTCTGTGCAATGCGATGCAAAAACTCGACCTGGATGAACAGTTTACGATTTCATCGCATTCCATGCGATCCACAACGAGGGAGGCTGTGGTTGGAGCGCTCATTTTAAATTCCACAATTATTCATGAGAAAGGTATTCTTAAGTCTAATGGATATGAGCTTATGATAACTTATATATAAGTTTTTTGCAAAATTTTGAATGATAATGCATACTGTTTATGAAATAATTTGATAAATTGTTTAGATTAACATCATATCAACATAAATGTATATACAAAGGAAAATAATGTTTATTTCAAAATAAAAAAATATTCAACTTTAAACACACAAAAATATTTATTTAGTGAAATCACCATTAACTTCATCCTTACGAAGCCTATTCTGAGTTTTAGGAATCTTCAATATATTTTGTCGGCCCCGGTGGCGGTAGGGTAAAGTCCTCGCCTGCTTACCCGAGGGACGCGGGATCGAGTCCCGCCTGGGTAGAAATTATATGCCCAGGACATGGCTGCGTGTGTTCGTCTCTTGTTAATGTTAAAACACCCGATGTAAAAGGCCTTTGTAGTGGTGTTTTCGGGATTGTGAGTAGAAATAAATATAAAAAAATATCGAATAAACACACACTTTGGTTTGAAAAAGCAGCATTTGCTTCTCCTCCCCGAGTAATAAACGCGGAATAATTTTTAATATTACACTTCAGCGTAGTTGCCACGCTTCTTGCCATGCTAAGGTAAATTTGGCAACGTGGAAGCGCTGCTGGAGGGGGGCGTGGCTGCTGTAAGCGATTTCCTAAGGGGCTCTTGGGAGTGAGGTGATTATTTACTTAGACTGTGATGTAGCCTCGAGGCACCTGAAACATATTTCGAAATAATTGAACTTCACACGGACAGCTTTTCCCGTTAACGCGATAATACGCTGCATTTCCACTGTATAAATAGATGTACACTTATGAGAAGTGTGGTCAGAGATATTTTTTTTCGACATACCCTAGAGGCTAGAGGAATGTGCGCTCAATGACTCAAGATCACCCCTCCCCATCCACCTTCAAGGAGAAAGTGTAAAGGATGATGCTCCCGAGTTGACGGGCCGAGTGACTAATGAATGATTCTTTGAGAATGCGTGGGTGAAGATGCGATGACGGTGAAGGAAGATGAGATGGACGGAGACTAATTGGTCTTCCAGGATTGAGAGAATGGCGGCGCACAATGGGGACGATCAGTGGAGCGAAGAAAGTGAGGAGGAAGAGGAGGAGGAGGAATGGAATAGGAAGAGGAGGAAGAGAAGCAAGGACGAAACGGGAGAGTGAAAAGGTTTATGAAGACACACGAGGAGGGACAGTGGGAGGAATGAGGCGGACGAGGAAGTGACGGCGGGTGCCGATATGATAATCATGCCATGGAGAGTGATGGCCCAAGAGGAAGATGAATTTTAGAGAAATCCGAGTATTCGACATGATCTCAGGATGAAGACTCCTACCAAGCACTAAGGCACACATTACGGTTAATTAAGTGACCATCTACAGGTTCTAATGTCTGGAATTCCTTGCCATTATCCATAAAAAATTCTTCCTCGGTGTCTGTTTTTAAGGAAAAACTTTTAAATTATTACTACCATAAGCAGCACATATCCCAATAATAGAAACGTGTATCCTGTTATAGATTTATAAGTTTCCAAAGTGATCCGAGAAATTATTGTTTGTTTGTTATCTCTTTGTGATTGATATAAATTTTCCATTGTTATATATTATATCTTCCATTGTTTTCTGTGTTTATTATCTGCAGCTGTGAAATGTTTTGTTTTTCATCTCTGTGAGATGTTGGCCAGGTGTTTATTTTTTGTTATTTTTTCGCTCAAAGCAGAATTTTATATGTATTTTCTATTTTTTGCTCTTATGGGGAAACCTAGAGCATAAGTAGACTTACATTAACTATTCTAACTAATAGGTTTTCACCTCAACCACAAAAGAGAAACAACATTATAATCCTATCTCCCTGTATCTGGTCACCTGTGTGACCGAAATGCAAGAGTAGGAGCCTTTTTTTCCTTGGCTCTCGTCGATTAATTGAATTTCCATTTAATTCATCTTATTAGTCAACTGTTATTTCTTAAATTAATTTGAAAGGATGATGCTGACTTGAGAGGCAGCAAAATGTCAGCCACCTACCATTATACTAATCGAGACATATGGCACAAATAAACCACACCTACTATTTTACAAGGTAAATGGTACAGAATTGCACTTCTTTGAGACCTTATTAAAAATTAGTAGGTAATACGGAACGCAAAGATTTCGTCAGAAATTTAACAATGGATAGAAAAAATTTATCCTCATATTTTTAAAAATGAATCAATAACCCACCGCTTTAATTTTCACGGAATTGGAAAAAAATGTTCACTCAAGAGCGCGTTTTCACAGTGGAGTGTGAAAAAATTAGACTGGTTGAAACCATAGAGATAAATAGAATTAGTTGATCAATGCGGATTCCAGTAATTTATCAACGTTACGATATTAACTTCACGCTTCTTACCGCGGCGTTTAATTTAAAAATAAAGATTGCGTGAGGCCTACATTATGACCCTGGAAACATCTCGCCAAAACATTTTAAAGGCGGCTGCAGCGGCGATCGTGAGTTATTGGGTGTCCATTTCAGTGAATTTTCAATAAAGTTATTACAAATTCTTGGTCCAAAATTCACTTAAAATATTCATTTTTACATCACAGTACCTGTACCTATTAACATAAATGTTACGTTAGTTAGATTTCAAAATTTCGCGGAACGGAATTCGTAGCTTAAGCGAAATTCATATGTAAATGCGCGTTTTTGACACGGCCTAAGTCCTTGATTTTTGTTTGCCACGTATATAAAAATACGACACGTTTAATTTCGCGATTAGGAGGAAAATTGTACACATATAGAATCGATTTATAACGAAATAATGTCAATGTCATAAGGTTTAGAGTATAAATAGCTTTAAGTTGTCATGAAATCATATCGGGACAGTGACTTTTTTTCGCTTTTAACTATAAGTACATATTTACGCATATTAATGTTAAAACTTACACAGAAGCATTGAATTTCATATTCCAAAGCCAAATCTCTCATTATTTAAAAGGTCTTTTTATGTTCATTGCGCCAAAAACTTTTAATAATTTACCGAGTGACATTAAGGAAGTAAAGAGCAAACATATTTTTTGTAAAAAGGTCAGAGATTGGCAATTATCTCATAATGACATAAGTTTTATTATGATTTCATGGTTGTGTATTGTATAAAACATTGTAATATAATTTGTTTTGCCACTGTTAAATTTATAATATTCTTAAAACATTGTAAGCAGCTAATTTTTTATACTTATATGCTCTCGTTTATTGGTTCATTCTTCATTTTTTATGCTCGTCTTGTCAAAAAAGCTATTGCTATATTTTTCAATGATATTTTTTGAACGCATAAATAAGTGCTGGTAGGTTCTACACTGCTGTAAATCATTGAATCTACCTAAAGCCCCACAGTTGTATTACAATACTTTTTTCTGTAATGTTTTTTAAGTGAAGCAATAAATTTATCTATCTATCTATTTCAAAGAAGTAGGTACTCGCATGCCGAGTTTAGGAGGCAAATTGTACCCATATAGAATCGATTTATCTGGAAATAATGTGAATGCCATAAGGCTTAAAAGTATAAATAGCTTTAAGTTGTCATGAAACCACATCGGGACAGTGACTTTATTTTCGCTTTTAACTATAAGTACATATTTCTACGTAGTAGGTATTCGCATGCCGAATTTCACGCATATCTGCCCAAAAACGAAAAATCTCTCGAACTAACTTGAGCTCATATGAGATGTCTCTCGGCTTAGCATTTGGCGAAGCGATGCACACGGTGAAAAATGGTCGCTCGTTCCATTCCAGCCGCTGCGATGGTACGGGGGTGGTCGGAGTGGGGGAGGAAAGGAGCCACCAACCCCCATCCAACCCTCCCCCGCCTCCTCCCCCTTCTCCTCCCCCACCCTCAGATGGTTGGTAGGGGGAGTTGGTTCGCATCGATCGCAGCGCCACGGCAGTATCCCGTCCGTAAAAAAAGCCAATTAAAGGGGATGGAGCCTAAAACACAACTCATTCCCCGCGCGCGCTGGTGCACACATTTCACACCGGAAACACAAGGTATAACGGTAGTCCGTTCCAAATTTCGTAGGCATTAAAGAGAATAATAATGATCACTGTTGCCAAGCCTACTACTCTCCGGATGTTCACCTCAAAGGCCACTCAGGCATACATTCCCTCCTAAAAAATTCCTTAGAAGCTGTTCTGTGGAACGCAAGGAATGCTACAGAAATTGACTCTTTTTCTTCAGAACTAGTTCCTTTTCTAAGGATCTGTACGGAACATGAGAGCCTGACTCTAAGAAACATATGTTCTGTAGAGTTATTTTCTGCAGCGCAAAATAACTCCTTACAATCTGTTCTGTAAAACTTCAGCAACTGGACGGAAATATGCGAGATTTCCTTGAGCTAGCAAGTTCTACAGAGCTTCTGGAATTCTGCAGAACATCCTAAGGTATTCTGGAGAACGTCCTAAGGTATTCTGCAGAACGTCGTAGGGAGTTCCGTAAAATGGCGTTTCAATACTTTGAGGAATATCTACAGAAATTGTTAAGACATTCTGTAGAAGTATTCATAAGGAAACTATATAGATTTTTTTAGTAGGGTTAATATCAGCCACGGTAATTCTAATTAAGTTATTTTGGGAAGTAATTTTTTTACAAAATACAAGGCTTAAGCACGAGCAGCTAGTATGTTTAATAGAATGCTAAAATGTTAACTTTTTTGGTACTATTGGTTACGCTATTGGTACCATAGCATATGTAGCCTAATGAAGATTCTCACGGAAAACTAATGTAGACGAGATATGGAACGCACGATATAAATACAAGGCAGGGGACCGATTTTATGACTTAACGTTCGAGCGAAAAAGAGTCATATTCGCTGAATTGTGGGTAACATTTCGAAAACAATTGCCGATACCGATTTAGTAACTCACGTTCGAACGTATTTTGCCTCACGCTCGAATCCTCAGCTTTGACAACAAAATACCTGTCGAAGCGGCCATTCTCGATCAAAGAAGGGTTTGTTTTGGTTTCTTAATTGATTGATATTTGAAGAGCGATCGTCGTTTGGAATGTTTTACGGACGGCAAATGAAATACACCACACCATTCTTTACTTCAATTACAATTGGTGGCCTAGATGCTCTTCAGTAATGTATTGGAAAGGTATTTCATTAACGCGTATTGTTTTCATTATTTATAATATCCAATTGTCGCAAACTATCCAATTTTAGCGCTTTCTTTTCACTTTGTATTGCAGTTGGTTCTAGTTCTAAATCTCATGTCTGCAAGGACATGGGTGTCATAATTGGTGAGGATAGTGAAAAGGTTTATCGTGTGTTTAAGCGGCAGTGCTTATTGTGGCATACCAGTGCTTACAAATGTTACTTATGCGCTGTGATGGATTGCATGTGTGCTCGTGGTGATGTGTTAATATATTGAGGTTAATCAGAGCTATACTTCATCTCTTGAGATTGTGTGTTGTGACAGGTGTTGTGCTTTAAGACTTACAAATGCGTTACAGATGTCGGAGATGACTGATAGCAGCAACTATTACGTTCTTCCATCAAATGTTTTACTTGAGATTTGGATTCTATGCCAATTGAAATGATGTTGGTGACTTAGGATTGCTTTTGAGTAGTAAGTGGTTTTCTACGTCCTCGATAAAGGATAAACATTGAAGTGTTTCTTAATCCAAATTCAGTAACTTGCCATACCAAGAGTCACATTTGTATAACTTAGCAATATTGTACGAAATGGGTTTTTGCCACAATAATGAACCCAGATACGTAAAAGGCAAGTGATAACTAATTAATTATCCGTAGGCATTTGAATATTTGGCCATGACAAGGCTTATTCTTTTGTTTGAGGGTAAATTGTGTCATCGTTTTCGTCCATGTGAAAGGGTGATGATGATTTTGTCAACTTATTTGTGTTGTTTCATTCTGGTTTTAAATATTGTTTAAAACAATCATATCCTTAAGTAGTTGAGACGAATGTTGAAGGGTGTTCAAGTGATAGAAATTATTATACGTGTTCTACGATAAATTACACGTATGTCTATGGTGATATTGCTACAATAAGTGTCTAGTTATTGGTAATTTGGGCTTAAGATTCATTACGTTAGTTAGTGTGTTATAAGTGAAGTTAGAAATCAGCAAATACCGTGGAAGACTGCGATTACTGACTACATAAAGGATCTTGGTGATAGAATGGAAAATTCATGGCAGAAAGTTAGGGACATTATTAAATTTGTTTTCTTTGGAAGTCGGGTGATTTTCGCCAAATTGAAAGCTAGATAATATGTCTTTATGCGATGTATGATGTTTCATTATTTAGCATTGATTAAATTGTGGCTCCTCGCCCAAGTGTGTTTTGGATTTGCCTAATTATCTTTACCTAAGGATGTTCCATTATTTGAATAATACTCAATTTAGTGTTGGTGTTTCAGCTTGTTGTAATTGTAGCAATTATAATGGAAAAGATGCTCTAAAAATCTAGCGGAAGATATGATATATGCTGCAAGAAATAGACGTGAAAGTGATCTACCACGCTCTTTTCAATTTCACTTGATGATAAGCTGGTCATCCTTGAATATAGCCTTGTAGGTGTATTAGTATATGAATGCTTTGGGGTAATGGATTTTAGGAGGATAAGTAGTCGTTGAGTATTGATGAATGTCCTAATCTATTGATGTCGGAAATTACATTTCACATCATGTCCAAGATAATTTAAATGGGCTCTATCGAGCGTGAGGTTTGGACATTGACATTTTAAGAGAACCGTCGAGCTTTAGCTGTATTTAGACAATGAAAAATAACGCGAAGGATGTAGGGATATCGGATAATTATGAGAATAAAATTTGTTCTTGCAACGAGTATAGTTCCATTGGTCATTTGCAGTAACTATTTTCTTTATTCAGAAGAATGTTATTGATCTCTATATGCGCTGAATACTGTATTCGGGAAAAAAGATGGTTTTGGAGTGGAATACAACGTGATATGAACGAGATGAGAATATAATGCTCTTCGAATACATAATCTTCATTGACTGTTACTGGTGAGATCTTCGTAAATTATGTTCGCCGCATTGATTAGTTAAGTCTACCATTATTCATTAAAGAAGGTTAAGGTACCTACAGCAACACTCTGATGGATCATATTTTTCTGCTTTTAACTTTTGCAAAAAGATTATAGATTTAATGAAACATTTATAACAGGCAATTGGAACCTGCGAAATAGTTTTATCCGCTAAAGACTTAGGATGGCAAGGCATTAGGACTAATATTATCAAATGAAGGCATTGAGGGAAATTTATAGGACTCGTGAGAAAGTATAATTCGACTTCGTATGCATAGAAAATTTTAAAATTCTTCTTAATGGCTATTCAAAAATATTCAAAACAAGTGCCATCATTCAAAACTAGGCTAATTGCGCATGCGTTCAAGAGAAACAAGTGAGAAATATGCTGTACATCTGACAACAGCGTAACGTTCGACGGTCTGCTGTACGATCGTCCATATAAAATCGCTCGAAAGACTTCACTCGAATAAAGTGAGCTCGATCGAAGGTGGGCGGACCCCAAACGTTCGAACGTAAGCCAAGTTATAAAATCGGCCCCCAGGACTTTCCCGCGGCCGAAATGAGTCCGTTCTGCCCGCATGACTTCATCCAGGCGACGCGAGCAATAGACCAGTGAATTAGCTCACGGACATCGGATGAAAGTTACCGAAAATTTAGTTTGTTGACACAATCTTTCGATTTGATTCGGAAGAAATTTCACCTCAACGATGAACTACGACAGATGAGTACGGAAGTCGGAACACTTCCGCGCACTCCAACGCACACGTGCGGCATTTGAAACGAACGAAGAGCGCTGTCCGAATGTTTTGTAACCCACCGGTAGGTGGCATTTTTATGAGCGAACAACAGTTTCCGATGAATGTTTAGTGTGAAGTTGATGAACTCGTTCAAAATAAGTATTTAAAAACGTAAGTATTTCCTCACTGAGTTGTAGAAAACCTCACAACTTGCATGAATGCAGGTAAGCAACTATCGATATGCGTTTTGGTTTATATCGCGTATCAACTTAACTCTCAATCTGTTTTTAAGAACGCAGGTGTATTGCGTTTTTGAGCTGATATGTAATCAGCTCACTGTTTAGGGAATGGAAAACATTTAAAGGCAGAAAAAAATAACGGGGAAGCGTAAGAGGCAAATTGTTGAAACAAGTGTGCATCGAAATGCATTATTCAAGAACCGTAAAATAATTCATGTTCAGATATGTTAATTTATTAAAAAAGAATAAGTGGAAAGTTTGATCCGTTCACTTTATATGAGGGACAAGTAAACCGAATTTTCCGAGAATGCGTTCCTCGAATATATATTACCCTACTTATTCTTCCATCAAAACCTTAAATTTTGATCAATCTCGCTCCGCTGCCTTCGCTTGTTTTACGACCTCGAGCGACGAAGGGTCGAAGCCATAACAGACGCACACGCTCGGCGCTTCGTGTTTGTTCGCCGCGAGCGGAGCCGAGTCGGCCGCCGTTTGCTGAGCGAAGAGATAAAGATACGAAGCCAACGCGACTCGCAAATAGCCGTTGACTTTGGTAATCGACTCATGGCGTATCATAACGTAAAATAAATGAATTTCCGAGCGCTTGAATAAATGAATTTCCGCGAGTGCATTTATTTCAAGATACTGCGCTTCCATGCAATGGCGAAACGAAAGGAGCTGCAGCGTAAACGGTTGCGGAAGTGCCGTTGAAAAGATTTAAAAAACGTCGAGGACTTTTGAGAGACTTAAAAAGCGAAAATATATTCACCATTAGCTCTCGCTGAGGGAGACTTAAGATAAATAAACAGTAGGTGCACTCCAAGTTAAGAAAAAAGAGGAGTAAGTTTGAAGAATAAAAATCAAACAACTTTTTAAAATATGAAACAAACACGAAAGTCCTTTTCGTTCTTGAAATAAATATTCCCGACAATTTAGTTGAACATTAAATACATACTCCATAGAGTATTCATTATTAGCATATTTAATTTGCACCAAAATGAACCACGTTACTTCAACTCGAATCTCTGCAAATAGAACAGCTATTATTTGATCGAAAAAATACTAGCAAGGTGGTTTGAGCGACATTTTTGCCTCCTCATAAAAAATACCGAATATGAATTTTAATTTTTTAAAATATTTCATCAGCCGCGAGAAGTATGGAGTAACTACTGAAATACAAGAGTCGAAAAAATATTGTTTTACACGACTGAAATTCTCAGTGATTAACCACAGATCCATACATTAGTCTTTCACTTGATTCTATTTTTCCACGCCGAACAATGAAAATGCCTTTACAACTGTTTCTGCGATTCAGTAAACATAAATGCGGAGAGCGAGAGCTAAGATGATGAAATCTTAAATACTCGAGATACTTTTTTTAAATACTCGAGAAAAGAAAAACTACACACTCGGATAATTTATGACGATATCTGTGTGTTAGAAGTTTCTTATTTTTTAGATAAAGTCTCTCTGGAGTGCATACACGGACCGTTTCCCATGGAGGGCAGCTTCTTTTTTCTTAAACAAAAACCTCGAATATTAGAACGGTAGGTCTTGGTCAGTTGAGGTAATTATAATAACTTTTATAATAAATAATTTCGTTTCGTGAGTTTTATATTTCTCCCCTCTCCTTCCGTGAATGACTGCGAATTAACAATCTAAAAAGAATCAACAAATACTGGGAAAATTAAATCGTAAACGACCATTGACAACATGATTGAAATAACGGTTACAGTCAGGTTTTATAATTTCGCCAGTTTTTGTCCGATGGTCACCAAATTTAGGATTTATCACTTATTTCTTCACATTCTAAACAATACTAGATATGGACGAGAGCGCTGCGACAACAATTAAAATATGATAAATACGGTACTTATATTGATTAGGGATGGGTACCTCGTTTGCTTCGGCAGCCATAACAGACGACTATAGACGATCGATCTATAAGAATTCCCCCTTCTATTTTAAATTATTTTGCTTCATTTAGAAGGGAAAAACTTCGCTTATTTAATATTGCCGAACGGAAAAGAAACTGAATGATTGAAGTTAACATCATTTGTGAACAACAAACAATCATAATTGATTTGTTTTCTAAATCAAAATTAAACTTCCCGCTTGTTTATAGTTAGTAGTGCAACTAATTGATAGATGTCGCCTAGCCGCTTGTTGATTCGATCGTCTATTGTCGTCTGTTATGGCTGCCGAAGCAAACGAGGTACCCATCCCTAATCAATATAAGTACCGTATTTATCATATTTAAATTGTTGTCGCAGCGCTCTCGTCCATATCTAGTATTGTTTAGAATGTGAAGAAATAAGTGATAAATCCTAAATTTTGGTGACCATCAGTCAAAAACTGGCGATTCGATAAAACCCTACTATCACCGATATAACTACAATAAAACTAGCCACTTACTGTTAGAAAATACTCTTTCAAGCATTATTAAATGGCTGATATATTGGTACCTTAGTATGGTGAGATTGTTTTCTTTACGTCGAGGAAAAATTAATTGAATTTTATGTACATACATGAGAATTTGCTCTAATTACCCTGAATCAAAGTTCACATAGGACTTTAAGAGTTCTAAGCAAGCAAAATGTCTTCAAGGTGGAATTTCGACCATTTACGGGATTTTTTACTTCCTCAGCACTCATCAAATTTTCATGAATTGCAGTACAGATAGCGTCAGCTACTTTTAAACTGTATGTCCGATGTTTGAAAGAAATTTTTTGGAAAGAAGGCAGTTGGTCTGATTTACATGGTTTTCCATCGTTATGAGTTGTGGGATCATAACTTTGGTCTAGTGAAGATTTCAAGGGAAGGCTATAATTCGCAAAATTTCCACCGGATAAGATCGCAGCTGTTGTAACGAGTTCCACGCCCAAGTGCTTTTGAAATCCAGGTGACTTCCTTATGAGATAGCGGCCGTTACACGGGTACGTACCGTTACAGAATTCAACATGGCTTGATGAAACTCTGCCGTAAAGATTCACTCACTCACTCACTACGGCGCGACTGGTTCCCGTGCTTTGTAGATAAAAAATAACTGGACCGCGGTCTCACAGAAAATTATTCTGCTCAAACAGAGTTTATAAAATGTCGATGATATGGTGAACCCCTTTTCAAAATCTATCAAAGATGTCATCCCGACAGTACATTTACTAAGCTTTCGAAAGTAAACATAATAATTTCAACCATTGCGTTCAAGAAACAATACACTTCTTAGTTGTTCGTATGCCAGTCACAAATCCATTCTGTTTGAGTTATATTTGATAAAATGACCTCACGAAATTTCTATTCAATTACATTTACTCGTACCTTCAAGGTATCCTGATACTTGGTATATACAAATAAATCCTTGGTTCCGAGTCATTTTGATAAAAAATTTCGACCGCTGGACAAAATGGCTTTGTGTTGTACTCCATTGAGCGTGCAATTATACTTTTATTTACTCCAAAGTAATGAAAACGGAATGATTAGATAAAGACCTGCGCTCTTATCTTTGAAGCACTCTAGTACCTGTAACCTCAAAATTCGATTAAATAGGAATCAAAGATACGTAATTTTCCAATCCCTACAACTTTCGTTTTACCGAGGCTAAAAGTTAAAACATTTTTGAAACAAATAAAAACACTACATCGTGATCAACTGTGAATAGTGAGTGGAGTTTATAGACGGTTCCACAATTAGTCGAAAATACGTACGGGACTAACGCAGAACGCTGTCGCTTAAGACACAGCAAGCGAGATAGTTTCCTAATCACAATAGAGACCATATTCGATGTATACGTTTTAATTTCACCAACAGTGAAACACATGAATTAAATACTGCATCATTAGCGGCGCAATAAAATAATTTTACATGAACACCAGGGTTGAAATTGGCCGAATGCAATGATTGGAATTTAGTTATACATGACATAAATTGCAAGTAATCTTTGAAAATATCTAAATAAGTCTTTAACTTGACTTATTTTTTTCACGCGGTACGCTTGAAACTCCGTCAAAACTGAAGGTTTACAGTGATCCCGAAGAATTAACTGCGGTGACATTATGATTAATTTTCAAAAATAGTTAAGAAGACACACAAACTACACACTTGATTTTTTTATGAGATCTAAGTGCTAGAAATACCTCATTTGTTAAATAATTTCTCTCTGGAGTGCATACACGAACCATTTCCCATGTAAAAGGGCTGGTATTTTCTGGCAAATATCTCGGAAAGTAATGTGGTAAGGGGTTGAATTTTTTATGTCATTGGATAGGTGAGATATTTTTATTTAAAATGAGACCAAATTCATTGATTTCTAGGTGAAATGATTTTTCGCTCGGATTACCTTAATTGACGCTCCATGCGCTCAACATCCGTCCACGAAGGTGAACGTTTCGAACACCCTGCTAAATTTAAGTGAATTACTCTTGGAAATAATTTTTGCAAACAGGAGGATTCTTAACGTTTAAGTAAATACACAGCAACATCACTAAGTTACGTGTCCCTAACAATTGGCAAGATCGCAATTTCATCTTGAAAGAGGTTTCCCCACGAAGCGAATCTTTAAAAGTGCTCGCCTAATGTCGCCTAAATGTGGGACATACACAGTATAAAGTGAGCAGTGAAAGGAAAGTGGAAGAGGAGTGGGGGGAACCATTGGCGAGGTCTCGCTCGGTTGTGAGGAAGAGACGGATCTGAATCGCCGCCGCTTTTCTTCGTTTCGCGCTCTTCCTTTTTTCTGAACGACGAGTCGCAGGGGTGTGGAAATGAAGACGACCGACGTGCTCGGAGAAGAGGAACGCGAAGAGCCTCGAGGGAGGAAAATCATTAAAACTGCGAAGACACGGGGAATGGGAGGAGGATGGGGTAAGGTGAGGGAGTGAGGCAAGCAACCACCAACGGCAACGTCTTGCTCTTTCCTTGCCCCCCCCCACACGCCCCCATTGCTGCACACATCCCACTCGCCCCGCGGCGTCGCCTTGGATACCGACGAGTCCTTGACTCGTGGAGACGCGAGATTCTATCTCGCCTTTTTCTCCCGCGAGCGCCGTAGTTTGTATGTTTTCTACACTACATTTGAAAATTAATCATGTCGTCACCGCAGTAAGTTCTTGGTTATCACAAAAAACCTTCCGTTTTGATGGAGTTTCAAATGTACCGCGCGAAAAATATGAGTCAAGTTTAAGACTTATTTAGATATCTTCATTTTTTTACCTACAATTTCCGTCATATAAAACTATGTTATTGCACCATTAATGATGAAATATTTAAATTATGTCTTCTACAGCTGGTGAAATTAAAACGTATACTTCGAATATGGTCTCTATTATGACTAAGGAACTATCTCGCTCGGACTACCTCAAGGAGGTTGCCCGGCGACCGCGCGAATCAAAACAAATCTGGAATACAAGCATTTTTCGCAGCTTCAAAAGCTGTTTTTGGAGGGTTAGTCCTCAGTAAAAAAAAAAGGTCTCATGCCTCGTGCCAACGTTTCGAAAACATTTTTTTATATAATCAGGGCACGACGAGATAAATTAATTTGAATACACAGATTACGCAAACAGATAAAAAATGCAGGGGATAAACTAATAGGAAAAAATATGATATTGATAATAACCTGAACGATCATAGCTACCATTTACAATTCCATTATCGACAGCATGATTGGTACAATGCCTGCGTAATCTGCGCCTTCGCATGAAATTACGCCATAAAAGTGCGGTGCAGTGAAATCAATTACGCTGTTGATAATGGAATTGGAAATGGTAACTATGATTTTTTTAGTCCATCATCAACATTATCGTTACCTTTTTCTAATCAATTATCCTCTGCATTTTTTTATCTGTTCGCATAGTCCGTGTATTTAACATTAATTTATTCACTCGTGCCTTGATGATGCAAACATACATTTGCGAGACGTTGGCTAGAGGCATATGAACTTGTTTTATTCATACCAACGATAGATAAATAGATTTGGAGAGGTTTTAAATGAGGTGGTCGAAACCTAGACCGAATCAATTTTATCACAAAATTCCTCTCGGATCCAGAGCGTATATTTACTCACTAATGCTTTGCATCACAGTCTACTGCCTCACGCTATTAGTCGTCAAGTATAATGGAGAGTTTAATAACTCCATTTTATTTTTTAATTCAGCAACCATTAGGAGCCTGAAGTAAACATATTTATATAATTGGCGCTGTTTTATATATTTTGAAATTCTAAGTAATTAATTTAATATAAATGTCTAAGTTGTTTTATTTTTGACTTCTTTTTGACACGCCCGCCATTGAAAAAGCCTTCACGGCGGAGGGTAATCTTGCGATTCCGTAGTAATTTCTGCGGCGATAAATCGATTTCTCAACAAAAATAGTCGAGGAAACTTACAAGATAACCATGGTTGAATTTCAACGAGATCTACGCGTTAAAAATTTTTCACTTCTTAAATAAAGTGTCTGTGGAGTGGATACGCCAACCTATTCACGTGGAAAAGGCCTGTTGATGGTTGGCAAATATTTCGAAGATGAGTGCAAAAAGAGGCAGAAATATTGGTTTTGTACGAAAGTGAAGATATTTTTCTTTAAAAATAAGACAAAATTCAATGAATTTTAGAAGAATTGATACATCGCTCAAACTGACAATGTTTGGAATGATTTTCATCGCCAGTGCCAGAATTACGCTTCCCAAGTCGAGCGAAGATGGAGGAGAGAGGATGAGAGAAATTACAAAGAAAAGCAGTGCGCTTCGTTAAAAACTGCTACCAGCGTACATATAATCTCTCACAACTTTCAGAGGGATTAAGGTGGGAGCCCCTCGAGACTCGGAGGCTACACCCTAGGCTCAGTTTCCTTGATAAATTCAGAACTGATATTTTTCAGAGCGACACAGAGAATATTATCATGACTCCTCACTAAATCTCTAGGTCTGACAGATGCGATAAAATAACAGAGGTCTGTCGACCATATAGGTACAAAAACTCGTTCTTTCCGCGAACAATAAGCGACCACAATACAAACTGAGCTCCACTAAATACACTCCTATAATACATGTCACCATTTCATCTCCAAAAAACGTACACCTTTACACGGCTGGTGACCTAACATCCCCTGCCACACGCCCAAGCGGCGGCTCGCGGGGTGTTATGTAGATGTAGATGAGGATGCGGCTGTGGACGGGCGGATGATAACGTTTCCCAGGCGACGCCGGGAAGGAAGTGGGCCGCGACCGAATTCTCGCCGTCCGGGACGCGCGAGGGCCGGGAGACGCCGATTCGTAAGTTATGCGCCACAGACTCACACTACACAGATGAATCAAGCGAGCCGAGTCATCCATCCAGCCTCACACAAAGCAGGAGGAGCCGAGGAGACCGCTTATATATATGTATATATTTGGATACCCTTGGCAAACTTCTGAGAGGTTCCCGCGACCGAGCGAGTGTTTGCTCGAAGGCACAAAATTCGGTCCGCAGCCAAAACTGACTTCTTTGCCTCATTACCCACAATGACGGCACGCCGATTGGGCTTCATTATAGCGCACGCCCCAGCACACTTGTACTTTCCTTTTGACGACATTCAACGAACTAACACTGATCCGGTGGAAATCAAAGAGGATTTTATACGATGTTCCCTCTTAATTATGAGTTAAATATCATGTAATTCATAATTACGGAAGACTCGAAAAATATAAGTCCTGTTCGTCGTTTGAACAACAGAATGTTACTCTTTAACTTGCTAAATTTCTCGTACATTGACATTTTTAATAGAAAATGAAATTTCAACACTTATGGACGGTGCATAGACGTAGACTATACGCCGTGGGTATGAGTTACCTGTGGAGTGTTTGCGGCAAAAGTAGGATGGATAGGATGAGGAATGTGTGGGTTATAAATGAATGTGGGTTAGATGCTCCAGTAATGGACATATGTATGATAGGAGTGTGCATCGTTGGTTTGACCATGTTGAGAAAATGGAAGAGATTCGAATAACGAAACAGATATATGAGAGTGAAATGAATGGTGTGAGAGGTAGAGGTAGGCCGAGAAAGTTGTGGTTGAATGTTGTTGAGGAAATTCTTAGGAGCAATGTTAGGAGTCTTAAAAACAGGAGGGCATGTATGAAGCAGTGTATGGGGGTAAATGATGCAAAAGAGGTTTGTAAGGATAGGTTAGTATGGAGGAAATTATTGAAGCAGAGTTAGGGGCACAAATATGTATTCATGAGTGAAACTTAGTGACTCTGCCTACCCCGGAAGGGAACGGCGTGATTTGTATGTATGTATATATGGATGGACGGTGCAGTGGACGGGAAGGCAGACAAAGAAGAAAGTGCTTGGTAGGGAGGGCGAATGAAGGCAACTTCTACATGAGATTCGGAATAGGTAAGGTCGGTGGTGGGGGGAAGTGATGAGGAGCGATGGGCTGGCTGCTCAAGACTGAGGTAGAGGGAAGGATGTTGGGCCGACGGGGAATAATGAGAATAACTTTTATGGACGGGATGAAGAAGATCGTATATTGAGACGAAGAAGGAAAAATAGCAAAGGCAGATATGGCTCTGCTAATGCAATGAATCGGAAGGAGTTTCTCAGACTTTCAATGAAACCTACATTTAACCATTCGATTAGTTTAATGAATGAATGATACATACGTGGTGTTTCATTGATCTTTCAAATCAAACCACAGCGTTGATTAGTTCAGAGCTATAGAATTGAACAAGAGCACAGGTTGTAAAAAATTTACCAAGATATTTAGAAAAGTTTGTGACGACTGTCTGCTGCTAGCTGGTTGGAGCGCCACGACAGAGGGTCGACCTGAGGAAGCTGGCAGACAGATCACCAAGGAACGACGTAAATAAACAAGACACGACGCGATTGTTAATGAGCTTAAGACGCGCCATTTCTTACCTCCGGGATAAAATCGTTTTTATCGAACTTCGTTTGCTTATTCATTTTTTTTCACCGACATTTTTAGCCATATATGTGAACAAATCGACGTTTTTAAAATTTCCTCGATAAAAATGTCTGCAGGGCTAAGAAGCATGACCACGCAACAATTGAACTGTCGGAGGTTATCCTGACAACTCCGGAAGGAATTGACAAGGAATCACCACTCTTCGAATTTACGACTTCACCCTTGAAGAAGGAACAAAACAAATGAAGCGACAAATCGTCACTCGAGGAGGCGAACGCACTTCCATTCCAAGCGCGAAGCGATAAAATTCGCGGCGGCAAAATTTCGTTCCGTAGACAGCTTCACCTAATGAAAGCGACTCGCCGTATCAAGGCCACCGCATCGAAGGGGGCGGTTCCCTTGTTTCTTTTATTTCTTGGCTCTTCTAAAAAGAGTCTCCAGCGTTTTCTCTTTTTTTTTTAAAGCGAGGAAAGTTCCGCTCCACCGATTCAGATTACACGGCGGAGAAACCATTTTTTTCTTCGCCGCTGTTTTTTTAAAAACACTCGCCACGAAGGAATGGGGGAAGGTGTTGTGGGCGGGGCGCTACCATGGCAACGTAAACAAGGCACCGGTCGCTCGTCGATGTCAAATCCGCTCAGATTCATCGGCAGACTTTTCCACCGTGGACCACTTGTGACGGGTCGCAGGGGAAAACACGGGTGTTCGCCACTTTCTAGTGCGCGCCAACCTTGGGCAACGCTGAGCAGAAATTCACACACGATCAGCCAGTCTAAGAAGCTCGCGTCACGGGCACGCTGTCACCAAGACGACCGCAAACATAATATGCATTCATGATTTTTGATATTGCACAGATTTACATAAATTTTGTACGGACGATACAATATCGAAACACTTGCTATTAATAAGAAGACTGTGGTTTGATACAAGCAACTTAAAAATAACAGGAAATAACTAAACCATCCTAGGAATGAGGCATCGAGGAGATAATAGAGATCAACTTCAATCTTCAGGGGCGCATTCGTTTGCTCAATAAAGTAACCTAACGGCTGAAGGTAGACTTTATTTTAAAGTTAAAATAAAGTTCTAGATTATCACACGACCAAGGGCCCTATCCACCTCTAGTAGTATTTATAGGCTTAACCTCTCAGATAAATTTCAGGAAAAAAATTTCTCGGACGAAGTAAAAAACATACTATTAACTCCCTCGTTCTACGGCAGATTGGATCGCGCCAATAAAATTAGAGAGATAGATTGTAGAACCGATAGGTATAAAATGTCATTTTTTCCCCGTACCATTCGGGACCATAACAGCTGTGATCGTCGTCATGAATAGTGCGAATAGTGACATTAGCTACGAAGTAGATCTTTCTCTTTATATTCTCTACGTTCTTATTTATGCATGACATTTTGAATCTGTAGTAGTAGTCCTTGTACCACTTGCATGTTGGAACGATTGAGGATAGAATGTTTCTAGGTTAGTAGATTTTAATGGGCGCGTTGCATGCGTGGTACGCTGGTTTCAATGTAGTTTCGGAGTTCTGCCGTATAATTCATGCATGCCTGGTATGGAAGCAACCCCTGCTTGCTTGCTTGAGGTGGCTTGCAAGGTGTCTTGCAGGGTATGACGTAGATGTAGATGTATCCACCTCTAGTAGTATTTCCTTCTTTGTCTCAGAAAACGTTCTCCCCTCCTTCACCTCGTTATCCTAATTCTTCCCCGCTTGCCCAACATCCTTCCTTTATCCTAGGCTTAAGCAAAACTCGCCTCTCTTCACCACTTCCAGCCACCTACTTTGCCCACACACAATCTCATTCAAAAGCTACCTTTCCTCACCCTCCATACCAAGCACTTCCGGGTTTTCCTTCCTTCCAGCACATAGGCGGCGGTAAATATAGGCGGCGCTTCTTATAGTGAGATTAGCTAGACTGTAGATCTATTTCTTTATATTTTATACGTTCCTTTTCATGCATGATATTTTGAATCTGTAGTAGTAGTCCTTGTACCCCTTGCAATTCTTAAAGAAATAGGACTAACATAGAGTGATAACATTTATAGGCTTCTAAGGAAAGAAAAACTATGCAAATTCCACTTCGAGAAAATTTAATACACGAAGAATCTGAAGATGACATAATGTGTTGAAACCCGGATCGTGTATTAAATTTTCTCGAAGTGGAATTTGCATAGTTTTTCTTTTCTAACATGGAGAAATGTCAAATTATTCACCCTGAAACCGTACGGTTTGTATTTATAAGCTTATTGCCAGAGTGGATATTTCGCAACGATAAGCCTGGAGGTCATCTCAGGGATATATTCACGCAACACTTGGTACGAAAAAACTTGATTACCATTTCCAAAAATCGTCAATGGCAGTCGGAGGCTCAGTGGTCTTGCGTTAGGCCTTTTTTTTCACCTATTATCTTACCCACCATACGAGCATAGCTAGAGAAATTAGAATCCTCCGTCTGCTCAAAACATTAAATATAATAAATAAACAGTTTCAAATGTAAAAAAGAATATTAATTTAACTGTTTATTCTATCTAAATAAATAAAGCTAAACCAAAAAAATATCTGAGTATGTCGTAAATGAGTGAAGTTAAACGTATTAGCAGTTATGCTCTTATAAACTTAAAAGAGCTACACTTCAACTAATTATTTATATGTTTCAGAGTAAGCACAATTAAACGTGTAAGTTGAGTTACTATTTTTTCAAAACTCTTCCCCTGATCATTTACTTGAAAATTCATTGGACCTGATGTTTGCTTTGCACTGCTTCACGTCGAGCATTCTTTGCTTTGCCAGACCGTTAACTTCACCTTTACTGGATAGCGCATAGAATAGTTTACGCGTAAAAACGGTTCTCAAGAATTTTCTCAAACAGCTTCATTCACCTTCGGGTTTATATACCTCTGTCCACGCATGGAAGAGAAAATGAGTGTTCCGCAAAGACAGTGGTAAGCGGGTACTCACGTGATTTTCCGCACGGCGTTGCTATTGGGGAGCCACCTGGGAGCGGAGGCACAAACCAGCCGGGGATGCACCGTTTTCCGAAGTCACTCGCACAAGACGCACTTTTCACACAAACACAACAACACAGATTATTTCACAAAACACACCATCCCCACACTTCCTTCCGCATCTGAAATGAGAGAAAGAAAAGGCCAAATGTTAGAAATGGTCTCGTCAAACACCAGGTGTCGACACAAGCGAAGACTCTTTAAAGAGCACTTCATAAGTAGTTTGAGGCGCACTTCACCGATAAATCAATGAATTTCTTATTAATTTACAGAAAATTATCGCACCGTTTCAAAGATACCAAAATATTACCCCTTTACCCCACTACTTTCTCAGATTATTACAACCAAATTGCAGCTATTTACCAAGTGGTGACTTGAAATCCAGCTTATCTGGAGATAAAATTTAACCCATTGAGTGATGATATGACGCAATTCCTTTTCGAGGTGGGCAAATCCATTCAATATATTTATTGCTGTTAGAACCAGAAAACTGACTCCCTTTTGATACATCTGCATATTACTCAGGAAGTCACCTCAAGGGTGTGTGGCAGGGGACGCATTATCACCAACATACACTAAAGTATCCAATGCATTTACCATATTCTACTTCTGCTTATTTTGACATTCTCAGGTTTTCGCTGCCATATGAGGTTGGGGAAAATACTTCTGATAAAGCCGGAGAGACACATTCCTTGAATCACATAGATTGCTTTCTGGTCAATAATATAATTTTAAATACCGTCCACAGTATTGACGGATGTATGAATACTCAAGACACACTTATTCCAAGATAATGGACATAAGTGCTCCCCATTCCTCAGAGTTAACAGCACTAGAATTCACACACAGACGACCGAGGCGGGGCTCGAACTCGCGACCTTGGAGTGAGCCGGAGCGCACTAACCACGCCCAGTTAGCTCCGAATACAACCAGCAAGAAGGGGGGAATCTCTTCGGCGCTATTTATAGCCACCCGGCGGCGAGGCTAGCGTGTGTGAAGAACCTTGATGTTGTCAGGGAGTAAGGAACGCGTAAGCATAGAAGAGATTTAAAATAGTTTACCCACATGGCAAGGAGATCTAAAAATGACTACTCCGAAATTAGATCAAAATTGCCCGTGAAATACAACTTTGAAACGGTTTAAGGGACAACATTAAAACAAAAAAATCCATCGGACGCAAGTTACTGTCAGCTAGGCATACGAATGCGTTCACTTGAACCAAAAGGATATGTCATGGATTCATTGCCACTAAGGGAGTTTGAGCGAGGTATCATTTCACCATTTAATCAATGAATTTGGCCTCATTTTTAAAGAACAATATTCCAAAGTTACCAAAATACCAGTCCCTCAGAACACTGTTTTCCGAGGTACCTGTTTGCCAAAAAGCACCATCCTCTTCAAATGGGAAATGGCACGTTTATGCACTCCAGAGAGACTTAATTTACTAATGAGGGACTTTTAAACTGTTAGATTGTCAGAAATTTGACAGTGAGTAGTCTGTATGTTTTTTCAACTCTATTTAAAAGTAAATAACATTTTCACCGCCGAATTTTTTCAGAGTCGCAAAAAAAAACTTCCGTTGAGAAGAAAGTTTTTACGTACCGCTTGAAAAAAATGAGTGAAGTTATTGATATTCATTGAGGTATAAGTGGATATTTTACCTTATCAAATGAGAAATTCCGTCATGTAAAAGTATATATTAAACCACTAACATAATACGCTATTTATCTAATAGAACAGCAGCTAAAAAATATTAACCCCAACAAATCCCCCGGTCCAGATCAAATACCTGCTCGCGTATATAAAACAATGGCATCAGACATAGCGCCTTACTTAGAATTAATATTTACCAAATCTTTAGTAGATCATGTAGTGCCTAAGGACTGGAGAGTAGCAAATGTCACACCTATATTCAAAAGCGGCGACAGGGAAGACCCTAGTAACTATAGGCCTATTTCTCTCACATCCATTTCCTGTAAGGTATTTGAACACATAATCGTAAGCTCCATTATGAGTCATTTAGATAGGGAGGAATTGTTAATAAATAACCAACACGGATTTCGAAAGGGTAGATCTTGCGAAACCCAATTGGCCCTCTTCGTTCATGACATCTTGCTCTCGGGTGAAAATAATGTCCAAGTTGACGCGATATTCCTCGATTTTAGGAAAGCTTTTGATAAGGTACCTCACGTTAAGTTGCTCTCAAAACTAGAAGCATATGGAATAGATAAAAACATTATTAGTTGGATTAATCAATTCTTACATGGGCGGGAACAAAGGGTTGTCATAGACGGTATCATGTCAAACACAGTTAGCGTTACATCGGGTGTTCCTCAGGGAAGTGTAATTGGTCCACTTTTATTTCTCTTGTACATTAATGATATTAGTAACGTCGTTAAAAGTAAGCTTAGACTCTTCGCAGACGACGCGGTTGTGTATAGGGATATTAACAATTCCGAAGATAGCGACTCGTTAACAATCGACCTACTTGCTATTCATGCTTGGTGCGAAAAGTGGCAGATGGAACTAAACATAAAAAAGTGCGTATCAGTCAGCTTTTGGAAAAAGAAAAATTGGCCAGTTAGGGCATACAGAATTAAAAATACAGAAATTATTCACGCCGAGTCTGTTAAGTACTTAGGAGTCACAATTAGTCACGACCTATCTTGGGGAAAACATATTAGGGAAATATGCGGTCAAGCATATAGGAAGCTAGGCTTTATCAAGAGAGTACTCGGAAAATGTGATGAGAAAGTGAAAGAACGTTGTTATTTTTCAATCGTTAGGCCTCATCTGGAATATGCTGTTAGTGTATGGGATCCATACGAAACGGGCTTGATATCAGAGTTAGATCGCGTACAGCGAAGAGGAGCTAGGTTTGTGAAACGATGCTACGATAAGTTGGCTAGTGTGTCTGGACTGTTAGAAGAATTAGGATGGGAATCGCTATCACAGCGTAGATTAAATTATAGGCTTAACCTCCTAAATAAATTTCAGGAAAATCATTTTACTGACGACGTAAAAAACATACTATTAACCCCTTCGTACTACGGCAGATTAGATCGCGCCAATAAAATTAGAGAGCTAGATTGTAGAACCGATAGGTATAAAATGTCATTTTTTCCGCGTACCATTCGGGACCATAACAGCTGTGATCGTCGTCATGAATAGTTCGAGTATTGACAATAGGCAGGCAGTTAATCTTTCTCATTATATTCTCCTCTTTCTTATTTATGCATGATGTAAATAATGATGTTCTTATTTATGCATGATATTTTGAATCTGTAGTAGTAGTCTTTGTATCCCTTGCATGTTAGAACGATTGGAGATAGAATGTTTCTTGGGTATTAGATTTGTAATTGGCGCTTTGCATGTGTAGTACGCGGGTTTTTAATGTAATGTCGGTGTTCTACCATATCATTCATGCATGCCTGGTGCGAAAGCACCCCCTGCCACACACCCTTTGGGTGGCTTGCAGGGTATGACGTAGATGTAGATGTAGATGTAATCATTTCTACTCCTTCTGAAATTAAAATGACAAATTCTAATATAGTATCCTTTATGACTGAAATCTCTCGTTCAAACCACCTTCAATGACCACCTATATTTCCACCCGATGCATACCACGGACAATTGATAATCGCGTCCGGTAAACAAAAACTCTAGGTTGTCGGCGAAACGATTGTCCACGAAGATTAGCAAACGTGGGAAGAACCCAAAAGCCAACGAGTCAAACGACAATTCAACGCGCACAAGTTTCCAAAGGCGTCGAAGAAGAATGAATTGAGAGCGGGATAGGTCGCGGAATTGTCGGGATGTCGTGACCTTATGAGACGGCCGGAGGAGTCAGTTGACATGAAAACAAGTCCTTAGCACATCACATGTATTCATTCTCTTTCCGTGAGGCACCACGGGAGGAGTCAGCTTTCCACCTTTAGAGCACAAATGGAGACTCTTTGACAGTTTACTCTCATCTTGAATATGCTGCCAGTGTATGGGATAAATATGAAGCAGGGTTGATATCGGAATTAGATCGCGTGCAGCGAAGAGGAGATAGTTATGGAAAACGACGCTACGATAAGTTGAGAGGTGTGTCTGGATTGTTAGGAGAGTTGGGATGGGATTCGCTATCATAGCGTAGATTAAATTATAGGCTTAACCTCCTAGCTAAATTTCAGGAAAAACATTTCTCTGACGATGTGAAAAACATACTATTAACCCCCTCGTACTACGGCAGATTAGATCGCGCCAATAAAATTAGAGAGATAGATTGTAGAACCAATAGGTATAAAATGTCATTTTTTCCGCGTATCATTCGGGACCATAACAGCTGTGATCGTCGTCATGAATAGTGCAAATAATGACATTAGCTAGACTGTAGATCTTTCTCTTTATATTCTCTACGTTCTTATTTATGCAAGATGTAAATATTGATGTTCTTATTTATGCATGATATTTTGAATCTGTAGTAGTAGTCTTTGTATCCCTTGCATGTTGAAACGATTGACGATAGATTGTTTCTTGTTTAATAGATTTTGAATTGGCGCGTTGCATGTGTGGTGCGCTGGTTTCAACGTAATTTCGGTGTTCTGCCGTATAATTCATGCATGCCTGGAGTGGAAGCACTCCCTGCCACACACCCTTTGGGTGGCTTGCAGGGTATGACGTAGATGTAGATGTAGATATATTTGCGCATGTTACGAACGATTTGGAGATTGGCAAATGCGATCTCATGAGAAGGAACGAGAGAGCATTTTCTTTCTTTTTTTTAGTCACTATGCACCGTTGTCCATCAACGGATGAGAGAACTTTCACGATTAAGTGGAAACGTTTTGGTAAAGATTGCCACGGGGGAAAGAAAATCCCCTTCGGCAACACTTCTCCGCCACCACAGGACCAATAACTAGTTTTTCCTTTGCTCGACACCTTTTTTTTTAAACTCATAAGAAGGAGAAAAATATTTCATGCACAGCAAAATGAAACACAGCCACTAACAGCTCACCAGCTCCAAAATTAAGATGATTGTTGAGTGATCATTAATGACTTGCGAACGCTGGAACCATTTTCACGCAATATAGTGGTTGACTCACATCTAAATCTACATACTACCCCTAGAGCCGTTGCATGGGCGTTTGGCAGGGGGTGGTTGGTCACCAGCCGTGAAAAGATGTCAAAGTTTTGGAGGTGAAATGGTGACATGTCCTATGAGAGTGTATTTGGAGGAGCTCAGCTTCTATTGTGTTCGCTTATTGTTCGCGGAAAGAACGAGTTTTTGTACCTATCTGTTCGGCAGAGTATCTTACTCATTTTATCGCATCTGTCAGACCTAGAAATGTAGTGAGGCGTCATGATAATATTCTCTGTGTCGATCTGAAAAATATCAGTTCTGAATTTATCAAGCAGCCTAAGTCTAGCGTGCAGCCTCCGAGTCTCTATGGGCTCCCACCTTAATCCCTCTACCAGTTGTGAGACACTATATGTTCGTTCGTAGCAGTTTTTAACGAAGCGTGCTGCTCTCCTTTATATTTTGTTATTTTTTTGTTAAAATCTTTATGACCAGGGTCCCATACTACTAAACACAAAATACTGAACACAATTAATGTTTCGTAAATCGCGCATTTGCGGGGTTCGGCTGGCTGCCACTGGGAGGCGCAGGTTGACTGGTGAAATGTGGTCACAAAAAATCTAGTTTGCTAGCGGCAGTGATTGCTGTTAGCCGCTCGTGGCCGCCAAACCCCTCACGAGTTCTCCCATCGTGTGTGTTCCCGTGAACACCCTTATTCTGTGTACAAGTGAACGTTCCCAGCCACCAAGAGGAAGGAGAAATCACCGGACTGGACTTGTTGATTTTTCCATATTTAAACACTTTTATTTCATTATTTTCCTATTGAACCACAGTGTTATTAGGAATAAGAATCGATGGAATCGGAATCGAAAAAAAGTGGAATCGACTCATCCCTAAATGTAATATATTTTGTTCTTAGTGATTAAATTGATCATTTGGTCATTCTCTGGTCCTTGAGAGCCTCTAAGACCAACCCAATATACTGAACACCTTTTGAATCGAAACGGGGAATCACTGCCATGGAAGAGGTAAGTGACTCAACAGTGGAGTAGATAGTAATAGTTTTATGAGTGAACGCGAAACATCCACCTCATCGATGGAATGAAAGAATGAAAATGAGAACAAACGCGAGTATTCGTCGCAAAACTTATCGAATGATGAAAGTTGGAGGATCCTTCAATCTTTGTACCTCAAGGACGTTACTCCCCTTTGTCTCCTTGCCACTCCTGCATTTAAAGCAGCGACCTAACGCCGTCCCGGATTGGCAAAGCACGCTATCGCTGCGCGTGAAAAAAACAGGTCAGCTGATTGCGCGTTCTAAATTTGTCCAACGCCGGCGAAAGGGGAGAGAAACGAAAAAATAAAGAAAAAACATCTTTCGAGTTCATTATTTCCGTCCGTCGACGGGTTTTAGACTTTGAAACGACGGTAATTATATATAACCACTTTCTTCAGAATATTAGGATATAACTCATTTCATTCATGTCATGGATACTTGTAAATATATATTTCCTCTCTCTCTGATATGAACGAAAATATGTTATCTTTCTGTCGTATATTTCTTGCAAATTGAACTTGAAATTCCAAAGGGAGAAAAACAAGGGAAAATAGATATCTTCTATCTAATCGATAGAAGTCTTTTCAATGGAAACCTTTTTTTAAGGAGCGAAAAATCCTTAGGAATTGATATAAAATAAAACAGATGCATCTTGCTGCTTTATTTTTTGTAATTACTATGTCATCACTGCGAAGACTAAAGTCAATATGCGGTAATTCCGTAACTATGGCGATAAAGTCCCTCCCAATGTGGAGACCCTCATGTCAGAGACTGAAAACCTCTGTTCCACTTCTGATTGGTTGGCCACAGACTATGGTGGAACCAATGAGAATCGCGCATTTTGAACGAAGATCGGCAAAAATGTTTGTGAAAACTGCTTAGTAACGTAACATTAGTAACAACATACTCTATACATTTCTACGAGTTTTATTTATTATTGAACAGTAAATTAAATATTTAATAATTAAATACAACAAATGAATTAAAATTATAATTCCATATACAAGACTAAATGCCGTGGGTGTATGACTTATCTGAGGAGTTATTGCGATACAAGTAGGATGGATAGGGTCAGGAATGAGTGGGTAATAAATGAATGTGGGTTAAATGCTCCAGTAATGGACGTGTATGAAAGGAGTGTGCTTCGTTGATTTGGACGTGTTGAGAGAATGGTTGAGAGTCGAATAATGAAACAGATATATAAGAGTGAAATGAATGGTGCTAGAGGTAGAGGTAGGCCGAGAAAGTTGTGGTTGCATGTGGTCGAGGAAATTCTTAGGAGAAGGAATATTAGGAGTCTTAAAAACAGGAGGGCGTGTATGAAGCAGCGTATGTAAATGAGACAAAAGAAGTTTGCAAGGAGAGGTGAGTATGGAGGAAATTATTGAAGCAGAGTTAGGTGTACAAATATGTATTTATGAGTGAAACTTGGTGACACTGCCTACCCCGGAAGGGAACGCCGTGATTGGTATGTATGTATGTAACATCTACGTCATACCCTGCAAGCCACCCAAAGGGTGTGTGGCAGGAGGTGCTTCCACACAAGACATGCATGAATTATACAGCAGAACACCGAAACTAAATTGAAACCACCGTACCACACATGCAACGCGCCCATTAAAATCTACTAACCAAGAAACATTCTATCCTCAATCGTTCCAACTTGCAAGGGGTTCAAGAACTATTGCTACAGATTGTAATATGTGTAAGTGAAAAATATATTCGCGGAATTATCAGCATTTTTTGAGGGCCTAAATTTTGAATGCAAACGGCAAACGCACTCCATCAGCGGAAGCAGGACTCTTAAAAAAAATAACAATAAGACGAAAGCTTGGGACTCGAGTACATGTTTTGACTCGTACAGTCGCGGCGGCATATTGGCGTGCAGCGTTGCAGAACGGTGGAATGGCAGAGACACAAGAGGCATGGCAAGCGATGCAACGAAGCGAATCACAACGGATGCCTCACCCCAACTACCCCTTTGAGCTCCCCGCCTCCCCCTTCCCCCCAGGCAACGCATGGCAGGTCGCGCATCAAACCGCGGGCGAAAACGAATCCATCCCTCTTCCGTTCCTACACACATACAACTGGGGAGGAGGAGCAGAGAGGTCACGCCGTCTGAGGCGGAGTTTGTCGAGAAGCCTGCTTGTGTTGTTGCCCTCCTCTCCTGAAGACGTATAAGGAGGAGGAGGAAGGGAGTCGGGGGAGGGGGGGTTCTTTCTAAACTCCCCCCCCCACCCCCCCAATCTCTCTATCCCCGACCTCTCCGCCTACCAACCTGAGTCGCTTTCGGATGTACCGTTAGAGAGCGTGGAAAAAGAAAGTCTGTGAACTCTCGCTGCCGCTGGAAGTTCCAGCCTGGAAGAGGAGCGATGCGCAGTTGTTTTGTCCCCCGTGGAGTGGAGGACGTTGACATACGCGACAAATGACTCGCAGGCAACGAGCTTGTCGCACAATAGGTCCACCGTGCCGCAAACCACTTAAGGCAGGGGTGGCCAACCAAAATGATCCTGCGGGCCACTTTGGAAATGCATCTTAACTCCGCGGGCCGCATATAAAATTATATATCACCATATTAGATTTAGACCCACTATAGACATTTTTTTGGAGTGAAAAATTGAAACATAATGAGTTATTATTATTGTGTTAAAGTTATTGTATTAAAATATGATAAATCTCGCGGGCAGGAAAAATGTTCAAGGCGGGCCGCAGGGTGGCCACCCCTGACTTCAGGTATAGTGAGATGAAATGAGAACACTTTGTATAATCCACACAAAACTTTAATGGTATGAGCCCTTAGTTTTTGTTTGGATTTGAAAAAAGTTTTGTAGGCACGTGGAAAAGGAAAAAAAACCCACTCGCTCCTTCAGCCCCAATGAAATCCAAACTAATGCCAGTAGGATTTAATACCCCATGAAAAAGTATTCAACACGAAAATTATGAAGCCTGCCTGCAATTGTTAGACGTAAAGAAATGCATGATCTGTTTCAGGAAGTCGGCATCCTAACTGGATCTCCACGGTCATGTAAACCTTACGGTTAGAAAAAGCCCAGAGCCAATTTTAACTTCTTTGAATCCTTCCACTGTCAAGGAACAAAAATAATCACGCCACTCTTGCCAAATGGGGACCACGAGGAGTCTTGGAGACGGTTGCAAGGCTTTAAGAAAATAAATCCATCCCTTTATTGCAACAGATGGTAACGGGCTGCAAACCGCAATAGTTCAAACACAAGAAACAGTGGAATACGCGGCAAAAAGACTTGCCCGCTGGAGTAATATAGTCTTATGACACGTCACGACAAACCTAGACAAGCATAAGAAAGCATAAATACAAATAGTTTTACATGAAAAACATGCTTACAGTATGCGTTAAATCGTGAAGTTTCGCTTCTTCACAAATATCAGCATTTTTTTGCTAATGCATCAGGAGTTATGGCTTTGAGATTCACTGTAAAAGGTTGTAGTGTAACTCATGTTAGTGATACCCATTACACACGCCCCCGAGGTGTCTCGCAGGGTATATTATGTAGATAAAGGCGTAACAACTTTTCTTAAGATTCCGAATATTCCTTCTCTTTAAAGTTTTTCTTTGATAACATACCATGACTTGTGTACACCATTAATAACTATAATACCATTAATCCCTCTCTCTGTTCTCATAAATCAATTTCAGTATTCGTCTTGAATATTTGGTGATCTTGTCACAATTATTACTATTGTCACTATTATTATTATGTATTCTACCGGCAAAGGTAGGTTTTGTTGAATGTCAGAGAATCTCCTCCCGGTCTTTTACACATTCAGGGGCCTATTTCCCTCTAATATATCCTTTTTTGCCTCTGCATAAGATCTAGCCTTCTTCATCCCGTCCATGAAACCTATTCTTTTTCTTCCCCTTCCCCGCTTGCCCAACATCCTAACCCTCTATCACCCTCTTC
The DNA here is from genome assembly GCA_963169105.1 of Ceriagrion tenellum. Lineage (NCBI taxonomy): Eukaryota > Metazoa > Arthropoda > Insecta > Odonata > Coenagrionidae > Ceriagrion > Ceriagrion tenellum. Next base: position 138,335,928 of record OY720639.1, on the reverse strand, counting down.
AGCAACCCATCACCCTTTATTACATCCTTCGGCCATCTACCCTGTCTATCCCGGATTTCATTCAAACGATTCCTTTCCTCGCCCACCATCCCAAGCACTTCCTCGTTAGTCTTCCTTTCCGTCCATCTAACCTTCTCCATCCTTCTCCACACCCACATCTCAAATGCCTGCAGCCTTTGTCACAATTGAGACAAAATAATCTCAGCCCGATTCTCCACCCAATACGCACCTTTCTCGAGGCAAAGAAGTTGCACGCAATTTAATTTTCATTACATTACATCACGGGAGGTTACAAAGGGGGGGGGGCGGGCAATCACCTCAAGATCTTAATTTCCTTCCGGAGTGACTTTTGGCGTTTGGCGAAAGGGTGTGAGAGGAGGGGTGAGGAGGGAGGGGAATGGACGAAGAGAGGACTGTAGGTTGCTAATTGGCGCGTTGCATGTGTGGTACGCTGGTATCAACGTAGTTTGGGTGTTCTGCAATATAATTCATGCATGCCTGGAGTGTAAGCACCCCCTGCCACACACCCTTTGGGTGGCTTGCAGGTTATGACGTAGATGTAGATGTAGGTGGGGGTGGGTGGGAGGTAGAGGAGGGGATGAAAGGGGGAGGGAGAGGCGAAGAGATAAGGAAGGTCTTTCTTCGGTTCGCCATCCACGCGAGAATACCGTTATACGACAGGAAGGCAGGAGGAGGAGATGATGGAGTAGAGTGGCAGGAAGAGGAGAAAGGAGGACGTTGTGGAAGAACGCTTTTAATGGAGTCACCTTTTCCTCTCGCACTGTAGTATACATTGGTATGTGCACCCTGCTAACAAATTCCTTAGAAGCTGTTCTGTAGAACGTAAGGAATTCTACAGAAATTGACTCTTTTTCTTCAGAACTAGTTCCTTTTCTAAGGATCTGTACGGAACATGAGAGCCTGACTCGACAGAACAAATGCTCTCTAGAGTTACTTTCAGCAGAGCAAAATAACTCCTTACAAGTTGTTCTGTAGAACTTCAGCAACTCTACGGAAATATGTGAGGTTTCCGTTGACCCAGTTCCTTTTCGAAGGACCTATATGGAGAGTCGTAGGGATTTCCACAGAACATCCTAAGGAATTATGCAGAACGCCATAAGGTATTCTGCAGAACGTCGTAGGGAATTCCGTAAAATGCCGTTTCAATACTTTAAGAAATATTTACAGAACTTTTTAAGAAATTCTGCATAAGTATTTATAAGGAAACTATACAGAATTTTTTAGCAGGGCATGCTTACATACCAATCACGCCGTTCCTTTCCGGGGTAGGCGCAGACACGAAGTTTCACTAAGAAATACATATTTGTACACCTAAATCTGCTTCAATAATTTCCTCCATACTGACCTGTCCTTGCAAACCTCTTTTGCCTCATTAACCCTCACACACTGCTTCATACACACTCTCTTGTTTTTAAGACTCCTAATATTCCTTCTCCTAAGAATTTCCTCGACCACATTCTGCCACAACTTTCTCGGCCTACTTCTACCTCTCGCACCATTCATATCACTCTTATATGTATATCTGTTTCGTTATTCAACTCTCATCCATTCTCTCAACATGGCCAAACCAACGAAGCACACTGCTTTCATATATGTCCATTACTGGAGCATCTAACCCACATCCATTTATTACCCACTCATTCCTGACCCTATCCATCCTACTTTTGTCGGAAACACTCCACAGATAACTCATACCCACGGCGTTTAGTCTCCTCTTATGTCTATCCTGACACATACACATCGAAATAATAAATACCAAGCGAGGTTGTGAGAGTGAATTAAAGAAAGAAACTCACATTCAACCGATGGAATACTTGAATAATAGTAATCATTCAAGTCGTGAGTGTAAACCTCCGGGTTGCGGTCAAGCCAGCCTCCTCAAATCACTCGTCGAGAAACATGAGAATGCAAGAGCGAAAATTATTCTTTGTTTGCGTCGGAATGCGAACTGTCACTTGGTAAGAGGGCGCGGCGACATCCATTGCGAACTGCCTCTTAAGTTAAGGCTGCGTTCCTTTTAGGGCCAGGTGACCTTTCCCCTTCAACCACCATGCGGCGGTCACTCGTGGTGCACGAGCGCGCACCAAGGCACCGCATACCTTTCTCCCGCTCACGGTGGGAGTGGCGGTCGCGAGGGAAGAGGTTCCTCAGCGACGACGATCGCTGAAGGGGAAAGCAGCCAACCTACCTCTTTCTCTCTCTCTCGCACGACAACTCCGCGATACGCACCGCACGCGAGCGGAATGGTGTGCACGCGAGACATGCACGCGTGCCCACCGAGCCGTGATGCGTGTCTCCCGCGATTATTTTAATTCATCGGCGATCATCGAGTGAGATTCGACCTCGTATACTTTTCACGAATTCTCTGAAGTCTGAAGACCTAAAGGCTATGTTTCGAAGCGTAATAATGGGCCAATGGCAAGAATCGTGGCATGGGAGTAAAGCCCGTTTGAATTGGCCCAATATATTGGTCAATAAATTGGCACAATATCCGGTGGAATATTGGGCGATATGTTCCGCATAAGAAGCATAGATATTGGGACCAATATTGGCAAAAATAATTCTCCAAAATCCCGCATGAGCACGCCACATAACTAAATAGAAAGAACATCTCGAAGCACTGGTATGTAATAGACCGATAGACAGAATAGGACATTGAAAGTATAATTTACTATTACTTCTTTCGTCCACATTCCGTCCTCCTTATCTAACCTATAAAATCTTCACACCACTTGATTCCCGTACAAATGGACTTTGTCCCCAAACTCCCGAATGTTTTGCTAAGAGCTTGTTTATGTCACTAGGATACGACAAAGCTAACTTCTGATTGGAGATTGGCCAGCAGAAAATATAACTCGCTCTAAGTGCCAATTTTTGGTGAGAAATTGTCGGGGAGAATGTGGTATTGAAATTGGGCTGGAAATTGGTGTTTGTCAAGCGTGCCACAGTCCAATATCCAATGGATTAACGTAACTGTGTCCGGCGAGGTGTAGTGGAAGGATATCATAATGAAACACTTAAGTATGTAGCACTTCTTCCGCAGGTTTAATTTCTATGGTACAACGCGTTTCAGCTGTTAAGCCGTCATCAGGTACCTAATTCTTCCGCAGGTTTAACTTCTATGGTACTACGTGTTTCAGCTGTGAATCATCATTAGGTACCTGATGACGGCTTGACAGCTGAAACGCGTTGTACCATAGAAATTAAACCTGTGGAAGAAGTGCTACATACTTTAGTGTTTCATCCAATGGATTGGCCAATATATTGGACCGTGTCAAACGGGCTTAATAGCAACAAGCTCCGGGCTGTGAAACCGATAGTATCAGCGTGGCCCTCTTCCGTCAGGAGTACCCGGAGGAAAGAAGTCGCAGTCACATGCCTAGGATAGGGCACACTGCCCTGACCCACTCATACCTCTTTAGAGAAGAGAAGACACCACCATGGTGTGACGAGTGCGACTCCCCTCTGAGTGTGCGACACATCCTGACGGAGTGTGATAAATACCGGTCTTCTCGAGATAAACACAAGGTCAACGGTACCTTAGGGCACATCCTAGTTGACTCTCCCGATTGCCTCACCCGAGTAATTGCTTTTTTAAAAGAAATGAACGTTTTTAATAATTGTATATTGATTTTATACAACATTATGCACATTTTATGTCACATTAGTACTAAAGCGATTTAGCTTTACTAACATAAACTTTGTATTACCTATGTGACGAGAGTGGTGCAACATGATTGCAGTAGTCGACGCACCCTGAATCAATTATCCTGTCCTATATCCTAACCTGAAGGCCGTTTAATAGGATTCTTAGGATAGCGCTGAATTCAGTCCCGACTGCAATCAGCGCAGAAAACTCACAGAACCAAATTAGGGACTTGAATACGAAACGAAAAGAACTTAGGGACGAAATCGATGCATCTGTAATTACAAACACGCAAAAATAAATACAAATAAAGTTAGCAGCAATAATCTAAAAATTTTAAACAAATGGCTGAAAATGTATTCAAGAGGAAATCTGTTACATTTCTGACGTTTATCTTTGCGTAAAAGTCGTTTTACGCAGTACATTTTATTGAATGAACGAATATATCATAGAAAGTTCAAGCCAACGTGAAATTGTATACTTTTCTGAGTGAAATTACGGAAGTTTCCATTTTCCATTTCGCCATTCAGCCAATCGCAGAAGCGTTGATGGAATTTCCCGCTTATGATGTACCTACAATTTTCTTCTCCCTTGAGTTTGTACACTAACTAATGTACCATGTAAGACGTCAAGAAATTCCTCATTTTTTTGGTCTCTCTAGAGAGCATACCCGCATCCATTACGACAGGTAACGACTTCTGTTTTTTGGAAAACGTTTCTCAATTATTAATATAGTAAGGGGATAATGGTTTTGGCATTTTTGTGAGGAGATAAACATTTTTCTTCAAAATTGGGCCAAATTTATCATTTTACGTGAAATGACATGCTGATGAACCCAAAGATAAAAAAGCACTTGGTAAACTTTACGACACCAGGCTTCACTAATTAAAACAACGGATTTCACAGCTTTGCGGCAAAGCAATATGAATTCTAAAATAAAACACATATCTTCCACAAAAGTATTGAAATGGTACGTTGCATTTCGCCTCAAGGCGGCATAATCATGCGCCATTTACATCAACTTGTGATAAATTAAAATTGTTTCACCCATTACGAATATCGATAACAAATATCAGGTCCAGCCAAATACAATTATATTTACTCGCTCAAACTTTTAATCTTAGCTCTTAATTTAATTATTTATACGTAGTTATTTTTCTTAGTTATAATTCCTGAATAAACTCATCAACAATCCACTATTCTGAACAAATGCCTGTCCTTCATCCCAGACGAAGGCGAGACCACTGATGACATTAATGCAACTGGCGCCCCGGGGCGGGAGAATCCCTAAGCGGCGAAGGTCCCAAATTGAAATGAGATGAGAGAGAGGGCTGAGGGTGACTTGCAGAATGAAAATGAATTGGCGCCCGCCTGTGGGGCGACATGGCAAGAATGGGTGACCCAAAGAGAATGAAGAGATGGTCAGACCATAATTTAGGACCGCAAGATAACGGTAAAACACTTCCCAACTGTCCCAAAAAACTGAGAAAGGAAAAGTCCACCTTGTGAAAGGGAAGCCCTGACAAAGCCAGTGACAGCTGACTGGGGAAGGATAAGAAAAATATCATTTGTCCACGAAACTTACCGGCAGAATTGTGTCCACTTAGAAAGATAATTTTCAACGTAACGTAATAACAACCAATAATCCCTTTCTTATTATGTAGATACTAACCATGTGACCCTATTATCTAGCATGCCTTCATTAAATATCCTAGTTGCATGTCAATAGTGCATGTTTGGTGATCTTCACCCCCTGCCACACACCCTCGTGGTGGCTCGCAGGGTAGTACGTAGATGTAGATGTAGATGTAGATGTAACATGCCAGCGAACATACAGGCGGCATGTTACCTTAAGTAAGGAGCAAACCGAATGAAATATTTATAACAAATACAATTCATAAGCCGGGATTTTTATAATATCTGCTTATATATTTTATCGGTTGGAAAAGCGATTCTAAATCCAATTCTCCCGTCGATAACATTCTCATCAACAAACAGACTGTCTTTTATATAATCTACATCCAGAACTCTTATTAGAATCAAGATTACGAAAAAGGAAACGCTATCTTTCAGTTCACGTTAATGAGACATTGGTAAATTCGGTCAGTGTCAGGGTTGATGAAGAGAAATTGTTTCCAATGAAGGCGAAGTTACTCCAACTCAGAGCTAGACTCCTTGCTCGTCGTGTTTCAGCTACGAACCGTGGGGCGCAATATCGACGCTAGGAGCAAAACTTTTACTCAACCTAAAGAAAACTAACGTAGTTTTAATGATTTAATCTATGAGAGAAAATGCGAATTTTCAATTTCAGTTCCGCCTCATGTAAAGTACCATGTACATACCCGATTTTAAGTAGCATTAAAACAGAGATGAAAGCGGTGTTGTGCGAAGTCGCTTTTGCTGCCATTCGGGTCATTTGTTCAATTCCTTCGATACTAGAAAATATCTTTAAGTTTTCGGGTGCCCTGAAGGAGGTTCGCGTAGGCAACCGCCGGCGCAAAGTGACATAATGATGCGCTGATGGGATGATAATGGATCTCAAGAAGACGAAAGTGATGAGATTCTCTTGAAGTAAGAAGGCGGGGTCGAATATAAGGGAAGGGTCGGGGGACACCGAATAGCGCTCCTTGAGTAGAGAATGTATCTGGTAAGTACCTTGGATGGGTTTGTTGGTAGGGACATAATTTGCAGAATCGCCTAGGCCAAAGAAGCATTATTTAATGAGGGAATTGATAAGGGAGGTTTGATGAGAGACGTAAGCTAAGTAGGAAAAGTAAGAAAGTTCCAAAAACTACTTAGGGTGGGAATCGCTATCAGAAAGTCGATTGAAAATTAGACTCAATCTTTTAAGTAAATTCAGAACCGATTTATTGTCAGAAAAAGTTATCAATATCTTAAGAACTCCAACATACTATGGTAGATCAGATCATTAAAATAAGGGAAATAGATTGTAGAACGGTAAGGTTGCAAGTTTTGTTTTTCCCGCTATCGAAGGGACCATAATGGCTGCGTTAAGACTTGGAGTTAGGTTAGTTGATGGGTATTAGTAATAGTGTAGCTGATTAATTCATATACCCCTAATTGAATGTTTCTAATCTGTCAAGTAGTGTAAACACAATGTTATGCATGTTCCCTGCATGATTGTTGTATCACGTTTACGTAGCTACATTATAAAATAATTCTGTGATTTCTGTAAATTTGTAGCTTACCTATTATGTGGTGCATAATGGTGAAAATAAGTTTCTTCACTGTAGATCATGTTGGTGATATGCCACCCCCTGCTAAACACCCCTGTGGTGGCTAGCAGGATAATAAGTAGAAGTAAAAGTAAGAAAGAGGCTGGTGAAATAACCAAAAGAAGCGCTGCTATGTAAGGGTCAGACCCTGGGTCATTGCGAAGGGAGCATACAGTGAAGCCAGCCTCTGCGGCCACCTTCCTTAAGCGGTCGCCTCTCGAAACGGGCGATTTTTTCAGGAACGGAATGAATTTCCCACACATATAAGCAATGTAAATTTCCCCTCCCTTCAGCGATCACCACCTTCAGGGGCCACTATCTCTCCATCTACATCTACATCTACGTGATACCCTGCGAGCCACCACGAGGGTGTGTGGCAGGGGGTGAAGATCACCAAACATGCACTATTGACATGCAAGTAGGATATTTAAGGGAGATATGCTATATAATAGAGTCACATGGAGCTAGATCTTGGGACCGGTGGTGGCCGCTTAATAGAGGTTTCACTGTGCGTTGAGGTATTTTAGATCTGGGTGTTGAGAAGGACGGAGAGGGTGAAATGGGCGGCGAGAAAGACGAACGAGGAGGTATTGGATGTGGTCGGAGGGTAGATGAGGCTAGCGGCGGAGCTTTGGAGGAGTCTGAAGGGATGGATGGAGGATGTTTTACTAAAGAGAGGAAATGGTGAAGGTGGTGATGGAGGGATGCAATGGGGAATCGTAGAAGATGAAGGAAGACGGTAGGAATTCTGGATGAAATACGAAGAGGGTAAGGAATTAAGGCAGTCTGAGCGAAAAATCATTTAACCTAGAAATGAATTAATTTGGTCTCATTTTAAAGAAAAATATCTCACCTTTCTAACGACACTAAAAATTCAACCCCTTACCACATTCATTTCGGAGATATTTGCCAGAAAATACCACCCATTTTACATAGGAAATGGTATACGTGTATGCACTCCATAGAGACATTATTTGCTAAATGAGGTATTTCTAACACTTAGATGTCGCAACAAAACTAACGGAGTGTATTTTGTATGTTTTCTCAACTATGTTTGAAAATTAATCATATTGCTACCACAGTAGGTTCTTGGTTATCACAAAAAACCTTCCGTTTTGAAAAAGTTTTAAACGAACCGCACGAATAAAATGAGTCAGGTTAAAGACTTATTTAGACATTTTCATTTGATTACTCACCATTTCTGTCATATAAATCTATGTTATTGCACCATTAATAATATAATATTAAATTGGTGTGTCCTACAGCTGGTGAAATTAAAACGTATAATTCGAATATGGTCTCTATTGTGACTAGGGAACTATCTCGCTCGGACTACCTTAAGAGGGATCTAACCATCTACACGGGAGAAAACAGAACAATGTGCCAGTAATTGGGAAGTTCGGATAAGAACTGTTCAAAAACGTACAAATTATTAAATAAAATATTTGAATTAATGAATAGGAAAATAAACGCGGATATTATTTCTTCGGATAATATTTTTCTGCACACATTACTTTCTTGTACTCCGGGGCGGGGCTTGTCGCCTGCCATGGAAGAGGGTTTGTTTGTTTTTTTAAATCTTATTCATTTTATTCAAATTACACGTATCGTTACGTATCGTTTTTCACTTATTCGGTCGTTATATAGTAGGTCTTCTGTTAGTGTTAGTTAAGAGTGAGTTGTGTGTGTGAGTGAATCTCTTCACTGCCGTGTTATCCCGGTTCGTGCGCTGAGTGTGTCTGTCGAGAGTGCTTGCTGGTAGTGATAAGTAGAAGCCAAATTATTATCATATCTTCATTTTGTAGTTTGTTATCTCTGTTGTTTATCCTCACGTATATTTTCATACTATTGTACGTAAATTGTTATTGCATATCGTTAGCTTATGATTCTGGTGTTCGGGTAGTAAAAGAATCTTATTAGAATAGAACTTATTATAACCTAACTCTTACTTAAGTACATATATTTTATTACTGAGTCTATAATATTCTTTTTATCATCGTTATTGAAAACTCTTTGTTTATTTTAGTTGTGAAGTTGTTTTAACTTTAGTAGTTTAGAACTTTTGTTTTGAACTTTTAGTTTTACGTCTAGTCTACTGATACTGAATAGTTAACTACATTTCTTTTCTTGTTGATTGATAGTTTTTTTTTCTAGTCGTTAAATAGTTTACTCTCCATCTCCCTTTTTTATATAGTATATATAACGTTATTAAAAAACCTTTACCTAAGACCGTTTGTAAAACCATCGACTGATATTCTAATTTATACATATAGCCAGTTAAAGCCTCTTTAATTACTACTTTTGCACTTATTTAATATAATATCATTTAGTTAGGTTGAATCCAAAAACACAGATCTTTCTCGCGTGCTTCGTCAGTGCTTCAACCCCTCATAGCTCACTTGCGTGACATCACCTGTCCTTCCTCCCCTATCTTTAGCGTCCTAAAAGTGAAAGTCAGTTACCTTTTGTGCTAGAGAGTTTGTGTTCTTATTTATCTCGTATTTTAGTTAGCTCTTTGCCAGGTGTGAGGTCTGTGTTAAAGTTATTTCGTAGAAGTATTGTTGTTACTTTGTCCATTGTGACCGAGCTTAGGATCGCTCAGTTCTTTTGAGTACAGCCATCTTTTTGTAGTTAAGCTTTTTTCCTTGGGAGTTCATTGCGAGTAGTGCTAGGATGTCTTCGAATAGGTCACCTGTTGGGATGATCAAAAACGCCGGCGAGTGTGCGGTTCTCCGAGCCCGCATCGCCGAGTTGGAGAGAATCCTGCGGGAACTCCAGTCTAAGGTTGAAAGAGTGGTATGCGTCCCGAAGGTGGATGGAAATTTGGGTCGCTCTTCGAAAGTTCGCCGCGCCCTACGGGCTGCACGAGTTCGCTCGATTGCTAACAGTGGCTGGACGATCGAGAGTTTGCCTGAAGGTCCGTCTTCCGATGAAGGGGCAGTACAACTCCGTAAACAGGAGGTCTGGAGGGTCGTGTCTCGGAGGAGTGGAGGTAAGGTCACTCTGAAGCGTGGTTCAGGAGATGCTTTGGCACCTCCCATTCCCGTTTCGAACAGGTACCAGTTGCTTTCGGATGGAAATTCCGAGGTGCCTGACGTGCCTACTCCTACTCCGAGACCGGCACCTAGGAAGAGTCGTCAGAGTGGGAAGGGGGGGATTGTAGTGATAGGTAGTAGTAACGTCCGCCGTGTTATGGTCCCTTTGCGGGAAAGGGCAGGCCATGAGGGTATAAGCCACCGTGTAACGTCATGGTGCATTCCAAGTGGCGGTGTTCCGCAGGTGACGCAGGCGGTTGGTGCGGCGGTCCGGGGCACGAAGTGCTCAAGTCTGCAGATTGTGGCCCATGTCGGCGTTAACGACGCCATGGACCGTGGATCCGAGGAGATCCTGCGTTCCTTCAGGGAACTGGACTCCGAAGTGAAGCGGGTAAGTCGCGACGAAGGGGTTGACATGACGCTTGCAATTTGTACTCTTGTCCCGAGGATCGATCGTGGACCCCTGGTTTGGAGCCGAGTGGAGGGCATAAACCAGAGGTTGCGTCGCTTCTGCACGGACATTGGAGCCTCCTTCGTCGACCTTCGGCCGGCAATCCGATCGTGTCGGACCCCTCTGAACCGTTCTGGTGTCCATTACACGGCCGAGGCAGCTAGCTGTGTAGCGAGTAGCATACTCGATCACTGTAGACCTTTTTTAGGATAGAGGGTAGGGCAGAGAGTAGGTCAGCTAATGGGTCTAATCAGGTACCATCGCGAACAATATTTAATAGAAAAAATATCCAAGAAATGGTTAAGTCTAAAGAGAACAGTAAGAGGCCAGTTTCAAAAAATAGCAGTAATGTAACTTTGAATATACCTAAGAAAGCGAGTTGTAATGAGAATACACATTCCGGGAATACGCTCACTGATAAATCCTTTTCTGTCGTGGTAGTAAATTGCCGTAGCTTAAGGAATAAAGTAGCTGACTTCTACCATCTAATTGAAACTACTGACGCAGACTTAATTATAGGGACGGAAAGTTGGTTGTGTAACGAAATCGCAGATAATGAAGTATTCCCAAAAAATTTCACAGTTTATAGAAAAGATAGAGTGGAAAGGACCGGGGGAGGAGTTTTTATTGCAGTGAAGGATTGTTATATTAGTAGGAGGGAGTCATTTTCCGACGACCAGGTAGAAAGCGTATGGTGCTCCATTCAAAATCCTAAAGCAAAAACAATCTATGTGTGCGCATATTACAGACCACCAGATACCCATATAACCTCAATATTAGAACTAGAAAGTCAACTCAGTAAATTAACCACTCAAAAAAACGACTGTCATATTATAATCGGTGGGGATTTCAATCTTCCGTCCATAGACTGGGACACGTACAGTTTTATCACTGGGGGGAAAGACAAAGACCTTTGTGAGTCACTCCTGTATACATTCACATCTCACTCACTACATCAATTAGTCACTGCTCCAACTAGAGGGAAAAATACACTTGATCTTTTAGCGACAAATATTCCACACATGGTTGTAAACATAGGTACGGATAAGGGAATAAGCGACCACAAGATAGTTAAAGCTAATTTTTCCGTGAGCATGATCAAGAAACATAATCCACAAAGAAAAATCTACTTATATAATAAGGCTGACTACGAAGGTATGAAACGAGAGTTACAAAAGTCATTTACTAATTTTCAAAAAATAAGTATCAACAGTAATACTGAGGTTTTGTGGAATACTTTCCTCAACGTTACACGATCAGTAGTTAGCAAATACATACCAAGTAAATGGAAAAGAGCCAATGCAGAGCCTAGGTGGTATAACGCGGAGGTTAGAAAAACATTAAAGCACCAAAGAACATGTCATGCTAGGTTAAAAAGGGCAAAAATTAACAAATCCTCTGAAGAACTATACACAGTCACCGAAAATTACAAAATATCTAAACTCTTAGCAAAAAAAGCGTGCCGAAGGGCGTTAGCTGATTTCAAAAGTAAATTACTGGGAGAACAATTGAACGATAATCCCAAGGCATTTTGGTCGTATGTTAGGGACACTCAAGGAAATAAATCAACAGTACACACGCTTAAGAATATCAAAGGGGAAAAGATAACCAACAGTCTACAAAAAGCCAATTCGTTAAACTCATTCTTCAAAAGCATTTTCAGTACTTATACACCACATCTTTTCGATCCGCAGCCAGTTCGTTCCCAAACATGTATGCCTGAAATTATTATAAATTGTCGCGGCATAGAACAGCAGCTAAAAAATATTAACCCCAACAAATCCCCCGGTCCAGATCAAATACCTGCTCGCGTATATAAAACAATGGCATCAGACATAGCGCCTTACTTAGAATTAATATTTACCAAATCTTTAGTAGATCATGTAGTGCCTAAGGACTGGAGAGTAGCAAATGTCACACCTATATTCAAAAGCGGCGACAGGGAAGACCCTAGTAACTATAGGCCTATTTCTCTCACATCCATTTCCTGTAAGGTATTTGAACACATAATCGTAAGCTCCATTATGAGTCATTTAGATAGGGAGGAATTGTTAATAAATAACCAACACGGATTTCGAAAGGGTAGATCTTGCGAAACCCAATTGGCCCTCTTCGTTCATGACATCTTGCTCTCGGGTGAAAATAATGTCCAAGTTGACGCGATATTCCTCGATTTTAGGAAAGCTTTTGATAAGGTACCTCACGTTAAGTTGCTCTCAAAACTAGAAGCATATGGAATAGATAAAAACATTATTAGTTGGATTAATCAATTCTTACATGGGCGGGAACAAAGGGTTGTCATAGACGGTATCATGTCAAACACAGTTAGCGTTACATCGGGTGTTCCTCAGGGAAGTGTCATTGGTCCACTTTTATTTCTCATGTACATTAATGATATTAGTAACGTCGTTAAAAGTAAGCTTAGACTCTTCGCAGACGACGCGGTTGTGTATAGGGATATTAACAATTCCGAAGATAGCGACTCGTTAACAATCGACCTACTTGCTATTCATGCTTGGTGCGAAAAGTGGCAGATGGAACTAAACATAAAAAAGTGCGTATCAGTCAGCTTTTGGAAAAAGAAAAATTGGCCATTTAGGGCATACAGAATTGAAAATACAGAAATTATTCACGCCGAGTCTGTTAAGTACTTAGGAGTCACAATTAGTCACGACCTATCTTGGGGAAAACATATTAGGGAAATATGCGGTCAAGCATATAGGAAGCTAGGCTTTATCAAGAGAGTACTCGGAAAATGTGATGAGAAAGTGAAAGAACGTTGTTATTTTTCAATCGTTAGGCCTCATCTGGAATATGCTGTTAGTGTATGGGATCCATACGAAACGGGCTTGATATCAGAGTTAGATCGCGTACAGCGAAGAGGAGCTAGGTTTGTGAAACGATGCTACGATAAGTTGGCTAGTGTGTCTGGACTGTTAGAAGAATTAGGATGGGAATCGCTATCACAGCGTAGATTAAATTATAGGCTTAACCTCCTAAATAAATTTCAGGAAAATCATTTTACTGACGACGTAAAAAACATACTATTAACCCCTTCGTACTACGGCAGATTAGATCGCGCCAATAAAATTAGAGAGCTAGATTGTAGAACCGATAGGTATAAAATGTCATTTTTTCCGCGTACCATTCGGGACCATAACAGCTGTGATCGTCGTCATGAATAGTTCGAGTATTGACAATAGGCAGGCAGTTAATCTTTCTCATTATATTCTCCTCTTTCTTATTTATGCATGATGTAAATAATGATGTTCTTATTTATGCATGATATTTTGAATCTGTAGTAGTAGTCTTTGTATCCCTTGCATGTTAGAACGATTGGAGATACAATGTTTCTTGGGTATTAGATTTGTAATTGGCGCTTTGCATGTGTGGTACGCGGGTTTTTAATGTAATGTCGGTGTTCTACCATATCATTCATGCATGCCTGGTGCGAAAGCACCCCCTGCCACACACCCTTTGGGTGGCTTGCAGGGTATGACGTAGATGTAGATGTAGATGTACACTTGCCATTTTTCACGCAGAAGTTATTCGAAGCGAGCGTCGAAGAATGCCAAACAGGGAGAGGGTGAAAGAGGACGCCTTTTACAGCGTCCTCTCGCAAGCAAGGCGCCGCAGCCGCAGCCGAGTCAACCCACTTTCCCAAGACGGGAGAGAAGAAAGGAAACTTTCCTCTTCACTCACTCCACTCGCCTAACTGTGAGTCGCTTCATTGATGTTCCCGTTAGCTCTCGGTTTTCCGTCGGGTGCCAGCACTATCTGTCTCTTCCCCTCCCAGCAACGACCTCTGCATTACTCCAATACCCGCGCACACACTAAGATTTTCGCCTCTTCCGGTTGATAAATGGCACCACGTTGCCACTCGTCGCTTGACAACGCACATCGACTATTTGTGACGTAGATGTAGATGTAGACGGCGGAAGCTGAAATGTCGCGATAAATTAGGCGGAAGAGCGAATCGACCAGGAATGATGGGATTGCACGACGGCCTCTGATTCCGTCGAAGGGGGCGACCTGTGAGGATCAATTATTCATCAGCGCTTGGGAAGTGCGAGAAACGAGGCAAGGATATAGGCAGACGGAGGAGAGGCGGAAAGAATAAGGGGTATAAAAAAGCAAGCTATTAATAGGGCGCAGGTGGACCTGAGGGTGTGGGGAGGGATATATTTTTAAAGAGAGAACAGCTGTGGAGAGAATCCGCCCGGACTTGGGTTTTGGGAATTCTATACACTCGTCATTCCCCGCTCGCCAAATATTCCGAGGAAAAAGGCTTATCTACATCTACGTCATACCCTGCAAGCCACCCAAAGGGTGTGTGGCAGGGGGTGCTTCCACTCCAGGCGTGCATGAATTATACGGCAGAACACCGAAATTACATTGAAACTAGCGTACCACACATGCAACGCGCCAATTAAAAATCTACTAACCAAGAAACATCCTATCGTCAATCGTTCCAACATGCAAGGGTTACAAGGACTACTACTACAGATTCACAATATCATGCTTGAACAAGAACATCAATATTTACATCATACATAAATAAGAACGTAAAATATATAAAGAAAGAGATTTACAATCTAGCTATTGTCACTATTCGCACTATTCATGACGACGATCACAGCTGTTATGGTCCCGAATAGTACGAGGAAAAAATGACATTTTATACCTATCGGTTCTACAATCTATCTCTCTAATTTTATTGGCGCGATCTAATCTGACGTAGTACGAGGGGGTTAATAATATGTTTTTTACGTCGTCAGTGAAAGGTTTTTCCTGAAATTTTGGTTAAGAGGTTAAGCTTATAATTTAATCTGCGCAGTGATAGGATTCCCATCCCAATTCTTCTAAAAATCCAGACACACTAGCAAACTTATTATAGCATCGTTTTACAAACCTAGCTCCTCTTCGCTGCACGCGATCTAATTCCGATATCAACCCCGCTTCATATGGATCCCATCTACTATTCATCGGAACGCACATCCAAGTGGAAGTCATTCCTACTCGACAAATCATCGGAGTTGCGAAAACTTTTGAGACATGAAGAACAAATCTGCTTCTAGATATGACTTTTTTGAAAGAACTTTCCGAATTATTTTTCTTAAAATCTTTACAGAAATATGCTTAAATTTCGTGGAACTGATTTAGGGGGTTATATCTTCGAACCGTGTAATACCGTAGCCTCTCCTCAATTTTTTGAAACCTTGTCAACAGGCTATTGATATGAAAAGAATACCTTCTCGTGGATTTGAACTTGGATTTTGGCCAACTGAAGAGATACGAAAGTCAACAAAAACAGTCGCAATTCCTGGAGATCATTACCGCTAGAGAGCTGTAATTCTTAAAATGCAGAAATTACTTGTAATTGTTGGCCACTGGTTAGTCAAAGTTTTCTGAAAGGTTTATTATTTTCACTCTCAAAGGGTACGCGACATTTAAGGTAGTCCGAGCGAGATAGTTCCCTAGTCATAATAGCAACCATATTCGATATACACGTTTTAATTTCACCAGCTGTAGGACAAATGAATTAAATGTTGCATTATTAATGGTGCAATAATATGGTTTTACACGAAAGAAATTGTAAGTAATTAAATGAAAATATCGAAATAAGTCTTTAATTTGACTAATTTCTTTACGCGGTACGTTTGAAACTTCATCAAAACGGAAGGTTTATAGTGGTCCTCAAGAATTTACTGCGGTGAGAATCTGATTGATTTCCAAAAATAGTTGAGAAAACACACAAAATACACACAGTTGAGTTTTTGACGAGATCTAAGTGTAGGAAATGCCTCATTTTTAATATAAGGTCTCTCTGGAGTGCATGCACGTACCATTTCCCATGTAAAAGGGCTGATATTTCCTGGCAAATATTTCCGAAAGTAATGTTGTAAGGGGTTGAATTTTTGGTGTCAATGGAAGAGTGATATATTTTTCTTTAAAATGAGACCGAATTCATTGATTTATAGGTAAAATGATATTTCGCTCTAACTACCTTAAAATGCACGAATTCAGGTAAATAAACTATAGATTGGAAAATTCGTCCACGACATTCCATGAAGTACAGCTTGGTAAAAGAACGATTTACGCCGAATAGCACGCAGCTGAATGAAATCTATTCTCGTCAGGTTGAAAACCTTGCGAGTTCAATTCAAGGCTGACCACATTTACCACATAAAAAGAGTCCTCAACAAGACACGGTAAAACCAATCGTTCTCCCTAAGTGCGGTTCTCTGTCACCCGCCGAAATCTGAATAAACGGCTGGAGAAGGAACATTAGACATGACTGATTAATTGTGTGCTTTGCAGATCCACGAACAAACATGATTACCTCGACACGGTTACTCCGCTAGCAATTGGGAGTACTCCGATCCAGAATTGGACCACAACGAGTCGAGAACCTGAAAAACAAGTAAAATCATCTGCAGATTGATTAGCATTTTCCGAATGATTCCGGCACAACTCGTTGTGTTTCCAACTGTCACAAATGATTTTCTTGTACAAAACACGACTGGCGTGAATGTTGATAAAAAAGCTGGCCAACATAAACGTGGATGCGTGGATGCAATCAATTAACTTCAACTTTGATGTTTGAAATGATAATTTTAAGCCATCGTGCTGACAAATGTTACACTGTCACTGAAATTTAGTGGAAGGTTATCAATTACGTGTAGTCGAGGACCTATGCACTTAAAGCCTGCATAAATCCACTCTTCAAAGATACAAGTTCGCCTCTTGATTTTCTGTACTCAAACCAATCATTCAAAGAATAATAGAATGGCATATTCGTTCGTAGTGTATGTTCTAGAATAAAAGAAAATTTACATTCCGCCATTTCTTTGGCACGCTGAAATCTGGGAGAACGATCACTGCATCGCTGAAGTATTGTAACCCCGCGCTCCTAGAGTTATTGTTTGTCTTGTATGTTTTAATGTTTAATAAGTTTATTGTTTATTTTGTGAATTGTAAGTAATTAAATACAAATAACTAAATGAGTCTTTAACTGGAAAAATTTTTTCCATGCGGTGTTTTCTCTTATTTCTTATTTTGGGTTATAATGGTAAATTTGTTTATTTTGTATGGACGTTGTTGGTTGTGAGGGAGTTGTTGAATTTTGGAGAGGGAGGGGGATTGTTGGAGAGAGAGAGAGGAGATAGAGAGGCGTACTAGAGAACGGAAAATAAAGCTGTACCAAAAGAAAACAAGAAAGGCGTTTAAGGATTATGATGACGAATTATTACATTCCAGCTTCCAAACTCTCAGAAAATCAAACACTCTTGAATCTCTAACATAAGTTTTGAGTGTTTTCCTTCTCTTGAAAGTTAAATAATCTTTCTCTATCAATCGGCAAACTTGTTACTAATATGCTACAAATATGCTATATGCGTCTGTCAGACCAAGAGGTGTTGTGAGGAGTCATGATAATATTCTCTATGTCGCTCTGAAAAAAATCAGTTCTGAAATTATCAAGCAGTATAATCCTAGCGTGCAGCCTCCGAGTCTCTAGGGGCTCCCACCTTAATCCCTCCAACAGTTGTGTAACACTATATGTTCATTCGTAGCAGTTTTTCACGAAGCGTGCTGCTCTCCTTTATATTTTGTTAACTTTTTTGGTCAAATCTATTTGACTAGGGTAAGCAGCATCTCTGTTTTCCTTTTTCATCCAAGGATCTTCCTATTATTCGCTTAACAAAACCTAGTTTCTTAGAAGCGGCGCAGACTTCCCCGCGCGTGTATTTAACCAGAAGGGGGAGAGCGGAGGGGGGTGACACTTCATCATGAGCAAAGGATAACATGGGTCAGGAAGGATCGGATCCGCTTTTAATTAACTCGATCAGCGGCGCGCGATGAGAGACAAAAGACGAGCAAGACGCGCGCGATCGAATCGGGCGCCGCGCCGTCTGCCAACGAGCGCTGTTCTCCTCCACATTTAACGGGGAGGGGTAAAAGTTCGGGAGTGGGGTAGGATGGGTAAATGGGAAGTTGGGACGGAAATCGACGCATTTTTGCGTATGAGAAGGGGGCGGAGGGGAGGGAAAGGGGGGGCGGGGGGAGGGCTGCGTAACCATGGAAACAGTGTTCGATTTTTCCAAATCTCCCCCCAGCCAAACCACTCCTCATACATAAACAGGGTGTTACAGGGGCGGCAATTTGAGAGACTTTTTGGGAGAGTATTCGGCATGGCCTCGGGATTTCCGAGCCTCGACAGTGGCGAAATTTTGACGTCAAAGCCTCGAAAATTTCAAATTGGGCCATTCAAAAAGTGGAGATCAGGGTCCTTATTCAGTAAGGAATCGACGCGGTCCATCCTCGGTAAACCCGTGGATGTGACGTCAAATTCCCCGACATATCCCAACTTTCTAATGCTCCCCTTCAAATTTTACGTGGCTCTGACGTCAAAATTTCGTCACTGTCGAGACTCGGAAATCCCGAGGATATATAGAATAGACCCCCAGTCGGAATATGTGACGTCACACCCACGGATTTTTCTTAGTTCAGCTGCGCGGAGTCTTTACTGAATTAAGCACCCAGGAATATTGATACTGTGATTTGATTTTTTTAAATTGTTAAACTAATAGGGTATCACAACAGTTTCTTTAGTTCCGGAGCAAAGGCAACTCTTATATTCTCTAAGTCGCTCTGAAACACACCACTTCTGAATATCTCAAGCAACCTAAGCTTAGCGTGAAGCCTCCGTGTCTCTAGGGGCTCCCACCTTAATCCCTCTAAAAGTTGTGTAATACTATATGTACGCTCGTAGCAGTTTTTAACGAAACGTGCTGCTTTTCTTTGTATTTTTTTATTTTTTTTGGTTAAACCTATTTGACCAGGGTCCAAAATGCTCGCGGCGTATTCGAAGTGTGGCCTAACCAGAGCGAAGTAGCATCTCTCTTACTTTTTATCCGAGGACCTTCCTACTATATGTTTAATAAAACCTAGTTTCTTCAATGCTGCGCCACATACGTTCTGCATATGTAATCTCCATGATATATCTCAAGTTAAGGTAATTCCAAGATATTTTTTAGTTCAGGATGCTTCTCAACATAAAGCCAGCCTACTCATGGTAAATGTTTCCTTAAAGACCGCGAAGTGAACGAGCCTTAAAAACTAGACGCCATGATAGAATGTATTTTTACCCTTTTCATAAAAGCAATGTGTTCGGAAAGTCTTTTCTGCCTTAAAATTATATTTACTCATTACTAACGAGTATGATCCATGTACATAGCTTGCCAATATTAAAAATGAAATATTATCCATATCAAATAAAAAATTCCAACCATTTCATTTATTGGTAAAAAGGGGTCCTGATTTTCTAAGCCATCATTATCTGCAGATATTTGTCAATTATGTGTCACAACCAATCTCTCAATACAATAAAAATACGGATATAGAAATAAAAACTTAACAATCTTCATAAAAGCCAAAATAATACTTGCAATCCTAGTATTATATTTTTTGGCTATCGTTCCACTGTGTGTGATTAATGAAATACTCTGTATTTGCCCTCAGGTGGCTAGCTAGAGAACGATAAACACCTATGATAAATTATTGGATTGGATATTTTGGGGAGGTGACCGACTGCTTAGGTCATTTGCGCCATGGGGGGTAGGTAAGGGAGGAAGGGTGGATAGAAACCCGGCGTCGGCATTAGCCTGCTCTTAACGAAAGGCGTCAAGGAGACCACGATTTAACGTCTCCATCCGACAGACGGAGTGCTGTACTTGAAGTGCCCTCCACAAGACACTCAAGTAGAGATCGGGTATCCTCCTCTAATCCGCCTCTACAGGGATTTGAACCCTGGCCGCCCTTGTGGTAGGCGGGTACTACAGCCACCACACCAACCCGATCCCCATAAATTATTACTAAGGACAGCTTCGCTAACATCTCTTTTCGGCAGTTTTTCCTTTTTGATGTGATTCGAAGAAACATTAGCATTTTTTTTAACAACACAGAGGGTTTTTACTGACGAGGAGCGTGGTAAGACAAGAGGCAAGGGGGGAACTCATTTTTCCAGACAAAAGTTGTACCTGCCTTTACAGTATGCGCACAATTCATTTCCTTGGGCTCTCTCTACTCTCTAGGCAAGGGCTTTAAGCGCACAATAAATATTTGAGGAAATTTAAGATGACAAGACAAGCGTCTTGACTGCCGAGTAAAAAATAAGATACCGGTGGCAAATGACTATTTTCTTGCGCGCCGTTTTCGTCGCCGAGTGAAAAGGAAGCATATAATAGTCCGCTTGCGTCTTGTAAACAGCGCAATATATCTCCTCGTAAAGGACATTCGCACTCTACTCGATTACCTTTCCCAACGTCCTGGTGTTTTTTTATCCACAAATCAGTGACGAGGCTAAGATTTTTCATCCACGACGTCAAGAAAATAATTTCTGGCACAAAACCTCGAGAGACTAAAGAGAATGTACTCAATAAATTCAGTTGTTTTCACCATGGTATAATTCTCATTTAATACAACAATTTACTACATAAATTCGAAGTAAAAATGAGAAACATCAATTTTCAATGAGTAAATAAAATATTATTATAGATTTTACGCTATCCGGGACTAGCGACGGAGTTCCACTTTTACGGAGTTACGCGCAATGCACAATTGTGCGAAATTCTACAGAGAAAAAAATCATCCGTCTTGACCGGGATTCGAACCCGGATCAACATCTGGTTACGTATTACGCAGCTTAACTGGCTAAAGCACTCTGCCGGAAATCGAGGGATCCGGGATCGGATCCCGGTCGAGGTGGATGACTTTTTCTCTGTGGAGTTTCGCACAAAGTATTATCAGTTAATCGGCTTCTGCAGCTCAATATAATGCACTCGGCGTGACATCAAGGGGTCCGGGTTAGAGTCAAAAGATCAGTTTGACAAATGACCTTTTCCTCTGCGCGAGTAGGCGAATAATTTTCTTCCTCTGCGCTATTTCGCAATTATGGAAAGAGCTTAAATTTACATTTATGTAAGGTGCAATAAACATTAACGAGTACGCCAGCCTTTAAGGAATTTGTCATAACAAATAATGTTCCGATTTTCTGGTGAACTATTAAGCAAACCATCGTTTAAAACCAACGGGGAGCTTGACATTCGTCACATGCAACAACAGTCCAAACATACTAACGAGTAAACCGACCGTTATGGAAGGTCCGTGGTTCGATCCCCGGTCCAGTCGAATTTTTTCTGCTTGGAATTGGCCATCTTTACATCTTCACACCACCATTGTGTCTGTTGATTTTATGTGTACCTATCCACTTTCTTTCTACCTTTCTGTATAAATATTTATATGAGTATATTTGCCGCTGAGCGGTCTGAGTGAATGGATGAACGATTGTATGGCCGGAATGGCTCATTTCCCACTTGGGTTAGCGTACCCCGAAACGCCTGTTCTATATCTTTCACCACTGTCTGTGTGCTTGAGTTATTCTTTCATTTCGCCTTCTGTGTGTGTCATTCTCTCTCTGACGGTGGGTGAAATGCAGCCCTGGCGCCATCTATTGGCCGGTCTCGTGGGTCATGCCTTGGGGAGTGTTTGTTCATATAAACCCCCGCCGATTCCAATAGATTCTTTGTAGACTGGGTAGCTCGGTGGTCTGAACAGTGGACGCGACATCCAAAAGGTCCGTGGTTCGATTCCCGGTCCAGTCGAATTTTTTCTGCTTGGAATTGGCCATCTTTACATCTTCACACCACCATTGTGTCTGTTGATTTTATGTGTTCCTATCCACTTTCTTTCTACCTTTCTGTATAAACATTTATATGAGTATATTTGCCGCTGAGCGGTCTGAGTGAATGGATGAACGATTGTATGGCCGGAATGGCTCATTTCCCACTTGGGTTAGCGTACCCCGAAACGCCTGTTCTATATCTTTCACCACTGTCTGTGTGCTTGAGTTATTCTTTCATTTCGCCTTCTGTGTGTGTCATTCTCTCTCTGACGGTGGGTGAAATGCAGCCCTGGCGCCATCTATTGGCCGGTCTCGTGGGTCATGCCTTGGGGAGTGTTTGTTCATATAAACCCCCGCCGATTCCAATAGATTCTTTGTAGACTGGGTAGCTCGGTGGTCTGAACAGTGGACGCGACATCCAAAAGGTCCGTGGTTCGATTCCCGGTCCAGTCGAATTTTTTCTGCTTGGAATTGGCCATCTTTACATCTTCACACCACCATTGTGTCTGTTGATTTTATGTGTTCCTATCCAATTTCTTTCTACCTTTCTGTATAAACATTTATATGAGTATATTTGCCGCTGAGCGGTCTAAGTGAATGGATGAACGATTATATATATAGATATATATTCATAAGATGGGCCGTCATTATGAAAATAAAAGTTCTCAACATCTCTCGACTTTTTCGTAACCTTCCATCACCTTAAGGTAGTTTGAGCGAAATGTCATTTTACCTAAAAATGACTGAATTTGGTCTCATTTTAAAGAAAATACTTCACCTATCTAATGACACCAAAAATTCTACCCCTTACCTAATTACTTTCGGAGATATTAGCAAAAAAAATATCAGCCCTTTTACTTGAGAAATGGTACGTGTACGCACTCCAGAGAGGTATTATATTAAATATGAGGCATTCCCTACACTTAGATGTCGTAGAAAAACTAACAGCATGTAGTTTGTATGTTTTCTCAACTATATCTGAAAATTAATCATATTATCACCGCCATAGGTTCTTGGGTAACACAATAAACCTTCCATTTTGAAGGAGTTTCAGACGCACCGCGCGAAAAAAATTAGTCAAGTTAAAGACTGATTTAGATATTTTCATTTAATTACTTACCATTTCCGTCGTATAAAACTATATTAATTAATTACACCATTAATAATGCAATATTTAATTTACGTGCCCTACAGCAGGTGAAATTAAAACGTACAGTTCGAATATGATCTCTATTATGACTAGGGAACTATCTCGCTCGGACTACCTTAACACTCATTCCTTTGTTTACTCTTCACCTTTTTTTTCGTTCTCAGAGATCATGTCGCGAGAATTCCGCACTCATGGCCTTCTTTTCCACTCAAGCCCTGTCTCTCTCTCTCTCTCTCTCTCTCTCTCTCACTCTCTCTCTCTCTCTCTCTCTCTCTCTCTCTCTCCTTCTTTTTAATTTTATTTATCTTTTCAAATGCCGCGTCTCAAGGGGGTCTCAAGAACCTGACCCCAATTCTCCCTCTTCTCCTCCTCCTCCTTCTCACTCTCCCTTCCTCCCCCTTCCTCTCCGCCTTTCTCCCTCCTCCTCCTTTCAATACACACAAGACAGCGATTTCTTCAAAGAAACTCTCCGTCTCCTTCCAGAACGATAACTTTTCACGGGTGGATAATTCAACGCGGATTCAAAACTGATACTCAGATAATTATTAACGGCCATGTTTTTACGTCTCCAGTTTATGATCGACTAGCTTTCCCAGCATCCGATGCGCGACAAACCTCATTCGCCAAGACTTGAAATAAAATCACAAATAAACAACCGCCCGACTCGAGGACGAGAAACGTCAATAAACATTTCGATGGCCGATTTATTCGAGCGCGGAAGATATTTTCCCGAGCCATTTCGAGCGAGCAACCATCCTCTTTTCAAAGGTACTCGTTTTTCCCATGTATCTTGAAGCGAACGATGAGCAGGCGGGAAAATGAGAAATTGAAAAATTAAAAATTGATTTCAAGGATATAAAGCATTTTATTAAATTTATTTTTGTAATTAGTTTTATAAAAATTGGTCCAAAATCACAAAATGTATATGCTGTAACTTCTTCGTCAGCATATCGTGATATTATCACAAAATGGAAACACATATTATTTGTTAAATGGGTGGATATGTACACAATTTTCTTTTCATACACTCGATCTTGAGGTAGTTCGAACGAGATAGCTCCCTAACAATAAAGACCATATTCGAATTATACGTTTTAATTTCACCAGCGGTGAGACACATGAATTAAATATTGCATTATTAATGGTGCAATAAATTAGTTTTGTATGACAGAAATTGTAAATAATAAAATGAAAATATCTAAATAAGTCTTTAACTTGACTCTTTTTGCATAAGAAAATATCCAGATGGTTCTTCTTCGTGACCTCTATTTTTTATATGAAGTTATTTATCTGGACATTCAAGGTTATAATTCATGTATACAATTTTAATCTTTCGCCAACGTTTCGCATCTTTATTTATGCTTCATCAAGGCCATAATGAAAATTAATAGTTGCATTGTACATCAAATGAATCCAGTTTACAATTTTGGTATTAAGTTTTTTAAAAAATACGTATACATGGGATTTTTGTTATTACCTCAGAGAGAGTTCCTTTTGAATTACTTTTTGTTGATACCTTCGTTGCTATTTATTATTTGTTTGTCAATTGTTATAAATTTAGGAGTGAAAAAATCGAAATAAAATTGTTGTTATAGAGTATCAAATTATAATAAATTTTACTTAATTTGGCGATGACTGTTTCTTTAATGCAGGATGTTTTGTTTTATTGATGTGTATCGTTTCTTTAAATAATCTTTTGGATAGGTTGGTTTCTATATCCATTACTTTTGTTTCATGGAAATTAAAGGAGCGGCTATTTCTGATTGCATTATCTGCTAGTGCACATAATTGAATTTTGGATTTTATTGCACTTCTATGTAGGGAGATTCTATTTTTTAGATATTGGGATGTTTGGCCTATATATATGTAAAAGTTATTTATTTACATTAATGAGGTGAGCAATTACAGTATGAGGATGGGATGAAATTCAGCTGAAAAACCAAATCCGATAATTTTTAAGTATGCACCGTCAGCTTCAACTCCACAGCAACAGTGCAAAAAAAACATGCTTGTAAGAAACTGTTGTTTTCCTCTTCAAAACCGACAATCAAGCCTTACACTAAATACGAAAACCCAGGAACGTTAAGGTAGTCCGAGAGAAATATCATTTTACTTAGAAATCAATGAATTTGGTCTCATTTTAAAGAAAAATGTCTCTTCTATCCATTGACACCAAAAATTCTACCCCTTACCACATTACTTTCCGAGATATTTGCCAAAACATACCAGCCCTTTTACATGGGAAACGGTACGTGTATGCACTCCAGAGAGGAATTATTTACGAAAAGAGAAAGTTCTAACTCTTAGCTGTCGTAAAAAAACTAACTCCGTGTAGTTAGTATGTTTTCTCAACTATTTTTGAAAATTAATCATATTGTCACCGCAGTAGGTTCTTGCGTATCACAAAAAACCTTCCGTTTTTAAAGGAGTTTCAAACGCACAGCGCGAAAGAAATGAGCCAAGTTTAAGACTTATTTAGATATTCATTTGATTACTTACGATTTCTGTCATATAAAACTATGTAATTGCGCCATTATTAATGCAATATTGTTTGATGTGTCCCACAGCTGGTGAAATTAAAACGCATAATTCGAATATGGTCTCTATTATGATTAGGGAACTATCTCGCTCGGACTACCTTAAAAGCAAAGATTCGGATGTATCTCGTCGCCGTCTTGGCAGTGCCCAGGGTCACCAATGGTATCCAGAGAGGACGGCGTTGGAGGTGGTGAAGAGAGGCAATGCAATAGTAAACGCGAGAGAGGAAAGGCGGAAAGAAACTGGAATATTCCGACAAGAGTTCCGAAGTATTCCGCGGTCTTAAAAAAAAACAGTAAATTTATCCGTCGAGTAGGGACGAAAGGAGGGAGCGAAAGAAAGAAAGGGGGTTGGGGAGAAAAAAGAAGAAGTAACAGAACGAGAAAGAAATAGAAAATGAAAGAGGGAGAGAGAGAGAGAGAGGGTGAGATGGGACACTTGACCCACATTTCTCCCGAGCATGGAAGGAAAAAAAATTCGCAATTGATTTTCGCCTTTCGTCTCAAATGGGAGTTCAGAGGGGGTGGGGTTGGGATGGTTTAGGATTGGGGGAAGGAGGATAAGGGGAAGGAATGAAGGGAGGGGAGGAGGGGTGGATTAAATCGTAACGTACAAACTTCAAACATACATCCCGCCATTCCCTTTCGGGGTAAGCAAAGGATTAGCTTAATGCAGTCAGCCCTGGAAAATAGGCTCCCTTTGAATAATTTCCTCCATAATACCCTACCAATTCATCTACATCTACGTAATACCCCGCGATCCGCTGCATGGGCGTGTGGCAGGGAGGGGGTGTTAGGTAACCAGCGATGTAAAGATGTGAGTGTTATGGAGATGAAATGGTGACATATAGTATAGGAGTGTATTTAAAGGAGCTCAATGTTTGTTGTGGTCGCTTATTGTTCGCGGAAAGAACGAGTTCTTGTACCTATCTGTTCGGAAGTGTATCCCTCTTAATTTATCGCATCTTTCAGACCTAGAGATGTAATGAGGAGTCATGATGATATTCTCTATGTCGCTCTGATAAATACCAGTTCTGAATTTATCAAGCAGTATAAGCCTAGCGAATAGCCTCGGAGTCTCGAGGGGTTCCCACCTAAATCCCTCTAAAAGTTGTGTAACACTATATGTTCGTTCGTAGCAGTTTTTGACGAAACGTGCTGCTTTTCTTTGTATTTTTAATTCTTTTTGGTTAAATCTATTTGACCAGGGTCCAAAATGCTCGCGGCGTATTCGAGGTGTGGCCTAACCAGAGCGAAGTAGCATCTATCTTTGACTTTTTCATCCGAGGACCTTCCTATTACACGTTTAACAAAACCTAGTTTCTTTAATACTGCGCCATACATGCTTTGTAAGTTTAATCCTCACGATATATCAGACGTTAAGGTAATTCCAAGATATTTGACTGTATCTGAAGATTTTATGTTTACTCCACCCACAGTATAGGCATGGCATTTTTGTGATGACTTTCGCAGGAAGTGGACTGTGGTGCAATACAAACCACTACCGCTTCTCTTTCACCCATACACCCACACGGTTAGCATAAATTAAGTGAGGTGCACACTGGTGAAAGTTGACTACTTGAAAGGTTTTTGCTAGTTACTGCAAATGCACCGACAGTGGTAATCTTTTTGACTTTATTAGGATACAGTAGAGGGCATGTTTCAGAGCGACGCAGAGAATATTACCTTGACGCCACACTACTTCTCTAGGTCCGACAGAAGCGATAAAATAAGAGAGATTCATTGCCGAATAGATAGCTACAAATATATTCATTCTTCCACGCACAATAGGTGGCCATAGGAAAAACCGAGCTCCACTCAATTCACTCCCATGTTACACGTCACCATTTCACCAACGAAAACCTTATCCCTGACATCCCACAGTGGCGAGAGAGAATGGCTCGAAATTTATGTATAGTCGTAATATTTTCGGAATCGCGCCAGAATCGACATTCATCGAGCTGTTATAATCATAGACTAAATTAATCAATATATATTATTGATATTAATAGCTCAATAACGATTATAGCAGAAATACGATAGATATCGAGCCTAAACATTTCAGTAAAGAAACTGATTCCATCGGTTGTTGATTCAGTATTTTAACACTGAGAACTGTCCAAATGTTCCTGATTTGCTATAATACGTCTCTTATCGGCCGAAAAATCCTTTATTCTTCGTCTTATCACCACAGATCTGACGTAGCGGTCATCACCACTCATTTGTTCGGCTTTTCTCTTCGAGCGCTCAAGCACTTAACTTCGCAAATGTGGTCCAGGATTATTCCCACTGTAGTACGAAGGAAATACAGGTTCTGAGGTGGTATAGCTGACGTGAAGCAAGGCCATGGAAGGAGAAGAACATAGGTATCAGATGTTTCTCCCAAATTTACTGCTTCAGAATCAATAAAAAAAAGCCTCTCGGAGGGCGGAAACTTCGATAAAAAGTGTTCCAGCGAAGCAGCATAAAAAACATTGATTCAAAGTTCTCCAATTACTTTTACAACGGTTGCAAAGACAAACTGTGAGGATAAAACTAGACTTCCAGCACCACACAAAATAATTAGCTTCTCAGCTACGAGTCGAGAAGACGTTCTTTTTTTCCTATAACGACTGGATCGAGGTGGATAATCTTCATGATCCAATGGATCGAATTCCTATATACGTGATCGATATGGCGGCATGGACTTCATTATCATCTTGTCGAAGTATCATTGAAATTCACTATCAAAGAAGCGTGAAACCCGCGTACCACACATGCAAAGCGCCAATTCAAAAACTAATAACCAAGAAACATTCAATCGTCAATCGTTCCAACATGCAAGGGATACAAAGTCTACTACTACATATTCAAAATATCATGCATAAATAAGAACATTAATATTTACATCATGCATAAATAAGAGAGTAGAGAACATAATGAGAAAGATTTACAATATAGCTAATGTCACTATTCGCACTATTCATGACGACGATCACAGCTGTTATGGTCCCGAATGATACGTGGAAAAAATGACATTTTATACCTATGGGTTCAACAATCTATCTCTCTAATTTTATTGGCGCGATCTAATCTGCCGTAGTACAAGGGGGTTAATAGTATGTTGTTTACGTCGTCAGAGAAATTATTTTCCTGAAATTTAGTTAGGAGGTTAAGCCTATAAATTAATCTACGCTGTGATAGCGATTCCCATCGCAATTCTTCTAACAGTCCAGACACACTAGCCAACTTATCGTAGCATCGTTTCACACACCTAGCTCCTCTTCGCTGCACGCGATCTAATTCCGATATCAACCCCGCTTCGTATGGATCCCATACACTAACAGCATATTCCAGATGAGGCCTAACGATTGAAAATAACAACGTTCTTTCACTTTCTCATCACATTTTCCGAGTACTCTCTTGATAAAGCCTAGCTTCCTGTATGCGTGACCGCATATTTCCCGAATATGTTACGTACGATGTTATGGCAAAGTAGGCATGTTATTTCATAACCGCCGGGGGTAGAAAACCACGGACATCAACGCTAACCCGGAGTTCTCATTAAAAAACTTTTACGGGCGTGTGGCGGATGAGACCTGTCACAAGATAGGGAAAGGGCAGTTGGAACAAGCGAAGGCGGCATCGCGGAGCGCAATGAGACCGTTGCCATTTCGCGATGACCTCCGTCCGCACCATCGACGCAATAACTTGGAGACCTCTCGTCGAGAGCTTTTATTTTTCTTCATCTCGGCAAGGTAACGACAAAACGTACGGACGAGGACGAGATAGAGGAGGTGGTCGTAAAAATGGAAGTCTAGAGACCTTCGGAGCCCTTCCGCATCGACCAGAGTTCGATCGCCTCCTAACTTTGATCGAGCATCAAAAACCTCCTCTTCGAGATACCCTACTTTTGTCGCACCCCAAACCCTAGGAACCCTTAAACTTGGAGGAGAAGAAGAATCCTTAAACTCGAACGATGGTAAGGGTGGACATTTGGCGGCGAGGAACAGCTCGTGGGAGAGGGACAATGAACGTTCCCCCCTTGAACTGTGATTCCATGCAACGGGAATCGCACATAAACTCCCACCGACCATCAAATCCCCTCGGTTGACATAACCTACCGATAAAAAAGGAGACTTCTCATGGGAAGCACAGCGGGACAATCCTTGTAAAAATTTTACGAGTGTTTATGCCGCAAAGAGCACGCTCATAGGCTAAATGTCTCTTAATCACCGCACCCAGTGACTCTGATGAAGACTAATTACCAACTGGACTTAATTTATACACAATCAAAATGAATGATTAAGGTAGTCCGAGCGAGATAGTTCCCCAGTCAGAAGAGAGACCATATTCGACATATATGTTTTAATTTCATCAGCTATAAGACACGAATTAAATATTGTATTGTCAATGGTACAATAATATTCTACATGACATAAATTGTGAGTATTCAAATGAAAATATCTAAATCAGCCTTAAACTTGACTCATTTTTCTCACGCGGTACGTTTGAAATTCCATCAAAACGGAAGGTTTATTGTGTTAAATTATATGATTGACTTTCAAAAATAGTTGTGGAAACACACAAATTACCCACCTGTGATTTTTTGACGAGCTCTGGTAATTGGTATTTTTTGGCAAATATCTTCGAAAGTAATGTGGTAAGGGGTTGAATTTTAGGTGTCATTAGAAGGGCGATATATTTTTCTTTGAAATGAGACCAAATTCATTGATTTCTAGGTAAAATGATATTTCGCTCGGACTACCTTAATCTAGCAGAAATGAGTGAAATGTCTTCTTCATGAGTTCGTTTTCTAAAAGAGGTGCCACGACACAGAAGTATCCCAACACCAGCATGATGCGTATCAACAATTGCCTCATACAATGCGTAAAATGAAGCAGAAATCCAAATAGAAGCCATCAAAGAGATCATAGGAAAGCTAACAATCAACATTCTTCAGTAGAAATACCTTATTATTTCGATGGACAGGCTATCTTCAATATTTTATCCGCAAGCCGATATTTCGCGATGCGGGGGACTTGAAAAAAACTGCCCATTAATTACTGAGCCATAATCACCCATTTTACTAGACCGGATTTTAAGTTGACAGAACCATTTAAAACTATTTACTCACAGTTGATTTTACCCACAAGAGGTCACTTTTTCAATGAAATCAAGTACGTTTCTAAGGGCTACGGAGCATTAGTCAGCCTTTTCATGCCGCAAACACAAGTACTTTCGTGCATGCCCTCCTCAATGAATAGACAACGCAGAGAAGTTGCCCACACGAATAACATCGGGTGAACATAAAATATTTACCTTTGCCGACTTGACGGTTACGCGGATCGCCCTCGGGTTAGGTTGGAAGGCTCAGATTGGGTGGGTTAATTGCGGCTGGAATGGTAATCCTGAATCATTCAATGCGTAATTAAATAACTTTTCATGTCAGTCGTAACAAATTCTTGCATATAATTTCATTTAAGTGCATCTGTTTATACGGTGGAAATCACCAGACATTAAGTGACATACATGTTGCAAGAACCATACATTTAAATGCTTATTTCAAAAAAGCATTGTTTTGAATTTGGTTCACGGCACGGAATTTGCAATTGCTACGCGTGTAATCAAATCGGTTAGAATCAATTTTTCGTCATGTTTATTCATAGATGTCACTAATATTGTATTTCCCAGGTCATCGCACTACTGTTTACAGTAAGTCACGCAAGCAGAGGCCAATTGAGAAAAGAAGAATTTGCGACCTTTTCGCTTGACCGTATCATAATCCCAGAGTGGGAGCGGAAATCGTAAGAAGAAAGGCCGCCTTGGGTATCTGCGTTGAAGAGGGCGTTCTCATCGCCGGAATGCCATCGACCCAAATAAGGAGAAGCTGTTACAAGATCGCAGAGAAACAGAAGGGTAACGCATAGCGCGGGTAACGACGCATAGCCAACCACTCATACTCTCGGCTCTCTGCTTCGGGAGGGAACTTAAGTAAGTGGGTCACTTGAGGTGGCTCCACCGTCAAACGACATAAGTGTCGTCAAATTCATATCATGGGCACTTGCGGGAAAATGCGCTCTCGATGTGATGTGAACACGCTGTTTTCTTCGCTAGTTAAACTTAAGGCAGTTTGAACAATATATCATTTTACCTAGAAATCAATGAATTTTGTCTCATTTTAAAGAAAAATATATCACCCTTCCAAAGATATCAAAATATCAACCCCTTACCACACTACTTACCGAGATATTTGCCAGAAAATATCAGCCGTTTACATCGGAAATGGTACGTGTATGCACTCCAGAGAGACCTTATTTAAAAAAAAGAGGCATTACTAACACTCAGATATCGTAAAAAAATCAAGTGTGTAGTTTGTGTCTTCTTAACTATTTTTGAAAATTAATCATTTTGTCACCGCTGTAAATTCTACGAGATCACAATAAACCTTCCGTTTCGATGGAGTTTCAAACGTACCGCGTGAAAAAAATGAGTCAAGTGAAAGGCTTTTTTAGATATATTTTTATTTGATTACTTACAATTTCTGTCATGTAAAACTATATTATTGCACCATTAATAATGCAATATTTAATTCGTGTGTCTCACAGTGGGTGAAATTGAAACATATAATTCGAATATGGTCTCTATTATGATTAGGGATCTATCTCGCTCGCACTACCTTAAATGCGTAACACGGCTTTAATTACGAGAATAGGTGACACAAGGAGAAATATAGGATTTTTCTATTTAATGTATATAAAATTTCCACCGAAAACTGTTTTCAAAAGCGAAAACTCTTGGGAACTCGAACAAAAATAAAATTAATCCATATTTCCACCTCTATTGTATACTATCACCTCATATTGTATACTATCTCATATTGACGTAAATTATAATTTATTTAAACAACGATTGACTAATAATCCTGACCGTATCACCATACGGTCAGGATTATTAGTCAATCGTTGTTTAAATAAATTATAATTTACGTCAATATGAGATAGTACAACAGAAATAGCGCTGCAGTTGGCTCCTAGAGCAATTTAAAAATGATAATTAAAACTGTATTAGCGAAATAATCAGCAACACTTATTGCTAATTTTTGGTTTTTAATAGCTAACAGGTATCATCAGCGGCAGTGGATTTTTTTAAACCAATATAATAAAAAAAGGAATTTCGTAAATGCTTTGACTCACACTGAAATTCCAGTGGCTATTTAACTGGCATTCAGAATCTCACGTCCACTTGATATTATCGAAAATTATAGGCTTTCTCGGAAACCACGCGTTCTCTTTAAATCCCTGACTCGGCACACGTGCCAATCCGACGGGTCGTGACATTGATTGAAACCCCGGTTGAAGCTGAGTGCCAACATTCCCATATCGCCTCTCAAGGACACGAGATTTAAAAAAAATAACTTAGCGCCAAAATAAATTTGCACCAGGCAAATATAGAAGAGTTAAAACAATGGGAACAATGAGCATTCGGACAAAACAGATGCAGAGCTAAGGGCTGTAATTCGTAAAATTCGTAAAAAAAAACACTGAAAAACAGCCAACATTCATAGTTATGTATCCAAGCCAGTATAGATACAACTTTTTCTAGTGAAATTAACTATAAAACACTTAACTATACGAAAAAATGTTTAAATTAGCTTTAACCACGGCATGCAAAACCTCTATTCCAAATCATTGCTATTTTTCAAGAACCAAAAGGAGATGTACTTCGAGACTTAAATTTTCTTTTTCCGAGATAAAGCAGGAGTTGAAAGTTAGAAATGGAGCACATTAGTAAACCTGGATAATACCTCTCAAGGAAGGGCATAACGAGACCCAAGAATCCAAGGTAGTGGCTTATGTTTAAATTATAAGATCTTGAAAAACTGGTTTAATATTCATTTCTTTCTCAGACAAATTAGCACAGTTCAACTACGCTATAATCTTGGTGGGACTTCAGCTAATGATAGAAGATCGTGGGAGATACTGAGATTCCTTTTTGAACACAAAATTGTATTTTCTTAAGTTTAATAAGTACTGTAGAATATTGTGTATTTAATGTAGTCCGAGCGAGATAGCTTCCTAATCATAATAGAGACCAAATTCGAATTATACGTTTTAATTTCACCAGCTGTAGCACACATCAATTAAATATTGCATTATTAATGGTGCCATAATACAGTTTTATATGACAGAAATTGTAAGTGAATAAATGGAAATATCTGAATAAGTCTTTTATTTGACTATTTTTTTTCGCGCGGTGCGTTTAAAACTCCTTCAAAACGGAAGGTTTTTTGTGATACCCAAGAACCTACTGCTGTGACAATGTGATTAATTTTCAAAAATAGTTGAGAAAACATACAAACTACACACTGTTAGTTTTTTGACATCTAAGTGTAAGAAATACCTCATTCTGTAAATCATGTCTCTCTGGAGTGCATACACGTACCATTTACCATGTAAAAGGGCTGACATTTTTTGGCAAATATCTTCGAAAGTAATGTGTTGAGGGGTTGAATTTTTGGTGTCTTTGGATAGCTAAGTTATCTCTCTTTAAAATGAGACCAAAATCATTGATTTCTAAGTAAAATGATTTTCGTTCAAACTACCTTAAAATGAGTGAACAAAGTTGGTAAACATGGGTTTCCTATTTATAAATAGTAATGAGTACATCGCACTGAAGAGAACTTTCTACAGCCACTAAGGTATGGCGGGGAATGTCAGCGAGCCGAGAACGATAATTATTGGAATAAGCGAAAGGTACGACAAATGAGGAACGATATTTGACGACATTATCAGGGCGTCCTTCCTCTGCGTTGACGCCTAAATCGAAAGCGAAATACATCGAAAACGAGAAGATTCTTTCCCGAGTCCAAAAAAGACATAATCCGACGGGCGGGAGAAACAAAAGGGAGGAGCGAGCGAGTTTCAATGGCGAACCAGTTGCACGACTCCACAATCGCCCCCCAGAGGGCAGGGAAAAGAGAAATCGAAAGAGACGCTTCGGTTGTTTCGGAAAAAAAATTATATGCGAGATTCATCAACTCGGAGCGAGTTAGCCGAGTTTCATTTGTTTCCCGCTCGCCGCCGTCGTCAAAGACGACGGATTCAACAGCGGACAGCCTGCGACGGAGAAGGGACGTTGCGACGCTCCTCCGTATCGGACCAATACCATCGGCTGCCTCGTGTTTTTTTTAGTTGATTTTTACGACGCAAACACATGCTTTAATGAGATGCCTCATCGGAGTAGCGGCTTAGTTTCACCACGGAATTTCTCGCACATTATAATGAACAAATTATTCCTGATTCCCGAATCACTCCATTTCCTTAAAGGAGCGACTCAACACTATGTTAAAAATGTCTTCCAGAGGAATTCAATCCCATATACTTCTCATTACCGAATAAATATTGACTAATTATAATACAGGGGCCATATTCGGTGTCATTAAGCTTGCTCACAATATAGACGGAACATTTCGTATTACTTGACATCTTTATGCTTTTGCTTCGACTTTGACTTTCAGAATCCAACACGGTATATAATCTTTCTTTTGCACTCAAAATTTGAACACTTTAAGAGAAATTCGCGTCTCACTTCAGCTCACTCCCAGAGGAATTTAAGGATAACAACTTCTTAGGTATGTACATAACTTGGAGTTATATAAACTAGCTTAACCCTAACCTTTGAAATGTGCCCCACCAAGTAAATATTTGAGATCAAGATGGAATGAGAGTTTTATGGCAGAAAATCAAAACCCACCTGTGCTTTTGACCTGAAAGTAGGAGAACGCGTTGAAAACTTAATCGGAGACGTCTGACTGAAGCACCCGTCGTGAATTTGAACGCTTATTGCTAATGGCTATCCTCGCATGTTTCGCTGTGGGATTTGGACAAAAAGAATATCAGTTGCAACGACAGCAGAAAACAAGCGGCGATATTATAACCCTGGCTGGAATCGTTCGGTTGATCAATCGAATAGGTGGTTCCAGCATGCGACCCGTCAAGATGCAACTTCCTAAAGCAAAGTCCAGTAGTAGTGTGTGTGAAAATAAAGATGAAGGAATGAGAAACGGAAGAAGAGCATACAGCAAAATTTCCGATTTGAGTTCGTTTGCTTTTTGATTGTTCCGCCCGTTGTCGTCCCGTGAGTAAGACGCGTTTCCGCGTGTTCACTACGAAAGCGAAGGAAAGAGGGAGACAACCGGAAACCGTGAGATCCTCGGGACGCAGTATTAATGTTGCAGTTGCAATTAACGCAGTTGAATGTCTTAATTTCCTACAGCGCAATACCTAGTAATTGGTCCATTTTATGCATATTATTGGAAGTGAGAAAGATTAGATCAAAAGAAAATGCATACGGCGCTTATTTTGAAGTGTGATAAAAACCTCAGGATGACGCAATGACGTGATGAAGACTAGTCATGGCAAAAGGAACCTTTCACAAGAAGAAAAGTATACTATTCAGCAACTCGGCACCGCAGTTGAGGAAAAGGTTACTCTGATGCCATGTATGGAGAGTCAAGATGTATGGCTGTGAAACATAAACTTTGGGCAAGAGAAGGAAAAAGAGAATTGAGACGTTTAAAAGGTGGGAATTTCGGAGATAGGAGAAGTTAGGATGAAGAGAAAGAATAAGGGATGAAGAAGAGCTGCACAGGGTTGGAGAATATAGGAAACTCCTAAACACCATTGGCAGAGTATCTCTCTTAATTTATCGCATCTTTCAGACCTAGAGATGTGGTGAGGAGTTATGATAATATTCTCTGTGTCGCTCCTCTGAAAAATATCAGTTCTGAATTTATCAAGCAAGTTAAGCCTAGCGCGTAGCCTCCGAGTCTCTAGGGGCTCCCACCTTAATCTCTCTCAAAGTTGTGAGACACTATATGTACGCTCGTAGCAGTTTTTAACGAAGCGCGCGGCTTTCCTTTCTATTTTATTAATATTTTTGGTTACATCTTTATGACCAGGGTCCCAAATGCTCGCGGCGTATTCGAGGTGTGGCCTAACCAGAGCGAAGTAGCATCTCTCTTTTACTTTTTCATCCGAACTACTACGAGGTATTATCGATTATACGAGGAGATCAAGGAACAGGCGTGGAACAGAAATGGATGGAGACGAAGACGGTG
Organism: Ceriagrion tenellum; assembly: GCA_963169105.1. Classification (NCBI taxonomy): domain Eukaryota; kingdom Metazoa; phylum Arthropoda; class Insecta; order Odonata; family Coenagrionidae; genus Ceriagrion; species Ceriagrion tenellum. The sequence goes on along the minus strand of OY720639.1, from coordinate 138,299,068 downwards.
GACGGAACGTGATGCTCGGCTGAGCACTCGATGATGTTGATGACGACCAATGACATAGCGATTGATCAAGTCACCTCTCAACGGATAAATTGCATGTTACTTTAAAGGCTGACCTCTGTTAATAAAGAAGCTTAACTATTCAGAGTCCACGGCTGAACAGACATGCCAACTCCGATGACACCAGCCGAAGCGGATTATATTGCCATCTCCAATTTCTTCTAAAAAAAGAGTAAAAAAATCTCCACGCAAAATGACACTTTATTAAGGAATATGCAGCTCAACGACATTGGCAACGTCGCCCGTGATTGGACGATCGAATTATCGGCAGAAACGAGTCGCATGACAACGCATACGATGAACGCATTATTGGAGTCACCCGCTGCGAGTTCTTCCTCCGTATGAAATTATTCAATTTCCAATTAATTCCGAAAAAAATTAGATTACCGGCGAGCCACGATCAAATTGACCTGGTTATGGAGTGACCAGGGTGAAAAATGCGCCCGAGGCCACATTAACTCTTGATTAAAACGACTAAAAAATATGAGAGGATCGGGAAGGTCCATTAAACGAGGTTAGGGGTAAGGGGAGGCCCGTCCGATTCCAGGGATAAGAGAGGAAACCAGGATAAGAGAAGAGGGAGAGGAAGGGGCCGGACCAGTTTCCCGCTCATTTCCATGTAACCCTGGCCCGCCATTCCCCATTATACAACAGGGAGGAGGCGGATGCTGGGAAGGCAGGCATTAGGCGAGTGGAGAGAGGGGGGGGTGGGAACTGTGGAATTCATTTCCGCCGCCCCGTTGCCATGCCAACGGAGTTTAATATTCCGAACAGTATTAATTCCTCTTCCTCCGGCAATCCATTTTTTCCAACTCTCCGATCCATGCGATTAAATAAAACAAACAAAAACATAAGAATTTTTTCATCCCTCTCTCTCCGTCGTCAATTTTCCTTTCGTCATGTTTGACATTCCAAATCGACGTCGCGACTTTTTCGGCATTTTTATCAACATCCTTTCATTATGAAAAAAAAGATGAAAAATTTCTCCATTTTTAATTCGTGATTCTATTTTTTTTATAATTTCAGAAGAATTCCGATCGGCGGCGTCCGTGCCTACGATCGCATGCGAATTCATCTTCGTACCGACCGGTAAAATAAAAAGAAATCCCGTCGCGTAGACGACTCAATTTGGGATCTCGTGATTGGACTTGGTCGTCCGAACGTCAACAGAGGGTGAGGTGAAAATAGGAACATCCCCGAGGGACTCGTGTGTTCAAACCGTTCGAGAAAATCACGATCGCGTCACTAATGAGTCACGTGGTCAAACAACGAACAGTTGGGGATTTTGGTGAGTTTAACCCACTCGGACGGTCATCTAACCAATGGCCAGTAGCAAAAACATTTACTTAAGGAATCCTTAGTAATGACACCCATCAGTTATGGACAGCATAGAAATATTCGGGTGGAAGGAACGTATCTACCAATTTCATAACTCATCTGCCAATGGTTAATCCCTTTGAACGTTCGATCTACTCTTATACGGCTGGTTCAAATTTACAAAGGAGTATCCAGTGTATGGTTGTTAATTCGCAGAACAACAGAGTTCGCAGAGCAACAGAACAACAAGGGAACACCCTGCTCAAAAATTCCTTAGAAGCTGTTCTGTAGAGCGTAAGGAATTCTACAGAAATTGACTCTTTTTCTTCAAAACTAGTTCTTTTTCTAAGGATCTGTACGGAACATGAGAGCCTGACTCTACAGAACGCATGTTCTGTAGAGAAATTCTCTGCAGAGCAAAATAACTCCTTACAAGCTGTTCTAACTTCAGCAACTCTACGGAAATATGTGAGGTTTCCGTTGACCCAGTTCCTTTGCTAAGTACCTATATCATTTCATCTTTTTCGTTCTGTTTTTTGTATATGTACTTACATTAGAACCTACGGGACAAGAGGCCCCAGGTTCTCAGTAAAGTTATTGTATTGTATATGGAGAGTCGTAAGGAATTCCACAGAACGTCCTAAGGAATTCTGCAGAACGTCCTCAGGTATTCTGCTGAACGTCCTAAGGTATTCTGTTGAATATCCCAAGATATTCTGCAGAACGTCGTAGGGATTTCCGTAAAATGACTTTTCAACGCCTTAAGGAATATCTAAAGAACTTTTTAAGAAATTCTGTAGAAGTATTATAAGGAAACCATACAGAATTTTTTAGCAGGGCACTGCATGAAAACACGCATGAGGAGAGAGAAACTCTTACGGATCAGAAACGTGGAACTTGGAAAAGCATGCCACAAAGGACTAGACACATTAAAAAGGAGGAGGATGCAGAAGATCAAATGGACGAAAGACGAAATAAGAATTGAAGAATTTTACAGAAGAGTAAAAAAGAGGAAACGACCACGTGGAATACCAAGGGATTAGGGAAGGGACACTTAAGGATTGATTGAAGGACCAACCTTATATTTGAAGGATAAGAATGATGTTTCTTAAGATACATTAACCATTTTACTCAACTTAAGGTAATTACTTGAAAGCGAGCATGCGATTAGCGAATTCCGATTTTAATGACTGCATTAAGGCAAAGTGCGCGCGTTGACCCGATAAAGAAATGTTCACGACAAGAAAAATCGAGTTTGGATAAAATGGATTCACGGAGTAACGCGAATGACGTCCGCGAGAGATTGAGAAATTGGAAAAGAAAGACAGTGTCGAGAATTTATTATAGGACGAGGGCAGGATTGACCAAGAAAAGGGAGAAATGCAAGAAATCCAGGGAATTCGTAACCAATGCATTTGAAACCAACGACCAACTAAATATCTAACAGAAGAAGCGCAAACGGGAACAGTCAGGAGGAAATTCGGATCTCACGAAAAATGGAAAGACAATTGGTATCGCTCCCCGGGATGGTTCCTCTCTTTTAAGCGGGATAGTTCCCTAGTCATAATACAGACCATATTCCAATTATACGTTTGAATTTCACCAGCTGGAAGACACACGAATTAAATATTGCATTATTAATGGTGCAATAATATAGTTTTATATGACAGAAATTGTAAGTAAATAAATGAAAATATATGAATAAATCTTTAACTTGACACATTTTTTTCGCGCGGTGTGTTTGAAAATCCTTCAAAACGGAAGGTTTTTTTGTGATACCCAAGAACCTACTGCGGTTACAATATGATTAATTTTCAAATATAGTTGAGGAAACATACAAACTACACGCTGTTAGTTTTTTACGACATCAAAGTGTTAGAAATACCTCATTTTCGTAAACAATGTCTCTCTGGAGTGCATGCACGTACAGCTTCCCATGTAAAAGGGATAGTATTTTTTGGCAAATGTCTCCGAAAGTAATGTGCTAAGGGGTAGAATTTTTGGATAGGTGAGATATCTTTCTTTAAAATGAGACCAAATTCATTGATTTCTAAGTAAAATGATATTTCGCTCGGACTACCTTAAGAAGCAAGACTCAGTCTTAAAATAAAAGCGCGTGGAAGTCTGCGCAACAGCTTTATGCAGTGATGTACAGCGCCCTTGACTTGAAACGCCAAAAGAAAACGCTCTCTCGAGTAATAAAACAAATTACAAACGATAAAGCATGCCTACATTGAGACCCATCATCTATAATGATAACCGGTGGCTAATTGTCTTAAATTCCCTCCAAATACATTTATCGCAGCACGACAGCGTCCTTTCATGAGGACCCATTAGCACGGAGAGCGATTCGGAAAAGGCCTTTACAGTTCACCCCCACAGCTGCCCTGCAAACGAACTCGTATTTCCCTTCCGTATTCACGGCCTTCATTTAATCTCCACCGTCTATTCTTTTTTTTCGAGACGCCGCAGAAGGTGATTGAATGGCCATCTAGGTATGTAAGTTCTCAACTCCGGACTCGCAGACAATGGGGCCGGACCAAATTGAATGACCCCATTCCACTTGATTTAGTGCTCCGGCAGCGGACCGCACATTCGACGAGCGTTCAGCACACTGTCGACCCGCACTGAGTGACCAGTCCATCTTAAATCCCCATTTGCCCATGGACCATAGATTAACTCCCACTCGATCTCATTGTTACCTCGTAAATAATGGAAGGGGAAAATCTTTCAATCGCTATAACGCTCGTAATGCGATGTTTGAATGATGTTTTTTTACTCTCGAAAAAAAAAAACTTTACCATCGCGTAGAGATAAAATAAAGATAAATTTAAACAAAGGTTTCCGTGGTGTAAAATGCGTAGTGATGACGTAACATTTACAAAGAAAGTCGTTAAAATACAGAATTTGCCAGCAGAGCGAGATACGCATTTGCAGCGTGATGTAATTTACTCATATATTACTGATAACTTTTGTGAAAAGACGACGAAATAAATGACCGAAAGAGTCGCAGGAAAATGTGAACAGGGCAACGAACAGGAGAAAGAGTGGCGATAACAACATAATGGGGATGTCTAGAAGCTTTACGTTAATAATAGTTATACAAAGGCGGTGTGACGTACTTCAGATGAAGCCATATTCCCCACATTGAGAGTAACCATAATTACCCTGTGATAGTTGTAAGGAACCTGTAAGATAAGAAGTTATTGTACCATATGGGACGGACATTCTAACGAAGAGTACCTTTTTCCTTCTTTGCAGAGAGATATTTATACATACTTTTGATTTAGAGGAGTATAACTGCAGCAAAGGCACTCAAGCGCAGACGATGTGCTTTTCAATTCTCCCTTCTCCTCCCGGAGATAGGAAGCAGAAGGTGGAAATGCTCATCAACTTCACCCAAATTATCCAAATTTCTCAGTAATTTCAATATTCGTTGAAGAGCAAACGTGTAGATAAATATGTTTACGCCTAATTACGCTAATAGTAAATCACAGACAATCAAATTGGCGGAAGCCTTGATTCACGGCCGAGTATACACAGCGCCGCCTCTGGTGCTTTAAGGTAGTTTGAGCGAAATATCATTTTACTTAGAAATCAATGAATTTGGTATCATTTTAAAGAAAAATATCTCACCCTTCCAATGACATCAAACATTACTTTATCCGAATATATAATCCAACCCTTTTACTTGGGAAATGGTACGTGCATTCAATCCAGAGAGAAATTATTTACAAAATGAGGCATTTCCAACACGTAAAAAACACTAACAGCGTGTAGTTTGTATGTTTTCCCAACTATATTTGAAAATCAATCATATTGCCACCGCAGTAGGTTCTTGGGTATCACAAAAAAACCTTCCGTTTTGAAGGAGTGAAGATACGGAGTGAACGAAGAAACGCACCGCGCGATAAAAATGAGTCGAGTTAAAGACTTATTTAGATATTGCCATTTAATTACTTACAATTTCTGTCATATAAAACTATATTATTGCACTATTAATAATGCAATATTTAATTGACGTGTCCTACAGCTGGTGAAATTAAAAGGTATCATTCGAATGTGGTCTCTATTATGACTAGGGAACTATCTCGCTCGGACTGCCTCGATAACTCTTATATATGGCATAAACACAAAATCTCTCCTGGGTCCCTTATCAATGCGCGTTCCCTGCGACACAGCAACGGCGCCAGGGAGATATATCAGGGGAGGGGGGAGCGGAGTTTTGGAGGGGTGAGGTCGCTTCCGTGGTTACCTAAACGTCACGCGGCCGGGAGGCTGGGAGGCTGGAGGAGCAGACCGACTGGAGGGCGGGGGTGGTGGGTGGAGGGGGATGGAAATGGGTGGGGATAGGGGAGGATTAGGATGGGGGAGGAGCGAAAGACGCAAGGAAGCACAGAAAGCGAGCAAGAGGGAGGGTTTCGCGCGGGCATAGGTGGAACGAGCCAAAGTGATTTAAGAGTTCCGGCAGAAGGGGTGTGACACCCAAGGGTAAACAGGGGATATACAAAAGATAGAGAGAGAATATCTCCACGGCCATCAGGGAACTTGCCCCACATAACCCTCGCAGTCTAACGAGCGAATGCATCGCAGAGGAGGTCATCTGAAAGAAAAACACCGCTTTTACAACCACACGTCTTTCAATCGGCGGATTCACACGATTATCATGATTGCACATAAAACGTATTTACATACATACCCATCACGCCGTTCCCTTCCTGGGTAGGCACAGTCACAAAGTTCCACTCATAAATACATATTTGTGCACCTAACTCTGCTTCAATAATTTCCTCCATACTGACCTATCCTTGCAAACCTCTTTGGCTTCATTTACCCCCATACACTGACTGCTTCATACACGCTCTCCTGTTTTGAAGACTCCTAATATTCCTCCTCCTAAGAATTTCCTCGAAATTTTATAGTTGAGGAAAGGGTACATCGTGCATATAAAAGCGTAACAGGCTCAACTTTGTGGAAGTAATTGATAGTGATATCCATTTCAAAATGAAGGACAATGGTAACTTTCCACACAGAATTTAAAAAAAAATAATTACCGACCATATTTTCTTCACCTAGCGCCATTACCAAGGCCTTGACTGTGGCACAAGGTGCTGAAACCATGGTCGGTAATTATCAAAAATTCTGTGTGGAAAGTTATCATTGTCCTTCATTTTGAAATGGGTATCAAAAAGGGTCCTTTACGCTTTCTTATACTCTCTAATCGTCGAAAAATGATTAAGTTTTCCCCCAAAAATGACTAAAAATCATGCGAAATTGCCTTGATTGGATATTAGAGTGATAAATGGGAAAAATTGTCAATTTCCATCGACTTCCTGGCAGTGCCTCTCTAATGATATGAATAATAATAGAGTAATCCTCGACCTTATTCCAAACGATTGAAATCTTAATAATTCCTCGCCAAAGTGTAAAATCATACGTCACTCCCTTCTATTCCCATATATATACACCCGTTTTTAAAGACTTAAGGAAATATTTACTTCTAAAAACAATTCGCAATCGAGATAATACGTTCTTCCCTATCTCTCTCTCACATTTAAAGAAAGGACAAAATTCAACAATTTTCGTTTTATAAAAATAATTTCCTGCTCTACGTCTTATTTATATTTTTACGCCGGAAATAGGGGCTCGGGAGAAAATTGGGTCAAATCCGCCAAAGGGTGACAAGGGCAGAATGCAACGAAGGAGAACTGCGCGGAATGTTTCCGTCTACGAGATTTAAAAAAAAAAGTGGAAGTTTCATGAATGTTAAATGAGGAGATTTTTAAGACATTTTTTTCCGATTAACTAATCGCCGACTCAACTGGCGATCACCTGAAACAATAGCGAATTGATAAAGCCATAGTAACTCACGATAAATCAGCTACTGGTCATGATAATTCTTCATTCTTTCAGAAGCGAGAAAAAGGCGAGGTCACAAGTGTTTAAGCTGTAAATAGTAAAAAGGTCCCGATGACCATGTTGTTTAACGAACCGTTAAAGGTTTGACTAACTAGAACTATTCTCCCGATTGAGACATAACTGGCGAGTGACCGCGAAAACAGAATAATGATATAACCAGAGCAATACGGCTCAAGATACATCGACTTCCGCTCATGATTGTTAGTCATGATTTTAGGAGCGATCAAAAACAAAAAGTCGTATGAGTTTGAGCCGAATTTCCGAGAAAATATCCTCACATTTGCGACAACCAACTTCGGGAAAAATCCACCAACAACTTCCATTAGGGTGTTAGGCCTTCACAAGGGTTTTTATAATGAGTACGTATATAATACCTAAGTAGCCGCCATACACCCTTCCCCCATACAAAAGGCACTTCTCGCCAATTATGCCTTTTCCCCCCTCACTCAGTCAAGTAGCCCAGTGGGGCCGAAAATTAATTTCGCCAATGTGGCGCAAGAGGAGAGACCGAACATAACGCCTTCTCGCACGATATTCATCCCGTCTCTTTTCACGTCGCCCTCACCCTGTCGCTACATGCACTCTCCCACCCCGTATCCCGAAGCGAAACCCTGCCCCCCTTGCACGGCGGTTCCGCAGGGCATGTGGGTGGGCGGTGCAAAAAAAAAGGGTACACCAGGGTATCTCTCTCTCCCCAATGGTCTGCTCCGAAAACGCCCCACTCTCCTCCACCGGAAAAGTCTCCACAGTGGATGGAGGGGCAGGGAAAGGGGTGGTGCGCTGGGGGTATTGATTTCTGGCTTGCAGAGGTTGCCCCGGGTTCCCTCCCCGCCCCGTCCCCCCATCCCCCCCCCCACGCTCGCTCGCTGCACACGACGAGGGAGGATGCTGGGAAGGGGAAGAGCCGGTTGCCATGGAGAGATAACAGTTGTGGGGCGATGGGGGGAGGGGGAGGGAGTAAACGGAGGATAAGTTGACTGAGTGAATCTGGGAAAAGGAGCGATTCAAAAAATAGACACGGGAGAGACGAGAATAGACGAAGTGGAATTGGACGTAGACGAGCAATTTATTATTAAGGTTGTTTGAGCGAAATATCATTTTACTTAGAAATCGATGAATTTGGTCTCATTTTCAAGAAAAATATATCAACCTTCTAATGACACCCAAAATTCAACCCCTTACCACATTACTTTCGGAGATATTTGCCAGAAAATTCCAGTTCTTTTACACAGGATATGGTACGTGTATGCACTCCAGAGATACATTATTTACAAAATGAGGGATTTCTAGCACTTAGATGTTGTAAAAAAAACTAACAGCGTGTAGTGTGTGTGTTTTCTCAACTATATTTGAAAATAAATCATATTGTCGCCGCAGTAAATTCTTCGGGATCATAATAAACCTTCCGTTTTCAAGGAGTTTCAAACGTACTGCGTGAAAAAAATGAGTCAATTTAAAGACTTATTTAGATATTTTCATTGATTACTTACAATTTCTGTCATTTAAAACTATTTTATTGCACCATTAATAATGCAATATTTAATTCGAGTCTCTGGCAGTTGGTGAAATTACAACGTATATATCGAATATGGTCTCTTTTATGACTAGGGAACTACCTCGCTCGGACTACCTTAAGTGGTGTAAACCGAACCACTTTATTATTTAGTAATCTACCGATAAGGGTGGATTTAAATGGAAGTCAGAAAAAATACTCTGGATTTACACAAATAGAGACCACTATTATTAATTAAGTAATCCACTGTTTAAAGGTAGCTTTTATTAAATGCCAAAGGAGACTCTACAGTTATTCTGCACTAGCAGGACCATATCTTGCACATTGTATATACCCATCGAGTATTTTCTTTTACGTGTCAGCATACGATCTATATTTCTCCATCTCTTCCATGAAACCTCCTATTCCCTTTCTTCCCCTCCACCGCTTGCCTTCCCTCTATCACAGTCTTGAGCAACCCATTATCACTTCCTCCCACCACCTACCCTGTCTACCCCCGATTTTATCGATGATTTTCCCTTCCTCGCCCATCCTACCAAGCACTTCCCCGTATGTCTTCCTTTCCTCCCCCGCACCTTCTCTATCCATCTCAACATCCACACCTGGAACCGCTGCAGTCAATTCACGTCCTCCTTTCTCAGGGTCCACGTGTCCGCCCCAAACAACGCGTCATCACTCCCCTGACACCCACACATTCCACACCTAACTCGTCGCCAATCTCTTCTTAATATCCCCACCCTATCGAGGTCCCACTCATAAGCTCCCTTCTATCAACATAAACGCTCTTACATTTCACCTCAGGATTCATGCTTCACTTTGTGGAAGTTTATAGTATCCATTATGAATAATACTCGTACTTCGACAGATTTTTATTTAGCTATCAGAGCTACCTGCAGTTAGCAGACGTACACGATGACGCCGCAAGTCGGTGAAACGCGTTGTACCAGCTAAATATACATCTGAGGAAAAGTACAAGTATTATTCCCTTCGGATAATATACGCTCTTTTCGTTACCACTATTCTCCTCATTATGTCTCCTCTACCTTGTCCAGTTTCTTCTAGCCCACAACCTAAATAATTAAATTGATCTAGTTGTTCTAGTTCTCTGATTTATTTGAGGAAGAAGTTTTCAATATCTTACGAACTCCAACATACTACGGTAGATCATATCATGAAAATAAAATAAGGGAAATAAATGGTAGAACAGATAGGTTTTAAATGTTGTTTTACCCACGATCTATAAGAGATCATAATGGCTGCGTTGACACTTAGAAGTAGGTTAGTTGACAGGTAGTGTAGCTCATTAATTCGTGTACCCCCTTATGCATGTTTCTAAATCTGCTGAGTAGTGCTAACACCAAGTTTTGAATGTTCCCTGCATGACTTATATTATAGAATAATTTTGTGGTTTCTGTAGCATTTTTAGCATACCTATTATGTGGTGCAAGCTGGTAAAAGTAAATTTCTTCAGTGTAGTTCATGTTGGTGATAAGTCATCCCCTGCCAACACCCCTGTGGTGGCTAGCAGGGTAATAAGTAGATGTAGATGCAGTTACTGTTCGGATAGCAAAGCAATTACGGAAACCTACCATTTATGCATACAGTCTATGCAGCGTCTAAATGGTTGGTTGCTTAGTTATGGGGGGAGGCGTCCGGTAGCCAGGATTATCACCGCAATAGAGGATAGAAATGTGTACATTTATACGGGTAGAAGGATTATACGGGAAGTAATTGAGGACATGCAGACAGAAACACGCTGTCAGCATTAGCCTACTCTTCACGAAATGCGCCACAACTACACAGTAGTTTATCGTCCTTAACGACGGAAGGAGCACCACACTTGAAAGTGCTCCATGCACATCATACTGTGGGTGGAGTAAACATACAATCTTCAGATACAGTAAATATCGTGGAATTACCTTAACCTCTGATGTATCGTGGGGATTACACATACAAAACATATGTGGCGCAGCATTAAAGAAACTAGGTTTTGTTAAACGTATAATAGGAAGGTCCTCGGATGAAAAAGTCAAAGAGAGATGATACTTCGCTCTAGTTAGGCCACACCTCGAATACGCCGCGAGCATTTTGGACCCTGGTCAAATAGATTTAACCAAATAAATTAACAAAATACAAAGGAAAGCAGCGCGCTTCGTTACTTAACTCCCACCAGTGTACATTGTGTCTCACAACTATTAGAGGGGCTACGGTGGGAGCCCCTATTTACTCGGAGGCTACACGTTAGGCTTAGTTGCTTGATAAATTCAGAACTGATATTTTTCAGAGGGACACAGAGAATATTATCATGACGCCTCACTACATCTCTAGGTCTGACAGACGCGATAAAATAAGAGCGATACACTGCCGAACAGATAGGTACAAGAACTAGTTCTTATCACGAACAATAAGCGATCACAATAAAAATTAAGCTCACTAAATACACTCCTATAACTCATGTCACCATTTTATCTCCAAAAAACTTACCACTTTACACGGCTGGTGACCCACTGCCACACGCCCATGCGGCGGCTCGCGGGGTATTATGCAGATGTAGATTGGAATGGCGAAGATGGAAGATAGTTGATTACATAATTTTAGAAAAAAATAAGAAATAAAACGCGAGGCAATCTAGTGGAGTGAACAATGGTGCACGTAGTGTTTTTTTCTGGTGAGAAATGAAAAAAAATTACAAAGGATCATGTCCCCCTTCAAACCCTTTTTCCAAACTCAAAAGCGACGCACACTAGTCTGGAGAGGAAAACATTTTCAAATTCACCGAGAGAGAACATATTTCATGTTCCCTCTCTACTCGCTATGTGACGAACGCATTTCCATGGAAACGCCCGTCCAATGGAGTGCTGAGTGGGGAAACGGCGAAATCTAATCGTGAGACACGTATATCCATGGAATATCCTCTCTATCTCCATTGCTCGCTTCACTATCCGCAGAAATTGAATGTCGTAGGGGCTTTTGAAAGTGCACCGCCGACGAGAGGGCATTAAAAATTTTTAATGTCGCCGTAGAACGGCTCGCCGGGATGAAAAGTGGGAGAAGGGAGCACAGAGAGAGAAAGCAAAATAAAAATAACAAAAACGTGCGGAGAGCGCTCGCGGGGATTCATCCGCGGAAGAGAGGACATTTTGACGAGGCAGTCTAATGCGACGCGGTCGAATGGAGCAAACACGTGCTTCCGGTGATCCACCATTGCATTTCTACGCTTCCTGATCGCAAATTGATTGTCCGGGACTGCGATCTTTTTTTCCTCACCGGCTTCTGTCCATTAGGGCAGATCACGAGGGTAAACAACCGATCCGTTTTCACAAAGTCAGCATAAACTGTTTAGTACATGCAATGCCCAAGCAGAAAAGGCAACAATGTAGATTACCTTTGGGAGAAACGTTCGTTCGAACAGTTCGAGACATTCACAGAGCAATATATACTATCCCATTTTAAAATTGAGCAATGACAAGAAAATGATATCGCATTTCCAACTAGAGGAATGGAAGGAAAAGAATCAATGAAAAATGGAAGAGTAAATTAAAAATATTTCCTAAAAACACCCAATGGCACAGAATAAAAGTATAATCGGATATGGTCGCTAGATTGAATGCCTTACGGTGACATGATAGTCTGAAAGCCAAGTACTTTTACTGCACAACTACATTAAGGTTCGTCCAAGCTATTAGCGCAGTTGACGGAAATGCAGCCTATCAACAAACACGTCCAATTTCGTTTTGCTGAATGGAATCACGTGACCGAAGAATCCATAATGGCGGCTTATGCTTAAAATCATAAAAACATGAAAAAATGTTGATTGTCTATTTCATTCCAAGACTATTATATACATTTCAACTGCGCCGTTAGCTTGTACCTACAGACTTTCGAAGCCACTGTTGACGAACTGAAGAAATGGTTTTCGCTTGATTCGATGAGGGGGTCATTGTTGAGCACAAATATCAACATCACCATGACAATTTGCAGAATAATTTGATCGCCTTTATAACTTAACGCATCGTGAATTAGCAATCCTCTTGTTTGACAGATAATTCCACATATAAGAATATCTAATTCTGAAAATAATAAGTAGCAAAGACCATCATATCTACATTGTACACAAAAGAAACTTTAGCATGCAAGCATTTAAAGTTTACAAACAGTCGAGCAGGGTACAACTTCCTTTACATGAGAGATTTGACAGAATGTTTGCAAGCATTCTGGCGAAAAAATAATACCACATTCATAATTGAACGACCAATTTCTTTTTAATACACAACAGCGAATCATGTCGCAGTTTCTTTTCTCAAAATCCCCATTGCAATCCCAACCAGTGTCTAAAAATGAGGCGAATCACCAACCTGAACACTTAAGCGAAGAATGTAATTTAATGGTCGGGTCTTCGTTCATTTTCTGGAACCTATACAGTCTTTGACGATGAAATAATCCACTGACGAAAAATATATCGAGTCCATTGTTACATGTCTGTCGCAAAAATGAGAATATAGAACCTAATAAATATGAACACATTCCAGAGCAACTTTCCGGTCTGGGAAACGGGAAAGCCGATACGCATGAAATAATTAAATTACGGAAATATAAAAACAAGGAAATGGGAGAAATGGAGAGCGTCCGTTGAAAGCGGGAATAATGCGAAGGTTCATTATGGCGCCGGGAATTCGAAATAATCTCAAATACTCACTGGCTGAAATTTCCCAATTTAAAGGGGATAGGTTTTTTGGAAAACTTGTTATCTCGATTTCAGCGGAAAAATTCGAAGCTTCACCAAATTATATTCAACTTTCACTCATGAATGCGGGATAGGAAAAGAGAGAACCGACTCTCGAATGGAATATAAAACCCAAGCAAACTGATGAAATTGGAACACATTAGCAATTATAAATATACTAATAAATTAAGCAATAGAAGAGAAACATTTTATTCTGTCGTGCAATTCAATATAAAAAAGACGCTAAAAGTTTTAGGAAATGGACATGAAAAACTTACACCGGTACATTTGTTCTCTACAATTACCTATGTCTAGAAATCAGCAGGCAGAACTGATTACATGTCGGCCAAACGACTTGAAGGAAATTTTAACACTAATGGATAAATCTGCTGATAACTACTTAATTCTGAGTAACACCAATAGGTCACAAAAAAGTTTACCTTCCGAGGAAGATAGTTCCCTAGTCATAATAGAGATCATATTCGAATTATACGTTATAATTTCACCAGCTATAAAACAAATCAATTAAATAATGCATTATTAATGGTGCAATTATATAGTTTTACATGACAGAAATGGAAAGTAATTAAATGAAAATATCTAAATAAGTCTTTAAGTTGACTCATTTTTTTTCGCGCGGTGCGTTTTTTAAACTCCTGCGAAAAGGAAGGTTTTTTTGTGATACCCAAGAACCTACTGCGGTGACAATATGTTTAATTTTCAACTATAGTCAAGGAAACATACAAGCTACTCTGTTAGTTTTTCTTGACGACATCTAAGTGTTAGAAATACCTCATTTTCGTAAATAATGCCCCTATGGATTGCATACACGTACTATTTTTCATGTACAAGGGCTGGTATTTTTTGGCAAATATCTCCGAAAGTAATGTGGTAATAGGTATAATTTTTGATGTCATTGGAAGGGTGAGATATTTTTCTTGAAAATGAGACCAAATTCATTGATTTCTAAAAAAATAATATATCGCTCGGACTACCTTAAATAATTTTTGAGACCACTACAATTTTACATGAAATTCCGTCGTGAGCAGCAGTTTTTAACGTAAACAAAAGAACTTGTGATGAGAACAATAAACACTACACTACAATTATAGCAATACAACTATAGGTCCGACATAATAATGAACTGAGAGAGATTCGTTGCCGAACACAGAGTATATAAATTCGTTCTTACCACGCACAATAAAGTAGGCTTGTGCGATGAACGATTTTGACCATCGATGATCGATGAAAAAAATCATCGAAGTGGTTCGTTTTCGATGGTTGTCATCGATAATCGCAGTCGATGAATCCACCGATGCCGATGAGTCGCTGAATTCATCGAAGTCGATGAGTCGACGCATTCATCAACGGCGATGAATTGCTCGCCGTCAATAAGTAGACGAACTGATCGCTGTAAATTACCATCGCTATAAAAAGATCATCTAAGTGTCGTCGTCCGCCCGTACCCATCCGTATCAGCAGTGTTGAAATCGAAAGAATTCGATTTTCAAATTTTGACATTTTCATGCCACTTCTGTGTTGAATACTCTATGAAAAAATGTGATGAAATTCATTATAGTTTATAATCTGTAATTTGGAGTTCCGTAAAGTCATCAGTGGCTTCTGTGCTTTGCTTTTTTTTCACTAACTCCTCGTTATGTTTCATCCACAGATTTGAATCGAGGGCTATGAAAAGTAGCAAATTCGCATTCCTGCCCTAAACAAAATGAATAGGATATCTCAGCGGCCGCCGTCGGCGGTACAGCGCGAATGGTTACTGGCGGGCGGGCGACGCAATACAGATAATTCTCATCTACGTCGATGAATTCATTGAATCATCGACAACGGTGAATTCATCGACTCCTCGATATCGATGATCGATGACATTCATCGTCATCGATGCGGTTCATCGTATCGCGATGACAAAAATCATCGTCGATGAATCGACTCACTGCACAAGCCGACAATAAAGAGCCATAACAAAAACTGAGCTCCCCTCAAAGCACTCCCATTAGGTATACCCCACACGATTTCACCTTCCCAAAACCTTGAATTATACACGGCTGGAATCATAACATCCCCTGTCACACGCTAATGCGCCGGCTCGCTGGGTAGAATGTTGATGTAGATAAAAGAATTAGCAAAAAAAACAGTATATACGAGAGGTACTCAAATACGAAGCGGTGATGTAAATTTAACACCCACATCGCGTAATGATTCCAAACACGATTTGAACCGAATACCTATAATGTATTCACCCTTCTCTCAAGATCGGTCAATTTGTCATCTTTAAACATGGTTACTTACCTATTGTTTAAAACGTTGCGAAGTGTTTTCCGCGTCAAAATATGAACTGATGTGAAAAACATTTGAAAGTTTATCGAGTGGAATGCGAGGCATCGGGCACCAACATTTCCTCCGTCTAGCAAAAAATGAATATGCAGCGCCGAAAACAGTACGGAGTCCTCCATTCATTTCACTTTTATGGCGAACCATTTATTTTTTTTTGTTTCGAAAGAGTCGTACATCCGCAAATCAAAAGGCGATAAGAGCACGAGATGTACAAAAAGAAGGTTAAAAATTTTTATTTATTTGTAAATAATGCCAAACCGAAAATGAATGGGCAATGAAGAGTCCAAAATTTTCCGAGTCAACCTTTCGAAAAGACTGGTCATGAATATTCTTTTGTTTTTTTCCTGATCAATTCGTTTTGCTTACCGCTCCTCAAGTTCCCTCCACGCGACATTAGCAGCGTCGTTTTGGAGGACGGCTAAAAAAAGTAAGAGCACTGATTTTAGGCACCTCTTCTACATTTTAAGTAATTTATTCGGTTAATCGGTTACTTACCCTCCGATAAATCGGTCTAATCAATAGTTCAACTTCCGGTTACAATCGATGGCAGGTAATCGATTACGGGTGAAAAGTTGGCATCCCTACCTCCAGCTCGCATTCACCGCCAGAGGTATCTCTGCACGCAAGGGAAGAGCGATAGATTCCTTCCTCCTTTCTGTATTCCCAGCCCCACAACTCGCCCGCCCTACGGCACAAATTACGGAGTCTATAGTCCGCCCGCCTCTCCCGCCATTCGGCCGCCCACCCATAGACAACGTTGCGATGAATGGAGCCCATTGTTGCGTCGCCGCAGCCTTCTCCCCACGCACTCGCTAACTTCCGTCAGAGCACGATCGAGACCGAGGGACGCCATCTTGTGGACAAAGTGCACTGCATTTGGAGGAGGAATATGTATGTATCTAGAGATGAAATGGCGAGGGAAAGGAAGAGGAGGAGGCCTGATACGATAGGTAAACGATGTGATTGGGCGCTCGTGCCTTCCGGATAGACTTAAGGTAGTCCGAGGGAAATAGTTCCCTAGTCATAATGGACCCTATATTTGAACTACACGTTTTAATTTAACCAGCTGTAGGATACATCAATTAAATATTGCATTGTTAATGGTGCAATAATATAGTTTTATATGACAGAAATTGTAAGTAATTAAATGAAAATATCTAAACAAGTCTTTAACTTGACTTTTTTTCGCGCGGTGCGTTTGAAACTCCTTCAAAACGGAAGGTTTTTTGTGATACCCAAGAGCCTACTGCGGTGACAATATGATTAATTTTCAAATATAGTTGAGATAACATACAAACTATACGCTGTTAGTTTTTTATGACATCAAAGTGTTAGAAATACCTCATTTTATAAATAATGTCTCTCTGGAGTGCATACACGTACCTTTTCCCATGTAAAAGGACTGGTATTTTTTTGACAAATATCTCCGAAAGCAATGTGGTAAGGGGTTAAATTATGGTGTCATTAGAAAGGAGAGATATTTTTCTTTAAAATTAGACCATATTCATCGATTCTAAGTAAAATAATGTTTCACTCGGACAACCTTAAGTTGACCTCCACTTAGGCTTTCCATAGGTATACCAATTCATCAGAGAAAGAAGGGCGGACGCGCTGATTTAGCAAATTTACAATGTTTTTTATCGATAACTTACAAGAAATCAGCCTGCATTTATCTCCTTAACATGGGTTATTCTTACATATATTATTTACTTATTCAAGTTAATAAATATACGTATTCCCGTTGAAAAATATGGTAAAATTGCGTATAATACATGTAACTGAGTAGCCAATTTATATTTCAAGATTTACTTGCCTTAAATTTCAAACAGATGGTGGATAATCTGCATCTACAAATACCCTGCAAGCCGCCGCATGGGCGTGTGGCAGGGGGTGTTAGATCATCAGCCTTGTAAAGATGCAAGTTTTTGGGAGATGAAATGATGACAGGTATTAAACCAAATGAATAGAAATGTGTAATTTAGTTCTTCTTTGGACTCATAGAGACTCCGGCCGGAGCCACCTCAATTGTCCGATGGCGTGCTGTCGTAACCCAGGCTACCCTTCCACCAGTCCCCACTCCCTTCCCCTCTGCGTTTAACTTTGACTCCACGAAAGAACGAAAAATCTCACGAGAAACTCCCAAGCCAGAAGACGCATAAGTCACAACACGTGCGATAAGATGCAAAAGTCAGATAAGTATGAGTTGGAAATGAGGCGACTGACCCCACTCGTTTCGCCTGCTTTATCACGCACGTCTCATTCGTTTCCAGAAATCTCGCGACACACACAGCAAATCTATAATCTTCTCACAATGCAACGTTGGATTTCTGAGAAGAAATCGACACGTTTTGGGATAATTACTTCGTCTTTGACGAATGCCCTCGAGTCTAAAAATTTATATGTATGTATTTTGTTAATTGAAAAAATTAACAAAATACAAAGAAAAGCAGCACGCTTCGTTAAAAACTGCTACCAACGAACATATAGTGTTACACAACTGTTAGAGGGGTTAAGGTGGCTCTCGAAAAGAGTAAAACTAAAAATATACATTGGTCAAAGAAATTAACCTTGAAACTCCGACAAACAAACTAGTGAAGTCAACAACAACCATGAAAGTGTTATTTAAGGATATACAAAACAATTAATGCAATAAAAAATCAATACAAGTTCGGCAACTTTTCAAACATTGTTTCTAAAGAAGTTTTCAATATTGTGCCGAGTGAATAGCCATGATTTCACAGAACACAGAAATTTTCGGGAATAACTCTCCATTTTTATGTTTCCTGGCAAAACATTGAATACCTTATATATGTACAGAAATGATCTTTTAAACATGGCTAAATTTGGTTTATATAAATATACATTACATTTTCTCCTCATGTCATGTGATACTCGGTCATGCTTGCACTAGTTGCCAATAAAGGCTAAAACAAATACACTCCTATTAATGCATTTCGGTCACCAGGGCGACTGTTGAAAGGGGCAAACATTTACAACTCTTAAATTTGAGAGAGGCATTATTTTTTATGAATAAAACACTTTATAACCTCCAAAACATTTACATGAATGGCTGGTACGTGGGATAATCAAGCGCAAGGTAATGCCACAGGACATGGGCATGGCTCATGACTGTGCCACAGAGTGGATAAACGCGTCGTTTTTTTCCATAATTGATTTTTTATTCATACATCGTAATTACACATACAAATATTAATATTTAAACGTAAAAAAAAATAATACATACAGAATCATATATGATAACAATCCTAAACATAAATTATATCATTCATAAATTATAACACTTTTTTTTCATGCTATAATCCCCGCTACGAATTGTCAGCAGGCGTCTACCATTTAAAAACTTGGTTCATTTGGGAATCCTTTTTCTCGTCAAATCATTTTTATTCTTCAATTAGCCAGTTTTTAATTTTCACCTTAGCCTCTCTCATATTTGTTAGTTCACTTATGTCATGTGGTATAACATGGCATTCTTTTGGCACAACAACCTTAAGTATACTGCTACCGTCCTTTGTGTAATGTTTATTTGCCATTTAAATAAGAAAAGTGATTAAAGTGATACTATGAGGATTCAACAAAGTGTTTTATTCACCATGAATATCGACAACTAACACCAAGTGTTTGACGTTTGTATGAAAGGGGCAGAATCCGGATTCGGTGAGTACACATATATTTATACATCTATGAGAGGGTCGATAATATGGACGGCTTCGGTCCGTCTCAAAATGGCGTCCGGAATGATGTGCTTGCATAATTAGTAGCTCCGTGCGTAGCCACACGGCCGATTCGGTGTTTCATTTGAATGCCACGCATTACGACTCGCTCTGGCGTCAAAATGTCATGCCTTGAATATGTCATAATTATGCCTCTTTTCCACTTCTCTGATATCAACTCATTACGGCAACACACGCGCGGAAATATCCTCGTCGGCGTCATGGCTCCGTATCATTCAATCCTCAACTTCGAAGCTGGATATAAAATTACACTCGACAGCTGCCACAATCATCTTTTTGAGTTCCGACAACAGCGTGTCAAAACACACATTTGGAAGCGTACTACCGGGACGGAGTTAGGATTTAGTCGGGCGAAAATTGCTCGTGTTTGAACCGTTCGAAACAATTCCGATAGGGTAACAAACGAATCACGTTATAAAATGACTAAGGGTTTCGAGATTTCGTGGTCCTTGAAACATTAGGATGGATAACTTCAACGTCAGATACATTTTTAATTGCGTTTATGATAGGGATATTGAACTCCATCGAATCCCGGCGAGAAAATTTCGAAAGGAAAGGTTGAATGAAAATTTACAAAGTAGGTACACCCAATTCTCGAATCCTTCGTGATATTAACACACAACGTCTCGGTCACGTGATCAGAATTATCTCGAATGGCATAAAAAACAACCACCCCCGCTTCGAAATATTGATCAAAAAAAGTTTTCGGGTCGAATTGGTACACATTTATAACAAAATTGAAGGGAAACAAAAATAATTGCAATGCAAAAGTCTAAATCACGGATCACCGGATTCATACTTTCACAACAAAACAACTGAAGCGCAGCACACATTGAATACGCCAATTCGACATGACAAGGGTATAGCGGAAATTATATATAGCTGGAATGACCATCAGACACATTCAGCCTTTTGGGGCTATTCCAATGACCTGTAGTACCAATGAATTTGGCTCATAAAACGACCGATTGTTGCGCACAAACCCACTTAAACGTATGGCAGTCCTCCACGCTGGATGCGACGAATGAATGGCACCACTGTATGCAGCAGACGCGATGGAAAAATTTCACTCGTTAAAACAGGAGGAAAACAAACGCGAGACCACCTCTTTATCTGGACGAGATAAAAAAAATAAAAAAGTATCAACGGCCGGATTCTGTCATCGAGGTAGCGCCAGCCACGACGATTAGACTGCCAAGGACGAGATCTCCGCGGTCGGAGAATTGGAAGGGAAACAAACAGATGCGTTAAAACGCGGCGATTACACATACATATACATAAATACACACACGGCCGCCGTCCCGCCATGTTCCATCTCGGTGACATTTTCCAAAGACGGGAGCCAAGAAGCGGCGATTATGTATCGGAGGACATGCAAATTGTGCGAGAAGTATGCAAGAAAAAAATCCTTCACTACCAGGCGTAAAGGGGAATATTATAAGCATGAATATATATTATTGATTCGGATGTTTGGAATTGTTGCCTAGGCTACGTGTTGCCTAAATTTCCCCTTTTAGTTCACTCAGTCCTTGGCGCCACTTCGATTAGTCTTTTCAGTTGTTATTGTAAATAGACGTAGTTAATTGTAGCTAACGTGAGAAGGGTGAATATTCAATAACGATCGAGGAGATATGAATTACTTTGTAAATGCTAGAGAGGAAATATCTATTACAGAAAATGTGTTAGAGGTTTATGAAACGTCCATCGTGTGCCGACGATGATGTTTGCCAGACTGATTCTAATTTGAATTCTTTAAGGCTGTTAGGCTTAAATAAAGAATTTAGAATGCCTTGTTAAACAGAACTTGCTTCGTACCAGGCTGCAAAACAGGGTATGCGTCTACGAGGATCCAAAATAGGAGACTTGGATTGAAAAATAAGAATCTGTTCAATGCGGCGGCGGAAAGTGCATTCCTTTTTACATACACTGCAATGATGGCCATTGGGAGTACTCATGAAGTCACCTAGCATTATTATTAAATTTACGCATAGCGATTTTTACGAAGTGCTAAGGAGTTAATTGTGCATTTGTGAGATTAAATTTGGAGAGGAATTAAATATATCTGTAGACCGGAGGATATTAAAAAAGTGTATAATTACGTCCCGCGTGTAGTACTACATTTTTATCCACTGCATTATGATTAATCGCAAGTAACACCCATGTATATTCATGGTAAAACAGTACGACGTTTTTACTTACAAATTTATTGACTGTATTTACATTTGAACTTCCGTCTTTCATCACTAGGCGGCACCACTTTCCAAAAAGTTGTTTGTTTACGGAATTCTAGACAACACTTTTTGGCGACGAGATACATAATCCCATAATATATATTCATGGTCATAAAAATGATTTAATGAAGGAGAAAAGTTTGAAATATAACTCTTGCATCATATGTATTACTATTAAGATCAGTTATTTGCATCCTATAAACTGATGTACTTAAGTGAAATGTGGCCCAAGAATTTTCTTTCGACTTACTTGTAAAGTCTTTGAAAGGAATGTGCACCCGGAAACTCACAAAATCACCCGAAGTCGAAGGTCTCGAGGTGAGGTCGGTGCCAAAAATGTTGGCGTACCTACCTACACAATTTAAAAAGCGAGGCGTAGAGAGGGTTGTAATCAGGAATGTCGAAAACCGCAAATTTAACGCCGTCCGTGATTAAGAAAGCGAATAGGATTCCGACGAAACGGCAACTCAGCCCATTCGCCCAATAACCCAATCGACGATCTCTCCTCCGGCCTTCACGCATTAAAAAAAACCCCTTCACCTCCGATACTACATCTTCTCTCCTCTTCGTCTTCCCAAACGGGTCTTCGCTTTCCCTATCTCGTTAAATGCTTCGGAGAAGTCCGGATCTTAGGCCGCCGGAGATGATGCGTCTTAAAGACAATTGGCAGAGGCGAGGAAATTCCCACGACCGCGCGCACTGGCCGAAACACCGAAACGAGATGACTTCACCGTTCCCTTACATTCCGAAGGACTGGACCAGCGTGTAGGCGGGACCATCAGCGAAAAGAAGAACCAACTGAAGACATTTCGAGTCGAAGAAACGGCGAGGGAATGGTTTCACAAAAATGTTGACCAGGAAAAAAACCCAAGCTTGGAAATCGCCAGAAATGTTAACTTTAGGAAGTGAATTTAAGTTTAAGTATCTACTGAAAAGTGTAGGCTGGGACACAATCAGCGTGTACGTGTAACGTGAGCCGTTAACGGGAATACGCGAAAAGATGGCTGACGGGAAAGTATAGCGAACGGACACATTCAACGTGTACTACGGGGAGTACGTGTTCGCGAGAGATGAGCAACTTCCATCTCTTCCCGTGTCCCGTACACGGAAAACCAATCAGAATAGTAGTCCTGAGAATCCGGGAATGGGAGCCGACAGATTCATCCAACTGTTGAAGATTGCCCTTGGCGAAGACAACTTATTTACTTCCACACTTGTTTACCCCTGATCTCATAGCTGCGCCTGCATTAGTCAATTGTTACTCCGGGCCGCGTTAACGTCGATTGTGACCGCTGACTAGCGTTCCCCGTCTCCCGTTGTCCCGTTAACGTCTCGCGTCACACGTACACGTTGATTGTGTCCCAGCCTTAAGACTTGGAAGTTTAGGAAACTACTGAAGATTTTATAACTTTTCCATTGCACAAAATGACCTTACCATTGCCAGAAGGACTTTGAAGCGAGACACATATGGACAATGTTGCTATTTGCATACGCAAGAGTACCCAAAAATTTATTGATATTTACAATGATAATGCTTCAATTCATTTAACCACATCACGAGCAATGAAACAGATTGGCCAAATAGAAAGTAATGAAGTAAAAAAGTCACTAGATTGGTAGAAGTAATTTCAAGACCCAATCCCTAAAGTAAGATACACGGAGATTCATTTTGGTTTGTTTATGTGAGCTAAAGAAAGATTTTTCCACCTAAGAAATTTCACCAGAAGAGATGGAGATGAGTATACCACGATGGAAACCGTGATACAATATTCCGCCTTGATAAAGAGCGATGCGTAGTGAATATTAAGCGACCTCCGCAGGAATCCAAGAGGATTGACCACATGCCAGATAAACCTCTCCAAAAATATTACAGGCAACGCCCATGAGGTCAATCACTCAATCCAAACTGGTAACCTGATCCACAGCTGCAAACTGCTTTCGAGGAAGCAGACCAGCGGGAAATCTTGCCCCAGCTCACTTCAGAATGAGCACTTCCTTATCGGCCAACCCCTCCACAACCTCACCCGATGATTTGTTTCCCATAATTCAACGCGCGCTCGATTCCCTGAAGCTTTAAAAAAGGAGGAGGAATTTGCATCTAGAGAGAGAGAGAGCGTTACCCTGGGCAACGTGATTTATGGTCGCGCTTAAGTTTGGCTGGAGCGGTGAACGTGAATCACTGAGAGCACATTTTTATAGCTCTTCAGGAAGAGCCGAAAAAAATACAAGAACTACATTTCACACGCAGGCGCATCTGCTTACACTGTGGATATGACCGATTACGTAGTACCAGCCACTAATATAATATCACTCAAGAATATTTGTCATAAAAAATTCATCTCATAAGAGCTTCGAGACGTGACGGAAAAATAACAGAGAGGTGAACATAGTCGAACATAACACGAGGAGTCATATAAACGCACTGAAAAGCTTTAATGTTTTCATTCGCATTTTACGTAAGTGGGTGAGAGAATCGATACATTTCTACATCGATAATTTGGGTTATATAAAAATTGCATATCGTAAACTCAAGTCACCCGACACATCGACGAAGGGCAGAATCGATATTCATGAAGCGTTGGCCAATCCCTGCCTCGGCCATGCGGTCGACGAAGAATCTGAGCAACCTCCGTCTTCTCTGTGAAGGCCATGTGGCGAATGAAGGAGCCGTGTATCTCGAGCCATTTATTTTCTTTGGCAGCGGAAGAGCATTTTCCGTCACCGACATTCCAGTTAAGGCACCGCCACATGGAGAGAACTTTGAGTTCGCAAGGGACTTATTTATCAGTTAAATATTCTGAAGGCATAACACAGGCCAAGTACGGGCATCAATCATTAATACACGTGTTTAAATCATGGGTGGTGAATTGGCCTCGTACATCTAAACCCGATTATTATCGATTTATAGTTCTCACTACCCGAGTTTAAGCCACATAAACATTTCCCTTCCAAATGACTGGCTATATAACAAAACCAGTTGCCTTCGACGAATTATCTTTACCCACTTCTCAGGCAGTGTACCAAACCATTTGTTACTTATAATCTCGGAGACACGCTTTAGGATCACGATCCACCAATCCACAATCCACATTACCATAATTTGTAATCCTCATCCTCTCTCATTTGCTCAAACGAGCTTTCTTGGCGTAAAAAATCTACGATTTAAAGTTCCCACCACCAAAAATAAAAGCAAATGTTAGTTGGCTCCATTAAGATACCAAAGTACCACGAATCAGGCACTTCAAGTGCCAAGTAAAATAATATATCATCCGATTACATCTTCACTATTCTATTGGGTTAACAAGAAATATATTTACGATGCTCACGGCAAATTCTATCGGAATTAAAAAATGCTCACGGAATTAAAAATGTATCCAGTGATTAACTATGTTTAAAAATCTATTCTGGTAACTGCGCGTTACAACCCTGGAGGAGAAAATTCAAGCCATCCGTTGAACTTAAACCTACCCTGTCTTAAGTTCACCCACCTTCGCGAGAAAATTTATAATTCATAGGTGTCGAGAGAACTTACCCCGGACGCAACCGCAGGAGACAATTTCCCGGAAGATTCTGCAGATGAGACGGCCGAAGACCCACGGGAAATTAGGGGCTGCGGGAGAAATAATAAAAAATACATAAATATGCATTCAAAAACAAATAAATTATATACATATTAGATTGTCGAGGAGCATATTTCACATAGAGAAAACGAGATTATACAGGGAATACAAAATAACATACTCAAGCGCAGATTCGCGAAAACTCCGGGAAAAAACCACAGTTTTAAATAATAAAACCACAATCTGAATCACAGGTTTAAAATCTCCAGTCAAGTACTTGCGGCTTGATTCTATGTCTGTAACTGCCACGACGCTTTCTTCATTCAAAATAAAATAAGACAAAATATGCAATAACAGAGCTCTCAGTTAACTTTACATTGACGTCTAGGCTACGCCAACTCCTTAAGGTTTAAGGTAACCAGACACCATGGAACCAGGGCACTCGAGTAAGATATCCTCACCGGAAGAACCTCGCCACTAATTTGTATTCTTCACAGCAGAATCAGAAACGCGATATTTCAGCAAGGAAACACGAGAAGAACAAAACGGACGTTCCACTTAACGAAGACCATGTTCAAGAATATATTTATAAACAGTTTTACTAATTAGGAATGACTAATAAGTGATCATTCTGATTCATCAGATGCCGTTAAACAAGAAGAAATCCCAGCAGCTTTAGGAACCCTTGTAAAGCTGAAACTTGGCAATGACATGTCAATCATATCTGTTCAATTTATCGCTCAATCAAACTTAAATTTTATGTCTGCCAACGCTTAAGGTAGTTTGAGTGAAAAATCATTTTACCTAGAAATCAATGAATTTGGTCTCATTTTAAAGGAAAATATCTCACCCTTCTAATGACACCAAAAATTCAACCCCTTACCACATAACTTTCGAAGTTAAACTACCTCGGAGTAGAAAAATTCGGAGTAGAAAACTAACAGCGTGTAGTTTGTATGTTTTCTCAACTGTATTTGAAAATTAATCATGTTGTCACCGCAGTAGGTTTCTGGGTATCACAGAAAACCTTCCGTTTTGAAGGAGGTTCAAACGCGCGAAAAAAAATGAGTCAAGTTAAAGACTTATTTTAGACATTTTCATTTGATTACTCACCATGTCTGTCATATAAAACTAAATTATTGCACCATTAATAATGCAATATTTAATTTATGTGTCTTACAGCTGGTGAAATTAAAATGTATAATTCGAATATGGTCTCTATTATGACTAGGGAACTATCTCGCTCGGACTACCTTAAATCGCTATTTCTGTGGACCTGACATTCACATTATCCCAGAGACGCAACCACTAGGCTTTCCAAAGCCGTTGAGTACTTTTTTCAACGCATAAAAATATCCAATGGTTGAGAATGCTTCATTGAGTCCTCGATCACAACCGTCAAAAGCTTTTCTCAGTCCAGTCCCACCGTGGGCGGTGACCTCAGCTGAACCCCATCGATGCAAAAAAATTCAGCCTCTTGGTGCGAAAATAAGTAAAAAAATAGGACTTGCGGAAAAACTAGGATTCAGTTCTTTTTTCTCCTCTTTTCGCGATATATATTTCACTCGACGCGACGTCAAGGAGAGAACATTTGGGTTGGCCGACGTCCAAAAACCTGACACGCCCTCTCTTGGGTCTCAAAAGTTCTCGATGATTGGGATACCGCGATTTTTTCCTCAACTAAAGGCAGTGATTCTCATTGGCGATCTGAAATCGATAAAAGTATACATACTATCGTCAAATGAGCGAAACAAGATTCCACAACATCCCTGAATTTAGTTATCCAATAGAAGTGAAAAATTTTGCATGTTAAGAAAAAGTGGCGATGAACAGAAATTTAATGTATTATATAAATTATTCATAGTACATAATTCATTTATAGACACAAAAATGATATAATGGAATCATTAACCAGGAGAATTTTCAATTCCCTGCCCCACAAGAAAGAATATGTTTTAGGAATATGACTCTGCATTTTCTTCAGAATTCTGGTTGATCCTCATCCTTATCTTCAATAATGTTATTTTCTTCAAATGGCATGAGATTTTAATTTTAAGTGTTTGTAGGATTCGTGAAGTGACACTAAGATATTAATCCAAGTTATGCCTCCAGACCCTGTCTACTAGATATTGATATCCATTTCTAAATGAAAGACAATGGTAAATTTCCATACAGAATTTTTAATAATTACCGACAATGGTTTCAAACCATGAATTATGTTATTAAAAATTCTTTGTGGAAATTAAGGATGAAAAAGGTATTAAAAATTCTGTGTGGAAAGTTACCATTGTCTTCCATTTTGAAATGGGTATCAATATCAATTGTTTCCACAAAGTTAAGCCTGATACGCTGTTATCTACTATCTACTAGCCTATCTACTAGCACACAACTTGCTAATACATCAATGAAAATAATACAAAAATCGCTCTACGCATTTGTCACAGCTCTGATCCTGGGCACGAAAGTGGATTTCCAAAGCAAAATATTTGTTTCAACAATAGAATAAAAAATACTATGAGACAGCCAAAGGTGGATCGTTGGGCCTGGACCAAAAAAGGAATGTCGCTTTCGGAAAAGCTTTTAGACTGACACGGAATGACCAAAACAAGGGCCAGCACCGTGCCAATGGAAAGAGTCCTCTTCCAAGAGCCGTCGGAACTAATGCCAAGCATCTCCGTTACCGTGCCAACCAACACTCAACTCTGAAATCTCCCCAAACACACACAGAAAAGTAAAAAAAAAACTGCGAAAAACCGGAGCTTCGAAATAAAAAAGCGACGACATTAAAGGATCGAGAAAATAGAGACAGCATATCTCCCGATATCGGCCCGACTTTCAATTACCGTAAACTTTCAAAAAGATAGACAAATGCAAAATCGACGTGAGAGACGGCAATGAACGCCATCTCACGGACCGGTAAAAACAATTGGTGCAGCTTTTGGCGCTTGAAACAAAAGAAGTGAGACGGCCGCCCACCGACTTCCTTTCCGTGAGGAAAATAAAAAAAACGAAACTCATCACGAGGCAGACGGGTTGCCATGGGGAGATCGACCAGCTGGTTAGACTTGAGGACCAAATGGACCATCGTCTCCCAGACAATTTAGGCCCGCATTCGTTCCGTCCAGCGACTAGAAAAAAGGAAAAAGCGGCGAGAGCTGAGGAGCGAGAATTTCCGGTCCCGAGAAATAAAAGCTCGTAAATAACTCCTTCTGGGATCCCAATCCAAATGTCCCATCACCCGAATATTCCGTAGAAATGTATAACTCACCTTTTTAAACGAGGGATAAGAAACCGGAAGATAAAACATTCCCATTCAAGCCCTAGCGTGTGGTTTTCTTCTACATTCAACGACTGAGAAATAAAATGTGCAAAATTCCAGTTATTTAAGGTAGTTTGAGCGAAATATAATTTTACTTAGAAATCAATGAATTCCGCCTCATTAAAAAAAAATAGTTGAGAAAACATACTAACTACACGCTGCTAGTTTATTTGCGACATCTAAGTGTTAGAAATTCCTCGTTTTGTTAATAATGTCCCTCTGGATTGCATACACATATATCCCACATCACACACACAAACATCTCCCATGTAAAAGGGCTGGTATGTTTTGGCAAATATCTCCGAAAGTAATGAGGAAAGAAGTAGAATTTGTGGTGTCATTGGCTAGGTGAGAAATTTTTCTTTAAAATCAGACCAAATTCTTTGATTTCCAAGTGAAACGATTTTCCCTTAAAACTACCATAAGAGGAGTATAATGTGAGCATGCAAAACGTAAGCATTAATGAGTTGATATAAAAACAAACTAAATACATATGTAGTTCCTTCGACAAAAAAGAGGCATTTAGCGCGATTAGAAAGTTCTGGAACCTTTCGTCCTTAAAAATTAAAAGTCGACCAAATCCCGCAGAGAAAGATCTGGAGCGAGACCGAGGAAACGAGGACAATTGATTCGTTAGTCTCCGTTGAGTCTCCAAGGCTACGGTGTCCGCCAGCCATGTGCGCGGATTATTGGCGCGCAGCACGAGAAGGCTGTTAATGGCGAATCCATAAAGAGTCCCACAAGGAACGCGTCAGGTGCCGCTTGACTTTTATACACCAATCACGCGAACATTCATCTTCTCAGGTACAGAGCATGTATCCCAGGTACCTAATGTGTAGTTATGTTAAATAATGCTGGAATATCATATGACAGCGCGGTCGTGCCATTTCGTGGTTTGCGCAGGGGTTGGTCGTCGATGTCCATGGCATTAAATCTCTTGAAAGTGGGAGGGACATGAGGATATGATACCTCTTTTGCATGGACACGTATTAAATGACGTTAGAGAATGAATTACGGCGAACATTGGCACTGTAAACATCTAGTGAAATACACGAATTTCTAGAAGACATAAGCATCGTATTGGCAAATTTAAATATCACAGCATTATTCCCATAAAGTCGAAATTCACGAAGGAAAAAAACATTAAGACTTGTTCCTACCACGGATCAACCGATTGCCGATCAGATAAGTCAGCCAATAAACCGACAAAAATTCTTCTATAAAACAGAATCAGTACTTCAAGCCATTACCATTGACGACAAATGGAGGAAGTTTTTCCATTCATATCTCTATTTCGGTTTGCGAAGGTAAATGAAACCGAGGAAAGCTATGGTAATCCAAAAGTAAAAGAAAAATTCAAAGAGAGTTGCTACTTTGCCCTGGTTAGGCCACACCTTGAACATGCCGCGAGCATTTTGGATCCTGGTCATAAAGACTTAACCCAAAAAATTAAGGTTCCTCTGCCGCTCGGTGCGTCAAAAGCCGGTGAAAAATCCATCTTCTTAAGTGTTTTAAGAAGTCGATTAAAAAAACATTACCTTACGTAGTCACCTTTAGTATTCAAACAAGAACTTAAAGACTTTGTGAATAAGTTGTATCGAAGCACTTAAAAGTGGGAAACAATTTTTAAAACTCATCAGTAGCTTATTTTGATCTCGGTTTCTGGCTGGCAACTCGTTGCCACGTTTCATTGCTCTGACAATAAATTTGAGCTCATCACCGCTATTTCGTGTTCTGAAATGTGTTCCATAATTTAAAAATAAGTTTCAAAATATTTACATGGAAATGTAACTCCTAATTTAAATATAATGGGTAAAAATCATGTGTTAGAACGACTTTGCAACGGTTGTAAGTGCAACATTGCTCAATTACTGCGTTCACTTGTTTTCCTGCTCTCGTGTTGGCGTGTGTTTGAGTTTGTTAGTGACTGCTTTCCAGGAAATCGTTAATATCATACATATATATTTGTATAATACATTACTGTATTTATGTATTCATTTATATAAATACCCGTGAGTATTATAACATATCTTCAGATAACTTTCGTCTCCTTGGAAGCTATCAATTTCCTGCCATGCCGAGGGAACCCGGACAACATTACCGGAACAACGACAATTTCTAATACTTTTTTGTCAATGTATTAAATTTAGCGTCAATGCACAAAAAATCCAGCTCCACAAAGTTCATTGTAAATTCCCGTCTGCTCGAAAATCACTCGTTTCGTCACGGAACAGCAGCACAGCGTTGCCGATGTGGAATCAACCTGCAGCGCCACATGTTAGTAACTACGTGATTTCTGCTATTTTTGTTGCAAAAATATGTTAATATCATTTAAACCAACGTGGTAAGGGTATATTTTTTTAATACTATCATGATTCTTATACTGTGGCGCACCTTATATCAGTTTTTTGTCAAAACGACATTTATATTCGAATAGTAATCTGCATTTCTTCTACTCATAGGCAAGCATTGCCATAAGATCCTATAGAAATTCTCTCATTTTTAAATGCGATTTCCGAGAAATATAGCGTGAAAAGCCTAATTTTTTTCAACGGCAATCGATAGAGTGCAGTAAGAAGGGCTTATTTTGAAACTTTCATGAAAATGACATTTACTTCGTTTCTCGGTGGAACCTCCTTAACAACATACAAAGAAAAGCAGCACGATTCGTTAAAAACTGCTACGAACGAACATATAGTGTTACACAACTGTTAGAGGGATTAAGGTGGGAGCCCCTAGAGACTCGGAGGCTGCACGTTAGGCTTAGGCTGCTTGATAAATTCAGAACTGATATTTTTCAGGGCGACACAGAGAATATAATCATGATGTCTCACTACATTTCCAGGACTGACAGAAGCGATGAAATAAAAGAGATACTCTGCCGAACAGATAGGTACATAAACTCGTTTTTTCCGCGAACAATAAGCGACCACAATAAGAATTGAGCTCCACTATATACACTCCTATAATACATGCCACCATTTAATCTCAAAAAACTTACACCTTTACACGGCTGGTGACCATAACACCCCCTGCCACACGCCCATACTGCGGCTCGCAGGGTATTACGTAGATGTAGATGTAATAGTAATTTTTTTCGCCTAGATTTTCATATTCAAAAATAAATTCACTCATAATAGAGAGAAGAGTTAAATTCAAATGAAGAAGCATGACGGGTTTTTACGAGGGAGCGTAAATAAAAAAAGGAAGGGAAAGGGATATGCGAGGGATAAATAGGCCAAGCCAATATTTCAGACGACTCTCTCGTCGGGGGAGGGGTGAGGAAGGAAGAAAGGACGGACGGGGGCGGGATGCTTACCCTAACGCTTAAGGGTATTTCGCTCCCATCCCACCAGCTCCATTAAACCCATTTTTTCCCTCCCCTGCGTTTATGAAGAAAAATAGCCCACAAAAACCTCTCATACCATTAAGAAACTGTAGGCGCTGCAGTCACAATCGATACTCGCTTACTTCCCCATCCTGCAGGCGAGCAAACCGTACGAATCTTCACACGCGATTCCACTCACCACCCTGAAAAAAGCCACATGAAGGGCGAGCGGCAGGGGGTGATCACATGCACCGTGCAGTTGCCCCGAAAAAGATTAATTGAGCCCCCTACGGAGGAGGAAAAAGGGGATAAAGGGACGAGGGCAGAAGAAGGGATCCACATCTAAATGATACCTTTCAGAGTATAGCTAAATGGACGCGTGGTATGGAGTGTTACAATTGCCAGTCGTGAAAAAGATAGAGAAATGAGAAAAAAAAGGTTTGAAGGTAGTTTGAGCGAAATATCATTTTACCAGGAAATCACCTTACTGCGTTACTTTCCGAGGTATTTGCCAGAAAATACCAGCCCTTTTTAATGGGAAATGTACACGTGTATGCACTACAGAGAGACATTATTTACAAAATGAGGAATTTCTAACACTCAGATGTCGTAAAAAAACTAACAGCGTGTAGTTTGCATGTTTTATCAACTATAATTGAAAATTAATCATATTGTCACGGCAGTAAGATCTTGGGTATCACAAAAAAACCTTCCGGTTTGAAGGAGTTTGAAACGCACCGCGCGAAAAAAATGAGTCAAGTTAAAGTCTTATTCAGATATTTTCATTTAATAATTACCATTTCTACCATATAAAACTATATTAAAGCAACATTAATAATGCAATATTTAATTGATGTCTCCTACAGCTGGTGTAATTAAAACTTTAAAATTGAATATGGTCTCTATTATGACTAGGGAGCTATCTCGCTCGTACTACCTTTAAAGAGGGAGATTTAAAAAACTTAACGTTATGTCAACATGTAGTGTCTTAGCGTCCCGATCTGTGATCTCATTAGTCATCAATGGTGCGTGGGAAGATGGATTGTTTGTACCACCAGATCAGAGCGGCACTTTGCCGCTGCTATTTCGTCACGTCTATCAGTTCCAGAGATTTAGCTCGAAGTTGAAAACATTATCCAAGGTGCCATCACGAAACTAGAATCAACTTAATCTAAAGCCTGAATCACACGATACTTGATCTCGTATAAGTCCGAAGATGCTAGCGAGTACTGGATTTCTGGTACGAAACCTAGCATGCTTGAAATCTTTCTAGGAGCTATCACACGATACTTGAACTTGCACAAGGTCTGTTTAGTAGATCTTTGATCTAGTACAGTCGTCGAAGGAGTTTGACGACCGAAATGGATCATTTCGAACGAGGACTTCTGGTCGCTGCAGCTCCCCAACCTCAATTGCCTCAGGTGCCATTGCGT
Source organism: Ceriagrion tenellum (assembly GCA_963169105.1). NCBI lineage: Eukaryota > Metazoa > Arthropoda > Insecta > Odonata > Coenagrionidae > Ceriagrion > Ceriagrion tenellum. The sequence goes on along the minus strand of OY720639.1, from coordinate 138,265,564 downwards.
ATTGTTGTGAGGTTTGAGTTGTTTATTTGATCGCCGGAAATTGTAATTGTCACGAGGGACAATGGAGGCGCTGGCATAAAAACTTGACGACCGCATTGCAAACAGCAAAGGTGATTGGTCGGTGGTTACTAGGTCCTACTAGGAGCAAGTATCAAACTAGTACCGCACCAATTACGAAAACAAGGATGCCAGCTAGTATGCTAGCGATCATTCAGGATTTCCAGTATGCTTGGTCTGTATCACACGATACTTGACTTTGCGTAAGTCATAGTATGCTAGCTGGCATCCCTGGACTTATGCAAGGTCAAGTATAGTGTGATATAGACTTATCAAACAACCTGAGCCTAGCACTAGTGACACTCTCCTTTCAATGGCAACAGTTTTCACAGAAAAGCGCGGCTTCCGTTATAAAAAGACATCTTGCTGATTTGTAATCATTTATCGTCTCATAAATCTTCCTTTAACCTTAAACTTAAACATAACCTTCATTTAGCAAAACTCATATTTATATCAGAATATAAGACGATCCACCGACATTTTCGTAGGATTGGAATATGCCTTTTTTAAGGATAGTTTCGTGTGGCAGCCACTTGTGACTTCAAAGACGAGTGCGACTGCGAAACAGTTGAGCTCGACATGCACCACAGTTAGCTACCACGGCATTGCTTCCCTAAGAAATTATATCACTGCTTCACAAGGGAAGGTATTACATTTTCGTGGAAGTCTCTTGGCTTCAGAAAGTCCATGTCATGTGAATATCAACGGCTCATTAGCGTCCTCGTAACTGTCCGCGACACATTGAAAACGCTACACCGCAAATGAATGGCCAGCCAATTAGCTCCCTATTGTGACAACAACGCAATACGTCATACATATTCCCGTTCAAGTTCCTCTCATATTTTTCCCTGTGCATTATACGTCCGTTGGTATAGCTTACATGCCATCAGATGACACCTACTGACGTACAATAATTTACTGACTGCCATCATCGGCTTTACATTAAAGTAATATACCGCTTAATGGTAGGACTAATAGAAAGTCAGAGAAAATTATGTTTACATGCGAAGGGCCATTATCTCCATTTTTTAATTTCTTCTTCCATCTCCGCGTTCGTCCTAACCTTATTCAAACCGTACATAAAACCATAGAGAAATAATACTGTCTAATAAAACCTTACAATTACTTAAAAAATTACAATTTCCCGCGATCAAATAAACAACTCAAACCTCACAACAAGACACAATGGCACCTGAGGCAATTGAGGTTGAGGGGCTGTAGCGGCTAAAAGCCGTCGTCTTCGTTCGAAATGATCCATTTCGGTCGTCCAACTCCTTCCGCGACTGCACTAGATCAAAGATCTACTAAACAGACCTTGTGCATGTTCAAGTATCGTGTGATAGATCCTAGGAATATTTCAAGCATGCTAGGTTTCGTACTAGAAATCCAGTACTCGCTAAATCCTATTAATATTTAAAGAATTTAATGGTGTTTGCCTTTAGACGGTAAAAGAAAAAGGGGAGAAAATATTTTCCTGGCATCAAGATTTCCAACTCTGGTATATTGAAGCTAATTTGACCTCAATTTCAGACATTTCAAAGCCATCGGGAGAAAAAAGGAAACTGGTAAACTGCTTTTGTTGCAAATAACGGGAATTTTCGCCTTTTGATTCGAATTTATTTTATTTACGTCGAGACTTTTTTTCTTACGTCTCGAGACGTATTCTTTGAGTTCGTTTTTTGTCACTCTCAGATTTGATCCGTCAATATCCTTTATGATAACGTCTTAAGAGATTAAGTCAACGCTTTCTAGAATGTATGAAAAACGGCTCTTGATGATAAGACTTTCGAACGCGTTGCTAAGACTTCGTTTTTGATGAAACGAGGTAACTTTATTATTCTCCTCTTAATTGGTCTTAAAGTCATCAATCACTGTACAGAACGACGGGGAATGGAAAAAGATTCTTGGCTAATTTATTCAGGCCATATAATGGAATCGAAACGGTAATGGTACCCTGAGGAAAAAAACGCGAGTTTAAAGCACCCACTAGTGGCTCAATAAACGCGCTGAGCAATTCATACGGATCAAGGAGTCATCGGAATAGATTCATGGCCCCTCTGTCTAGTGAATGGGTGTGTGGAGGAAGGGCTCGAGGGCGTGTGCAATTAAACCCTTTAATTATCCCCGGAGCCCGTAGTTACGACCGAGTTTACGAGGATGAATCGTAAAATTCTCCCAAGAACTTGTCCCTGATTTCGGTGTAGTGCCGAGATATTGGTAATTTTGACAATGATAACCTTAGGTTTTAATATCACTTGGCGAGAAAACGTGCAATCGTAATATGAAAGAAAACTGTTAATTGGTGTTAATTTTGATTGTGCTCTGAGGTCAATGACGAATTGTGGTTGCCCGTTGAATTAGGAGATGAGGATAAATATTTAGGTCCATCTACATTTTATAGAAATCTCATTCGCGCCAACGGAATCTGTTTCTGAGCCATGGTCTCCGTATTTCATGCATTTCACTTTAGATGGACTCGTAAATTTCTTGAAAGTTTTAAATTTTTCATTGTAGTGATATTACCATAGAGTAAGTACATTTAGAGTGGCAAAGAGATAGGGAGATTCGGATATGAGTAAAGTAAAGACAATCTAGAGATAATAGTTTTCATACTTTAGGTAGTCCGAACGAAATATCATTTGACCTAGAAATCTACAACTTTGGTCTCATCTTAAAGAAAAATATATCACCCTTCTAATGACATCAAAAATTAACCCCCTACCACATTACTTTCGGAGATATTTGCCAAAAAATTTCAGCCCTTTTACATGGGAAACGGCAGATACGCATATGCACTCCAGAGAGACATTATTTACAAAATGAGGTATTTGTAACACTTAGATGTGGTGAAATAACTAACAGCGTGTAGTTTATAAGTTTTCTCGACTATTTTTAAAAATTAATCACATTGTCACCGCAGTAGGTTATTGGGTATCACAAGAAATCTTCCGTTTTGAAGGAGTTGCAAACGCACCGCGCGATAAAAATTAGTCAAATTAAAGACTTGTTAAGATATTTTCATCTGATTACATACCATTTCCGTCATGCAAAAAAATATAATTGTACCATTAATAAAGCAATTTTTAATTAATGTGTCCTACAGCTGTTGTAATTAAAACATATAATTATAATATGGCCTTTATTATGACTAGGGAACTATCTCGCTCGGACTACCTTAAGATCTTCCCATGACTAGTTCCTCGAATATGAACGCGCTGGAGCTCGTGCTGGCTTTATTCTGCCACAAGTCAAAAGCAAGCTTCGTTTTGGCAGACACCGGCAAGATAATAACATACAGATACATAATACAAGATACATGTCACGCGATACTACATTTCCTGATTTAAAATAATCTGCAATAATTCGCCACTCACTGAATGCGGTGGCACCGGCTATTTGCGCATCGTTGCCTTCAACTGGTTTATCTCGCGCGTCAGTCTCCTCCACTCATGAAGAGCCTTAACTGGAACCTTTCTCACTCGCGTGGGCTTGACGAGGGGCGGCCTTGAGGGCGAACCTCGCCCCCCTCCGCTCCGCCCCCCCTCACTCGCCCCTCCGAAGATCCCATCAAAGATTTGCCTCCTCCCGTCCCTCTCTCTCTCTCTCTCTCTCTCTCTCTCTCTCTCTCTCTCTCGCCCAATGTCCCCCTCACTGCACAGCCAAAGCCATCCCATTATCAACGCCCGCTATATCTCCCTGGGATTTTGAGGCGATTCCAATGGCGGGAACAGTAAAACCGATAAAGACAGCGTGACAGGTGTGGATTGAGTTGGAGGGAAACACAGGCATGCAACATTGGCCAGGGTTAAATCTACGAGAAAACCAAATCTTATCTATAAAAAAGAAACTGTGATCGTGTGGTCACTTATAACTACCGAACCACTGCACGGAATGACGTAAAACTTTGTAACATGACTCATTATGTCACTGGGAAGGCTACTTTTTGTTTACCTAATGGTCTCCGGTTTGACTCCAGACGAGTAAAAGCGTTTCCATAAGAAATTCATGTAAAGTTCGCTTTTCTGACATAGAGACCTTTTTTGTTTTGCATATTTGAATTAGAAATAATGGTTGTAAAAAGTAGCAACAAGTACCATTTGAATGAAAAATTAATAAAAAGTCGTATTCTTGCAATAGATTTTTGTTTTCCAAATGATTTACTTTAAATTCTGAAAAAAAACAATCACAAAATTGCTGTAAATTCAGCGTTTTTGGTACGCTGTCCCCTTGACGACCAATAGCATTGTTGAAGCCGAACCTCATACGGATATATATGGTGAATATATAGGCCCAGAATCGTATCAACTGAGATAGAAGAATCAATAGAACCCAAAAGAAACACATTGTGCGCGATATATATCGATATATTTCGATTGCTATAATTTATTAATAAATTTGTTTTTCAAACCCGTTGAATTTCAAACGGGTACCTTCCGCTAGTTTTCAATCAAAGAATAGGAAAAAAAGACTCATATGAGATCCACTACCATATTTCGCCAAAGACGATGATGATTGCATTTTAGCAGAGGATGTCCTTAATCAAAAGCCATTTTAAGCTTTTATTACGCCCTCTCCGAAAATCGTATTAAGTGAACTACGATATTTTTCTCAGCGCAATGAAAGATTAAAGATGTAGCGTAACCAGCTAAGGAAATACAGTTTAGCACGTAAAAAATACTATTTCTCAATTATTATTCTTAATTAGCTTCAGGTTAAGTGGATAAAATATATAGAACAAGTTAATAAAACACAAAAAATGTTCAATGAGAAGTAACAATCCAGAATACCCGGTCCAACAGCATGAATTCATCAGCGGAGTTAATGGAAATTCTAACCAGATATTGGTAGATAAGATGCATATAAAAAGGAAGAAAATGTTTCCTTTTATTTTTTCTGGCAAACAATCCAAACCTCACAGCTACGGAGGCTTGGTTTATTCTCAAATTCGAAGGGAAAACTGGGTTACAAAAAACTACAAACACTGGGTTTTTGCTGAATGGTGGGTGGGTTGTGTGAAACAATCCTCAAGTCTTTGGAAGCTCTGGTATCATGTCAACGTGCATAACCATAAATTTCAATATCGAATATTAAACTATACTTTTGTGTTGAGATAACAGAGGCAATGGAGAAAAATATATAAAAGAGGGAAAAGGTTGGAATCGCCCGGGATTCCAAATGAGCCCACCAACTTGCAGGAATGTTAACGAATTAATTGACTGAGCAGACGAGACAGGCGAATTAATTGCCAACCAGCTTCGAGGCACTCGCGGAGACTCTTGCTTCAGATAACACGCACAAAACGAAATAACTTTTCTCGAGGATAATTTGCAAGACGGCGACGCGGAATGAGTAACCATGACTCCGGCATGGAGATAAGTATTCCCTCTAAGCGAGAGAACATCTGCTAATGTCACGAAGACTCACAGGAGACCCAATGTTAGTGTTCCCATCCTGACGTTGTCGGATACATCCATACGTTTAATTATCATGGAACGTGAACGTGGAATTAAAAGCACCAGGGTCCGTACGCTGCTAGAGCTAGGTACCAATGGGTTGGTGTTAAATCTCAACAAGGCCTTCCTCCCTGAGAATGGATGAAATGATATTCACGGAGAGTAGAATGTTGAGAACTTAATTTAAGGCATTCAAATCTACGCGAGGTAAAATTACTCAAACAATAGTTCAATTTTCTCACGCATTACGCAAAAGTGCACCGAAATCCCAACACGAGACCACCCAAAATCGAACCCGTAAAAGTTTCAGGGTACCTAATATTCCATTTTTCCATCTACATCACAGAACACCACCTACCGCATTCGACCATTCAATCCTTAAATATGGTCTCTAACAAAGCCTTATCCGCGTAAAGAATTCTCCTCTTGAATATCCTCACCACTATGTAAAAGCGCGTGAGTTATTTTTTAATTCACTAACTATTTCAACATACATACATACATACCAATCACGCCGTTCCCTTCCGGGGTAGGCAGAGTCACAGAGTTTCACTCACAAATACATATTTGTACACCTAACTCTGCTTCAATAATTTCCTCCATACTGACCTATCCGTGCAAACCTCTTTTGCTTTATTTACCCTCACACACTGCTTCATACACGCTCTCCTGTTTTTAAGACTTCTAACATTCCTCCTCCTAAGAATTTCCTCGACCACATTCAACCACAACTTTCTCGGCCTACCTCTACCTCTCGCGCCATTCATTTCACTCCTATATATCTGTTTCGTTATTCGACTCTCATCCATTCTCACAACATGGCCAAACCAACGAAGCACATTCCTGTCATACATATGTCCATTACTGGAGCATCTAAAGACTGTTAAATACCACGAAAGGCGCGAGCCAGAACTTTCAATACGACTTTCACACCATTAACACAGAGAGGATTACTTCGCCAAAAGCAACGACCCCCTTCCTAAGCTACTTGTGCCTACATAAGGGGTCTTCGAACTAAAAAGAGCCAAGGTGGATATGTCACTGTGCATTCAGGGGCAGCGAAATGAAAGCAGAGAGCTTGGATTCGTGGAGAAAACATTAATTTCGCTGAGACATGGAGTCAGATTCAGAAGACAATGCATGGTGTAACATCGGCTAAAAAGCCCACTGCAGACAACAATGGGAAATCCTCGGCAAGATAGAATAAATTAAACTCCGTGCGACAGATGTGATTTCAGAGAATAATAATGAAATAAATTTAAGGACGCCATAAGGAGTGGCCGAATGAAAAATGAATTAAAAATTAAGCGTAATAACGCCTTCGGACTTCTCGTCTCATTATGAAAATTTAATGGCCGCCGAAATGTAATTACAACTTCCATGTTTATCATAAAAGAAAACCGTGTTTGTATCCTATACCCACCGAAACAAGGGTTGAACTGAACCCTTCAGAAAAAACACTGAAGGGGCTATTTGTTGATTTTAATACTTTTTCCAATATTAATTGAACATTTTGGCACAACGAAATACAGCGGCTTGAATGAATGCATTCGTAGAATATTTAACAGAAAAAATATTTCATCAAAAATTATCTGACGCAACTCAGAGAACTTTATTTCCGATGACGGTCAGAATGTTTGAGTGATTCCACAAGTATTATGCCTTTGACTAAAGTCAGTTCTTCTTCATTCCTCACTAATGTTGGCTTTGAAAAGGTATTTGGCAAGTAAGTTAGTTCAGACAAAAACGACAAGATTTATTTCACTTAAATAATGTCATTAATTTCTCCGCGAAAAAATAATTAATTTTGCACGAAATCAATATTTCCATCATTAAGCTACTATTACAGTTTCCACCCTTGCAAATGAAGAGGCAGTGAAGTTTTATTCCTCTCTCTGCGAATAAAAAATAGTTCTTTAGTTCCTTAAATAAGCCATCTTTAATAAATCCACGTTCGATAACTCAATCACTTTAGGTAGTCCGAGCGAGATAACTTCGCTAGTCATAATAGAGACCATATTCGAATTATGCGTTTTAATTTCACCAGCTGTAGGACACATCTATTAAATATTGCATTATTAATGGTGCCATAATACAGTTTTACCTAACAGAAATTGTAAGTAATTAAATGAAAATATCTGAATAAGTCTTTAATTTGACTAATTTCTTTCGCGCGGTGCGTTTAAAACTCCTTCAAAACGGAAGGTTTTTTTGTGATACCCAAGAACCTACTGCGGTGGCAATATGATTGATTTTCAAATATAGTCGGGAAAACATACATACTACACGCTGTTAGTTTTTTTACGGCATCTAAGTGTTGGAAATGCCTCATTTTGTAAATAATGTCTCTCTGGATTGAATACACGTACCGTTTTCCAAGTAAAAGGGCTGGTATATTTTGGCAAATATCTCCGAAAGTAATGCGGTAAGGGGTAGAATTTTTGGTGTCATTTGATAGGTGAGACATTTTTCTATAACATGTGACCAAATTCATTGATTTCTAGGTAAGGTGATATTTAGCTCAAACTACCTTAAGCGGTCTTGAGAGTGTAATTCATCAAACAACTTCCCACGACCTTGAATTCAATGTTCCCTATGCTTTGAATGCAATCCGCTGGCAAACGAACAGGAAAAAATTTCTCCGACACTCAAATGGTAATGAGTAGGAAAAAAAACTGGGACTCACTGTGGAGTCTGTGATGTCAAACATATCACCACCTTCTAGATGCGACATATTCTGGACCCGAGTCCTTCCTCAATTCGTCCCGCAGGCCAGAGAAAGCCGGCATTTTAGGAAGTTGCTCATTTTTTATTTTTTCTTTTTTTAGGAAGACGATAAGAGAAATGCCTTGGAGCTGTTTTCCCTTCCGATTCACCGGATTCGAGTTCCTCAGGGGATTGGCTGTCCCCCTTCAATTTTTTGGCCTCGGACCGGGACACTGGATAAAATTTTAGGAAAACCATAAATGAAAAATAGACAGAACTGAGAGGAGCTGATACCATCTCCATTTTCATCATCTCGATTCGAAGAATTGCAGGCAAAAGCATAATATCCCTGAATTTCCTTCTCGTCATTAAAGAGATATTAATCCCATTGAGTTTGAATTGTTTTTCTTAATCAAAGCTTAACGCAATTTAAAAACGATAGGTATTTGATTCAGCAAATACTTATGTTGCTATCCTAATAGCGGTACTACGTACTGATGACGGAATCTAATGCGATTTGAGCCGTCTTTAAGAGTTTCTATAATAATTACAATAATAATAATAGTTTTATTATATTTTATATATTTTCATCTGCGACACCATTTTGGCATCGACGATACTCCTGTGCTGCCGTATGCCCCTGGAGATATTGAGTCCGTCGTGGAGAACGATAAATGCACCATCTGGTGGAATTACTCCTTTTCTACCACCAGGCAGTTGGAGGCGAACAAGCCTGATATCGTTCTCCTAGACCACCTCTCACGCTCCATGTTCGTGATAAGAGTTTTCGGCCCCGGCTGAAACGAACATGGATGCAAAGGAGGAGGAGAAACGGACGAAATATCAAGACCTGCTTCTTGAGCTTCGGCAAATGTACCCAGGACACACTGTTAAACTGGTTGTCCTCATCATAGGTGTGCTCGGTGGAGTTAAGGGCTCGCTGCTGGAGAGCATCAAGTGCATTCCGTCCTGCGTGGCACAGGCGGAGTCACTTGCAGCTCGCATGCAGAAGGCCGTTATACTTGGGTCCCTCCGTCTACTCCGCAGGCACGACCCAAACGGCAGCCTTGCCAGAAATCCGAAGGGCGTCGGACGTGGCTGCGATAACTGCCAAACCCCTCTCGAGTCCTCGGCCATTATGACGGCAATGAAACCCGATGCTTGCCGAGGACTCGGAGGGGAACGTTACCATAGTAACATATAATAATTAATTCGCCCAAAAGTTTTTTTATTTCAGAAACATATGATTAAATTGTAAAAACAGAAAGGATTCAAACACTATGTCACATACAATCAAGTCATTGTGACATATTACAAAAAGAGAGAAATGAGCAACACCTTGCTAATACAATTTAAGAATATATTATGGTAGCCAGAGAAATTTAATAATAGAAGTACAACTAATACACCACCCTATGTGCATAAAATTATTACCAGGTCTCAAAAGAGTATTCATAATTTACAGATATAAGTAAAAACATACATGGATTCAAACAATCACCAAACTGTTACTATCTAGGAAGCTGTCTTTAAATTCATATCGCAGCCCATGTCAGTCATAACACTCAATTAAGCAATCCATGACAGCAAGTGATGTTTAAACTACCTTTGAACGAATAGCAGTCGGGAAATATTCAACTGCTGCCGATTTTACGGCCATAAAATTACCAATAGCAGCACAAGATGGTATAAAAAATATTGGATTAAAAAAGTGAAGACCGAACCGCGACTGTAAAAGCTGACGTTTTAATGGCATTGATGCGCCAAATATTATCGTATCGAGCATGAAATGAAGAAGCTTCGCGAATAAGATAGCGATCAAGCAAGCAGTTGCTGCCTCAGCATTACAAGGTATTGGATAAAATATATCACGCCATCGAGCATCTTCGAACAAGTGCTGGATCGAGTGCCATCCGACACGGGCTTCAAGAAATCCATTCTTGCAACAAAGCTATGGCAGTCAATTGTGACAGCACCTGGTTACGCACCGACTGCAAAGCAAAAGGCCGCAGGTTTGATTTCGCTACGTTCATGGAGCTCGTCTTACGATTGAAGACTTACGTCTCATAGTGCGATATCAAGTCAAGATAAAACCGATTTTAAAGGATAAATACATTTCATCGAGAGTCTGACAAATGGTAGACCGAACAAAACGGTGATTGTTTGGCACAATAAAATTGAGGAAAGATAATAATTCCGGGTAAAGGTTCCCGGAATAAATTCGTTTCCCCTATTTCACTGCACGACACCATTTTTCCATTTTTTCCATGAAAATGCCATTTGTAATTCGAGCCTTCTTGTGCGTGCGTACACTCCTGTTGTTAATCATTCATGATCAAGCGGGAAATCTTTAAGGAAGAGGAAGAAAATAGATTTGGAGAGGCTTGAGCGGTCAGGTTGGGCGTGAAGAAGGACGGAGAAAGTGCGACTGGTGAAGAGGAAAACAAACCAGGAAGTGCTCCGAAGTATAAACGAGGGATGGGAGGAACGGAAATAGTTCATACGAAGGATTAGGACGAGCATTGAAGGCAAACGGGGCCACCGAAGGAAAGAGCGAACGCCAGGCAATCGGGTGAAGAGGAAGGCCATTACGGGCGGAATGAAGAGAGTTAGAAAGTAGGCCAAACAGAGGGACGGTGGACGAAAAGGAATGCCATCTAACGGAACGGCATGGTTAGAAATTTTAGACGAGCCTACATTTCACAACAATATGTCCAGAATGAATGATAGAATAACGACGAGGTATATGTTTAAAGGCAAATTTCCACTCATTCGAATTGCATTGTTGTAATAATTTTTTCCTGAAAATTCAGCTGATTTAGAGCACGTGGATGTTGATGTGTAATTGATGTGGATGTTAATTGATGTGTAACCTACTATCATGTGTGGCCTCGGAGTAGGTTCAAGAATCTCTCCTTCATTTGCTAATGCTTTTTTGATTCTTCCACTCCTAAGTGTAGGAAGTGACTTACAACAAAGGCTAAAATGATAGTTATTGGCGCAATTTCTTATCCATAATATTGCCAGATCTTGGTTTTTAAATCCTTATAGCACTTGTATCCGGCTTTAATTCATTCCACTTTTTTTCACCTCTTATTATTAATACATTACCGTAGAACGATATTCACAAAGTGCTAAGAAGTTAATTGTGCATTTGTGCAATTAAATTTGGAGAGGAATGAAATATATCTGTTGACCGGACAATATTAAAAGTGTTCGTAAAAGTGTATTACGTCCCGCGTGTTGTACTACATTTTATATCCACTGCATTATGATAACTGGTACGTAAAACCGGTGAGACGTGATTGTTTACGATCTGCAGACTGTATTTACATTTGAACCGCCGCATTTCATCAATTGCGCCACAATGGACACAGTTGTCTATCTGCGGAATAATAGGGAACAGTTTTTGGCGACGAGTCAGCAACCCACATGTATATCCATGGTGTATATTTAATTTTTTATGACGAATTCTCAGTTTCCCTGCCTCTCCTAGGACTTAGTCGTAGTTGCACTAACATTAAAGAGGGTACAGTGTAACGTATGTTAGTTACAACTCAACCCCTAGCCACTCACCCAACAGGCGGCCCACAGGGTGTTGGGTGGACAAAGTCGTTCAATATCGATAGTATTCTTGCTTCGATACAACTTCCCAACGAAAACATTCCGCCATTAATGCGCTCGTTTCGTATATTCTCCATAATCATAGCTCGAACTGTTCATCGATTTTGGTCGATTTGGAAGGGCATTTGTACTCGATATGACGACTTGAGCGAACCGCATATCCGCAGATTTCCTTGGGTATGCTATAGTTTGAACCTAATATAATTTCACTAAGAGATCAATGAATTAGGACTGATTTCAATGAAAAACATCTCACCCTTCCAAATATACCACCATATCAGCCCCTTACCGAACTACTTTCCGAGATATTTGACAAAACATGTAGGCCATTGTACACTGGAAATGGTCCGTGTGTGCATTCCAGAGACACTATAAATAAAATATGAGGAGTTTTTAACACCTACCACTCAACAAAGAAACAATTCCTTTCCTTTATTTTCTTAAAAACATATTCGGCTAACTTATGTCAAAATCTTTCATCCCTACAACAAATATTTAGAGAATGACGTTAACATAAATTCGGGCCATCGTGTTTTGAGCGCCGAATACGGGGCCTTTTTTTCAAAACAAATATCGTAAAGGTGGAGATAAGGACAGAAAAAATTATGTACATGGATCAGTAAACGCAGATATTAAAATTCTATCGTATGCATGTGATTTCGTTGAAATAGGTTAACGCTTCTTCATACAGCGTCCTAAACTCAACGGACTCGACTTTTTTTAATGGACAGAAGATCTCGTCAAAAATTCAAGAGTGTGTAGTTTTTATGTTTTCTCGACTGTTTTTTAAAATAAATGTTAGATCATGAATCACCGCAGTAATTTTTTCAGAATCACAAAAAAACACCCGTTGTGAAGGAGTTTTGTACTTACCGCGAGAAAAAGAGAGTCACGTTTAAGCATATATAGATATTTTAATTTAATTCTTTAGAATTTCAGTCATATAAAAGTTTGTTATTGCACCAATGCAATTAATAACGGAATATATGATTCATGCTTCCAAAAGAAGCTGAAATTGAAACGTATACTTTGCATATGGTCTCCCATTATGACTGGAGGGAACAATCTCGCTCGAACTATCTACAAGTGAGTGCTTAACGTAGTCCGAGCGAGATAGTTCCCTAGTCATAATAGAGACCATATTCGAATTATACGTTTTAATTACAACAGCTGTAGGACACATCCATTAAATATTGCATTATTAATAGTGCAATAATATAGTTTTATAAGACAGAAATTGTAAGTAATTTAATGAAAATATGTAAGTAATAAAATGAGTCTTTTACTTGACTCATTTTTTTCGCGCGGTGCGTTTGAAACTCCTTCAAAACGGAAGGTTTTTTGCGATACTCAAGAACCTACTGTGGTGACAATATGGTTAATTTTCAAACATAGTTGAGAAAACATACAAACTACACACTGTTAGTTTTTTTTACGACATCTAAGTGATAGAAATACCTCTTTGTGTAAATAATGCCTCTCTGGAGTGCATATACGTATCTACCGTTTCCCATGTAAAAGGGCTCGTATTTTATGGAAAATATCTCCGAAAGTAATGGCGTAAGGGGTCAAACTTTTGGTGTCATTGGATAGGAAAGGTATTTTTCTTTACAATGAGACCAAATTCATTGATTTCTAAGTAGAATGACTTTTCGCTCGGACTACCTTAAGTGAACACATTAATGGTGGCCGTGAGGTAGAAATGGTGGCGAATGGCGAGGACCCATATCGATAGAGCTACGGATATATCGAATCGAACGACCCCGGTAGTGTAAATGTAGAATCGCCCAATCTGGCAAGCCTGCGGGGGCAAGAGCGAGGTGCTGCGCTCGTGGCGAATGTATGCGCCTGGGTATCGAACGAAGGACTCTGCCTGAAAGGAGGTCAAACCAGCAGAGGGGGGTGGCAGGGGAGGTGGAGGGAGAAGGAAGGTGAAGAGAGAGAGACATCTCGTGGCAAGATCGAGCCAGCCAGCCAGCCGGGTAGCAGGAGAGGGGGAAATCGGAAGGATGGGGGAGGGTTGGTAGGACTGTAGCATCATGGCGGCCGCTGTCGGGGAGGAATATCTGGGTCATAGAGTTAAGTGGGTGGGTGGGAGGGGGAGGGGGGAGGGAGGGAGGGAGGAGGGGAAGGCTGGGTGCAGGATGGAGAGGGGAGGTGGGGGAGGGGAAACAAGTAGATTGTTGAACGGAGGGGAGATTGAGAGAATAGGAATCGTCAATTCGGAAAGCCTTTCGATGACGATGGTTGTTGACGATGATAGCGTTGTACCGGACGCCTTGGTGATAGGAATCTATCCCCACCCCTCCACACTGTTGCCAACAGTTAAGGGGGCCAATCAACCGACGCTACTCCCTTGTTAAGCCCTTCAATTTCAAAATAAAATAAAGCACACCCAGATAGTATATACCTGACTGGATTACAAAACTAAGCACACGAAGTGTACTCCAGACTCGGCGAGCAAGGGACATGAGAACGCACCGCCGCCAGTCAAGAATTAAAAATCAAGACTTATCGAATCTATCTTGCTCGAATTTAACGTGGAATGGTTTTTAGCAGCTGAATAACGTGGAGGACAGAGTTAACTATGTCGCTGAACCTGACTAATCTTTGCTCGCATCACCATACTAGTAGGCGCCAGCCATCGCCAGAATAGAGACCTTAAGAGTATTTAGTTCAATTCACTTTATCTTATATAACTGTATTAAACAAGTACCAAAAAACTCTATGATAAAGACCATCTCCCCTTTTCAGCGAAGCGATGGTCAATTGCTAACCAAACAATTGGGAGGGTCCTCGCGATATCCTGGGCCGCGATCCCGGTTCTATAGAATACGTGCGCTCGTGATATCGTTATTTTCGCATATTTTCCGATTCATGGTTGATTACTAAAAATCTGGTTTTACAAGAGATTTGAAGATAAAAAGTCCACCGATGACGAATTTGGATCGGGGAGGAACATGCGCAGAGAGAACTTACATTAGGCGTTCAAAAAAGCAATTACTTCATTGGGCACATCCACTGCCATCAAAACACAAACAAAAATGACGAAATTACTAAAAAATGAATGCTTCGTATCGATACATGCCACAGCCGGTTAATGATCCGGTTGTCAACGTCGTCCGTCTCTTTTGCTGCCTCACAACCGCAACAAATGGGTTAAAAATCGACTCATAAAAGAGAACTAGGAAAGACACGATTTCATGAGCCAAGGAAAAGGGTATGTAAGTTTGATTGACATGGGCGTATTGCCAGTGCTGAATGAGACGGACTTGATTCCGTACAGCAGGAGATTAATATAAAGATGAAGAAATATTTATTGTTCTTGGACCACTTGGTCCACTAAGAACATACAAAAAGTATACATAAATATTAGAGCTCGAGTACAAAGAGATTTACACAGAAAGAGCGGGTACAAGCAATAAATGTAATAATAATGGTAACAAAGGAAGCAAAAAACAAGCATATAGGTGAATTAATTTTTTTCCTGCAATAGCATTTTGTTAAACAATCTTTTTTTGAAAGCCATCAGCGAATTAGAATTTTTGATTGATTCAGAAGTACTGTTCCATATCCTTGTCCCTACAACAGAAAAAGATTTATTGAATGTAGTGGTTCGATGAAGAGGGACAATTAAAAAGTCTGGTGACATTCGGGTTGCTACATTTCTGTTTTTCTCCTTAGGCTGAAAAAATTGCATAATATATTCAGGATGATTACTTTTGAAGAGTTTATATAAAAAAGAGGCAAGCATGTATTCCCTCCTTCTTTTGACTTTAAGCCATTCTAATCTAGTGAAATAAGGGGATTATGATCATCTTTTTTTAGATCATAAATGAACCTGACACATATTTAATCTTCAGATAGACTTGATATGATGAGATACGAGCATTTTTCCTAACGATGAAAATAAAACATCGCCGCGACTCAATTGCCTTGTCCCAAATTAAATAGAAACGCATACACTCCAGTGATTTGGCCTTGGTTCGCGTGGCGTACAAACTTCCCCCCTGGCGGAGATTCATGGCTATTATTTCCTGAGGGGGCTGGCTGCGCGCGCAGAATTACGGAGAGGTAGGCAGAGAAAAAAAATCTACGACAGAATTTGAATTTTACGAGCCGACGAAGGAAGCGAAGAGATTTGAATAGAAGACTCGAATTCAATGAAAAAAAACTCTCAAGAAGTCCCGAGGACGAGAATAACAAGACGATTCCTGCAATTCGGGAAGATTTCTTCAGCGAGTCCTCCTCAATAGAGACTATGGAAAAAAAAACAAAACAAAAGCAGAAGAGATAAACGACGATCGGTACATATATACTCGTCTCGAATCGATCAAGTAATTTCAAAAGCCTTCCATCTCAGATTTACTGCTTCGCATCCAATGCTGAGAGCATCATTTCCAAACGACAGCAGCAAAAAAAGTGGCGTTAATACGAAGTTCGAGAAAACATGCGTTAAATTCTCCTTCGGAAGATAAAAGTCGACTAGAGTACTTGTCTTGAGGATAGCTTCACACTATGTATTTTTTATTTCACCATTATATGCTTCTTTGGCAGAAATCTAGTCTCAGAATTAAGATTTTCTTAAACAAAGATGCGATGAAAAATTAGTGCAAGGCATTTTATGAAGTATGACCCATCCCATCCAATTTACCACAATGACAGATGACAACAGTAGCCGTGTAATCTAACGGGACCTCTTTATTGATGATTACGTGAAACATATGGCTGGAATACATTTATACTCACGTCACACTAAGAAAACTTTCTGAATGAATTCTTTTGAATCAATTATACCTACATTACACATCATAGTTATTCACCGTACTGATGATTATTTAAGTATCCTTGTTAAACAGGTCATGCTTACTAAGATAGTCTTTTTTTGTTTATTTCTAATCTTAAAATGAGTTGTAAAAAATTTTTTGAAGGAAAATATAAATTTTATAAAGGACAACTAATGTAACATCCGCAGGACCATAAAGTTGATTAAATAGCATTGTATTTGTACATGTTTTGTAAATTCTATTTAATTAACAAAAAAAGGTACTTAAATACATAAACTTTTTGTCAAGAAAAAAAAGACGGATTCGCCGCTCAGCATTTCTTCAATTTTTTACACATTCAGTTTCGAAAAACTTTTCTAATACATTGAAACCAGTCGCGGGTTAAAAACTAAAAATTAAAAAAACGAGTAACAGCCACGGTATCAGTTCACAGTTGTTTCTTTTAGCATGAATAAGTGTCACCAAATCTACTCAGAGACCATGTAATTCATCAGAAAACTTAACTAGCAAAATATTTAGGAAACATTGCCTGGCCTTTCCTTTTAGTTACTTCCCCTCTTAAAAATCCCTTCTTCCCAAAACATACGGCGAAAAGAAGCCTCGAATATTTTGACCATATCCATTAAGAGGAAAGTATATACAAATTGAGAGATGCGAAGATCAAAAGAAATAAATTTCCGGGTTCTCGTAACAATTACGCATAATCTTTCGGAGTGTCTTGCTTTGCACTCAAAGAGCCTTAAACGCTCAAGTCAAAATATTATTACTTCTTTGCGCATCAGACGAGCGAATTCATTTAAAAAGCAGTTTTTAAAATAAAAAAGAACTCAGAAGCAGAACTGACGGGTGGCGATGCCTTTTGAAGCATTGTTCGGCTGCCTTGACAGCTTCGCAAATAATTGTAAAGGAAAAAATACGCGACAGAAATTTTAAGTAATCAAATTAAATTATCTAAACAAGTCTTCTACTTGACCCATTTTTATTTCTCGCGCGGTACGTTTGAAACTCCGTCAAAACGGAAGGTTTATTGAGATCCCGAAGAATTAACTGCGGTGATAATATGATTAATTTTCAAAATAGTTGAAAAAACACAAACTACACACTGTTGATTTTTTACGAGATCTAATTGTTAGAAATTCATCATTTGTTACATTTGGTCTCTCTGGAGGGAATACACGTAGTATTTACCATATATAAGGGCTGGTATTTTCTGGAAAATACCTCGGAAAGTAGTGTGGTATGGGGTTGAATTTTTTGTGTCAATGGAAGGGTGAGATATTTTTCTTTAAAATGAGATCAAATTCATTGACTTCTAAGTAAACTTTAATTTCGCTCGGACTACCTTAAAGAAATGGAGAATGCGGCAGAAGGTGTCATGAATAAGACAAAAAGGTCACACATGGATTTAGAATAATACCACCATGTAGATGACTAAATATCACGAGCAATGAAAATGCAGTCAAACGAAGTCAAGCCTTGACTGTTCCTCCCATTAAGCATGTCAGTGAGAGCAATACCTGTCATAATAATCTAATGTTTTTTCATCATTAACGCCATAAGTTTCTGCCACCAGAACACTGTTTCCCCTACACTTGATTCATCTCAGACTTCAGAGGATTAATCAACCAACCTAGATACGCCAACAGTATATTTTTCTGAAAAAAATCCTAACTTAGGTACCTGAGACAGGTCAAATTCTAATTTGTGAGCATTACGAGTCCAGCATGATTTTGGCTACAAGTTTATTACGGAGCCTTTCCGTCAATACGTACCTATCGAATGCTATCAAGTCCTTGGTCGCCATATTTCGCACTTATAAGTTTTCGGCTCGAAGAGCCGGTATCAGACTACGGATTAAATGAGGCAAACACAGGAGCAACGTTATCACTCGATTAGCTATCGCTATCGTAGTCCCGTCGTCATAGCTCTGAAGAAGAATACGCAAGAAGAGGAGCAATTACACGAGAACTTCACACTATCCGTCATCGTTGAATGACCTGCTATTTTCAACTACATCTACGTCATACCCTGCAAGCCACCAAAAGGGTGTGTGGCAGGAGGTGCTTCCACACCAGGCATGCATGAATTTCACCGCAGAACACCGATACTACATTGAAACCAGAGTACCACACATGCAACACGCCAATTAAAATCTACTAACCTAGAAACATTCTATCGTCAATCGTTCCAACATGCAAGTGATACAAAGAGTACTACTACAGATTCTAAATATCATGCATAAATAAGAACATCAATATTTACATCATGCATAAATAAGAACGCAGAGAATATAAAATGAAAGATCTATAGTCTAGCTAATGTCACTATTCATGATGACGACCACAAATGTTATGGTCCAGAATGGTACGCGGAAAAAATGATATTTTATACCTATCGGTTCTACAATCTATCTCTCTAATTTTATCGGCGCGATCTAATTTGACGTACTACGAGGGGGTTAATAGTATGTTTTTTACGTCGTCAGAGAAATGTTTTTCCTGAAATTTAGCTAAGATGTTAAGCCTATAATTTAATCACCGCTGTGATTGCGATTCCCATCATAATTCTTCTAAAAATCCAGCATAGTATTAAATCAATTAAATAACCATCTTGGCGGACACAAAACTTTTTATTACAAATACTACTGGCTACCCAGATAGCACAAAACATGTATTACACCTATAATACGGCTGTATTCTTATTAGCATTAATATTTTGTATGGCGCGCTAGACAGTTATACTCCCACACACACAGATACGAGAAGACGCCTGGCCGTTTTTCGCTGGAATTCCTAACCGGAAAAAGAATCGGATCTTCCCTCTCGCCTTGCAATCCGGCGGAAAATATCTCAAATGTCCCGGATTCCTCAAAAAGCCATTCCTGCCGGGAAAAGAGAAACTTTATAGACAACATTCTCACTTAGGAATGGCCAACGGATCATTATACAACTCCACAGGAGGAATTAGACAACCTTTAGAAGGAAAGGACTGCAGAACCGATAGATTTAAGATGTCATTTTTTCCACGTATAATAAGGGACCATAATAGTTGTGATAGATCAGTTCTAGGATAATGACTAGGTTAGATAGGTTTTTTCAGTAGTGATAAATATCTTTCCATGAATTTTAGATACTAACTTCGCATGCAATCTCCAGCATGATATACTCCTGCATGTCTTAGTGCCCTGTAGTGTTATTTATTTGTCACATTAATAATACTAACCAGTAGTTATATCTTGAGTAGTATGCTGCATGGTAGCATGTTCTACTAGTTATCACTCTCCTAATTTGTGATCTGACTGCGTGCCGTTGTCCTGACTGCTTTTGGCCTGCGCCTGGCATCCGGGGGAACGTGCGCGGTTCTGATTTGGATTGGGATGAGTGCTGCATGCCTGGTGTGGAATCACCCCGTGCCCCATACCCTAGTTGTGGCTTGCACGGTATTTCGTAGATCTAGATGTAGATAAATACCTTTACTGAAAATCAATAAACTTGACAGCAACCACTGATGCAATCATCCACGTTCTCGTGCTGTTTAGTGTGCATCAACTTAACTCCGGATCTGTTTTGAAGTGCGCATTGGGGTTCAACGAACGAGAGATTAGGTCTCTGCTGGGATGCGAAGTGATCAGCGAACTGTCAAACAAACGGAAAGCACCTTTACACTTAACATTGGCCACTAACCTAAATAACTCAAGCCTGACTTTGTACAACTGAGACCAATACAATAGTGGAGCCGTTCATGAATGACGTCACGCTGCGGTCAGACTCTGTAGCAAGATCTTTGCCACCTTAAGTCTGGCACAGTCAAGCTGCACCGCACCATTTCCCGGCGTGGTCACGTTCCGTCACGTTGGATGAAGCTTCGCCTGCACGTAACATCCTCCTGGAGTCTGGTTCGGCCGTGCAGTGCTTTCTGGTGCGCGTAAAACGGTTTAGCGGGAACGTGCAGGGTTCTCTTTAGAACAGGGATGAGTGCTGCATGCCTGGTGTGGAATCATCCCGTGCCACACACCCTAGTGGTGGATTGCACGTTACTTCGTGGATGTAGATGTACACAAATAGAGGGGGCGACACTCGTCGCACGACCAAACGCGCCTTTCAACTTCCACGTCTCCGTTGGCGCGTGTTGAGGAAACTGGGACACTGATCTCCAAGCCTAACGATCGCCGGAAGGACGACTGACTAACCAGCCAACCTATCGGGCGACGCAAACTACAGCAAAAAAACTACTGTTGGGCGTCTCACATTTAGACGTTTCGCGTGATTTTTGTATGACTCTTGTAAACCTGATCACTTCTGTGCAATATATATCAATACAAATGGCTTCCGTAGCATACCTAAGGTACAGTACAAATTTCAGGAAAAACATTTCTCTGACGACGTGAAAAACATACTATTAACCCCCTCGTACTACGGCAGATTAGATCGCGCCAATAAAATTTGAGAGATAGATTGTAGAACCGACAGGTATAAAATGTCATTTTTTCCGCGTACCATTCTGGACCGTAACATTTGTGGTCGTCGTCATGAATAGTGCGAATAGTGACATTAGCTAGACTATAGATCTTTCATTTTATATTCTCTACGTTCTTATTTATGCATGATGTAAATATTGATGTTCTTATTTATGCATGTTATTTTGAATCTGTAGCAGTAGTCTTTTTATCCCTAGCATGCTGGAACGATTGACGATAGAATGTTTCTAGGTTAGTAGATTTTAATTGGCGTGTTGCATGTGTGGTATGCAGGTTTCAATGTGGTATTGGTGTTCTGCCGTATAATTCTTGCATGCCTGGTGTGGAAGCACCCCCTGCCACACACCCTTTTGGTGGCTTGCAGGGTATGACGTAGATGTAGATGTATACAGTACTGCATGTCGATGACAGTTCCCAATTTAACAAGTTTTTGTAGGTTCTTGCCAATGCATTAGTATAGTCGTAGTTTCGTTAAATATATCAGGATGAATTATAGTGCATATTGGTGATTACTGCCCCACTGTCACATACCCTTAATGTGGTCCGCAGGGAAATATGTAGGTGTAGATGACAGAATGGGATCTCATGCATATTAGTTTTCCGCATTAATTGCCGATACGGCCCGAGGTGCGATGTTGCCATTAGCAGAAGTAATATTAGCGTAGAACTAATTCTGTACACCGACCGCACATCTGCGATTTCTCTAACATACAAATTAGGAATAAGCCGATTCCGATTCTTTCAAATCGATTCCCGATTCTCAATTCCGACTCCATCGATTCTTATTCCTAATAACCGGTGGGATATTGATATACCAGTAGCGTTCGACTATTATTTAAATTCAAGTATTGGCTGAAATTAAAAATAACAAAGACAATTAAGTCGCCCAAAAACTATATTTATTAACAAAAAGCAAAAATATCCTCAGCATATTGAGGTACAGATAAAAAATACAAATTGATAGCCTACACCCAAAATTACTGAGACAAATATGATGTGGTAAATGAAATTTGCTTTGAATATTTATCTATCTAGAATCGATGGAATCGACCTTAGGCGATCGATTCTCGATACCGATTCACATCCTGAGAATCACTGGAATCGAGAATCGACTTGAATTCGACTCACTCTTAATACAAATATAATACCATACTTACTAAACTTTAGCGCGACGTCGGCAACGGCCGCCCAAATGGCCAAATGGCGTTGAGTTTGCGGAGAGAAAATTTGGCAACGGCGAACACCATAATGCCGTTTATGTCAACTAAATGTGGATTCTCCATATAAGTACGCCGTATTTCCTCGCCGCGCCGAAACCCGCCGATTCTCCATCCGATGTCGACGCCACGAATATCCGCCAATCACAACGACCGACGACACATCTCTCTTCCCTCTCTCGAAACGACCCGACCGACGACGACGAACCGTTAATCGTCCCACTTAAGCCAAGTTACGCACGAGGCCCACAAAAACCCGAGCGGCTGGCCGTATTTTTCTTTTCGGGGCCGGGCAACTTTCGTCAGGCTGCCCCCTTTCCAACGAGCTGAAAGTAATTCCCTATAGGTATGTCAAATAGGCACTTCCTCTTACCTGTACTAGAATGCGTACTAAGGGACGCAAATTCAGTACAGGTACAAAGCTTGAGTTAAAAACTAGTAATAAGGGCTAGTTTGAGCTAACTAAATATATTTGACAGAACTAATTTGAGCGAAAAATCATTTTACCTATAAATCATTGAATTTGGTCTCATTTTAAATAGAAATATCTCAGCTATCCAATGGCACCAAAAATTCAATCCCTTACCACATTACTTTCGAAGATATTTGCCACAGAATACCATCCCTTTTACATGGGAAATGCTACGTGTATGCACTCTACACAGACATGATTTACAAAATGAGGAATTTCTAACACTTAGATGTCGTCAAAAAACAGTGTGTAGTTTGTGTGTTTTATCAACTATTTTTTAATATTAATCATATTGTCACCGCAATAGGTTCTTGGGTATCACAATAAACCTTCCGTTTGAAAGGAGTTGCAAACGCACCGCGCGAAAAAAATGAGTCAAGTTAAAGACTTATTTATATATTTTTATTTAATTGCTTACAATTTCTGTCGTATAAAACAATATTATTACACCATTAGTAATGCAATATTTAATTGATGTGTCCTAGATCTGGTGAAATTAAAACGTATAATTCAAATATGGTCTCTATTATGACTAGGGAACTATAACCCTCGAACTACATTTAGATGTATGACAAACCTAGTATTAAACGCACAGAAAGAAAAAACCAACTTAACCATTTTTAAGGACTGATATAATGATGGCTTGCGCAATTCCAGCAACAAACAACACTTGTCAGAGGTAAAATCGAAGGGAATATCTTCAAATGATGCGGGAATGCGGGTCAAGATAAGCCACGCAGAACTTAAAGGGTAAAGTTATCATGAGTGGAAAAAACTACAAAGGGGACGAAAAAGGAGAAGGGGTGATTGCTCATCTTACTAAATAAATTAAAGCCATCGAAGTGTTTCTTACTTGGATGGTTTCAGCAGGAACAGGAGCAAAGGAAACTTCTAGACAGGTCAAGATGACCCACTTGGGGCTTCTGGAGTAGAGAGAGATATCATTTCACAAAAAATGTAATGAATTTTACCTCAACAAGAAGAAAAAATTTCCCATTTCCAGAGATATCAAAATATTAACCTTATTGTGGAGCATATCAAGGAATGAGCGCCTGTCTAAGGAAGCGAAAATCGCCGCGTACAAAACTTCTCCCCACTTTGCTATATGGTAGTGAAACATGGGCATGTCAGGTATAAAATGGCATATGAGTAGACTAAACGCCGTGGGTATGAGGAGTTATCTGAGGAGTGTTTGCGGAAAAAGTAGATTGGATAGGGTGAGGAATGAGTGGGCAATGAATGAATGAGGGTTAGATGCCTCAGTAATGGACATGTATGAAAGGAGTCTGCTTCGTTGGTTTGGCCATGTTGAGAGAATGGATGAGAGTCTAATAACGAAAGAGATATATAAGTGTGAAATGAATGGTGCGAGAGGTAGAGGTAGGCCGAGTAAGTTGTGGTTGAATGTGGTCGAGGAAATTCTTAAGAGAAGTAATATTAGGAGCCTTAAAAACAAGAGAGCGTGTATGAAGCAGTGTGTGAGGGTAAATGAAGCGAAAGAAATTTATAAGGATAGGTCAGCATGGAGGAAATTATTGAAGCAGAGTTAGGTGTACAAATGTGTTTTTATGAGTGACTGTTCCTACCCCGGAAGGGAAAGGCGTGATTAATATATATGTATGTTAATCGTACAACTTTTAGAGATATTAACAAAAAACATCCATTTCCCCTTGGAATACTGTCCGATGTGAACTCAGCAGAGACTATATTTTAAAATTTAAAACCCACGGATTTCGTCAGAAATGTAACAAAGTGTAGTTTTCATGCGTTTTTTACTATTATTAATAATAAGTCAATTACTCAACGTAGAAGCATTTACTGAATGGCAAATAATAACATTAATTTTCGGGCATTAACGGACCGTCGAACTATCGACCATATTCCATGGAAATATATGACAGAGGCACGCTCAAAGCGGGATACAAAGCAGCCAACTCCGAGTTGTGACGCTGGCACATTAATATGTGAGCGATTAAGGTTATTATCTCAATGGATTCATGCAATTGAACTGAGAAATTTAATTGCAATTTATATGAGGAAGAAGTACAGCGTATAAACTATTATAGCAAACATGGAGAGTCACCTGAGTCCGTTAAACCTGAATCACACGATACTTGACCTTGTACAAGTCCAAGGATGCTAGCGAGTACTGGATTTCTAGTACGAAACCTAGCATGCTTGAAATCTTCCTAGGAGCTATCACACGATACTTGAACTTGCACGAGGTCTGTTTAGCAGAACTTTGATCCAGTACAGTCGCGGAAGGAGTTTGACGACCGAAATTGATGATTTCGAACGAAGACGACGGCTTTTTGCCGCTGCAGCTCCTCTACCTCAATTGCCCCAGGTACCCCAGCAACTGTGTATTGTTGTGAGGTTTGAGTCGTTTATTTGATCGCGGGAAATTGTTATTGTCACGAGGGACTATGGAGGCGCTGGCATAAAAACTTGACGACCGCATTGCAAAGAGCAAAGGTGATTGGTCGGCAGTTACTAGGTCCTACTAGGAGCAAGTATCAAACTAGTACCGCACTAATTGCGAAAACAAGGATACCAGCTAGTATGCTAGCGATCATGCAGGATTTCCAGTATGCTTGGTCTGTATCACACGATACTTGACCTTGCACAAGTCCTTGTGTATTGTAGCTAGCTTCCTCGGATTCGTACAAGGTCAAGTATCGTGTGATTCATACTTAAGTTAAACAAAATACAACTTTTTCACCATAGGAGAGCATGCGGTCAAACAGGCAAAGTCATTTGAATCATGAAATATTAGAAAGAAAACTCCTAAATTGACTCTTTCTTGGAATGAGTGCAGTAAAGTGAAAACTAGAGTGAGTCCAAGACAAAAGCGCAGTCGACAGTCGGTAGTGCAGCCAATTAGTGAACAATGCCAATGTCGCTCGGGGGAAGGAAATCACCCGACCGAGGAATCCTAGGAAAGGTGACATTTGCTTAAACTACGGATGACTGGATTCCACTTCTTTTCGATTCCGATTATTTCAAATCGATTCCCAATTCTCGATTCCAATTCCATCGATTCATATTCCTAATAACAGGTGGGATATTGATATACCAGTAGTGTACGACTATTGTTTAAATTCAAGTATTGGCTGAAGGAAAATATCAAAGACAATGAAGTCGCTCAAAAAGTAATATTTATTAACAAATAGCAAATATATCCTCAGCTTATTGAAGTAGATACATAGTAAAAAATTGATAGCCTACACCCAAAATTACTGAGACAAATATGATGTGATAAGTGAAACTTGATTTGAATATTTATCTATCTGGAATCGACTTTAAGCGATCGATTCTCGAGACCAATACTAATCCGAGACCAATACTAATCGAGAATAGGCGGAATAGAGAATCGACATTTGCATTCGACTCATACTTAGCTTAAACCATTCAATTGTAAAAAAGTGTGTACTCCTAATTTCCTTCTAAACCTAATCGGCATATTACATAATCGCAGGGCGCGCTCTCAAACAAATCCGACCACTTCCCGCAACGAACTCTGCTCTCTCGACGAACTCTTAAAACTTCCGGAAGCCGAATTAAGAAGTGGGGGATCCTTCTCACTATGGAAACGAGGCTTTAAGACTTTTCTCCCCAAAGAAACTCTTCTCCACAATGTGTGTGCACAAGAGGACAGGGCGAACTTTCCCTCCGCTAAGAACATCGTTAATATTTTTACACGCGGCCATTAAAAGAGAGGCAGTCTTTTCAACAACGACTACCGGGTTTGGTCGCCACATTCCACCTCTTCTTCATATTCACCGCAGTGACACAAAAAATTCACAAAAAAAGATATCATGGTTTAAGGCTGAGCGTATATATATATATATATATATATATATATATATATATATATATATATATATATATATATATATATATATATATATATATATATATATATATATATATATATATATATATATATATATGTGTGTGTGTGTGTGTGTATATATAGAGACAACCTTTAGAAGGAAAGAACTGCAGAACCGATAGATTTAAGATGTCATTTTTTCCACGTATAATAAGGGACCATAATGGTTACGATCTATCAGTTCTAGGATAATGACTACGTTAAATAGGTTTTTTTCAGTTGTGCTAAATATCTTGTAGATTGTAGATACTAACCTCGCATACAATCTCCGGCATGATATACTCCTGCATGTCTTAGTACCCTGTAGTGCTATATATCTGTCACATAAATAATACTAACCAGTAGTTATATCTTGAGTATTGTGCTGCATGGTAACATGTTCTTCTACGTATCACACTCTTGGTTTCTAGTCTGACTGCGTACCGCTGCCATGACTGCTTTTGGTCTGCGCCTTGCATTCGGGGGAACGTACGCGGTTCTGATTTGAACTGGGATGCATGCCCGGTGTGGAATCACCCCGTGCCACACACCCTGGTGGTGACTTGCACTGTATTTCGTAATGTAGATGGGTGTGTGGCAGGGGCTAAGTCATCAACAACATGCGGCCATATTAACGATACAAATGACAATTAATGCATACGCAAAAACTTGGTAAAAAGTGAACATTCACCAACATGCACTACTTCATAGGTGTACTACAATGCCACCGTGACTCTTTGTATTGAAGTATTTCGTAGCTACGATGCATCAAACCGACAAAAGAGTCATGCAGAAATACAACGAAACGCGATGTCAGTACTTCGTAAGAGATTAATAAACAAGCGTTAGAGAAGTCAACCGATTAGCTACACTACCTATCGACTAATCTACTTTATCTACATCTACCCTATTACCCTGCAAGCCACCTCAAGGATGTTTGGCGGGAGGGAAGTCATCAACTCATGTACTTGTTCAAGCATTTCAACGTATTCACAAGCAACTTTCACCAACATGAACTACACTATTAGTGTGCAACAGAATGCTACAGAAGCTATTTGTATTAATTTTTATTGCAACTACGTAAACGATATACAAGAGAATCGGTAATTAGTAATTACATTTCAAGGGTAATGCAAAACGTGATGTTATCATTACGTGGCAGACAATTGGTTTGAAGTTTCTTTGGCGGCTATTAGGAAGTATTTACTTTGTTGCATTTCCATTGTTATGGCATGGATGTACGAATCTAAATTGTAGTCCGAGCGATGCAAATCAAGTGCCGATGACGCATGACACATAAGGAGTTAACCATGGCGACGAACTATCGAACATTTGCTATCGTCGGAGACGCGGCTGAGATTTCACCGGCGAGTGGAAGCTTCGGATGCCGGTAACTCGGCACGGCGGACCCCGCGCCCGCCAGTCTCCCAACCGCGTCTTCAGCCCGTGTTGGCAATCGGTTAAGTAGTCGGGACTGGCGAGGAAAACTGGGATGGTCGGAACGATTTTTGTTAACTATCAGATTTGCGCTAAAAATTAATTACGAGTTCTAATAAGAGATGAGAACAGTTAGGGCGTTAAATAAGAAAAGGATCAGAGTGATTTGATTAACTGACAACTGAGAGCAGTTATAACACGCAGCCTTAAGACAAAAGACATACTCTATGTATTAATAATACGATAACACAAGAACGAGTTTTCTTCAAATCACGAAATTATTAATTACTTACTTTCGTCATTGCTGCGAACAAATATCAAGGAGTTCCTCCGAGCTCAATATTCGATATTAACAACATAATTTCATCTTAGTTTCTTCCATTTATGCGCGGAAAACTCTCGTAATACCTTGCTTTTATTACAGGCAAAAATTCAAATTTTAATTCTAGCATCATTTGCACCACTGCATGCATGTTGAGTTCCAACGCATTAACGGATGCAATTAAGGTAGTCCGAGCGAGATAGTTCCCGAGTCATAATAGAGACCATATTCGAATTATACGTTTTAATTTCACCAGCTGTAGAACACATGAATTAAATATTGCATTGTTAATGGTGCAATAATATAGTTTTATACGACAGAAATGGTAAGTAATTAAATGAAAATATCTTAACAAGTCTTAACTGGACTCATTTTTTTCACGCGGTGCGTTTGGAACTCCTTCAAAACGGGAGGTTTACGTGATACCCATAAACCTACCGCGGTGACAATATTATTAATGTTCAAAAATAGTTGAGAAAACATACAAACTACACGCTGTTAGTTTTTTTACGACAGCTCAGTGTTAGAAATTCCTCATTTATTAAATGTCTCTCTGGAGTGCATACACGTACCATTTCCCATGTAAAATGGCTGGTATTTATTGGCAAATATCTCCGAAATTAATGTGGTAAGGGATTGAATTTTTGGTGTCATTAGAAGGGTGAGATATTTTTCTTTAAAACGAGACCAAATCCGTAGATTTCTAAGTAAAATGATATTTCGCTCGGACTACCTAAAATGTTATGTGGCCCAAGAAGTGTTATTTTAATATTTCCTTGAAAAGTTGATAAAATATGCACAAGCAACGACCCGCGACTGCAGTTCCAGCCGCTTTGAATCCACATTCATTTTCCTCAATATCTGTAAGATCATCAAAAATTTCTCTTTTCATTCAACGCCCGAAAGCTAAACTTTTCCGCATTCATTATCACACAAATAACAATGGAAACAACGCAAAGTTTTAACTTAAGCAGTAGGAGCGGCGGCTGCACTAAAGACGATAAAATTATGACAAACATTCCTCATCGCATGGCATTCATCAACCTGAAGACTTATTTAATGCATCTCTCTCCTCCATTCCCTTTTCAACCGACTGTTTTATTCCAACGATACGTTTTCATGCCAACGGCCTTCATAATTCGCCAAATGTATTCCATTCTTGTTCTTCATCGACGATTTCTCTCACTACATTTCTCCGTCCATAAGAAGTTTTGTGAGACATTTCGACCGTGCCAAAAAGTTGACCACTCCTTTTGACAGTTTTCATTAAACGCAAGCGTTTCCTCACAAACGCTTCCAAATATTTAATTGGCAAATCTGTATTAGGATTTCTGATGAAAAATAGAGGTGACTTGAAACATATGTGATGGAAATAAATTTGAAACGTGACGTGACAATTACACTACTAGGTAGTGCTATTTATTTTTGGATCCCTTGTATGTTGCAACGCTGGACGATAGAATGTTTCTTGGTTAGTAGATTTTTAATTGAGCGTTGCATGTGTGGTACACTGCTTTCAATGTAGTTTCGGTGTTCTGCCGTGTGATTCAAGCATGCCTGGTGTGGAAGCACCCCCTGCCACACACCCTTAGGGTGGCTTGCAGGGTATATCGTAGATGAAGATGTAAAGGAGACTACGATTAACAATGCATTAGCAAAACCTGCAAATACTTGACAGGAGGTGAGTATTCAGCTCCTAATAGCAAAGTCTGGATGCCCTAGTTTAAAGAAAAAAATCGGATGATCTGTGTCGTTGATTACCTCCCCAATTAACGCACCGAACTCGGAGCCGAGGGGCAGCCGCGAACTAATCATGAGACCACGTAAGTGTTAAGACTACCGGCAGATAACGCTGTTAATCTGGAGAGACTCAGCGAGGAGGGTAATATTATCTCAGTCGTAAACGACGGAGACTTCGCGGTGGCCAACCGTGAAATGCGCGAGATGGCCGTAAGAGGGCGTCGGATGGCGATTGGGGAATGAATGGTAGCGAGAGCGCATTGAGAGTCGCTTTTGTTTCTCGCTTCGCGTCTCGACATGTCAACGACCGCCACCCAAAACCGTTGCCTGCCCCTAATGGGACGGGGGGCAATGGAGGGCAGAGGTTGGGCGACAGAAGTGACAACGGAGGGCAAAAAACTCGCCACTCGACACAGAAGCGAGCGTTCCACATTTGGCAGAACTATGATCCTAACATGAGAGATCACCGTTGTCAAGCCTACCCTCCGAGGGCTCACCTCGAAAAGACCAGTCGAGTAAACATTTCCAACATTGCGGTGCGTAAAAAAATAAGTAACTTACGGTGATTGTAATGGCTCATTGAAAGACTCCTAGATGTGCCGTTATATACTACTTACTATTAACCCCCTCGTACTACGGCAGATTAGATCGCGCCAATAAAATTAGAGAGATAGACTTTAGAACCGATAGGTGTAAAATGT
Source organism: Ceriagrion tenellum (assembly GCA_963169105.1). Taxonomy (NCBI): domain Eukaryota; kingdom Metazoa; phylum Arthropoda; class Insecta; order Odonata; family Coenagrionidae; genus Ceriagrion; species Ceriagrion tenellum. The sequence goes on along the minus strand of OY720639.1, from coordinate 138,234,697 downwards.
CATTTTTTCCGCGTACCATTCGGAACCATAACAGCTGTGATCGTCGTCATGAATAGTGCGAATAGTGACATTAGCTACGAAGTAGATCTTTCTCTTAATATTCTCTACGTTCTTATTTATGCGTAATGTAAATATTGATGTTCTGATTAATGCATGTTATTTTGAATCTGTAGCAGTAGTAGTCTTTGTATCCCTTGCAATTGGAACGATTGACGATGGAATGTTTCTTGGTTAGCAGCTTTTAATGGGCGCGTTGCATGTGTGGTAGGCTGGTTTCAATGTAGTTTCGGTGTTCTGCCGTATAATTCATGCATTCCTGGTGTGGAAGCACCCCCTGCCACACACCCTTTGGGTGGCTTGGAGGGTATGACGTAGATATAGATGCAGGGGGGGGCAGGACATCATCCTATTCGGCTCCGTATAGAAGATTTTGAAATGTATCGTCCAGGGGGGAGGAGGGGGGGGGGGTTGCTCCACCTAGCCTCCTCCTGGCTACGCCCATGCCAGATGCTATTGGCAACATTGCAGCCACAGCGTCATGCAGATTTTCACATGAAACGACACTCCATAACATGAAACAACTGAAGTTTACTGATTTGGTTTTTAGCAGAGAATTGAAATTCAAACAATTTTCAACGATCGTCCGATTTAAACTAAGGCCACCAAATATGAACTCTTCGGTCTCGTGATAACCTTCCCAACACGGAAAACTGTGCGCGCTCAAGGATTGGCTGCATTTCTAACAATCAACGGCGCAATTATCTAAAGCCTGAACCACACGATACTTGACCTTGTACAAGTCCGAGGATACTAGCTAGCATACTAGGACTTGTGCACGGTCAAGTATTGTGTGATACAGACCAAGCATACTGGAAATCCTGCATGATCACTAGCATACTAGCTGGCATCCTTCTTTTCGTAATTGGTGCGGTACTAGTTTGATACTTGCTCCTAGTAGGACCTAGTAGCCGCCGACCAATCACATTTGCTCTTTGCAATGCGGTCGTCAACTTTTGATGTCAGCGCCTCCATAGTCCCTCGTGACAATTACAATTTCCCGCGATCAAATAAACGACTCAAACCTTACAGCGAGACACAATGGCTTGGGTACCTGAGGAAATTGAGGTTTTAAGCGATAATTATGGTACGAACTCGTGCCTTTATAATCCATTTTGCTCGTCACACTCCTTCCGCGACTGTACTAGATCAAAGATCTACTAAACAGACCTTGTGCAAGTTCAAGTATCGTGTGATAGTTCCTAGGAAGGTTTCATCTACATCTACGTAATACCCTGCGAGCCACTACGAGGGTGTGTGGCAGGGGGTGAATATCACCAAACATGCACTATTGACATGCAACTAGGATATTTAATAGAGACATACTGGATAATAGGGTCACAAGCAGCTAGATGGTTAGTATCTACATAATAAGAAAGGGATTATTGGTTGTTATTACATGCATCATGCACTACAGACTAACTATATTTCACATACCTATCCCTTTGCTACGCTGCCTATTGTTCTCTCTTATAGTACGAGGGAAAAATGACATTTTAAACCTCTCGGTACGACATCTATCTCTCTAATCTTGTTAATCTGATCAAAACTAGCATAATACGCAGGGGTTCTTAATATATATCAAACGTCATCTGTGAACAAATCGGCTTCGAATTTACTTAAAAGGTTTAACCTAAATTTTAGCCTGCGTTCTGATAGTCATTTCAAGCATGCTAGGTTTCGTACTAGAAATCCAATAGTCGCCAGCATCCTCGGACTCGTAGAAGGTCCAGTATCGTGTTATTCAGGCGGTGACGGGGTATATAAGCGATAAGTAGACCACACACACACACACGCAGAGACGAAACCCCGTCATAAAAAGAGACGATGATTAACAGGAGGATTCTCTGAACCTTGAATATGAAAGACGCCAAATGAATTTCTTCCCAATGATTAAGGGTATCAGTTGAATTCATCCTTTACGCTTCGTAAGTCATCGTTATGCTTCAATCTCTCCTTGGGAGGAGATAGCGGGGACGACAGTCGACAGTTGCCGTTTCCCGTCTAAGAAATAAACAGCCTCCCTTTAATGGATTTCAGGAGCGACGGCCATCCAAAATGTCGCGTTAACAAAAAGGGGCTGTAAATAGATAAAGATATCTGGAAGATAGGCAATGCTGGGCAATGAACCGCTCAGAAAAATGACCTCGTCTTCCATGAGATCATCCTCTAGTGAAAACGCCTACTAATATGGATTGCTATCGGTCGACCGTTTTGACGACCCTAAACGGAGAGATTTCAAGCCGACAACTGACTGCGCCACTTGCTGCCAGAACTGACTGACTAAGCGGTGTCTGCTGATTATTTCGATTGGCCGGGATTTCCGTTGGGAATAAGCTCCAACAGGCATTTGCCGCTGACAGTGCGACCTCAGCTCCCGGCGAGTGCGACGGGGAAAACGGCGCGATATCTGCCTTCTGAGCGGCGAGTGAGCGAGATGGACGGACAAGGTCAGCTGGGCTGGCTGGCTCTCTCACTCTCGCGGTTATATTCATCGCGCTTCAAGGCGCTCACGAGCGTGAGCGGGCAAAGGTGGGGGGGTGGGGGGGAGGGGCATGGTGGGGAAGAAGGGATGAACGCAGAGAGTGACGCTTGGAAGGCAAGACAGATAACGCCGAAGGTTTCCTCCGTAAGGTAGTGCGAGCGAGATAGTTCTCTAATCATAATAGAGACCGTTTTCGAATAAAACGTTTTAATTTCACCAGCTGTAGGACACATCAATTAAATATTACATTATTAATGGCAGAATAAAATTGTTTTATATGATAGAAATTGTAAGTAATTAAATGAAAATATCTAAATAAGTCTTTTACTTGACTCATTTTTTTCACGCGGTACGTTTGAAACTCCATCAAAATGGAACATTTTTTGGGATTTCAAAGAATCTACTGCGGTGACAATATGATTAATTTTCCAAAATAGTTGAGAAAACACACAAACTACACACTTGATTTTTTGACGAGATCTTAGTGCAGGAAATGCCTCATTTTTAATATATGATCCGTCTGGAGTGCATACACGTACCATTTCCCATGTAAAAGGGTTGGTATTTATTGGCTAATACATCTCGAAATTCTATCTTCGGTAAGGGGTTGAATTTTTGGTGTCAATATAAGGGTGATATATTTTTCTTTAAAATGAGACCAAATTCATTGATTTCTAGGTAAAATGATATTTCGCTCAAACTTCCTTAAAGTGGGCAGTTTGAGGGATTTTTTGCTCACCAATAGATTTGAGTGAAACTTTGCAAACGTATTCTCTCATTAGTGACGATGAAGCGAAACGGATTGCATTAAACCGATTTTGTTTCATTGGTGATTCAATGCCATTTATATATAAATAAATCATCACTGCACATGACAGATATACTTAGAAATAATTGGTTTATATGCGTATAGATTTTCCCCCTATTATGACGATGGGGGCCAGCAACTATCAGGTTATCATCCCGATACAGGATCACGCATTACAAGTGACTTTTCCTTGAATTTCGAATGCCACGCCGTGAACCCTAATCAAAACAATGCTTCAATTAAGAAGAAAATTTTGAAAAAAAATTCTCTCATCATTTACACCAAGATATATACGGTTATTCCCACCGTATAAACAGATGTTCTTAAGTGCGGTCCAATAATTTTTGCCGACTCACTTAAACAGATATCAAAATGTGGACTCCCGATTATCGCTCCAGCCACCTTAAGGTGGTTCGAGCGAAAAATTATTTCACTTGGAAATCAATGAAATTGGTCTCATTTTAAAGAAAAATATCTCACCTATCCAAGGACACCAAAAATTCCACCCCTTACCACATTACTTTCGGAAATACTTGGCAAAAAAATACCAGCCATTTTACATGGTAAATGGTACATGTATGCACACCAGAGAGAGATTATTTACAAAATGAACCATTTTTAACACTTAGATATCGTAAAAAAACTAACAGCGTGTAGATTGTATGTTTTCTCAACTATTCTTGAAAATTAATCATATTGTCACCGCAGTTAATTCTTCGGGAACACAAATAACCTTCCGTTTTGCAGAGTTTCAAACGCACCGCGCGAAAAAAGAGTCAAGTTAAAGACTTATTTAGATATTTTTATTTAATTACTTACAACTTCTGTCATGAAAAACTATATTATTGCACCATTAATAATGCAATATTTTATTGATGTGTCCTACAGCTAGTGAAATTAAAACGTATAATTCGAATATGGTCTCTATTATGACTAGGGAACTATCTCGCTCGGACTGCCTTATGAGAATGGAAGAGATTAAAACAAAAACGCGAGCAAACAGCGGAGTCAAGGACATGGATCGCATAGCGTACTTCATCTATTTTCAACTCCGCTATTTTCTCCGCAACGATGATTCAGAACTCGCCACATACTTCATACTTCGTTCAAATGATATCACTCCGTCCGATTAATGCGATCATTTTGAGGGAACACGTCCCTAATGTCTGCTCATACGAAGGGTGTCACGCGCTTCTCATGAATTTTCAAACCCTAATGAGCCTAAGAGACTGAATACAGCAATTGAGGAGTAATTTTTACGAAATTTCAAGTTTTCAGAAGAATTTCTTTCATACTTTCAATTCCTAACAAACGCATTGGATAAAAATATAAGTACAAAAAACTAGCAGAGTATCTTTATAGCAAAGAAACTGCTGGCAAAAATATTATGACGAAATTCACGAGGAAATTCCTCGGCCAGTTACTTGTTGCCTCCGTGGCTAAGAAGAGTGCATAGACTATCGGAGATACGTACATAAATATATGCAATCACCACTCAAGGTGAGATCTGGAGCTCTAATCGTGGGCCACCGAGTCAACATTTTAATAACTTTTTTTAGTCGAAAAACAATAGTATTGGTCCACATTTCACCCACGAGCATATGTTTTTGCATAAGTTTTTGTTCATTTGTTTTTTTAATGCTTACATTTACAAGCGGTAATAATAAGTTCCAACGCAACAAAATCTTTCATATTAGATTATATAGATAGAAGATATGGATAGATAGAATGAAAGAAGAAAGATGATACAGATAGAAGATTATACTCGAAATTTACATGAATTTTTCACTCATGTTTATTTTATAATACTGGACTCGGTATGACACCTTCAACTAGTGAGCAACAATCATAGTAACAAGAAATATACTATTCGGTGTAAATGAGAAAATTTGTATTCATTTCAGAGAATTATTCAATCAATCAATTTCCTAAAGGCTGATGCCTTGTCGATGCAACCATTCATCTCTTGTCATTTGCCGTTCGCTCCAGTCCCACGCAGTTGCTGTATCCTATCTTCTTCTTGATCTCGTCCAAATATTTCTTCCTCGGCCGTCCTCTTCCTTTCTTTCCAAGTATTTTCCCTTCAAGGATGTTTGTTATAAATACATTGTGTCTGAAGACGTGTCCAATAAATTTTATTTTTCTCTTTTCCATCTCCGCCAATAATCTTCTCTCTTCCTGCACTTCCCTTTAAAACTTCCAGATTTGTTTTTCTTTCCGTCCAGCTTGTTCTTGTCATCTTCCGCCATTTCCACATTTCAGCAGCCTCAAGTCTGCTCCTTTCTAATTTGCATTACAGTCCAACTTTCACTTCCATACAGCAGTGTAGGTACTCCATACAAATGTTTTTGCAAAGGATTTTCTAATATCCATATTCATATGTTTACTGGTTAAAATATTACAAAATAAATTTCATGTGCCCACGATTTCAAACTGCACTGAATTGTCAAATAAAATTGGATACGCTACGCTGCTACTTTTTCACTTCCTCTATTAATGATATCACTAAGGAGAATATGTGTGTAATCTTGCAAACAAATCAGTACACAAGCAAAGATCGCTCCAACCATCTCGTTTATCGATACTACTGATTTATTCAGATACGTGCGAGACCTGCAAACCGATTCAAACGGAGACATGCATCACTCAAGTTCACAAACGCAATGCAATTCGTACTTGAGGACGAAAACAGCCAGCTGCTAATCTCGCCGAGCGCTGTTCATTTCGATCAGAATCAGATCAGAATGCCACGAAATAAATGTTCCACGCCGAAAACTATGACTAGGGACCCTTGAATTTCGCGATTCGTTTTTTTGTGATTTTTTCGCGAAATTTGCTACTTTTTTCCTTTTTCACGATATTTCCAAAAAGTTACCAAGTTTTATCATTCTCGTGATAACATAGAAATAATGATGGCTTCATACATGGCGCAGCAATAAGTGTGGATTTTTTGTTATTTTAAAATTATTATTACTGTACACACCTTTTTTTACTTTTAATAAACTAAATGAAATAGAATATTCATTGTTTCATTTTATTAATTCCTTGTATTGCATTTTTTCTGCCCTTTTCATTTCCTTTCAAAGCCAACTTTTAGTGCGAAAAATGTTATTTTTGCAGAGTTCTCTCCTGGACTTGCAAAAGGGGCTTCCAAGATCAGAAAATAATTTAACATCACTAACAGTTGCTAATAAGATAATTATTTAAAGTAAATCACCCGTTATGAGAAAATGTAATGCTTAGCCTATTATGGAAAATCATATTAATCATGTTTTATACAACTTTATTTACAGCTATCAGCATATTGTCACGCCTATTCACCGCCCTTTTTCACCGTTTTATGCAATTTTATTTACCGCCGATCAGGAATTTTATTTACCACAATTTAGGCACCCTAACTATGACCCTATCTCGACGCATCGAATAGACATAAAAGATCATTAACTAGGTATATCCATCGCTGCAAATGTTACGGAAAGTGGCGGGGGGCCGGGAAATATGGCGTAAATAAGTGAATGTACGGAAGAGGAATTTGGAAAACCAATTGAAGCAAAAAAATATCAGCCATGAAAAATATATCGGCGAGGCGCAAAATCGATGACAAGAAACCGATCGCTGACGACTCAAGGTCACAACTCGAAAGGAATTCACGTGAAAAAAACGAGGCGTAAATTCGCCTCGCTAGTAGGTCGGAATTATTACAACGAAGCGGCGAACCAAAAACAAAAGAACATAAAAATATTAGCCACTCACCAGATCGGCTCTCCTGGGGCGGATGGTTGATGTCGCCCGCCAAATTTCCATCTGAAATTAAAAAGAAAAGAAAAGTCAAGAAGATATCGTAACTTCGTGCATTTTTGTCGGTCGAAGAAAAAATCAATGCCCTACTCTCTCTGTCTGCTCGCCGGGCGCCGCATTGAATTCTCAACCAAATGGCCTACTTATGAGACGGACGCTCGCTTCGAAGGGAGAACAGGGGATAGGCGACAGTAAACGGTAAAAACGACTGCGAATGTGTGGCCTGTATGCATGTGGCATGTATGAACACAGCGGGCTCCACGAATGCCACTACATATTCCTCGACTTGTGAATGTGGAAACAAAGACATTTTTTATGACAAGTTAGTTATTGATGGTTTAGGCTCTGATATGGTCGAAGTCACATCCGGTGTTCCTCAAGGAAACGTGATTGGCCCTCTTTTATTCATTATTTACATTAATGACCTAAGTTCTCGAATTAGTAGTAAACCAAGATTATTTGCAGACGATACAGTAATCTACCGTGAAATAAGCGAAGATGCGGACTTTGAAGTTCTGTCATCTGACCTTAACAACGTTCATTCGAGGTGCCAAGAGTGGGGTTTAGAACTAAATATTAGTAAATGCACCACGGTTCACTTCCTGCGAAGGTCATCACACAAAAGCCATACCTACACCGTGGGAGGAGTAAACATAAAATATTTAAATACAGTAAAATATCTTGGCATTACCTTAACTTCAGAAATATCGTTGGGAACACATAAAAAACATGCGGCACAGCATTAAAGACACTAGGTTTTGTTAAGCGTATAATAGGAAGTTCCTCGGATGAAAAAGTAAAAGAGAGATGCTACTTCGCTCTGGTTAGGCCACACCTCGAATACGCCGCGAGCATTTGTAACCCTGGTCATAAAGATATAACCAAAAGAATTAACAAAATACAAAGAAAAGCAGCACGCTTCGTTAAAAACTGCTCAAAACGAACATATAGTGTAACACAACTGTTAGAGGGATTAAGGTGGGAGCCCCAAGAGACTCGGAGGCTGCACGCTAGGCTTAGACTGCTGGATAAATTCAGAACTGATATTTTTCAGAGCGACACAGAGAATATTATCATGACGCCTCACTACATGTCTAGGTCTGATAGATGCGATAAAATAAGAGGGATACATTGCCGAACAGATAGGTACAAAAACTCGTTCTTTCCGCGCACAATATGCGACCACAATAAAAACAGAGCTCTGCATATACATAGCGCAGTGGAAATGTACTGATTTACGTTATTCTCTTTCTCAGATGGCAATGGGAGTGTTTATTAATTGGCTACATTTCTGAATATCCACGTCGGCATTATCTTGGCCAAACTCCAACAGTAGTAACTAGAATCTGAGGTCAACAGCTAAGGCCATTCCGCCATTTCTTATTCTCTTACGAGAAAACTTACTCCTATTGACCAAAATCGTGCAATTCAGAACACGAACCAGTTTTAAAACAGGATATCACGCGAATAAAATAACCAACTAGCTGTTTTGACACCTTAGCGAAGAACAAGCTTCCAGGCGACAAGAGTTGTTAACAACGATAAATATGCAGGCGGGAAATCTTAAGAAACGCATGAATTACATCAAGTGGCAATCGGGAACGCTAGTTCTCAGAACACATTCGTCTGACCCACTTCCGAGGCGGAAAGACGCTCAAGAATAGCCTTTATAGCGGTGCCATTTCGACGGTAAATATGTACACTTGTTCGAGTAAAAACATATCGAATGACTTATCACCGCTATCGAACGAAAACGCTTCCACGAAGAGGTTTTTTCCGAAGTAGGTCGGGAAAATAACTGCACTTCGATTTTACGCCGATACGCGACACCAGCTGAGCGAATATTTTTTCGCTGCGGTGCTTTTTTCATGGAGCGACAAAGCACTTTTTTACGGCCTTGATCTTACTTGGCTTGGTTAAGTAAAACAGTTAATGGATAAGATTACTAAGTCGTCATTGGAAGGTCGCTATTGAAATTTAGATTTTAAATTACACACCAGACCTAGTTATTACAAAATTACACCAAAAGTGGACGAGGGTCATCGACAGTAAAATTCGTAATAATGAATTTATAACCCAAGGATAAAAAATCAATCTTTGAAGAGTATCATTTATTAGGGAGGTAAAACGCATTGCCTTCTTTGATAAAGGAAAGCATCGAGTTGTCTTTTTCCTGGTTAGCAAAACAACTCACTCGCTTGACAATTTTACAAATAATACTTAAGACGATTATCACCAGGAGTGAATTGAGCATCAGTCATTCGTCACAATAGATTTCACAAAACGATTATTGTAAATTTAGAAAGTCATACGATTTTCAAGAACTCCATATGATTATATGACTGATGACATATTCTATGCATCAGTTAGATTGTTTTCTACCCAGATAAAACCTTTTATGTATTTTAGAATAACAGGATAGAGAAATCAATCAGAAATCTGTTCTCCCTTATCACTCTCCCCACTCTGAGACAGTTTCTCGATTCTACGTCTGAAAGAGTCTTCTGATCTGGAGTCAAGGAAACCGTGAAGTCAGAAAACGCTTAGAAGTTCTGAAAGAACGAAATGGAACGAAGGATAGTCGTCTAACATGTATTTTTTTAATTTGGAGAGATTTTCGATACCGAAAAACCACGACCATCAATAACCGAACTAGCTGCAAGATAACTTTGCCGACAAAATGACCCCTATATATTTACTAAGGATGGGTCGAATTCAAATGTCGATTCTCGATTCCACCGATTCTAATCCTGAGATCGATCGATCGCCTAAAGGTGATTCCGATTCCATCGATTCCAGATAGAGAAATATTCAAATCAAGTTTCATTTATCACATCATATTTGTCTCCCTAATTTTGGGTGTGAGCAATCAATTTGTACTTTTTATATACTACCTCAATGACCTGAGGATATATGCATTTGCTATTTGTTAATAAATATACTTTTTGAGCGAATCAATTGTCTTTGTTGTTTTATTTCAGCCTATACTTGAATTAAAATTATAGCCGTACGCTACTGGTAATCAACATCCCACCTGTTATTAGGAATAAGAATCGATGGAATCGGAATCGAGAATCGAAAAAAAGTGAAATCGACTCATCCCTAATATTTACATACATACATATTGAGCATTATTGGAGTTTCCGGTCGCACATACCACGGTCCGATATCAGGGATTCATTTGATTCCCTTTTTTTTCGTATCTAAGTTACGCACATAAATCCTCATTTTAAAGGGATTTTTTATGGGAAGAGGGGAAAAAAGCCCTCTCCTAAATCCTTTTGGGACAGACATATCTCCTTGAGGGAATATATATACATATATTCCACCTCATCCCCTAGCCTCTTTCCACGCCCCCTTGAAAGAACGACCCAGGGACCAGGGCCTCCTCCCTTCAGGAGAATAGCTTCCTTTAAGCTGTTAATGATGTTTCCCTATTTTTAGCACCCCCCACCGTACACCTAAAGAGTCCCGCAATAAACACAAAACGGAAGATAGGGACCGGTCGAAGAGGTGACCGTCAGGTGTGAAGGGGGAGAGGGCGGGGGGTGCTGAAGTGCTCGCCAAAACGGAAGTCGGTTATCAAAGAGAGGGATCCTTCGCCGACTGCCAGTATATTTTTTATTTCCAGCGACCAAAAAAACATTAAAGGCTGCGGTGAAAGTCGAGCTATTTGTTTCCTTTTTTAAAAAGAATTAAGCACTTTCAAAGCGAGAACCTGTTCGAATGCAGTTCAATTTATTCATTGAAAAGAAAGTCTAAGACGATAAGAAGTCCGTTCTACCCAGCCAACCAGTTTTTTTTTAATCTGAAGGAAAAGAACTACTTTTCATGAGCTAATGACTTATAAATTCGTAAAGCCATGGTATTAAAATCTTGGTTGACATTTCAGTTGTGAGGGGCCATTGTTCTACATCTACATACTACCCCGCGAGCCGCTGCTTGGGCGTGTGGCAGGGGGTGGTAGGTCACCAGCCGTGTAAAGATGTAAAGTTTTCGGAGGTGAAATGGTGACATGTCCTATGAGAGTGTATTTAGAGGAGATCAGTTTCTATTGTGTTCGCTTATTGTGCACGGAAAGAACGATTTTTTGTACCTATCTGTTCGGCAGAGTATCTCTCTTATTTTATCGCATCTGTCAGACTTAGAAATGTAGTGAGGCGTCATGATAATATTCTTTGTGTCGCTCTGAAAAATGTCAGTTCTGAATTTATCAAGCAACCTTAGCCTAAAGTGTAGTCTCTTAGTGTCTAGGGGCTCCCACCTTAATCCCTCTAACAGTTGTGTAACACTCTATGTTCGTTCGTAGCAGTTTTTAACGAAGCGTTCAGCTTTTCTTTGTATTATTTGTTTATGTATTTTTTTGGTTCGACATAGGAACCCTAGCCGCTGGCTGTGGTTACCATGGACCATTGTTGACGTTCTCGTCTCATTATTTAGTTCCACTAACGAATTTATTATTTACGTTTTAGCAGGAACCACATTTGACACGCACTTGTAGGTATCTATCTCTGTAAATGTATTGCCATGGAGATGAGATGAAGCTGAGATCTCATTTCGATCTATCGAACAATCACTGCCATCCAATACTTCATATTTGGGTAAATAATTGTGCTGCACATTAATTTTTCAAAGTGGGCCCAGTCAAGCAAGAGAAAGTCAACAGTTGATAGAATTCACTACTGAAAAAGAACAAAAACCAGTTCGCATGCATGTATCGTTCCATTTACCGATGGTTTGCTGCATTTTAAAGTGCGCAGCGACAGTGTTGGTGCCATAGTGCCTTGCCAAGACGTTGTGAAAATGATCGCACTGAATTCAACCGAGGACAATTACACAGTAGGAGCATCAACTCTGCCAAATTGCCATTATCATGATTAAGGAACGTGATTCATCCCTTCTGCTCCGCCCGGCTAAGGCTCCTCGAGCTTCTCCAACCCGCATGTCGACAAGTTACTGTAGTTAATGCGTAAAAGATGGAAACTCAGAATTACGGGAGGATGCAGACCAAAGTCTAGGGCCTCCTGGGGTATTATCTAATACATATTTCTGCCCAAGTCTCCAAACGGCAAGTAAAATGCGATTGCGACATAAAAATAGGCGATCAGTGCGGTTAATTTCTTCACTGAAGCTTGGAAAATTCGCTAGCCTCGAGGCTAAAGGCATGAGGTGCCCACTCGCACAACGCGCAAAGCAATTCTCTTAGCGCCCATTAGTATCTTACGAGAAGATTGTCTAGTCACGAAGTGAACTCAATCGAAACAGTATCGCGGGGCGAACTGAGAATGGCAGACGAATACACACACAGATGAATATAAGGCAATCTTGTTTTAGCACGTAAGTGAATCAGGAACAGTTGAAAAGTATGCGTCCAAAGAAAGGTATGCCATATTTGACATGACGATGCGATAAGACACACGCATCAAAAGGTGAACGCGTAAAAATTACTAAAAGAGCAGTTAGCATCATTTAGGGCGATTCATACACATTCAATCACTTAAAATGTTTACAGGTAAGTAAGAGCAGGCATCACGAGTCACGACAATGGTGAAGTCCCATTTCCGTAACCATGAGAACAATCGGAGTTGCGATGGAAACGTGACTCGATTATAGATTTGACGCCTTCAAGATGGAGGGCATTGCTAATTATTTATCAAACAATACAAAATTGGCAGAATTACACCTTTCCGCATATCGAAAAACGATTCCTAATCCCGAGACTATTAAAGTTGTCCGAAAGAGATAGTTCCCTAGTCATAATAGAGACCAAACTCGAATTATACGTTTAAATTTCAATAGCTGTAGGACACACCAATTAAACACTGCATTATTAATGGTGCAATATCATAGATTTATATGACAGAAATGGTGAGTAATCAAATGAAAATGACTAAATAAGTCTTTAACCTGACTCATTTTTTTCGTGCGGTGCGTTTGAAACTTTTTCAAAACGGAAGGTTTTTTGTGATACCCAAGAACCTACTGCGGTGACAATATGATTAATTTTCAAATGTAGTTGAGAAAACATACAAACTTCGCACTGTTAGTTTTTTCACCACATCTAAGTGTTGGAAATACCTCATTTTGTAAATAATGTCTCTCTGGAGTGCATACACGTACTATTTCCCATGTAAAAGGGCTGGTATTTTTTGGCAAATATACCCGAAAGTAATGTGGTAAGGGGTAGTATTTTTGTTTTCATTGAATAGGTGAGATATTTTTCTTTAGAATGGCACCAAATTCATGAATTTCTAAGTAAAATGATTTTTCGCTCGGCCTACCTTAACTGCACAGTGTCCATGACGACCTCAGGGGTCGTCGTTGCCACGGTCTCCGAGAACCTCATTGGTTCGCAAGATGTAACGCCTCATTCGAAAAACTGTGTCACTGACACTTCAGAACCACACATAGGCAAAAAAATTGGAGTTCGGATTCCGGGATAGTTGACCGAGGCCGCGTACTCTTCCGGATGTCAACTCCGGAGGGAGAACCACCGAAGAGAGCAGATGCGAGAGAGAGAGAGGCTCCTTATTCGCAAATGAATCGCTATCCAAAAACACACGGAGATCCAAGAGTTTCCGCATCGAGGGGATTTATCTGCCGTTAAAACGTCGTCTCTGGAGGTCGGTAAAACGTACTATTGCGCCGTGTTCGAGCGCACTTGATCGATTGGATAGCCGAGGGAAGCAATGAGGAAACGCAAACACGACGGGGATATCGCTCCGATAAGCAAATGAGGGCAGCAACTCATCATTCGAGTTTCATAGGCAGAAAAGTGTCTTCGTGTGCGTAATAATGTCCAAAGTAGAAAAGCCGGCGCCTCCAACGACGGCTGGGAACGGTGCCAACGCCCGAAGAACCTTTGAAAGAAAACTCTTTTAAGGTTGTAGGAGCGTTTGTAATACTACCCCTTACCATATTACTTCCAGAAATTATTTCTAAAATCCACCAGCCCTTTTACATGGGAAATGGTACGTGCATGCACTCCAGAGAGGAATTATTTACAAAATGAGGTATTTCTACCATTTATATGTCAAAAAACTAACAGTGAGTAGTTTGTATGTTTTTTAACTGTTTGAAAATTAATCATATTGTTACTGCAATAGGTTCTTGGGTATCACAAAAAACCTTCCGTTTTGAAGGAGTTTAAAACGCAAGATGCGAAAAAAATGAGTCAAGTTAAATACTTATTTAGTTATTTTCATATAAAACTATAGGTATTCTTGCATCATTAATAATGCAATATTTAACTGATGTGTCCTACAGCTGGTGAGATTTATACATATAATAAGAATATGGTCTCTATTATGACTATGGGAACTATCTCTCTCGGACTACCTTAACTCGAATGTGACTACCACAAATATCTATGCCCTGGGCAGTGAATGATCTACCCAGGCGGGATTCGAACCAGCGACCCTCGGGCTAGCAGGCGGGGACTTTACTCCTCCGCCACCGGGGCCGAAGGGGATATATTCGTTCCTGTGAAAGACTGCACACGTGCTCGCGTTAATGACATAAACAGATAAAATTGAAAATACTTACATCGCACCAATTTTGTTTCTTTGGCAAATCAATGATATTCTAACCCATATATTTATGGCACATGAAATATTCTTCGTAATAATTCGAACATGCATGTACATTTTTCTCTTAAACGTGAAATATGAGATTTCATATCATTATAAAAGATTGTTAACAAATAACAAGGAGTTACGACAAGGAGTCCAATAATCAAAGACAACTTATTTCAATATAATTCTGTCTCGATTTCGATTATATCGTTTCTATGACAGCATGTATTGTGTAACGCATACACAAATGCACTTACATGAACAGCGGTCATAGCATTATTTTCAGGCTAACTTAAAAAATATATTAAAACGTGCACTCAATGACCCACGATCACGGCACCGAACGCCACCTTGAGGCTAATTAGATTCTTCTTTACGATCGCCCGCCATTCCGTGATAGCAAGTTGAGTTGGATGACCTTTTAAGGCTTCTCATTACTGCGCAGCCGTGCTAGCGACGTCACGCCAAGAGAGAGAAGACAATCGTAGAGGGTTGGGGGAAATAAAAACAGTTGACGGGGGGCAAACCGGAAACGAGAAAACAAAAGGATATCGCCGCGCGACCTTGGGGAGGGCGAGCTCGCATTATCAAGGCGATTGCATGCATGCACACATTCATGCATCCATACATGCATGAACAGAAGAGCGTAAGGTCGATTTATTCGCACCGAGGTGCCGACAAAGAGAAAAACAGAAACATTTCTGACGTCGAAAGAAAATGATCTGGCGCTGTATCAAAATCAGAAGGGGCTCTGGATTGAATTTATAAGCCAAGTGTCGATTAAGGTAGACCGAGCGAAATATCATTTTACTTAGAAGTCAATGAATTTGGTCTCATTTTAAAGAAAAATATCTCGCCCTTCTAATGACACAAAAATTTAACCCCTTACCACATTATTTTCGGAGATGTTTTACAAAAAATGCCAGCCCTTTCACATGGGAAAAGGTACGTGTATGCACTCCAGAGAGATATCATTTACAAAATGAGGTATTTCTAACACAACAAACAGAATCATATTGTCACCGCAGTAGGTTCTTGGGTATCACAAAAAGCATTCCGTTTTGAAGGAATTTCAAACGCCCCGCGCGAAAAAAAAGAGTAAATTTAAAGACTTATTTAGATATTTTCATTTGATTACTTGCAATTTCTGCCATATAAAACTATATTATTGCACCGTTAATAATCCAATATTTCACTGATGTGTCCTACAGCTTGTGAAATTAAAACGTATAATTCGAAAATGGTCTCTATTATGACTAGGGGAACTATCTCGCTCGGACTACCTTATATGTCAATCAATATGAAGAATTAGACAATAAAAATAATAAATACAGGCAGTCCCCGCTTTTTCTTCAAGTTAATTGCTCAAAAATTGCGACGTATAGTGTGAACGACGAAATGCGGATCACAAAAATCCCACGTCCATCACACAGAATTGAAACGTATTCGTTTTCACAACAAACGGCGAGGCGAATGTATCAATGAGGCGAATGTATCAATGAGGCGAATAAGCGGATCAAAGGGAGGAAACAATATATTAGTGGCGTTTTGTTTCACCGGTAGTATGACAGAGACGACGCAAAGGCGCAATACGGGGACTGCATGTAATGATCCTTATCAATTTATAGCGCTAAAGAAGGATCAAAATATTCAAACAATCTTTCTTCATGCTTTTTTCTTCCCTGACTATAAAGTTATCAATTCATTTGCGGCCCATTTAAGGTAGTTTGAGCGAAATATCATTTTAATCATAAATCAATGTATTAGGTCTCATTTTAATGAAAAATATCTCACCCTTCTAATGACACCAAACATTCAATCCCTTACCATATTACTTTCGGATATACTTGCCAAAATATACCTGCCCTTTTACACGGGAAGTGGTACGTGTATGCACTCCAGAGAGACATTATTTACAAAATGAGGTATTTATAACACTTAGGTGTCTTAAAAAAAACTAACAGCGTGTAGTTTTAATGTATTCTCAACTATATTGTTTAAATAATCATATTGTCACCGCAGTAGGCTCTTGGGTATCACAAAAAACCTTCCGTTTTGAATGAGTTAAAGACGCACCGCGCGAAAAAAAGAGTCAATTTAAAGACTTATTTAGATATGTTCATTTAATTACTCACAATTTCTGCCATTTAAACTATATTATTGCACCATTAATAATGCAATATTTAATTGATGTGTCGCACAGATGGTGAAATTAAAACGTATAATTCGAATATGGTCTCTATTATGACTAGGGGAACTATCTCGCTCGGATCTCCTTAACGGAGAATTTCGAATTGAAGGACTGGAAAACTTCTCTAAAATGTCTTTTTTCAGAAAACTGAAAATATCAAGTCAAAATTTACATGTTTTTTTGTCGTTTCTCACTCGACTGAAGTGCTTTCGAGTCGCCACAGAGAGACGATTTCCAATGAAATACGGAAATAATGTTTTCGCGTCCACCCACTGTGTGGCATCCTTAGAATCGCTCAACTTCCAGGCCGTTTTCATCAATCGGTCGGTCAAAAAAAGAACGTGATCATTCGACTGTTCGATTGCTTGGGTACATTTCGTGGAATGCCCTGTTTACCCATGGTCATCATTCTGCAGATTACAAAGGGCACATAAAAGACTAATTCCAAGCTACGGAATGTTTTGGAGTATTTTTATTCCATTATTACTTTTTTCCACATTTGATAAAAGTTCATCGCAGAATTTTTTTACGTGAACAACAATTTTTGTAACGACATCAAACAAAACGTTTTCAATTATATTGTCGCTTTCAAGCCGCGCATTAAAATTATCTCTGTATTAGTACCATGCTCTCGATTTACCCAGGTGGGTACAAAACCAACTGCCAATAATATCCATTGAGCTCAGCACCCTTCTGTGGAGCGCCATCGAATAATTAAGAGAATTTTTAATCCGACCATTATTTTCAAAAAAAGATGCTTTTGATCGCCGATTTTTAATCCGTTTAAAAGCAGGCTAATCTAAATGAATGAATGAATGAATGAATGCGGATAAAACTGCTGAAATGAAAAATTAAAAGCTCTAGAGCGGACGCATTTTTCTTTAATCGCATTGAGTTGAAATCAGATGAGTGGCATCACTGGAACGAAAAATATCACAAATTGATCGAAATGATGAGAGGCACGATTAGCGGCGTTTTTATTCAAAAGCGCGCGAATACTCTCGAAAGCAGCCGCTTTCTAGAAATGCTAAGATCATCTAAATGATACCCTTTTTATTTCACTTTGACGTTTGGGCACTCAGCGAATGAGTTGAAACGGATTTAAAAATATTGATAACTCTCACCACATTTGTTGTAACATTACCATTGCGACAAGAGAAGCGCAATTAGAAGATTATCAATTATTTTTGACAAGCAAAAGTGCTTGGGCCGTGCAAAAAAACTTAAAATGAAACATTAAGCACATACATCTATTTGGGACCCTGGTCAAATAGATTTAACCAAAAACATTAATAAAATACGTAGGAAAGCAGCGCGCTTCGTTAAAAACTACTAAGAGCGTACATATAGTGTCTCACAACTTTTAGAGGAATTAAGGTGGGAGCCCCTAGATACTCGGAGGCTACACGCTAGGCTTATACTGCTTGATAATTTCAGAACTGATATTTTTCAGAGCGACGCAGAGAATATTATCATGACTCCTCACTACATCTCTAGGTCTGACAGACGCGATAAAATAAGAGAGACACTGCCAAACAGATAGGTACAAAAAGTCATTCTTTCCGCGAACAATAAGCGACCACAATAAAAATTGAGCTCCAATAAATACACTCCTATAATACATGCCACCATTTCACCTCCAAAAACTTACACCTTTACACGGCTGGTGGCCTAACACCCCCTGCCACACGCCCATGTGGCGGTTCGCAGTGTACTATGCAGATGTAGATGTACCTTGTTATAACACAGTCCTAGAAAACCAAAGCTGTTTGAGTTCGAAATACAATTTACAAGTAAAAACCCTTCTAATTGCGTTGAGAAAATGCACAGTAATTGACAATACACTGGAATTATGCTATTCATTCCGAGTATTGTATACATCAGTAATGAGATGAGATTTAATGAGAACAGTAATGAGAGCCCGACCTATGTAAAAGATTCGAAGGATTCTTTCGCAATAATATTCATCGAATAAAGCGAGCATGTTCATATGTCCGCTCCGTCTCCATGTTCCAACGTCCTTTTGTACTCGCACATTTCACTAATTAATTAACTACCCTGGGTGCCTTACTCATCTTTGATGGCCAAATTTTCCGATCGCACAGTTACCTTCCAAATAATCACGATTAATAAGTGCGTCCAGTGTTTTCATTTCGTAATAACATTACAACAATCTCCGACAAATAATTAACCGGGGGGGGGGGGGGAGATAATATTTGTATTAATCGGTACTTGTCCTGCCAGAAATGCAGCAAATCACTCGAATAAATCCGAATAAACATCCCGACCGGCGTATGCTATCCGCATGATTGCACACCAGTCATTGCTGATTCTTTGAAAACACGATAAGATAAAATTTAATTGGAGTCGAATTTTGATGGGGAATATCGTAAACATGACGCGGAGGCCGATAAAATAAATGAACCTGATTGCTGGAGGGGGATGCATCGTTCATATAATCATAATGCTAATAATGATCCTAATTTATTATTGCTTATATGAATTCTTCTATTTTAAATAATACTTTCTGGGCCTATATTCCCCATTTACCCATTTGAGGTTCGGCTTCAACCATGACATCGGTCGTCAAGGGGACAGCGTAACAAAAACGTTGAATTTTCAGCAATTTTAATATTTTTTTTTCAAAATTTGTAGTAAATCAGCTGGAAAACATAAATCGATTGCATGAATAAGGATGTTTATTTATTTATCTTTCCAATGATTTTTGTCGCAACTTTGTACAACCATTATTTATAATTTTATTAGCAAAATAAAAAAGGTCTGCAAGCCAGAAAAACGAACTTTACAAGCATTTCTTATGGAAACGCTTTTACTCGTCTAGAGTCGAACCGGAGACCGTCAGGTAAACAAAAGGTAGCCATAAACCTTTCGAGTGACATAAGGAATGATGTTTCAAAGTTTCACGTCATTCCGTGCAGTGGTTTGGTAGTTTTAAGTGACCGCACATTCAAACTTTCTTTTTTATGAATAAGAAAAGAAGATAAAGGGAAGATGAGAAATTGCGAGGAAGTTTAAGGAGGGCGAGGTAAATATTTCCTTCCATGCAAGTACATGTTTATAGCATGCGAGTGAGCGACTGGATGTGTCTCTGGAAGAGGTATTGAGAGAGTCACGGTGAGCCGAGCAATTGTATGTGTGTGTATACGTGTGTATTACGTGTCCTTGGCACAGTTGCCCACTTTTGCACAAGCGGCGGGCGACGGCGTCCAATCAGCCCGGCCGACCGACAAAGGCGATGGATCTCCCGCCGCGGAAATAATGACGGCGACGGACAAAAGCCGACCGCCAATTCCTAAGCTCCCTCGGCCGACTTACGCCCGCCTGATGCGTTCATTTTTGCGGAATTATCTTAACTTCAAGTATATCGTGGGGAACACATATACAAAACATATGTGGCGCAGCATAAAGAAGCTAGGTTTTGTTAAACTTATAATAGGAAGGTCCTCGGATGAAAAAGTCAAAGAGAGATGCTACTTCACTTCGGTTAGGCCACACCTCGAATACGCCGCGAGCATTTGGAACCCTTGACATTAAGATTTAACCAAAAAATTAACAAAATACAAAGGAGAGAAGCACGCTTCGTTAAAAACTGCTACAAACGAACATATAGTGTAACACAACTGTTAGAGGGATTAAGGTTGGAGCCCCTAGAGACTCGGAGACTGCACGCTAGGCTTAATTTGCTTGATAAATTCAGAACTGATATCTTTCAGAGCGGCATAGAGAATATTATCATGACTCCTCACTACATCTCTAGGTCTGTTAGACGCGATAAAATAAGAGAGATACTCTGCCGAACAGATAGGTACAAAAAGTCGTTCTTTCCGCGAACAATAAGCGACCACAATAAAAACTGAGCTCCACTAAATACACTCCTATAATACATGTCAACATTTCATCTCCAAAAAACTTACACCTTTACACGGCTGGTGACCTAACACCCCCTGCCACACGCCCATGCGGCGGCTCGCGGGGTATTATGTAGTTGTAGATGTATAAATACTCATTATGAAAGGATTCAACATATTTAGACAAAAAATTTGGCCGCTACTGTTGTTTACCCAAGAGAATGCCCTATCCCGGAAGGTTTCAAGCTCGCTGAAGTGTGTTCCGACGTGTGCTAAAAGAAACGCATTGAATGGAAAGTTCGCTTATGTTTAAAATGGACGGTACAGCTTAAGATGTTGATCCGAGGAAAACATGTGTTCGGTCCAACTCTTTGCCTTTAAAAAATTGGATTCCTAGAGCGTTTTACTCAGAGTAGTGTCCATAAGAAGTGAAAATATTCGATACTGACGATCGAACTTGGCAGCACGCGAAGTCCACAGAGCCGAAGCAGGTGGTGGTCTCGCCAAATGCAGAGTAAGTTAGCCAGAAAAACACGACACCTTTTCCTTCCCTTTCTGTACCGCCAACGCGAACTCCCCCCGCCTCCGCCTCCGGCTCCTCGATAAGAAGAAGTGAAAATTCCCGCAGAGTCCTTGACCCGATAGCCTCGTACTCGCCTCGCCTGTCTGTCCGTACGAGAGTGTGTGCCAAAGGCACGGGCGAGCGGAATCTGTGTCACCGGTCATCGGACGTGCCTTGGACGAGAGCGCTGTCCGTCTGTCTCTTACGTGAGGCGCTGCATGTGCTGCAAACACCTTGGTGCTGGAAGAACATAAGCCATCCAACTGCAATTATTGCATTCGATGGAGATGGAATGTCAAAGCTTCACGAAATAAATATTCATGGAGCTCCCAGAAGAATTGCTTTCGGGAGAAATTCCAATGAGTTATGATTTGCCGAATTGAGAGACAGGTTGCAGCAGATGATAAATCCCATCGCCACCACGCCTTTACTTCCTAATACTATAATATCCTACACAGTTAAGCTTACCGGTGTGAGCCACATCGAAGACTGCTCTACGGTAGTTTGAGCGAAATATCATTTTACTTAGAAATCAATTAATTTGGTCTCGTTTTAAAGAAAAACATCTCACCCTTCTAATGAAACCAAAAATTAAACCCCTTACCACATTAATTTCCGAGATATTTGCCAAAAAATACCAGCTCTTTTACAAGAGAAACGGTACGTGCATGCACTCCAGAGAGACATTATTTACAAAATGAGGTATTACTAACACTTAGATGTCGTAAAAAGAACAAACTGCGTGTAGTTTGTGTGTTTTCTCAACTATTTTTGAAAATAAATCATTTTGTCACCGCAGTATGTTCTTGGGTATCACAAAAAACCTTCCGTTTTGAAGGAGTTTCAAACGCACCGCGCGAAAGAAAAGAGCCAAGTTAAAGACTTATTTAGATATTTTCATTTAATTACTTACAATTTATATTATATAAAACTATATTATAGCACCATTAATAATGCAATATTTAATTAATGTGTCCCAATGCTGGTGAAGTTAAAACGTATAATTCGAATATGGTCTCTATTATGACTAGGAATCTATCTCGCTCGGACCACCTTAAGTAATGTAGAAGCAGCACGTACAAATTCACGATGCACATCAATTGACTGACGAGGAATACACAAATATTGAAATAAAGATCAAATACGAACAGCTCAGGCATTCAAATATCGCTTCGCACATGAGGCCATGTTTGCCTAAGGACGAAGAGTTTTAGGTGAAACATGTCTATTAAAGCCAGAAGCATCTGGAAAAACCCGATTGTGCCATCACCATCGCTTCGAGGATAAAAAAAAGTCTGTGGAAATCGCAGGGAAGGAATTACATCGCAAAACGACTCATCAACGACACAACAGAGAGAACACGCGTGAGAATTTTTCGTGCTTGGGTGGATTGATATGCACACTCGCACTTGGGAAGCAGAACGAAGAATAATGAATGAAAGACATGATTTCAGGACCAAGAAGACTGCGTTTAAGACTGTGCGAGCGAGATAGTTCCCCTAGTCATAATAGAGACCATATTCGAATTATAAGTTTTAATTTCACCAACTGTGAGACGCACGAATTAAATATTGCATTATTAATGGTGCAATAATATAGTTTTACATGACAGAAATTGTGAGTAATCCAAAGAAAATATCTAAATAACTCTTTAACTTACTCATTTTTTTTCACGCGGTACGTTTGCATCTCCATCAAAACAGAAGGTTTATTATGATTCCGAAGAATTTATTGCGGTGACAATATGATTAATTTTTAAAAATAGTTGAAGAAACATACAAATCTCACACTTTTGATTTTTTGACGAGATCTAAGAGTAGGAAATGTCTTATTTTTAATATGAGATCTCTCTGGAGTGCATACACGTACCATTTCCCATATAGAGGGGTCGGTTTTTCTGGAAAATTTCTCGGAAAGTAATGCGGTAAGAGGTGGAATTTTAGGCGTCAATGGAAGGGTAATATATTTTTCTTTAAAATAAGATCAAATTCATTGATTTCTTGGTAAAATGATTTTTCGCTCGAATTACCTTAAGGTCAAGTTACGCGGGACAACACGGCATCGCACCTTCGCATGATCCAGCCCAGGCAACGAATCTCGACCAAGGTCATTGTCACGACGCACAGATTACCCCAAAATGATGCACGAGCCGACGTGGTGTACGAAATTGGAAAGCAAAAGTCCTTGAGATCTCCTACTGTGTCCCTAGTTGTTGCACGGACTTCTTATCTCTTCTCTTTTTGTGTATAGACTATCAGTAATCAAGTGATTTCTCTCTTTGAATATTATTTTAAATAATTCCCTCCAGATGGCAACCAACGGTGACGTTCATACACGCCCAGAACAGGTATAAAGGCATGAAAGTTTAGGAGGATCTGCAGATGGATAGATGTCTACTTTGAATAAAACGAGACTGTAACCCTGTGTTCCCTCTTTCGACTTAACTCCTCGTCAAACTGTCGGGAAATATTTGCACGCCTAAAAATACTGAGAGTAAACGCCAAGTCGATTAATAGAAGGTTAGCAAGATTTCCAATAAAATCATTGAGGCAACAAGCAAATTCTATGTTAGCTTAAATACATAAGTACGATTAGGAAATGAGTAAGTGGGCACCGATTATATTTGCCATAACACTGAGCTAACAACATCCCTAATTCCCCATCTTACACAATTGTACAATGTGTGTAAATACTTACTAAAATCCGTAATTGATTTTCCTTGTACATCATTTCGAGGATGCAATGGATTTTCCACCAGAGAGCGATGAAAATATGAAAAAATAACCAACCAGCGGGCTTTATTGCAGCAGCCACAACAGTATTACAATAGAGTAAGTTCATATAGTGGCGAAGAGATAGGAAGATTCGGATATGAGTTTTTAAATAATATTTTGGCCGATAGATGGAACAGGTGTATCGAAGTTGCACGACAAGCCATAACGAAAGAGCTTTGGCACACGGCCACTTCATTTAGTGTCGCATAACTCATACGATGTTCTTATTATGATTTCGGTGCCTGGATGTTTACAAATCGACCCATAGCAACGGAAACAAATGTTATTGAGTCGTAGAGACCAAATAAAGCATGTATTTTAATGTGCCTTCAATGAGCATCGTCTATAATGAATCGAATTCACGTCAATATGATAAATAAATAAATAAATAAATAAATTTTATTTACAAATAATTTACATTCTGTAATTTCCCTTTGGATGGGTCACAATAATATAGATGGCTGAAGTACATTAATAATACATAAGAAACGCGATAACCAAATACGGAGTCAAATGTTTCCCGATGTGTCATAGCAACGACAAAGCAATTGATACTCGATTAAAAGCACACAACAGCCATGGTAAATCCACTCTTCTGTATGTTGATGCAAAATCACAGAATACCACTAGCTTCTCCAAATGGCCCTCTCCGTAAGCCAATATTCTGCCTTCCCTAGGGTGGTGGCACCTGAGAAATTGTTCCCAAAGGTCTCAAAAATTAATGTCCAGTATTTAGCATTGCTTTTCCACTCTATATATACTTACTCTATGGTATTACCAACACTGAAGCGATCGCGGGTAGAGAAATAAGTCGGGTGACAGCGTTGAATAAATGTGTACAATTTACCGGTCAAGTTCCGCCGTCGTTATGGAAACAATAAAACATGAAATTCTCGCCCGTTGAGAGGAACTTCGTTCGTCGTGCGCGCAACTCACACGTCCCAGACTAATGAAACAAAAGTCTAACGAAATATCTACAAATGGAAACTCAAGGAATATCGTACATCTGGAGAAAGCATCGAAGCGAGCGATAGAGTGCGCAATGCACGTAAAACTATGATAAGCGATCGGCAGTGGTGCGTGGATGCGCGAGGGTGAGCGCATGCGTGCGAGCTTGCGCGGGATTTATGATTCGTGCGGTTATGCACGAGAGAGGTGATAGTTGGGAACCTTGGTGGACCCCACCCATTATGCGATGCCCAGGGGGGGCGGGGGGCAGTGGAGTGTGAGGAGGACACACTGAGATGAGGGGTGATGGGGTGGCGCCAACACAGTGGAATGAATTGGCGCTTGATCGATCGGGTATCAAAGCGCACAGGCTACTCTCCACGGGACTGCGGTCACGTGACCATGCCGGCGGGTAAGTTCGACGGGTGGGGGTGGCGGGTGGAGGGGGAGGGATACTTACGTGACCATTGTGATTCTCCATGTTAAAGAATAAACCAATTGTAACTTCCACACAAGATTTAATTTAAACCGACCCATGTTTCGACACACCATGTGTCATTATCAAGGTAGTTCGAAGCATTGGTCGAGAGCCTTAAATAGAGGACGTTTACATAGCTGTGACTCCGAAGCGGCGGGAGGGGGAGGGGGAAAGGTGTGTGAGAAACTGGAGTGGGGAGGGGGTTTGGAAAGGGACAATGAAAAAGGGTATGAGTCACTTAGGAAGGCGAATATTGAGGAGAGGAGAATGGGTGGGAAAGAACACAATGTCGATATATGAGGGCATATTTTCTGGGGTATTTACAATCTCGAACTGTTCAAGAAAGTCCAATTTTATACCTTTGTCTCACACATGTAAAATATTCACTTCAAAATCACTGGAATGGCCTGACTCGCATAAATGTTTTGAGAACGCTGATTTTTCTTCATAATTAATAAAATGTTGTCTATGTTCCTTAGCACGTATATAAACGAACTACCTTGATAATGACACACGGTGTGTCGAAACCTGGGTCGGTTTAAATAAATCTTGTGGTGAAGTTACAATTGGTTTATTCTTTACCATGAATATTAAGAATTTCCAAAAAGTCAAATTCTATCAATAACGAATTTCAGCCGGCTTTTAACTACAACAGAGGACAAATTGAGTTAACCCACCGGTTTCATGACTGACGTTTAGCCCACAATCCTTTAACGCTTTGTCCGGGAAACATGGAACAGATAGATAGATATAGATAGATATTTATTGCATCCAACAATGGTACAAAAATATTGAGAAGAACATGAATTTTGATGCTTAGGCAACCTAAAAGGTTATTACCTGTTAAAAGATTACCTTCTTATACAAAAATAACAAACATTGCTCTCGAAAAGAGATAAACAAAGTTTAAGTTTCTAACATCAACGCAATACTTGCCAATCATAGATTAAAAAGAAGAAACAACTCCTAGGAATGCACGTTAATGAGAGCGTAACACGGTCACAAAGTTTCGACTAAAGTTAAAGCGACCTTCTTGAGGCCCGCGTTGTACTCGTCGTCGCCGAGGCAACGTAATCCACCAACTCTCCATTAAAACCTGAACAACTCTCCCAACAACGCGTTGATCCACTTTCGGGAACACAAAAGTTTCGCCAGCATTCCGGGCGGCCTTCTTTGGGATTGTGAAAATCTCTCTCTCGAGAGAGAAGAGAAGATAGCCCCCATTCCTCCCTCGTCCAACACCCCCACCCCCGATCGCCTCAGACGCAATGTGTGCGTGAATGCGTCCGACGCACCCATCTCTTCGGCCGGCTTTTGCCGTTCCGAAAGTGGGTCACCCTTTAGCGACGAGGGAATTCCCTCCATCACGTACACACACTGTGTGGAAGCCGACAGACGGAGACAAAGATAACCGAGCAACGTTTAAGGTAGTCCGAGCGAGATAGTTCCCTAGTCATAATGGAGACCATATTCGAATTATAAGTTTTAATTTCACCAGCTGTAAGGCAAATCAAATAAATATTGCATTATTAATGGTCCAATAATATAGTTTTACATGACAGAAATTGTTAGTTATTAAATGAAAATATCTAAATAAGTCTTCAACTTGACTCATTTTATTTCACGCAGTGCGTTTGTAACTCCTTTAAAAACGGAAGGTTTTTTGTAATACCTAAGAACCCACTGCGGTGACAATATGATTTATTTTTAAAAGTAGTTGAGAATACATAAAAACTAAACGCTTTTAGATTTTTTACGATATCTGTTAGAAATACCTCATTTTGTAAATAATGTCTCTCTGGAAGGCATAAACGTACCATTTTCCATGTAAAAGGGCTGCTTGTATCTTTGGAAAATATCTCCGAAAGTAATGTGGTAAGGGGTTTAATTTTTGGTGTCATTGAATAATGTGAGATATTTTTCTTTAAAATGAGACCAAATTCATTGATTTCTAAGTAAAATGATATTCCGCTCCG
Source organism: Ceriagrion tenellum (assembly GCA_963169105.1). Classification (NCBI taxonomy): domain Eukaryota; kingdom Metazoa; phylum Arthropoda; class Insecta; order Odonata; family Coenagrionidae; genus Ceriagrion; species Ceriagrion tenellum. The sequence continues at coordinate 138,207,177 of OY720639.1, read as the reverse complement.
ACTACTTTACGGTGACTGTTGGGAACGTCAATCGCGAGTCACTGACAGCGCATTTTAATAATTTTTCAACTGAGGCGAAAAAATTCTCGGACCACGTTTCGCTGAAGCACATCTGTATATTCGGTGGAAATCATCAGCCACAGAAATGTAAAGCATGCAAGGAATGTATTTAATAATTTTCCTTTTAATTAAATCAATGAAATGACTTGGGTTTTACAGCTCTGATTACCACATTTTAACGAAAGTCTTGCGTATAAAGTGATATTTTCACTCGGCGTAATACCTTGATATTTGTATCCACCATGATACTATTATAAAACGTGTTGTTTCGCGTTTAGGAGATTATCTGTACTTAAATAAACGAATTATCTCGAAATAGAAACGCCAAGTGCCGTATTGCTAGGGGTTAAAATAGCATGAAATTGCCGAGAAGCTAAATACATACAATACATACAATTTTTTCACTTTTATCTTTTTTCATATTACTAATAATTGCGCGCACGGTAAATGTTCACGAAAATCTGTGTATAAACAAACATCGCTCCAACAACTTTAAGGTGAATATTGTAATAAGAGGTCATTCAGCGCACATTTTATTACTGTGTTTAATTAGTCGAAAAAAAATTCTAGCACCATATTCCACCTGAGAACATCAAATAATGCGTTGGAATTAACCAAACCGGCAGTAATGGAAATAATTGAGGGATTATTATACTTCGACCCTCATGCAAAACGCACCGGTTTATGAGTTCCAAATCTACCTGCTGATGGTCACTTAGGTTACCCAAATTGTTGGAGCCTTCTTATATTTTGCACCTATGGACGATTCGGATTGTTTTTTTTTAATTAAATTTACTTCCCAATTGCCCGCTTTTTAAATGGTGAGTTGGTATCATTGGAAACACGCCGCCGCGGGAAATGGCGGCAGCAACTAAACTCCTCGGCCACGGCGCGAGGAAACAATTGAGCGATGTTATTCCGAAGCTGTGATATCAGAAATCTTATCTCGACGCCGAAGCGCGATAAAAATATCAGAGAGATAAATTTACAGGTCAGGGAATCACGGACCATTCCTAACGTTAAATGGGCCATTTTTAGCCCAAAGGAGGTTGATAATTGGTAATAAAAAAAATAAGGAATTACTTCGCAACATTGAGCACTTTTTACGTGGCTTGCACCGGTATTACCGCTTCCTAGAACTTGATACAGGTCTAGAATGTTCACAAATATTTTGAATCTATCACGAAATGGCTCTCTCATTTTCAATGTCTGTTTCGTCACGTGCGGGGTATAAAGTTAAAATAATTGATCTAAGCCAGAAAATTTTAGATTAAATTGAAGGAATATTAATTCCTAAAAAACAAAGAACAGCGAAATTGGCCGCGCAATAATTTGAGCGGTGTCATCCGATGGCGATCTCATATTTGTTTTAAAATCCATGTGGACGAATCATTCTAGTGGTGGCCACTGGTAAGACTGGGCAGCTTAATTGGTTGGAGCACTCGGCGCGCAATCGAAGGAGTATGGGTTCGAATCCCAGTCCAGGAGAATGATATATCAGCCGTGAAGTTCATACAATTGAGAGTTCATTTCATCAACATCAAATGCGCATATTTAATTGCTCTAATTCCAGATGCGATAAAATAACAATCCATTAACTTCGAAAAAACGGTTTACAAAAAGGCGAGTAGGTAAACTTTAGTATAAATGGATAATTAAGCAAAATAATAATACGCAACGAGAAATTGCACGTTCTAAAAGTCTCAGCTCCAATACGTTCGTCCGCCAATTATCAACTATGGTCCCATTAGCACGCCAAAAAGGATTCTAATTTAAATATGACGTCAAAAATGTGGTCCTCGGATGAAAAAGTAAAAGAGAGATGCTACTTCCCTCTAGTTAGGCCACACCCCAAATACGCCGCGAGTATTTGGAACCCTGGTCATAAAGATTTAACCAAAAACATTAATAAAAAACAAAAGAAAGCAGCGCGCTTCATTAAAAACTGCTACGAGCGTACATATAGTGTGCCACAACTGTTATAGGGATTAAGGTGGGAGCCCCTAGAGACTCGCAGGCTGCACGCTAGGCTTAGGTTGCTTGTGAAATTCAGAACTGATATTTTTCAGAGCGACATATAGAATATTATAATGACTCCTCACTACATTTCTAGGCCTGACAGACGCGATAAAATAAGACAGAGACACTGCCGAACAGATAGGATACAAGAACTCGTTCTTTCCGCGAACAATAAGCGACTACAATATAAATTGAGCTCCACTAAATACACTCTTATAATACATTTCACAACTTCACCTCCCAATAACTTACATATTTATACGGCTGGTGACCTAACACCCCCTGCCACGCGCCCATACGACGGCTCGCAGGGTATTATGTAGAAGTAGAAAAAGAAACACTAATTGTTTTTTCCATCCAACTCAAGGTTGCCACATTAATGATTTCCCATTTCCCCGATCCGGATAATTTAGACACCCCCGCGCCAACATCATTTCCTCCTTCCACTTCTCCTATCCCATCGAGAGCAGCGTGCCGATGGCAGCGCCCCTATAAATTGCTTGCAGCGGCATGCAACGCCCGCACTCCCCGCCATCCGCCAGAGGGAGGAATAGGGGAGGGGGAGCGTATGGCAGGGGCTGCCGCCTTCACCCCTGGAATGGACGGGGGTGTAAGAGACGTGAAACTGGATAAAAGGGAGGAGGGGGGGGAATAAATTCGGGAATCGGGGGCGGGGGTGGGGCGGGAGGGTGGGGGATTTAAAAAAACAAGGGAGGAGCGTGGAGCGCGCAATGTGGGAACTCTCTCGAAGCGACCCACGCGCCATCATCGATCGACGGAACTCGAGAGGGCAAGCAGGGGCGGCGAGCCCTGGGTGGGTGGGCCTGACTGTCAGGCAGGCAAGGGGGGGCTGCCACCGAAGGCCGATTCCGTGACAACCGAACGTTGACGAACGAAATAACAAACCAAATAAACCGTCTCCACATCCATTCAAACCCAACCAATCCGATTTGTCCTCTCTCCCAATAAAGACATTATGTAGGCAGTGGCAACGCACAGCTTAAAGGTAGTCCCAGCGAAATATCATTTTACTTCCAAATCAATGAATTAGGTCTCATTTAAAAGAAAAATATATCTTACCCTTCTAATGACACAAAAAAATTCAACCCCTTATCACACTACTTTCGGGGATATTTGCCAAAAAATACCAACCCTTTTACGTGGGAAAGGGTACGTGTATGCACTCCAGAGAGATATCATTTACAAAATGAGGTATTTCTAACACTTAGATGTCGCAAAAAACACTATCAGCCTGTAGTTTGTATGTTGTCTCGACTATATTTGAAAATTAATCATATTGCTAAAGCAGTAGGTTCTTGGGTATCACAAAAAACCTTCCGTTTTGAAGGAGTTTCAAACGCACCGCGTGAAAAAAATGAGTCAAGTTAAAAACTTATTTAGATATTTTCATTTCATGATTTACAATTTCTGTCATATAACACTATATCATAGCACCATTAATGATGCAACATTTAATTGATGTGTCCTACAGCTGGTGACATTAAAACGTATAACTTGAATATGGTCTCTATTATGACTGGGGAACTATCTCGCTCGGACTACCTTGAGTGCGTCCCACATTTAGTTGACAGTATGAAGACTCATTTCCTTCGTAAATCTCGAGATAAAGATTGTAGGTGCGATGTGACCAATAACAGCAGGGAAATTAAGTAAAAGCTATGAAGCAAACTGCAAATATTTCTAAAACAGTTCGACCAGTACTCTTCTTTCGTCAATCACATTCTCCCCGGCAAACAATCTTCCATGTGAGGTTCAAAAGCATGACCTTCAAGGCAAGCGGACTCACAAGATTTTATCTGGAAAAGTGGAAAGTTTATCTGTGCGATAACCAGATACTGACACGTACCTCCAAAGGAAAAATAAATCATTTGGATTTGGAGTAGGAAACACCAAGAAAAGTACATTTATTTACACATACCGAGAGAACAAGAGAATCTTCTCCCATTTACGCAACCCGGAAACGGGAGAAAGAATCAGCATAGTACAAATTATCATTTACGTCGCGAATTTTTACCACTTTAACGAACATAATGAGGGAAAATAATGCGGTGCTTGACCTTAAGAGCAAAAATTCATTGGTAAAACCATCAAAGTACCAAATTGATTGCAGACGCCGTTTGGACACGCAGGAAATCGTTGCCATGTACCTAACTTGGAAGCTGCCGAATGATACTGATTGAAAATAATTAGGTAATTTGATTTATTTGGCATTTATGATCAAATTACAGGAGAAGTAACGTAAGAACCCTAACACAAAAATCATGTGGCAAGTAGTACTCCTTCACCAACACAGATATTCTCTCGGATTCCGCTTTGAAAGTGCCCTCGACTCGCCATCCCTCAACGCGCATTACTTCACATCCACACTACGGGTGAGGTCATTTATGGCTCGGGGGAAGATAACGAGTCCATTCCACATTCCACTGCTTCGCCTTCCCCATCATTTCAACTCTCAAGAGCGAGCGGTTCAGATATTGCGCTCGTAACTCACTGTATTGACTAACTACACGTATCAAAGGATTTATTTGCCACGTGTACGGAAAGCTCCGTAAATCTCGCGTCGGTTACAACGCTTAAGCATTCCAAAGTTTCAGATCGCAGACTGACAGGTCCTTCGCTACACAGTTTCCTTTGAAAATACAGAGTTTATATGTTCTCACAAAACGTAATGTAAACTCTTCACACCGATTGGCAGTTCACGCTCATTCAATTAAACGAATGGTTTACGAAACCACGACTTATGGCTTATAGAGGAGAACCCTACACATCAAAACGAGACGAAAAAGAAATCATTAAAATTTACGTAACGAGGTTCTGAAGAAAATGACAGAAATAGGCCCTAATCTGTAAATTGTCCAATAAAACATTCATTATCGCCATATTTTCGATTCTACCGATAAGCGGAGGGCAGAACAAGGGATAGGACTGAATATTTAAGGATGCGACCGACAGCTAAGGTCATTTGCGCCATAGGGGATAGGTTAGGGAGGAAGGGTGGATAGAAACCCGGCGTCGAAATTAGCCTACTCTTAACGAAAGGCGCCAAGGGGACCAAGGTTTAACGTCTCATCCGACAGATGGAGTACTGTACTTGAAGTGCCCTCCACAAGACACTCAAGTAGGGATCGGGTCTCCTCTGAAAGACATCCACCCCTGCAGGGAATTGAACCCTGGCCGCCCGAAGGAAGACGAGCAATCTAGCCACCACACCAACCCGATCTCCTTATTTCCCTTAGAGATGGAGCTGCTTTACACATGAAAGTATCTTCAATGAGAGCAGACAAGCAAGTCGCTGGCAAGTGAAACTTCGAGATGCAAGCACAGATTTTCAAGGCAGTATTGGGGGTGGATATGAGATAGTAATCGATCTTAGTTCGCCCTTGCGATAAAAAAGTGACCGACTTGCAAGCAACATTTTGATTCTACGATACAATCGTATCGAATATGGTGAAATCTCGGTCACGTGACAACAATCAGAGATTTCATATGCAAACAACGAATAAATGAGAGGGAAGAAGACTCATGGTTGCATGTTATATTAATATGTACCTACTTGCAATTATTTTAAATGTTGAACAAAATTTCATTATGTAACAAAGAACGCTCAAGTAAGCTTTGTGACTGCCCTAATTACAGCTAAAAATAATCAGAATAATAGCAATTCTCAAACTGGGTACACAATTTAAAAGGATATTCCAAGTAATCTACACATATTTAACGTATCAACGAATGACTGCAGATGTCGAACATGGCAACATACGGCCGCGATTATGGCCAAACTTAAGGAATTTTCGAAATTACCATAAGCACAGAAAACTTCCGCCATTAACTTATTGGGGAAAAACCGAAAGTAACAAGTAAGCGGAACGATGCCCGGTAAATAGCGATACGATTCGAGATATCGCTACACTCGCACTCTACTTCCATAGAAGTCGACTCCCATGCGTAAAGTCTATTTCGGGGCCTTACAAAAAGATTACAAACCCAGAGTTAGAAGAAACACATGTTAGCAGCTACGTGACGCCCAACGCGTATCATCAAAAAAGACTTGCGTTATTTTCCCCTTTCGAAAGGAAGAAACTTTCTTTTCACGGAACGAAATACCGCGACATTCTTTTTATTAGTTTAACCTCTTCTCACATTAAAAATCTTCTCTTCACGTCCCTTTTTAACTTCCATTAAGGCCACGACCCGCGGCTAAAGTTTCCCTCCGATTTTCTCTGAAAAAAATACTCTATCGCACCTAACATTAAGGTGGGAGCACCTAGAGACTGAAGCTACACGCTACGCTTTGGTTGCTTGATAAATTCAGAACTGATATTTTTCAGAGCGACATAGAGAATATTATCATGACTCCTCGCTACATCTCTAGGTCCGACAGATGCGATAAAATAAGAGAGATACTCTGTCGAACTGATAAGTACAAAAAATCGTTCTTTCCGTTAACAATAAGCGACCACAATAAAAATTGAGCTCCACTAAATACACCGCTAAAATACATGTCACCATTTCATCTCCAAAAAACTTACACCTTCACACGGCTGGTGACCTAACACCCCTTGCCACACACCCATGCAGCGGCTCACGGGGTATTACGTGCATGTAGATGTAGACAACTTATGGTACGTTAACTAGTGTTGTTCGTTCCCACAGTACGAGAATCTCCAGGATAAATCGTACGCATTATAAATTTTTAACTACTACCATTTAACACTTACACAATGAATTAGAGCGTATCTATTAACTGTCCACAATAATTAGTGTAAATCTGGCTATGAGATATAAAATTTACCCGTTTCTAGGAAGAGATATGCTAACTAGAAATGATTAAATTCTCAGCTGAATTATTGGAGGTTTAAAATGACAATATTGAGGACGTATCATACACATCAAAACACAATTATCGTTACCATAATGCTAAAAGTCGGTGCAAAAATTAATAAAATGTCTTTTTTTTTACCAACCTAAATGTTTCCACGCAATATCCAGCCAATAGATTCCTTTTTTACACTCAAACTCCAAAGGACCAATGAAGGATTCAAGCGAATTGGCGAGCTGATCAGCACGAATTACTGCCCTCTTTATTTCTCGAGAGTGAACGTAAAATCCGAATATCCACCAACCCATGAGAAAGAGTAATGCAAGGCAAAGCAGTACTCATTCTTAGAGTCAAACAACAACTGGACCAAATGCTATGCTATAATGCAACAAATAATTCGATTTATTGCCGAGGAGAATCGATTACTACACACTTGCTTGACACTGTAGTAGGTCACAGCCGGAATTGAGCTTCAGCGACAGAGGGTGATACGAACTAAAGATTATTTCCAACGGGAAAACTAGTCGTCCCTGAATTTAAGGAAAATTAAGAGTCGGAAGACGAAAACTATCCAAACAAACCATTACGTGACCATTATTTAGAACCATCTTACATCGGATCGTACTAAGTGAATCTACTGGTGTCCGCCAAAACGAAGATGTCTCTCAACGTGGAGCAGCGAAGTCACTACAAGCTTCTATACGCATACATTCAAGGAAATAATCGGCGGAAGATTTTTAAAAACGATTATTTTACTTACATTTTAGAAACCATGCACACTCGGAAATAATACATATTATGTGCAGCAAAGTAACTCATTAAAACACCTAATTTAGAGCACAAAATGCTGCTACGTTTATCTGTTCTCATTTAGAATATAATTGGACATTTTATGTGACGGTTGAGTATTAAGTATTTGGACAGAAAAATTTGCAATTTAAACATATTAATTGCATTTGAGGCTTTTGATTTATGTTATTCACTGTTTTAAGCGGATGGAGGATTCTGATTTCCTTTGTACATCCCTTATCCCATAAACGGAAAAGCGGAATCAAGATTTGATTTTTCCCATTTCCCCGCAATATACTCCACATTTCGATGGGTTGATTAGTGATCAATGAACTCGCTTTTAACTAACAAATGAGCTCCAAATACTTCAGCCGCGCCACGAACCACAACGAAAAAAAAACAAATAGAAAACATTTACTTAATATTTTTAACAATGAAAAACACAGATAAATAAAATGAATCGAGAATAAGTTCCCTGGATAGAAAGCAAGGAGGAAAAGTTTCCTTTCGATCAGTTTGTTCCCGACCACCGCGTGGCGGCCATTTCGTCTGCCTTTTGTGTTTGACGCGGCACGTGGAGCAGGTTAATAAAAAAAAGAGCCTCACAAAGCGAGGAAAGTTTTTCAAGGTCCCAGAGAGACTAAAATTATCGCACGCGGGAAGGCAGAAATGATGAGGGAGTGAACATAACAACTACCAACACTGCCACCTTTCTTTAGCGCCCCGAAACTCTCCGTATCACCTCACACCCCCCTTGAAGAGAAAAAAAACGAAACGAAACTCAACACTGCTTTTGTGCCAAAACACGCGCGGAGCGCAGAGAGATAAAAAAACAATTCACCTTAACTTAAGAGTAGAATTTCCCGGTTTATTTGAATTAAGTTTGAGATTTCCGGTACCTTGAGATTATGTTTTTAATGATTCTTATATTAGTAATACGTCACAGAGTCACAAGAAGCCAGGATGATAGCAGCGCGAAACTGTGCTGTAACAAATATACAAGAAATTTTCAAAACATTTTTTTCAGAAAACCAAAAACATCAAAATTGCATCACAGGCTTATTTTCCATGGTATCCGAGGTTAAATTTCTTCGTCGATATTTTTTTTCGGAGAAAAAGATTACAATGCTTAATTATCGCTGGAATACGATATTAAAGAAATTATCATCCGGAAGGAAGAGTAACATAGCATTTAAGGTAGTCCGAGCGAGATAGTTCCCTAATCATAATAGAGACCATATTCGAATTATTACCCATCGCGGTACAATATGATTTATTTCCAAATGTAGTTGAGAACACACAAAAACTACACGCAGTTTTTTTTACGTCATCTAAGAGTTAGAAATTCCTCAGTTTGCAAATAATGCCTCTCTGGAGTGCACACACGTACCATTTCCCACGTAAAAGGGCTGGTGTATTTTGGCAAATATCTCCAAAAGTAATATGATAAGGGGTTGAATTTTACGGTGTCATTAGAAGGGTGAGATATTTTTCTTTAAAATGAGACCAAATTCATTGATTTCTAAGTAAAATGATATTTCGCTCAAACTACCTAAATGGGAGTGAAAGCATTAGAAAATACGTCGAACATAACGAATACGGATAGAAATAGGGAAGATTAGGATCTTAGCAACAAGAACAGGTATAAACCAATAAGGAAAGAAAACAGTACAATAGAAACTCATCCTTCTCGTAGGATTTCTGAAGATCACCACAATTTACAGATTCACACACACTCGAGTTCTCTGAAGATGGTTGTCCTCCTCCAGGGACCCATCTATTACATCTTGAATTAAAATTTGAAAAAGCAGCGGTGCCAACTGATAACCACACGAGTGAAACCATCGCCCCAAATGTAAATCCCGGATTACACGGCCCAATTTATCGGCCAATTCATTGTGCATTGGACTGTGACCGGCTTGAAACAAACCAATTTCCGATCCAGTTACAATCCCACTCTCTCTCCGACAATTTAACACCCAATATTGTACTAAAAGAAAGTCTTATTTTTCGCTCTCCAACGTCAAATTAGAAGCAAGCTTTCCCGTGTCCTAGTGACCTAAACCAGAAGCTCGTAACAAAACATACCCGGTGGATCCGTAAATGTAACATTTTTTTACCAACCATTGGAAAAATATGAACGAAAGAAGTCGTTTCCGTAATAAATCAAAGCGCACAAATTTCACAGATGTTTATGCATCGTGAAATCGGATCGATACAAGGATAAAATTGCATATGCAGAATGATTGCAGCGTGCAGACATATCTGCACGTACGCTGGTCACAGTATCCGAGGAAGATGTGAAGACGAAATAACATATTTAAGGAAAGTATTTTTATCAGAATAAATAACACTTTTAACGTTCTCTTCTAACAACTTCCTGTTCAATAAACCAGCGTCCCGAATTTTTTCTAAAATATTAAGTAATAAGGCGGAGGAGGACAATTGGGCATTCTAACGGCCAATACTGATTCCTGTCATGCAGAAAACGTCAAATTTTCTACTCGATATTGTGTCGCATTGGTAGTGATGATTTCTGGGACAAGAAATTGGAGCATTTCATATAGGTCTAAGCGATGGCCGAGGAATGCATGACCACATAATGAGAGCGAGTCTTAAGGAGCACAAACAATTGAAAACATCGTCAGTAGATGCAAATGCTTCCCACATGTGAAGGGATAACGAAATAAAAATAGATTTCTTCCAATTCGATTGAGCCGGCACGGGATTCGTCATTTGAAAAAATATAACATGAAGTATAATTTTTTCAAGGTGTTTTTGAATTAGCCGAGAGGAAATTTTTTTCCCTTTATGATAGGGGAAATCTTCCAAAGCTCTCAAAGGTGAAAACAGTTTAACTGTCTCGGGAGGAAATAAAAAAAAAACCAGAGCTCTGAGATGAGGAGGAGGTTTAATAGGTACTGATTTTTATGGCGAGAGAAACTGGCGATAAGTGACCCTAAGTGATGGTAATCACGGTCAGGTTACAGCTTAATGACCATCACTGGAAGAAACTGTGAAACGCTCAAGACAAGTTTGCTATCATTATGGGTTGGGTGCCGTCTTAGATTGCCAGTCGTAAGTCAATAACTTTGTTTTTCTGTTTGAAAAATCTGCAAACTATAATGGCCCATCATGCCAACACTATAAATTATTAAGTATTTGAATGATAAACTTAGAAACCACAATGTGAATCAACAGCGAAATGTGACCGCAGAACGCCGGTTTATTAACGCACATCATGGTGATAGATGGGGGTAAGAGAAAATCCTCCTCTAGCGTTTATTTTATTAAGAAATGTATTCCGATTTTTTAAGTACATTTTGTGATATACAACCCACATGTCGCCCAAAAGGTAAGAACTTGCAAATGTTTGAGTTTTGGTCGAGAAATATTTGTATCCAAAAGGAAATAAAACAAAATTTTCGCTTCAGCTTAAAAATGTGATAGAAACATTCGCGGCCTCTCTATGCAACTAGGCTTGTGCGATGAACGAATTTGCCCATCGACGGCCGATGAAAAAAGATCATCGAGATGATTCGGTTTCGATGATTGTCATCGATGACGATGAGTCGATGAGTACATAGCCGTCGATTAGTCGATAAACTCACCGACCTCGATAAGTCGATGAATTCATTCATCGCCGACGGAAAGGTAGGGATAGGCACGGGCGGGCGACGCAACAAAAATAATTAACATATAATGGGGTGGTTTCATTGACTTATCCACATCGGTGAATTCATCGACTCATTGACGATAATGAATTTATTGACGTCGATGATCGATGACAATTATTTTCATCGACGCGGTTCATCGCAACGCGAAGACTAAAATCATCGTCGATGATTTCGATTAATCGACCCATCGCACAAGCGTATAGCAACTGTAAAATAATGACAGGGTCTTGAAATATGTAATTTTTTCAAGAAAGAAAAATGACTCATTAATCACATTTGGTGAGCATTGCGCGCATGTGAAGCAACAAGGTAGATGTCAGCACAACGGAAAACTCAATTACCCCGCAAAAATCGACGTTTACCCGTAAATTACTATGAAATATAACAGCTTAGTCGATAGAAATGCAGCCAATCAAAAAACACGTCCAATGCAGTTTGGGGAACGAGAGTTTTGAACTTTCTGAGTTTTTCTTGAGTTTTGAGGATTTGTTTGAATCAAGCGATCGCGAAAAAATTGCTTCATTTTCATTTCTCTCAAAGCCCTTGCAGCATATTTCAACTGGGCCGTTATCTTGGACGTACTCATTTTATGACGCATATACGTATAATAAAAATATATATAACGTATATATAAATATATACGTACTGAAGTATATATAAGTCAATATTTAAATCATTCTACGATGGGACCAAGTTAATGCTTGAAATACTTGCAGGAGCTTTAAACTTTTTAAGAATACGTAAAATGGAAATGGCTCGTGGGGAATATACTCCCAAGGTAGTCCGAGCGAGATAGTTCCCTAGTCATAATAGAGACCATATTCGAATTATACGTTTTAATTTCACCAGCTGTAGGACACATCAATTAAATACTGCAATATAAATAATGCTATAATATAGTTTTACATTACAGAAATTGTAAGTCATTAAATGAAAATATCTAAATAAGTCTTTAACTTGACTCATTTTTTTCCCAAGCTTCGTGTGTTTGAAACTCCATCAAAACGGAAGGTGTTTTATGATACCCAAGAATCTACTGCGGTGACAATATGATTAATTTTCAAAAATAGTTGGGAAAACAAACTACAGGCTGATAGTTTTTTTTTACGACATCTAAGTGTTAGATATACCTCATTTTTTAAATAATGTCTCTCTGGAGTGCATACACGTACTATTCCCCATGTAAAATGGCTGGTATTTTTTGGCAAATATCCCGGAAATTAATATGGTAAGGGGTAGAATTTTTGGCGTCAATGGAAGGGTGAGATATTTTTCCTTAAAATGGGACAAAATTCACCGATTCCAGGTAAAATGATATTTCGTTCAAACTACCTTAAGCAGGACGCTTCTTCACGAGCAGCAAACGCTGATCACTCATGAGATCATTTGCGGAAATATACGAATACAGCCGAGTGTGTGTTAAAGAACGCTTTCCCATTCCGAAGGTCAAGAGAAGGGGTTTAACCTATGAATGAATCCGTGACGTAACGCATAGTGTGCGCCAGCGGCGCGGGAGTGATGCGTGACTGATATTCACGGTTGCGAAGCGCTTCCCCACTCGCCTCCGCTGCCCAATCGAAAGTCTCTCCGAAGGCACGAACACAAATGCACGGACTTCCGCTTCGTGAATCGCACCCCGTGAATGCTTTTCGTCTCGTGATGTGAGAGTAATAGGGAAGGAGAAACTTTAAGTAGTTCGAGCGAAAAATCATTTAACGTAGAAATCAATGAATTTGGTCTCATTTTAAATAAAATAATATCATCCTTCCATTGACACCAAAACTTCTACCCCTTACCATATTATTTCCGAGATATTTACTAAATAATACCAGCCCTTACACATGGGAAATGGTGGTACGATTCTGCACTCCAGAGAGATATTATTTACAAAATGAGGCATTTGTAACACATCTCGTAAAAAAATCAACATTGTGTAGTTCGTATTTCTCAACTATATTTGAAAATTAATCATATGGTCAATCAAAAAATGAGTCAATTTAAAGACTTATTTAGATATTTTCATTTTAGTACTTACCATTTATGTCATATAAAATTATATTATTGCGCCATTAATGATACAATATTTAATTCGTGTGTCTCATAGCTGGTGAAATTAATACGTATAATTCGAATATGGTCTCTGTTATGACTAGGGAACTATCTCGCTAAAACTACCTTATAGGTATATTCCCCACGAGCCATTTCCATTTTTAGGAATTCTAAAAAGGTTTAAAGCTCCTGTAAGTATTTCAAGCATTAAATTGGCTCCACCGTAAAATGATTTAAATATTAACTTATATATAACCTTGAAATGTCTTTGAAGGCTTCCGCGACTTATATTTAACCTGTCGACTTATAGTAATACTTGTCCTCTTTCCAATGAAAAAAGCTCCATGTCCCCTATCCAATCCCTTTGACACTCAAAGAGTGCATGCAATTGCATGAAAGGTGTTTAATTTGGGAGACTAAGGGACAAATTGCAATTCTCCAAAAGAAGATATAAATGGCAGGAACAAGTGTTAATTTGACTGTATTCACGGCATTACGCCCATATTTCGGATGCTAATATTAATTATCATCAAGAATCCTAGGTCATCACAAAACTCATGTTTTTCAAACGAAACAATAAAAAAGGTGGACTTTTGGTTCTTGATTTGACTCTCATATTCGGGGTGTAACCCGATTAACGACCGGTAAGCTCCATAAAAAATGCCGACAGAAACCATTATCTGATGCTTTAGATGTTTATGCCTTGATTCAACGTTATTCATAACGCTAGACTCGCGCCTTATCAATTTTATCGCAGACAGTACTACAGGGATCATGTTTGGGTAACGTGGTTTTCAAGAAGAAGATTTCTTGGACATGTAAACAGGGTGAAGTCTCCAACAGCTATCAGTAATTAAATTTTCCGATAAAATGTTTCAACATCTAAGAGAAATTACATTATGCCGTAAAAACTTAAGGCGTCAGTTCTAAGTAAAACCAAACAAGTCGAACCCACGACCTCAGGATTGCCAGTCCGGTAGAATGCCAGTTGACCATCAGAGACTGGTGCATTACTTCCGTCGTATGTAAGGCCTCCGCCGTTCAAGAAATAAAAGATTTCTGGGATTTTAGAGACAAATTCTCGAAATCCACAAGCCAAATCACTTGTTTCTCTACGATTCTACGATAGCCACGGAGATAACCTCGCTCCCCTCTTTATCTCCAGATTATCTGATTGTAAAAGAGTTAGTAATACGTGTGATACCGCCTGACAATTCAGTCCGATTGTCTTTGGCCCAGCATGTGTGCCTTTTGCGGAACTTATCGATTAGCCGAATACGCAAAGTCCACGGAGCCGCGTAATAACTGTCAAAATCTTCGCCTGCGGAGATTAATCAGTCGCCTAGGAACGGGACGAATTGGCAAAGAGAATCTGCGAGCAAGAGATGATCAACCAACTCCTCCTTCCAATGGCAGAGACCCAGACACATCCCAACAACGGACCATCCCTCAAGTCTTTTCTCTCGTGTGTTTTCGTCACCGCGGCCAGGACGGTGAAGTAAAGACCACATAGCCTCACTAACTCCAGCCCTATCTGTACTGGTTGAAAAAGTATGATTGTGTCCATTTTCATCACAGCATAGCATACAATTCGATTCATAAAATCAAATGCATACATACGAGGAGTGTTTTTTTTAAGTAAGTACCGTTTTGAAATAAAATAAAGCAAATATTCTTTTCTTAACAATTATATTTTTACATGAAAACCTGTATCTTAATATACTATTCTACAAAATTTCAAATAATATTAAGGCACTTATCGCATCGTAGAACCATCTTTTGAATCCCATCCTCATAGAAGTCTGCCGCCTGATTTGATAACCACTGCAACACGGCCGTTTTGACCTCATCATCGTCGTCGTGGCGCTGACCACCCAGTTGCATCTTCAAATGCAAAAACAGGTGGTGGTCACTGGGCGCAAGATCGGGACTGTACGGAGGGTGATCAAGTTGTTCCCAGCCAAATGATCCGATGAGATCTTGAGTTTGATTAGCCGCGTGTGGACGGGCATTGTCATGGCGCTAAACGATCCCTTTACTCGGCACGCCACGCCTTTTGTTTTGGATTCTCTGAAAGATCTAACCCATTTCCATACCATCCCATCACTCATAAAGTTCTTTCCATAATCTCCGCCGATCTGAAGGTGAGTTTCAGCCGCTTTCACGCCTTTAGCACTAAGAAAACGAATCACAAAGCGTATTTCGCAGTCGGCGGGATTCTCAATCGGCGGAGATATTTTAAATACTCATAAACAAACGTAAACACGGTCGAATGTTTCCGTAATGGCGTCTGTGGCTTCCTAATAGACGTAGGTACATAGCGATTATGCGCCACATGCCGACCGTATCACTGAAGTGGCGGAATTTCAAATCGGTATTTACTTTAAAAACATGACTCGTAATTTGTAGGCTCGTGCGATAACCAATTTTGCTCATCGATTAACGTCGATAAATATGCATGAAAAATGCTTTGACTTCGATGGCTGTAATTTGCCATCGCATAGAGTATGTACAATGATCGATGGTTGTCGATGATCGTATTTTTGAGTATCGATGATAAAATACCACCTATATATGATCGATGGCTATCAACGACCGATGACTCTAAGCTAGTATTGTTGCAGAATATTCCGTTTGGCAGATGGATGTTTTTAGCTATTAAATATTCAATTGTATCAACCAGTGATCTGCACTCATTTCAAAGAGGCGTGCTAAGTGCATGCCAATCAGATTTCACTTACTTTCAGAGGACTAATGCGGGTTGAAAATGAAAATTTTTTATTTTCAAATTTTTAATTTTTTTTAGACTCAAGAGCTGCAGAACTCTCTGGAAAATTATTCTTGAATTCACAATTGTTGGGATAATGGAGCAGCACACGCCCATCAGTAATAAGGGAATGGGTACCCGCACTTTTCCCAATCTCCTTCTAACCTTCTAAAATATTACACCGATAATACTTTTCAGCCCATCAGTCATTATCATCCATGATTCGCATCGACTCATCGATGTTGAAGATTTGACTTACTGCTCTCGATGATCGATGACATACAGCGTCATCGATGTGGTTCATCAAATCGCGATGATTAAAATCATCGTCAACGATTTTGATTAATCGACTTATTGCACGTGCATAACATTGAGGAGTTGACTCCCAGGTTAACATTTACATTCAAAATAACGCAGGTGACCTCATACCATCGCATCTCAGCACAACGAAGTCCTCGAGTGCGATCCTCTGGGCTGTGGGCGTACTCCCAAGGTTGAAAGACATGACAATCACCTGCCATGACGGCTCATAAGCTGACCTTATCCATTGTGAGAGAAAATGCAGGCACAATAAGAGGTCACGGCTACTCTCGGAATATATAATCCAAAAGCATTGCAACAGAAAGTAGATGACCTAAGTCGAGCCGTCATTAATTGATTGTGAGTACTTCGTGTAAGGAGGATGACTGGCGACACGCCGAAAAATTAGGTCTGTCGCTTTTTCTATTACAGACGCATGAAAAATCAGCTTCATTTGACAATAATATTATGTAGCTCATGAAAGGCTTAAGTCCTAATATTATGTAGCTCATGAAAGGGTAGTCCGAGAGAGATAGTTCCCTTGTCATTATAGAGACCATATTTGATTTACACGTTTAAATTTGGCCAGCTGTAGGACTCAAATTAAATATTGAATTATTTGTGGTGCAATAAAATAGTTTTATATTAGAGAAATTATAAGAAATTAAATGCAAATGTGTAAATAAGTCTTTAACTTGACTCATTTTTTTCGCGCGGTTAGTTTGCAACTCTTCAAAACGGAAGGTTTTTTGTGATACCCAAGAACCTACTGCGGTGATAATATGATTAATTTTCAAATATAGTTGAGACAACATACAAACTACACGCTGTTAATTTTTTTACGACACCTAAGTGTTAGAAATACCTCATTTTGTAAATGATATCTCTCTGGAGTGCATACACGTACCCTTTCCCATGTAAAAGGGCTGGTATATTTTGGCAAATATCTCCGAAAGTAATGTGATAAGGGGTTGAATTTTTTGTGTCATTTGAAGGGTGATATATTTTTCTTTAAAACGAGACCAAATTCATTGATCTATAAGTAAAATAATATTTCGCTCAAACTACCGTAAGGAAGGGATTGAAGCAGCAGAATAATGTATACTCAAGCCAATGTTCATTTCTAACCTGCCAGAGGAGAGGACAACAGTGCTTTGTCATTTCCACTTCTATTCGGGAAAGCATTAAATCTTTTTTTCGGTTGATCCACGCTTAACCAAAATAAAGGGGCGGAACCGTTTCTCATCACCTGTTTTTTCGGATTATCGATGTCTTTCATTCAAAGGTTAATTTGGTGAAAATACTTACAACTATTATGAGTTTTTATACGTAGCCACAAATAATATATATTCCTTTAAAAAATCGAAAATTTTCGCACTTCTTAACTTCGCAACGGTTGCGGGCTCATCATCAACCAGGTCATCCACTTTCTGTTGCAATCTGTTTATACAGTATTGAAAAATATACAATCTTTGTTATTTACTCAAGAAAGAATAGAGGATACCTTATAATATAATGTTAATAAATTATTATAATTGTATGTGATAAACTTGATGATTCCGCTTAAAGTAATGATAATCTCATGTAATACCGTGCATCTATTTCCACGTTCAATTATGTAAAAGATTAACGCATTAATATTGACCAAATGATGCTAGTCTCAATACAGGTCCTCCTTTTGGGCTACCTAATATTACTCATGTAGTAAAGATTAATGCATATTTAATTGAGTTGAGTAATAAATATTAGTATTATTATTATATGTTACTTTGATAACATTCCCCTACGAAGCCTCGGCAAGCATCGGGTTTCGTTGCTGTCGTAATGGCCTAGGACTCGAGAGGGGTTTGGCAGTTATCGCAGCCACGACCGACGCCCATCGGATCGGTGGCTACGCTGCCGTTTGGTCGTGCGTGCGGAGTAGACGGAGGTTATTACTAATCTATTACTAGACAGGAATTATTGGGGCTCGGGGACGTATTCCCTGAATGAAAAGCGCACGGAGAGATAACTGTTCCATGTGAATCGGAACACGTGCGAGTTTTGAGATCAACGCACTTGGAGAAAGGAAGAAAGAGGCGTGGAAGAAGGAAGGAAGGATGGAAGTAGGAGGAGAAGGGCTTTTCGGGTCCAGTTCATATGCATGGAGAGAGAGAGAGAGGTGAGGAGAATCTTGCGTTGGTGGAGGAGGAGAGGGGTTGGGAAACTCTAAAAACGGAAAGGGGATGAGGGGGAGACGTGTTTAAGGAGAAAGGGGTAAGGGGTGGGGGTAGGAAGAGGCGAATCGGGGGATGGGATAGGGAGGAAAACCGGGGGATCTGAAATAGAGTGGTCCTTTTAAAGGGGAATGGGTCGGAAGACGAGATGAGATGAGGCGAATGGTTGGAGGAGGAGGGGGGGAGGGGGGCGTGCAGTAAACGGATGGAGGGGAGGGGGAAAGAGAGAGAGTTCTCCTACCACCACCTCCCCTCCCGCAGGTGACGTCACGCGGCGACGGAAATAAACAAGTGACTGGGGCGAAGCGAGGCGAGCCGACGATAAAATCGAGATAAAGGTCGATATAGAGAGATATATAGAGAGAGAGAGAGAGGAAATAGCAGCAGGAGACACTACCGATTCTAATTCCAGACTATGTGACTGTCCTCCTCGGCGAACCCTGTATATTTGAATGTACAGGAAAATAATTGCTTTCTGGCGGAAATAAATACTCCATTTTTTTGCTTGAAGTTTTTCGCAGCTTCTTTTATCAATGTATGGAATTCCTTTCGGGAAATGCTGCGTGGTGCTGATTTGTTCTCTCGACGTTTCACTCCTACTCGGAGCGTTTTTAATAGAATTCTCTTGAAAACGCTCCCAGTAGGAGGAGTGAAACGTCAAGAAAAAATAATCAGCAGCAGCATTTCCCGAAAGGAATTCCATACATTAAATACCCCATTAATACAAAAAGAAAAGTTGCTCATGTGTCGGTCCGCAAATTCCTTTCCCATACGGGAGTGCACGCACTGGGTTCATTTCAT
The DNA here is from genome assembly GCA_963169105.1 of Ceriagrion tenellum. Classification (NCBI taxonomy): domain Eukaryota; kingdom Metazoa; phylum Arthropoda; class Insecta; order Odonata; family Coenagrionidae; genus Ceriagrion; species Ceriagrion tenellum. The sequence continues at coordinate 138,187,659 of OY720639.1, read as the reverse complement.
CCACTCGCAGTCTTCTTTTGTATTGCACACTTAAATAAACAAGTACCTAGTCGGGACGAACAACTAACTAAAGGAAATAAAAATTATTTATCTTTCGCGTGAAATTCGTTTACAGTTCGAAATTGTGAAAACTTTGACGGAACACGGACAGGAACCCTCGATAATGAGTTTTTGCTGAACCATCACGACAGATGGCATTGTTGAAGCAGAGTCACGCAATGAAGCAAATAATAATTCAGGGAATAAACGCCCCCGACGGATCAACTGGGAAAGATGAGTAGCTTTTTTCATAAGGAAAGCACATCCTGAGCAATGGGCATTTGACAACATTATGTTGGTCTACAGATTTAATTTTTTATTAAACACTGCATCTTAAGATTCACACCTGTAATTAGAAACAAATCTATTCACATGTGGGGCAGAAATTTAAGGTTTTGAGCGAAGGCGGGAAATGATGTTACGCTGAGTATCATTATAAAAAAAGGACAATAAAAAAACAGATTCATTTCGTATCGACTGAGAGTTTAGTTGAAATAAAATTCCGTCGTGCACGAAAAACGTTTTTACTATAATTAAAAAATTAGGATTCCAGAAACTACCCTCCTACCTCACGTGCATCTTATAATTAACATCTCCACGATGAATATTACTTCTCCTCTTGTGAGAAAGAATTCTCCTTCGCATAATTAAGCAATCAGACTGCTATACTAACTATTTAACGATGTCCCACGTAAAACCTGCCAATTCCGACTTTATGTTACGTCCTTTGTTTAAAAAAATGAAGGTGTACGCATTACGCTTGCTATTAACTACGGCTACGATGCAGTATTGATGGAACATGTGAGTAATGATGACGAAAATATATTTCATTCCTATTTAACGAGACTCATTCTCCATACGGAACATAAGAAACGCACCGCGGAAATTATGAAGGAACTCTACTTACAGCAATTTAATATCATTGACAGGCAACACCTGCGTAGGATATCTCAAAATAGTTATATCATGCGGATATTTTCTCATGATGATATAACTTTCCTAGTCGAATCCACGGTCACAGATGACATTATTAATCAGTAAATTCATTCCAACTTCCAGCGGAAAGAAAATCTCAGTTAATTGGAGCGGTGAAGACTTTCCGACTCCAATTAGGTTAATTGTTTCCGCCCTCCGCTGCATAGCAACTGGAAGGCCGATTAAGAGAAGAACACTCATCTGCGGAGTACGATCAAAGCATATGGGAAAACTCATAATCGGAGTAGCGGTGAAAACTTGCTAGAAGGAATGACAGTACGAAATGTAACTAGCGGAAGGAAATCGCAGCAAATGAGATGAATCAGTTTTCAATTTCACCCATTCACCGTGATTTTCCTCTGCTTGAAGTTCCTTGAGGTAAAATAAAGAAACCTTATATTACAAGATTGTATAAGGCCTCCCAGTAGGCTTCCGCGGAGATTCTGACTGTGGGCAGCGATTGTTCCGGGTTTCCATCCGCGTGTATCCATTATTTCGGACAATATTTCGCCAACGTTCCAGTTGGCTTCCTCAGGTCCACTGAAGCTGGACCTGAGGAAGCCAACTGGAACGTTGGCGAAATATTGTCCGAAATAATGGATACACGCGGATGGAAACCCGGAACAATCGCTGCCCATTGTATAAGGCCATTTTGACCATACTTAGTTAATAGGAAGAAATTGCCTGTAACCGTTGAGGCTTTAAACAAATAAAAAAATACAGAAAGGCTAACCAGTGAATTCAGTCAGATCATAGTTAAATTACTTCCTCGAAGGATTTTACGCTATTCAAAGTATATCCGACAGGCTGTAGCTACCGGTCTGCCAAAACGAAGCCGGCTAAACGTGACGCAGGAATAAATCTCTTAAGTAATCACATAACTCTATTCCACAATCAGAAAAAGAAATCAACAGTCATTGTCGTTTAATACTATTAGAGGAATATGAAGCCCAACCACGAATTTTACAGCTCAGGGGTCTTTATTTCAAATTATCGACTGGTCGTAAACAAATTTCATTATTACGGACAGCAGAATTAGCCGCGAGAGTCTGGTAAGTATGTTGACGGCGTGAAGTAAATATATGACAAAAAGGAATCCATTACGTCATAGCGAGGAGTTTTTTTGTAGCATTTCCAAAAATTGAGGAAAAGTTATCGGACAACTGCGTTTTGAGTCGTCTCGGGTGAGGAGTAGGGGGATCTCAGCGGATAAGACGAGAGACTATCAGGGTTCATTCGCTTCTCGACGAACGGGACTTCCAATTGGCTCCCACGTACGAGACAGGAAAAAATCACGGACCAATCAGAGAGGGCGTGGGCGAACCTTCCACCTTCAACAATCCACATGGGAGAGCGCGCCGAGTGGAGGAGAGAAAAACAGTTAACTCTCGTCGCCATAGGAAACGCCAGACGCGAAAGAAGTACTCAAGGGTCGGATCAATAGTCATACATATACTAGTATCGTATAATAGCGGAAGGTACCCGTTGAAATTCAACGGGTGTGAAAAACATGCAACTTATTTTTTACTACCGATAGCAATCGAAATATATCGATATATATCGTGCACAACGTATTTCTTATGGATTTTTGGTGAACGAATATGAATAAGCAAACGTAGTTCGATGAAGACGCTTCCATTCCGGAGGTAAGAAATGGCGCGTCTTCAGTTCCATTAACCATAGCGTCGAAGGTCTTGTTTATTCATTTCGTTCCTTGGTGATGTCTGCCAGCTTCCACAGGTCGACCCTCTCTCGTGGCGCTCCAACCAGCTGGCAGCAGACAGTCGCCACACATTATATGGATTCTTCTATTTCAATTAACACGCTCTGGGCCTATATATTCACCATATATATCCACATGAGGTTCGGCTTCAACAATGCTATCGATCGTCAAGGGGACAGCGTACTAAAAACGCTGAATTTTCAGCAATTTTATAATTTTTTAAAAATTTAAAGTAAATCTATTAGAAAACAAAAATCGATTGCAAGAATAAGAATGCGTATTTATTTTTCTTTCCAATTGTCTTTTTTGCAACTGTGTATGATCGTTATTTCTAATTTAAATATGCAAAAGAAAAAAATGTTTGCACGCAAGAAAAGCGAACTTTATATGTATTTGTTATGCAAACGCTTTCACTCGTCTGGAGTCGAACAGGAGACCAATTAGGTATAGAGAAAGTAGTCATAAACCTTCCGAGTTACATGATGAGTCATTTTACAAAGCTTTACGTCATTCCGTGCAGCGGTTTGGTAGTTATAAGTGACCACACGATCGCACTTTCATTTTTATAGATATATAGATAGGTTTATGCCCCACAGAATGAAACAACCGGTGTCCACCGAATCGAATCGAAGCGTACTTTTGGTGTTGAAGCAGAATAGAGGAAGCTCCAATGCGCGCACAATATTCAAGGACATGCTAAGACGTAGGTAAGTTTTTAAAAAGAATGATATCTCTACTTACACTCTTATTTGAGTTAACTCTCAAGTCATCATAAATGATTAATTGCGGTGTAGCGCTATACGGCGATTAAGAACATGACTGCAAAAACATTTAGCTCCACAGATTTAATTACATAAATTTATTCTCAACATAATTACAAGTATAGTCCTGCTAAGCCTATGGCTTTTCAGCAGGTGCTTTTATTAATTAACAAATATATTCACAGCATTGATCTGTCAAAAACATTTTAAAATTGCTAAAAACCTAAAATATAATAAAATCATATAAATTACTCAAAGACGCAATAAAATCATTAATTCAAATAGCAAAAGTACAAACGTTTTTTTAATGAAACATATGTATACAAGAGTAAACACAAAAGTACGATTTTTTTTATAAAAATACATGTATCCATCATAAATCATTTAAAATATCGAAGAAAAACATAAAAAGTAATTGAAACACACAAATATTCACAAAACACAATTTAAACTTTACTCTAATACTACCTCAGTATATGTACAATTTTTCTTAATAAACAAGTGAACAACATTGATTAGTTAAAGACATTTTAAAATTGTAAATGAAACAGATTTAACAGAATACCATATTAAGTCAACTGCATTACTTTTGATACAATAACCAATGTTTCACTTCTTTGTTTTGATACAATAACCATTGTTTCACATTAGAATAAGCTTTGATATTCATGGTACTGGTACAACTTTTGGATGGAAAAATATTCGTAATTTCAATTTATCGGTTACATTGGACGTTACAGAGTTATTTCATTTACTGTTTAAAGAAGACGGAGTTTGCTCATTCCTCCACTTCCAATATATTTCGTATATAATCTTCAGTTGATACCAATGAACCAGATCATTCTCGAAATTGATTTCCAGAATAATTGGAGGTATTAAATTTATTTCAACATTTGTGCTGTTTTAAGCTTTAAAAATACAGGGCCAAATTCATTCATCTAAAATATTCCAATTTTGTTTTCATTTATACAAAATAGAAAACGTGGCTAAAGTTATTTCCACAAACCTTAAAGCGAAAAATGCAAAAAAAAATATACTCGCAGTCTTCTCGAAAATAAATTTCTTAAAAAGTTGAAGAAGCTTAGACAGCTGCAATTTTCATTTTACTGCAACAGACCGCAAGCATTGCGGGGACTAGGAAAATATTTCTTTTAAAGCTGGAGCACTTTCACCGCGCAAAAGAAAGTTTTCATTCGACATCTATACGCCAAGCATAAATTGGTTCTTCCCCCTTTTAAAATGTCTTTCAAATCAGGTCAACGCTTTCCTAGCCGTCGAGGGTCGCCGTGGATCAATTTTTAACGCGTACTAAAAACCTTCGCATAAGAATTTACAAAAACAAACAAAGAGAAAAAAATGCTATGGGAAAGCAACATTCATTGCGAACGTCGAAGTAAACAGGCTTTAGGTAGTCCGAGCGAAATATCATTTTACTTAGAAATCAATGAATTGGTCTCATTTTAATGAAAAATATCTCACCAATCCAATGACACAAAAAATTCTACCCCTTACCACATTATTTTCGTAGATATTAGCCAAATAATACCATCCCTTTTACACGGGAAATGGTACGTGTATGCACTCCAGAGAGACATGATTTACAAAATGGGGTATTTCTAACACTTAGATGTCGTCAAAATACTAAGGCGTGAATTTTGTATGTTTTCTCGACTATATTAGAAAATTAATCATATTGTCACCGCAGTACGTTCTTGGGTATCAGAAAAAACCTTCCGTTTTTAAGGAGTTTCAGACGTACCGCGCGAAAAAAATGAGTCAAATTAAAGATTTATTTAGATATTTTCATTTAATTACTTACAATTTATGTCATATAAAACTACATTATTGCGCCATAAATAATGTAATATTTAATTAATGTGCCCTTAAGCTGTAATACAGTAATAATGTAATACTTAATTAATGTGTCCAACAGCTGTTGTAATTAAAACGTGTAATTCGAATATGGTCTCTATTATGAATAGGGAACTATCTCGCTCGGACTACCTTAACTAAGTAAATACACACAGACAGACAGACATAGACGCCGTCGTTTGATTGGCAATAGTCCAAGAGTGCGGCAAAAGAGAATCACGAAAGAGAGGGGATAATGTAGTTGGCATCCTGTTACGTGATCTGCATTTTTCAATTGAAGAGGCCAACAGCAAATGTGACATGGGTTGCATTACACACTCACAGATGTCACACGGTGACGCCCGGATGAAATCAACGCATCACGTGAATGACCGCATGCTGGATAATGCTACGATTTTTTAAATCAATAGGTGGAACATCGGTAATATCGTGGCAGTGCTAAGTTCGCGATAAGTTTTCAATCAGCCCTCGCATAATTACCAATTTTTTTACGTAGGGATGAGTCGATTCCACTTTTTTTCGATTCCGATTCTTTCAAATCGAATCCCGATTCTCGATTCCGATTCCATCGATTCTTATCCCGAATAACAGGTGGGATATTGATATACCAGTTGCGTACGACTATTATTTAAATTCAAGTATTGGCTGAAATAAAACAACAAAGACAATTGACTCCCTCAAAAAGTATATTTATTAACAAATAGCAAATATATCCTCAGCTTACTGAGGTAGATAAAAAGTCCAAACTGATAGGCTAAACCCAAAATTACTGATACAAATACGATGTGATAAATGAAATTTGCTTTGAATATTTATTCATCTGGAATCGATGGAATCGAAATCGTCTTTAGGAGATCGATTCTCGATACCGATTCTAATCCTGAGAATCAGTGGAATCGAGAATCGACATTTGAATTCGACTCATCCTTAGTTTTATGGGCTAAAACTTCGCCTCGGCTCGTGCGCTTAGAGAAGTGTACGCTCGGTGGTGTAATGCAGGGGTCGGCAAACTTTTGAACAGTTGGGCCATATTTATAAATATTAACAACTTGGCGGGCCGGTGTGTTTGTAATGGTTACAATACAATAATCCATTTCCACATTTTAGTAGAAATACCTTTTATTTGATGAACTTCTAATACAGTTTAGTAAACAAAACTCAAGAATATGCAATTAAAACTAAATTTTAAGTTACAATTGTTACTGCATACAAACTAAAACGTCCTTAATGGGATTTGTGAAACTGCATTCCATTCAAAATTTCAACCCATTTTGGTTCAAATTTCGTTCCACCAACTTTCAGAATAGATTTTAAGTTCTCGTCGGTCAGCCTGGACCTATACTTTGATTTTATGTAGTTCATTTTTGAAAATGTCTGATCACATAAGTAAGTCGAACCAAAAAGTGATACTAAGCCTGAGGACTGAGGAGTAATGACCGTCCAAGGTCTCCACCAGTGTTGCCACATTTTGAAAACCAACTATCGTACCTGGGCATGAAAATTGTCGTACATTCGGGTAAAATTATCGTACTTATATTTAGATTAGGATTAGAACAAACTTTTTTAGGCGAGGGAACGTCTTTATTTGAAACCATATTTTACCACGTCAGTACCGTCTTGGGATGTAACCGCGGGCCGGATAAAAATCCCTCGCGGGCCGCTTTTGGCCCGCGGGCCGTAGTTTGCCGACCCCTGGTGTAATGCACACGATCGGCTGCCTTAAAACGCGCCCACCAGCATTGTTTGGCCGTCAGCGGATACAAAAGAAACTTCCTCCTGACGCCGCTAGCTTATCACGGGGCGCCGTTGTTTGAGCCAGGAGCAAAGAAGCTAGAGAGGAAGAGGTACGAAGGTCAGGGCAAGAAACGTAGAAGTATAGAGGGGGGTTCAACGCATTGTGGTAAATATGTAACACGAGTCAAATTAATTCTTCAAAATTCTTACGCGAGAAAATATACATAATAACATTGCTAATTTTGTGATCTAAGCGATGACTAAGCATCGCTATCCGCGGCAGAAAATCCTAACGCGCTGAAAAAAAGTAGTTCAAGCCTCAACAACACGAAAACAATCATTACTCTAGTTACTCATTTAAAAAATATCTTTTAAATACGTAACTATTTTAATTCTTAAGAAGAAACGTACTCGGTATCACGCGAGTCACCGAAGAGCAATGAAGAAGTAATGAGACAGCAAAGACGCTCGATTACGCAATTTAGGGTTCATTAAGGTAGTTTGAACGAAATATCATTTTACCTAGAAATCAATTATTTTGGTCTCATTTTAAAGAAAAATATTTCACTCTTCTAATGACACCAAAAATTCTACCCCTTACCACATTACTTTCTGAGATATTTGCCAGAAAATACCAGCTCTTTTATATGGGAAATGGTACGTGTATGCACTCCAGGGAGGCATTATTTACAAAATGAGGCATTCCCTACCCTTTAATCTCGTCAAAAAATAAACAGTGGGCAGTTTGTGTGCTTTATCAACTATTTTTGAAAAGTTATCATATTGTCACCGCAGTAAATTCTTCGGGATCACAATAACCCTTCCGTTTTGATGGACTTTCAAAAGTACCGCGTAAAAAAAAGGGGCCAATTTAAAGATTTATTTAGATATTTTCATTTGAATACTTTCAATTTCTGTCATTTAAAACTATTTTATTGCACCATTAATAATGCAATATTTAATCCGTGTGTGTCACAGATGGTGAAATAAAAACGTATAATTCGAATATGGTCTCTGATTATGATTAGGGGAACTATCTCGCTCGGACTACCTTAAGTCCTTTCCCCATCCATGAAATCGAAGGATGGGCGTTCAAATACTATTTTCGACAGATATCCTATACTTTGAATAAAAAACAAAACTGATCGAAAAGCCCTCGTCGACTGATTAGTCCTCGCATGACGTCACCGGGAATGACCCCCCACTTGAACTCGGCGGCTTGGGGGCGAGAAGGACGAAATGGAGGGAAATGGATCGGCCGATTATACATATATGCGAGGGCAAATCGACAAGGTCGCCTTGGCGATGTGAAGAAATGAAGCCGGTGACGCAACAATCTTTTGATTCCCTACTCCTCTCCGTCAGTCGGATTAGGCGATGAAAAATTTTCAGGCGCATCGTCGAATGAAAAGTCAACACAATAAGACAGATTTATGAGCGAAATCAAAATTAAAATCATCGAAAACTATAGGAATGACCAATTAAACAACTTTGGCCCTCATTTAAAAAGGCTGGTATATATTCCTTTTCGAGGAATTACAAGAGTTTCGACAACAATTCGACGATTTATACACCGTATAAAAAGAAGAAATTCAATTCATCCAATAAATAAAAGAGTATTGATCTCAACTTTGAGGAAGTAATTGCTATCGATATCCATTTCAAAATGAAAGACAATGGTAACTTTCCGCACATAATTTTTAATAATCACCGACCATGGTTTCATCCCTGTTAATGGCACAAGGGTGCTGAAGTCGGTACTTATCAAATATTTTGTGTGGAAGGTTACCATTGTCTTCCATTTCGAAATGGATATCGATAATCCAATTAATTTTACTTTCAAGGCAAATAAAGGAAAGATCTTTTCAATCATAGTTGTCATAGTTTTTACGACCTTTTTCGTCACTAGAAATGCATAAACAAGAGTATTGCAAAATGAATAATGTTTACGATATCATTCGCCCGACAAACACAAGTCCGCGCAATGTGGAATTCCTCGATTAGTCTCAGCATGCGCCGGATATGAAATTACGCAACCATGCGACCTCAACAATCAGCGATCTATTCTTTTATAGAAGGAATTGATAGAAAAGACAAGACAATGCGATATAAGTTCTTTTGATATCATATTTAAAAAGTGGTGTAATTATAAAGGCTATTTCTGATTGCTTCACAAGCAGTAAAGAAGTAGAATAGATATTTGATAAGCGAAATAAATTTAATACAAGGAAAGCCGAGCATATTCTTGGTAAATGAACAAATGTGACCGATAAGTGACCATGATACCACTATCATCAGTAGGACAGACAATGTTGGGACCCATTCGGCCACATGCTACGCTTAAGTAAAAAAATTAAGATCTAAGATAACGTAAGAATGACATGGAGCTACTGCACCACATCTTTTTCAGCGTCGTTTTATCCACTAACTACACCAATTGAATGGAAACATCTAAAATATCAACCAAGTCCTTCTTCGTGTGCACTATTAGTGACCCGTTTTGTTTTGTAAATTTTAACCGGCTACAACTGCAATAAAAGTCACTTAGTAGAATGCTTCAAAATTAAATTCACTTCTGTTGCTAACCGTTTCGCATCTTCGCATTCCAAGCAAATCGTCGTAACACCTCAGATAGAAGAACCGTGTGCAAAAGTGGCAAATAATTGTTAGGAAACCATTTTTGTGTTTTTTTTGACAGGAAGAGGGATTAGTGCCACAAGAGCAAAACCATACCAGAATTCTATCCCACCCAAATCACTTAAAGTGAAAAAACTCACAAATAGGAGATTTTCCGCCTTCGTAAAGTTATTCAATGCTGTGCCGCCTATGTTTTGTGTGTGTGTTCCGGTACCTTTAACGGTTGAATTAGTAATGAGTAATATATCAAAAGTGGTCACGCAATCAACGTTGGATCATTTGATGTGGAAGGACCCCGTTAGGAAGTCAGTCGACACGAGAGTCTGCAAGAACATTCCCGTCTTGAGATGACGCCCGAGATGGAACGCCGGGAAGGGAAGAAGAGGGAACATGATTATGGCCGCCCCTTGGGGGATTTTCCCGACGTCTTGGGAGAAGAACGGGATAATGAGCAGAAGGGAATAGGTGGGGGTGGAGAGAGCCGAGTGTGACGCCGCCCTTGCCTTGGGTTCTTCCGGTTTCCTTAGCGCCATCGGGCAAATAAATAACCATAGCCATCTCCAGAAGAAATAGTCACGCACCTACTATTAGTTACATTTGATTATTTAGGGAGGTTTGGACGAAATATCATTGTACTTAGAAATCAATGAATTTGGTCTCATTTTTAAGAAAAATATCTCACTCTTCCAATGACATCAAATATTCAACCCCGTACCACATTACTTTCGGACGTATTTGCCAAAAATATCAGCCCTTTTACATGGGAAATGATACGTGTATGCATGATCTAATGATATGTATTATTTATAAGAACATAATGAAGTATTTCTAACACTTACATATAAAAAAACTCACAGCGTGTAGTTTGTATGTTTTCTAAACTATTTTTGAAAATTAATCATATTGTCACTGGTATAGGTTCTTGGGTATCATAAAGAACCTTCCGCTTTGAAGTAGTTAAAAACGCACCACGCGAAAAAAAAGAGTCAGATTAAAGATTATTTAGATATTTTCATTTGATCACTTACAACTTCTGTCATATAAAACTATATTATTGCACCAATAATAATTCAATATTTAATTGATGTGTCCTACAACTGGCGAAATTAAAACGTATAATTGGAATATAGTCTCTATTATGACTAGGGCAATATCTCGCTCGGTCTATCTCACATGCTATCCAAATACAATGAATTTGACTCTGAAGTAGGTTAGTCGTCAGGTCGTATAACTGATAAATTGACCTCGAAAATGACATGCCTAATGTCGAAACCAGGTCGGAAAATAAAATTATTTCTGAGGAATGTGAAAAAAAAAACTTTTGAAAAATACATTTTTGAGATCATGATATTTCATTAATCAGTTTAAAAACAGTGCGTTCGGAAGTTCACCAAGTGCCTTTGGAACCAACACCAGTCAATTTCTACATGTTCGATTCCAACCATTCATTTTGTCCTCAGGTGAAATTGTGTAGAGCTTACACCAAGCAGTTGAAACTCTTCTCTGATTTAAATGCTTTTAACTCGAATGTTTTGAAACTCTATCAATAAAAATGGACCAAAATATTCGTTCTTTCACGGGACTCGAAGAGAGGAAGCAAAGGAATAGGTAAAGAAGGCGCAACGTTTTTACTGGCGGAGAGGCCTCTTTCCCCCCGTTCAGCGGTTACCATGGCGAAACAACCCGAGGGGGGGGCGTTGCTAGGAGACGACACGGCGCGGAACTGTGGAAGGGGGAAGACGGTCGCCTTGGGACATGTGAGCGAATGGTCTTGTGGGGGAGTGAAATAATGTAATGGGGAGAATGAAGAGAATTGGCTCGGGGTGAGTCAAGGGGGTCCATACGGGGTGGAGGGAACTTGAATGGGGCCTTGCAGGGTTCAGGGCACCCCCTAAGACACACATAAACCCTTGTCTCCCCCGCTACACCCCTAGGTTCCGAAAAGTCTCGACAAGAATGAGTTCCGGGTGAACTAGGATGGGAATTACTATCAGAACGCAGGTTAAAATTTAGGTTGAACAAGGTAAGTAAATTCGAAACCGATTTGTCCACAGATGACGTTACATATATATTAAGAACCCTTGCGTATTATGCAAGGTTTGATCATATTAACAAGATCAGAGAGATAGATTGTCGTACCGATAGATTTAAAATGTCATTTTTCCCTCGTACTATAAGAGAGAACAATAGGCAGCGTAGCAAAGGGATAGGTAGGTGAAATATAGTTAGTCTGTAGTGTATGATGCATGTAATAACAACCAATAATCCCTTTCTTATTATGTAGATACTAACCATCTAGCTGCATGTGACCCTATTATCTAGCATGTCTCCATTAAATAATCTAGTTGCATGTCAATAGTGCATGTTTGGTGATCTTCACCCCCCGCCACACACCCTCGTGGTGGCTTGCAGGGTATTACGTAGACGTGGACGTACCGTGCACCACAAGGGTAAGAGTAACAGTAGCAGGCAAAGATGCATGTTTTTTTCCACGGTTTAAACCACAAAAGGTTATCAAGCACTTATTTCCAACCGCAATTAAGGACGAAGAAAGCGCGGCAGGTCATAAAAGTAGGAGGGCGAATACTTGAACAAGTAGGGCATTCTAATTACTCGGGTAGTGCACGATAAGAAAATGGAAATGGAAAAAAATTCTTACACAGGTGCCGAGAAATTAGTCCGTCAGATTTACTACACCATTATTCATATTGATGTTTGAGCGCCGACCGGAGAAATTTTCTCGGTGGCGAAAGTTGAGGAGACATATTAACTTAAGCTGCATCCAGGCCTAGAGTGAGTTTAAACTAACCTTGGAGTTTCATATATTAACTTAAAGACCCACTCAACATCTCTCTCGTAAATAATATTAAGAAAAACATTTTAACAATAGGTTTACCCAGAAATCAATGAAAACAGCTGAAAATATTCCTACCTTCAAAGACTCAAATCCACTTCGACCAGATAAAGTGATTATAACGACGGTCCTATCTTTTCACTGTAACGTCCATTAAACCTCTCCTGTCTTAAGCGTTAAAACGGATGAAGGAACACTTCTTTCAGTTGGCCATTCAACCACAGAGGCCGAGCAAGAATACCTGCGGTCAGGAAAAGAGCGAAATAAGATTCACACGGGCATTATGGGCGGACTTTCAAGTTTTCAACGGTTAACCACGAACTACTTATCGACTGGGTGACGTCGACACCCAAAACAATGCCGAGGAAACAATCGCGTGTCTTTAGAAAAGAGTTGGAAAAAAATCAAATTCCTCGTTTTCTTCTGAAATAGCGGAAAATGTGATGATTACGCACGCCGACTGTCATTTGTCGAGGGAAGCACCGCGGAGATATGCAGTCGACCCGAGGCCTCATGGTGGGCGGAAATAGAAAAATGAGCAGCCGTCGGCAGACTTGGCGCGCCGAGACTCTCGCTTGTTTCGCGACACCATCCGATACGCATAAGATGAGGAGACTTGATCCGAATCGAACACGGGAGAAAGATTGTAAATCCCATCACATAGCCACCGAATGAATGCACTTCAGATGCCAAAATAAGGGCACATCACCAGAATTATTTAAGTAAAACTATCGCACTTTTCCACAGGCTTACTGCATAGCAACGAGTTCTGATATCTAATGAGATAACCTTCGGGTAATGCTAATGATAGTACTGTGATAATCATTTCCCAAATTTGATGCCACATGACACTTCATTTGTGTCACATGAAACTTCAATTGTGTTCAACCGAATGACTCTAAATTATTTGTTACGAAAGGAGGTGGTTTCCGGCGATACTTTATGGAATTTACTAAACATTTTGAATGAATAGAGTAAACTTTGTTTTTCCACGATGTATCGCCACCTGATGATGACGTTAATCGTGGAAACCATGGTCGTAAGTCATTAAATTCATTATGGAAAAACAATGTTTACTCTATTCATTAAAAAGAAATTATTTGTTACGATTTGATCCATCTAAAAAAATCAAAATCTTGACTGCTAATGATTGTTGCTTATCTCGCATAAAATTTTACCCTGATATTTTTGTTATGAATACGCTTTACGTATTCGTAGAAATAATAAATCGTGCGAATAAATTTTAAGCAGTTGATTAGAAAAAATGTAAGTTATTTTACATTACAAATTACATATGAAGTTATTCAGTTATTTTCTTTAACGTTTAAATCAGATGGGGTTATCCCCTAATTTCCGTAGTACATGCATAAGCACTCAAGTGATAAAAACTTCTCCCCGCTGCCAAAAGGAAGACGAAGATTAAGAAGAAGAAGACGAAGGCGAGATATATCTCCTCGTCTCGGTCGCGCTCTTTCGCTGCGCAAATAGCGCGCGGAACCATTTTACCGAATATAACACCAGATGGTAGCTTCCTGCTTCTCAAGGGCGAAACTGATGAAAATGTCGTCAGGGTTTGATGGCGGAGCGTGAAATGGGTAAGAAACAAAATAGAAGCAAAGGAAATAAAAATTGGACAGTCCTCATCTTTTATCCCAGCTGACACGTTCGATGCCGTTCAAAAAATAACGGAAGGGTATAGTTAAGGTAGTCCGAGCGAGATATTTCCCTAATCATAAAAGAGACCATATTCGAATTCAATCTCACCAGCTGTGAGACACATGAATTAAATATTGCATTATTAATGGCAGAATAATATTGTTTTATACGATAGAAATTGTAAGTAATTAAATGAAAATTTATAAATTAGTCTTTAACTTGACTCATTTTTTCACGCGGTACTATTGAAACTCCCATCAAAACGGAAAGTTTTTTGCGATAGTACCTAAGAATCAATTGCGGTGAAAATATGATTTATTTTCCAAAATAGTCGATACACACACAAACTACACACTGTTGATTTTTGGACCAGATCTAAGTATAAGAAATGCCTCATTTTGTAAATAATGTCTCTCTGGAGTGCATTCACGTACCATTTCCTAAGTAAGAGGGCTGGTGTTTTCTGTCAAATATCTCCGAAAGTAATGTGGTAAGGGGTTGAATTGTTTGTATCAATGGAAGGGTGAGATATTTTTCTTTAAAATGAGACCAAATAAATTGATTTCTAAGTAAAATGATTTTTTGCTCAAACTACCTTAAGTCTCCGTAAGAAGTCGGAATTGTTATAACAGGGAATGGAAGCTGTGCGGAGGGAATAAGACGTACGTGGAATATCACAGGGAACGGCAGCCTACAGAAAAGTCAACCAACTGCTTCCAGCCAAAGCAATATCCATAGGCTTAAGGAAAAGATTTGCTAAATGTTTCATTTGCAGTGTTACGCTTTATGGAGCAGAAACGTGGAGATTCCGGAGGAAATGGGTGAAATATCAAGAGAGTTTTGAAATGTGGCTTTAGAGAAGAATGGAAAGATTAAAATAGAGGGATAGAGAGAAAAACGAAGAAGTGCCGGCAAGGATGAATGAGAAAAGGAAAATTTTAAGAAAGGTGTAGTCGAACTGGGTGGGACACGTCCTGAGGAAAGATTGCCCGCTGCAAAGAGTATTAGTAGATAAGATCGAGGGAAAGAGAAAAAGAGGAAGATGAAGAAATGATATGTCGATATATATTATGAATGGAAGGAATTAACGAAGATCTGAGGGAGGCAGCGCAGGATATATATGAGCATGGAGGGAGCAGTTCGATTGAAACCTGTCCGAGGACAGATTTACCTCAGATGAAGGAGAAGTCGGTAATGGATTGTAGTACGCACATGCAATGTGAATGAAAGCGTTTGAGGGTGGCTGGAGGAAGATTTTTCCCAAGTTCATAAGAGGGACCATTGTGGAATTTTCTTTTTTTTTCATTCTGCAACCGTCAGACTCACGAAGAGGATATTGTAACTTAAATGATTCAAAAATATACTAAGTACACTATAATACTCAGTAAGTATTGATCAATTTATATGCTTACATAAGTCTTTCATTTGACCCTTTTTATTCACGTTGTTCAAACAAATGTTGTGTCAATCACTCAGTCATGAAATTTCTGTTTAATAAATTTTGTGATTTAATAAAAATTTCTTCGGTGAGTAAATGATTTATTAAAAAAAAGAGTACATAATTAACACAGACTAATCACCGTTAATTTTCGGGCAAGATGAGTTGAAAATTCATTCATTTTTTAATGAATTATCTCCAGAGTGCAAGGCTGTAGTATTTACAAAAGAAAAAAGTTTCTTTTTTGGCAAATATATCAAAAGGCAGAGCGATACTGGACTGATATTAAGTTTTCTTCGGAAAGATAAGGTCTATCTCTCAATAATGACGCGAAATCAATGGAATTTCATGCGAAATTATACCTCGTTTATACAATCGTAAGCTTTTACTTGAGAAGAGCATATTGATACTCGTTACGTCATAAGTCAAATGTCGTCAAAGCCTTCAAATCTGTGCGTAAACAAAAATCCCTGCGAACCACCTTCAATCGCCCCAAATCAATCCAGCTCCGTGACCTGACGGAATGACACCGGGCGAGCCGGTCATTCCATTGTTGGAACGAGGGAAGAAACAGCCGTGCACACGATTTACGATCCATTATTGTTCATTTTACGTCTGTGTGCGGAGTGATATCTTTTTTTTCGCCATTCGGTAAAATTCAAAGAGGCGATATGGTGGCGTGCTGCATGAAGGAGGGGGGAGGTAAACGGGGGAGGAATGTCAAGGTGATGATTCATGGGAGTGAATGGAATGGCGCGGTCGCGTCCTCCGACCGACCAACAGGTGCAAATGTTTCCCCGGAGAAGCCGTTAAAAACTTCCCCGCTCCACCCCCCCCCCAAACCCCTCTTCCCTTCCGTCCTTTTATATTCTCCCAAGGAAAGAGAACTTCGATTGGGGATGAGAGCACTAAGAGATCATGGTTGCACAGAGTGCCGGAAGTGTAAACGAAAAATAGAGCAGAGACATCTACATCTACGTAATACCCTGCGAACCACCACGAGGGTGTGTGGCAGGGGGTGAATATCACCAAAAATGCACTATTGACATGCAACTAGGGTATATAATGGAGACAAGCCAGATAATAGGGTCACATGAAGCTAGATGGTTAGTATCTACATAATAAGAAAGGGATTATCGGTTGTTATTACATACATCATGCACTACAGACTACTCTAACTATATTTCACCAACATATCCCTTTGCTACGCTGCCTATTGTTCTCTCTTATGGTAAGCGGGAAAAATGGCATTTTAAATCTATCGGTACGACAATCTATCTCTCTAATCTTGTTAATCTGATCAAACTTAGCATAATACGCAGGGGTTTTTAATATATATCTAACGTCATCTGTGAACAAATCGGTTTCGAATTTACTTAAAAGGTTTAACCTAATCTACATCTACGAAATACCGTGCAAGTCACCAGTAGGGTGTGTGGCACGGGGTGATTCCACACTAGGTCGGTTATCGTCTGTGATCTTCACCCCCTGCCACACACCCTCGTGGTGGCTCGCAGGGTATTACGTAGATGTAGATGCAGGCATGCAGCACTCATCTAAGTTTAAATCAGAACCACGCACGTTCCCCCGGATGCCTGGCGCAGGCCAAAAGCAGTCAAGACTACGGTACGCAGTCAGACCAGAAACCAGGAGAGTGATACGAAGAAGAACATGCTACCATGCAACACTACTCATGATATAACTGGTTACTATTATAACTGGTTAGTATTATTATTTCGACAAATAAATAACACTATTATGTAGTGCTATTTATTTGTCACATTAATAATACTAACCAGTAGTTATATCTTGAGTAGTATTCTTCATGGTAGCATGTCCTTCGTATCACTCCCTTAGTTTGTGGTCTGACTGCGTACCGTTACCCTGACTGCTTTGGTCTGCGCCAGGCATTCGGGGGAACGCGCGCGGTTCTGATTGAACTGGGATGAGTGCTGCATGCCTGGTGTGGAATCACCCCGTGCCACACACCCTAGTGGTGGCTTGCACGATATTTCGTAGATATAGATGATCTGTAGATGTCCCTAATTCTCAAAACTCCGTTTATCCACACTCCAGTGCTGTCAACTTCCAATCTTCACCGCCTTCAACTTCAACTCCTTCCCTTCCCTAAATTCGACGAAATCCAATCACATATGTCTTTACTGCCAGATCACCACGACCCCAAGAAACGGTCTTCAAAGCAAGACGTCTTTAAAGTCAGGATGACAGCTGTCACTTCGTCTGAAGACGCAAAGAACATACACCCTCCTCCCTCTTCGACTCTGGCAGTGAAAATAGCAGAAGAGGCGGGGGAAGAAAAACTTTCAACCGCGTATTTTTAAACCTCGTGTGCGATATTCGCCTCTCGACTTTGACCAGGAAAACAAGCAAGATGGCGCGAAGAAGCGCATTGGCCTGGACTAAATTTAAGTCCGCCGGCGCTCCACTTCACTCAATCTTTTTTTCGAAACGATAAGATGGCGGGGGTCGCACAACGACCTCTTTTTGAATTCCTCCAAGATGCTCAAAGACAGAAGACCAACTCCATCCATCTCTCTCTTCCCCTGTCTCATTTTATCCACTCCTGTGCACCTACGTGCGAAACATAAAGAAGCCTCCCTAACGGCGGAAGAAATTACTTGAAACGCACGTCTATCTTAAAACATAAAGATAGCGGAACTTAACACGTCAAAGATCGATCACTGAAATCAACACGAGGTTAACCAGCAGGACGCTGGCGACAGGCCACGGAGATTAGCGCTGTTATCAACAGGTATTTTTTATTATCGGCGATATATATTTATCAGCGAAGTGAAGCTAGGTTTGTAAAATGATGCTATGATGAGTTTGCTAGTGTGTCTGGATTGTTAGAAGAATTGGGATGGGAATTGCTATCACAGCGTAGGTTAAATTATAGGCTTAACCTCTTGGCTAAATTTCAGTTAAAACATTTATCTGACAACGTAGAAAACATACTATTAACCCCCTCGTACTACGGCAGATTAGATCGCGCCAATAAAATTAGTGAGATAGATTGTAGAACCGACAGATATAAAATGTCATTTTTTCCGCGTACCATTCGGGACCATTACAGCTGTGATCGTCGTCATGAATAGTTCGAATAGTGACAATAGGCAGACAGTAGATCTTTCTCTTTATATTCTCTACGTTCTTACATATGCATGATGTAAATATTGATGTTCTTATTTTTGCATGATATTTTTAATCTGTAGCAGTAGTATTTGTACCCCTTGCATGTTGGAACGATTGACGATGGAATGTTTCTTGGTTAGTACATTTTTGATTGGCGCGTTGCATGTGTGGTACGCTAGTTTCAACGTAGTTGCGGTGTTCTACCGTATAATTCATGCATGCCTGGTGTGGTGGCACCCCCTACCACACACCCTTTGGGTGTCTTGCAGGGTATGACGTAGATGTAGATTATCAGTTTCATACAGGGATCATTTCACTCAAGGCGTTGAAGTCAACACAGATTAGCGCACAGAAACGACATTAAATGGACACATGTCCTCCGGCGACATACCTCAAAATCTGCCGGTAGGTTGCATTCATATAGGTCAACAATAGTGCCGGCCGAATTATATGCGTTCAGTTGATAAATTCTTCCAAAGTAAGAACTTAAAAAGGTAATCCTTTCATTACCGAGCAATCAAACTCTTTGAAATTGCACTTTTGAGGCCTTCGCTGAAAAGCCGCCAATCACGGTCACAACATGGACTTCCTTTTGCTGTTCGGTGCACATTAAATTAGCTCTCGATCTGTTTTGAAGCGTAGATTGGGGTCTGTTTCAACGAATGGTTGGCAAGTGCGCAGTTGCGTTTCGTAGTGATTATCTTATTATTGCGAATTGATAACACCCTTTGTAAATAGAATATTACTTTCTCTTACCACGTAACTGATTTTTCAATCATTCCTAAATATTGCTTCCTTCCCTCATTTTTAGGATATATTTTTAAAATTAGACAATGTAATTTTAGGATGCCTCACTACGCAAGTAACTGGAATTTTTCTGATCATCTTTATTTGAGAAACATGTTATATTTTTTGCTCTAATCACAGAAAATGTAATCTCTCAAACGTGAGCAGTTTCCTCTTCTCCAGGGTCCATTCGACACACGATATCCGATCCTACACAAAGAGACTGGATTTAAATACATCGATGTCACCCTCTATTGCGATCAAATGACACTCAAAGTTTCTCAAACAGATAATAAATAACCTCATGCTAAGTAGGTACTAAACTCTTTCACTCTTGTTTAGAGATTATGCGAATTAAAGTAAAAATTATGTAGTCATATTTAATAAATTCGTTAGTAATACGATAAGTTTCAGAATTAAAGTAATAAATGTACACGATAAATATAGTTCCTTTGAATCGTATCGCGTACACACTCACAAGCCAACATGTTAATGGCTCTATTATGCATATTTGCGAGGAAATGTTGGGTTTATAAATTGAAAAAAACACACCCATAATAACTTCAGTTAAACACTTCAGTTAAACAGTTCAGTTGTGTGAAATAAATCTAGGATTCGCATTTCATTAAAACTTCATTATTGTCTAATGCTTTGTTGGTAGTTTTTAGACGTAGCAGTTATAAGCGTTACAAAAAATTGGACATTTTTTCAATCTTACGTCATGAACAAGCCCAAAACTGGGATTTAAAAATTATTCTTAATGCTTTTTTGTCCAATCTGAGGTTTTACTTTCTAGAAATAATCCGTAACGAATAAATAGCGATTGGCAAAAGAGATGAAGGTCCGCTACAAATCGAATAAAACACAAAATTATCTAAATGAAGTTGCATGTATATATATATATATATATATATATATATATATATATATATATATATATATATATATATATATATATATATATATATCTCGTGAACAACCTACGTACCATCTCGGAATTATTAAACTTTTAACTCGCGTCTTTAAAATTTTGGCGCAGACAGTAGAATGCCTCCATCCTTTCACAGCCGGATCACTTCGATTTCAGCAGGATGTGACGTGATTCACGCACAAGAGAAGACAAATAAAGGTAAGGTACCTACCGTAGTAAGTAATATAAATAGTAAAGTAATATTAGTAGTAAAGTAAAGCAATATTTAACAAATCCCTCGAAGAACACACGGTTCCCAAAGACTGCATGATAGCAAACGTGACCCCAATTTTTAAAAGCGGCGATAGGGAACAGCCATGTAATTATATACCAATATTATTAACGTCACTATCATGTAAAATTATAGACCATATAATAGTTACATCAATAATGGGACACCTCGACAGCCAGGATTTATTGATAACAAACCAGCATGGGTTCAGAAAGGGACGGTCTTGCGAAACTCAATTAGGTCTTTTTGTTCATGATATTTTAGTTTCCGGAGAAGGTTACGTACAGGTAGACGCAGCGTTTCTTGACTTTAGAAAAGCGTTTGACAAGGTTCCCCACTGTAAGTTACTCGCGAAGTTAGCATCATACGGGATGAATACAGAAATATAGTAGATTGGAGAGGAGACTTCTTACATGAACGTACTCGGGCTCAGGCGAAGTAAAAGTTACATCGGGTGTTCCCCAGGGAAGCGTGATAGGTCCAATTTTATTTCTTCTCTACGTAAAGGACTTGAATACAGTAGTAAATAATAGCAAGCTCCGTCTTTTTGCCGATGATGCAGTTGTGTATAAGGAAATTAGAAATGAAGAGGACAGTCAGTCTTTAGCTAAGGATTTAGATGCGACTGATGATTGGTGTGATAGTTGGCAGCTAGAATTCAATTGGAAGAAATGCGCGATAATGAACTTTTGGAAAAAGAATGGCTTTCCTCGGAATAATTATTGCATCAAAGAAAAGACAATATTTAACGTAGAATCTATTAAATAGTAAGGCGTCACCATCACTGAAGGCATGTCATGGCGGAAACACATCAGGGAAATAACTAGTGTAGCAAACCGTACATTAGGATTCGTAAAAAGGGTTCTAGGCAAATGCGATGAGAGAGTACGAGAAAGAAGCTATTTTACACTTGTCAGGCCTCATTTAGAATATGCCGCTAGTATATGGGATCCGTACGAGGAAGGTATGATATTAGAGCGTGTGCAATTGAGATCCGCTAGATTTGTAAAAGGTCGTTATGATAATTGTATAAGTGTTACGAGTTTAATAGAGGAACTAGGGTGGGAATTACTATCAGAACGCAGGTTAAAATATAGGTGAAATCTTTTAAGTAAATTCGAAACCGATTTGTTCACAGATGGCGTTAGATATATATTAAGAACCCCAGCGTATTACGCTAGGTTTGATCAGATTAACAAGATTAGAGAGATAGATTGTCGTACCGATAGATTTAAAATGTCATTTTTCCCGCGTACCATAAGAGAGAACAATAGGCAGCGTAGCAAAGGGATATGTAGGTGAAATATAGTTAGAGTAGACTGTAGTGCATGATGCATGTAATAACAACCAATAATCCCTTTCTTATTATGTAGATACTAACCATCTAGCTTCATGTGACCCTATTATCTAGCATGTTTCAATTAAATATCCTAGTTGCATGTAAATAGTGCATGTTTGGTGATCTTCACCCCCTGTCACACACCCTCGTGGTCGTTCGTAGACGTAGACGTACCGCAGATTGCCATATTGCCTGAGTCGCATGCGCCAGCGGCGGTCGCTATGGAAACATTTCAGTTTCTGGGAATGTCATACATCGCACGAGACGCTCTCGCGTTGATGAGTTCTTACCACGGTTCTTTCTTCCCTTCGCTCTCTCTCTCTCAAGGACTTCCCTCGAAGACGCGACGAAGAAGTTGTGCCTCCGTGTTCGCTTTCGCGCGCCGGTGTTGAGTCATCAAAGGAGCTAGAAGGGGGAGGGTTGGGGGGGTATGGCGGCCATTGCGGGCGATTCCCACTTTCCACACACCGGACGAAGAGGAAGCAAAGGAGACAGGATGATAAAGAGGAGTGACTGACGCAATTGGAAGCTCACCGACATCTACGCACCACCTGGACGCACGCAATTAATAAACAGGGCAAGCCATCACCGCCGCTTGCATTCACCTGTTGGGCAAATTGCGTTTTTTTTAAACCAAATTAAGAAACAAAGTACTTGGAACCTTCAAAACCGCTAAATCTAAATGCATTCATCAAAAAACCTTTCTTTAATATTCTTCACGAAATTGCTTGTTTGCATACATTTCTGAGCATGAGAAGTTTTATATGTATTGTCGTAAATAAAATATATATTTTCGTAGATATTTATGGCATAAACGATAGGATATTCCATTGTCAGTGTCACACAATTTGTAATTTGAAGAGGAGCTAGGTTTGTAAAACAATGCTACGATTAATTTGCTAGTGTGTCTTGATTGTTAGAAGAATTAGGATGGGAATCGATATCACAGCGTAGATTAAATTATAGTCTTAACCTCTTAGCTAAATTTTAGGAAAAACATATCTCTGACGACGTGAAAAACATACTATTAACCCCCTCGTACTACGGCAGATTGGATCGCGCCAATAAAATTAGTGAGATAGATTGTAGAACCGATAGGTATAAAATGTCATTTTTTCCGCGTACCATTCGGGACCATAACAGCTGTGATCGTCGCCATTAATAGTGCGAATTGTGACATTAGCTAGACTTAGATCTTTCTCTTTATATTCTTTACGTTCTTATTTATGCATGATAGTTTTAATCAGTAGCAGTAGTTATTGTACCCCTTGTATGTTGGAACGATTGACGATAGAATGATTCTTGGTTAGTAGATCTTTAATTGGCGAGTTGCATGTGTGGTACGCTGGTTTCAATGTAAATTCGGTGTTCTACCGTATAATTCATGCATCCCTAGTGTGGAAGCACCCCCTGCCACACACCCTTTGGGTGAATTGCAGGGTATGACGTAGATATAGATGTAGACATTGTGGGCCCTTTCCCTTATTTCCCCCCTTGCAATGAGAGTTAAAACCGACGGGCAAGGACGACGCGACCGCCGACTGTCGCCTTGGGCGTCGCACAGTAAATCTCCCGGGAAACGCAGTCGCTGATAAGCGGACAGCCGACGATCAAGAGAGGCTGAAGGCCAAAGCCATACATACGTAGCGCACCAAAACTATATTCTCACCCCACATCCCATCAGCTAAGACAAAGACGACAGACCTTCCTCCCCCACTCTCTCATACTTTGGCACCACTGTTCAATGTTCACGCTATAAAACGCAGAATCCCATAGTAAGATGGTCTTTTATCGAGATGAAAGATTCTCATTAAGAATACATGCAAAGATATTTTTAGAAATTTACGTCGCACGCATCCTGACGTTCTCATGGTTTTCGACTAATTTAAGGTAGTCCGAGCGAAATATCATTTTACTTAGAAATCAATGAATTTGGTCTAATTTTAAAGAAAAATATCTCACCCTTCTAATGACATCAAAAATTCAAACCCTCACCACATTACTTTCCGAGATATTTGCCAAAAAATACCTGCCCTTTTACATGGGAAATGGTACGTGTATGCACTCTAGAGAGACATTATTTATAAAATGAAGAATTTCTAACACTTAAGATGTCGTAAAAATACTAACAGCGGGTAGTTTGTATGTGTTCTCAACTATATTTGAAAATTCACTATGTTATCACCGCAGTAGGTTCTTGGGTATCACAAAAAAACCTTCCGTTTTGAAGGAGTTTCAAACGCACCGCGCGAAAAAAATGAGTCAAGTTAAAGACTAATTTAGATATTTTCATTAATTACTTACCATTTCTGTCATATAAAACTATATTATTGCACCATTTATAATATAATATTTTATTGATGTGTCATACAGTTGGCGAAATTAAAATGTATAATTCGAATATGGTCTCTATTATGACTAGGGAACTATCTCGCTCGGACTACCTTAAGCTCCTTCCTTGGTCGAAATAATCGTGTAGACAGAAACGCGCGAAAGGCTGTGACTCTGACAATCTCACTAATAATCCTTTTTTCAGAGGTTTTCACAAATATATTTGTTTGTTTAAAGTAGGCATAGACCGTCGTATAACAAAAGCGCTTTGAAGTCTTCGGAATCCGTTTCGGAAATACAATATATAACGAGTCCTCTTGAGACGTTTGGAGCGGTTATCCTGGGTCTTTTGAGTACACATTTCAAGAACTTTCCAGAAACGTCAAAAAAAATCCTAGATCACGCTCCACTTGGACACATCAGTTTATCCCGGTTAAATGGCCAAACATAAGAGTCATATAAATATTGCAAGAATTTCAATTTAAAATTGTCACCTTTATCAAAACATAATTATGACGGAAAAAGAAATTTAGGCGAATATCATATAGAAATACGTATTTTACTCGGCATGATACTATGATATTGGCTAGCTACCGTTAAAATTACGAGTTTGGCATTAATTTGCGTCTTGGACAAAATCTGCATACATAGAATCGAATTATTTCGAAACATTTGTGAAATGCTAATGGGCTACGAGTCAAAATAGTATTAAATCGTCAAGAAACCAAATCGATGACATGAATTTTTTTTCACTTTTATGGGCAGATATTTACAGATATTAACAATAAGAAAACGTTCGCAAATATCACGCGAATCTGTTCTGATGAAGACTTCCGCTTAGATAGAGGTCGATTCCTTTTTTCGGGTTTTCCGCCGCGTTGGTTCATGTTGAGGACAATATTTCGCCGGCTGTCCTGCTGGCTTCCTCAGATCACATGGACCTGAGGAAGCCAGCAGGACAGCCGGCGATATATTGTCATCAACATGAACCAACGCGGCGGAAAACCCGAAAAAAGGAATCAACCACGCGAATCTGTATTAAAACAAATATCGCTCCAACCACCTAACGTATAGGTCATTCATTCAATTCAGCATGGGAACTTAACGTCCAGAAATGCTTGAATGGGAACTGTTCGTAAATGTTGCGTTTATTTTACCTAACATTATGGGCATTTCTTAAACATACACATTCGATACGTGAATGATGTTGAATCGAAAAGTACGACAAACGTACGGAGAATTCATTCACGCAACGACGACGCTTCTCAAGGAAAGAAAGTTCTGCCGAGAGGAGAATGGGAAGGAGAAACAAAAGAGGGCGGGACGAGGGAAGAAGACTGAGGAGTCCTCCGTCGCCTTGACGACGGAGAGGGCGCGCACGAAACAAGGAGAAAAAACAATTGAAGGAGACGGGAACTGGTCGCGGGGCAACTCCCTGGAGAGACGGCAAAGTTTTCAAACTCCTCGTTTCGGCAACGCTTCGTTTTTATTTGTTCCCAGAAAATAAGGAACCGAGGGACGAAAAAAAAACTTCGGCTCCGGGTGCGCCGTCAATCAAGATCACATCGAAATACAATTATCCTCATTGCCCTCACTTCACAGACATCTTCTTCGTCAACAAAGCAAAATATGGGATTTAAAAAATAAAAGTAGAGTTGTGCTGAAGTGTCTTGGAGTCGACCTTTAGTTTACATATACTTATAGCCCTGAAGATGGATTATTTAAAATTCCGATACTTCGGTGAAGATTTGCTGTTTTTTTTATATTTACGACCTTACCTCGAGAGAACCATCCCATGTTAATGGAGGTCGATATAGTGAACAATGAGGCAAAGCAAAAAATCCAAGACTACTTTTTTAAAAATATTATAGAGTAATTGAGTAACGTATTTCAAGATGTATCTCGACAATTTATCAATCATTTAGAGTTTTACGTTACCATGTTCACATTCCAACACTGCACTGCAACACTGCCATTTGCGCACCAGCAGCACCAACACACTTAAAAAAACAGATTGGGCGCGGGATGCGCACTAAACAACCAAAGAGCGTCGGATTGATGTCAGCGATTGTCTCCCAGTTTGTCGATTTTTCAGGAATTGAATCTATCATTCGTGTAACTTTGAATTTTCAATTACATTTTGATAAAAATTTTACGTTTATATAAATAAGCATTTTTTACGACTCCAACAACTTAACACAAAACATTCTGCCGTGACAGTTATTTACCCATAAAATTCTACCAACTGAAAAAAGTTACAAAATATTTCGCCAGCCTACATGGTTCCGGTCAATTTCGTTCGTTCGGAGCGATACAGTGTCCCGACGTAGGCCAACCTAAACATGTTGAATGGAGAGCTCCCATAATCTATATATTAATCGCAAACAAAGGTTAAATTGTACACGTCGACACTGCGTGCCATCGTCAAGGCTAGGCCCTCGTTAACGGCAAAATCTGTCGAAACCTAGTTTGGTGAAATCTACATCTACATAATAACCGGCGAACCGCCTCATGGGCGTGAGGCAGGGGGTGGTAGTTCAGCACCCGAGTAAAGATGTAAAAATTTTGGAGGTGAAATAGTGACATGTCCTATGGGAGTTTATTTTGAGGAGCTCAGTTTTTATTGTGGTCGCTTATTGTGCGCGGAAAGAACGAGTTTTTGTACCTATCTGTTCGGCAGAGTATCTCTCTTATTTTATCGCATCTGTCAGACCTAGAAAAAAACTCCGCATGAATACAATTTATAAACGAGTTTTTTTGTGAGGAACCTTGTCGAATTCCTTCTTGAAATCAAGGAATATCCCGTTGATTTGCTCATTCGATTCACCTGATTTTAAGGATATCATGAAGGAAGAGCGCAAGCTGTGTTTCGCAGGAAATGCCCTTACGGAAGCCGTGCTGACTGCACGGAATAAACTCGGTTGGAAATTTAAACTGAGTGTGTGTGCCTTCTCGATTCCTTTTTCTGCGATAACGTTGTTATCAATGGTTTGTTTCCACCCAAGTCGTCCCCTGAAGCTTTGAACTTCGCTCCCAGTCGTGCAATCGGCTATAGTTATCTCGGAGACGTCACAATTCGGCGATCGACCCGCCGCGTGCAGAAGTGTGGCGTAGAGAGAGAGAGAGAGAGGCATGGCGGACGAGCGCAACAATGCGACGCAGTGCGTCTCGCGGCACGCGTGATTCTGGCCGGGACACACTCCCCCACATACATACAACGCATTGTTCGACCAGACCCAGACGGGCGGAGGAGATTGCATTGGTGGGAGGGATAGTCAGGGGGGGGTAACAAGGGGTGGGGGACGTGCGAAGTGCATCGACCCTTTGTAACGGGTGGGGGGAGGGACGTAGGCTCTCTCCATCCCATCCCTTCCCAACCAACAATTTCCCTCTCCTCCCCCTTCGATTCCCAGACTGCTTTGCTCTACCCGGCTGTTTCCACCGGGGGGAAGGAGGGAAAGGACGGGAGACGGGTTCAAAGCATCTAGGGGAAGGGGGAGGGGTGGACAGGACAGAAACCAGTCGGAGGCCACGACAGGGGGGTGGGGGAGGGAATGGAAGTATTTGGGGGTGGGGGGTAGTGGGGGTAGACGGCGAAGGGAGAGATTGTGTGGGTCGGGAGGATTGTGGGAATCACACACCGCGGAGATCAGGAGGGTGACGAGAGAGAGAGAGAGAGAGAATGGAGTTCCTCGTCTCTTGGCGAATGGAGTTAAAGGGAGGCTAATACGCGGAGTACCACATTCCGAGTAGATCATCATAATTACAAGTAATACTTAATACGCGATGCAAATGACTAATTATCAAACTTATTACGTGATCGCTTACAGTGCGCGGAAAGAACGATTTTTTGTACCTATCTGTTCGGCATTGTCTCTCTCTTATTTTATCGCGTCTGTCAGACCTAGAGATGTAGTGAGGAGTCATGATAATATTCTCTATGTCGCTCTGAAAAATATCAGTTCTGAATTTATCAAGCAAACTAAGCCTAGCGTGTAGCCTACGAGACTCTAGGGGCTCCCACCTAATCACTCTAAAAGTTGTGAGACACTATAAGTACGCTCGTAGCAGTTTTTAACGAAGCGCGCTGCTTTCCTTTGTATTTTATTAATTTTTTTGGTTAAATCTATTTGACCAGAGTCCCAAATGCTGGCGGCGTATTCGAGGTGTGGCCTAACCAGAGCGGGGTAGCATCTCTCTTTGACTCTTTCATCCGAGGACCTTACTATTATACGTCTAACAATACTTAGTTTATTTAATTCTGCGCCACATATGTTCGGTATGTGTAATCCCCACGATATATCAGAAGTTAAGGTAATTCCAAGATATTTTACTGTATCTGAAGATTTTATGTTTACTACACCCAAAGTATAGGTATAGCATTTTTGTGATGACTTTCGCAGGAAGTGAACTGCGGTGCATTTGCTGATATTTAATTCTAACCCCCACTCCTCGCACCACGAATGAACGTTGGGCAGGTCAGATGACAGAACTTCAAAGTCCGCGTCTTCGCTCATTACACGGTGGATAACTGTATCGTCTGCAAATAATCATAATTTACTGCTAACCCTAGAACTTAGGTCATTAATATAAATAATGAATAAAAGAGGGCCGATCACACTTCCTTGAGGAACACTGGATGTGACTTCGACGTATGTGAATGGGACGTTTAAGAAAGTATTGTGTCGACTAGCTTACAATTTGAATGATAAACCACGACACTATGAAGCCCCGCCTCTCACGCATAAACGTAATTCATGCGCCAGCCGCTAATCTGATAGCCAAGATCGTGACCGATAATCCGAGACTTGAAGATGTAATGAACGGGTTGCGGGCTTATACAGATGAACGACTAAATGCGTCGAGGAAGAGAAATTGCGCGGATAGAGGACGCGAGGAAAGAACACTGCGGACTATATAAATCGGACGTTATTACCTGCGCGCGCCCCCCATCCGTCACTATAAAAGAGTCCATTGTTGCGCAACCTTCCGCTCATTGTCAATTTGCGCGCCCAGTTGAGTGTAAGGATCGGGAACACAAGCCGAGGAGAGCAGAGTGCGGAATTCGCAAATCTCATCTTCTCTTTGAGGTGGCGAAAGGGCGAGAGTTCCTTTCCCTCGTCATTAGAGATTTCGACTCTTAACTTTTTAAATTCAGTAGCCGTAGGGAGCATGAGGTAAATATTGGAACGATAATGGCGCAAAATATATTGCGTTACATGACTGAAATTATCTATAATAATATAATTACACATACAAATATCAAAATAATTCTTAGACTTGACTAATTTGTTTTGCGCCGAATCGTAAAGACGCCTTCGGAACAGACGATTTTTTTGCTATACAGTAAAACTTACGGCGGTAAGTAATTAATTTTTGGTGAGCGAGAGTGAATTAGAAAACGAAGTTCGATGAAAACGATTTATTCCGGAGGTAAGAAATGGCGCGTCCTAAGTTCATTAACAATCGTGTCGTACGTATTGTTTATTTACGTCGTTCCTTGGTGATCTGTCTGCCAGCTTCCTCAGGTGGATCATCTCTCGCGGTGCTCCAATCAGCTAGCAGCAGACAGTCGCCACAAATTTATCTTTTTTTAATAATTGAGAATATCAAAGACTACACACTCTAAAACTTTTGACGAGATCTATGCGTTAGTTAACCCTAATATTAAAAAAATAGTCTCTCTGGACAACTCGTCTTTGGGAAAGGTTGGTATTTTCGACCCAAAATCCAAGAGTATGTCGATAAGTGATATACCAACTGGCATTTGATTATTACTGAAAATATGACATTTTCCAATGAGATGACGCCAAATAAATTGAATTTCACGAGAAATGGAATCTCGCTCAAACTGCCAAACGAGCCTCGTGGAAGTGGATACATACGAGCAAGCATCGTATACGTGAGATGAGAGAAAATCTCGCGGCGTCCAACACATCCCGCGCCTCCGCGGAAAGAGCCGACGCCGCCGCCGGCCGACGAAACGCCCACGACCCGCGAAAGTGGGTCTAGATTGCCTTCCCCGCATTTCCGAGCCAGACGCCAAACTATTAACACTCATCTTTATTGCCTTCAGTCGTCATTCCAGGAAAGAAGAAAACGAACCCCCTTGGTAATTTCAAAAGCAAGAGCTGTAATTTTACACAGACGTAGGTGGATGTGATTCATCCGGATTCTCTAAAAATATAGGTCGACGTCTACGGCGCAATACAATAGAGAACGAGTGGGAATTGATAGGGTAAATACAAAGGACTGGAGCAAAATAGGGACGTGTGCGAAGAAGGAATGAATACGAATGAGGCCGAAATGGCTTAAACGGAGCAGAAAATCAATATAACTACCAATACCGTCGGTTAAAGGAGGATTGTTAGGGGCCATTGCTGTCTCACTTCGTATCCCTCCGAGTAGGCAGGCGAGGACACTGTCAAATTCGAGATTTCATTTTGGCAACACTGGACGAGTTATAACTGGTTACCTACCGATCGCACACTTGGAAGGCGGTAGACGGAATTTTCAATGAGTAATAAAAGAAATTTTGTAGTGTCTACTTAGTTTTTTATTAGTGCTACCATAGAGTAAGGATGTTGCTACGCGTTGCAACGATTTCATCGTCATCAGCAGGTACAAACAAATGTGTTTGGACCTGCTGATGACGATGTACTCGTAGAGACACGTAGTAATAATAAAAAACTAAGTGGGCGTTACAAAATTTCTTTCATTATTCACATATTATGTTCCATAACATCTCGCCAGATACCTTTGAGCGTATCTGGGATTCACAACGATTAGATGAGCATTTGGAATAAAGAAGTTCACTCGGAGGCACTCAGGAAGGATTGTGCGGCGACGGGACAATTAGATCAGGAAATTAGAAGTGTACAAGAAAGCATAGCATTGGTCAACCAATTTTCTGGACGCCTGCTCCGCGTCCTGAAATTCCCCCCAGGCAGCCATCTTGGATTGGATTTTTTGGGGAGGCGACCGACAGCTAAGGTCATTTGCGCCATAGGGGAGAGGTAAGGGATGAAGGGTGGATAGAAACCCGGCGTCGGCATTAGCCTGCTCTTAAGGAAAGGCGCCAAGGTGACCACGGTTAAACGTCTCATCCAACAGACGGAGTACCGTACTTGAAGTGCCCTCCACAAGACACTCGAGTAGGGATCGGGTTTCCTCTGAAACACATCCGCCACTGCAGGGATTTGAACCCTGGCCGTCCGCGAGGTTAGCCAGTACTCTATCCACCACAACAACCCGATTCCCAGCAGCCATCTCTCCTCGACTGCTACGCCACGTATATATTCGTTTGTATTCTTTCACATTTATCAAATTTTAGAACAACAATTGTGTGTGGCTTCATTTCGCTTCCATATCACAAATTCTTCAAAACACATAATCGCGCTTGCATTCCATTAGTTAAACAGACCCCGCGCACTTCAAAACTTCACTTCACTTGTGGAGTACAGAAATAAGTGGAAAGAGCATGTGCAGCGAATGCCTAAAGAGAGGTTTCCAAAGCAGGCTTTGGAATGTAAGCCGTTGGGGAAAAGGAGTGTTGGGAGGCCAAGGTTGAAATGGTGATGTGAAGCCGGAACACGCTGAAAGCCTAACTCTGGGAGGAAGAAGAAGAAGAAGACTTTTTTTAAGAGGGCTTTATTTCTAATTCTTTCGCAAAAAAACCATAAACTACGTATTTTGAAATGAGCACAACCGTCAAGCTGCGGAGGTATAAGCGACCTTCAAACCGGATTCCGGAAGAGTGTGTGAGAAAGAGAGAGAGAGAGAGAGAGAGAGAGAGAGAGAGAGAGAGGTCGGGGACCGCAGTTTTAGCGTGAAGGGTTTTATCTCTTCCTCGACTAGATAAGGCCCCTTGTGGTTAAAGCCGGATGCTCCACGGCGACCGGTTAACTACTACATCTGGCGATAATGTGGGGCGGTAATTAAGATACTATGTTAAAGGAGGACTCCCTAGAGTCCATCCAA
Source organism: Ceriagrion tenellum (assembly GCA_963169105.1). Classification (NCBI taxonomy): domain Eukaryota; kingdom Metazoa; phylum Arthropoda; class Insecta; order Odonata; family Coenagrionidae; genus Ceriagrion; species Ceriagrion tenellum. Next base: position 138,155,179 of record OY720639.1, on the reverse strand, counting down.
TATTAGAGCGATGTTGAATGTTAAAAATCGGCCAACCGGTTATTATGACTAAAGATGAGTCGAATTCAAATGTAGATTCTCGATTCCATCGATTCTCAGGATTAGAATCAGTATCGAGAATCGATCGCCTAAAGGGGATTCCGATTCCATCGATTCCATTTGGATAAATATTAAAATCAAGTTTCATTTATCACATCATATTTGTCTCAGTGATTTTGGGTGTAGGCTATCAATTTGTACTCTTTATGTGCTACCTCAATAAGCTGAGGATGTATTTGATATTTGTTAATAAATATACTTTTTGAGGGACTTAATTGTCTTTCTTACTTAATTTCAGCCTATACTTGAATTTAAGTAATAGTCGTACGCTACTGGTATATCAATAGCCCACCTGTTACTAGGAATAAGAATCGATGGAATCGGAATCGATAATCGAAATCGGAATCGAGAATCGAAATTGGAATCGAAAAAAAGTGGAATCGAGTCTCCCTAATTATGAACAATACCGTTTGAGGAAGGTAACCACGTGACTGAAGAATCTAAGATGGATGCCAAGAGTATAATCACACGAGAATGAAAAAATAGTTTGCTTCTTATTGATTTCTAGGCCAAATCTATGCATTCCAATTGAGCTATTATCTTGGACAAACTTAAGAAGCGATATACCGTCTCTTTCCACTGGTTTAAAAAAAACGCTATCGCACATCTACATGCAGTATGGAGTGAAGTGAAACCTTCTGTTCAAGTTTATGCAACAATCAATGTATAGCCATCCTTCTCCAGCCAATATAATATTTGATCATCGTAGACCTTTTTTCAGGATAGAGGTTAGGGCAGATAGTAGGTCAGCTAGTGGGTCGAATCGGGTACCATCGCGAAAAAAAATTAATAGAAAAAATATCCAAGAAAGTATTAAGTCTAACGAGAACAGTAAGAGGCCAGTTTCAAAAAATAGCAGTAATTTAACTTGGAATATACCTAAGAAAGCTAGTTGTAATGAGAATACACTTTCCGGGAATATGCTCATTGATAAATCCTTTTCTGTCGTGGTAGTAAACTGCCGTAGCTTAAGAAAAAAAGTAGCTGACTTCTCCCATCTAATTGAAACTACTGACGCAGACTTAATTATAGGGACGGAAAGTTGGTTGTGTAACGAAATCGCAGATAATGAAGTATTCCCGAAAAAATTCACAGTTTATAGAAAAGATAGAGTCGAAAGAACCGGGGGAGGAGTTTTTATTGCAGCGACGGTTTGTTATATTAGTAGGAGGGAGTCATTTTCCGACGACCAGGTAGAAAGCGTATGGTACTCCATTCAAAATCCTAAAGCAAAAACAATGTTTGTGCGCATATTATTGGCCACCAGATACCCATGTAAGCTCAATATTAGGACTCGAAAGTCAACTCAGTAAGTTAACCACTCAAAAAAACGACTGTCATATTATAATCGGTGGGGATTTCAATCTTCCGTCCATAGACTGGGACACGTACAGTTTTATCACTGGGGGGAAAGACAAAGACCTTTGTGAGTCACTTCTGTATACATTCACATCTCACTCACTGCATCAATTAGTCACTGCTCCAAATAGAGGGAAAAATACCCTTGACCTTTTAGCGACAAATATTCCACATATGGTTGTAAACATAGGTACTGATAAGGGAATAAGTGACCACAAGATAGTTAAAGCTAAAATCTCCGTTAGCATGATCAAGAAACATAATCCACAAAGAAAAATCTACTTGTTTGATAAGACTGTCTACGAAGGTATGAAACGAGAGTTGCAAAATTCATTTACTAATTTAAAAAAATAAGTATCGACAGTAATACTGAGGTTTTGTGGAATACTTTCCTCAATTTTACACGATCAGTAGTTAGCAAATACATACCAAGTAAATGGCAAAGAGCCAATGCAGAGCCTAAGTGGTATAACGTGGAGGTTAGGAAAACATTAAAGCACCATAGAACATGTCATGCTAGGTTAAAAAGGGAAAAATAAACAAATCCCCCGAAGAACTATATATAGTCACCGAAAATTACAAAATATCTAAACTCTTAGCAAAAAAAAGCGTGCCGAAGGGCGTTAGCTGATTTCAAAAGTAAATTACTGGGAGAACACTTGAACGATAACCCCAAGGCAATTTGGTCGTATGTTAGGGACACTCAAGGAAATAAATCAACAGTACACACGCTTAAGAATATCAAAGGGGAAAAGCTAACCAACAGTCTACAAAAAGCCAATTCCTTAAACTCATTCTTCAAAAGCATTTTCAGTACTTATACACAAACATCTTTTCGATCCGCAGCCAGTTCGTTCCCAAACATTTATGCCTGAAATTATTATAAATTGTCGCGGCATAGAACATCAGCTAAAAAATATCAACCCCAACAAATCCCCCGGTCCAGATCAAATTCCTCCTCGCGTATATAAAACATTGGCATCAGACATAGCGCCTTACTTAGAATTAATATTTACCGAATCATTAGTAGATGTCACACCTATATTCAAAAGCGGCGTCAGGGAAGACCCTGTAACTATAGGCCTATTTCTCTCACATCCATTTCCTGTAAGGTATTTGAACACATAATCGTAACCTCCATCATGAGTCATTTAGATATGGAGGAATTATAAATAAATAACCAACACGGATTTCGAAAGGGTAGATCTTGCGAAACCCAATTGGCCCTCTTCGTTCATGACATCTTACTCTCGGGTGAAAATAATGTTCAAGTTGACGCGATATTCCTCCATTTTAAGAAAGCTTTCGATAAGGTACCTCACATTAAGTTACTCTCAAAACTAGAAGCATATGGAATAGATAAAAACATTATTAGTTGGATTATTCAGTTCTTACATGGGCGGGAACAAAGGGTTGTCATAGATGGTTTCATGTCAGACACAGCGTTACATCGGGTGTTACTCAGGGAAGGGTCATTGGTCCACTTTTATTTCTCTTGTACATTAATGATATTAGCAACGTGGTTAAAAGTAAGCTTAGACTCTTCGCAGACGACGCGGTTGTGTATAGGGATATTACAAATTCCGAAATTCGCGACTCGTTAACAATCGACCTACTTGCTATTCATGCTTGGTGCGAAAAGTGGCAGATGGAACTAAACATAAAAAAGTGCGTAGCAGTCAGCTTTCGGAAAAAGAAAAATAGGCCAGTTAGGGCTTACAGAATTAAAAATACAGAAATTATTCACGCCGAGTCTGTTAAGTACTTAGGAGTCACAATAAGTCACGACCTATCTTGGGGAAAACATATTAGGGAAATATGCGGTCAAGCATATAGGAAGCTAGGCTTTATCAAAAGAATACTCGGAAAATTTGATGAGAAAGTGAAAGAACGTTGTTATTTTTCAATCTTTAGGCCTCATCTGGAATACAGTGTGTATGGGATCCATATGAAGCGGGGTTAATATCGGAATTACATCGCGTGCAGCGAAGGAGCTAGGTTTGTGAAACGATGCTACGATACGTTTGCTAGTGTGTCTGGATTGTTAGAAGAATTGGGATGGGAATCACTATCACAGCGTAGATGAAATTATAGGCTGAACCTCCTAACTAAATTTCAGGAGAAACATTTCTCTGACGACGTGAAAAACATACTATTAACCCCCTCGTACTACGTCAGATTAGATCGCGCCAATAAAATTAGAGAGATAGATTGTAGAACCGATGGGTATAAAATGTCATTTTTTCCGCGTACCATTCGGGACCATAACAGCTGTGATCGTCGTCATGAATAGTGTAAATAGTGACAATAGCTAGACTATAGATCTTTCATTTTATATTCTCTGCGTTCTTATTTATGCATGATTTAATGTTGATGTTCTTATTTATGCATGATATTTTTAATCGGTAGCAGTAGTCCTTGTACCCCTTGCATGTTGGAACGATTGACGATAGAATGTTTCTTGGTTAGTAGATTTTAATGGGCGCGTTGCATGTGTGGTACGCTGGTTTCAAAGTTTCGCTGTTCTGCCGTATTATTGATGCATGCCTGGTGTTGAAGCACCCCCTGCCACACACCCTTTGGGTGGTTTGCAGGGTATGACGTAGATGTAGATACTTTCGAAGGCAAAGGAGAGTCATGAATTCACATCCACAACAGCTCAATTCGATTGACAACCTTCGCTAACGGAAGCGTTTACGAAGAGTTTGATTAGTTTTGTGGATGTATACGTAATATGTACTTCAGAGTAGGGATGAGTCGATTCCACTATTTTACGATTCCGATTCTTACTCTGATATAATTAAAAACCTCACGTATTTCATATCTCTTCAATTGCGAAGGAATGACCATCTCATGCTCACGTTAACTCATTACTTGACATCGACCTTCAACAAGTTGAAGAAAGTAAACTTTGGCGCCGATATCTTCATATATTAATGCCGCCGACTAAGTTTGCTCACGACATAAGGACAATCTCTATGGCGGACATTAAAGGAAACAAACTACTCTATCGGGGCCAAAAATTGAATCCAAAATATGTAACACATTTAATCTCGCAGCTCTCCTACTCCAAGAAAGCATGGTTTCAATAGCCGAGTGACTTTCATTCGCCCGGAGGTCGTCGGAAACATGGCAACAGAGCGGAGAAATCGCGAGAAGATAAAGAAATCACAGCCCTCAAGGCTGAGAGCCGAATAGGCCGCCGTCTGGTGTGTAGTGCGAAGAAAAAAATACGGAAAACAAGTGAGAAAGACGAAATAACCGGTGGTTGAGTCATTGTGGAAGTGACCCAGGAATCAATTTTCGGCACGGTCCTTGGCCCGCCCAACGGATCGGGAGTATATGCTTACACCTCTATATACGGGCATGATTGTGTTCGCATTGACCTCTCTCTCCTTGTATTGATTCTTTTGCATTCCACATCTGCGCGCTCATTACTCAAGCACTGGTCAGAAGCAGACATCGCGGAAGATAAGGACTTGGCGGCTGAAATACAGTGCGGTACGATGCGTCAAGGGTCAAGGCTTCCAGTCAACAACGATCAGAATAAGGGCACATTCAATACTCGCAAGCCGAAAATATGGAACCAAATTTATAACTTTCTCACGAATGAAGAAATTCAAAACATGTATACTCGAATCGACAACATAGCCATATATTCTTTATTGAAGACATACAATGACCATGACCCTGAATGTACGATCTACACGATCAGCATTCGCTCATTTGATCAACTTACCCATCAGCATAGAGTAGGTACATATAGAGTGGCAAAGAGATAGGGAGATTCGGATATGAGTTTTCAAATAATAATTTGGCCAATAGATGGAACAGGTGTATCGAAGTTACACGACAAGCCATAACAAATGAGCTTTGGCACACGGCCACTTCATTTAGTGTCGCATAACTTACATTGTTCTTAGGAATATTTAGGTACCTGGATGTTTACTAATCGGTCCATAGCAACGGAAACACATCTTACTGAGTCGTCGAGGCCAAATTAAACATCTATTTTAATGTGCCTTCAATGAGCATCGTCTATAATGAATCGAATTCACGTCAGTATGATAAGACACGCGATTACCAAACACTGAGTCAACTGTTTACCGATATATGATAGAAACGAAAAAACAATTGATACCCGATTAAAAGCACACAACAGCCATGGTAAATCGACTCTTCTGTATGTTGATAAAAAATCACCGAGTACCACTAGCGCCTCCAAGTGGCCTTCTCCGTAAGCCGAAATTCTTCCTCCCCTAAGGTGGTGCCACCTGAGAAATTCTTCCCAAAGCTCTCAAAATTTTATGTCCAGTTTTCTAGCAACGCTTTGCCACTCTATATATACTTACTCTATGCCATCAGTTATCGGTTCTTATATTTAGGTAAGGCTGGGTAAGAGATTTCTCACTCATTCTGAGAAATATTTTCCAAGAATTTGCACAAATTACCAAAATTTTTGTTAATCGCATCAAGTTGATTTACACCACAGAATGGAATTGAGGGTAAATACGTGCAAGACAAAAAAGTAGTAGTTTTTGATAAGGAGAATGGGGAGAATAACTGTATGATGAGGGAGAAAGGTGAAGTAATGGCCATGCTGAGAGAATGGTTGAGAGTCGAATAACGAAACAGATATATAAGAGTGAAATGATAGATGTGAGAGGCAGAGGTAGGCCGAGAAAGTTGTGGTTGAATATGGTTGAGGAAATTCATAGGAAGAGGAATATTAGGAGTGTTAAAAACAGGAGGGCGTGTATGAAACAGTGTATGGGAGTAAATGAATCAAAGGAGGTTTGCAAGGATAGGTCAGTATGGAGGAAATTATTGAAGCAGTATACAAATATGTATTTATGAGCGTAGCTTGGTGACTCTGCCTGCCCCGGAAGGGAACGGCGTGATTGGTATGTATGTATGTATGCATGTATGATTTAACTCTGGCGTAAAAAGGCGCTACCAGACAAGTGAATAATCCCAATTAGCCACTTAGCTTAGTTCACGCGGCGACGGCCATCGGCCGACGCAGCTCAACGGCCATCGTATATTCAGATCCAGAAACAATTACGCACAAAACTAAAGATTCTGCTAAAATCCATCTCCAATACGAAGGAAAACATTGCATTTTTTCCTCTTTAAAAAATTTTCTCAATTAATTAAATAAGCTTTCTAGGTCATGAGACGGCAAATTAAATTTTTACGACATTCCGCAGTGTTACAATGACGGCAATAAGGAAAATTTTTTATAATAACCTACATCCGTTCCACCATTTGAGCGGTTTTACGATTCCGGAGCTCCCACGGCAACATTACACATAAACATACTGGCGCTGAATGCTGAAAGAAGCGCGATGTATTGACAACAATAATTCCTCCCAGGTGGTTTAGGAGGGGTCAGTAAAATGAAGGTTTTTTTATCACAAGACGGTCAGGCCCCGCATTATTCAATTTTTTTTAAACTCTCGACAACACATCTCAAGGACGCACGTCGATTCTCTTCCGCGAGAGCCGCAGAAAGATGAACAACGAAAGGCGATGGCAACGCGCAGGAGATAGAAGAGCGAACATGTTTATAGCACGTGTAAAACTCGGCCTTGTTCAGCAAAATGGCGATTCTAGGAGCACAGCTCCTTCGTCCCCTATCGCAATTGCTTCCCATCGGATTGCAAAAGTCGAAAGAGCGGCGAGAAATTACTTCAGGCGCTTCGGAATAACCGACCAAGGGATGGCATACAGCATTCAACATTTAGAAGGCAGAAAAAGAATGCTGTTGCCAAACTTATGCACCGTGTGCTCACCTCTCGACCTTTTAAGGCAACTATGTGTTTACCACTCGGCGCTAAATTTAAATCAGTTACTAACTGGTACGAGACAGTGCTAAGACTTGTCCTTCAGGCCTCCGAAACATGGACACTAACCGTAACACAAGAAGAAATAATCAGAAGATAGGAAAGAAAGATTCTCGGAAGAATATACGGTGCCATAATAGATGCAGGAATAAGGAAAAATGCTGAAGTCTATGAACTGTACGGAGAACCAAACATCATATCGATTATGAAGCAAGGAAGACTTCGTTGGGCTGGTCATGTACAACGCATGGAAGAAAGCAGGGCAGTCAAAAAGGTTTTCATCGGCACTCCAGGAGGGAGGAGAAGCAGAGGAAGACCGCGAAAGCGATGGCTTGGTGATATAGAAGCCGAAGAAGAGAAGACTGGGGGTCAGGAGATGGAGGCGAGTTGCGGAAGATAAAGATGAATGGAAAGCAGATCGTTCTGGAGAAGAGGAAAGTTTCAAACATACCGCGTGAAAAAAATGAGCCAAATTAAAGACTTACTTAGATATTTTCATTTGATTACTTACCATTTCTGTCACATAAAACTATATAATTGCACCATTAATAATGCAATATTTTATTCGTGTGTCTCACAGTTGGTGAAATTAAAACGTATAATTCGAATATGGTCTCTCTTATGATTAGGGAACTATTTCGCTCCGACTATCTTAAACTCACTATAAATTTAGCACTCGCAGCTATTTTTAATTTGCTATTACAGTCCATTCGCAAACACAATTTAAATCAACTGAATCGATTCAAATGGACGACCTATTGTCGCGTCTCCGCGCGATTGAGACACTGGTCGGCAATTTTGCGAAATAAGACCATTCTTGGCGATTTGAGAAACATCAACGGGGACAGCGGAAGTTCATCGTCTCCGCCGTCACGTGCTGCCTTCAACTCTCATCTTTGACGCCACAAATGGATGAAAAAGGTATGTATGTATAAAAATATTTTAAAAAATACAAGCGATAAAAAAGCACGGCTCCCACCCACGCCTCGTATTCGCTTTTATGGTCGGCCATTATTCTCTCGTTTTTGGCCGGAGGTGAAGGCGAGGCCTCTGGCAAGTTGATCGGCCGCTCCCCTCTGCCGACTGCTGCCCTCCTCGGGCCCATCTCCGGAAGTGATATCATTGGCCTCTCCCGAAAAAAAAATAAACAAAAATAAAAATACCTTGGAAACCTGCCCGACACACCTTCGACACGGGTGGGCGGGCGAGAGTTGGGGGTTTAATTCCGTCGTCTGCCGCGGGCGCGTGCTGCCAGTGGTGGAAGGGGGGGGGTGTTAGTTAAAGGGTGGGTGGGGGTTCCCACGAAGCGAGTACAAGAGACGTGCCGAGTCAAGAGAAACAGCCGAAGAGGGAAAAAAAAATACATCACAACACCAAGTCCACTACACTGCACTTCATGTAGTCCATAAACAATAAATAATGGACGACATTTTTTATGTTACGCTTAAACTGATGAATTTCATGTCAGTTTAAATTAAAAATTTTAATGCAAATACCGTATATAACCGCATAATCGTCGCAGATTTTATGCCAATTTTTTCGCTAAAAAGTAGGGCGCGACCATTATGAGGAGAAATTTAAGAAATTAAATTGCGCCGGAATTAATTACGGGTCATTTATTACGTACTTAACTGCCTTTATTTCACCTGATGCCTATGTTTCAATACGCCAGCACAGTTATTTCATTGAAAACGTTAATAGATATTAAAAAAAATTCATAAGACTAAAGTGTTCCCAATTAGCCCCGGTCTCTCTTACTCTGTATTTGTGAATGGCAGGTAGATATTTATGTCAGGTAGAGTGCAAAATCAGACAAATATTTCCAATTACAGCAAGTGTCGCGACGAACAGAATTTACATGCGACGATTATGCGATTAAAAATTGTGAACCAATTTTTGAACTGAAAAAGTATGGTGTGCTACGATTATGCGGTGAAATAAGGCACTCACTATTTCCAAATAATAAAATCTCAACCATCACAAAATCTCTCTTTGAAAATTGTGAGGAAAGCTGCAAGTATTAGCAGTCGTGCTTTTCACTACTTTAAAGAGCAAGGCAGCAACAATTGAGTTACAATAATCCAGAATAAACATTGTCAAAAGTGTAGGTAGAGTTATTGCTTACAAAATCTTCCCTCTACTAAGTCCTTGAATATGGTAAGCGAACGGGAGCTTGTGTTAGCTTTACTACTTTTACTGTTAAAAGTAGGTTTCGTTATGACAGACACCGGCAGACATAGTTTGCAGGATACCATACAATTGGATGACCGATCCTTTTATCGTACTCTTGACCTGGGTAACCACTGCTGATTAATGCTTTCCATTCGCTCTGCCAATAGTGCGCTTACCAACACAACAACGCACTTCCCTTCGAATCGTTTAACAGTCGCTGCGCACAAAACATGCGCACTAGACATGCGCGCTTCAAAGCAGGTCGCGAGCAAAGTCGGCGCGAGCTTAAAAAAAAACAAAAGAAGGGCGAACAGTTGATGCACGGCTAAATCTCGAACCGTTCGCGATCGTTGCACATGAGTCCTCAGACACATACCTAACAGAGATTATCTCGCACGCAACCAGACACAAAGCATTCGTCAACATGCCACGTGTATCACCCGTTCGACAATGACTCGAGAATATGAATGAATCATTTATCTCGAGGACGAGGCGGGAGTCTAAAAATCGAAACGTCGGCGTTCGAAGTGTAGCCAGTGGACTGGTGGAAGACCTGAAAAGAATTTACCCGACAACTTGGCTGTTTCGACGTAAATTACAGCAATGGAACTAAGCACACCTCACCATTGCGGCACGCCCAAGGTACACTTCGAGGGTAGTTCGAGCGAAAAATATCAGTTTAAGTACTTAGAAATCAATGAATTGGTCTCATTTTAATGAAAAATATCTCACCTATCCAAAGACATAAAAAGTTCTACCCCTTACCACATTATTTTTGGAGATATTAGCCAAAAAATATCATCCCTTTTACACGGGAAATGGTACGTGTATGCACTCCAGAGAGACATTAGTTACAAAATGAGGTATTTCTAACACTTAGATGTCGTAAAAAAAACTAACAGCGTGTATTTTGTATGTTTCCTCAGCTATATTTGAAAATTAATCACATTGTCACCGCAGTAGGTTCTTGAGTACCACAAAAAACCTTCCGTTTTGAATGAGTTTCAGACGCACCGCGCGAAAAAAATGAGTCAAGTTAAAGACTTGTTTAGATATTTTACTTTAATTACTTACAAGTTCTGTCATATAAAAATATATTATTGCACCATTAATAATGCAATAATTAATTGATGTGTCCTACAGCTGGTGAAATTAAAACGTATAATTCGCATATGGTCTCTATTATGACTTGGGAACAATCTCGCTCGGACTACCTAACATGGCTATGACGCGGCGAGGAGAAATGGACGTCTTACCGCTGTTATACGAATTGTGAATTACGTTGAAAAAGAACCAAGTTTGTTCACTTACAGCATAAATTTATAACTTTTGTTGTAATCATCACGGGAACGACGCGAAATATGAAAAAATGAAAATAATTTCACTATTTTACGTTGACGTTTGTTAATGATCTAAACGCCCGTTCCTATTCTACTAAATCATTGAGCTCCACTATTTAAACTCGAACATTTTCAAATCCAACAGAAGTTGGCTCTCTAAACGTGAATTAATTCATTCGAAAAGAGAAGGGCAAACTATGTGACGCGTAAAGTTATCTGATACCTGACACCTCGGTTTTATTCAAGCGAGCAACAGCGTTTGGCAATGTCTCAACTCCCATGAGGAATGAAATCTTAGCGTTTTTAAATCGCGAGGAAGAGACAATACAACCCTTCTCGTAACTTGCTGAAGTTTGCACTGAAAATAAAATACGATCGCTTCATATCTGCCGCACAGTTTAATGAGCTGCAAACTATATTCCAACCTTAGGGTATTACTTGAAATATTTCTTCGAAATAACAGCTGTTATTCATTTAAAACTTGGAACACCTTTTTCCGCATCGGAAAGATAATTAATACCAAGAATGCGTTCCCTTCCTCATTGCTATTTCAAAGAAGAAATATAATTGCACTGATTAACCATCAAAGTAATGCAGATGACAAGGCGGAATAGAAAAATACGACACGGCTATCAAGAGGACATTCCAAAGTCACTCCCAACTATTTTCGTCTCGCAGAATGACAAAAACAACAAAGAAAAGCAGCGTGCGACATTTCGCAACGATGCCATGCATTCATTGGAAATAGAATGGTTTCAAGGCCATCATTTGTCGAGTAATATAATAAATATATTCCCTCTACGACGGTTAATGCCAGAAAGAAGTGTACTACACAACAGCAATGACTTCCTTTTGTGAAAAAATAAATTATTCAAAAATAATACATTCACACGTAAAAAAAGTCGTAACGGCAAATGTCGGAAGTTTATCTTCGAATAAGAGTAGCAATTTTCCATAAAATGTGTTTCTTCGTCCATATTTCAAATAAAATCTCCATTTTGACCACAAAGTTCATCACAAGAGAGAGAGAGTTTCTGTATTTATGCACTAACACGACTGAAAAACAGCGGCGGCGAGGGAAACAGAAATGTCTTCAAAACTTTATTTCCGTCATTAAACCAGTTTTCTTATGGACACTTAAGTCTTTAATTTTCGAGCGAGGCATGGTTTAGACGTGGGCTATAGAAAGGAGGGTGCACCGAGGTTTAAATATAAGTGGAACGGCGAGTTTAATTTCGGTTGAATTAACGGCCGCCCTACTTTCCGCACAAGAGACGGAGTCTGGAGTGTATTTTGGGAGAACATAAATAACTAGGACTCCAAAGTTCCTCATGAAATATAAGAAATGTCTTACAATATTCATTCCCTTTCATCCCATCCTCTTGTGTTTACAGCGGTAGATGTAGCGGTATGGTGAGGAATGCGAGAGATCTACATCTACATAATACCCTAAAGGTCATCTCTAGGGTGGTTAGCAGGGAGTGACTAACAAACATGTTCAACACTGAACCACAATGAAGTAACGCCGCCACTATTAGTGCATTAGAAATGACACGCAAATTATTGAGGGAAGGTGACATTTTACCCACATAATTCTTTATCCTTGTATTTTATATCATAAATTTATTATAATAACACTTTGAGAAATTCCACTAAAGCTAGAGACACTGTTTGTGTAAATATATGTTACAGATACATAAAGTCAAAGTGGAACAAAACATAGCTGAGATATAACAAAAATGGGTCAATTCTACAACCAAACAAGTCTATTCGTACGTAGATCACAAAAAAGGGATACAAATCACAAAAGCGGACAAATTCCTCAAATAAACATCGTGGATTAAAAAAATATATGTGCGATTTTCCATTGGAAAGTAAAAAAAAGTATTTTTGACAACGTAATAAATTCTTATTTATATATTCTTAAAGTGCACAGTAGACGGGATCTTGAAATCATTTCCATTTATGGGATGAACTGCAATGGGACAGAAATGTCTGCGGCGTGAAATTTTGCAGGACTAGGTCGAAAAAATCGCGATTATAAACGTCGTAAGGAAAAAAGTCGCCTCGCAGTAAACAGAATGGATAAGACGAGGCTGGTGCACTTTGGTTGCACGCAGAACCTGATACCACAACACCACCACCATTACTGAAGACTCGGCCGCATCCAGAGTCGCCCGCAAGAGAATGGAAACTGGGTCACAGACGAGAGCAAGAACTAAAGAACCGTGCTGAAACCTTGTAGACTCATGTGAAGGACTAAAGGTAGTACGTGCGAGATAGTTCCCTAGTCATAATAGACCATATTCGAACTATACGTTTCAATATCACCAGCTGTGAGACACACGAATTAAATTTTGCATTATTAATGGTGCAATAATATAGTTTTACATGACAGAAGTTGTTAGTGAACAGATGAAAATATCTAAATAAGTTTTTAACCTGCCTCATTTTTCTCACGCGGTACGTTTGAAACTCCATCAAAACGGAAGGCTTATTGTGATCCCTAAGAATTAACTGCTGTGACAATGTGATTAATTTAAAACAATAGTCGAGAAATCACACAAACTACACACTGTTGATTTTTTGTCGAGATCTAAGTGTAGGGAATGCCTCATTTTTAATACATGCTCTCTCTGGAGTGTATACACGTACCATTTCCCGTATAAAAGGGCTGGTATTTTCTGGCAAATATCTCGGAAAGTAATTCGGTAAGGGGTTAAATTTTTGGTGGCAATGGAAGGGAGATATATTTTTCTTTAAAATGAGAACAAATTCATTGATTACTAGGAAAAATGATTTTTCGCTCAACCTACCTTAATATACGCACATCATCATTCTGGTGATTTTGCTTTTATTGAATTGATGTAAAGAATATATTTTATATACAAAATCATGCCTTGTTTCCGAAGTTTGAAAAAAAAGGCACCCTTTTTCAGCGCTACGGCGACATGCGAAACTTTTGACGTCTGACACCGCAATTAAAAGCATTCGACAATAAAAAAAAAAAATAAACTGTGACTCATAGCTTTTTCATTGCGCCCGCGGAGTTTTAAGTTTTTAAACTTCAGTAATTATAGGTATGGTGTTCAATTAATAAAACTACATTTTCCTTGAAACCATAAACCATGTCGCCCAGAGACCAACAGTTCATTCTGACGTTTAAAAACTAAACACAGCTTTATTGGCATTTAAATGCTAATTTAACACATACCTTAAGAAATTTGACTATGTTGACATAATTCTATTGTGATAACACAGATTTTTCCCGTTAACGCAATATTATATGTTTCACATTAATAAAATCACAGTGATTTATGAATGTCACGGCATCACATCGAGTAAGAGAACACACATTTACGAATGATTATGGGTTACATTTTGAATTCCGCATCGTAAACCCAAATCATTACTATTCTACAATTTATGTCAATATGTTGACACATAATTCTTGTATCATTAATATATGCATGGAGATTGTCTCCCAGTTAACAGATGTACTTGCTTAGGTGAAGTGTGGTTCGAGAAATTTTTTCGTTTCGCTTAAAAAGTTATTAAAATGTTCTCTCAATGACTCGCGATTATCGCTCTGCAGTCGCTCTCAAACCCAAGTAGTTAATTCTTCTTCTTTTTCTCCAATTTCTAGGTCGTCGTAGGATGAGATGAGACACGAATTGGAAATAGTTTCCCCACATTTTTTAATATTTTTCTTTCACCCAGATAGTAATCCGGGACCAGGGCCGGCAGGAGGGTGGGCAGGGGGGAGGGAACAACACCGAACGGCCGCCCCTGGGAACAAAACATCGTAAAACCTCCTCTGGAATGCAGATTATCATATCGCCGACCTTCCCGAAAGAAAATTCGAAGCGTTGAAGACCGACCGCGCAATCGTACGGATAGAGATTCTAAGAGACAGAGAGAGAAAGAAAGGGAGAGAAGAGACTCATGGATTATTCATTCGCTGGATCCCTCGTTCTAGGAGAGATTACACAAGACCTGCCGAGTGTGCATGTGGAGAGCGTAGCAAGGTGGGGCGAGATCGCTCCGACTGATATACGTAAGGCGGAAGCCGGCCCAGCGATCGAAGGGACCGATCAGAGGATTTAAAGCAATCCACGAGAAATACCGACATAGCTAAGTCTCGCATGCGATCAAAACCATTAAAGGTAGTCCGAGCGAAATATCATTTTACTTAGAAATCAATGAATTTGGTCTCATTTTAAATAAAAGTATCTCACCTATCCAATGACACCAAAAATTCAACCCCTTACCACATTACTTTCCGAGATATTTGCCAAAAAATATCAGACCTTATACACGGGAAATGGTACGTGTATGCACTCCAGAGATTCATTATTTACAAAATGAGGTATTTCTAACACTTAGATGCCGTAAAAAAATAACAGCGTGTAGTTTGTACGTTTCCTCAACTATTTTTGGCAATTAATCGTATTGTCACTGCAGTAGGCTCTTGGGTGTCACAATAAACCTTCCGTTTAGAAGGAGTTCCAAACACACCGCGCGAAAAAAATGAGTCAAGTTAAAGACTTATTTTGATGTTTCCGTTTAATTACTTAAAATTTCTGTCATATGAAAGTACATTATGCACCATTAATTATGCGATATTTAATTGATGTGTCCTACCGCTGGTGAATTTAAAATGTATAATTCGAATATGGCCTCTATTATGACTAGGGAACTATCTCGCTCGGACTACCTTAAACAACGGGTGGTCCTCCAAAAACTTTCCCTCCGCAATAACTATTATTTATTAAAACGCTATTTCTAGTAGGTACCTAACATTGATAAATATGATTACAAGGGACGACATGGGGAAGAAAAAGGAAATCTTACAAAAAATTGAAAAACGTAATTCCTGTGTCTGCAATTCAATCACTCGAAAAGCACTCAGCCGAATGAGCTCAAATTATACATTAACACCTAACAAAATTGAGTAACTAAGCAGAGTTATGTAATAAATGCGCGTACACATCTGCAGGATGGATTTCAACCGTGGTGCATATACAGCTCCCTTAAAGATATATCCCTGACAAATACTTGCAGAGCCAGTCTTGCTGCGACCCTATAACAAATACTAATGTACTGTAAACGGCGCACAGCAACTTTTTTCTCAATATTCATCATTATTTTTTCAGCAACTTTTAACCCTTTGAGTGCGACATGACGTGATATCACGTCATGGTTGTCTTTACGCTGGTGCTGATGACGTTATTTCACGTCGAGGGTGCCGTGAGTATTCCAGGGTTCGATAGAAAACTTTCACTAGGCCCCTTGGTGAAAACTGGGACACTCACGGTACCCATGACGTGATATAACGTCATAAGTACCAGCGTAAAGACAACCATGACGTGAATTCACGTCATACCGCACTCAAAGGGTAAAGTAGGAATTTCTGATGAATATGAGTGCATTGGGTCCATCGTGGAGGAAAAAAGGCATCGATTCATACGCCGAACACAATTCGTGCTAGTATTAGTGTATTTTGGGTACGGTAAGCATACCGCAGCATTTTCTCCACTATGCGGTGGATCTATTCACATATTTTTTCATTTGTTTTCTCCAACTTCTTCGTCGCCTTCCAGCAAATAAAACCTTACATGCCTCTTTCAATGACAAACGGACCATCCTTGGCGTTAAGTTGGTCCGTTAGAGGATGAAGGACGAACCACTTTACGCTTATGCACAGGAGCCAATGATGTTTTTCTTCCGTGTGAATGATTCTCAACAGTTAATCATTAAAAAAAAAAACATTTTTACATAGCTATATGTTTTCACATAAAAAATGAGTTGAATATAAAAACATTATGAATTTAATTACGAATTTGACGTTACATTAGGTTACGTATAATAAATGTTACGCCTCATTAACCAAGAACAATTAATTCGGAACAGTAACTTATATAAATGAAATAGCAAAATAGTATCTCCATTACGAAATACGAAAGTCAGTTGAGGAATTTTTTAAATATAATAATGTTTATTGTATTTGAAATATTAAAAGTACAAAAAAATAAAATTGCTACTTGCGACAAATAATAATAATAAGAATTGGCAATGTTGGCAATGATACCAGAAAAAAATACATGTAAAAAAGTTACAATGTGTTTTATTTTTTATTTTTAATACAATTTTATCTGCAAATCTTGGTCCTGCTAAGCCAAAGGCTTGTCAGCAGGTGCCATCGTTATAGTGATCGGATATTTCAAATGTGTTTTAATGTTACAAAGAAGAAACAAAAATCAATAATATTAAGGGAAATGATCACCTGGCGAACTTTATAAGCAATTGTTAACAGAGATAATTTTCCAACAATGGCCATCGGCAAAGTTTAGTGGCGCCAAGTGAAGCAAAAGCTCTCCTTTCCACGAACTAGATTTTTGAGGTCATAGCAATAATCATCATACTCCCCAATTACAATATTTATCCGCTCTTTCTCCCTTGACTTTGGCCATCGCATGCCCTCTCCTTCCCTTCCCGTGGCAACGAATTCTCCAGCAATACAAAATAGCCTTGGCCCACGAATATTCCAGGCATAAATTCTTCCTATCTGCTTTCCTAAGGAGGCCGCAGGCCCCCGTTATCATAGCACACAATCGTGGACATTTTTTCAACTGTGTTGTTGAAACCACGCGATTTGCTTTCCCTACGATAAGTAAAAAAAGAATAAGAAACGGCAGGGTTTTATTCGAGACGCGAAGTATTGCGGCTTCAAAGACTTACACGAAACCAGCGAAACATGGAATGTTACGTCACAGCTAGAAAACACGAATTCAGCGGCCTTACTCAAATTGGACTCAACACGGTAGAATATTGGAAAGTCCGAGTATGTGATTTCAAAACTCCGACAAATATCAATCTTTCAATGGCCCAATTTGAAATGTTCGTAGCTATACATACATACCAATCACGCCGTTCGCTTCCGGGATAGGCAGCGTCACTAAGCTTCACTCAAAAATACATATTTGTGCACCTAACTCTGCTTCAATAATTTCCTCCGCACTGACCTATCCTTGCAAACCTCTTTTACCTCATTTACCCCCATACACTGCTTCATGCACGCCCTCCTGTTTTTAAGACTCCTAATATTCCTCCTCCTCAGAATTTCCTCAACCACAACTTTCTCGGCCTACCTCTACCTCTCGCACCATTCATTTCGCTCTTATATATCTGTTTCGCTATTCGACTCTCATCCATTCTCTCAACATGGCCAAACCAACGAAGGACACTGCTTTAATAAACATGTCCATTACTGGAGCATCTAACCCACATTCATTGATTATCCACTCATTCCTCACCCTATCCATCCTACTTTTGCCGCAAACACTCCTCAGATAACTCATACCCTCGGCGTTTAGTCTACTCTTATGTCTATCCTGACATACGCATTTTTCACTACCATACAACAAAGTGAGGCGAAGTTCACTTTAGTACACGGCGATTTTCGCTTCCTTAGACAGGCACTCATTGAGTCAAAATTACGCAACTCTCAATGCTTGGATTTTTCCGAGGCCACACCGAATAACTGCCCATGAAGTCCGAAATTTTTCACGGTCGTAGACTTTGGACTTCATCATATGACGAAGGAAACTACGCACGTACAGCAAATATTCTGAACGCACCGACCAGCTCGAGCACCGGATGTGACGTCGAGCACACGGGAGTGGGGGAGGAATCCCAAGATTGCCCCGAATACACACGAGAGCGGAGAGATAATATCGTCGTCTTCACGGGAACAATGAGGTGGAAATGAGATAAATAAAGGCTCCTGATTCCAATCCGATAAGGTTGGATAACTGAAACGGCATGTGAAAGATTTGCGAGGTCGCAAAGAATGATTTCAGATGGAACTTCATTCGGCCCACGGGAAAGGGACTGACATTCAATCTTTCGACTAGAATCCGGAATAATTGATGCATAATAAATAAACATTGCCCTAAATTTTTATTTGAAGATTTTCGCAGCGACTCTTTACTATATTGAAGTTATTCGGGGTATCCCACTGCGTATTGAGCATTTTAAATTGACTCAACACCGTAATAAAGGTTTTAAATTCAAAAAAATGATGCGTGCCGTTAAAGATGTTCGGTGGTTAGGTGTCTTTTCCATACCCTACTCAGGCGATAGCCGTCTTCCATATTAAAATTGGATGGTCGTTTGGCTATCTCGATTGTTTCCCTTATTAGTCGAGGATAATAAAGACTAATTTAGGCCAGAACTTTAACCTCATCGAAGAGTATCTTATGTCCTGGATCTGACATAATATGCTGTGCGACGGCTGAAGTCATCCACTGCCTTACCTCTAGCGCTCTTTTATGCTCTTTTAGCCTGATCTTAATTGGCCGTTTGGATTGCCCCACATAGCTTGAGCCACAGGTACATGGAAAACCATTAACAATGGTCAACCGTCTCGACGAAGAACCTATATATAGAGGCGAAACAAACAAACAAACTCTTACGTTCTCCTGACAACGTTCTCAGTATGCAGAACGAAACGTTGATTTAATTTAAAACGCTCAATGCGCAGCGGGGTACCCCGAATAGCTTGAATATTGCCCTAAATTTTATTTTCTGCTAATTAATAATATTATTATAAAAATAATAAATGAAATTTTCAAGGTTTTCTTTCATAATCTGCGATGCATAAGACTTCATTTCGGCCGAAACTGAAAAACTCACTCCGGAAGTACACCGATTTTTCTAATTTTAAAAAGATAACAAAAACCTATCGGTGAAATTTGAAAACAAGATGAACTTCCCATGATGCCACGCTTTTGTTTGGGCAAACGAAGTGCGAATTATTTCATAAGAACGGCAGTACATATAAACGAAAACGATTAGAGTCCTATGTATTACCAAAATTTAGCGAGGACTACTTCAAATTACTGGGGAAATGTAAGTTCCAGTTATTCATTTTATAATATGTTTTCGCGATAATAAGTTTATTTGCCGCTTAGTTAACTCAGAAATAAGATTGGATTGGATTTTTTGGGGAGGCGAACGACAGCTAAGGTCATTTGCGCCGTAGGGGACAAGTAAGAGAGGAAGGGTGGATAGAAACCCGGCGTCGGCATTAGCCTGCTCTTAACAAAAGGCGCCAAGGGAACACGGATTAACGTTTCATCCGACAGACTGAGTACTGTACTTGAAGTGTCCTCCACAAGACACTCAAGTAGGGATCGGGTTTCCTCTGGAAAACATCCACCTCTGCAGGGATTTGTACCCTTGTCGTCCGTATGGTTAGCCAGTACTCTAGCCACCGCATCAACTCGATACCCTCAATAATAAGAATTGCCAAAGATATGGGATGATATTAGACGAGCAGTAGGACAAATTACAGGTATTTTTTTCGCAATGTAAAGCAAGGATTTTCGTGGCATACGCATGAGTACCACTGAGTTAAACATCCAGTTTTGGTGTTATGTAGTGAGAGTGGTGCTGGTTTTGTAGCCTGCGACTAGAATACGTGCTCGTGTGAGAAAACCCGGAAGTCTAGCATTTCCCGCGATAGACGACGGGAGCGCTGGATATGTACGCTGAGCTGTCTCCCAGTAGTATGAATGGCGCGGCTAATTCCGACCAGTGACATTTTCCTACTTCCAGCTTCCTTCCCACGGATCGTCAAAGCGCGAAGGCGGGCTGCTCTCTCGCAATCGGTCATGAGACACAAGTCAGTGCAACAAATTTCCTCCCCTTTCTTCGCTCCACTGCACCTGCGACGCTCACTCGTTACTAAGGGTGGTCGGAGCGAGAATTTTCCCCTACTCACTGCAATCGCCACATTCGACTTCAATTTTCGATTTCATCGGCTCTTAAGGTAGTACGAGCGAGATATTTCCCTAGTCATAATAGAGACCATATTCGAATTATAGGCTTTAATTTCACCAGCTGTAGGACATATCAATTAAATATTGCATTATTAATGGTGCAATTATGTAGTTTCATATGACAGAAATTGTAAGTAATCTAATGAAAATATCGAAATAAGTCTTCAACTTGACTCATTTTTTTCGCGCGGTGCGTTTGAAAGTCCTTCAAAACGAAATGTTTTTTGTGATACCCAAGAACCTACTGTGGTGACAATAGGGTTTATTTTCAAATATAGTTGACAAAACATGCAAACTACTCGCTGTTAGGTTTTTTATGGCATCTAAGTTTCATTTGAAACCTTTGAAAATGATTGCAAGGCAGTCGAAACCTGGGTCGGGAATTAAAGTTTTAAGTACTAATTTAAAATACTAAGAGTTCTCTCTTTTTAGTCACATCTAAGTGTTAGAAATACATCATTTTGTAAATAATGTCTCTCTGGAGTGCATACACGTGCCATTTCCCATGTAATAGGGCTGGTATTTTTTGGCAAATATCTCCGAAAGTAATGTGGTAAGGGATTGAATTTTTGGTGTCACGAGAAGGGTGAGATGCTTTTCTTTAAAATGAGACCAACTTCATTGATTTCTAAGTGAAATGATTTTTCACTCAAACTGCCTTTAGAGGCCATATCGCACGGTACTTTATTGCGCAAACGAATGCATGAACTCTTTCTTGAGGAAAAATCACACCGTGTAACTCGGAAAATTGTACGCACGCTTGTGCGACTGACTGAATGACTGAACGGAAAAAAGAACCTGTTCTCTTCCATTTATTTTCTCGTGCATTCTATTATTTATTCGCTCGTACAATCAAAAGCACCGCGTGGAGCGGCTTTTGGAGGCATTAATTAAATATTAGATGAGTAACATTGGGGCATAAATATTGTTTTATATGACCGATTATAATCTCTAATTGCACAAATATATCTATATTAAGTCTTTAACTAGGCTCGTTTTATTCACACCGTCACAACCGAATGTTTTTGGCGATTTTGTGTTTGTTACTGCGGTGAGTAATTAATGCACTTCTGAAAATACTTGAGAATTAAGACCAACTGCACTCTGTTCAATTTCTGACGAGATATGGGCGTTATAAATTCCTTTCTTTTAAATCGAGTCTCTCTCCAGTGTATAACCGTATCATTCCCGTTGGAAAGCGGCTCGAATGCATTTGCCAGATATTTCGCAAAGTATTGCCCCAAGTATCTGATATTTTAGGATCTTTGGAAATTGAATTGAATTTACTGAGTTTAACGTTCACCCAACATATAACTATAATTACAGGGTGAACAATAACAAATACAAATATTTACCTTATCTATAAATACAAGGAGTCAAGCTGGCCAATAAAATACATTATACATACATATTACCATTTACAATTTACGATTTTACAATTTGTGCCGACAACTTGTAACACGCTTTTCTGTAGTAGGTTTTGTAGTCCTCAAATAAATCCACGCCATTACACAGTGTAATAAGTGTAGCACACATTCTATTTATGGGACCTTTTTTTACAATAGTGACTATTTACATAAATTATGTAAAATGTCCTTTTGTGTCTACATTAATTATTTGGAGCAAGCATATTTATTTTGTACAACAAGTCTGAGCTCTCACCTTAATTAATTACACCATGTAGGAACAACAAACAATTTAGTATTCTTCTACCTCTAAGCTTATATGAAATGAGAGACATCTTCCTTTAAAATGAGTCCATTTTCATTGATCTTTTGACAGAAAACGATAAATAGTTTAACTACCTAAAAACATGAGAAACGAGACCACAAAAACTACACAAAGGAATGCGCGACGTGGATTGCACTTGACGCGTCTCTAGGTGTTTCTCATTCTCTCTGCAACTCGCATCATTCCCAACACAGAAAGGTGATTGCGATGACTCGTCAGCTGCGCCCGACGGCCTTCAGGACGAGGCCCAAACGATGCGGTCCAAGGTCTTCCGCTGCGGCAACGGTGGGAGTCAACACCGACACTTTAAAACCAACTTTTTTTTTAAAATTGGTACCACCGAGGAAAACACTATCAACTCAATACTAATACCATTTCAGGAATATACATTTTATTAACACTTTTTTGTAGCCACGGAAACCGACTGCAGCGCTGTTCCCACGAGAAAAAAAATACCTTTTGACCACAGCTATCACAGTTATTAGCCACTGACTCTAAAAAAAATACGGCGGAAAGACGTATCTAATTCATTTTTAATCAATATCCCGCGTGATGTCACTTCATTTGAATCTTTCTCAGCTGGAATAGCATTTATGCATAAACTAGAAAAAGACTACTATTCCTACGTTTCTGTGTACTGTCGCATTTAACGCCATGTGATTTCAAGTTTTAATTGCAAGACATGGAGCGTCGAATATTAGCATCTCGTAGTCCGTATCAGAGAGAGAGGGGACATGTTTTTCCTGCTAGAAGATTCGACGTGGGAGACGAGAGAATAACAGAACAAAGAAGTCCGCTATAAAGTGGCTTAAGGTAGTCCGAGCGAGATAGTTCCCTAATCACAAGAGATACCATATTCGAACTACACGTTTTAAAAAACAAACCTCTTACACATTTTCTGTAATAGATATTTCCTCTCTAGCATTTACCAAGTAACTTTTAGATCATAAAAATAGCAAGATATTATTCAAAGCATCAAGTAATTCATATCTCCTCGATCGTTATTGAATATTCACCAGTCTCACGTTAGAAACAATGAACGACGTCTATTTACAATAACAACTGAAAAGACTCTAATCGAAGTGGCGCCAAGGACTGGGTGAACTAAAAGTGGAAATTTAGGCAACACGTAGCCTAGGTAACAATTACAAATAATGGCACAGGGCGATTTGACATGAAAGAAGGCCGAAATCCTCGCGCATGCGTGCTGGAAGCCAAGGATTCTTATACGAGTTGGAGGGGGAGGGAGGAAGAAGAGAGCGTGAAAAATAAATATTAAAAAAATAAATAGATATGAATGTATAAAAATAGCGCACGCCCCGACAAGGGAGGAGTCCATACATGTGCGGGCGGGTCGTCGGGTCTTGCGGCCGGCCGCCATATCTCCCCTCTCCATCTTGCGCTGCGTCGCCATAAATCTCTTCGAGGAGGTCGGCTGTTTGTCACGGCGACTCGCCAGTCTCGCTTCAAGGATTTTATTTTCTTTTTTTAAATAAGACCACTTCGGCACAACATTCTTGCACAGCATCCTTTCTACAGATCGGAGAGAGACGAGAAAGTAGGAACGCTATATTCAGGTATTACACTGGAACCCATTTGGGTTTTTGGTGCCACAAATGTTCAGGATATATTCCTCCGGCTAATGTATAATGGCTGCTATAGAGGGAAGGGCATTGGGTAGGCGGGGAATGATGGATGAAAGAGAATAGGTTTTATGGGTGAAGAAATCTGAATAAAACGGAAATCTGAAGGATTTCCTCCGGCTTTCAATGAAACTGGGTGAAGAATGGTAGGTCACATACTGAGATGAAAAAGAATTAGTAGACATAGATAGGGCCCCACACGTGCGGAAATCTGAAGGATTTCCTCCGGCTCTCAATGAAACCTACAATTAACCTCGCTTGCTTACTTAAATATTAGTAAGAAACCCACGACGTGAATCCGAAGAAGAAGACAACGCCCAAGGCCGAGGGAAGGATTCAAACCGAGACCTTTTGCGAACTCGGTCACCTCTGCACATGCGAGTAGGTATTGCCTTTCTCATTGGACGAGTCCAATCCTGCAGCACGATGGAGAATGGCGTAAGAATTCAAGTAGCACCACCAACTTATTGTAAAGGCCGCTTTACACGGTACATTTTATTGTACAGACGAATGTATCATAGAATGTAGAAGAAACTGAATGGAATTAGATCAGGTTCTATTTCCCGTTAAATCATTCAGACAATCATACAATTTGCCGCTTTACACGGTACAATTTACTTCATGAAGGAATTTATACATTCGTTTGTACAATAAAATGTACCGTGTAAAGCGGCCTTAAAGATGGTTAATCGTACATGAAGCTGTTACATTATGTGGAAAAACTGACTGAAGCAAATTTAAAAAAAGGATAAAAAACAATGCACGTGGAATTAGTAGTGGATCGCTTTTAGCCTCTCAATTTGGCGACGGCTAGTTGAGAACATTAACTGCGTCGGCCATATCGCATCTCTCTATCCCTTATCCTTATAAAAATAGGGGCTTGAATTTTTGTACATAATGCACGTTAATTCACCCGAATCTTGGCCCAATGATACATTTCGATGTAAACTTTAGAAAAAATTCGGCAAAGGAATCATTCATAAACCGCATCACGCATTTCAGTGACCTACTAATAGGTCAGAGCTAGGGTCCAAATCGATAAACATAATCATCGTATCTGGGGGCGCAAAATTATGGCAAGGCCGCCGATTCATAACAGCATCTTTACTCTTAAGCCCGGTTTACTAAAATTGAACACAGTTACGCTCTCGTGAGGCTGCGATCAACCAAGGAAACGCTTACGTCAAATAGGGCTGGATCTGTTTTATGTCGTGTGAAACGGGCGAAGGGCGATAGATAATTAATCGCTGCTCGCCAATGTTTCCCACGACCCGTGCGATCGCGTCACACGTCACTACGCCGTCCTCGTTCGTTCATATCTTAAGAGTCAATTCATTAGTAGGGAGTTGATTCCAGAGCGGCTAATAGAACGCAATAACAATTAGACTAACTTGTACGGGATTTTAATTACTTTCGGCGAGAGCAGCAGTTTTAAAGCTTCCTTACGCACTAATGATGAGAGATATGAATCTCAATCCTTGAGTCTTACTTTCCGAATTGGGTCGCGGCTTTCCTCACAAAAAAAAAACGATAAAAAATAATTAAGAAACACAGCAACGCCCGTAGCACACACAATCTCACACCAAAGAGTTTGATTACGGAAGAGGGCGACGGAGGAAATTCCGAGTGCCGGCGGCGGATATAAACGCCGTGAATAACAAGGAAAAAGCGACGACTTCGCCGCGTGCGAGAGACCGAAATTTCTCGGGCGCCCGGCGAAACTTTCGAAAACTCCTGTGAGCTCCAGCGAAACGGAAAAATTCTTGGTTCCATTATTACGTCGCTGGGCTCAGAAGGAGAGAGAGAGAGAGAGTTTAATTTGCCGAAAAAATAAAAAGAGTAAAAAAGAAACACTAACGGCAGATTTTCCGCGTCATTAAGCCCATAGATATATATATAAACCGCAGACTAATTAACTTCGTTCCCAAGGCGCATTACCCAACTAAATAACGCAGTAATGTTAGAATAAACATTTAATCCCTGTAATGCTGAGGTTCCCCACCTTTTCAAAGCCGTAAACCCCTAATAAATGTTTCCATGTTCTCGCATTCCTTCAGATAATGTCCCGCTCCTCATACCTACATTGAAGAATATATTTTAAATGAAAGCGAAGTTGACCAAAATAAAAAAGTAGAGTCAATTTCTATTAGTATGTGAATATAAATGAAACATTTACAAAGTAGTAATTATCCCGACAAATCAAAATTCGCAAAAACTACAGCAATATTTTGGTTAGGCCACACCTCAAATACGCCGCGAGCATTTTGGACCCTGGTCATAAAGATTTAACAAAATAAATCAACAAAATACAAAGAAAAGCAGCACGCTTCGTCAAAATCTGCTACAAACGAACATAGTGTTCCACAACTGTTAGAGGGATTAAGGTGGGAGCCCCTAGAGACTCGGAGGCTGCACACTAGGCTTAGTCTGCTTGATAAATTCAGAACTGATATTTATCAGAGTAACACAGAGAATATTATCATGACGCCTCACAACATATCTAGGTCTGACAGATGCGATAAAATAAGAGAGATACTCTGCCGAACAGATAGGTACAAAAACTCGTTCTTTCCGCGCACAATAAGCGACCACAATAAACACTGAGCTCCTCCAAATACACCCTCATAGGAAATGCCACCATTTTACCTCCAAAACTTTTACATCTTTACACGGCTGGTGACCTACCAACCCCTGCCACACGCCCAAGCGGCGGCTCGCGGTGTAGAATGTAGATGTAGAAATATTATCTCGCATCCCCTGGAATGCTATTTCACCATGCCAAGGAGTGCGATGACCCCAGGTAAGGAATCCTTGCTCAAAAGGGTCATGCTCAATGTCGAAAAGAAAGGTATCTAATGTAAAGGACCACAAATAATAGCATGGTTAAAACCTAGGTTATTATAAAGGGCATATTCATTTAAACCTCGGGAGTTGAGATAGGATAGGGATGATTACTTGACATTTCCAAGGAGCGGTAGCTGAAACAAAGTGAGAGAAAAAACGTCCGAAAACTAAAACACTTTAGAATTTCATCTGGTCGACAATGCGTTATTGATGGCTGCTTAAAAAATAGCCTTTAATATGGCCAACGGCAAATGGTTCGTGACGTATTGGCTCGTATCCATGGATATTCCTAAAGTAAAACACCAAATAAAGGAAAGTACAAAACTAAAGTAAAGTACAGTAAAAGCTGAATTTGCGTTTTTTCATGTCCATGTGGCCTTGCCGCCTAGGATACTGGTAAATTACTTCTCGGCGCGTACTTCGTTCCTAAGGTATTTCAGGGATTTTGTTTTTACTTCTACAACTAGACCACATAGACGCAGATATAAATAACCCTCATTTAATGATCAACACAATGGCATTAAAAAAATATTATGCTAACACTCCTTTTTTTAAGCGACTGAGACGTGGAAAGTGACAGGATACCTTAAGTGCAGTCGAATCTAAATACACCTAATGATTCGGCAAAACAACCAAATACGCCATAATTCGATAAAATGAACAACGGGAATAAACATTGAAAAAATGGTTAGAATTTGGGCATTTCCTCTGGGGTTTTTGCTGGGCACGATTCCCCATTATATTTTACATCTACTTCTACATAATACCCCGCGAGCCGCCGCATGGGCGTGTGGAAGGGGGTGTTAGGTCACCAGCCACGTAAAGATAGAAGTTTTTAGGAGGTGAAATGGTGACATGAATTATAGGAGTGTATTTAGCGGAGCTTAATTCCTATTGTGATTGCTTATTGTTCGCGGAAAGAACGAGTTTTTGTACCTATCTGTTCGGCTGTGTATCTATCTTATTTTATCGCATCTGTCAGACCTAGAGATTTAGTGAGGAATCATGATAATATTCTCTATGTCGCTCTGAAAAATATCAGTTCTGAATTTATCAAGCAACCTAAGCCTAGCATGTAGCCTCCGAGTCTCTAGGGGCTCCCACCTTACACATTTTTATTTACTTTTATCGAACCAAGTCACAATATGTCCGCTATTCTAGGTCTGTTGAACACTTGGCAAAATCCTTTACAAAAGATTGGTGGCGACGATTCAGTGTTTCCATCTGGCAACAAACGCTAATTCATCTATTCACACTTCCAACGTTCTCAGATTATAACACAGGGAAAAACATTATTGCATAGGTTTCATAAAAAAACATTTGATAGATTGGAATAGTTTGTTTCTATAGTCAATAAAAGGCTGTAAAAGCCACTGATTTTCGATTTGCTTAAATGTCTATTGTTCCTTAGTCTAGCACAAACGGATATAATGGCACCAGTCTGATATGTTTCATCATTAGAAGCCACCTTGTAACAATAGGTCCATTAAAGTTTCTTAAGTAACTGGTCGTCGCGATGACATAGTCAAGAACAAAATAATAAAAAAATAAACAATGGATAGACTGAGTCACGACTTTGACGAAGCTTAAAGCTATGGGAAAAATGTTTAAACAAGATCTTAAAACATTAGTGTAAAAAACAAGTGAATAAGTAAAAGAAAATGTAAACATTCGACGGATAAGTACAACGATGGAAAAGCGACATTAGCGACACGCTCAATTAATGATGAGTTACCATTACAGCAGCTTTTTCCCACCGTAAACCAAATCATAAAAATAAAAAAACAAATGAAACGCAGAAAAAGCACTATAATCACGCCAAATACGGAAATCGAGGCAAATATGATTTTTTTTCGTATCCCAGCTAAAGGCTCGTTTCGAGGACCGCTACGCAACAATCGGGACAGCCAGGCGAAGCCCGAGAGAAGGAAGGAAAAATCTTATTGGGAAACGGGAAAGCTTTTTTTCGACGATAAAAAAGGTCCGTTTTCGCTTTCGATTCGGAGCGCTTAAGTCTTTTTTTTTGTTAGTTATCCCCCTTCCTCCATCTTAGTCCCCCCCCTCCCCTTACTGCCCTCTCCAAAACCTCAAGTTTCACCCCTCCATTCCCAGACGTATAGTTCCCTCCCCTACCACCAAGCAACCACACCGCGATACAGTTCGATGCCCTTTGGAGTTAAGATTTTTCAAGGACTCTGACAGAAGAGCAGTTCCCAGGCACGACGCGATAAACCCAGTCTCGATGCATCCGCCCCGCTACGCAATAACGAACAAAAAAAAACAAGCGAAGAGCGATGGGAGCGCTCGCGAGAAAGAAAGACGCAATAATGAACGAATTCGAAAACACGGCATCTATATCCCAGCAACCTCGGTGCGTTCACTCCGATAAATTTCGACATGCGAAATAGGATTTTATTTCGCGTCCCTGTTGGCAGATAGGTTTAAATCGCACAAGTTGACACCTATTCCGTTCTAGAGAGAACGTGGATTTACACGTAGGAGTCGACTTGAATACTGACCATTACACTTTTAGGAAACAGTATAGGGATTATAGAGAATGCCGTTGCCAAACTGGCACGCATGTTTACATTCAAAACTTTTATATGCAACCACTTCCAGCGCCACACAAAAGTTCAGAAGTTTCTTATGAGAATAATATTCGCGTATTAGAGGATGCACAGGTAGAATACTGCACATAACTGTTTCCTGCTGCTGTTTGACAACATCGTACCTCCGGCCATGTGAAGGTCCACGAGGAAAAGAAATCTGCATAAGGGCCAAAATTATCAAAAAAATGGGGAACGCACAATATCATTCATATACTAATCTAAATCAGTCCTAGTAAACGAATAATACGAAGGGAGCATATATTTAAGGTAGTGCGAAGGAGATAGTTCCCTTGTCATGAGAGAGACCATATTCCAATTATACGTTTTGATTTCACCAGCTGTAGGACACGAATAAAACATTGCATTATTAATGGTGCAATTATATAGTTTTATACGAGAGAAATGGTAATTAATTAAATAAAATTATCTAAATAAGTCTGTAACTTGACTCATTTTTTTCGTGCAGTGCGTTTGAAACTCCTTCAAAACTGAAGTTATATGTGATTCCCAAGAACCGACTGCGGTGACAGTATGATCAATTTTCAAAAATAGTTGAGAAAACATACAAACTACACGTTGTTAGTTTTTTTACGACTTATAAATGTTAGAAATTCCTCATTTGTTAAATGATGTCTCTCTGAAGTGCATACACGTACCATTTCCCATGTAAAAGGGCTGGTGTTTTTTTGGCAAATATCTTCGAAAGCAATGTGGTAAGGGGTTGATTTTTTGGTGTCCTTAGAAGGGTGAGATATTTTTTTCTTTAAAATGAGGTCAAATTCATTGATTTCTAAGTAAAATGATATTTCGCTCAAACTACCTTAATAAGAACTCGAATCGTATTTGGTTAACGCTAAATCAACGTACGAATCTCTACCACGTTCAAGGGATGTGAACTGCATAGATGCCCCACCAGTAGGTAGCGATCAGTAATGCAATGTTTACTAAATAAGATGAACTTAGCCGCAGAAAGAAAATTATTTAATTCCGTAAAAAATCGGTTCATCTCTACGATTCGACCTTTGATGGAGTTTTAAGAGTCCATGTTTCCCGTGAAACAGGAGTCGTCAGAGAGAGAGAGAAACAGAGAGAGAGAAATGAGAGAATTCCATTTCTCATTCGAAGCGCAAGACGTGCGGTCGAAGAGGAAATACATTTTCGCCACGCATGAACGGAAAGTTAGTTTTTCTGCCGTGCTATGCGGGAGAAGAAGGCGGCGATTAATGCTCCCTGTTGTATCCACGTTACATCGAGGTTGGATTTCCTAGCAACGACACATTTGCACAACTGAAATTCCTAACGCATTGAAATAGATAATTGGAAACGGCAAATGAGAATTATTATTACAGTTAACAAGTTCTTAATACGAGCTCACCGTAAAATTCCAGAGATGGCGACGAAGAATGGAACATTCCGAAATTTTGGTTTGGAAGAACGAAATATTCCATCGCATTTGTTACCTGAGAAATTGGTTGCTCGATACGATTGGCATCAAAAATATTATTGAATAGCCGCAAAAGGTCACAACTGCGGAAACGGGCAAAAAACGGTCACTGGAATATGAAATCCCGTATTTGTCAAAATCGTAATAGTTTTTGTTTCCATCATATGTGAAGTATATTTCATCCAGAATTGGCAAAAAAAATCATATATGTAAGACGGCAGAAAACACGCGGGTCTCCAAGTCCACCTTCACATCTTACCTAGTTACGCAACATACTTATGAGTGGCGTGACTAAGCTCAGGGCCAACTCGGCACAGTCGGATTCCCAGGGTGCATTTGTTTTGTTTGCAAGGGCTCCGTCGTCAAGTGTGCTCATTAGAGAGAATTCTCTACAGCTTCCAGGATGATTAGAGAGGTAAGTAGCTCACAATATGCTGCCTTGTTGTAAATAAAGCGTTCCGCTTTTTTTATCCAATGCCCAACCGTCTCTCCCAAGCTGGATTTGACTTCTCACGAAACCCTCACATTGGATTGGATATTTAGGGAGGCGACCGACAGCTGTCTTTTGCACCGTAGGGGACAGGTAAGGGAGGAAGGGTGGATAGAAACCCGGCGTCGGCATTAGCCTGCTCTTAACGAAAGGCGCCAAGGTTTAACGTCTCATCCGACAGACGGAGTACTGTACTTGAAGTGTCCTCCACAAGACACTCAAGTAGGGTTCGGCTGTCCTCTGAAAAGCTTTCCTCCTCTGCAGGGATTTGAACCCTGGCCGTCCGTATAATTAGCCAGTACTCTGGGCCACCACACCAACCAGATCCTCAACAATTCTAATTTCGCGGCGTTCACCCAAGTCATGAAAAATCTAAAATAAAGATGAAATTTTTGATATTCATTTGCTTTTATCATTTACAAAACTTCACGCATGCTAATTATCACCGAATAAACAGATGTATTTAAGCGATGCGTGGTCCAAGAACTTTTTCGGCTTACGCATGAAACGCTATGCAAATGCGCGCTCACGATTACCGTTCCAAGCACCATGAGCTGCCAAAGCCTTCATCTGTTAGCAATTCCAATCTTCGACCTTGTATGAAACGGTTTATTGCCTGAACAAATACGCGAATGAATGCATGGAAGGTGGAAAAATAGCCCCTGCTCTAATTCAATTATTATTGCGTGCTAGATAGATAGAATAACTGAGTATTAGATTGTGCAAGTTCGTGCCCCGTATAAAGCTCGCAGTATATCGAATTTAGTGGCCGTTGAAAAAGCCTATTTCCGGTGAGGACATAAGTGCTCGATCCGTAACTACTCTAATACATACCGAAATTTTACATTGTGTCAATTCTCTATAATATGTATCGTACTTTTACGCTTGTCAACCCTTGGAAGGTTGCGGACGTATGACTTTATCACAATTTTGGACAATAACTATTCCATCTTCAACATAATCTTTTTCTATAACAAATAACTTAGGCTTAACTTTGTGAAACCTCTCCATTCTCAACGGAAATTAAAATACCCTTTGTATAGGTTCACTGAATGGGTTTATTGCGAACGACGATGGTTTCGTCACATAATGACATCTTCAGGTCACATAATAACATCTTCAGCCTGAAGATGTCATTATGTGACGAAACCATCGTCGTTCCCAATAAACCCATTCAGTGAACCTATACAAAGGGTATTTTAATTTCCGTTAAATAATCTTTTTCTGTGATCTATCAATTCAAGGCCTACTCGTTTGTATGCATAGGAGCACGTCGTGCAGCAAATATTCCCCGCTTTAGTAAATGTATATTATGAATGGGTATTTTGAAATCATGCCAACGCTGACGTCACGCGCGCCAAAACATGTTGGCAACAGGAGGAACCACCAATATTATCCCGTCTATTATATACATGGTCGAAGATTCCAACTTCACGCCGGTCTTCAACACGTCCCAAACGGCGGCAGCACCACACACACACACACATACGTAAACTCGCTGCGTCAACGACACTCAATTCAAAGCGACGCCTGGAGACAGGTTTCCACACGAGACCCGAGCGCGCGCACAATGAGACAACACGTAATAATCGGATTAACGCGGTGCGCGACCAACACTTTTAATGCGCACACGTGCGCTCTCCAACAGTTCGTCAAATGCGCGCATCGTGACGAACAGTGAAATGGTTCGCGGAACAGCCTGAGTCACGCGACGAAACGGAAATGGAGGCACGGCCGAAAAGTGAAAAAAAAACACATATCTCATGAGCGAACGATGATAAACCTTCTTCCCCTTCACCATGTCTTAAAGAACATTCCACGAGTTCGACCTCCGAGGGATAAAGTATTTTTCATTTAAGGTAGTCCGAGCGAGATAGTTCCCTAGTCATAGCAGAGATTATATTCCAATTGCACCTTTTAATTACACCAGCCGTAGGACACATCAATCTAACATTGCATTATTAATGGTGCAATATTATAGTTTTATATGACAGAAATTGTAAGTAAATTAAATGAAAATATCTAAATAAGTCATTAACTTGACTCATTTTTTTTTCGCGCGTTGCGTTTGAAGCTCCATCAAAACGGAAGGTTTTTTGTGATACCCAAGAACCTACTGCGGTGACAGTATGATTAATTTTCAAAAATAGTCGAGAAAACGTACAAACTACACGCTGCTAGTTTTTAAATGACATCTAAGTGTTAGAAAGACCTCATTTGTTAAATAACGTCTCTCTGGAGTGCATGCAAGTACCATTTACCTTGTAAAAGGGCTGGTATTTTTTAGCAAATAACTCGGAAAGTAATGAGGTAAGTGGTTAAATTTTTGGTGTCATTGGATAGGTGAGATACTTTTCTTTAAAATGAGACCAAATTCATTGATTTATAATTAAAATGATCTTTCGCTCGGACTACCTTATGTATGAAGTACCTACTCTTCAAATCGGTCAGATTGGCCAAAGCAGATCGGTCTCCTTAGTCTTAGAGCTCGTCATCGAGGAACTAGACAAAAGGCATTTCTATCCAAAATACGCCGTCAATCCGCAATTACGTTACTCATAGGATAATCCAAATTCATCGCGAATCTCTCTCGATATCTTACATAACTATAGTTAGCTCCTCCGCCAAGTATTAATATTATCGACATGCCAGTCCTCATCTCCCATTATTCTGTAAATAAAACCCGCATTATTGCTGAATTTAAATTTTTACGATCGTTGCCATCAACCATTACCCAAAAATACGGACATAAACTCTCCATCATGAATAGTTTCCATTAACAACATTCTACAACGGTTAGTTAACGTCTCAACACCCATCTGCCATTCCATTAGCCACGTTTTATCCTTATAACTCACTGGTTTAGTGACGTATCCATTGCGAACATTTCAGCTCTAAAGAAGTTCGACGAACGATATTAAAAGGCGCACGTTTTTTCCATAATAACGAAGTGAAGACCATTGTATGTTTTAAGCGCACATTACAGACTTAGAAATAGCATCGAATCATTGTAATTAAAAAAATAGAGACACCTCGTTACCACGTTTCCTAACGATACCTGGCAAACAATCGCACAGCTGGTATTTCCCAACGCTTTCCGTATTTCACCTGTGTTCCCACAATGATTTCTAACCTGGATTTTTACCCTACTTGCACTTGGTTTGCAAAAAAAGTTACCGTGGTAGACATCTTGCCCGGTGCGCTCAACGCAATTAAGACAATCTACTATGGTAGGCATTACGTACGTTTACATAACTACAATTACGCGTTTTGAGATATACTACATGTGGGAATCCCTGTTAAACAATTCTTTAGAAGCTGTTCTGTAGAGCGCAGGGAATTCTACAGAAATTGGCTCGTTTTTTTCAGAACTAGTTCCTTTTATAAGGATCTGTACGGAACATGAGAGCCTGACTCTACAGAACATGTGTTCTGTAGAGTTATTTTCTGCAGAGCAAATTAACTCCTTACAAGCTGTTCTGTAGAACTTCAGCAACTCTACGAATATAACTGACGTTTCCGTTGACCCAGTTCCTTTTCTAAGGACCTATATGGAGAGTTTTAGGGAATTCTACAGAACGTCCTAAGGAATTCTGCAGAACGTCCTCAGGCATTCTGCAGAACGTCCGAAGGTATTCTGCAGAACGTCCGAAGGTATTCTGCAGAACGTCGTAGGGAATTCCGTAAAATGGCGTTTCAATACTTTAAGGAATATCTACAGAACTTTTTCAGAAATTCTGTAGAAGTATTTTAAGGAAACTATACAGATTTCTTTAGCAGGGATGTCGGCAATGGAAACGGTTTTACCCATAACTAGTCAACCATTCGAGACCGATAGAATTCCATTGGGAAAACAATGACGTTTACCAACTCCGTTACCTTTCACCATAATGCAATCCGAGTTTGGATCGAATCGTCGACAGGCTGCGAGTACCCACTGGATTCAATACCGGAAAGTTCGATCAACTTGCCTACTGAGTAAGTCTAACGCGATCGTTACCCCCTCACACCCCTTCCCCCCTGAATGCCAAAGCGAGAGGGAGAGAGAAAAATCCAACGCAGGACATAGTCAACTGACAGTTACGGGAAACCTGCTTCGCTTGCCTTCCTCCTTCCTGGCCTCACTCTTCCCCCAACAGGGGCCTGTATGTCCCTTCTTGAAGTCACGCTCCGTCCACTGTCCACCAACTCACGCTTCGGACACGCATCGCTTCAACCCGCGAACCAACTGAGGCACCACGCACACCAATATGCGTGTGTGGCGCACACGAAGCGAAGGGTAAAAATATCATAAAAAAAGATTTAAAAAAAACAGGCAGGTCTCGGCCGTTACGCGCGATTTATTACACTCTTTCGTCCGACTTTATAATACGTATCGGCTCTTCGCATCTGGCTCATTCAATCCATTTCCTCCCCTTTCCCATGTTCTATCGATAGGAGGCGGCACCATTCAACTCGAACAGATCCCCTCACCCCCCCTTCCCGACAGATGACGCAACGACCGGTTGTCGTAGAGACGGGAGAGGGGGTTACTTGGGAAGATGGGCGAGTACGCTCGAAGATGCCTTAAGAGAGACGGACGGGGACGAGAGAAAATGCCGCTTTTCTAAGTTCCAGAGAGGAAGAGAGGAGATTGCTTTCTCGGGCGAGCCACAGCAACAACTGCCTCGTCAAGTCAACTGCATAGATGCCGAAACAACGCCGTATGATTTCCCGATCCTTCACACCCACCCCGCTACGAGGGTAACGTAAAATAACCCAAAATTATATCATCTTGTAGCATAGTTTCACAGTTACAGATATTAAGCACTAAAAATAAAGGAAAATATTATATATAACAAAGGAAAATATAATTTCAATCAAAAACAGATAACAAACAAACAATAATTTCTCCGATCCCTTTGGAAACGTGTAAATCTATAATAGGATACATATTTCTATTATTGGCATATATTCGGCTTATGGTACTAATTAAAAAGTTTTTCCATCGATACATCAGCTCATGTAATTAAATTCCTCGTGTAAAAACATCCTCAAAACACGCCTCACACACGCACGTGAACTCGCAGCAGAGCACGAATAATTTAAATAAAGCCAGTTTTAATTTCCGAATAATGTAAGACGAGTGAGAGAGGATAAAAAAGAAAAACCACTTCCCTCGGCCGACAAATTGCAGAAACAATTAAATTGGCTTAAGATAGTTTGAGCGAAATATCAATTCACCTAGAAATCAATGAATTTGGTCTCATTTTAAATAAAAATATCTCAGCCTTCAAACGACACCAAAAATTCTACCCCTTACCACATTACTTTCCGAGGTATTTGCCAACACATACCAGCCCTTTTACATGGGAAATGGTACGTGTATGCACCCCAGAGAGACATAATTTAAAAAGTGAGGAATACACTTAACACTTATATGTCGTCAAAAAACTAACAGCGCGTAGTTTGCATGTTTTCTCAACTATATTTGAAAATTAATCATATTGTAACCGCAGTATATTCTTATGTCTCACAATAAACCTTCCGTTTTGATGGAGTTTCAAACGTACCGCATGAAAAAAATGAGTCAAGTGAAACACTTGTTTAAATATTTTCATTTCATGATTTACAATTTCTGTCGTATAAAACTATATTAGAGCACAATTAATAATGCAATATTTAATTCATGTGTCCTACAGCTGGTGATATTAAAACGTATTGTTCGAATATGGGCTCTATTATAACTGGGGAAATATCTCGCTCGGACTACCTTGATTTATTCGCGATGACGGTAGTGTATGATGCGGAGGGTGGAAAGAATCGGTATAAACAATGCGGGAGAAGCGTCCGCCTGTTCCTCGGGCCACTCTTGCCATCGACGGGTGGTGACGCTGCTGGGCAACGGGCGCCCTCGCCGTTTCCAAGGAAGTGATGCGGGGGGAGGGGGTGGGATCAGGGGGAGGGAGATTGGCGGGGATTTTGGAAGGGATGAATGAAAAATGGGTTGACGAGAAGAGCAGTTCACCAGAGACGAATAAAATACACCCTGCCAACTCTCGCCTCACCTGACAACCGAATCCTCGCTTACAATAAATCAAGGCATAACAATAAGATACTCAAAATCTCAACAATCGGATACTCACCGCATGTATGGAATTTATCAGGACCAATTAATTTGGACTGATAAGGATCCGAACTTGGATTTTTCTATTGCCGTTCACGTGAGTCGACCATGGGCACACCTCATGGCCAGTTCAAATCGAATGTTAGCCTCAAAAATTAACCGCACTTGAATTACAGCCATATCCACGAACCTTATTAAATTTCAAAACAGGAGTTTTCCAACCTGAATATAATTACGAGCCCTTTCCAAAACCATGAGAGACAATACTAACATGTCGAGAATACATACAATCTCTCTGCTGAATAATCCATTAATTTAATAACTCATTAATTTCGATTCCTCAATACAACGAGATATTCTTCGAGTCACATACATACATACCAATCACGCCGTTCCCTTCCAGGTTAGGCACATCACATGAGTGAGTTTCACTCACTAACACATTTGCACACCTAACTCTGCTTCATTAATTTCCTCCATTCTGACCTATCCTTGCAAACCTCATTTGCCTCATTTACCCCCATACACTGCTTCATACACGCCCTCTTGTTTTTAAGACTCCTAACATTCCTCCTCCTAAGAATTTCCTCAACCACATTCAACCACAACTTTCTCGGCCTACCTCTACCTCTCGCACCATTCATTTCACTCTTATATATCACTTTCGTTATTCGACTCTCATCCATTCTCTCAACATGGCAAAAACAACGAAGCACAATCCTTTCATACACGTCCATTACTGGAGCATCTAACCCACATTCATTTATTACCCACTCATTCCTCACCCTATCCATCCTACTTTTGCCGCAAATACTCCTCAGATAACTCATACCCACGGCGTTTAGTCTGCTCTAATGTTTATCCTGACATACCCATGTTTCACTACCATACAATAAAGTGCGGAGAAGTACACTTTTGTACACGACGATTTTCGCTTCCTTAGACAGGCACTCATTCCTTGATATGCTCCACATGCTACCTACCACTCTCCTTCCAGCATTCGCCGTCTCTTTATCTCCTCATCTTTCCCTCCATCTTTCGTAAATATTTCGAGTCACAGAGCATGAGAAATCGAAATAAGTTACTCTTGTGGGCGTAAATCACGAGAAAACACGTGACGTATGTGGCACATACCGCCGTTCTACCCTTGAGTCTACCGATGACCGTGAAGGCCTAGACGTCCCTCACAACACGAAAAAAATCCTCGGGACCAACACAACAAAATCATCCCTTCGGAGTTCCATTACCCTAGCAACACACAAAAACGTAACAGCATGGAAGAAAAGAACACCGAGGCACCCTTTTTCATCCTCCCCAAGCACCAAAGACCCCTTCCCCTCCCCACAATTCAACGAATAGAACCCTATTCCCCCCGCTCCCTATGTCCTAACACCCTACTCCGCCCTTCCTCCCCCATCCCCCGTTAATACCGCAGAGAGGCCTTTGAGCTGGAAGAAAGAAGGAAGGGTCGTCGTGTCTGAGGTGGGGAGGGAAACGCCAGTACTTCACACAGTGTTGCCAAGTCTCCCCTCGGTCCTCTACCTCGTGGTGGAGGGGAACCCGACCGCCCAGTTAAACCAACCCCCCACTCCACTTCACCCCCTCCCCCAATCCGTCTCTCCTTCCCCCCCCTCCACCCTCACCGCTTCCACCCCCGCCATTTCCCAAAGAACGCCGACCCAACTCATAGACGACGGCTTTCGGGTCGGGAGACTACACAACACTCAACCCTATTCGCGCTCTTCGAATCACCCAGCATTCATCTCTAAAACCATCCACCGCGCTAACTCCCAGCGAGGCCGGCCGAGTAACAATTTCGGAGATGTTATACGTAACCATAATGGAATGTATTACGAAAACCAATGCGCGCAATCCACCACATTAAGGTCGTCTTTACCACTGAGTCGAGTCCGATCGAGATATTTCCCTAGTCATAATAGAGGCCATATTCCAATTATAAGTTATAATTTCACTAGCTGCAGGACACACGAATTAAATATTGCATGAATATGTTGCAATAATATAGTTTTATATGACAGAAATTGTGAGTAATTAAATGAAAATATCTAAATAAGTCTTTCACTTGACACATTTTTTTAACGCGGTGCGTTTGAAAATCCTTCAAAACGTAAGGTTTTCTGTGATCCCGAAGAATATACTGCGGTGACAATATGATAAATTTTCAAAAATAGTTGAGAAAACATACAAACTACACGCTGTTAGTTTTTTAAGATACCTAAGCGTTAGAAAGTCCTCATTTTGTAAATAATGTCTCTCTGGAGTGCATACACGTACCATTTCCCACGTAAAAGGGCTGTCGTGTTTTCTGGCAAATATCTCGGAAAGTAACGTGTTAATGGGTTACATTTTTGGTGTCATTTGATAGACGACATATTTTTCTTTAAAATGAGACCAAATTTATTGAATTCTAGGTAAAATGATATTTCGCTCAAACTACCGTTTGGAGTTTGTCTATTCCGTGCCGTAACTATGGCGCGTTCCAACAATAAGACCAGAACTTCCAATGACCTTCCATCTATTCGCCTCCAGTTACGGGTATTGCAATGACCCACTTATCACTAAAAGGATGGTCCTATAAAGACAATATTATGTATTCATGTGAAACGTAAACGATGAAAGTCTGCCAATCAAAGAGAAGAAAATTCACGCAAATGTTCGGAATTACATTTGCAAATTGGACGCCAGAGAGAGTCAATACAGAGACTGATATGCATTTTTCTGATACCTAGAAATAAAAAACTCAAGAATTACATTACGAATTGAGAACTAAAACCGGATTTCCTAGTTATCTAAATATGTTATTTAAATTATTGGTATGTTAGAAGCACAGTATAATTTCAGTGGGAGGTAATAACGAGTGGGAAAAAATGGAGATATAACGACAGTGAGGAAGTCCCACGAGGTTCCACGTTTCGCGATATCTGTTCATTTCTCACGGTTGGAATGATAAGCATTGGCCCTGAATTACTCTCGAGGCGTGAGAGAAGATTTTTATGGGTGATTTATTTCCATTTACTGGTGTCGATGCTAAGGAGGGTTACAATGCCTTTGCATTTCACAAAAGGCATTCCAAGGAAAATACTTCGTAAGCACAAGGAAGACCGCATAGCACTTCAAGATAATGAATCGTCCATTGGCGTCCCAGCAAATGAATTAATAGATGAACTTGAGTAAAAAGGTCCGGGGTCCTCCGGCCCGAAAAATAATTCTGCTGCTAAGACGAATATCAACATGAAGTCAACCAATTTTACCGGGCTCGGGATTTTCAAGTTTTGTCGACATTTATTTGTGCCAACTTTTATGTTACATATACCACATTCATGTTACATTTCCGAGCTCAAGTTTCTCTTCGTAATATTACATTCGTCACTCAATGTAATGCAATTCTGTCACCACACCACGACGATCCCAAGCTATTTCAGTCTCCACAGCCTTCAAATTATCAAAAAAAGACAATAATAATGGTACTTTGTAAGGTAGTAATGGACAAGGGTGAGGCATTTAGACGGATAACAGGATTTGATTAACCAAGGAAAGGAGAATGGAACACAAATTTAAATAAAGAAATTTTAATTATTTTTCCAGTTCCCTTCACCTGGGCATTCCCGGATTGACCCAATTTCCGACTTTTTACGCTCATTCAAATCGCCACTTTAATTTTAAAATTCTGAACATTTTTGACGAATTTTTAACACCTACTGGTACTCCGTAAGTTTAAACCTGCCAGTCAACTTAAGCATATCTTTCCATCATCTATTGATAAATCGTTATTGATGTTAAGATGAAATCAAAGACAAGCCGACAGGAATACACGGTCATCCCAGTCCGAAGCGAGATAAATTCCAAAGATAAAAGATACGTCGCCATGACGACGGCGAGAATGAATAAAAAATTATCGTTGAATATTGGCGGCAAGGGGAGAGGTGGGTGACGCGACAGGCGGTCGTTCCGAATACTTAATGAGAGGTTTTTGTAGGTCTGTCTTACACTGTCCCCGTCGTGTATGTGTGTATGTGGGTCAAGGCGCACTTTTAGCCGGCCAATCGTGATGAGAGATCTGGACGAGATCACAGGAGCATCCCCTGGCGGGAATTGCGAAACGATGATAATGAAAGAGTCAAGATAAGAGGGTGTGAATTCAATAAGTTACATGAATTCTGCGAGATGACGCCACGGTTAAATGTCGATCCAGGGTCGTTCGATTCGGCATTCGATTCCAAGCTCTATCAGAGGATTTATTGGTCTATCCGAATGTCTAAACGCACAATAATCTAGAATCATTCCTTCTTTTGCCACGTCACTCCTTAGTTACGAGATCGGAATTACCTCGAATGGTTCCAAAATCGACTCCCCACGAAAGTGCTTCCGATGTAAGCACATAAGTGGTTAGGACTGGGCCGAAGATGAAGTTACGCAGAGACAAACACTTGTTCTTTGCATTGCTTTGCTTTCTTTAAAAAGAATTAAGGAGATTGGAGTTCGACTATGTTGCAGGAAAGAAAACAGAGTGTTACTAATGGATTGGATTGGACTTTGGGGAGGCGAACGACAGCTAAGGTCATTTACGCCATAGGGTAGCCTAGCGTGCAGCCTCCGAGTCTCTAGTGGCTCCAAACCCAATCCCTCAAAAAGCTGTGAAACACTTTGTTCGCTCGTAGCAATTTTAAACGAGCAGACAATTAATACCGCTTGAGAAGGACTGCAACCATTTACGCCCATTTTTAGATATTGAACGTCTGGGATTGATCGTCCACGCAAAAAGCCGATAGTCTCGTGATTGACGTGATTTGAGGCCATATGGGTGACGCGACGGCAGCGCCAAATACGCCGGAGGTACGAAAGGGGCGCCATACAGAAAAACAAAAGCGCGCGACGATTGTTGCGTCACGCGCGCCTATTCGAGAGCATTGTCACGTGCAGATCGGCTGACCTTCGCGACCCCCCCGCCCCCCGGCAGATATTCACCCAATCAAGCAACCAATCAACACACAGCACGCTGGGATTGTCACCCAACGGCCGCCGGACGCGGCGTCTCCAAGGAACCGTCAAATGACGGCGATCACATTCAGGAGAGCGATACAGAAAGCGTCAAATGCGGCCGACCGAGACGGAGTGAAGAACCGTCAAGTTAATTCGCAAACTAAAGGGCGAGTGGCAAAGGGTGTGGTGGCATTAGCAGTGTATGAGAGCACACGGAAAATGGCCAACCAAGGAAAAAGCAGCTGATCACGCATACTTTAACGGAGTCTCAGTTTCTCGCCCTGTTAACACGGAAGTCCTTCTCACCGTTTAATTACGAACATGTCACTTAATTCATACACAGATGTTTCTACTTTCAGAATCAGTACAAAAATGCAGCTCTACAGTGTCCTTTTTCCATCAGTACGTCAACACAAACTACAGACGAACAGAAACACTCATGCCCTGAATGGAGAATAATTCACCAAGTCGGGACTCGAACCCGTGACCCTCAGATTAACAGGCGAGGCGTTACCCAGCCGCCACCTGGGCCGACTACCTGGCTGACCGAACAACCGACCGATTGCCGATTACAACGATAGCAACAACATCAACATTATACGATCATAATTCAGAAGGACTAGGGAAGAGGAGCTAGGTTTGTAAAACGATGCTACGATAAGTTTACTAGTGTGTCTGGATTGTTAGAAGAATTGGGATGGGAATCGCTATCACAGCGTAGATTACATTATAAGCTTAAGCTCTTAGCTAAATTTCAGGAAATACATTTCTCTGACGACGTGAAAAACATACTTTTAACCCCCTCGTACTATGGCAAATTAGATCGCGCCAATAAAAGTAGATAGATTGTAGAACCGAAATGTATAAAATGTAA
This sequence comes from Ceriagrion tenellum, assembly GCA_963169105.1. NCBI lineage: Eukaryota > Metazoa > Arthropoda > Insecta > Odonata > Coenagrionidae > Ceriagrion > Ceriagrion tenellum. The sequence continues at coordinate 138,111,776 of OY720639.1, read as the reverse complement.
TTTTTTCCACGTACCATTCGGGACCATAACAGCTGTGATCGTCGTCATGAATATTGCGAATAGTGACATTACCTAGACTGTAGATCTTTATCTTTACACTATCTGCGCTCTTATTTATGCATGATGTAAATATTGATGCTCTTATTTCTGCATGATATTTTGAATCTATAGTAGTTGAATCTTTAGTATGTAATCTTTGCATGTCAATAGCGCATGTTTGGTGATCTTCACCCCCTGCCACACACCCTCGTAGTGGCTCGCAGAGTGTTACGTAGATGTAGTAGTCTTTGCAACACTTGCATGTTGGAACGATTGACGATGGAATGTTTCTTGGTTTGTAGATATTTAATGGGCGCGTTGCATGTGTGGTACGTTGGTTTCAATGTAGTTTCGGTGTTCTGTCGTATAATTCATGCATGCCTGGTGTGGAAGCGCGCCCTGCCACACACCCTTTGGGTGGCTTGCAGGGTATGACGTAGATGTAGATGAACTCACTAAGAGGGACTGCGAAAAATTGTCAGTCTATACTTTTTAACGGACATTAGCATCCAACTTCATAAAATGAAATGTAAACCTGAATTGGTTGAACTGTTCAGTAACAAATCAAATTAATTTCTTTTTGGCTCTGAGAGTGTTAAAAAAAATTATTCCAAACGTTTGACTTGAAGAAATGAAATATTAGTCAATCTTAGACTTATTTCTCCAGGGAAAATATATTCAACGTCGGGATACCAATAAAAAAAAGTCTTCTGCCGAATTTTGAACAACATGGTTCGACCTTTACACGTTACTTTTCTCGCAATCATTAACTTGAAATTAAATCGTATTAAATGTGAAAATCAGAGAAACACCGGCGGAAAAAAAGGGTAAATTTTTTCTAACTCAAATACCTGCCTTTTTTTTACGGAAAACTGTTTAAATTCCCACAAAGGTCGTTTAGCACCCCCTCGCTTGGGATAACCGATCCTGGATGGAAACACAGCCTTGGCATAAATTGATTACCAATCCCGGGTGCTCAGGATTTAGACCATTTTTTATAAACTGCACTAACCTGAAGCCTCGTCTCGAGTGATCTCAGCACGTAAAGGGAACCGCGGCTATCTCTTCCACTTCTTCACTCGATCGAGTGTCTTTCGAGCAGTTCGCCTCCGTCGTCGGCTACTTCGACCCAATAACCTCGATTCGACGGTGGCACCGCCATTACGCAACTCGCGGACTGACCAATTCTAAACCCATCCCAATGCTCACCCCAACAATGTATTGACGTAAAAACGTACTATTGATACCCTCGTACTACGGCAGATTAGATCGCGCCAATAAAATTAGAGAGATAGATTGTAGAACCGATAGGTATAAAATGTCATTTTTTCCGCGTACCATTCGGGACCAAAACAGCTGTGATCGTCTTCATGAACAGTGCAAATAGTGACATTAGCTAGACTGTAATTCTTTCTCTTTATATTCTCTACGTTCTTATTTATGCATGATGAAAATATTGCTGTTCTTATTTATGCATGATGTAAATATTGAAATTCTTATTTATGCATGATATTTTAAATATGTTGTAGTAGTCTTTGTATCCCTTGCATGTCGGAACGATTGACGATGGAACGTTTCTTGGTTAGTAGAATTTTTAATTGGCACACGTTGCATGTGTAGTACGCTGGTTTCGATGTAGTTTCGATTTTCTGCCGTATAATTCATGCATGCCTGGTGTGGAAGCACCCCCTGCCACACACCCTTTGGGTGGCTTGTAGGGTATGACGTAGATGTCGATTGTAAACTCTGTCCGAGATTATTGGGAGGTCGAAAATAAACAAACTAAACGCTGTTAGTTTTTTTCCGATATCCAAGAGTTAGAAATACCTCATTTTGTAAATAATGTCTCTCTGGAGTGCATACACGTACCATTTCCCATGTAAAAGGGCTGCTGGTATTTTTTGGCAAATAACTCAAAGTAATTTGGTAAGAGGTCGAATTTTTGATGTCCTTAGAAGGGTGAGATTTTTTTTGAATGAGACCAACTTCATTGATTTCTAAGTAAAAATGATGTTTCACTCATTACCTACATTCAAAACTACCTTAATGTGGTTTTCCTTAAGTCGTAATAGAGACCGTTTTAAAACTCTTCAATTCGGCAGCGATTAGAAGCTAGACGGAAATGATGCAATTTTATGGCGCAAAAATACGGAATGATTTAACTGATATTATCGATCAATAACTAAATGCATACATCGATGTATGTCATTGACTCTTTTGTTCACGTCGTGCGGTGAAAAATGCCCTCACAAGCGGTCGTTCAAACGAGAGAGATTAATGGCCATGGAAACCCACGCGGCGGAAGGCGCAAAAATTCTGCCGCGCGCGGCACGAACATTTTGCAACGCTGGTCGACGGCTTTCGACCTTCGGCGTTCGATCCGGGGCCCCGCACACGACGTTCCTCCCGCCGTCGCTTCATCGATCGCCGGGAAAAAACGCGGAAGCGGACTCGGTCGAAAAAAAGAGCAGAGGCGGCGGGCGCAACACCACACAACGACGACCAAATACGCACACACACAAACAAAACAAGCGCGATTGGCGAAGCAAAACAATACCAAAGGGACTTAGTTAGTGGGTGACGGGGAATAAACCACGATGGCGCAAAGAAACGCTGGGAGGGCGACTAAGGGGGGAAAGAGAGGAGGTGAAAGAAAACAAGAACGTCGCTCTGGGAAACAAAACAAGATCTCCGCCCGAGAAACAAACAAAGCGAACCCAGATGGAGGGAGTGGGGGGTAATGGGGAGGGGGAAGGGACAGTTTAAGCCCGGAATTCCTCGAACGACGAACTTCTAAGGGATCTTCGGTATTCTTTTTTATTCGCATCATCTCCGGCTAGACTCTGAACCGATGGAAAGAGTTGGAAAGAGCAAATTCCACTGCAACTTGGGCGTGAGTAATTGGAACGATTAACTACCTGCGTCCAGATTCTCAGAAAATACGTTTGAACAACGACGGCACTTGTTTCCATAAGATAATACTTAAAATTAGCAGATTACAAACATCTGTGAGGTTACCAGTAATTAGTTAATTCTCTACTAGTATAATGTCGAGAAGAAAGCGTATATACAATACACGCAGAATTTACAATTAACGAGCAGAAACCGTAACCGAACTTTACAATATCGCGTCGATTTTCCCGACATAATATTACCCTTAGGTTACGAGATCATGCAGCATTCATCTAATATCATTTTACAGACAATGACTGGCAATAATGTACACATTTATAACATAATGTAATACATTTATACGATATAACGTAATGTATAACATTTATACGATCATGTTTCGCGTTCAATGCGCATCTTAATTATATTTACCCACCCAATACCTGTTTACTTACTTCCCAACAGTTTAAATTACGTAAAAAATGCTCAAAGCATCAACGAAACACTGGACACCGTGAGGGTCCATTAATGGGTGAATCATCAGATGGATTCCATTGTTTAGGGTTCAACTAGACGGAGACTCGGGGAAGATGAAAAGTAACAACAGTCGGAAAATTCTATGAAAGATTACACCGGAAAAATGCCATTGTCGTCACGAGGATGTAACTTTTAGGGCCTTCACCGCTTCGAGTGTTTACGTTCTTCCAATCCTATTTTGATCCGCCACTTCGCTGACTTGGTTTGAGGCCGATCTGACAATCTATCGAATGACCAGAGGTCGGTTATCTCCAATGAAATTCACGATGAAACGTATCGATGGCACGAAACCACATGCGATCAACCTCCAAGTTCTCGGCGACGAGCCAAAAAAATACATATATTGATAAATAATTGGCCCGTGGCGGACAACCTTCACTAAAAGATATTATTCCTCGAAGGAACATCTGCGGAAATCTTTCGTCTCAGCTATCAAATGAAGACTCTTGGTCCTTCTATTGATTTCAGTTCCACTTCGCAGCTGTCCGGACAACACGGACAACACGCGCCGTTGAGATCAGCGGAACTCGGAACAACTCGATCAAGATGTGAGTGCAGAGGGGTTACTCTCGGTTAAATATACACCAACACCACACTCGCCTATCTCGCATGGCTTAAAAGTGTACTAGCGAAATATCATTTAACTTAAAATCAATGCATTTAGTCTCACTTTAAAGAAAAATATCTCACCTATACAATTACACCAAATATTAAACCCCTTACCACATTACTTTCGAGTTATTTCCCAAAAAATAACAACCCATTTGCATAGAAAATGGTACGCGCATGCACTCCAGAGAGATCTTATTTACAAAATGAGGTATTTATACCACTCAGATGTCGTAAAAAAAACTAAAAGCGTGTAGTTAGTATGTTTTCTCAAATATATTAGAAAATTAATTATATTTTCACCGCAGTAGGTTCTTGGATGTCACGAAAAAAGGAAGGATTTTCAAACGATTTTCAAAGGAGTTTCCGTTTTGAAGGAGTGTCAAACGTACCGCGCGAAAAAAATGAGTCAAATTAAAGACTTATTTAAATATTTTCATTTAATTACTAACAATTTCTGTTATATGAAACTATATTATTGCGCCATTAATAATGCAATATTTAATTCATGTGTCCAACAGCTGGTGAAATAAAAACTTATAATTCGAATATGCTCTCTATTATGATTAGGGAACTATCTCGCTCGCGCTACCTACCTTAAAAGTGTCCTCACGGAGAAAAAATATATTTAATTTCTTAGACTAAGGATTCTGAGTTCATTTTGAATAACTTTCAAATAAAATGTCCGTTATTTTTAAAAATCATGAAAACTTAGCCGTGACTTTTTATTCTTGTTTCGTAATCTCTTAATTTAAAAGGTGCTTCACCTAAAACAAAATTGTTATCAACAACTTCAATGATTAGGACAGTATTATTTGACGTTTTGATGAAAATCTGCACAAAGAGTTTTTTATCGTCGAATTCGAAGTCAAGGAAAAATTATATTGAAATGTGTTATTTACGGACATTGGACTCCGAGTGACACTTCGACATTCCATTTCAATCAGCAATATTTCATCCATAATGAACGAATTACTCTGCTCTTAGAAGTGAATATGTGGGTGTGTAATAGAATTACAACGAATTATACGCCATATGACACGCAGCGACGTGTTAAATCAGCATTGAAAATCCCATAACAAATAGGTATGATGCTATGCTTTCAACTTTTATCTTCCAAAGTAATAATGAAAACAAGAATGCAAAGATTCACAGAAATCTCGACTAAAATCGGTCCAAAGAACATAAAAATGGTTTCAAATCCATACTCCCAGACACCAGAGGCACCTGTAGTATAAGTGAACACCTCGTCTCCCGTCATAGAACGGTCTCGCTTCTAGAACCTGGAGGAGACCTCTCTCCCTCTGTTCCGTTGGCGGCGTGAGCCGTGTCATTGACCCCATCCACGCTGCGGCCGAAAAATCGAACCACACTCCCAACACACGCGCGCACATTACACGTGTGGCCACTCTTGAAAGCCATTCGAACACGCTATAAAACGGGAAGAACAACGCGATGTACAAATGTATCATTATAATGGGTACAAATCATGAATGTACGTAACATAGGCGGCGCTACAAGTCATACCGTAAACATACTTCGACTGCGGTATCGATAATATCTACATCTACATCTGCATAATACCCCGCGAGCCGCCGCATGGCGTGTGGCAGGGGGTGTTAGGTCACCAGCCGAGTAAAGGTGTACGTTTTTTGGAGATGGAATGGTGACATACATTATAGGAGTGTATTTAGTGGAGCTCAATTTTTATTGTAGTCGCTTATTGTTGGCGGAAAGAACGAGTTCTTGTACCTATCTGTTCGGCAGTGTATCTCTCTTATCTTATCGCGTCTGTCAGACCTAGAGATGCAGTGAGGTGTCATGATAATATTATTTATGTCACTCTGAAAAATCTCTTTAGCATTATAGGCACGATCTAATCTGCCGTAGCACGAGGGGGTTAATAGTATGTTTTCGTTACGTCGCGTCGTCAGAGAAACACCCTATTCAGGGGGCCCAACATTTGAATCCATTAAGTATATTCATGGAATCGGCATTCATATTATCGGAATGCCGCCACTCAAGACCTTCGCAACCTCGCTGGGAACATATAACGTTGGTCACCATCAAGAAAACCCAATTCCTATATTTAAAACACAGTCCACCCGATGATATGACAATCGTCGCAAAAGGCGAGGAAATGCTCTCGGAGAGCGAGGGTGAGGGGAGATATCGCGAGAGAATGGAAAATCGGATTGGATGGCGTGGCTGGGTTGTCGTTTGCGATCTTGCGAGTTCCATTATACGTGAGGGGAAATGTTTATACTCGGTTGTGCTTCCAAATCGATCGAAGGAGGGGAAACCACCCCTCCCCTTTTACTAAGGGGAGGGAGAGGGAGATCGGGTATCAGGTGTCAAATTAGACGTCCATAAGGGAAGACACGTCAAACCGCACTCCAAGACTCAAGAAGAGTTCGGTCAAGTCAGCCAGACATAACTTATAAATCGGTGTCAGCTGACGCGGGACCGAAGGAGGAGGAGACAAGGGATTCACAGCCAGCCAACCACGCCCTCTTAAATCAGGTGCACAATAAAACCTCCACCGCCGCATTTTCAACCTAAAAAAAGAACCATTTAAACTCTTTCTTTCCAACCCGATGCCTTCGGAAACTAACGATGAATGTACGGATCCATTTGAGGTTTCTCAGAGCAATTCAGGCAGTTTGATTGAACGAAATATCATTTTACTTATAAATCAATGAATTTGGTCTCATTTTAAGGAAACATTTCTCACCCTTCTAATGAGACCAAAAAATAAACCCCTTACAACATTACTTTCAGAGATACTTGCCAAAATATACCAGCCATTTTACATGGGAAATGGTGGGTGTATGGACTCCAGAGAGACCTTATATAAAAAATGGGGCATTTCTAACACTTGTATGTTGTTAAAAAAAACTAACAGCGTGTAGTTTGTGTGTTTTCTCAACTTCCTTTGAAAATTGATTATGTTGTCACCGCAGTAGTTTCTTGGGTATCACAAAAAACTTTCCGTATTGAGGGAATTTCAATTGTACCGCGCGAAAAAAATGAGTCAAGTTACTTATTTAGATTATTAATAGACTGATTTAGATATTTTCATTTAATTACTTTCAATTTCTGTCATATAAAACTATATTATTGCACCATTAATAATGCAATATTTAATTGAAGCGTCCTACAGCTGGTGAAATTAAAACGTATAATTCGAATATGGTCTCTATTATGACGAGGTAACCAATTCGCTGGGACTACCTTTACAAAATAGAACTAAAAGAGCAGAACCAACAACGGAGTCTAATTATGGTAGTCCAGACACCCAACAAAGGAACAATGAGGGAGACTGAGGAGAGTAACGCTGAAATAAAACTAGAGACTTGAGAGCGTCAACGAGCCATTCTTCGAACATTGAACTACTCATGAAAGGAATCGAATCTTTCTCTCAAGTTCGATGCCGACGATATTTTGCAGTAGGTTCAACATGACTCGCTGGAGCCAACCAACTACAGTAGAAACGATCAAAGGAAATAGACCACAGAATCCACAAATTTAAAGTGTCATTTCTTCCAAGTATATTAACGGGCCTCAATAGCTGCGATATATCAGTTCTGTTGAATACCCATCCTCATTTGGTTAAGTAAACTTCGTACTTTTGCTTAAGGCCACACACACCTTGTGGTGGCTCACACAATAACACGTATGTGTAGACCACGGAGTAGGATGTCCTACTCCGTGGTGTAGACACATTCAGCGGTATCCGAGATATCAAACTCACAAATAATACCTACGCATGCCTCACCAACTGATACATGACCCTATCTGACCTCGCATAATTCCCTGTTTCTTAAATTCGGAATCCGGAACAATGTACGCAATAATATTGCTAATGACGCATACTAATGCTAATGAAACGGCTCACATATAACGCAAAGACATTGCATCACATTTTTACTAACACACTCGATATTGCAATGAGAAATGTACATTAAAATATCGCACAGCCCCGGTGAACCTTAAAGGTCATCTTAACAAGCCCTCCGAAAGAATGCTCAAAAAATGGACCGCAATCAAACGTCTGTCTGTCGCCTCCCACCCCATATTAGTCTTGATTAGCCTCGGAGGCGACACATTAACCCTTAGAGTGCCGGGGAGTGCTATCGCGCTCCTCCTGTCTCTCGCGAAAAGTGCCAGGAGCGCGATAGCGCCACTCCTGCAATGTCACTCTTAGATGCTGGTATTTCACTGATTGTTCACAGATGGCACCTAAATGCAGATTACTTATGAAGCTTAAAGCAAAAAATGCTACGGCAATTTTAGCATAGTACCTAGAAAATCGGTTGGCTCCCCAAGGGTTAAACGCTCATAATCCCCACAAACTCACCATAGCAGACCTTAGGTCAGGCGACATTCACTGTAACTCACGAGATATTAATTCCACCATCTAAGAATTCTCCAAAACAGATAAATGCGACAAAATGAGAGTGATACACTGCCGAACTGAGAGATACTGTAAACCGTTCCATAGCTTGATGCACAACTATGTGGAAGTTGAATTTCACAAATGAAAAAGTAACTTTATTTCTTTCCACACGTTTAGTTTCCTGGTACAACATGTTTCTACACACATGACGTACCTGATGATGACACCGCTGTGTCTAAGCATGTTGTACCAGGAAAATAATTCCGTGAAAGGAAACAAAGTTAATTTTTCATTTATAATATACTATAATTCTTTGTTTCTGCGCACCATTAATGCCAGAGCGAGACATACTTAGGCAATCCATCAATATACATTTCACAATCATATACAATCCTCCTTCCAATCTCATTTTCATGGCTGATGCACCAACACCCCCTGCCACACGCCAATGCGGCAGCTCGGAGGGTTAGAGAGAAGATATGTGAGTAGAAGCAGTACCCTCCACACACCAGAACCCTTAACAAACCAGCCTAGCCCCCGAAAACTCCCTCTTTCTCACCCCCATGCGAGGCTGGCGAATTTAGAGCGACCCAGAGGGGTTTGAGCCCCTGTCACCATTTGGGGGGTGGGTGGAAGAATAAGGGGAGGGTTGACGGATGAAGTGTGTAAGGGTACAAGGGGTGTGCATGAGGACAGGAGGGGTGGGGGAGAAGAAGAGCTCTACATACCCTCCCGGAAAGTGCGACCCCACAGCAGGGGTACGAGGGAACCCTGGATTAGGGCCTCCGCTGCACCTGTCAGCGACCCCTGGCAGCGGATCCGCCCATACCGTCACTGTTCTCAACAATGCGACAAAAAGGGCCTTTTCGCTCCTGGGACGAAGGAAATTGTCCATCATCAAGTCTCGCCTCTTCTCCGCCACCTTACACTCCGAAAATCCATTTCTCCCCAAACAACCTCTCTCATCCCCTGCCACCGCCACTACCCTCGGGCAAAAACCACGACCCCTCCGTGTCACCTGATGCGCGATTCAAAATCTCGACCGAAATAGCGAATCATTCGCTTCGAAAAGGGTCTTACCTGGTGACCTTTCAAGACAACAACTGATTAGAAATGGGAATACCTTAGTCGAGAGGATGAATGATTAATTGCACCGCACATCGGATTACAAAGTGGAGTTTCATCATTAAAATACGGATGAAAGTTGAATTAAAATGGCAATCGATGTTTAACCAAATTCCAGACAAGGGAAATAAATCAAGTCGGTATCTTTCACGTTGCTCTAATAGTTTATTATAGAGCAGATGAAAGAGACTGATTCGTTTTACCACGAAATCATAATCAAACATTTTTATAACAATCGTATGGCTTAAACAAGGGCCATGAAGTCAGATTCTTCGGTGGTCACCTCATTCCATTCCCTAAACGACATTGAACGTGCTCACTGATTGGCTGTATTTTCAACAATCAACTGTGCTATTATCTTGGACGCAGTGCATACCAACCCTCTAACATAAAAGAAAAAGTTTATAGTGTAAAGCCTCGGAAATGGAGTGCAAAAGACACTAGAAACGGTTTTACCAAGCTGAAATCCAAAAAAATATATGTTAATAGAAGCCAAGAAAAGTCTCCTACAACTTACGATGACAATTCCTCAAGTTATGGTTTGCGACGATAAACAGTTCACAAGGAAAAATTATCGCTACAACATGCAAGAGCCCTTGGGCACATTCGCAATGAAAAATATTGGTAGCATCAAAACGATTTTAATTTGACTAATCCACTCGAACGTATGACTATTTGATGTTGCCAACAAGTTGACCGTGACCTTCAAACTTCGTCAGCATTCAACGGGTAAGTAAGTAACATGTACTGTGAGGAGGCACAGACTCATCCTTGAGACGATGAGCAGCGTGCAACTTCAGAAAGAACCCCCCCCCCCCCCCCGCAGACCACAACAAAAACAAGGTTGAAAAAAAAAGAGTCGTAGCATGGGTTCCTGGGATGGCTAGGGAGACGGAAACGTGGCAACCGCGCAAGGCAACCCGTCTCCCTTCAAATTTTTTTCCTTCGTTTCTTCCACACCCCCTGTTGTCCAGAGGGGGTTGGAAAAAAATAAATAGTGTTTGGGATAGAGGGTGGTCGTTTGGGTGGCTCGAAAGGAGGTGCAGAGGATGAGTAAGGGGATGGGGGGAAGGAGGAGCAACTGACAGACCAAACCCTCCCCCATTTTGCGTCTATCGGGGGCGGAGGGGGTGGGGGAGGGTTGGCTGGGTCGAGGGGTGAAGACGCATCCCCCGTTGGTCTCCGGACAACAATAGTAAGAGGGCCAAAGGCCTAGCAGAATCGATCATATAAAGGAAGGAGCTTCGTTCTCATATGCTAGTAAGTGGAGTACTCATAAGTTCGAAGAATTGGGATGGGAATCGCTATCACGGCCTAGATTAAATTATAGGCTTAACCTCTTAGCTAAATTTCAGGAAAAACGTTTCTCTGACGACGTTAAAAACATACTATAAACCCCCTCGTACTCCGGCAGATAAGATCGCGCCAATATAATTACAGAGATAGATTGTAGAACCGATAGGTATAAAATGCCATTTTTTCCCCGCACCATTCGGGACAATAACAGCTGTGATCATCATCAAGTATTACGAGTTTAATAGAAGAACTAGGATGGGAATTACTATCAGAACGCAGGTTAAAATTTTGGTTAAACCTTTTAAGTAAATTCAAAACCTATTTGTTCACAGGTGACGTTACATATATATTAAGAACCCCTGTTTATTATGCTAGGTTTGATCAGATTAACAGGATTAGAGAGATAGATTGTCGTACCGATAGATTTAAAATGTCATTTTTCCCGCGTACCATAAGAGAAAACAATAGGCAGCGTAGCAAAGGGATATGTAGGTGAAATATAGTTAGAGTAGTCTGTAGTGTAATAACAACCAATAATCCCATTCTTACTATGTAGATACTAACCATCTAGCTGCATGTGACCCAATTATCTAGCATGTCTCTATTAAATATCCTAGTTGCAAGTCAATATGATATGATCTTCACCCACTGCCACACACCCCCGTGGTAGCTCGCAGGGTATTACGTAGACGTAGACGTAGTGTTGAAGGTAACCACCCAACCTTACAGACCCATACACGAGGAAAAATTCTTCAAGAGATGCGGTTGCAGCGGAGGGAAGGGAGGAATGGAAAACAAGGGTGGGGTGGAAGGAGCAGGAGATGGGGGACGGCGAGTGCAGCAGAGGCCAGCCGTCTGACACACGAATAGGGGGAGGAGAAGACTCGACTGCGTCTGAGACTGCTTGCGAATCCTGGGGGGAGGGAGTGCGATGGAGGGTTGCTGTGTGCGACGCAAGAGAAACAGGAGACGCAGTGCCTAACTCCCCAAGTCCCACCAAGAGCACGTCTCTTCACCCCCTGCCGCCCACCCCTTCCCCGTCCACTCACTCACACCCTCTCCTCGCAATGAACCCCGAGACGACGACGCGACCTTGGTCGCAAAAATCAGAAACGAGTCGAAAGGAGTGTCGGAGCCCCAACCACCAAAGGGACACCCCAAATCGCATCGAGCACCGAGAAAGAGCAATGCATTTTAACTACGGATGAGTCGAAACCAAATGTCGATTCTCGATTCCACCGATTCTCAGGACTAGAATAGGTATTCGATTCCAGATGGATAAATATTCAAATCAAATTTCATTTGTCACATCGTATTTGTCTCAGTAATTTTGGGTGCAGTCTATCAATTTGCACTTTTCATCTACCTCAATAAGCTGAGGATATATTTGCTATTTGTTAATAAATATACTTTTTGAGGGACTTAATTGTCTTTGATATTTTATTTCACCCAATACTTGAATTGGGAAAGAAATTTTTAAAATTTAGAAACAATCTAAGGGTCAAGCTGAGAAAGACCTGAAATGATTTTTACATGAGGAAGTTTGAAAATAGTCGCGGTAATCCTTAAGCTCAATGGGACCTAGTTAAAGAAATAACTGGAAAGACTAGTTCAAAAACCCCTGATCTATGTATCAAAAGAGAGACACGGTCATTACTGATCCTATGATACTGGCATCTGAATTTAATCAATATTTTATCTCAGCTTTTCAATCTAAAATTAACGGAACTACAATCTCCCCTTTGAAAAATCCATGTTCCATGATCGATTCTTGTCAGTCATTGTATATGGAGCCAGTATTTCGAAACGAAATCATTGCACTGGTGAAAAGTTTCCCCTCAAACAAATCACGAGGCTTCGATGGCATTAGCATCAATACTTTAAAGAGGACAATAGCATTCATAGCGCCTGTCTTGGAATACGTATTCAATCTGAGCATTTCAACCGGAGAATTTCCTTCGGCTTTAAAAAAGGCAGTCGTCATTCCGCTATTCAAAACAGGTGATCCAAAAAAATTGGAAAATTATAGACCGATATCGCTCCTTTCGACATTCTCAAAAAATTTTGAAAAACTCGTGAAGAAAAGGTTATTGAATTTCCTTGATAAAACTAATTTTTTCAGCCCGAAGCAATTTGGTTTTCTAATTAAATTGGGAACCGAAATGCCATAATACATCATTTGCAAAATTTTTATAATGCACTCAATCATAATAAACGCACAGCTACCTTATTCATCGATATCCATAAGGCTTTTGTCACCCTTGACCACGACATTTTATTATAACAACTTCATCTAGCCGGAATCAGAGGAAATGCCCTTCAGTGGTTCAATAGCTATCTATCTATGCGCTCACAGTGTGTTCGAGTGAATGACTGTTATAGTAATTATAAAGAAATAAAGCCTGGCGTTCCACAAGGCTCAGTACTGGGACCGATACTTTTTCTGGTTTATATAAACGATCTTTGTAATCATAATTTTAATGGACATGTCACAGCTTACACTGATGACGTTGCACTGAACTATGCTAATGCATCCTGGGACATTGTTAAAAGAAAGATGGAAGATGATTTAACAGTTCTTAGGCAATGGTTTCTCTTTAACAAACTTTCTTTAAGTTCCAAGACCAAATACATGGTGTATGATTTATATAACAGGTATAAAATTGACTGGGAACTAACATATCATTGTCCGGACTGTTCAGTAGGAAGCTGTTTAAATTGCATCACGATTGGAAATGTAACTGAATTTAAATATTTGGGGGTAATCCTGGACAATAAATTAAAATGGAAACACCATGTAAATTGCCAAACTAAAACACTACGGCATAGTATCTCAAATTTATACTTCTTACGAAACAAATGTCCATTAAATTTTCTAAAAGTCATCTACTTGGCACTGGTTCAGTCAAAATTAAGTAATGGTTTAATTTGCTGGGGAGGAGCTTACAGAAATACAATAAACCCCGGACTATTTCTGCAAAAGAGGATAGTACGTGTGATAATGACCAAAAACCGTTTCTCTCATGCATTCCCACTCTTCTTAGAACTGAACATATTGCCTATCAAGTATGTGTATTTTTATAAAGTGTTCAAGAATTTCTATCTAAGAAGTGGCGACGAAGCAAATCGGTTACCCAGGACTCAAGTCCTGACCTTGCGAGAAAGAAATACTATTTCTTTACCCAAGCCTAATTTGACTTTGTTTCAAAGATGCTTTGTGTATATATTTCGAAAAATATTTAACGTCCTTCCGAACCACATTAAGGAAGAGAAACATGTAGGAAAATTTCTTAAGAAAGTAAAAACTTGGTTCTTACTTATAAAAAACATCGAGGTTTTGTTTCGTAATTTACATGAAATATTTATCGAATTAAATGTAATAAATTAAGTGATATTGTAATATCACTGTTAAAGTAAGTTCACCCGATCTTGTATTTATGTCTCTTTTTGTAACCACTCTTTAATTCTGTACGTCTCTGAGTCTTTTTTCAGTTTTGAATTAGTTTATTCACTGTATTTTAAACGTTTTTTCGTAAATTGTACACCATTTTGTTTTCTGCTATAGCTTTAGCATGGTTTATTTGTCAGTAGCCCAAACACAGGATATTCCTTAGGGGTAATCTATTGTAATACCACTCTGAAATTCCTGAAAAGAAATTAAATTATTACTATATTATAATAACAAAAGTATTTTTTTTGTCTGACGGTAAATATTTAAATTCATTTGTCATTATTATATTTATGAATGATTAATTACCAAAAAAAGAAGTATAAATATTCCTTGTTAGTTGTAAATTTTTTGTAACCCATCCAAATGGAGATTACAGCGTGTAAACCTATTTGTAAATAAATGTATAATTATTTATTATTATTATATTTTAAATAATAGTCGAACGCTACTCGTATATCAATATCCCACCTGTTATTAGGAATAAGAATCGATGGAATCGGAATCTAGAATCGGGAATCGAGTTGAAAAAATCGAAATCGGAATCGGAAAAGAGTGGAATCGACTCATCCCTAATTTTAACCCTTTCAGTCCCACCCTATTTTCATTTCAACATAATTTGCCGGAATTCGTTTCATGTTAACTACTTACGTCTCGAAACACCGATAGCATTCAAGGAAATCATTTGCTATACTCACACTTTTTAAATAATGGACAGAAATGTATTTTATGTAATGTAAATGACCGTACTGTATGTATTTGTTATTTATAAAAAATATAAATGCATAATAAATGATATGTGAAAAGGAGAACAGGTATTCTCAAAAACTAAGTCGACCGCAATATTCTGAGAACAGGTTGCTTGTCGGCTAAAATTTTCAAACTATCTTCGGAATATGAAACGGAAATTTTTGCGCCCAGCGCACTCTTTTGAGGAGACTTTTAACTAGACAGCTAGCAATATGTGCCAGGAAAAAACCTCTGGATTTTTATTTCATGCTTAAAAGAAGGGGTACAATGAAAAAGTATCGAGAGGTACATAAATGTACCTCTGGTACTGAAAGGGTTTAAGTTGTCCGAGCGAAATATCATTTTACTTAGAAATCAATGAATTTGGTCTCATTTTAAATAGAAATATCTCACCTACACAATGACACCAAAAACTCTACCCCTTACCGCATTACTTTCTGAGATATTTGCCAGAATATACCAGCCCTTTTAAATGGGATATCGTACGTGCATGCACTCCAGAGAGACATTATTTACAAAATGAGTTATTTCTAGCACTTAGATGTCGTAAAAAAACTAACAGCGTGTAGTTTGTATGTTTTCTCAAATTTATTTGAAAATTAATCATATTGTCACTGCAACAGGTTCTTGGGTATCACAATAAACCTTCCGTTTTGAAGGTGTTTCAAACGCACCGCACGAAAACAATGAGTCAAGTTAAAGACTTACAAATGTGGCAACAATTTACCTCATTTAACTCCCAAAGCCAAGGCATAGAATGTATACATAACTGGCTAATCGTCATATTTCTCTTTATTTTGGAGATAGTTATGTCACCACTCGATTGAACGGTTTCCTAGTTTCACCTCTGACCTCCATTCAAATACCACATCACCGAAATCACTCAAACAATTCCACTCGGACGAAGTGTCCACACGGCTATCATAGCCTATACTTTCTCCTGGCTAACACTCACGTCCGGAGAACTCCCAACTCAACCCCAGTCATCGCCTGACTTGAGATAAAGAAAAGCCGACTGCAGCGCTGCGGTCGGATGCGAAAGCAAGAGATTGCTTGAGAGGAGGAGACTCTTGAGATAGTGAGTCCGCGGGAGTTTTATTTACAATGGGCGACCAAAGACTGGATAAAGCCTCGCAGCTCACAGGGACACAGGGGGAAGATGGATAATGGTTCTTTATCTGAACGCAGGGATGGAGGTGTGAGCTATTCGGCTGTAGAGAAGGGGAAAAAGACAGGATGAATGGGGTGCAAACGAAGAAAATAACGGGAACAAATATCAATAGACATAAGAACCCACAGCGTGACCTCCACCATCATTCAAATAACAAATACACCCTTCTACCTTGTACATTGCGACGTAAATAACACACGAACCTTTTCATGGTTCAAATAAAAATAGCTTTACGTTTTCATAACGAAAGACCGTAAACTCCGTCCACGTACTGTCGATGAGAAAAT
Organism: Ceriagrion tenellum; assembly: GCA_963169105.1. Lineage (NCBI taxonomy): Eukaryota > Metazoa > Arthropoda > Insecta > Odonata > Coenagrionidae > Ceriagrion > Ceriagrion tenellum. The sequence goes on along the minus strand of OY720639.1, from coordinate 138,095,223 downwards.
CATACAAACACTACTAATTCTTCCCAAAATGAATAACGATGTCTCCTTACATTTATATTTCGTAAATAGTGATGACGGAATAAATTTATCGACAGAAGTAGCCGATCACACAGAAATTAGGTGGGAAAAACTACAGCGATGATAAGTATACCTGTAGAATAAAAACGAATAACGATCTCAAAATTCAGAAACAAATTTTTTCGTGCGAGTAAATGTTAGCCAACATCCAAGGGAAAGTTTTTTCAAAGAAATTCAAATGAAGAAATTATTTCAGTTGACACAAATTTGTCGCACTTAGTGACCCTCGGAAAAGACTGAGTACAAGGATGCATTCTAATAATTCCAATTTGACAAAGAAAATAAGCTCAGCTCATTGATGACAGCAACTGCCGACTTAAATGGGCGGCCAGTATGTGTAAGATAATAGCATTATTGAAATATAATCATCCTTCATTACCCAGGGAAAGAATTGAAAAGAAAGCAATTTTTTTGGGGTTCGTATATTATAAACGGAGACAACCATCGTCGATTATCGTGATTCACGTGACTCTCCCTTCTCAAAGCGGAATTGGAACTGCTTACCCAACGGCTGTAATTCTAGCAGTCAACTGCGCTACAATAATGGACGAACTGCAGTAGATGGCAGGCAATGGATTCTAAAATCCCTTAAATGATAATCTGTAAAACTTTTTACTACTCTTACTCCAAGAGCCATTTATATCCAAGTTGATATTTAGCCGCACCAAAATATCCCCTCCATCTCTTTCGATCCATTGCATCTTCCTCTGCAGCTCCAACCCTCTCCAAATCTAACTTTACTTGGTTTCACCATCTTTGTCGCGGTCTCCCCCGGGGTCGTCTGCCTTCTGGGTTTCCTCTCATAACCTCCTTGATATCACACACCCATCCTCTTTTCTTAGCAGATGTCCTGCCCATTTCAATTCTTCTGCATTTGATCTCACTTATGATGTCTGCAAGGTGTCTTGTAAAGGTACCTTATTTCCTTATTGTACTTTCTTCTCCACCTTCCTTGTTCATTTTTAGGCCAGTAGATCTTTCTTAACATCGTTTTCAAATGCGATCATTTTTTCTCCTCTCTCATATTAAGTTCCCACGTTTCGGATCCATAAAGCAGTACTGGGCAGATTATTGTTTTATACAGTCTAATTATTGTTTTATTTCACAGGGATTTCGAAGCTAAGAAGTCTGTGGCATGCATGTGAGCATCTATTGGCTAGATTTAATCTGTTTTGTATCTCTGGATCTTCTCTATTGTCATTTGACAGTATGACTCCTAAGTATTTAAAACTTCTAGTGTACTCGAATTTGTCTTTTATGGCCTTCAGGGGCCTTATTCCGTAAGTACTGGCTTGAACCACCTTAAGGTAGTCCGAGCGAGATCGTTCCCTAGTCATAATAGAAACCATATTCGAATTATACGTTTTAATTTCACCAGCTGTAGGACATTTCAATTAAATATTGCATTATTAATGGTGCAATAACATAGTTTTATAAGTAAGAAATTATAAGTAATCAAATAAAAATATCAAAATAAGTCTTTAACTTGACTCATTTTTTTCGCGCAGTGCGTTTAAAACTCCTACAAAACGGAAGGTTTATTGTGATCCCGAAGAATGTACTGCGGTGACAATATGATAAATTTTCAAATACCTATAGATGAGAAATCATACAAACTGCACGCTGCTAGTTTTTTGACGACATCTAACGGTTAGAAAAAAATGGAGTGCAAACACGTACCATTCCCCATGTAAAAAGGGGTGGTATTTTTGGCAAGTATCTCCAAAAGTAATGTGGTAAGGGGTAGAAGTTTTGGTGTAAATCGAAGGGTGATATATTTTTCTCTAAAATGAGACAAAATTCATCGATTTCTAAGAAAAATGATATTTCGCACAAACTACCTTAAATTTTTCGGAATTTCCGGAACAAGTGACCCGGAGGCCAGACCAAAACTTGTTCGATCGCCGCCACTGGAGCAATTCCAAGGAGAAGGGGGCCTTGGGGGCGTTGGGGAGGCGGAGAGCAGCTGCCTCCGCCGGTGCAGGTCGTAGCCTTGGGGGACTGCCCTCTCTACCCCATCCCACCACCAGTAGCGAGGGTGATAATTAAGAAAAGTGATAACGCATAAAAATGCTTTGATTGCACATCGGTACGGGTGTCGCGGGTGCCCCGGGGATGAAATATGAATGCTTTCCTCAGCACAAAATAGAACGGAGAACACACAGGCGCAAGATTTGAAGGATTTTGAGCCGTTTCTTTCTCTTATATTTTTTGTTAACATAAATTTATATGAATGCAACTCCAACACTGATTGTTTGCCACAGGGGTACCTATATTCAACCATATGTTAACCTATTGTCCAAGTTATTTGAAGTAAAAAGTAATTGAATAAATTTTATATATCTCTCTACCTAATTTTTTGACGGTTGCACTCGAGTTGTCGTGAGCTTCTTATGTAGAGATATAAACGTACCAGGTGGGATTTGGAAGAAGATGTCAATATTCATGATGAATAAGATGACTTCGTTATTTTCCACAGATTTATTTAAATAGCACGACGCGTTTAAACCCTCTAAGGAATAAATATGCTTTTTTTAGTTGCTAATAATGCTTTTATTGCAATTTTTATTTTGGCATGTTTAAAAATGCATATTTTCTCGAGAGCGTCTATTTCCTGTCCATTATCCACGCGATGTAATTAACTTGGTCCGAGGTTATATACACCATTTAGGTACAGCACCATTAGGCCAGTCAGAGAAACGTCTTACAAGTAAACGCAAATGGACGCATTTGGAAGGAGGGAGAAGGGAAACGGGACATTTCCGGAAGCACTTTAATCCGACTCCCGAGTCAGAATCCAATCCTTCCCCGACACTGACCACGGTCAAAAAAATATCCTCCGGACCCCCGCAACGCAAGGATGGGCGCGCACACAATATAACAACCGTTGCCGTGCAGAGATGCGACCGCGAATAAATTAAGATCCGGAGGAGCGAAGGACGGATTCTTTATGCGAGTTCATTCTGTGTGCGTAAAGAGTGTTTGAGTTTATACCTCTCTCGGTGACCTCCGGCGGATAGAAGGCGCAGTCTCCTTCTCCTTCGTTTTGAATAATACGACCGGGAAAGACGTCTTAACCTCCCGCTTTTCTTTCTTAAGGTAGTCCGAGCGAGATAGCGAGACGAAGTCATAATAGAGACCATATTCGAACTACACGTTTTCATTTCACCAGCAGCAAGACACATCAATTAAACATTGCCTTATTGATGGTGCAGTCATATAGTTTTATATGACAGAAATTGCAAGTAATTAAATGAAATTATTTAAATAAGACTTTAACTTGACTAATTTTTTTCGCGCGGTGCGTTTTAAACACCTTCAAAACGAAGATTTTTTGTGATACCTAAGAACCTACTGTGGTGACAATACGATTAATTTTCAAATATAGTTGAGAAAACATACAAACTACACACTTTTAGTTTTTTTACCACTTAGAAGTGTAAGAAATACCATTTTGTACATAATGTCTCTCTGGGGTGCATGCACGTACCGTTTCCCATGTAAAAGGGTTGGTGTTTTTTGGAAAATATCTCGGAAAGTAATGTGGTAAGGGGTTGAATTTTTGGTGTCATTAGAAGGGTGAGATATTTTTCTTTAAGATGAGACCAAATTCATTGATTTCTAAATCAAATGATATTTCGCTCGGACTTCCTTAACCTCCCGTCCCTTCCCTTCCTCCGAGAACTCACTTCAAAATCACCCCTCCTCCTCCTCCTCCTCCACACTCATCCTATTACTTCCCTCAAGGACGCACCACACCACAGTCTCGTCTCGTGACTCGAAAAAAAACAAGCTGCGTCGGCCATCTTGTTCAGAGCGGCAGAAGAGCATCGGCGCCGGCCCGCATACGGCCGGGGCACGTCGGGTGAGATGCGGAATGGAACGGGAGAGGAACGCACGGGGTTCATTGGCCAACGATTATTTACGTACTGCACTGCACACACACACACACAGAAATCTCAGACTCTCGTCCTCCCCTCACGGAGAGGACAATCACGTCGGGGGAGATGAGGCCATTCCTAAAGATAAGATTACCGCTCGAAATGTTGGAAGGCAATACAAAGGAAAGCAGCGCGCTTCGTTAAAAACTGCTACGAACGAACATATGGTGTTACACAACTGTTAGAGGGATTAAGGTGGGAGCCCCTAGAGACTCGGAGACTACACGCTAGGCTTAGGTTGCTTGATAAATTCAGAACTGATATTTTTCAGAGCGACATAGAGAATATTATCATGACTCCTCACTACATCTCTAGGTCTGAAAGATGCGATAAAATAAGAGAGATACATTGCCGAACAGATAGATACAAAAACTCGTCCTTTCCGCGCACAATAAACGACCACAATAAAAACTGAGCCCCTATAAATACACTCCCATTGTGCATGTCGCCATTTCAGCTCCAACAATTTTACATCTTTACACGGCTGGTGACCTAACACCCCCTGCCACACGTCAATGCGGCGGCTCGCGGGGTTGTATGTAGATGTAGATGTAAAAGAAAAATAAAGTTGACTATCTTTCCCTCCTTCCCCTCCTCTCAACCCTTCCAGCTCCCTCCCCTACTCCATCTAGGTCACAGGATCAAGTCTGGGCTTGCATCACCAAATTCAGAGGTCTCAAAAAGTCTCCATCACTATCTATAAGCATTTGTGAATTAATCGGCGTCTGCCTTTACTCCTCCATTATACCCTGCAAGCGACCTTAAGGGTGTGTGGCGGGGGTACCAGTAAAGGAGTCGGCGTACCTTTCTATTTATTGAAGATTTTCGTCAAATATTGGATACGTGTTCTCATTCGCGAACTCTCTAGTTAAAGAGTGAAAATAACTGCATCCCACCAATTCGGTTTTTTGGCCGCTCAATGCTATTCTGACTCTGGCCATGAGGCACAAGACATATACTTCTCACTGATGCTTTAACGCATAAACAGACGTTCTTCTACACATGGAAGAGTACAATACTAATATTTCTAATAGTTTCTAACATTTATCAAGTCGCAACCACTCGGAGTCAAGTATTGAAAAATGACACACTTCCATATAAGTTCGTCAAACTTCGAATACAGCGCCAAAAATTCAAGTCATAACATGGTTTGATAAAGGATAGAGTATTTTAATTATAATTCCAGGGCCGTTACAAATGCTGCCTCAAATGTGAACTCAAACGCATTGATCGATGAACGTAAGTTAAACGTGGGCCAAGAATTTTTCCGGCTTACTTTTCAATTTACAAAAACATGCACTCAAATAACCCTCACGACCACCGCTCCAGAGCCAATACAGTAACCACCAATTTATTATCATAGAAGCGACGGCAGCGCCACGCGGTCGCCGTCGCCGTAAATGCAATTCCCATTCTTCCCTCGCTGACTCGGAGCAGGTATTAAACTTCACTCACCTTGAAATGCCAGCGAGGCCGATGCAGTCATTCTCACGATGAAATGAAAAAAATACAAATAAATCTCAAGGTCGAAGTGAGGCGAGTCAGCAACGTTCGAATTGACGCCTCCTGTTTACTGAAGGTAGTCCGAGCGAGATAGTTCCCTAGTCATATTAGAGATCATATTCGAATTATACGTTATAATTACACCAGCTGTAGGACACACGAATTAAATATTGCATTATTAATGGTGATAAAATACAGTTATACATGATGGAAATTGTAAGTAACCAAATGAAAATATCTAAATAAGTCTTTAACTAGACTTTTTTTTCGCGCGGTACGTTTGAAACTACAACAAAACGGAAGGTTTTTTTGTGATACCCAAGAAGTTACTACGGTGACAATATGTTTAATTTCCAAAAATAGTTGAGAAAACATACAAACGATTCAAACATACATACAAACGGTAGGGCTCTAACAGAAAAACACCACCCATAGATTAGAAAAACTAGAGACTTTTGTAGTTTAGCCCACATCAACTTCTCTCCCAATATGCTTAGAAGTCTTTGGCAGGGTCTGTTCAACGATTGGAAGGCAAGCGGGCTGTTGTGTAGGGCGAAGTGATTTGGAGCACCAGACCGAAAGCACCGAAAGCACGAAAAGCGCCGATAGACGCATGCAAAAGGAATCCAGTTGCAGAAGGGGAGGGAAGCGTCCGAATCCGTTGCCGTGACGACCCGCGTTCCACCTCGTCATCTTCATTTGTTTTCTCTTTCGAACGGATGCGACCCGAGAATAACTCCCCCTCGCGCCTCAAATAGTAAGCAATGGAGGGGTGCAGGAGAGGATAAAAAAGTCCAGAAGACGGAGACGGCCAAAGGGAGAACAGGAACAGAGTAAGGACTGGAGCGGTCATGTGCACTCGCTTGGTCAAGACGATTCCAACGCGACGGCGTGAGTAAAAAAAAAATAGTAAAAGTCAACCTTCAGTTCAATTTAAAGATGAGTCGAATCCAAACGTCGATTCTCGATTCCACCGATTCTCAGGACTAGAATCGGTATCGAGAATCGATCGCCTAAAGTCGGTTCCGATTCCATCGACTCCAGATAGATAAATGTTCAAATCAAATTTCATTTATCACATCATATTTGTCTCCATAATTTTGGGTGTAGGCTATCAATTTGTACCTACTTTTTATCTGTACCTCAATAAGCTGAGGATATATTAGCTATTTGTTGATAAATATACTTTTTGAGCTACCTCATTGTCTTTGTTGTCATATTTCAGCCAATACTTGAAGTTAAATAATAGTCGTACGCTACTGGTATATCAATATCCCGCCTGTCATTAGGAGTAGCAATCGATGGAATCGGAATCGAGAATCGAAATCGGAATCGAGAATTGAAATCGGAATCGAAAAAAAGTGGAATCGACTCATCCCTAGTTCAATTACATTATAAGGAACCCTGCTTCCGCTAATGAAATATGCAAGATATTGGAAACCGATATCAAGGAGGAAAATATTCAGATAATTCCACGAATATATTTTTAAGGGACACATTTTTATAGCCATGAACAGCGAAAACGGCATAATTCCACACTAGCTGGAGTCCAATTAGTGAGGAATTACCACCTATAGAGGTCAGTTATCGCATCAATTAGCAAACAACTAAAGACGTAAAGTGGCAAGAAGCCTCCGTTGATCGATTTCAGGGTAGGTCTCATATTTTTAAAACCAGTACTCAGCATATGAATAGAACGCTACTAAAGTAAGTGTATACTTTAACGGCGGGACTTTCCAAAAACGGTAAACGCTGCCGCTCTGTCTTTCTACATCAATGAAGTATCGTGCAAGCCACCACTAGGGTAAGTGGCAGGGAGTGATTCCACCTAAGGGCATGCAGCACTCATCCCAGTTCAAATCAGAACCGCGCACGTTCCCACGAATGCCAGGCGCAGGCCAGAAGTAGTCAGGGCAACGGTACGCACTCAGACCACAAACCAGATTGAGATAGACAGAAGAGTGATACGTAGAAGAACATGCTATCATTCAATACACTACTCAAGATAAACTACTGGAAAGTTTTAATTAAAGCGACTGATGAATATCAATACAAGGTACTAAAGCATGCGGTTATGGTCGGGTTTAATCGAATCGCCAGTTTTTGTCGGATTGTCACCAAATTTAGGATTTATCACTTATTTCTTCACATTCTAAACAATACTATATATGGACGAGAGCGCTGCGACAACAATTAAAATGTAATAAAGACGGTACTTATCTTGATTAGGGGTGGGTACCTCGTTTGCTTCGGCGGCCATAACAGACGACAATAGACGATCGATCAATAAGAATTCCCCCTTCTATTTTAAATTATTTTGCTTCATTTAGAAGGGAAAAACTTCGTTTATTTAATATTGTTGAACGGAAAAGGAATTCAATGATTGAAATTAACATCATTTGTGAACAACAAACACTCATAATTGATTTGTTTTCTAAATCAAAATTAAACTTACCGCTAGTTTATAGTTAGTAGTGCAACTAAATGATAGATGTCGCCTAGGCGCTTGTTGATTCGATCGTCTATTGTCGTCTGTTATGGCTGCCGAAGCAAACGAGCTACCCATCCCTAGTCAAGATAAGTACCGTATTTATCATATGTTAATTGATGTCGCAGCACTCTCGTCCATATCTAGTATTGTTTAGAATGTGAAATAAGTGATAAATCCTAAATTTGGTGACAATCCGACAAAATCTGGCGATTCGATAAAACCCTACTATCACCAATCAAGCAAGAGTATATCATACCGGAGATTGCAAGCGAAGTTGTAGCTAATAATCATTATAAGATATTTAGCGTCTGTAGAAGGGAGAAACGCACGGGAGGTTGGATGTCGCAATCGGTATAGTGTGTGAGTGAGTGTGTAATATGCGTCCATGTCCTCCCCTTCCCACTGCTGGTCAACAGAGGACCTCCCTCCCCCTTCCCCTAATGGTCCGTCTCCAAGGCGACCCCAACAAACGCCGTCGCAGTCGCCACCTGACGGAGACGCGGTGGCCGAAGAGAGAACGAAAAGATCCTTTTTATACTCAAACGGAAATAGAATATGCGAGGCAAGGAGGAGGATGAGAAGGGAGGAAGAGTAAGAGGAGGAGAAGGGAGGGTAAGGAGGAACGCGACTTAAAAGTGACCGGGAGAAAGAGAGAAAGACTGATGGTTTTATAGGCTGCCCGCCGTCTACGCAAGGTGTTGGGCGATGGCCGGGCAGCGGGTGGTCGGGGAACGAACGATGAGCGGTCATCAAGGGAAAAAGACTCGAAATCGCCGAAATGGTGAATGGCAGAGGTTGAATCTTCAATAGATTGAAAATTGAGTTAACGCAACTTGGTAAAGTTCGCTTACCTATGTTCCACTGGCACAAGAGAAAGAAATGAAAAAAAAAGAGCAAGGGATTATCATTCACGGGACGATGACTAGCTTTAGGCTAGGACACAATCAACGTGTACGTGTGACGCGAGACGTAAAAGGAACAACGGGAGACGGGGAACGCAAGTCAGCGGACACAACCGACGTTAACGCGGCCCGGAGTAACAATTGACTAACGCAGGCGCAGCTAAGGTAAACAAGTGTGGAAGTAAATAAGTTGTCTTCGCCAAGAGCAATCTTCAACAGTTGGATGTATGTGCCGACAGATGGCTCCCATTCCAGGATTCTCAGGACTATTCTGATTGGTTTTCCGTGTACGGGACACGGGAAGAGATGAAAGTTGCCCATTTCTCGCGTACACGTACTCCTCGTACACGTTGATTGTGTCCGTTCGCTATACTTTCCCGTCAGCCATCTTTACGCGTATTCCCGTTAACGGCTCACGTTGCACGTACACGTTGATTGTGTCCCAGCCTTTACGCGTGGAATGGTTTTCTAGCTGACAAGAGATGTCAGGCAAACGAAGAGACTGACAATAGCTAAAGGAACTCCGCCGGATAAAATTGATGGTTGTCGCAAAGAGTCACATTCGAGGCAGAGTGAAATAAAATTAAAACTCATATCACTGGAAGGAGAGCAGAAAATTTTAACGACGCTAAAGCGAGAGCGATTTTAGTGCCAAACTTCAAGATACCGGTCCCTAAAATGGGACGGCCAATTTCGCGCTCTACTGGCTCTTCATTGCATGCATTGACGCATATAATTCGCATCTTGCAGTACGAAGTCGAGGTCTCTCTGCTAGCTTTATCATAAGAACTAATGGAGATAAAACTATCTCAGATAATGTTAAGAAATATGCGAAATCGCGATAAAAGGAACACAATAACCAATTCATTATTGGGCCTTCAACACCAGAATAAAATGATATAATTATAAAAAGAGTAAGTACGAAGGATTCATCTGTTGATTTTTTTTCCTCCTGGTCTTCATTACGACAATTCTCACTGGTTTCACACAATTTGTCACCGTTACTTTTTCGATAAATTCAATTATCGATCTAGATATTCCGTCCCTAAGAAACACGACCAAGACTGAGGCAAATGTACTGTCACCAATTAAAACTCAAGGCAGAGGAGAGGTGACGACAGTAAGCCTTCACGAAAAGATGACGCCAGACGCCATGACAGTGGGGAAAAGAAAGACCAGGAATAATTGAGTCGTGTGCGTGCGCCTCGTCGAGAGGAAAGCAATCATATGAAATCATTTCCTCGCCAACTAAGAGGTGGGTCGGCTTATGTCACCGCACCTTCAGAGCCTAATAACGCAAGGGGGTAAAAATAACGCGGCTTCCTTACAACTCTTCGCTAAGTTTAGCCAATGCACGACCAGCAACATGCAATGATGACACTCACCCGCGCTTAGACTCTCTATATCCCAGTGGAACTAAAGGAAAATGCGAGATGGTTGAATTTTTAGAGCAAATAGAAATTAACCGGCCTTCATAGCAGTGTGAGCATCACAGCAATACGTTCAAAGCTATGCTGATTGAAGCTTGGTTCAAATCAGGTTTAATAGAAGGAATGCCGACGCAGTAATGGACACATTGCGTAGGTAATACTCGGGTTACATCTACTGCACGTCATACTCTCCTAGCCACCCAAAGGGTGTGCGGGAGGGGGTGCTTCCACACCAGACATACATAAAATATACGGCAGAACACCAAAACTACATTTTAACCAGCGTACCACACATGCAAAGCGCCCATTTAGAATCTACTAACCAAGAAACATTATATCGTCAATCGTTCCAACATGCAGGGGATGCAAAGGCTATTACTACAGATTCAAAATACCATGCATAAATAAGAACATCAATACTTACAGCATGCATAAAAAAGAACGTAGAGAATAAAAAGAAAAAGATCTACAGTCTAACTAATGTCACTATTTCCATTATTCATGACGACAATCACAGCTGTTGTGGTCCCGAATGGTACGCGGAAAAAATGACATTTTATACCTATCGGTTCTACAATCTATCTCTCTAATTTTAATGGCGCGATCTAATCTGCCGTAGGACGATGAGTAAAATAACAAAGACAATTAATTCGCTCAAAGAGTGTACTTATTTACAAATAGCAAACATATCCTCAGCTTATTGAGTTAGTACATAAAAAGTACACATTGATAGCCTACACCAAAAATTGCTGAGACAAATATGAAGCGATAAATGAAATTTGATTTGAATATTTATCTATCTGGAAACGATAGAATCGGAACTGACTTTAGGCGATCGATTCTCGATACCGATTCTAACTCTGAGAATCGGTGGAATCGAGAATCGACGTGTGGATTCGTCTCATCCTTTTGAAGAATACATAACTATTAAACAGATTCTGTAGAATTGATAGCGAACCTATAGTGCAGGGAATGTTGATGAAAGTCACCCTTCGGACAATTTTTCCATGTTCTTGCTAATACTTTGTTAGTAGTTGTTCCATTAACTGTATTTTGCAATTATTTTAGCCACACACACACACCCTTGAGGTGCTTGCTCGCAGGGCATTATGTAGACGTAGGCTACGCAAAGTAAACTTGCCAGGATGTCAAGCGGCACACGTGTTGTGCTCAGTTTACTCCAGAGGTAGCGACGCGACAATTCTTCGTCGGATGACTTTGACGGGCGTATTTTTCTCGAGGCAAACAGGCTGGAAGGCAGCCGCTGCGGCGAATCGCTTGGGCAACCGAAGCGGCAAGACGGGAAGAGAAATCCGGAAACCAGTGAGTTGAGGGGCTTGGCTACTTGGGTCGACCGAGATAAAAGGTTGCCCAGCCCAGACAGACGTACACAACAGAGTGAAGAAGTGTGTAAGAAAGGGATTTCGTCTGGGAAGGACCACGCGAGCGAGGGAAGACGGGAGTTGAGTAGGGGGCCTTTCACTTTAGGGCCCGAAGTCGTCTGTCGGGGTCCGATGGGCCGGACCCAACCGAGGGAAGGGCATTCCTCTGGGAGGGTCTGCAAGGAGCCAAGGCGGCTGGCAGTGGGGTCCTAGGGTCCCATTTTTCACTCCATGCCACCACCCCCACATGTCAACCCTAGTCCCTATGTCCCCCTTTTCTTCCCCACACCCCTCTCCGATATACCAGCCTTGGTTTTTCTTTATTGCAAGTTCCCACCGCATTGTTGGGGACAAGGTTTAACGGGGGAGGTATTCGGGGATCGTTTCGGCTCTAGCCTTTTAAGGTTTACTTTCTTTTAAGGTGGGGAGGGAAGGCTGAGTGGAGGGGGGTAGGGAGCGTGGTGGGTGGAGGAGGTAGCCAAAGGTTTTGGCCCTGTGGGTGTGAATGGGTGGATATTACCTGAAAGTCCCACACAGCGGATGGAAGCTAGATTTGTTAGAAATTGCTATGATAAACATAGTAGTGATACTAAATTGTTGAGGGAATTAGGGTGGGAACCTCTATCCAATCGAAGGGAGAAATATAGGCTAAATCTTTTACGAAAGTTTGATGTAGACTATTTTTTTCCCGACGTTGAAGATATTTTGCTAGAGCCAAACTATTATGGTAGAAACGATCACAGGATTATGATTAAGGAAAGGACTGCAGAACCAATAGATTTAAGATGTCATTTTTTCCACGTACAATAAGGGATCATAATAGTTGTGATAGATCAGATCTAGGGTACTGACTAGGTTAAATAGATTTTTTCAGTAGTGCTCAGTATCTTGGCATGAATTGTAGATACTAACATTGCATGCAATCTCCGGCATGATATATTCTTGCATGTCTTAGTACCTTGCAGTTCGAACGCGAGCAGTTCCCTCATTCGGGGGAACCGCTCGCGTTCCCCCGAATGCCTTGCGCAGGCCATAAACATTCAGGACAGCGGTACGCAGTCACACCACAAACCAGGAGAGTGATACCAATAAGAACATGCTACCATGCAGCATACTACTCAAGATATTACTACTTGTTAGTATTATTAATGCGACAAATAAATAACACTACAAGGTACTAAGACATGCAGGAGTATATCATGCCGGAGATTGCATGCGAGGTTAGCATCTACAATTCATGTTACGATATTCAGCACTACTGAAAAAACCTATTTGACCTAGTCAGTATCCTAGAACAGATCTATCACAACTATTAAGGACGATTAAGAAGACATGATTAAGAACGAAATGCCTCTCATAAATTAAACTATATACCAAAATACCCATAATGTAACTCAAAGATTCTAGGTCGTAATACACCTTAGCATAGATTACAATAATAACATGTAAGTCTTTCTTGTTCATTTGATGGTCTGGTCTCGGTTGTTCCCCTGCGTTGTGTCTTTTGGTGGCCACACTTTCATCCTGATGACGTCTTCTGGTCTTGGGAGTGTCGATTCAGCTGTATCTGACCTGACCTGAATACGCCAGCAGGGTGTTACTGTAGATTACCAAAAGACACCGCGCGGAGGAACACCCGAGAGCTGACCATCGATAAACTAATAGCCGCGGAATCCTTTGTGACAACACTTCACTCATTGTTCGCTCCGACAATGACCGGCACAATGATTGGCCAACTGCTTCGAGACGATTACGCGGTCAACGCCTCCAAAAAGTGATCAATGAAACGAAATGTCAAATAAACCCGCTTCGAGCAAAGCCGTTCTAAAAACAAAAGAAGGGGGAATAGGGAACGAGGGAATGGATGCATCGCGGAGATGGCTTGAGTTCTCTTGACAGAAAGCCAAGAAAAGGCATTAAACTCTCCCACAAAGGAGCCGGACGGACAGACAGACACGCAAAAACACACACCATTCGACCTCGCCGTATCGCAGAGGCCAAACAGAGGAATGCCGACCCGAATATAATCCGAAGCAATTTCGTGGTGATCGATCATCTCGGGAAGCGAAGGGAACAGAAATGACCTCGGGAATGTCCGGGAGAGGTCAGCACCGGTCGTGCGAACGAAAATCTGGATCGGTTGGCGAAGAAAGAAAGAGAAAAAAATAAATATGCTAGACAACACACACAAGTACCACGCGATTGGACAACTTGAAATAGATTTGAGCGAGAAGTATCCCCAAGTCACAATGGAGACAATATTAGAATTTTATATTTCATCTGCCCTAAGAAGAGCGACATAAATCCTATATTATAAATTACGCAAAAAATATAGTCGCATATAATCGAAATTCTCAGTGATTAAGTCAATATAACTAGATAAGTCATTGTCTTGACTCAATTAGTTTAACGCCGCGCGGTGAAAACATCTGCAAATTAGAAGGTTGTTTTGGGATCTCGTAAAAATTACATCGAGGAGTAGGAGAGAGTACTTCACAAAATGGCTAAGAAAACATAAACTTTACACACAGATAAAGTTCCGGTAACATCTTGGGGTGATAGAAATTCCTCATTTTTAAAAGTCTCTAGCTGGAGTGCATAAGCGTACTTAATCCCAAGGAAAACGATCGCATTTCTTGGTTCTACTGTCTGTTTCTTTTATGCCCGCGATCGTTGCTAACGCACTAGTTTGGCTCAAGCAATACATACGTATAAAATCATTTCAGGCTTTATTTTGTGGAACTTATGTTATCTCCATATTGCAATGAAGCAGTTGTTGAAAATTCCACACTAAACATTTATTGACAACCGACCATGGTGTCGACACAAAGTGGCATTTTCATTTCAAGGTTGAAAATGGCTCTTAGTGTCGACACCATGGTCGGTAGTAAATAAATGTTTAGTGTGGAATTTTCAACAACTGTTTCATTGCAATATGGACAAAAAATATATGTAGAACATCCTACATACAATTAAAAAATATAAGCAATGGCTTGGTCTTCCCTTCGACCTCCAATCAGGAGACCAAGCAAGATATCTCGTGTAGCGAATGGGCGACGAGAGAAACAAGCAAGGTATGCGAAGGGAAGGGGGGTAAAATGGGGGCGGAAATCAGCGGGACTAAGATAGGGGGAGGGTAGGTAGGGGGGGAGGGATAGAACTATAAGAGGGGGAAAGGTGGTTGCGAAACCACTCACTATACTCGCTCGTGGCGCTGCGACGTCTAAGCTAGAGTCACCTGGCCGAAGAAAAGTTCGACCGAAACCTTGAAGCTAACCAAGAATCTTAAGGTAGTGCGAGCGAGATAGTTCCCTAATCATAATAGAGACCATATTCGACATATACGTTTTAATTTCACCAGCTGTGAGACGCACGAATTGGATATTGCATTATTAATGGTGCAATAAATAGTTTTACATGACAGAAATTGTAGGTAATCAAATGAAAATATCTAAGTAAGTCTTTAACTTGACTCTTTCTTTTCAAGCGGTACGTATGCAACTCCATCAAAACGGAAGGTTTATTGTGATCCCGAAGAATTTACTACGGTGACAATATCATTAATTTTCAAAAATAGTTGAGAAAACACTCACACTACACACTGCTAGTTTTTTTTACGATATCTAAGTGCTAGAAATTCCTCATTTTTAATGTAAAGTCTCTCTGGAGTGCAGACACATACCGTTTCCCATATAAAAGGGCTGGTATTTTTTTGGCGAATATCTCGGAAAGTAGTGAGATAAGGGGTTGAATTTTGTGTGTCAATGGAAGGGTGATATATTTATCTTTAAAATGGGACCAAATTCATTGATTTCTAAGTAAAATGATATTTCGCTGAAACTGCCTTAAATATCTGCCACCTGAAGGAAACTCCTAATGTGTATCCAGCAAAGTGAAGCGGTCCATGTATACTTGAAACGAAGCCTGCTTTCAACTTGGACCAGTGAAGCCGGCTCCCATGCGCGCACGCAATACTCAAGGAAATTGAAAAAAATTAATCGATTAGAGAACCACATAGTGAAGAAGGCCACATTTCATTTACGAAGACGGAAAATATGTAAATAAAACAGACAAAAGGGAAGTGGGACTCGTGAGTTTATATCTTTCACCGCAGAGAAAAACCCGGAGAACGTAATATCAACCAACTCCAAATAATGCTCCGCCGAAAACGACATCATTAACTCGACCGTTGGTGAACTATAAATACACTCACAGGCTGGCCGACTTATAGATTAAAAAGAAAAGAGAAGAACTTATAAAAACCAGTTATTAAAAAAGAGGGCGAACACATCACGAGACGCTCTTCGAGTAGCGAGCCACGAAAGCAGTCACCAAATCGTCGAGAAAAGTGGTTAATCTACTCAAAAATGAGTAATTTAGCGCTCCCGCCCGCCAAGGACAAGAAAAGCGACACTAGTTAGGGAAACCCAGCCATTGTGATGACGGGCGACTGTTTAAGCACCAAGGTCACACACACACACACACAGCATTCGACGCAAAATGCATTCATTGCCGTCGCAAAACCTCTTTATTTTTACACTCCAATCGATGCAGCATCAATGCTAATGTCCTCATGAAATTCGCAATGAGAGAGAGAAAGAGACACAGTCGGAATGCAAGCGACGAGACGTGTCCATGAGGGCTGAATTTCCCTTTTAATTCTCACCATCGGCCGAGAGATGCTCTCGAGACAATATGTATGAATGCGTGTGCACCTTGAAAGCCGCCAGCCCCCCCAACGCATTCGTAGGAGCATTAGGAATACAATTGACAGCTGGCAGGCGACACGGCGACGAACAATGGACATCCTTTGATGCGAAAGAAGAATACAGACTGTCGTCTTGGGGAGGTTTCGACGGATGCCAAGAAGAACCGCTAAAATGTGGAAGGTGGTGGGCAGGGTGAACGAGAAACGAGCTAGAACAGATAGCGCCACGAGCTAAACAGCAGAATTAACATCCATGGCGAGTCCAACTGTGCTGCGCGTCGACACTCACAAAATACGCGTATTCTTTAAATTCCGAAGAACTCTATTTCCTAAATAACTGAAATTGAATGATATTGACATTCCCTTGCATAGTATGAAACTTAGGCCGATTGAATTATGACTGCAGTCCGCTCAAGAGAATAAAATTATTACGTAAAAAATACAATGATTTATTATCTAGAAATTAATGAAAAGTACACAGCTATTTCGAGAATACATTATTCAAACAAAGGTAGCCATCGTGGATTCTTCGGCCAAGTGATTCCCTTCTTCCAACGGTATCGGGCGAGTTCACCGATTGGCTGCATTTATAACTATCAACTGCGCCATTATCTTGGACGAACTCCAGGTTTACAACAAACCGGTCAGTCAACCCAATGGCGACAGGTTCGATTCCTACTATGAGCGAGGATAAATTGAGTTTTTTTCATATTAAAATCTCGGGTCACTCAGAACGATATAACTTCATTGTTTGGAGCATCAGAACACTCAAGTCATAATTCGAGTCTACATCTAGAGCGTCGTTGAAATTGATGAATTCCACAATGACCATATTCCCAAATTAAAAAAGTGGAAAGAAAGTACCGCGCTAAAGATTTCAAGTCGACATTTTGTGGATAAAGAGGAAACTGAAATTGATGACAAAATATTGAGCCTTAGTTCAAAATAGAAAATATGCATAAAAGATAGCAATGTGAGTTTTCTCTCCAGTTTGTTCGTAGTGATCAGCTTTACATGGTTTGTCATATTTCTCATATTAACTTAGATGATTGTAACAGCAGAATACGTCAAATTGAAGGAAAAAAACTTATTGAAGCTTTCAATTAAAACAGTATATTCATTACAGATATATAAGAGTGAAATGAATGGTGCGAGAGGGAGGTAGGCCGAGAAAGTTGTGGTTGAGGAAATTCTTAGGAGGAGGAATATTAGGAGTCTTAAAAACAGGAGGGCGTGTATGAAGCAGTGTATGGGGGTAAATGAGGCAAAAGAGGTTTTCAAGGACAGGTCAGTATGGAGGAAATTATTGAAGCAGAGTTAGGTGTACAAATATGTATTTATGCGTTAAACATGGTGACTCTGTCTACCCCGGAAGGGAACGGCGTGATTGGTATGTATTCATGTATTAGAAAAAATAGTATTTAGAACTGAATTTAAATTATTTACAAGAATCTCACCGCCAGTTTCCTAAATGTATTCGCGAATTACGGCAGTATTAGAAGTTTAAATGCTGAATTTCCGAACAAAATACAAATGGCGCAACAGACAGCTGTTGTAATAGAAAGATTCATTTAGAGATTGAAAATATATATGCAGAATAACGAGCATATTTTGTATACCTCAATTCTGTATTTGCAGCGAAAGTATGATTATTTAAGCCAAACCAAACCAAAAAAATTTATTATTGATTATTTTAATCAAATAAATAACAATTTGGTAGTTCGTATATATTTTGACCCACGTAGTCTGGCCAGATCCAATATAAATTTTGACATAAAACATTTTTAACACGGCCCCCATTACGGCAAAAGAAATACGTCCCTGAAACTTGTTTTGAAGTGATATGGAGCTGGTTAAGAGCCTTGCACTCTGAATGCTCGGAAAGAAATCTCGGAAAATGATTAAGAAGACGTCCCCGGGGCTCATGTCACGTCTTGTACGGCATCTCCGTCTCTACTCGCACACATCCATCCTATCTCTGCTCCACACCCCCTTCCCCTCCTCCGGCTTATCTATCGCCCCTCCCTCCACAAACAGAGCCCTCGCCATGGCAACCCCCACCAATCGCCTCTCGCTCCCAGCCCCATCCCCTTGGCAACCGCACCGCCAGGGAACGGAGAGGGGGGGGGGAAACAAACAAAGCCCTCCCCATTAGCGCTAATAGGCTAAACTTCCTCCGCCTCACTCCGCTTTGTATTCCGAAGGGTAAGGAAAGAAGAAATGGGGAGGGAACGGCTAGAAGAAGAAGAAGAAGAAGAGGAGAGAGAGAGAGAGAGAGAGAGAGAGAGGGAGAAAAGATAAGAGGGCATTCACCACCGACCTCCCGGGAGTTCCATGAGAACGCCACGCCAGGGTCTCTCGTCACAGGGAACAACCCTCACCGCCTTTAAGGTAGTCCGAGCGAGATAGTTCCCCAGTCATAATAGAGACCATATTCGACATATACGTTTTAATTTCACCAGCTGTAGAACACATGAATTAAATATTGCCTTATTAATGGTGCAATTATATAATTTTACATGACAGATGATGTAAGTAAATAAATGAAAATATCTAAATAAGTATTTAACTTCACTAATTTATTTCGCGCGGTACGTTTGAAACTCCTTCAAAATGGAAGGTTTCTTTGCGATACCCAAGAACCTACTGCGGTGGCAATATGATTAATTTTCAAATATAGTTGAGAAAACATACAATCTACACGCTGATAGTTTTTTGACGACATCTAAGTGTCAGAAAGTATTCATTTTTAAAATAATGTCTCTCTGGAGAGTATACACGTACCATTTCCCAAGTAAAAGGGCTGGTATTTATTGGCAAATATCTCGGAAAGTAATGTGGTAAGGGGTTAAATTTTTGATGTCATTAGAAGGGTGAGATATTTTTCTTCAAAATGGGACCAAATTCATTGATTTCTAAGTAAAATGATATTTCGCTCGGACTACCTGAAGGCCAGAAGTCAAAACGCCTTTCGTCACGGGAGGTGGCCGAGGAGAAATACACATACTTAATACCCTGAGATCCACTGCAAGGGGAGTAGAGTGACTAATACACCACAATGCACCCAGTTAAAGTAAACGAAATTAAGACTATCAATTAAAAAAGCAAAAACCAACAAATGCTATACAAAAGGTATGCTTCCCAGACTACAGAAACTATTAATTAGTATTAATGCATTTTGTAACTGCACAGAGGTAAATGAGTCGCAAAGGAAGTAATGGCAAAATTATGTTACCTCCACGCTACAGATAGAGAAACAAGCATTAGAGAGCAAATCACCTATTACCTACACTACCTATCGACAACGATAGTTAAAAGTACCACTCTTAATGATTGAAGAGTATATTTGAATAACTGGAGGAAGAGTTAAATGATCTCGTAGTTTCCTGAGAGGACATTAAAATGGTAACGCCATAACATGTGGATGACAACTATCAATTGGCAGAAACGAGCAGAGTACAGTGTGTTTTGTCACATTCCCAAGGTGTGGTGTTGGGTATGTGTCTTCATTTCGACTGACGGTCACGTCCTTAGCTCTTGGGAAAAAAGTACAGCCTGTCTTACCATCGTATCTGCGTTCTACTGCGTAATAATAATCGTACAATTCCTGCAGATCATACTGTAGACGTTTTAGTGAAAGTGCAAAAGAATCTGAGAGGAATTTTTCGCCAGTTTGACATAAATGCCTAAAGAGACATGAATTTGCAACCCATGCTGGTAGGAAATAATGGTCGGAGTTTTCCATTCAGAATTATTCAGTAGAGACTATAAAAAAATGAGAAGACGAAAGAAAAAAATCATGGCTACGAAAATTAACAGCGTGAGCAGAAAAAATGATCGGTATAACTTACAACAATGTTATAAAAAAGAAAAATATGTACTTTGCAAATGCAAAAAAGATTTTATTAGACAGGCCTAGGCTTAGGCAACTTTCGCCCTTATCGAAGTGCCTTTTTACTAGAGATGAGTTGATTCCACTTTTTTTCGATTCCGATTCTTTCGAATCGATTCCAGATTCTCGATTCCGATTACATCGATCATTATTCCTAATAGTAGGTGGGATATTGATATACCATTAAGCACGGCTATTATTTAAGCTCAAGTATTGGCTGAAATTTAATAACAAAGACAATTAAGTCGCTCAAAAAGTATATATATCAACAAATAGCGAATATATCCTCAGCTTATTGAGGTAGATTAAAAAGTACAAATTGATAGCCTACACCCAAAATTACTGAGACAAATATGATGTTATAAGATAAATGAGATTTGATTTGAATATTTATCCGTATGGAATCGACTTTAGGCGATCGATTCTCGATACCGATGCTAATCCTGAGAATCGGTGGAATCGAGAATGGATATTTGGCTTTGACTCATCCTTACCTTTTACCTCGCAGGCATTTTCGCTTTAACTACTTTGAACTACCTTGATAGTGGAAAACGTTGCAGAAATCTAGGTCGGTGTAATGAACTCTGTACGGAAAAATAAGAAATATTATTCCTTTTTTGTGGTAATTTTTATCTTTCGTTCATTTCCACTAGTTGATATCCGAGATATCAAAGTTCATTCATCGGAGGAAATATTTGATTGACGTCCCATTGGCAAGGCCTTCTTCCCCTCGGCAGGGCACGACGCATACGCATAAATATTCACGCTCGAGAATGGCGTTACTTCTCCGCAGCACATAGTGGGACGTTCCCCTTTCGCAGCAGATATACTGAAAGAAGTAAGAAACATCGAAAGAGAGTTGCGAAACAAGAAATAACTCCCTTTGAAGTCGGTGCAAAAGAAATGCAGCGCCGGTTTTCTCTTGCGAGGCGGAGGAAGAACAGGCGAGGGTAGTTAGTTATCTTTGCCGCCTCGACTTCGGCCTGGAAATGGACACACTAGCAACTTGAGGGTTTCCAACCATTCGCAAGGTATATACAAGAGTCAGACATTAGAAGTAAGCCGATCCGAAGAATTTCGCAATGTGAGATTTAGAGCCCACGACTGTTATGTGGACGAAATAAATCGTCTTGTACACACATGCACAACACACTCAACCGATTCTCGCCTCAGCAAACGATCGCGGATTCGGGAGATAGTCATCTCTGGAAGCGAAAGACACGCCTTTTCCTGTTGCGCACACAAAAATTCGTCACTTCGTATAGGCGAAGAAATTCTTCGATGTAAATGATCAGCTGTTTGCTTTCACGATTCAGTCGGGGTGCAGAGAATGAATGCTCTGCAGAGAACGATAGCGGTTCACGCCAAATGCACTCCTCAAAGCCGGAAGACTAATACTTGGGAGTACGCTGCTATTATATGGGTCCCTTATGAAGTAGGACTAGTTTCAGATATAGATCGCATACAGCGGAGGGAAGCTAGATTTGTTAAATATTGTTCTGATAAAAATAGTAGTTATGCAAAATTATTGAGGGAATTAGGATGGAAACTTCTATCCAATCGAACGTAACATAAGAGAGAACAATAGGCAGCGTAGCAAAGGGATAGGTAGGTGAAATATAATTAGAGTAGTCTGTAGTGCATGATGCATGTAATAACATGCCAATAATCCCTTCTTATTATGTAGATACTAACCATCTAGCTGCATGTGACCCTGTTCTCTAGCACGTCTACCTAAAATATCCTAGTTGCATGGCAATAGTGCATGTTTGGTGATCTTCACCCCCTGCCACACACCCTCGTGGTGGCTCGCAGGGTATTATGTAGATGTAGTGAGAACTATAGGCTAAATCGTTAACGAAAGTTTAACGTAGACTATTTTTTGTCCGACGTTGAAAATATTTTGCTAGAGCCAAATTAATATGGTAGGAACGATCACAGGAATAACATTAAGGAAACAGACTGCAGAACCGATAGATTTAAGATGCCATTTTTTCCACTCACAATAAGGGACCATAATAGTTGCGATCGATCAGTTCTAGGGTACTGACTAGGTAAATAGGTTCTTATCAGTAGTGTTAAATATCTTAACATACATTGTAGATACTAACCTCGCATGCTATATCCGGCATGATATACTCTTGCATGTTTTAGTACCTTGTAGTGCTATACATTTGTCGCATTAAAATACTGACCAGTATTTGTATCTTGAGTAGTATGCTTCATGGTAGCATGTTTCTTCTTTTTACTCTCCTACTTAGTAGTCTGACTGCGTACCTTTGTCCTGACTGCTTTTGGACTGCGCCTGGCATTCGGGGGAATGCGCGCGGTTCTGATTTGAACTGGGATGAGTGCTGCATGCCTGGTGTGGAATCACCCTGTGCCACACACACTAGTGGTGGCTTGCACGGTATTTCGTAGATGTGTATTACTACCTATTTAAAAAATTTCGACGCAAACACAAAACCAAACACAGGGAGGGATCTGCACCTTAGTGAGGCAAGCGAGGACTATAACCATCCTCCATCGAGGCCGGCCTGTACATAAATATGCATAGAACACGGTATATAAGCGTTGACGAAACACGCTCCAGTTTCAAAGGAAGTAAGTATTCATTGATTGCATAACTTGTCCTTAATTCATTCCACTATCGACACTAATTCAGGTTCAAAGCCAAAGCAGCAATGAAAGAACGTTGTTATTTTTCAATCGTTAGACCTCATCTGGAATATGCTGACAGTGTGTGGGATCCATAGGAAGCAGGGTTGATATCGGAATTTGATCGTGTGCAGCGAAGAGTAGCTAGGTTTGTGAAACGATGCTACGATAAGGTGGCTAGTGTGTCTGGATTGTTAGAAGAATTAGGATGGGAATCGCTTTCACAGCATAGATTTAATTATAGGCTTAACCTCTCGACTAAATTTCAGGAAAATTATTTCTCTGACAACGTAAAAATCATACAATTAACCGCCTCGTACTACGGCAGATTAGATCTAGCCAATAAAATTAGAGAGACCGATGGGTATAAAATGTCATTTTTTTCCGCGTACCATTCGGGACCATAACAGCTATGATCGTCGTCATGAATAGTGCGAATAGTGACAATAGCTAGAAAGTAGATCTTTCTCTTTATATTCTCTACGTTCTTATTTATGCATGATATTTTGAATCTGTGGAAGTAGTCTTTGTATCCCTTGCATGTTGGAACGATTGACGATGGAATGTTTCTTGGAGAGTAGATTTATAATTGGCGTGTTGCATGTGTGGTGCGCTGGTTTCTATGTAGCTTCGGTGTTCTGCCGTCTAATACATGCATTCCTGGTAAAGAAGCACCCCCTGCCACACACCCTTTGAGTGGCTTGCAGGGTATGACGTAGATGTAAAAATATCCCAAACATAAAAGCGCTCCGATATGAAGTTCGCGAAGAAGGCCGGGGAGTTCTGAGATCGACGATTCGAAGTCTTTTTCTTCAAGTCTTCCCAAGGGTAGAGAGGGAGAAATCGGGACCAACTGGGAGTGCAGCGAGCGAGGGGAAGAAGAGGGGAAAAAAACACCGTCCACGCCAGACACACACACCGACGGAGAAAGGAAAAAAAAACCTTCCGAGCGGAAAAAGACTTTCCACAGCGCTCCCCGGCCAACATTAAGATGGCGCGCGCGAGAGAAGGCCAGATGTCAGAGTCGCGCCGCGACCGAAGAGCATGCCGGGAAATGGGCTAAGGAGTGATAGAACGAAGGAGGGCCTCCGAAGACCAAAATATGGAGACATTTACAAACAGACGCGAGAGAGAAGAGGCAGGTCAATTACACGAGGAGGGATGTGAAAGATGCAGTCACGAGACAAGATCGCCCACGCGCCACGAGACTCACCCAAGTATTTATCATAGAACCAACCGTATTAGTGACCATCAAACTGGAGATGTTCCATCACAAAGTAAAGCCTGTATCACACGATACTTTACCTTGTACAAGTCCGAGGACGCTAGAGAGTACTAGATTTGTAGTGCGTAACTTAGCATGCTTGAAGCCTTCCTAGGAGCTATCACACGACACTAGAACTTGTACAAGGTCTGTTTAGTAGATCTTTGGTCTAGTACAGTCGCGGAAGGAGTTTGAAGACCGGAATTGATGATTTAGAACGAAGACGACGGCTTTTAGCCGCTGCAGCTCCTCAACCTCAATTGCCTCATGTACCCAAGCCATTGTGCCTTGTTGTGAGGTCTGGGTTGTTTATTTGATCGCGGAAAATTGTAGTTGTCACGCGGGACTATGGAGGCGCAGACATCAAAACTTGACGACCGCATTGCAAAGAGCAAATGTGATTGGTCGGCGGCTACTAGGTCCTACTAGGAGTAAGTATCAAACTAGTACCGTACCAATTACGAAAACAAGGATACCAGCTAGTATGCTAGCGATCATGCAGTATTTCCAGTATGTTTGGTCTGTATCACAATATACTTGACCTTTCACAAGTCCTAGAATGCTAGCTAGCATCCTCGGACTTGTACAAGGTCAAGTATCGTGTGATTCAGGCTAAAAGGAACCATTAACTACCAACAACAAACAACACCCCGAAAGTAGACAGTAAATTTCAACAATGACAGCAGTGTTTCGCATGCCATTTCAGCACTTCCAAGATAAAGGTGTAGTTGACATTTACACATGCAGCCAACCAGTAAAAACGTCCAATGCCTTTTGGGGAAGGAAATCACGAGTTAGAAGAATACATGATGCAGGAACTTTCATTAAATCGTGCGATCGCGAAAAAAAGTTTAATTTCCAACAGCATGCTTCAACTGCGCCATCATCTCGGACGAACTCAACAAAATGGACTATATTCGAGGACAAAACTACATTGATTTCGAACCGACCATAATGTATCAAAATGTGCCTTATGCGGCTTCGGTAAGTAAAATAGTCGTCATTTAAAAGCAACTTGGCGAACCTGCATCTAATCAAAGTAATTTGAAATGTTACTGAACGCACAAATGACAAAGCAGTGCACATTGTAAAAGAATGATCCAAGCTGAAAATACGGCATCAGACGACACAGAGTAAAACGGAAAAAATACTATCAAGTTTCATGCAAAAATTGATATGTACGGTGACGTTAACCGATCAATAGACAAAAAAGGAGCATTTGGTGAATTTTTCTCGGGATTTACACCGGTTTTGAATTACCGCTGGCCTAATTATATAGCTTTAGCTAGGTCACTCCTGATTGGCCGGAGGCGGATTGTTGGCTCCGGAGACCGTTGGGATATGGAGGCTGAGATCTTGCATCCTTGATTCTTTTTTAAATGGAGTTCCAACTCGGGCTGATGTTATACCCTGTATCACGATTGCTATTTTTATCTTCCATATTAATTTCAATCGCCTCTTTGGTGAGTCTATCCCAAAAGTTTCCTGTACGCCAAAGAAGTGTCGTCTCGTCCCACAAGATCCGATGTTATAGATAAATGCTGTGTCCCACAACTGCCGAAACATCGGCAGTACTAACTAATCCAAACCTGCGTTAAGCCCGAGAAAAATTCACCAAACCTATTCGCCGGGAAAGTGTCAGATCTTCCTAAAAAAAAGGAGCATGTTTCAAATAGAAGAAGTCTCCTGTTTTCGTAACTGTAACACGGGCAGGGAACGACGGAATGTGCCACATGATTTAGAACCCACGACCTCCGGAACAGAGGCACACGCAATAGACTCACAGGAACTCACGCAACCGCAGCGAATAAATTAGGCGTCCGAAAGCGGTTCCGCTCCGTACAAATACGGAGAAGGGAATTCTATCAAGACCCACTTTATGATAAAAAAAAGAAGAAGGAAATCGACGAGGAGGGGTCCACTAGTCGATGCGTGACGCTGATCAGATAACGGCCGAATAATGAAGCAAAAAAATCGACCTTAAGGAGGAGGAGGAAAAAAGAGAGGACAAACGTATATTCTCCAGGCGAATGAATTTCGGTTCCCGCAATCCAACCGATAACACTGCGAGAGAGAATTCCTTCGGCAGAACCCGAATTTTTTTGCGAGGAAATTCCGAGGAACGAACGATATTCGTTGGAGAGGCAACAGAAGCGAGACCTCGGCATTAAACATTACACCTACATCCATCTACATACTACCCCTCGAGCCGCCGCTTGGGCGTGTGGCAGAGGGTGGTAGGTCACCAGCCGTATAAATATGTTAAAGTTTTGGAGGTGAAATGGTGACATGTCCTATGGGAGTGTATTTAGAGGAGCTCAGTTACTATTGTGGTCGCTTATTGTGCGCGGAAAGAACGAGTTTTTGTACCTATCTGTACGGCAGGGTATCGATCTTATTTTATCGCATCTGTTAGACCTAGATATGTAGGGAGGAGTCGAGATAATATTCTCTATGTCGCTCTGAAAAATATTAGTTCTGAATTTATCAAGCAGCCTAAGCCTAGCGTGTAGCCTTCGAGTCTTTAGGGGCTCCAACATTAATTCCTCTTAAAGTTGTGAGACACTGTATCTACGCTAGCAGTAGTTTTTAACGAAACGCGCTGCTTTCCTTTGTATTTTATTAATTTTTTTGGTGAAATCTATTTGACCAGGGTCCCAAATTCTCGCGGCGTATTCGAGGTGTGGCCCAACCAAAGTGAAGTAGCATCTCTCTTTGACTTTTGCATCCGAGGACCTTCCTATTATACGTTTAACAAAACCTAGTTTCTTTAATGCTGCGCCACATATGCTCTGTATGTGTAATCACCACGATGTATCAGATGTTAAGGTAATTCCAAGATATTTTACTGTATCTGCTATATTTACTACACCCACAGTACAGATATGTCATTTTTGTGATGACTTTCGCAGGAAGTGAACTGTGGTGCATTTGCTGATATTTAATTCCAACCCCCGCTCCTGGCACCACGAATGAACGTTGTTAGGGCTAAATACGACGGCGAGTTAGAGTGAATCTCCCTCGCAAGATGGGACGACGGACGTAGGCCGTGAGCGCGACCTCCTAAGCATGTATCGGGAACTACGTCGGACTGTGGAACTTGAGAGTCCCTTCCAAGACTTCCTCTCTCCTTCCACAGCGGAACCCGACACCACCACAGTCTCGAGCTTCGGCCATGGAGCTGGCTCATTTTTCTTCGAGAACCGAGTATCAAGTTGCAATTTACGTGTTATCTTACACACCTCACCTTTCAGTCGTTTCCAAAGGGATATATTCTCCTTCGAATATTAGGTTGCTTGGAAAGTCTTCTTGGTTATATCCCCATGAAACGAAAATTATCCATTTCTCCATGCTATTATTCTTCCCTTATCGCACGTACCCTACAGTTTGAGAAGCTAAATAATTTGCTTTTTGCAATACCTAATTAATTCTTTTTCCTTGTTCACTACCCATTTATTTATCTTTTGGTTGTTATTCAATTAACTTCACTGTCGCTATCGTCTTTCCCGTAGAAAATGCAGTCGTCGACATAGAATTCGGCAGAGAGTTCGTTTCCAAAATGAACTTACTGAGATTTACCCCATAAGAAGGTCTCTCTCCATAATATCATCCTTTTTTTAGTTTCCCAATCTTTTCTTTTAGAGTATCGTAAGGCACGTTGCCAAAGGTCTTGGACTAGCACAACCGCATCTACTTCTTGAACCCTATATAACCAATTGTATATTTTCTGACAGATCCCAAATTGCTGAGTTTCTTAGGAATACCTCTTGAGTAAGGCATGTTGGGTTTTTAACAGCCAATTATTATCGTCCCACGCAAGTAATTAGCAATAATTTTTTCCAGAAATTAACAGGATACAGATGTTTGTTGATAGATCGCTAGTTCTCAACAAGTGATTTATTCCCACCCTTGAGGACGGGAATATGTTGTACTTTCTTCAAATCACATGGAATGTCATGGATATTTAAGGCTAAGCTTAATACGGCTCAGATGCATTGTTAATGGCCCTTAATCCAAATTTAACAGCGTCACCAGAGATGTCTTCCCGGCAAAAGAACTTCGTCAGTGGCCCCGGCGATCATTGTTGTTGTGTTGATATTGTTAAGGCGCCAAACTGTGATGGGCATTTTAAATTTCTCAGTGGTAAATAGCAAGCACTTTTAAAAACGTGGGTTTATTGAAAGCAAAATAGGAAGCCAAATTTTACAATTTTGAGGTCTTAATTCAAAACATTTAACAATTTAACCTCTGGGAAACATAGCTAGCAGTTAACTTAATTATAATGTGAAATTTGTTTTTTGTTAAGAGAATTCCTCAATCTACAAGGAGTAAAGTCGTTTTCGACGCAAACGTATTTCGCCTTAAGGTCCGCTGACCGAGCTTCAAAGTCCGCGTCTTCGCTCATTTCACGGTAGATAACTGTATCGTCTGCAAATAATCCTAATTGACTGCTAATTCGAGAACTTAGTTCATTAATATAAATTATGAATAAAAGAGGGCCGATCACGCTTCCTTGAGGAACACCAGATGTGACTTCGACCATATCAGAGCTAAAATTTCGAGTAATTCGACGCACGCATTGGCCATCGACGACGGAACCATCACAACATATCATCGGAAAAGACACACGGAACAAACAACTGAGGAGCACAGAGTCACACAGCGCAGGCTATAATTAACGCGCCACACGGGGTTCACCGGTGGGTCCGTTGCAAAGGGCAGCGACAACAGAGCTCCGGGAGAAGTGATATCTACGAAAGTTGGCGACCGCCAAGACTTAGTCGTCCCGATTACAACGCGAGAACTGGGTCGCCATGGAGACATTCCCTCTCCCCCCACTCCACCCTCCCCTCGACAAACGAGTCCCAGCGTGCGTGAGACGGCTCGAAGTTGCTTCGGTGTGAGAATCGCTATTTGTGAACGACTATCCCAAGGAGATCCAAAGTCAAGGAACGGAACTACGGCACTAATATCCGAGGAGGAGAATGCAGCTCTTTACCTACATCTACATAACACCCTGCGCGCCAACTACAGAAAATAGAAATAGAAAACAATTTCATTGTCCTTGGACAAAGTCCCTCGGAACATTAAATCAGTTCAAATGCCTTCACGAGGAATATAATACAAAACAAAATACTAAGTCATACGAAAAAAAGAAAACAAAAAAGAGCTTTAAATTCAGCAAAGAAAAATATCAATTGAGCGAGGTACTTGAAAAACAGTCTCAATATCAAGAATCTAAACAATATGTTAAAAACAAAAATTTACAAACTGTAACACTTATTAATAAGAAAAAATGAAAGAGCAAACTAACGGATATTTTATGAGACAGAACAAACAGCAAATGATTATAGTGATCAAGTAACAGTATCATCTCATATAATTATGACTTTTCACACAGAGGAGAGGGAACATTCGGGATACAAAGAGTCAGCCATACTCCTTTTTAATTGTGAGACGTTCTTAGAAAATTTAATACTATCGTATTCTGTTTCGTTTTCGTGTTTACTTTCGTATTTTGTTGTGTGGTATTGGGGGATGTAAAATGTTTTTGTTATACGGGTCGAACTCTTGTTAGTTTGGGCATTCAAAATCATGTTTTCATACAAATAAGAAGGGGTTTTCGAATCCAGTACTTTAAATAACATTAAGGCCTTTTGAATTGTCCTTCCCTGATTCAATAGTAACCAACCCAGCTTTCCGCAATAGGGAGATACATTCTCGTTGAAACGTATATTACAAATGAATCGCAAACGTGAATTTTGCAGTCTTTGTAATGAGACGCGTAATTCGTTGGTCGAATCGGAGAATATAACTGAGCAATAATCAAAATTAGGCAATTTCACCGTCGCCCGTAGTTGGGATGATTCCGCAATATCACTGAAAACAGTATTTCCTTTCAACCAATATTACACAAAGGAACACGTAAAAAGTCTTTGGACTAGAACCGTTTCATACTAGTAGGTTAAATACGTTTTCCTCTTGACGTAATGTTACGCTTTTTCAACGTTAATAGGCTTCGATTTGTGTTCGTCAGGAAGCAGCTGGCCACAGAATTTTATCGACAAGGATCTCGCACCACGATAAGATAAAGAACAATTATATAAGTCAAAGGGATCGATGAAATAAATGTTTAATTCGCAAAATAAGATTCGATTCGCACGGACATGTGACGAAATAAAATGTCCAGTGTAAGGGAATGAGTGCAGTGAATCACAATGAAGTGTGACTGGATCACCGCTTTCATAGGGATTCAGAGAAATACCCGAAGGGCAGATGAAAACGGTGGACGAAAGAAGGAGAAGGCAAGGCCACCAGGAAATTATCGCAAGAAGAAGACACGAGTGGGTGTCGCGTTACAGATAAAGGTGAACATCAGCGCCGGAGCGAGACCAACGGCGATGAGAAAAACGAACGACGAAATGCCCGTTGAAACGCTACGATCTCACGCTAAAATTTCACTAAAGAAATGGATAACAAGACAAAAGAATGAGCCGGTGGTCAAGAGGAAGAGGCAGGCATTCGCTGGGACCCACGTCAAAACGGATGTCTCTAAACTTTCAAGCTATCGTCAATTTTCTCAATTGCCAAGAACTTTCCACAACGAATAATACACGCATACATCTACATAATGCCGTGCAAGCCACCACTAGTGTGTGTGGCACGGGGTGATTCCACACCAGGCATGCAGCACTCATCCCAGGTCAAAGCAGAACCGCGCACGTTCCCCCGAACGCCAGGCGCAGGCCAAAAGCAGTCAGGACAACGGTACGCAGTCATACCAGAAACTAGGAGAGTGATACGTAGAGGAACATGCTACCATGCACTACGCTACTAAAGATATAACAACTGGTTAGTATTACTAATGCGACAAATGAAAAAATACTGAAAAAACCTATTTAACCTAGTCCGTATTCTAGAACTGGACTATCTCAACCAATATGGTCCTTTATTGTGCACTGAAAAAATGACATATCGGTTCTTCAGCCTATTTCCATAATCTTATTCCTGTGATCGTTTCTGCCATATTAGTTTGGGTATAAGAAAATATGTTGAACGTCCGGCAAAAAATAGTCTACAAGCAGTTACTGCGGCGACTATATAATTTATATTGAATATACTGAAGAAAACATACCAAATAGGTTCTCGTAATATTTTTACGAGACCTGGGATTAAGAAATCCTCATTATTTCAAATAATCTCTCTCCTGACCTTATGTATCCCAAGTAAAATGGATGGTATTTTTTGGCAAATACCTCAGAAAGTAGCGCGGTAAGAGGCTAACATTTAACTATCTTTGGAAGGGTGAGATAATATTCTTTAAAACGAGACCAAATTAATTGATTTTATGTAGTTCACTGGCTGGATAAAGTTACACAAGCACCAAAATACATATCGCCGACTGGAGGACAGGGTCAAGAAGGAAACTACATAGACATACTTTTCCGTAATAAATATCAGCACAAAAAACACTCGCAAAAAAACTTCCCATTGAAAAATACCTCATATTTTAATAACAAGAACGTTCCTCGTAGAACAATAATCCCCAAGAAGAGACGAACTATGAAATATTTACGAGCAGGTGAGCAAGACGGGTGCTTCCAGAAAATGATCGAATAAATTACCAGGGAGATGTGTCTGGCGAACTACGGGTGCCGAGACAACATCCATAAGTCAACAGCTGCGGAGCAATCTCACGAGAAGACGCAAGAAAATCGTACCCAACAACGCAGGCTGCTTTAGGGATCTGGGAAACTATAAACAGAATGCGCAAATGCTGCGAATCGCTATAAGGTATACACATTGGTATAAGAGACACTTAACATGATACACGCTAAATTACGGAGTCGAAACTGCTATAAAACACGTTTACTCGAGCCGAAAGTAAACACATATGTAAAAGAACTGTTACAGACTAAAATTGGTGGACGTCCAACCAAGATTATAGCGGAGTTGAAATACACTCATTTGGCTTAGAAAAAATAGAATGGTAGACAATTTCTTCACGACCATATGATTTAGACTAAGGCCACAATCATAGGTTGGTCGGTAACAACATTCCCCAAACGACATCGAACGCTTTACTGGTTGGCTGTCAACCGTGGTGTTATCTCGGACGAACTTACAGGACGTAAATAGGCGATAATGATTTGAATTCTACAGAAGATGAATATGGTGAACTCCAACGCATGCGACTGAAAAATTCACCTTCTGAGGTATTCACCCCGCCATTAATGCTTCTCTGTAGTTATATTTACATTAGTTACCGGTTTACTTACAAAATATTACGGCAGACTAGATCGCGCCAATAAAATTAGAGAGCTAGATTGTAGAACCGATAGGTATAAAATGTTATTTTTTCCGCGTACCATTCGGGACCATAACAGCTGTGATCGTCGTCATGAATAGTTCGAGTATTGACAATAGGCAGGCAGTAAATCTTTCTCATTATATATTCTACTCTATTATTTTTGCATGATGTAAATATTGATGTTCTTATTTATGCATTATATTTTGAATCTGTAGTAGTAGTCTTTGTATCCCTTGCATGTTGGAACGATTGAAGATAGAATGTTTCTTGGGAATTAGATTTTTAATTGGCGCTTTGCATGTGTGGTACGCGGGTTCTAATGTAATGTCGGTGTTCTACCATATCATTCATGCATGCCTGGTGCGAAAGCACCCCCTGCCACACACCCTTTGGGTGGCTTGCAGGGTGTGACGTAGATGTAGATATTACGATGAAATATCTATGTGCAGCTCAGTGACAGTTGAACCAAAAGCGTGGATATGAGCGGGCCTCACAGAAGGGGATTTCGACATTTGGCAACGGAAAATGATGGATGGTAAATACATGACTACTGATGATCACTCAAGGCCCTTGTCACCTCAGCATCTTATAACATGTCAACAATCCACGCGGGAGGCGCCAAGAGCATAAGAATCATCATGGGGACTGCCGAGAGCTTTCTCGACGAGAGACAATGCCTGACACGGACCCAACTCGTCATTAAAATTATCACGCATCACCCACGTCGAGGGTATACAAAAAAAGGCCTTTCACTACTCGTGCTTCAGTGAAGTAGCCACGTAGAATTCATAGCGAAGGCACCCCACATACATACAGATATTCGTATGCGTACATAGGTGCACCCACCGACATAAATTCCAAACCAACTTGCCACGCAGGTTCCTTCTCAAAGGCAGTCGTCGACGGGCGAGTTTCGCGCTGGCGTCTTACTGACCCACTTTCAAATTCGTGCCACGACTATCGCGTTAAATAAAAAAAAAAGATTTCCTCGCAAAAACAGAGAACGAGTGTGGTGTGGGATGATTTTTATCAGCGCAAAAGATGAAAGAAGGAACAGTAGGAGCGACACTAAAACCGCCGGCCGCGCAGGAGCGGTAAGCAGAAGTTGAGGACGCGAAAGAACGGTTCCCGAGTCTTTTCGCATCGATTAACACACTTAAGGGAAATACGGGCCACACGAGGAAAGAAAAGAAGAGAAATTTTAGTGCCCCGTCTAAGTAAGGCGGCCGCCAGGGTCCTCTCATTAACATCTTAACGCATTTAGCCAGAGCCAAAGGATTATGGCAGAAACGATCCCAAGAATTGGATAAAGGAGAACAGATGCACCTCAAATGTAATTTATTCCAAACACAATAAGGAAATATAAAAGCTGCAACAGATAAATTCTATGAAACTCCCGCTTTCACTAGACTTAGTAGCAAGCGAAGAGGAGCTAGGTTTGTAAAACGATGCTATGATAAGTTTACTAGCATCTCTGGATTGTTAGAAGAATTGGGATGGGAATCGCTATCACAGAGTAGATTAAATTATAGGCGTTCTCTTAGCTAAATTTGAGGCAAAACATTTCTCTGAGGAAGTGAAAAACATACATACGGCAGATTCGATCGCGGCAACAACATTAGAGAGATAGATTGTAGAACCGATAGGTATAAAATGTCATTTTTTCCGCGTACCATTCGGAACAATTACAGCTGTGATCGTCGTCATGAATAGTGCGAATAGTGAGATTAGCTAGACTGCGGATCTTTTTCTTTATAGTCTTTACGTTCTTATTTATGCATGATGTATATATTGATGTTCTTATATATGCATGATATTTTGAATCTGTAGCAGTAGTCTTTGTATCCCTTGCATGTCGGAACAATACGCGATGGAATGTTTCTTAGTTAGTAGATGTTAATGGGCGCGTTGCATGTGTGGTACGCTGGTTTCAATGTAGTTTCGGTGTTCTGCCGTATAATTTATGCATGTCTGGTGTGGAAGCACCCCCTGCCACACACCCATTGGGTGGCTTTGAAGGTATGACGTAGATGTAGATTAGTACACTTTGTACTCGTGTTGACCATCGTATCATCATAATTAACACCCTACCCTGCCTGAAGTGTTCAGCATGTTTTATGTACGATTTATTACTTAGAAGCTTTCGAACTTTAATATTATGCAAAATAATAACCGAAATGTATACCTTAACAAGTGTACTGCATATTAGCATGCCCGTCTTCTTCGTTTTATCTCAGTTTCTGTTTTTACTGCGCACTGTTCTTCTGATTGCTTTTCCGTCTGCGCTCCAGCGGTTGGGGGGAACGCGCTAGTCTCCGGTTTAAACTGGGACGAGGGCTGTGTGCCTGTAATGGAATCATCCCGTGTTTCACACCCTAGTTTAAAGGCATGAACGATGATTCTTAAATGTAAATGTTAAGTCATAATCCAATTAAGCGTTTACCAAGGCAACGCAATCCCCAACGATCCCCAAAAGAACGCTTTTTACGGTTACTCAAACAATCTCTGAGAAAATTTCACAGGAAACAGCGTGAACTACGGTGTTTATCTACGTAGGATCATCAGTTCTAAAATGTTAACCGCAATATGATATAAACCATAACGATAAAATAACCGAGAGACGGGGTGATGTAAATGAAGCATCATTTTGACAGGTTAGTTGACAAAAGCGGCTTCGAAGAAGGGGAGACAAATTACATTATTCCAAGTCGTAATTTCTGGAAAGTGTTCAGCCACAGACAACGCAATCGGGACATAGTGACTGCCATCCTCATTCCTCAAAGGATAACTTCCATTGAGTGCTGTGCAACCGAATGCAGTTCTTATCTTTCTTGAGTAGCCGACGAAACGTATTCATACCTAAATGTGGGCCAAAGGGAGAAACACGAAGAGTATTAAATGTAGACATAAAAAGTTTATACGGAACACCGTCAATAGAAAGAAGAATCAAGTGAAAGCGGGTTCGCTGATACCTATGGGCTTTTCCTCAAGGACATCCGCGTCGATTCGCCTCTCCAACGGAAACTCGGACTGAATGAGACCTCGACATGAGAGAGAAAAAAGTAGCTTCCCACTGGTACTCGTTTAATCACTGTAGGCGCTAGATACGACTGTCGTCAGCGTATAGCCATATTATTCAGAGACGAAGTCCTCCATCGGGTTCAGGTCGAGAAGATTAAGCGTTTGCATTGAAACTAGTTGCATACTGAGTCCACTATGACTTAATACCCGCGGAAAGATAAGTTAAGTCTCCATTCCTTTGAAAATGAATTCCAAAAATTTATGAACCAGAAATTACCGAAAACTCTGAACAGAAAAACGAACAAAAATGCGAACACTTTTCCCAGAAAAAAAGTCACGAAAAACTGAAAAATAAATTTGAATTGCTAAAATATGTGGCCCGGAAATAAAAAAACAAGCCATCTACATGCTGCCCAACAAGCCACCGCAGAGGGCGCCACAGGGTCGACTCTGGAGTTACCTGACAGTGGGCCACTTGACAACAGCAGTCAAAAAACTCGAAACTGGGTAAATCAGATGCGTGCGCACTTGACCTCGTGAAAATTAACATGGGCCACAAGTTTCGCGAAGAAAAAAACAGTGGATACGCTAAGGAAGCAAGCGGCCTCTGGCATGACTGTGTAAAGTTTCAAAGAAATGAAATACGATGAAGGATGACACAGCATCAAACGAGATAGACAGTAATTTCGTAGGCTGGATAGGAGACTTCGAACATGAACGCGTTCAAAGGGTGGTATTAGATGGCGTCAGCTCAGGCGAAGTAAAAGTTAAATCGGGTGTTCCCCAGGGGAGCGTGATAGGCCCACTTTTATTTCTTCTGTACGTAAACGACTTGAATACAGTAGTAAAATATAGCAAGCTACGTCTCTTTGCCGACGATGTAGTAGTGTATAAGGAAATTAGAAATGAAGAGGACATCCAGTCTTTAGCTAAGGATTTAGATGCGATTGAAGATTGGTATGATAGTTGGCAGCTAGAATTAAATTTGAAGAAATGCGCGATTATGAATTTTTGGAAAAAGAATGGCTTCCCCCGGAATAATTATTGCATCAAAGAAAACAAAATTTGTAACGTAGATTCACTTAAATACTTAGGCGTCACCATCACTGAAGACATGTCATGGGGGAAACACATCAGGGAAATAACTAGTGTAGCAAACCGTAGATTAGGATTCGTAAAAAGTGTTCTAGGCAAATGCGATGAGAGAGTACGAGAAAGAAGCTCTTTTACACTTGTCAGGCCTCATTTAGAATATGCCGCTTGTATATGGGATCCGTACGAGGAAGGTATGATAAAAGAATTAGAGCGCGTGCAAAGGAGATCCGCTAGGTTTGTTAAAGGCCGTTATGATAATTGTATCAGTGTTACGAGGTTAATAGAAGAACTAGATCGGAATTACTATCAGAAGGCAGGTTAAAATTTATGTTAAACCTTTGAAGTAAATTCGAAACCGATTTATTCACAGCTGACGTTAGATATATATTGAGAACCCCTGCGTATTATGCTAGGTTTGATCAGATTAACAAGATTAGAGAGATAGGTTGTCGTACCGATAGATTTAAAATGTCAGTTTTCCCGCGTAGCATAAGAGAGAACAATAGGGAGCGTAGCAAAGGGATAGGTAGGTGAAATATAGTTAGAGTAGTCTGTAGTGGGAATCGTGGTGGCTCGCAGAGTATTACGTAGATGTAGTGCATGATGCATTAATAACAACCAATAATCCCTTTCTTATTATGTGGATACTGACCATGTGACCCTATTATCTAGCATACCTTCATTAAATATCCTAGTTGCATGTCAATAGTGCATGTTTGGTGATCTTCACCCCTTGCCACACACCCTCGTGGTGGCTCGCAGGGCAGCACGTAGATGTAGAATTAACCGCAACTGGATTTATTCCTCACGACAGTGGCTCAGTTGCAAGGTACGCATTATTAGGAGATAATAACGCCTCGGATAGAAACTATTACCGAGAAAAATATAACCAATGATATAATTCGAATTCCTTATGAGTGAGGACAAACACAGAAAAAAATTCAGCCATAGAATTAGAATTTATAGGCTATAATCCTCGATTGTTTGGAATAGTAACGTGATGCGAAGCACCGAACACCTTCCAATACTGGTCGTCAGGCATGCATGCGTAGTTGCAAATCGCTTCCCTCAACGCTCGCAGACATACTTCAACTACCATAGACGTGGTCATGAGAATACAATTAGGGAACTAGGCTGCAGTAGAGACAGGCTTCATACGTTATTATAAATCCCGCGAACTCAGAAAGACCGTGATAACTACCGATTAGACATTAAACTTGGAAAGGTGGTAGACAAGTTGTTAATCAGTAAATTTTCTCCCTATTTATTGATTCATTTTCCGCACCAGAGTACATCTACATAATACCCAGCGAGCCACCACGAGGGTGTGTGGCAGGGGGCGAAGATCACCAAACATGCACACTGCAGAGTAATAACATCACGTGTCGCTTGCGTCCTGCACGAATATTTTACCTCTGTGCGTTTAAGTAGCTGAAAAAGACAAATGCAAACAAATTCTGCAGCACTGGTAACATATTGTTTAGAGCGCATGTGGGTGAAAGTTTACCTTCCGACAAGCATTTGCACGTTTTCACGAGGGAATTAATGGCCATATCATCGTTAACTTTCCTCGAGTATAATGTATAGTGAACGTTGCCAAAAACACTAACCGCTTCCATAAATCTACGAGGTAGCTAGTAGGATATTACTTGAGTGTAGACATTGGAAACACTAAGCACGCAGGGTTAACACGGTGGTGGAATAAGAATCGTAACTACATCGCACAATAAGAATATAAATCGATGCACCAAATGGAGCGGTATGTGAGCTCAGGGATGGACCGAACGAGGTTCCAGTCGGACTCCGAGGGGATGAATTAACTCACGGTTATTTTTAACCCTCAGCGGCTTAAACACTCCCGCGTGCAGGCACGGCGAAAACCGCGATATCCTTCTCACGACCTCGGAAGCCTACTTCTCGTCCTATCTCTCGCCTGGCCGATAACAAAATAAATTAACAGAGAGACAAGACTCCGACAGAA
The DNA here is from genome assembly GCA_963169105.1 of Ceriagrion tenellum. NCBI lineage: Eukaryota > Metazoa > Arthropoda > Insecta > Odonata > Coenagrionidae > Ceriagrion > Ceriagrion tenellum. Next base: position 138,056,566 of record OY720639.1, on the reverse strand, counting down.
AACTTCCACCACAGAAATCTTGAGCTTGGAAACATATACGCTTTTGAAAACCATTTATAAAGCGTTTACCAACTTGACTTATTTGTCCATAATTCGGCGGAACATAATCGCATAAGTCCATTATTTATAAGGAAGCGACTTTTTATTTATTTATTATAGAGAAGAATGAGGCGACTATCGTTAAGGGTCACATCTTAGAACTAGGTAACAGCCAGGAAAGGTGTTGCGCAAAAAACATTTGTTCCATGTGATTAACGGCGAAGTCTGACAAACAGTGTTGGGCAGCAACCCAAAATAGTTTGATCTGAACTGCGTCTCACGACAATATTGAAAAAACAAGCGTGGGCTACTCACGAGATGTAAAAAAACAAAGAAAATATGCGAGAATGGACCAAAGGAGTGACCAGGGCTGGTAATAGCACCTGCCTGGAAGGCGAATGGTCGCGGGTTCGACTCGCACCTCGAAAGCCTGATTGTTGAGTCTGCCTCGGAATCAATGTCTCAGGATACACCGTAAATACATTATAACACACTATGATCAAGGTATATGAATAACTGCCCCTCACCTCGTACAAAAATAAGTGTCGTGGGCAAATATTAATCGGGATGGGGCAGAATCTCCCACGCCGATCTCTCGAATTGAACGGCGAAAGACAAAAGACGCAGCATCGTTCCTCGAGCGTTCTGATGTGGGTGTTCCACCGAGCGAACTCCAATGAAGTGGGACTAATGGAAAACGGGACCAATATGCGACCGCACATCCACGCGGAAAAGCCGTGAAGATGACGTTCCATCACCACCAAAGGATACAAGGCCCAGAATTCCGCGATTTGCGGAATGAACGGGTTTAAAATGTCATTTGTGTGGACTAATTTATAGATTATATACTTGTTATTTTGAAATCTACATTACATTATTTGAAAACGCTCTTCGTTATGCCATATTCACGCTCTTCATTACGACGTATTCATGTATACGATTCAGTTACCTATTCTCAAATTGCCACTCTGTTTACATATGTTTAAATCGCTATTTATTAGCACTATCATCTTCCTTACTAGTTGTTACTTGCCTGTGCTTTATTATCACTGAAACTATTATCTTGCAAATGCACTGACTAGCATATTCCCCACTTGTAAAATGGTGTAAACCGTTGATGAAGGAAATACATTTTCCCCGCGAATGATAAGAGACTACAACGGCTGCCAATGACAATTTTATCTCGGTTTTTCATTAAGTGGTGCGACTAGTTTATTGATGTACTTCCTGGTGCTTTCATCTTCACCTGATTTATGGCAACACCATTCAACACATTTGACGCTCTGCGGTGTAACTCTCGTACGTCTCTGAATTTGCGTATCCGTTAATCCCGTTTGACACAGGACACCACGTGATTGCACAATCCCATTGTAGTAAGCGCATCGCAAATTGCGTCGAGAAAATCGGTGAACTGCAAGAAAGCATGAACGCGAGACGGTCAAATAGCTCCCCTCCTCACATTGTCTCTGATAAAATTATTAACTTAATAAAAAGCCAGATTGAGAAAAACATGCAGCGTTGAATAGTGCAATTTCGAGCCCTGAGTAAAAAGAGCTTAAAGAAAGATAAATAAAAACAACCTCGCACTAACAGCACACTAATTGTGAAATGCGCGTTTGTGAAAGCTCGTCTCCCAATGAGTTTTAGTAAAGGTTTGTAAAAGTTTAGGTTTTGACTAAATTATCAGCAGTTCGTAGTTGCCGACACTAAGTTTAATTGGGATTAGTGTAAGGCATGTTGGCGTAGGTGCACACTCTCCCCTTCCCTCCCGGCACAAACCCTTGAAGTGGCACCCCGGGTGTTATTTAGATGCAGATGAAAACATGAAGATACCTACACAGCACTCCCAAGGCTTCGTCGCACACCCACGTCAGCCTCGCTCAACTTTCGCCACGGAATGCCGTCCAACTCGACACGGCGGGAAAGAACAAACACCGAACCGAAAGATTTAGTCGGTATAAGAGATAAATTTCATTCATCCGAGGAAAAACGATTAACGATTTCGAAACTCGGCACACACCGCGAAAACTCTCGGTCGTTTCCATGGAAATGACGATGCTCGGAACGGATGTTATCGTTAGACGAGGAAAGTCCTTGGCAACCCTATACGGCCGCATGATCGGCAAAATGACGGGCTTTTTCGAATAAGAGACTTGGAGTGTGTGAACAAGACCAGGGCGCCATTTCATACACGTCGTGACGTGCCGTTTCTCCAACAGGCGGACGTGAACGATATCTGCGCGAAAGCTCCGACCCTCCACGAACTAGAAATAGATACACTCCACGAGCATTATCCTCTTTCATACCAGAGTGATCCTAAAACTGTTCACGAAAGCGGTACTAGTGATGAAAATGTAACTAATTAATCGCAACCAATCCGTGATCCCCGTAAGAGACCTGCCGATAAGACGTCAGGACCAATCACACCCTCTCCACACATTTTTTTAAATTAGAATAAAAAGCAAAGTTTATCGGGCCCTCCGTCCGCAATTTCCCATAAGGAATTACACGCAATTAGTTCATTTTATTCAAAAGCAGTGCCTTTTTTCTATTGCATGATTAAATTAGAATTTATGGGTACACGAAATTGAGACGGACGCAAAAGGAAAGGAAATATAATTGCCTTATTCTTAGCGTGGAATATCGTTTATAGATTACAATCGTGAAAACTGTCATTAAATGTACATCAAAATGATAAAAAAGTATGCATTTTTGGTAAACGCATTTATTGGCGAAATAGCATCGATGAAGCCGAGTCTCACATGAGCAAATGTAGGAAATGAAAGCCCCGTAACAGATCTGGTAGACATAAGAGGAATCTTTTAACATAAGGAAATACCGAGCATAGGAATTTATTTTACGACACTTCTAAGAAAGACGAGAGACGTAAGGTTCGCCATGCACAATGAGGTGAAGCCCATGAGGAATGAAAGGTGTCTACCTGTTATAAAAAAATACATCGCTAAGCCCTGAAAAATACATGTCCAGGTTATTTATGTAAAAACATTGCGTAGATAACTGACATATTCAATTTTATCGTCCCAGATTCCAATTTAAATCATGTTTCGCCACGCTTGACGGTAGGTTTTAATTGGTGATGCATATGAAGTTTACAGGTCTCGTACAAGAATTCAACCAAACTAGCGCTCACGCAAAGTGAGTCGTATTAATAAAACATTTTCTCCCGATTAAGCGCTGATGAAGTGTAGGATATCAGGTCTATGATCACACACTGCCGACCAAATCACAGGGCAATAACGTAATCGAAGTCAAATTGAATTCTACATTAACTTGGGCATATCACCATGAGATCGTAATCTCGCGTCGGAACTTCGTAGAAAACCGTAACGGAGACAGAAACATGAAATAACAGAAACGCATCGGAAAACTCGCAATATGACTTGAACTGAGAAATAATCGCGTAAATGCACTCGTAAAACAAAATATAAGAGTTAACGCATACCCGTGAAACACTATGGAACGGCGAACGACGATAGAGAAAGTAGCAGCGACCCAAGATATAAAAATCGGAAGAGAAACTTCGCAGGAGAGTCGAAAAAGTAGTCGTTGACGACATGGCCATCGGCTAATTTGGTTGGTCGAACTTTTCGATGAAGAACGGTCTCGTGACGGCGGAAGCGGTAACCGGCTCAAGACGGAGCAGATGTTAAAAAGTTCACTGAGAAAATATGACTCTCCTTCCTTTGATTTTCCTCGGAGGAGTTAAACGTCAGCCGGTGAATTCGAGACACGTCATAGTTACGAAGAATAAAGCAACTTCACATCGTACACGGAACACTTTATTTCCCAACACGCACGCAACGCGAAAGATCGGAAGCAAAAGAGGAATGAGTAGGAAAAATTAGACTACTTACCTCAATCACCGAGGGAAACCGTCTTCGTAAGCATCCATATAAAACGTAATAACGGACCAGCACACGAAATAATATAAAAAAGCAGAACTAATCCCGGAAGTCGAAGATTAAAAAAACACAATTTAAAAAAATAATAGAAAAAGAGAGACTGCTATCCACGCACTAGAAACAGTACGCCTGTAGTACTCTTCAACTCACAGTAATGTATCCCGACATGCCCCAGAGTATGTGCACTAAAAACACTGAAGACGGCCGTCTAAGAAAGATGGTAGATATTACACACTCACTGAATCACCCCTTCGCTAAGCACCATCCTCCAGTAGTCATGCGAAGAGAGAATTTAACAGTAGGATGTTGTTACCGAAGGCTCCTCAAGGGCATATCTAAGCTCCTCAATCACACGGGCACAAACACCACAAAAGCACTTATGTACGTAAATTGGGGATAATACACGCATATATCAGGGATAATGTTGTAAATATGTATTTCCTACATGTATGTAGACATCGGAAGAGCAAGGGAAACGCACGAACGTCCGCACCCTCTGAAGTCTCGCATTCGACTGAAGTCGCTGTAGAAACTCGAAGTGGGGATGGAGGGGAAGGTAGAGCGGGGGAAGAGAGGGGAAGGGAGGGGAATGGAAACGGGATTTGGCGGGGGAAGGGAGGGTGGAAAGTGGAATGGGAGGGGATGGGGTGGGGTTAATGGGTAAGGGAATGCACGGGAGGGAGGATGGGGAACGTAGGGGGGAGCTTATACGGACGACCAGAGAGAGAGGGAGCCATAGCTATGAGCTATAGCTATGATAGCGGCGACCTCATTCGGGTCATCTTTGACACACTAAGCGAAGGAGGGTGAGATGGAATAAACACTAAGGGACCGGATGGGTGGCATTATTGTACTGTCCATTATTATAACATTATAATGGACAATTGGCGGATAGATAAACGTGAATAAATAACATATTATATGAGGTATTTATGTTAGTATGTCTGGATTGTTGGAAGAATTGGGATGGGAATCGCTATCACAGCGTAGATCAAATTATACGCTGAACCTCCTAACTAAATTTCAGGAAAAACATTTTTCTGACGACATGAAAAACATACTATTAACATCCCTCGTGCTACAGCAGATAAGATCGCGCCAATAATATTAGAGAGCTAGACTGTAGAACCGATAGGTATAAAATGTCATTTTTTCCGCGTACCATTCGGGACCATAACAGCTGTGATCGTCGTCATGAATAGTGACAATAGCTAGACAGTAGATCTTTCTCTTTATATTCTCTACGTTCTTATTTATTCATTATGTAAATATTGATGTACCTACTTATTTATGCATGATATTTTGAATCTGTAGTAGTAGTCTTTGTATCCCTTGCATGTCGGAATTATAGACGATGGCATGTTTTTTTGTTAGTAGATTTTTAATTAGCGCGTTGCATGTGTGGTACGCTGGTTTCCATGTAATTTCGGTGTTCTGCCGTATAATTCATGCATCCCTGGTGTGGAAGCACCCCCTGTCACACACCATTTGGGTGGCTTGCAAGGTATGACGTAGATGTAGATGTACCCCTGAAATTAAACTCCAACTCATCTTCGGTGGTAGGAGGGGACCCGGTTGGTGAGGTCGCTATAGTACTGGCTAACCATACGGACCGCCAGGGTTCCAATCCCTGGAGATTCGGATGTTTTTCACACGAATAATAAGATCCGAGCTATCGCTCCACTCGCTACTTCGACGTAAGTCCAGTCACGTGCGTCAAGTCAACTGCAGAAATGGGACGACGGGACTTGACACAGACGTCAGAAGTTGTTTAGTTCCTGATATTATGCAATTGTTTCTTAACGCTTTGATATCCTCGTATTTTTTTGTCACGGCAATTTTTAATATAATAATAATTTTTCTTCTCCGTTCAAATCGGTCGAAATTTAGTAATTGTATCCGCAATGAATCTTGACGTATTTTTCGACAGCATTTTATTTGGTTTGATGCCAGGGGAGCTTCGAGTAAGGGACTCCTTAGATTCCCCTTCGTGCATTCCCTTTACCCATTGGCTTCTTCTTCCGGCTATTTCGGTAAATTTTATCAGCTTTTAGTTAATGTGTATGTTTATTCGTCATCAAGTCAATAGATCTCGGACATTGTCGAGGCGGGAATTTCCAGCGTATCATATGGTTACGAATAACTGGTGGCAACATTATCAACTAACGACTTCGTTAATTGCTGATACTTCTCTCTCCCACTCTATCAAACCAAAGTATTGATGTTTGCGTGCTTCGCCAACTTGCGGCATCATCAGGAACAAATTACAGAATATTCCATCGAGGGTTAATAAACCAAATGTAGAATGGATGGAGGAGGTGTAGGGTGGTGGTTAGCGGTGGTTTGGGGTGAGGGAGGAAACGATTATACGGTGGTCCATAACATGGTGCCCAGTCAAGGAAAATTTTGTGGATAAGTCCCGGATGCATTCTTTGAGTATAGATGCTATTAACTTCCACCAATTAAACCCTGAATCTGTTATCGGAAATCAAAATATTAAAGTATTGGTCCACTTAATAGATTTATTCTTTACGACCCGGGTTTCGTCACATAATGACATCCTCGGGTAACAAATATTATTCCACATGGGTATACATATATACAAAGTCAGGCGGAGGGGAAGGAGGGGGATGGAGAAGGAAAAAACCGTTGGAGTAGGGTGTTATGGAGGTACAAGGGGCAAGGGGTAGGAAGGGGTGGGGGAGGGGGATGCGCAGGAGGGCTGATTAGAGAAATTCCGGGGGGGTGGGAGGAGTGGGAGGGAAAAAAAATGAAGAAAACACATACGTTTTTCTAAGAAATTTTAAAAATACAATGTATCCACAGGAGACGGTGATTAGCAAGTCCAGGCTATTGATGAGAGTGCAGTTCAGATGGAGTAGATGGCTCTTTGTTGATGATCAATGAAGGTTCATTACTGGGAATCCTTAAAGAGGGAAAAGATTAAACACAGTGTATTCAATTTAGTGGACCAATACTTGAATATTTTGATTTCCGACATGGAGAGGTTCTACAAAGTGAAGCCTCAATTTATTAGTTAGATATACTGAATCTGTTAAGTGAACTAATTTTTTCCATAATTTCTCTTCCGCTGACGTTTCGCATATTCATTCATGTTTCATCGGGGCTACATTAAATGTAATTTAGCATATTATTAAACTATTCAACCATTTTTATATTTTAGCTCGTGAATTTGGATACAAAAGTACGCTAAAAAGAATGTACACATTTTTTTACACATTACTTCGGAGAGAGTTCATTCCGAATTATTAATTACATAATTCTGATTTCATTTAATTATAATTATATAATTAAAAACTCAGAAGAAAACCTCTCCGAAGTAATGTGTTAAAGCATGTATAATATACGCCTTTTAAAGTACTTATGCATCAACATTTACCAACTAGATAGTTGAATTGTTCGTTTGATTCCGAAATTAATTTTTAAAATAACCCTTGAAGAAACATACATGCATATTCGAAACGTGCACGAAAGAGGTATAAAGTAAATAATTATATCCGGCCTATTACTCCAGAGAAAAAATATACCTAATAGGTCAGTAGTTCGTTGAGTACTACAAGGCTCATGCCTATCAGGATGAATTAGGGTAACGAAAATCAATCGCGCGGAGTGTTTGCACTCAATTACATCGGCACATGAACAAAAATGAAAAAATCTGGATCAGAGGTGAATGTATAGAGGTTTAATGAAGTCCGAGCGAGATAGTTCCCTAGTCATAATAGAGAACATATTCGAATTATACGTTTTAATTTCACCAGCTGTAGGACACATCAATTAAATATTGCATTATTAATGGTGTAATAGTATAGTTTTCTATGACAGACATAATTAAATGAAAATATCTAAATAGGTAAATCTTTAACTTGACTCATTGTTTTCGCTCGGTGCGTTTGAAAATCCTTCAAAACGGAAGGTTTTTTGCGATACCTAAGAACCTTTTACGGTGAAAATATGATTAATTTTCAAAAATAGTTGATAAAACGTACAAAATACTCGCTGTCAGTGTAAATAATGTCTCTCTGGAGTGCATACTCGTACCATTTCCCATGAAAAGGGGCTGGTATTTTTTTTGGCAAATATATCCGAAAGTAATGTGGTAAGGGGTTGAATTTTTGGTGTCATTGGATAGGTGAGATACTTTTCTTTAAAATGAGACAAAACTTATTGATTTCTAAGTAAAATGATATTTCGCTCGAAATACCTTAAGGAAACTTGGTACTGGAGACCTGAATGCTGAAGATCAAATCAGATGGATTGTGTCCAAAAGAAGGAACAGTGCGGAAAAATAGTGGATGAGAAAACTATGTGGAGTGCTATCGGTGAGGTTGAGGGCATTGGTAAACGTGTGAGAAATCCAGGTAAATATAGGCGCAGCCACCTAAACAGTTTTATCCTCCAAATCACCACCTTCCTCATCGCCACGCCCCCTTTCCATTCCCCCTTTCCAGCCGATTAATTCTCCTCTCGACTCTCCGAACCTTCCTCCTCTCTGAATTCTCTTATCAGGAAATTCCTAGGAAGCCAAAATCTTTCCTTCCCTGCCCAGACCCACCCCTATCCTCTCACCCCAAACCTCCTCCGACCACCCACCCCCCCTCCTCGACCCCCAACGTCAGAAACAGACCCGCCCAATATTTTTTCCAAGTTTCTCTTGCTCAGCACTTTAGTTTCCCTCTTCATTAATGAGAAGCAGTCTTATGACTGGTCTATTAATCTTGAGTCATCGGGAAAATTTGATAACCTTTTAAGTGGGGATTACACATACAAAACATATGTGGCGCAGCATTAAAGAAACTAGGTTTTGTTCAGCATATAATAGTAAGGTCCTCGGATGAAAAAGTCAAAGAGAGATGCTACTTCGCTCTGGTTAGGCCACACCTCGAATACGCCGCGAGCAGTTGGAACCCTGGTGAAATAGATTTAACAAAAAATTAACAAAATACAAAGAAAAGCAGCACGCTTCGTTATAAACTGCTACGAGCGTACATATAGTGTTACACAACTTTTAGATGGACAAAGGTGGGAGCCCCTAGAGACTCGGAGGCTACACGCTAGGCTTAGGCTGCTTGAGATATTCAGAACTGATATTTTTCAGAGAGAGGCAGATAATGTTATCATGACTCCTCACTACATCTCTAGGTCAGACAGACGTGATAAAATGAGAGATGTACTCTGCCGAACAGATAGATACAAAAACTTGTTCTTCCCGCGAACAATAAGCGACCACAGTAAAAATTGAGTTCCACTAAATACACTCCTATAATACATGTCACCATTTCATCTCCAAAAAAAACTTACACCTTTACACGGATGGTGGCCTAACACCCCCTGTCACACACCCATGCGGCGGCTCGCTTAGGCGTGTGGCAGAGGATATGCTCGCATTATGTAGATGTAGAAGTGAATCGAAAGAAGTTATTCGAACTGCACTTCACTTAAATATATCTGTATATACAGTGGAAAGCTACCTGCGTGTAGTAATGTGAATGAGACGGGTGTTATATTTTAAAATTCTGGCCTCTATTAACCCATTGCCATGGCTTGGGTTAAGGGCGCTGAATTCATCATTCAAGCGAAAATCAAATTGTAAAAGAAATTAAACAAACTTGGTAATTGCTTGTAACTTTGTTCACACCGAGTGTACATTACCAAGTTTTTTCTTTTTTTTAAATTTCACAATAATGTTGCATAATATCTCGCCGGTTACCGTGGAAAATCCAATGAAGATAGTTATTATCTTACTCGGCATAATTTCTTGATATATGTTTGCCATCGTTATTATAATATTAAACGAAAAATATCGAACCGTTTTCTCCTGAGATTCGCTATTTAAGGTTTGTTAAGGAGGAATCCATTAGAACAAAGGCCTCAAGGTCGCGAGGATACCCGAGCCCGCACAAAATTGGTCCAAATTTTACTCCCGCAATAAAAGCATTGTATCTATTGCAGGAATTTCTTTTTTCTTTTAAATTACTTGCAAACACGATGTAGGATTCAAATTTTCACTATCGGAAGGCAGGAAGAATGAATTAGGTATTAAATTATTGCAATCGATTTCGTTATACAATCCGTTTTAGCTTAAAATTACCAGGCCATACCTCGAATACGCCGCGAGCATTTGGGACCCTGGTCATACAGATTTAACCAAAAAAATTAATAAAATACAAAGAAAAGCAGCACGCTTCGTTGAAAACTGCTACAAAGGAACATATAGTGTTACGCAACTGTTAGAGGGATTAAGGTGGGAGCCCCTAGAGACTCGGAGACTGCACGCTAGGCTTAGGCTACTTGAGATATTCAGAACTGATATTTTTCAGAGAGAGACAGAGAATATTATCTTGACGCCTCACTGGATCTCTAGGTCTGACAGATGCGATAAAATAAGAGAGATACTCTGTCGAACAGATAGGTACAAAAACTTGTTCTTTCTGCGCACAATAAGCGACCACAATGGAAACTGAGCTCCTCTAAATACACTCTCATAATACATGTCACCACGTCGCCTCCAAAACTTTTACATCTTTTCACGGCTGGTGACCTACCACCTCCTGCCACACGCCCATACGGCGACTCGCGGGGTAGTATGTAGAAAATTACGTGGCAAATCAATGGCAAAAGTGTCAATTATCCATTGATTCCGACATTAGCATTCATTGGCAACCTCAGCAATGGCTATTAACGGGATATTTTTCCCGGCCGTTTTACGACTTAGCTCATCTTAGTAAATCAGCAGTATTTCCGTATATTTCCGCAGTATTTCCAATGATAAAAAAGTGTGTGCAACTGGTGCGGTATAGTAGAGGCTGGTCGTGAGTCCAACGCTGCCCGCGCGCGGTTATCGCACTCGCAATCATGTGTTTTCTATTAAGCTATGTTTTCATGAACGCGTCAGACGCGCACGCGCGCGACGAGACGCGTCATTTCTTCACGTGAACCGTTCGCATGCAAGCGAACCTGCGCGTAGGCGAACCTGCGCGTAGGAGGTACCTACGCGCTGTCTACAGCGGAGAAGAAATGGTAAAAAAATTTCTTGGCTTCTTTTTGTCCCTCGCATAATTATCCGGGAGGGTTTTCCGCCGAGCCAACACATTTTTTGCTGTAAAACACAATGATATTATTACAAATGTATCACTACATGTAAGCTGTGAGAATCGTTGGAAATAAAAGTTGTTCTTACCTTCCACTCCAATGGATATTTCTATCTCCCTCCACGCCTTCTCCCTTAGGTTTCTATCCTTGTATCGATAGTCCTTATAATTATTATGGTACCTACGTGTACTTCTCTCGAATTTCGGAGATGATCATTTCATCCATGGACCCTGCACTTTGCCGGTCGGCCATGTTTGTGATTCTTAGCGTTCCACGCGTCGAAAGTTGAAAATATGTATTTAAATTCGAGCGACGCGACTTTACGCGAATATACGCGAAAAAATCCAGGCTTCTGATTTGCTGAAGATCTTGCTTTCGCGTCCCTTCGTCTGAAACGCGTTCATGAAAACGTCCCTTCTTTACGCGTTCCAGTAGAATTGGAAATTGAGGTGTAGCTTCGAGGAAAAGGCTTTTCTCGGAGTCGAAAGATTTTTTTGTGCCTTCCGTCACCTCCCAGGGCGAGGGTCCACGTGTAGGTATGTGGGATGACCTTCCGAAACTGGGATGAGGCAGATGAGGGCGGCCTCAGTTTTCGGGGAAGCCAGGGAATTGGGAGGAGGGAAAAGGGGGCGGGGTCTCTCCTTATCCTTGTGAGGGACTCTTGACGCGAGGGAAATGTTTCCGAGAACCGTCCGAAGTTTTCGAGGAACTGACCCATCGCTACCCCCTCCTCCTGCCGCTGCAACCGAGAGGAGGCGTTCCCTCGGGGCCCGCTGCCATGTCAACGCCAGACGCCTGGCAGGGGAGGACGGCGGTGTTCCGTAAAGGGGGGGGGGGTAGGCCTTGTATTGCGGAGAATGGTTGGCTGGTGGACCGGAAAGGGGGGCGATGAGTTCATTCGACTGCTGGTATACCCACACATACAGAACGCGCGCGTGAACCCCTATAGTATTGCGCAGGTTCACCTTGCAGGTGGATGTGGGTCCGATTCCCGAATTAGGCCGAGAACGGGTCTTTGTGAATTGGATTATCACCGGCAGCGGGCTCCCGAATAAAGTGGGAAGGCTCTTGATGGGCATGACAAGTACGTAAATGCAGAAGTCCGTACGCAATCAGGACCGCCGATACATTTGGATGTTAGTAGGGTTCTATCGAATCGCCAAATTTTGTCGGATGGTCATAAAATTTAAGATTTATCACTTATTTCACGGGCTAAAAATACTAGATATGGACGAAAGCGCTGCGACAACAATTGAAATACGATAGGTACGGTACTTATCTTGATTAGGGATGGGTACCTCGCTGGCTTCGGCAGCCATGACAGAAGGACAATAGACGATCGAATCAAGAAGCGGCCAGTTAGTTACACTACTAACTGTATACAAGCGGAAAGTTTTCCCCTTCTAAATGATGCAAAATAATTTAAAATAGAAGAGGGAATTCTTATCGCCTAGCCGCTTGTTGATTCCATCGTATATTGTTGTCTGTTATGGCTGCCGAAGCAGACGAGGTACCCATCCCTAATCAAGAAAAGTACCGTATTTATCATACTTAAATTGTTTTTGCAGCCCTCTCGTCCATATCTAGCATTTTTGAGCATGTGAAAAAGTGAAAAATCCTAAATTTAATGACAAAATCTGGCGATTCGATAAAACACTACTGTAGCCTACATTTGCATCTGCATAATACCCCGAAAGCCACCTCGAGGACGTTTGACTGGGGGGTTGGTCACCACCAACATACACAATATATTATCCAGCCTATTAAGGCCGCTTCACGCGAAGCGCGAACACGCATAATTTGATAAACAGAAAGTGCGAGAACGTGAGCACGGAATTAGAGTAGGGGTTACTTTTTTACCCGTAGTTCATGCATTTTCGCATGAAATCTTGTAATTCACCACTTCACCCGACGAAATCTTAAGCCTGAATCACACGATACTTGACATTGTACAAGTCCGAGGATGCTAGGGAGTACTAGATTTGTAGTGCGTAACTTTGCATGCTTGAAGCCTTCCTAGGAGCTATCACACGACACTTGAACTTGCACAAGGTCTGTTTAGTAGATATTTGATCTAGTACAGTCGCGGAAGGAGTTTGACGACCGAAATTGATGATTTCGAACGAAGACGAAGACTTCTAACCGCTGCAGCTCCTCAACCTCAATTGCCTCAGGTACCCAAGCCATTGTGCCTTGTTGTGAGGTTTGAGTTGTTTATTTGATCGCGGAAAATTGTAATTGTCACGCGGGACTATGGAGGCGCTGGCATAAAAACTTGACGACCGCATTGCAAAGAGCAAATGTGATTGGTCGGCGGCTACTAGGTCCTACTAGGAGCAAGTATCAAACTATTACCGCACCAATTACGAAAACAAGCATACCAGCTAGTATGCTAGCGATCATGCAGGATTTCCAGTATGCTTGGTCTGTATCACACGATACTTGACCTTGCACAAGTCCTAGTATGCTAGCTAGCATCCTCGGACTTGTACAAGGTCAAGTATCGTATGACTCAGGCTTCAGACGACCAATACTGCTGTATTGACGGCATACCTGTTGTTGTAAAAACCCCACTATCGATCCTAATTAACTTGCGTTGAGCAGAACATACGGAAAGCACTATAAAGGGATGATATTTGCCATTAAAAAAAATGATGTGGTTGAAATTCGAACCCGGATCCTCCAAGTACCGTACGAATGTGTTGGAAAAAAAATTCTTCAAATAATATGACTCTGTGGTGTAACTGGCTAAAGCTGGTAAGTAACTGTCTAAATTAACGCTTTGAGTGCGGTATGACGTGATATTAAATAAAATCAGAGTCTGGCAAACATCGTCGTCGGCACACGATGGACGTTTCATAAATCTCTTACATATTTTCTGTAATAGATATTTCCTCCCTAGCATTTACAAAGTAACTTTTAGATCACAAAAATACCAAGAATTTCACTTTTCATTCAAAGCACAAACCAAAGAATAAGCTCTTTTAATTCAAAGCATCAAGTAATTCATATCTCCTCGATCGTTATTGAATATTCACCACAGTCTCACATTATCAACAATTAACTACGTCTATTTACAATAACAACTTGAAAGACTCTAATCGAAGTCGCGCCAAGGACTGGGTGAACTAAAAGTGGAAATTTAGACAACACGTAGCCAAGGCAACAATTCCAAACATCCGAATCCATAATATACGTATATTGATGGGTATAGCAATGAAGAACATCCCGCAAATAAATTTTTGAAGAGCACATGAATCCTGCTAAACGAGCAGATAAGAGGGCTATGTCAATGGGATTGTCAACTACTGTATTCCATTATCGCAGTAATATACCATTGACTCAGAAAATAAGACGATAAAATACTTATATTTTACTTTAATTTAATATATCTTGAGTTTATCCTTCTCTTTAATAGATTTACACGACAATGATATTTCCATCACATTAATAAAACAATATTGTTTTCCTGTGTTTCGCACGTACACCCTTTTAGCACAATAAAAATTCCAACCTCTATTTGCGAAAAAAAATAGCCAGAAAAGGTAGAATCTTTCATTCACATCAGATAAACGCCAAATTTTCTACAATTTGCCGGAATATGAAATTCATCTACATACCACCCTGCGAGCCGCCGCATGGCAGGGGGTGTTAGGACACCAGCCGTGTAAAGATTTAAGGGATAAGGTTTTAGGAGGAGAAATGGTGACGTGTGTTATGAGAGTGCATTTAGTGGAGAGGACCGACAGGTCACCTCCTGGTGTATATCGGGAGGTTAGTACCGGACACCACGGCTGCGACGTGCACAGCGGTAGGATATACGGGCTGCTCTAACGACAGTGAATGACTAAATGACAGAAGAGCCATTTTACGTTGGGGCCAACTTAGTGGTGCGTGAGATGTAGGAATATTTCTATACACCTTTTTCACGAGTCTTCACGTGATCTGCATTTAAGTAATAGAAGAAAACATCAATACAAACTGTTACACATCGGTATCATACCAATAGCGTCGTGTGATAACACTTGAAGAAGACACTTTTCATCGTAATGAACCTGTAGTATCGTGTAGGAAAAACATATGTGGACCCCAGAAGTCAAAGGGGTCTAAGTGACATTTTTGGAAAAAAAATAAGTTAGTTACAGGAATGGGATGTGAAAATATAAATCTTTTAGGTGGTAAAGGGATCCAAGTGATTTTCTAGACAGGTGCTGCTACCTAGGGTAATGCATCTTAACTACTTAGTGGGTTGTATCAAACATTTTCAACTTAAGTTTTCTCTAAGCAATTGTTTTGTTACTTAGACCCCTTGACTTCTGGGGTCCTCATATATAAATGTATCTTTAAACGTTTTGTTCTTTCTAATGAGCCATAAAAAAGTTATTAACAAGCTTATGAAACAACATTTTCTCGGTTATGAAGAGTAGTAGAAGCAAGATCTTGGTCTTGTTTTGAAGCTCTTTACAGTAGTATTTTATACCAATGACCATCGTAAACTCACATTGTGATATCGTATTTGAACGAGTTAATAAACAGCCGAGTTCAAGTTTCTTCACTATTAAATGTCAAAAAGAGCGCTCCGTTCGAACAAGGCAAAAAATAGGCACTTTTTCGTTTTCACCGGAATAAAAAATCGAGAGTGTAATGTAAAAATAATCGGCAACCACAGATAAACGCAAAATAAAACAAGCTAAAATTTGGCGTAACTCGCATTCATGTTGGTACCACGGCTCAATTTTAATCAGTGTCCGAACTCGAGTCTACACAATTTTGGCACCGACAGTAAACAGTCGCATTTCCTCCTCTCTAATGTCGGCCTTGACCCTCCCCCTCTTTCACATCCCTCTCCCGAAGAACAGTCCGGAAAATAAAGACCAACTCCCCTGTCTACCCCCTCACCCCCCCCCCACTCGTAGGCATTTGTTCCCTCCCCCACCTCTTCAAGATCCCTAGCAACCGTCCTCACGTCCCGGCAGTCGCCTAGACAGCGTGCCATCCACTCCCTCCCCCACCTCTGCTTTTTTCTGCTCTCATACTTCAACCAACAACATCCATCAACCGCCGGCTCATCTTCTCATACTTTCATACGTGCCACGTCTGACCTCACTCCTTCCTCGAATGATAATTAAAAAGGATGTTATAGTAGTCCGAGCGAAATATCATTATACTTAGAAATCGATGAATTTGGTCTCATTTTAAAGAAAAATATCTCACCCTTCTAACGACACCAAAAATTCAACCCCTTACCACATTACTTTCGGAGATGAATGCCAAAATATACCAGTCTTTTACTTGGGAAATAGTACGTGTATGCGGTACAGAGAGACATTATTTACAAAATGGGGCATTTCTAACACTTAGATGTCGTAAAAAAACTAACAGGGTGTAGTTTGTATGTTTTATCAACTCTATTTGAAAATTAATGATATTGTCACCGCAGTAGGTTCTTGGGTATCACAAAAAAACCTTCCGTTTTGAAGGATTTTTAAACGCACCGAGCGAAAAAAATGAGTCAAGTTAAAGGCTAATTTAGATATTTTCATTTTATTATTTACAATTTCTGTCATATAAACCTATATTATTGCACCAATGATAATGTAATATTTAATTGATTTGTCTTAGAGCTGGCGTTAAATTAAAACAAATAATTCGAGTATGATCTCTATTATGAGTAGGGAACTATCTCAGTCGGACTACCTCGAATAAGATCATGAGAAGAAAATTAGGGAAATAAGACTGTAGAACGAACGAGATTGTAAGCGTAACTGTATCCGGGATTGAAGTAAATCAAATCTTAATCCCATTGAAAAGTTTTAATTAGATGTTCCACTTTGTGCAAAAGGCACTATACAGTCGAGAAGGCAGCGATAGACTGGTCTGGTATTTGAAAGTAAAGCCCTCCTTGCACGTAGCGGTGCTGCCCTCTTTTAAAGTAGTCTGAGCGAGATAGTTCCTTAGTCATAATAGAGACCATATTTGAATTGTACGTTTAATTTACACCAGCTATAGGATACATAAATTAAATATTGGCTAATTAATCGTGCAATAATATAGTTTTATATAACTCGAATTGTAAGTGATCAAACGAAAATATCTAAATAAGTCTTTAACTTGACTCATTTTTTTCACGCGATACGTTTGAAATTCCCTCATAACGGAAGGTTTTTTGTCAAACCCAAGAATCTATTGCGGTGACAATAAGATTAATTTTCAAATATTGATGAGAAAAGATACAAACTACACGCTTTTAGTTTTTTTTACGACATGTAAGTGTTCGAAATAACTCATTTTGTAAATAATGTATCTCTGGAGTGCATACACGTAGCATATCCCGCGTAAAAGGGCTGGTATATTTTGGCAAATATCTCCGAAAGTAATGCGGTAAGGAGTAGAAGTTTTGGTGTCATTGTGTAGGTGAGATATTTATCTTTAAAATGAGACCAAATTAATTGGTTTCTAAGTAAAATGATATTTCGCTCGAACTACCTTAAGAGAAAACACGATAACAAACAATCACCTAAACAAAATGTTCATTCTTCCCGCAACTTCCCGGGGATTATTACAGCTTATATAAAATATATGGGCTTTAATTACAGTTTTCGACGGGCATAGCAGCTAACAAGTTGATTGCGTAACCTGAGCTTATATTAATAATTGCTACGTGTTTATTGTCATGTAATTAATCTTGTATTCGTCCGCTAATAGATTTAATCTTCACATCGACTGGTATTCACATGGAATTTTGATCCTTACCGCCACACAAATTGAAAATCAGTGACGAGCGGAATAATCATGTTTCGTCACTATAAATCTCCGCGCATGAGCCTTGCGAATTGTCAGAGCGTTCGATTGTCTGATTCATTTTGGCCTCAGTGTGAGTGTCGGATAATCGAGACTGATCTCTACCTCGACAGGATAAAAACAATAATCTACATCCACATCTACATAATACCCTGCGCGCCGCCGCATAGGCGTGTGGCAGGAGGTGTTAGGTCACCAGTCGTGTAAAGGGCTAAGTTTTTTGCGAGATGAAATGGTGACATGTATTATAGGAGTTGATATAGTGGAGTTTAATTTTTATTGTGGTCGCTTATTGTGCGCGGAAAGAACGAGTTCTTGTACCTATCTGTTCGGCAGAGTATCTCACTTATTTTATCGTATCTGTCAGACATAGAGATGTAGTGATGAGTCATGATAATATTCTCTATGTCGCTCTGAAAAATATCAGTTCTGAATTTATCAAGCAACCTAAGCCTAGCGTGTAGCCTCCCGAGTCTCTAAGGGCTCCCACCTTAATCCCTCTAAAAGTTGTGAGCTCGTAGCATTTTTAACGAAGTGCCTTGCTTTCCTTTGTATTTATTATTTTTTTAATGGTTAGGTATCATTTGTTTTCACTAAAAACAATTTTAAGACCTTTACTGGCTTAATTTGATGCGCTCAATTCGTAGAGACGGAATCGAAGATATTCTCAGAATAGGAGATGGCACTATTACGAAAGTGGAAGCGATAGGTTGTGAATTTTAGATAGTTCATCTACATCTACATCTACGTCATACCCTGCAAGCCACCCAAAGGGTGTGTGGCACTAGTATAGTGGTATAGTTAGTGAGACCACTGCAACAACACCAGACATATCAATGATCTCCGATTATTAGTTAAATGTAGTATATTTGATCCCGAGAAAAACGTACTGTCGTGTTCACCAGTTTTCAGATAGTGATTAAGACTATTTTTTCAGATAAACTTTTGCCTTACCAACCATGAGACAATTAGACCTCAGAATTGAGGAAATTAGATTTCAATTCCTTGTTTGCATGACAAGTTAATTTGCCACTAAAGCTGATCCCTCCTACATCGATTCGCTTCCTTTCATCCTTTCAATAAAATCAACCATTCTACATCTATCCGTTTCCTTCCGTCTATATCTACGCAATACCCTACGTGCCATCTCAAGAGTGTGTGGCAGAGGGTGAGTTATCACCATCATTCATTACACAATATACTTCCTAAGTTAATATTACAACAAGTACTGATGCATCAGCGAAGACAAGCCATAAATTGTGCGTAAATTAATGTCTCAAACACACACTATAGTAACGGTTTGCTGCTTTGAATTAATATTTTTACAACTGCGCTGCGCAAAGAGACAAGAGTTACACCGCATACATGCACGACCTTCATCTAATCCGACCAGTTAGCGGATGAATAGAGAATCTTTGGGAAGTAAGTCAACTGACTAGCTACACTGCCTACGGGAAAACCCAATTGCAATACTAATTGGCAGCTTTTATGTTCTCTTTATCGTTCGCGGAAAAAAATGTCTTAAACATACCCGTTCTGAAGTCTCTTACCCTGGTTTTATTGCTCGTATGAAATGAAATATGCATCTTGAATAAAGAAGTAAACAATCCAGCTACTCGCTAACCTCACACAAAAGATGATACACCTAAGATATCGTACTGTCTACCATTTATCACAAGATCGTACTACACGTGTTTCGACTGTCTTACTGTCCTCATCAGGTACGACTAATCTTACACATAACCAGACATGTGCATATATATTGAGAGAAACTTTGGCCAAAATACAGTAGTGGGAGGGCGGTAGTCGTGGTGGAGGTAAGGAGGAAGGATAGGAGGGGAAGGCTAAAATCATAATTGGGATATGATTCTTTGTTCGTCCAAACAAATTACGTCAACACTCCATAATTGCGTCACACTGAGGAAGGATAAAGAAAAGACAGGTTTGTTGGAGGAGGTGAGGTTAAGTTAAAATGGTGTCCAAAATAGGGGAATGACAAACAAATTCATTCTCACTTAACAGGTTCATTTTCTATCGTTTTCTTTTTACTATTTCCCACTGCTCCGACACATATAATCCTTAATCCGGGTCCTTAATCCGGGAAATGGAGGATTTTCACATTAAATTTGGAGAGGTGGGATTCTTCCATTAAATGTTTGGCAGAATGAGATTTGGGATCGCCGTTCGCCAAACACTTTTTGTCTTCAGATTCCTTTTGTCTTCTTTTGTTACCAAATTTCTCCCGGTTTGACCGACATACACACTACCCCATGTGTCACACTTGAGTTTATAAACACCAGATTTAAAACGGGGTCAAAAATATCTTTGGCGTCATTGAAAAATGTTCCCAGAGTTCTTGGTGTGTAAAAACTCACTCTGTACTTGTCATTACCAGCAGGGAATGGTTTGACTGCGTTTTAAGAAATTTTACCTAAGTAAGGCAGCTTCACCCATTATAGTTTTTTATCTTTAACTGGTTGCAATAGCGAAATGTCTTTTAATGTCATCTTCTCTAATTGTATTATAGTGTAGTATGATCTTGTAATAAATGGTAGACAGTACGATATATTTTTTGTAACATTGAAAATGCTGTTCTACAACATCTCGCCTGAGAAAGTGGAATTTACTCACACAAAAGGTTAAAAGTTTCTCCGATGTCCTCGTTTCATTTACCCGTTACAAATAATGAATACACTCATTGTTTCAGAAACGGAATAATCCATCTTTGCAAGCGTTATTGACACCCTTCGCGATTTCCTCTCCTCAATCGAACAATGCGCACAAGACCGCCCTCTGCCGAAGCTATTTTCGTCCTCCTCGCTTATCGGATATCAGAGGCCATCGATCTTATTTAAACTCGGAGAATTCCGATCCGACGAGAAAGAAATATCTCTCTCATTCTCTCACTCTCCATTAAATCCACGATTGAGACCTTTCGAATACTTCGAAATTAATTCCTATTTCAGAATTACCAACATATAACGAACGAGTCAACGATAAATAGGGAAGATGTCCTTTAATCAGTCGAGTAAACGTCAATGAGACACCTTTATACGTTCAATGGTATCAGGCTCAACTATGTGGAAGTTGATATTCACAAATGAAAAAACGACTTCGTTTTCTTCCACTGATTTATTTCTTTGGTACAACATGTTTCGACACATAGAGGTGTACTTGAAAATGACCTCTATGTGTCGAAACATATTGTACCAAAGAAATAAATCAGTGGAAGAAAACGAAGTCGTTTTTTCATTTGTGGAGACACCTTTAAGTAAGGAATGCTTCTGGAGGGTTGGTCTTCAATTAAACTATTTCAATATCTTAAACAATTCTTCAACCAAAATTCGAACAGTGTTTCTAGAATTTTTATCAGTTTAAAAAGTTTTCATTTATGCCGCAATTGATGAATATTACACCCATGAAGAAGCAGAACTTAATTAGCGAAACGTTGGGAAGACGTTTAAATTGTTTTATCGCATAGTAGTAAAGACATAAGGAATAGAATGGCGCTAGCTAAGGAGGCGTTTAGTAATAGAAGAGAGTTGATGACGGGGACAATGGGTCAGGACGTGAAGTAGAAGAGGCTGGTGAAGAGCGTGACATGGAGCGTAGCGTTGTATGGGGAAGAAACGTGGACCCTGAGAAAGGAGGACGAGAATAGGCTGCAGGCATTTGAGATGTGGGTGTGGAGAAGGATGGAGAAGGTTAGGTGGACGGAAAGGAAGACTAACAATGAAGTGCTGGATATGGTAGGTGAGGAAAGGAAACTTTTGAATGAAATCCGGGACAGGCAGGGTAGATGGCTGAAGGATGTAATGAAGGGTGATGGGTTGCTGAAGAGTGTGATAGAGGGAAGGATGTTGGGCAAGCGGGGAAGGGGAAGAAAGAGAATAGGTTTCATGGACGGGATGAAGAAGGGTAGATCTTATGCTGAGGCGAAGAAGGATATACTAGAGGGAGATAGGCCCCTGAATGTGTAAAAGACCGGGAGGAGATTCTCTGACATTCAACAAAACCTACATTTACCGGTAGAATACATTATAAATAAAAATACATAAATCGACAACCAACCATTCACACGCATTTTTTGTGAAAAAAAGCGGTCAAAACCTGCTCTTCTTGAAATATAGCATTACGCGATCAACATCAACGAAGTATGATAAAACCAGACCTAAGCGTGTTCGACAATGAGGTCACTAATGATTCACGGAAAGGAAGAGGTTTTTTACTCATCAGTTGGGCATTGTGTCTGTCTTATTTCGTCGCTTCTTTCATTCCCGCAGCCATTATTTCAGGAACGCAGCCCCGCAAATGCTTCCTATGGGTTTTCCCCGAAATTAAAGCTGTTTGGCACGGGGCACTCGATTAGGCAACTTGATGCTTGACAGGTTTAAAATGTTATTTTTCCCGCGACAACCATGACGTGATATCACGTCATGGTTGTCTATACGCTGATACTGATAACGTAATATAACATCATCATCACCCGCGTAAAGACAACCACGCACTCAAACCTTGTTTCTCTACCTGTTACTTAGTGCTAACATCACATTTGGCACGCTTCCTGCAAGAAAATTTTAACTCCGTGCGTTTATGTAGCGGTGGTATACACTAATAAAATTTTATTTCTGAAGCAATGGTAGCATGCCTATACTGCAGTGAATGGTGGTCAAATTCCATCTCCTAACAAGTATTTGCTGGATTTGGCTAAGACATTAATAGTCGTTGAGTCCGTTAAAGATAATAGCACCTTTGAAATATGCTGATTTGGCACAGAAATCAATGAAAAGTAAGCAATATTTTCACTTTATAAACAAACACCACTATCATGGAAGTCTTAGACACATTCCCAAATGGCATTGGACGGGCTTATTGATTAGCTGCACTAAAGCCTTCGACAAAGCTCTTATCTCAGACGCGGTGTAGTTTTGGTAATTCTATTAGGGCTCATTGGTGTTCATTTTGTTGATAACTCATCCCCTGCCACATTTCCTTGAGGTGACTGGTTGTGCATTATGAGGATATCACATAGAGAGAATTTCCGAGAGTTCGCCTCATTCAAATGACCTTAGTCTAACCTAGCCATCGATTACCTAATGCGGACTTATTCATTGATTTAACTTAACTGGTGAATTTAAACAGATTCAGGGGAGATATCGTGGAAGTTCGTCATATTCAAACAAAAAAGACTTCTTGTACCTGATGATGGCTCGGTGAGCTGAAACGCGTCGTACGCATTAAATTACCTTGTGGAAGAGTGTAATTGTTGTTTCTGTTTTAATTAACTGGTGAAGTTAATCGTCAATTGGAATTTGTTAAAAGATTACTTGGAAAATTGTTGTAATATCCGCAGTATGTTGTGCTTCTGTTGAACGTGTCAGCAGCATGACTTATCTCGGTATAACTCTAGACCAAGGTTTAAAGTGGACGCAACACATAGCCTCTGTAAAAAAAGTGTTGCGGTATACGTTAACAAAATTTTATCTGCTTCGTAAAAAATGTCCATTAAAAATTTGATGTTATATTACAATGCATTAATAAACTCTAAATTGACTTATGGCTTGGTTGCATGGGGAGGAGCTTATTTGAACTCTATTAAGCCAGCTATTATACTGCAAAAGAGGCTTATCAGTATAATGCTCAATAAGAATCGCCATGAGCCATCCTTTCCGCTATTTCAATATTTAAAATTCCTCCCACTTAGGCATTTGTACGTGTACAAAGTACTTAGACTGTTTTTTATGAGGAGTGGTGCTAAAACTCCTGCCTCAAATAGGCCAGGTTTATGGAATTTTTGCAGAATATTGAGATCTTTGCCGAGGCTCAAATCGTCTCTGTTCAGGCGAAGTTTTTTATACATTGGGCCAAAAATGTATAACATATTACATTCTGAGTACAAATGTGCACCTGATCTTTCCTCTTTTTTAAAAGAAGTTAATAAATGGCTATTTACTTACGAAAAAATCGAAGCTATATTTTGATAAATAAAATTATTTATTTTTGTAAACATACTTGTTATAAGGAATTATTTTGAAATGTTGGTACCTATATATATTCTTTTTTTCTTGTTCTATATGTAACAATGTATGGTCGTGTTTCAAATTGATGGAAACCTAAACACAGGTTCGCCTTATAGGTTGCCTGGAGCTCCACTAAATATCTAAATACTGTATTCTTTGTATTTTTTTCTGTATTTATTCTTTTGGAGCAATAAACATTATTATTATTTTAGAAAAAAATGCGACGATAAAGTCGGGGAACTCGGCCACATTTCCCTCTTCGGACCCCATTCGGGATTCGCTTCGTGTTTGGGATCCTCACGACGTAGACTCGATAACAGAGATAGAGCGCCTGCGGTGAAAAATCGGGAAGATATGCTTTCGGCCATTGTGGTGATTTCGTTGGTGTTGCTGACCTTCTGCGCCAATTGGAATGGGAATCGCGTTCAGACCGTCGATTAAAATTTAGAGTTAATCTATTACGTTAGTTACACACCGATTCATTAGATTCATTAGCAGACGACGCAAATAGTGTCTTACGAACTCCGAAATGCAACGGTAGATAAGGTCATGAGGATAAAACTAGGAAACTAGACTGCAGAGCGGACTCCTGTTGAGCGTCATTCTTCCCGCGAACGATGAGTAACCATAACGGCTGTATGTGGGACCCCTAAATAGGTTTGTTGATAGACCTAGTGTAGATAGGTTATTAGACTTGCTCCCCCACGCTAGTAACCTTATGTGCCTCTAATTAATATTAACAGCCGCCGTACATGTTTGAGATGACTCTTGTTTCTCTGTGCATTGGTGTAGCTGTTGAAAGCATTAATACAAGCAATCTGACATCAATTTCATGCCTACAGTGTAACACATATTTTAATAGTTTCACTCTGGAGAAGAATTCGCTCATGCATCAGTAGTCGTAGTAACATTCAGTTAGAGGAGGAATCTACATCTACATAATACACCGCGAGCCGCCGCATGGGCGTGTGGCAGGGGGTGTTAGGTCACCAGCCGTGTAAAGGTGTAAGTTTTTTTGGAGAAGAAATGGTGACATGAATTATGGGAGTGTATTTAGTGGAGCTCAATTTTTATTGTGGTCGCTTATTGTTCGCGAAAAGAACGAGTTCTTGTACCTATCTGTTCGGCAGTGTATCTCTCTTATTTTATCGCATCTGTCAGACCTAGAAATGTAGTGAGGCGTCATGATAATATTCTCAGAGTTGCTCTGAAAAACACCAAATGAGAAACCAGTTCTGAATTTATCAAGCAGCCTAAGCCTAGTGTGCAGCCTCAGAGTCTCTAGGGGCTCCCACCTTAATCCCTCTAAACGTTGTGAGACACTATATGTACTCTCGCAGCAGTTTTTAACGAAGCGTGCTGCTTTCCTTTGTATTTTATTAATTTTTTTGGTTAAATATATTTGACCAGGGTCCCAAATGCTCACGGCGTATTCGAGGTGTGGTCTAGCCAGAGCGAAGTAGAATGTCTCTTTTACTTTTTCATCCGAGGACCTTCCTATTATACGTTTAACAAAACCTAGTTTCTTTAATGCTGCGCCACATTCTCTGTATATGTAACCCCCACAATATGTCATAAGTTAAGGTAATTCCAAGATATTTTACTGTATCGGAAGACTTTATATTTACTTGATCCACATTTTAGGTATGGCATTTTTGTGATGACTTTCGTGGGAAGTGATCTGTGGTGCATTTGTTGATATTTAATTCTAACCCCCACTCCTGGTACCACGAATGAACGTTGTTAAGGTCCAATGACAGAGCTTTTAAGTCCGCGTTATCGCTCCTTTCACGGTGGATAACTGTCTCATCTTCAAATAATCTTATTTTACTGCTAACTCTAGAACTTAGGTCATTAATATAAATAATGAATAAAAGAGGGCCAATCACACTTCCTTGAGGAACACCGGATGTCACTTCGACCATATCAGAGCTAAAACCATCAATAACTACTTTTTGTTTTCGATCACTGAGAAAGTCACTTATCCAATTAACTACTTTTCTATTAACTCCGCATCATTGCAATTATATACGAGTTTTTTTTGTAAGAATTGCGTTATGCATGTTGGTGATCACTCACCGTCTGCCATACACCCTTGAGGTAGCTCGCAGGGTATACTGTAGACGGAGATGAAGAGACAGACAGACAGAGAGAGACAATGATTTTGGACGAAGTGGATTGTTGAGTGGTCGTCGTTGCCCTGGAGTGCGCCGAGTGGAGATTGGGAGAGGTCCTTGACGCCGCTTGCTGCAGCAACCCAGAGTGCAATTGCTGCCCCCGCCCCGCCCCACTCATTCTCCATCCCTCCTGCCCCCAAACCGCCCCCGCTCCCTTCCCTCCTCCCTCCACCGAGTACCCCCTCTCGCGTTGCTAAGTGGAGAGATCGATGGACTACGCAATGGCAACGCAGATGCGTCCGAACTCCCTCCGCGACGGGGGAAAAATGAGGTATTCGAGAAATTCCACTGACCACGGAATGTGTATCAACTCGGGTTATTCACGATCGATGACCTTAAATGGACGACTCTTTTCAACGGATTCCGAGATGCAAACAATATCCGTCAGAAACATTATCGGGTTATATTATTCCTGGAGAATGTAAACATTCCATTAAGACTTAATTAGATCATCCCATGGCGCTCCTAAACCAGAAGGCGTTGGGGATATTTTCAATTTTTACTCATTTATATTCGAAACTCAAGAACAGACTACTGCGGAGTTTAATGAATGATGGACGAGTATCATTAAATGCAGTTACACATGTGTCAGCAATATTAGTACATACATACCAATCAGGCCATTCGCAGAGTCACCAAGTTTCGCTCATAAATACATATTTGTACACCTAACTCTGCTCCAATAATTTCCTCCATACTGACCTATCCTTGCAAACCTATTTTGCCTCATTTACTTTCATACACTGCTTCATGCACGATCTTCTGTTTTTAAGACTCCTAATATTCCTCCTCCTAAGAATTTCCTCGACCACATTCTGCCACAACTTTCTCGGCTTACCTCTACCTCTCGCACCATTCATTTCACTCTTAAATATCTGTTTCGTTATTCGACTCTCATCTATTCTCTCAACATGGCCAAACCAACGATGCACACTCCTATCATACATATGTCCATTACTGGGGCATCTAACCCACATTCATTTATAACCCACTCATTCCTGACCCTATTCATCCTACTTTTGCTGCAAACACTCCTCAGAAAACTCATGCCCACGGCGTTTAGTCTACTCTTATATTTATCCTGAGATAGAAATATTAGTATGAATAAAAAAGTTTATTCCTTGTGATAGTGGTCAAGTAATAAGGATCCGTAACGTGAATAGGGACAATAAATGTCAAGAATTCTGGGATCCTACGATGTGCACTGCAAGAAATGCTGAAGTTCGGATGCAACGAAAAACTGTTTATAACAACATGTAAGGCCGGTCCCCTAAACTTCTTTTTAAGCGAGTTTTACTGTGTTTTACGGATGTTATTCCTGGAATTGGCGAGGCACTCGAAGGGCAGAATTACACTCAGAACGAAAAGTCCCGCTAAACAAGAGACAGTGGAATGGGACCCGAAAAACGCTCTCCGGAAAAAGAATCGTTCCGGAACGTAAGCTTTCGATCTCCTCATTCGTTTCACTCAGGTTGAAAAACAAACACTGCTGGACTCTTTTATTTCCACTTCCAGTCCAAAAAAATATGAAAAAAATCTTAGATACTTTTTTCTACAACTTATATAATCACAAGCTCGGCTCTGGTTTCTATGATATGACAAATAGTGTTGAACATACCGATCTTACCACCCTGCTAAAAAATTCTGTATAGTTTCCTTATAATATTTCTACAGAGTTTATTAAAACGTTCTGTAGATATTCCTTAAAGTATTGAAACACCATTTTACAGAATTCCCTGTGACGTTCTGCAAAATACCTTAAGATGTTCTGCAGAATATCTCAGGACGTTCTGCAGAATATCTTAGGACGTTCTGTGGAATTCCCTACGACTCTCCCCATATAGGTCCTTAGAAAAGGAACTGGGTCAACGGAAACCTCACATATTTCCGTAGAGCTACTTAAGTTCTACAAAACAGCTTGTAAGGAGTTATTTTGCTCTGCAGAAAATAATTCTACAGAACATTTGTTCTACCGAGTCATTCTCTCATGTTCCGTACAGATCCTTAGACATGGACCTAGTTCTGAAGAAAAAGAGTCAATTTCTGTAGAATTCCTTACGCTCTACAGAACAGCTTCTAAGGAATTTTTTAGCAGGGCAGTTCTAAATTTAATTGACTCATTCATTTCAGGTTGCCTCAAGAAAGCGTAAATTACATATAATTGGTCATTTGACTTCACAAAACTCAATCGTAAGGCAAAAATATTTCATCTACATCTACGTAATACCCTGCGAGCCACCATGAGGGTGTGTGGCAGGGGGTGAAGATCACCAAACATGCACTACTGACATGCAAGTAGGATATTTAATGAAGGCATGCTAGATAATAGGGTTACATGGTTAGTATCTACAAAATAAGAAAGGGATTAATAGTTGTTATTACATGCATCATGCACTACAGACTACTCTAACTATATTTCACCTACCTATCCCTTTGCTACGCTGCCTATTGTTCTCTCTTATAGTACGCGGGAAAAAAGACATTTTAAATCTATCGGTACGACAATCTATCTCCCTAATCTTGTTAATATGATCAAACCTTGCATAATATGCAGGGGTTCTCAATATACATCTAACATCATCTGTGAACAAATCGGTTTTGAATTTACTTAAAAGGTTTAACCTAAATTTTAACCTGCGTTCTGATAGTAATTCCCATCCTAGTTCTTCTATTAAAATCGTAACACTTATACAATTATCATAACGGCCTTTAACAAACCTAGCGGATCTCATTTTCACACGCTCTAATATCATACCTTCCTCTAACGGATCCCATATACCAGAGGCCTGACAAGTGTAAGAGAGCTTCTTTCTCGTACTCTCTCATCGCATTTGCCTAGAACACTTTTTACGAATCCTAATCTACGGTTTGCTACACTAGTTATTTCCCTGATGTGTTTCCCCCATGACATGTCTTCAGTGATGGTGACGCCTAAGTATTTAAGTGAATCTACGTTACAAATTTTGTTTTCTTTGATGCAATAATTATTCCGGGGGAAGCCATTCTTTTTCCAAAAATTCATAATCGCGCATTTCTTCAAATTTAATTCTGGCTGCCAACTATCATACCAATCTTCAATCGCATCTAAATCCTTAGCTAAAGACTGGATGTCCTCTTCATTTCTAATTTCCTTATACACTACTACAACTTCGGCAAAAAGACGTAGCTTGCTATTTTTTACTACTGTATTCAAGTCGTTTACGTACAGCAGAAATAAAATTGGACCTATCACGCTTCCCTGGGGAACACCCGATGTAACTTTTACTTCGCCTGAGCTGACACCATCTAATATCACCCTTTGAACGCGTTCATGTAAGAAGTCTCCTATCCAGCCTACTATATTACTGTCTATTCCGTATGATGCTAACTTCGCGAGTAACTTACAGTGGGGAACCTTGTCAAACGCTTTTCTAAAGTCAAGAAACGCTGCGTCGACCTGTACGTTACCTTCTCCGGAAACTAAAATATCATGAACAAAAAGACCTAATTGAGTTTCACAAGACCGTCCTTTTCTGAACCCATGCTGGTTTGTTATCAATAAATCCTGGCTGTCGAGGTGTCCCATTATTGATGTAACTATTATATGCTCTATAATTTTACATGATAGAGACGTTAATGATATTGGTCTATAATTACATGGCTGTTCCCTATCGCCGCTTTTAAAAATTGGGGTCACGTTTGCTATCTTCCAGTTTTTGGGAACCGCGTGTTCTTCTATGGATTTTTTAAATACTACTTTAAGATACGGAGCCATTTCGAGAGCTAATTCTTTATACACACGAGCTGGAATTTCATCAGGACCTGAGGACTTGTTCAGGCTAATGTTACTTAGTAAGGTTACGATTCCGCTAAAAGATATATCGATTGGGGGCATTGGTTGTTGAAATCGGTCTGGTATGGTTTCGCGCAAACTATGCTTAGATTACTTAAAAAGGCTCTGAAAAAAGAATTCAACAAATTAGCCTTATCTATACAGGAAGTTACTATTTCGCATCTATCGTTTTTCAAGGAATTCACCGTTGACCGTATTGCTAATGAAAATGCAACGAGGAAGTGACTCCTCACCCTGTGATTAATAACTATGAAGACTCAGGACATACATCTACATCTACGTGTTACCCTGCGAGCCACCACGAGGTTGTGTGGCAGGGGGTGAAGATCACCAAACATTAACCATTGACATGCAAGTAGGATATTTAGGATATTTACACTATCGTTAGATAACGAGTACACTATACAATGTGAGTGATTTGAAAGCTACAACATAAAGCTCTACTTGGTTTTATTGTATATTGTAAGATATACCAAAGAAACTACTAACTACACGATAGGCGAAACTAATAAAATAAAAGGGGTACTTCTACTTATCACTACAGCAGACACTCTCGGCAGACACACAGACACACGCAGACACACACGAGGCACATGCCATTTCACTCAAACACCACTCTCTCTTTAGCAAACACTAACTTTAAATAACTAGACGATAAGTGAATAACTTGGAATATATAGCTAGGAGAAATCGATTGGACTACGGCTAATATGTAGATAACTACACTAAGGTTGCAGCTTCAAGGCACAGAGAGGCAGATGCACAGCGAGCAGGTAGGCAGCCTGGAACCGAATTAGGGAGCGCCCTCGTGGTGGCTCACAGGGTATTACGTACATCTACATCTACGTCGTACCCTGCAAGCCACCCAAAGGGTGTGTGGCAGTGGGTGCTTTCACACCAGGCATGCATGAATGATATGGTAGAACACCGACATTACATTAAAACCCGCGTACCACACATGCAAAGCGCCAATTCAAAATCTAATACCCAAGAAACATTCTATCTTCAATCGTTCCAACATGCAAGGAATACAAAGACTACTGCTACAGATTCACAATATCATGCATAAATAAGAACATCAATATTTACATCATGCATAAATAAGAGAGTTGTAAGTATATTGTTAGTATGGTAAGGGAAGGCACGAGACTCCTCGAGGCGCGCTACTCCCACGCCGGCGCTCCCTCAGAGGGCATCACCACGGGACCACACCCCTTCCAACCCATTGGCCGTCAAGTGCTGATGCCATTCATCTTACCCATTATTGCTACAACCTTAATATTCTTCTCTTCCTCAGTCCTTTATGAGAAGGGAGATAGTGCACGGCCTAATTTGCTCCTCTCTTCCTGTTTGGGCAATGGGAGGCGAGATAGTGCACAATCTTAATGGCTCCTCTCTTCCTCTGTCCAGAGAGTGCACCGCTCAGCATCCTTCCCATGCCCGGATTGGGATCCGTGCTTTCCTCGGGCAGTCTCGTGGGGACCTTGGTGCGGTTGTGTCGATGTTTAGAGCGTTTAGACCTAATAAAGTATTTCTCTAGGGA
The DNA here is from genome assembly GCA_963169105.1 of Ceriagrion tenellum. Lineage (NCBI taxonomy): Eukaryota > Metazoa > Arthropoda > Insecta > Odonata > Coenagrionidae > Ceriagrion > Ceriagrion tenellum. Next base: position 138,025,121 of record OY720639.1, on the reverse strand, counting down.
ATGGTTGCAATTCTTATTCTGATCCTCTCCCCACGTTCCCTCTGCGTACTCCGGTGGACCCGAGAGACTAACAAGTGGTGTCAGAAGTGGGATCCTAACAGAGATCGCTGAAATCGTGAGGGAGCGGTCAGAATGGCGGATCGCGTGAGTTTCGGGGGTCGTGAGGTTCCGCTGCAGAGTGTGATAGACGATTTCGGGGAGAAGATTAGACTATTGTCAAAGGAGAACGAAGAGCTGAAGGAACGACTTCAGGGTGCGGCCGCGTCGGTGTCCTCTGCTCCGACGCGGAAGAGCTTCGCCCTCATCGGCAGTATAGACGAGTTTACCGGCCGCCCAGGCGAGAACGTTGTCGCTTTCCTTGAGCGGGTGGAACGCATAGCTGAGTTAAGCGGATGGACCGACGAGGAGACCCTGAAGGCAGCCAAGGTGCGTCTCGGCGGTGACGCGGCGGAGTTCTGTCGTAGCAAGGAAGAGTGCCACCAAGCAGCCGACTTTTCCACTTTTAAGAAGTGTTTACTAGGACGGTATCGACCTAAATTGACCGCTAGATTTTACCGAGAGCAGCTGGGGTCGGTGCGAATGGGGCAAGGAGAAGACATAGAGGCTTTCGCGGACAGAGTGAGGCGGATCAACTCACATACCTACGAGGTACCGGAAAATGCTGAGATTGCTGCGGCGATCCGGCACGAGGCCGATCAAAGAGCCCTAGATGCCTTCCTCCGGGGCCTTCCCGGCGAGCTCGGCCGGCTATGCCGCTTAGCCGTGCCGACTACGCTCGACTCCGCCATCGAAACGGCCGTGCGGGTCCGCGAAGCCGACCGCAGCCCTAGAGCGCCTTCACCGGCCCGGCGCGTATTCCGCTCTCCGGTGGAACGCCGGTGCTACGAGTGCAATTCTACGATGCATCTTGCTCGACAGTGCCCCCGGGGACGTAGGTGCTTCAACTGCGGCGCCCGGGACCACCTCGCTCGCCAGTGCCAGCGGAAGATGGGCAACAATTCTTTAAACGACGGCGGGGCTGGAGGAGCCACCCAACCCGGCCCCCGATGAACCTTTTCCTTCCGCGGATAAATACGGCGAAGCAAGCGGAAGACTTAGTGGTGGCAGCACGGGTGAGTGACCAGGAGTGCGGGTTCTTGGTGGATACCGGGGCCCAAGTCTCCCTCCTAGCGCGTGGTATTATAGGATGTGAACAACTGAGGAAGTCCCCATATAGGATAAAAGGCATTACGGGTGCGGCTGTGTGGAACTATGGTTCGAAAACAGTGAGTCTAGAGATAGGAGGGTTGACATATAGTCTAGAGGTGCATGTGGTGGACTCAGTGGGAGAATACCAAGGGATTTTAGGTTTAGATTTCCTAGCTAAGTATGGTGGAGTAATCGACGTGAGAAGAAAAACAATGGAGTTGAATGGAGTAAATGTGTTGTTGCAAGGTGCTAGAGACACGCGTGGGAAACGTGAGGAAGGAAAGGTAGTGACTAGGGTTATTGGCGCTAATGTAGAGATACCGATCAAGTTATCGAACGAGACGGTGATACCTCGGATGAGCGAGAAGATCGTGTGTGCCAAACTGTCAGGCGGCCTTCCCCTTGGCCAGGAATATGTCACAGAGCTCTCGGTACTAAAGGACGCGCAGAGTTGTGCGGTGGCGAGGGGCGTATGTAAAGTGGGGAGAGGAAATGAAATTTTGTTGAAAATAGGGAATTTTGGGATGGATGAGGTCATTTTACAACGAGGAACAACCGTAGCAACCTTGCATGAAGTCCAAGACATTTTTCAATATGACTCCGCAGGAGTTAGGCAAGTTAGGGTAGACGATCCTTCTACGGAGGTGATAGATTTCCAAGAGAAGCTAGCGGACTTGGAGGAACACGAAAGAGAGGCGTTACTACCCCTGCTGCGCGAGTATAAGTGTCTATTTACGGTAGATAAATTGCCGCCGGCCACTAAAATCACATCGCACCGGATCCCCACGGGTGACTCACCACCAATTTATCGCCGCCCCTACCGTGTACCATACCATCAGAAGGAAGTAGTTCGGCAGCTGGTAGACGAGCAGCTCAGGGCCGGAATTATTGTTCCTAGCCAGAGCCCATGGGCATCACCCATTGTGATAGTTCCTAAGAAGTCGGCTGACGGCAAACCCAGCTATCGGTTTTGTGTCGATTTCCGCGGTCTTAATGCGGTCACTACACCGGATGTATATCCCTTGCCAAATATGACTGAGACGTTAGATTATTTGGGAAGAAGCCGCTACTTCTCTACTTTAGACCTCACTAGCGGGTATTATCAAATTCCCATGCACCCTGACTCGCAGGAGAAAACTGCCTTCAATGTGGAGAGCGGCCATTTTGAATATACGCGCATGCCTTTCGGATTGCGCAACGCTCCGAGTTCGTTTCAGCGCATGATGGACGGAATTTTAAGAGGGCTTAAGCCAACGCAATGCCTTGTTTATCTAGATGATGTGATCATTTTTAGTGCGTCCATCGACGAACATATTGAAAGGTTACGCAGTGTGTTTGAAAGGCTGAAGGCGTCGGGGCTGTCGCTAAAATTTGAGAAGTGCCACTTTGCGCGGGAAAGGGTGAAATATTTGGGTCATGTGATCGATCGTAGGGGAATTCACCCGGACCCTGAGAAAATCAAAGCAGTAATGGATTTTCCAACACCCGGGAATGTCAAGGAAGTGCAATCGTTTCTGGGAATTGCCAATTATTATCGGCGCTTTGTCCACAATTACGCGATGATCGCTAGATCGTTAACTCGTCTCCTTAAGAAAGGGACTAAGTTTCTATGGACCCCTGATTGTGACACGGCGATGAATGCCTTAAAGACGGCCTTGGTAAGCACTCCCGTGCTCGCCTACCCTGACTTTGCAAGGCCATTCATCATCTCCACCGACGCGAGCAATTTTGCGGTGGGCGCAGTGCTATCGCAGGAGATAGACGGCGAGGAGCACCCGGTTGCGTACGCATCGCGGCAACTCCAAGCGGCTGAAATTAACTATACGACCACAGAAAAAGAGCTCCTGGCCGTCGTGTTCGCGGTTCAATACTTTCGCTGCTATGTCTATGGTCGTCCGTTTAAAATCATTTCGGACCACGCTGCGCTACGCTGGCTTTTCAGCCTACGCGATCCAAATAGTCGGCTCACAAGGTGGACGCTGAAACTATCGGAATACGAATATGAAGTGGTCCATAAACCAGGAAAGATGCACTTGAACGCGGACGGATTGAGCCGGAAGGTGCGTATGGCAGAGGTTGTAGGGGGAGATGAACTGTTCGAGCAGCAAGCGGCAGATGCGGAATGCCAAAGATGGCATTGTAAACCAGGTTTCAAGGAGCGGGATGGGCTTCTGTGCCGAATAATGCCTGGGGGAGATAAGGTGGTGGTACCCACGAGTTTAAGAGGGAGGCTGATCCGACTGCATCATGAGCACGTACTTTCGGGTCATCTGGGGGCAGGACCCACCCTTAAAAGGATCCGGCAGCAATACTGGTGGCCAACCCTAGCGAGTGACGTTCGGGAAATAGTAAAGAGCTGTATACCGTGTAACCAGCGAAGCCCATACGGTAAGGTTAAGGCGCCGCTGGGGAAACTTCCTGAATCAACCGCACCCTTCGCCTTCATAAGTGTAGATATTGTGGGACCTCTGCCCCGCACGGCCAACGGGAATAAATTTATTTTAACCATCCTCGACCATTTTTCCCGTTATCTGGAAATGATAGCTATTCCGACCCAAACGGCCGAAATTGTCGCTGATGCACTCGTGAAAAGGTGGATTTTGAAATTTGGCGTCTCGGACTATATTCTCTCGGATCAAGGGACGAATTTTGAGTCGGAGTTGTTCCAAGGGGTGTGTAAGTTTTTACGAATCAATAAATTACGGACCTCTCCCCTCCACCCTAGTTGTAACGGGCGGTGTGAGCGGGTGCATAGGACTATATCACAAATGTTGAGCCATTACGTTAATAATAGAGATAATGACTGGGATACTTGGCTGCCCTTTGCTGTATCAGCGTATAACACGAGCAATCACCGCAGCACTAAATTTAAGCCCTACGAAGTTGTTTTTGGCCGGCAAATGGTGACGCCTTTCCATTGTTTGGGGCGCAACAGGGGCCCTAATGATGGAGCGTATGTAGATGAATTGCGGAAACAACTGAGGAGCATATGGAGGAAGTGTTCTAAAAACAGTAAGCGGGCTCTGGCCTCGCAGGCAGCGCAATATAACAAGGGCAGTCGGGAGATGAACTACAAACCAGGACAGTACGTCTACTTAAGTGCCCCCTCAATTAAGCCGGGGAGGATTCGCAAGTTCCACAAACCCTACTCCGGGCCGTATCCGATTCTCGAAGTTCTCAATGATTTTAATTTACGGTTACGGCTGCGACATAGGACAATTGTGGTTCATAAGGATCGCGTGAAACCTCATCGCGGAAAACATAACACGGTGCAGGAATTTTCGGACGCCATTAAGTGCGAGCGAAAGCGTGGGCGCCCCCGGCGGAGGCCCCAGCGGGACCAGCGGCCCCAGCCATTCATCTTACCCATTATTGCTACAACCTTAATATTCTTCTCTTCCTCAGTCCTTTATGAGAAGGGAGATAGTGCACGGCCTAATTTGCTCCTCTCTTCCTGTTTGGGCAATGGGAGGCGAGATAGTGCACAATCTTAATGGCTCCTCTCTTCCTCTGTCCAGAGAGTGCACCGCTCAGCATCCTTCCCATGCCCGGATTGGGATCCGTGCTTTCCTCGGGCAGTCTCGTGGGGACCTTGGTGCGGTTGTGTCGATGTTTAGAGCGTTTAGACCTAATAAAGTATTTCTCTAGGGAATGGTTGCAATTCTTATTCTGATCCTCTCCCCACGTTCCCTCTGCGTACTCCGGTGGACCCGAGAGACTAACAGAGTAGAGAATATAATGAGAAAGATTTACTGCCTGCCTATTGTCAATACTCGAACTATTCATGACGACGATCACAGCTGTTATGGTCCCGAATGGTACGCGGAAAAAATGACATTTATACCTTTCGGTTCTACAATCTAGCTCTCTAATTTTATTGGCGCGATCTAATCTGCCGTAGTAGGAAGGGTTAATAGTATGTTTTTTACGTCGTCAGTAAAATGATTTTCCTGAAATTTATTTAGGAGGTTAAGCCTATAATTTAATCTACGCTGTGATAGCGATTCCCATCCTAATTCTTCTAACAGTCCAGACACACCAGCCAACTTATCGTAGCATCACGTAGATGTAAGGACTCGGAACGGCCGAGCATGGGTATTTTCGCGAGTGTGACGTCACATATGACGACAATGTCAATTTTAAAAAATGGTCAAATCGAAACTGCAACGTCCAAATTTCACCGCAGTCGTGGCTGGGAAATTCCGCGGCCATACGAATAACCCCCCGCCCCCTTGTCGGGGACTCGCGACCTTGAACGAAGATAAGAGCAACAAGGGATTCCTCCTCCTGTGCATTTCGGCGCATTCCAGTTTTTCGAGCTCGAAAAACACGCCCTCGAACAACAGTCTTGGAACAACGCCAGGAAAACCACGGCGACCCATTCGATAATGGAGTTACTTTCCCGCGGTCGAATATTCTTTGCTCAAAATCCCTCGTGGGAAAACTAATCGAATAAAAACACACACTCATTGCATCGTTCAGGTTGTGAACATTATCACGAACGCGTAGGGGAAAATTCAATTTCCCATTTCGCTGTTTACAAACATAGTGAGACTTGCGATGGACTATTTGACCAAAATTTTACATGATGCATAATTGAAAAACCTTACAATATTCCACAATATAAATTTGACTACGACCCAAGTTTCGATGTTTTTACATCATCATCAGGTACAAATGAAATTAGGTGCATATTTGTACCTGATGATGATGTAAAAACATCGAAACCTGGGTTGTAGTAAAATTTATATTATGGAAAATTGCAAGGTTTTTCATTTATGCATCATGCATAAGTTCCATACAATTTCGCAAAAATCTTCGCATTTTATGAACAAATTTTTTTCAATTTTGTGGAATACGTTGATGGAAGTTTTAGGTTTTATTTTGGACAACATTGGTAAGTCACACAATATTCCAAGTCGTGCGCGTACGCGAAGTATGTACTAATTTAACCTTTAAGCAACACAAGTGTACGTGGAAGCCTGAGTCTCACATAATGGCCAATGGAACCGCAATGAGGTCATCGTGTGTCTCCCGCTGAAGTTCCTGGCTCAGACCTCCGCGGCAAGAAGTGCGGTTGGGTGTGAGGGAGGGAAAGGACGGAAGGAAAGAGAAGGAAGCAACGAGGATATGAGAAAGAGTGGAGAACGAAAATACTCCGCGAAATAAGCCACCCCCTGCAAGGCCATTCTTCTCCTTCTTTTGTCACCTCTCTATTTTTACTCAAATATATCCTTGATGTATTCAGTCCATCGCCTCAATTTATACCTAATGTCAACCAACCAATAAGTAAACCATATGTATCTGGCAAAAGACTTCTACATCTAAATCTACATACTACCCCGCGAGCCGCCGCTTGAGCGTGTGGCAGGGGGTGGTAGGTCACCAGCCGTGTAAAGATGTAAAACTTTTGGAGATGGAATAGTGCCATGTATTATGGGAGTGTATTTAGTGGAGCTCAATTTCCATTGTGGTCGCTTATTGTTCGCGGAAAGAACGAGTTTTTGTATCTATCTGTACGGCAGGGTATCGATCTTATTTTATCGCGTCTGTCTGACCTAGAGATGTAGTGAGGAGTCATGATAATATTCTCTATGTCGCTCTGAAAAATATCAGTTCTGAATATCTCAAGCAGCCTAAGCCTAGCGTGTAGCCTCCGAGTCTCTGGGGGTCCCACCTTAATCCCTTTAAAAGTTGTGAGACACTATATGTACTCTCGCAGCAGTTTTTAACGAAGCGTGCTGCTTTCCTTTGTATTTTATTAATTTTTTTGGTTAAATATATTTGACCAGGGTCCCAAATGCTCACGGCGTATTCGAGGTGTGGTCTAGCCAGAGCGAAGTAGAATCTCTCTTTTACTTTTTCATCCGAGGACCTTCCTATTATACGTTTAACAAAACCTAGTTTCTTTAATGCTGCGCGACATTTGTTCTGTATGTGTGTTCCCCACGATATATCAGAAGGTAAGGTAATTCCAAGATATTTTACTTTTTGTTCTTCATTTTTTAATTACTACTATTTTCTTAATTATCGTATCCATATCATAAGAATTGTTTTTTTCCTAGATCTTCATCCTCCTCGCAGATGTGGTCACTTCTGCATAGCCTCAATCATTTTCCCCTTAATTGGTCGATGTATTTCGTCACATTTTATTGGGTCTTTTGTCCTATTATGTTCTTCGTTCAATCCTTTTGAGACAATATCCATTCATTAGTCTTCAATGGTTTGTGTTTTTTTTCATAATAGGTTTTAAGCTCTCATTACTTCACATCATTAATGCTTGTTTTATGCTTTCCCATTTATTTACAGCATTAGGAATATTCAAATTTTTGCTCTTAATATTTTTGATGTTTTTGTAAGTATCCCTAGCTGCTACCCTTTTCGTGCGCTCTCTTTTGAGCTTATTTACACCGAATTATTTCTCACCTTATTCAGGGCCTTAAATACACCCATTGCCTTGACTGTTATTGGAACTCAATCTTGAGGTCTAATTGTAAGATGAGTCTAAACGGGACGGCAGTTAGTTTTAGTCATGCCAATTCTCCGAATCGCTTGTGTTAGCAGTAATTAGGAAGGCCTCTCCCCGAACAAACTTACTCCTCCGTTGCGCGGTACTGTGTAAGTTCAGCAGCCCCTGTACTAACTCGTCCACTGCGGGGTGCCAGGAACTTTTGTGAGAGTTGTGCTCAACGAGTCACTCTTCGAACTTGGCTTGTGATCCAAAAATTGTTGGATTCATGGTAAGGAAGTGAGAATATGGCTGCGATGTAAAGGTATTGAGAAGAAATTATGTAACTTCTTGTTTGGAAATGCTTAAGTGAGTCAGGAAAATGCAGGAACGATCACAGGAATAAGATTAAGGAAATAGACTGCAGAACCGATAGATTTTAGATGCCATTTTTTCCACGTGCAATTAGGGACCATAATAGATTTGCTAGATCAGTTCTAGGATAATGACTAGGTTAAATAGGTTTATTTCAGTAGTGCTCAGTATCTTAATATGAATTGTAGGTACTAACTTCGCATGCAATCTCCGGCATGATACATTCCTGTATGTCTTAGTACCTTGTAGTGCTATTTATTTGTCGCAATAATAATACTAACCAATAGTTATATCTTGGGTGGTTTGCTGCGTGGTAGCATGTTCTTCTACGTATTACTCTCCTGGTTTGTGGTCTGACTGCGTTACCGTTGCCCTGACTGCTTTTGGCCTGCGCCTGGCATTCGGAGGAACGTGCGCGGTTCTGATTTGAACTGGAATGAGTGCTGCATGGCTGGTGTGGAATCACCCCGTGCCACACACCCTAGTGAGGCTGGCACGGTATTTCTTGGATGTAGATGTGGATGAAGTATTTAATTTGCAGCGAAAAAATATTCAATCCATCATGCCACCGAAGTTGTTTTCCAATCTCGTTTAGCGGAGGTTATTTCGCTATTTCACCATGATTATTTTTTTAGGAGCGATACGCAAAAACGAACACGAGGATAGTTTTAATGTTTTTGCTTAGAACACATGCATTTGAAACCACAGGGAATATTTCGTGAACTAAGCGGTTCGGCACCGCTTCCCACGGCGAGCAGAGGATCCGGTGAATGTGACCCAATAACTAACGCAATTAAAGTTACGATATTTCATTTCCGCGTCAGATACTTTCCAGAGCAGTTTTAAAATGGGGTTTCCCCACACCCCCAAGTCTCAAATTTTAATTTCGCTCGCTGATAGTCATGCATTATCGATTAAGTAATTTAGCTCGGTTCTCTTTTTCCCGCGGAATCCAAGAAATAATAAATTACAACCCATTTTTCCCATCCTTTTTCATGCATATTCATTGTGTGATTTCTGGGCGTAATGAGGGTTTCAATAATTGACATCCACCCTTTCACCTCCCCCTTCCACGCCCTCCAACTCCGATCATTTTTTTAGTTTATAACCCCCGCCCCTCCCCCAATCGAGCCCGAAACTTTTCTTTCCAACCGTGCCCACACCACTCCTCGAATTAACCCTTTAACCTTGTGTCATGCATACATACCAACCACGCCGTTCCCATCCGGGGTAAGCACAGTCACAAAGTTTCACTCATAAATACATATTTGCACACCTAACTCTGCTTCAATTATTTCCTCCATGCTGACCTATCCTTGCAAACCTCTTTTGCCTCATTTACTCCCATACGCTGCTTCATACACGCCATCCTGTTTTTAAGACTCCTTAATATTCCTTCTCCTAAGAATTTCCTCTCCTAAGAATTTCCTCGACCACATTCAACCACAACTTTCTCTTTCTACCTCTACCTCTCGCACCATTCATTTCACTCTTATATATCTGTTTCGTTATTCGACTCTCATCCATTCTCTCAACATGGCCAAACCAACGAAGCACAATCCCTTTATATATGTCCATTACTGGAGCATCTAACCCAAATTCATTTATTACCCACACATTTCTCACTCTATCCATCCTACTTTTTCCGCAAACACTCCTCAGATAACTCGTTTACACGACGTTTAGTCTACTCTTATGTCAACTGAAACAAAATACAATATCCGGGCAAAAGTGGAAATTCGTGAGGTGAAATAGACACCATTAGTGATCGTGATGTGCACAGTCCTCCACCGACATTACTCCGCACCCGTCATTCGTGGTAAATATAGGCATTACCCTAAAGGCTAAAGCATTCACATTATACTCAGCGAACCACCCCAAGGGTGTGTGGCAGGGGGTGAGTTATCATCAACATGAATTTTTAGTAAATCCTATTAAATTTTACGTAACTATGACTAATGATGTGAGTTACGAGTCGCCACTTCATGTATATAATTTAAATGCATAAATTAATATGAAGATAAACATAATTTAACACGCGGTTGCTAGGGAGAGTTGTTGAGCTGTTTTGATCATAAATAAAGTGTTGACGGAGAGGTTCGTTATGTTTCACGAACCCTCAATTCGTAACAGATCAACAAAAAGAATGGCATTGAGGGTAAATCCGTGCAAGACTAAGGATAGTAGTTTTTGATAAGGAGAATGGGAAGAATAACAGTGAGATGAGGGCGAATGATGATGTAATTGAACAAGTGGATGATTTTGTGTACTTAGGTAAGATATTTGCGAAAGATGGACAGATAGACGAGGAGATAAGGAGACGTGCAAATACTGGAAGGAGAGTGGTAGGTAGCATGTGGAGCATATCAAGGAATGAATGCGTCTAAGGAAGCGAAAATCGCCGTACAAAAGTGTTTGCGGCAACAGTAGGATGGATAGGGTCAGGAATGAGTGGGTAATAAATTAATGTGGGTTAGATGCTCCAGTAATGGACATATGTATGACAGGAGTGTGCTGCGTGGGTTTGGCCATGTTGAGAGAATGGATGAGAGTCGAATAATGGAGCAGATATAAGAGTGAAATGAATGGTGTGAGAGGTAGAGGTAGGCCGAGAAAGTTGTGGCTGAATATGGTTGATGAGATTCTTAAGAGGAGGAATATTAGGAGTCTTAAAAACAGGAGGGCATTTATGAAGCAGTGTAGGGGGATAAATGAGGCAATAGAGGTTTGCAAGGATAGGTCAGTATGGAGGAAATAATTGAAGCAGAGTTAGGTGTACAAATATGTATTTATGAGTGAAACTTCGTGACTCTGCCTACCCCGGAAGGTAACGGCGTGATTAGTATGTGTGTATATGTGTATGCGTCACCGAAAACTTACCAAAACTTGTCGGGAGGCATAATTTCTCAAAAACGCGCAACACTAAAAGCATCCTACTTTGTATTAATGTTTTTAACAACTCAAGTGCACGGACACACCAAAGCTACACCGCAAACATGCACGGCCATCCGTTAGTAGCAGGTAGCAGTTGAGGATACGTGCATAAGCGAGTAAATCAATTACATAGCTACACTACCGAATCGAAAAACCTAATTAACAGAGTCATGGGTATCTTACACATTGGGTATCTTACTGTTCGAGGGGAAAATGTAATGTTAATTTTTTCCGATTTGCTAGCTATTTTCCTAATTATGATTCTCATGATATAATCCACAGATATACTTCGGGTGTTTAAGATATTGATACCGTCGTCAGCTATACCTTGGACCCATTTCATGCAGAATAGAGGAGAATATCGTAGGGTGCGACGGTGCTGTGCCTGCGGGCAGCTCGGCAACACATGGCCCGGAACACGGCCCTATTCCGAAAGGGCCCTGACCAGACCCTTTTTGTCCACGAGTTGGTCGTATGGCCGGCCCTGCAGGCACTCGCTTACCTCCCCTCCCGCCGCCACTTACCCCCCCACCCCCGAAATCCTTTCACACAGGGTCTCTCATACCACACTCCCAAAAATCCCTCCAACACACCCTTCCCTCCTTTCCCCCCCAGGGTTCGACCGGCTAGCAGCTCGCAGCCCTGACAGGACTCCGATAGCACATCAATCATCCCCCCGAGGGAACCCTATTCTCCCCAACCACCCCAATTCCCTATTCCACATGAAATCCCTCACCCCCCTCTAGACACTCCACCCTGAGTGAAGACATTAAACCCCCTGCATGATACACGCAGTCTAATTTATACCCCCACCCTCTCTTCCCAGAAGCGATCTGGAGTGTTTGTCGGGACTAAAATTCTCGCGTCTACGTCAGATCGTTCAGTCTAAACAAGGATAGTAACTTTTAGAGCGAGTACTCTACCCATAAATATATATTATGGATTGTGATCTCGTCGCCAAAAACTGTTGTCTAGAACAACACAAACAACTTTTTAGAAAGTATTGCCGCCTAGTGATGAAAGACGGAAGTTGAAATGTAAATACAGTCGACAGATTGTAAATAAACACCTCTTACCGGTTTTACCATGAATATACATGGGTTTTACTTACAAGTAATCATAATTTTGCAGTTGATAAAAAATGTAGTGATACACGCGGGAAGCAATTATAAACTTATTTAATATCTTTCGGTCCGGTTCATATATATTTTCATTAAATCCCATGATAAACCCAACAGCTCTAATGTGATCCAGGGACATGTGGTATCTTCATGAGTATTCCCAAAGGCCATCATTGAAGTTTACCTCCACCTTGAACAGATTCTTATTTTTCAATCCAAGTCTCCTATTTTGGATCCTCGTAGACGCAAACCCTGTTATTCAGCCTGGTACGAAGCAAGTTCTGTTTAAACAAGGCATTCTGAATCCTTTATTTAGGCCGAATGGACTTAATGCATTCCAATTATAATCGGATTCTGGTAAACATCGTAGTTGGCAAACGATGAATGCTTCATCAACCTCTTAATCATTTCCTGTAATAGATATTTCCTCTCTAGTATTTACAAAGTAACTTTTAGATCACAAAAATGGCAAGATATTATTCAAAGAATCAAGTAATTCATATCTCCTCGATCGTTATTGAATATTCACCACAGTCTCACGTTAGCAAGAATTAACTACGTCTATTTACAATAACAAATGAAAAGACTCTAATCGAAGTGACGCCAAGGACTGGGTGAACTAAAAGTGGAAATTTAGGCAACACGTAGCCAAGGCAACAAATCCAAACATCCAAATCCATAATATATATTAATGACGCTACCAACCAGCGTAGTCCTCGAAGGCACTAGTTGACTTTTTGCCTTGTCACCCACAATTTTTTTCCCCAAACATGACTGTTTCAGTTCAAATATCACCATACCTATTCCCGGGGAGGTAGAATGGTAGAATGTAAGAATCTGAGGGTCGCAGGTTTGAGACCAAGTGACGGGGGAAAATTGATTGATTGATTGATTCCAAGTCAAGTGATTTTTTCATGGCGAATTTCAACCCTGGTGTATATGCACCCGTGCGAGTGACTTCGTACCACGTCATTTGTTAAATGCAATGATTGGAAATTTGTCAATATCGTCGTTTATATAATCGACAATGTTGGGTTTATCCACCGTGACGGTGGCTTTGTAAGCACGAATTCGCCCCATGTGCAACAACGTAGACTTGAGGCCTGAACATCTAGTTCGCATGAACCACCCTCGGGATTCGCCTTGAGGGAAGATGGTGGTGTAACTGGCTAACACACCTGACCGGCAATTGAGAGATTCGGGTTCGAATCCCGGTGAAGTCAAATGATTTTTCATGGCGAATTTCAACCGTGGTGTACATGCACCCGTGTGCGAGTGACTTCGTACCACATCATTTGTTTATGCAATGATTGGAAATTTATTGATTATTAAACTGTATTGATTGATATTATTTGATTCGGAATGGGCTAGTTAATATATTAATAATTACATGATTGGTTTAAAAAAATTGATTCCTACATCCCTGTTATGTAAAGTATAGAATCAAAACACAATCCATCCCCTTTTTAAGATTGGTTTAAGCGAGATTTTTTTATAGTCACCTCAGAGGCTATATTCGAATTTTATTTTTTAATTTCAGTGACTGTACAAAATCACGAAGTAAATCTTTAATTCTATTGGGCCCACAACTGTTGTTTGCCATGCATTAAAATCTTCGTAATTTGCTAAATATGCATTAATAACTTTTCATGCGAACATTTTTTTCTCGTTGCACAATGAAAACACTTTTTTGCATCCAAAGTTTTTTATCGATTCTTTGAAAATTGCCGGAGTTAGTATTTGATTTATTTTGAAAAGAAATTTGTAATCAATACATACCATACTTTGATTAATTTTTGACGAAATCAATGCGTAAGAAATTCCTAATCTTTTATTAAAATCACTCCGGTTTACATACCCGTGGCATTTCTCATGCAATATTACTGATGCATATTACTTGGGAAATATCTCGAAAAGCAAAAGCCAGAGTAATTATTATTTAGGTATGTTTTTGAAAGGATATATATTATATGATGAGGCCAAATATATTAATTTTTATCAATAAGATGGGCGAATATTCAAACATGGCGGGTGAATTTTTGTTTGAAGAAATTACAACGAGAAAAATTCGACCTGGACCGTAAATCGAACCACAGACCTTTGATATACCGGTCCAATGCACATACCACTACGCTATCCAGGCCCCCTAATTTCCATGGCAATTTTGGTGGATACAAGGCATAAGTGGTGGTGAAGGATATTCTTTCTTGGTTGTGGCTCCTTAAAAGCCCTCTTCTCCCTTGCGTTGCCATCTTTGATGGACCGCAAGGGCCTAAGACCTAGTTCCTTGTATCCCCCAAAATTTCCATGGGAATTAGGAAGCCTGGATAGCGTAGTGGTCTGCGCATTGGTCCGTGGTTCGATTCCCGGTCCAGGCCGAATTTTTCTCATGGCAATTTCTTCAAATAAGATGGGGGCTTTCCATTCGCTCCTGTGCGCCGATAATTTCCCAGCACAACGAAATACTTTCCTTCCTTTTGTTGAACATACTCTGCACACTAGACGTGCGCACTTCGGAACAAATAGGGAGAAAAGATGGTGTTCCCTTAAAAAAACAAATGATCGTCGATAATGGACCATGATTCTAGTCAAGTTCGTTGATTTTCAATAAAAAAGCGTGAAACGCGGATATTGTAAAGATTTTATTTCAAATTATTAATTAATTATTTTCAACAAATTCAACAGCTTCACGCAAAACATAAGGCCGAGACTATTGATCAGTTATTCGATTCATCACCTACCGGGAGGTCCTAAAAACATTTCGTTAGTGCACATCGATCCATTCATGGTCGTTCGTGTGCGCTTAAGGTAGTCCGAGCGATATAGTTCCCTAATCATCGAATTATACGTTTTTATTTCACCAGATATAGGACAAATCAATTAAATATTGCATTATTAATGGTGAAATGGTATAGTTTTCTATGACAGACATTGTTACTAATTAAATGTAAATATCTAAATAGGTAAATCTTTAACTTGACTCATTTTTTTCGCGCGGTGCGTTTGAAACTCCTTCAAAACGGAAGGTTTTTTGTGATACTCAAGAACCTACAGCGGTGACAATATGAATAGTTATCAAATATAGTTAAGACTACACGCTGTTAGTTTTTTTTACAATATCTAAGTATTATAAATGCCTCATTTTGTAAATAATGTCTCTCTGGAGTGCATACACGTACCATTTCCCATGTAAAAGGGCTGGTATTTTATGGCAAATATTTCCAAAAGTAATGTGGTAAGGGATTAAATTTTTGTTGTCATAAGTAGGGTGAGATATTTTTCTTTAAAATGAGACCAAATTCATTGATTTTTAAACAAAATAACATTTCGCTCAAACTAATTTAAATGCACTTACGTGTGTTCCTATGTGATCTAACATCAACAACTTGAATTGAACTCTACAAATATCTCACTCAAACAAACTTAATGCCCATCACCATCATCATCATCCCCCATTGGTGTTCTCCCTTCTGCAGCCCTTCCCCTTGAATGTCCGACAACCCCTCCGCGATGCGACCCCTTTCCGTCCAAATACAACAACCAGCGCCACCCTCCTCCCTCCCCAACAATCCTACGTCATTCTCCATTGACCGTTCCATTATTCTTATCGGTGACCTTGGAATTGGAGGGGGAGGAGGGGAGTGGCGAATGGTGGAAATGAAGAGTTCCTCGCCTCCTCCGCAGAATCCCAAAGAGTCGTAAAAAGAGACAAACGAGCAGAACATCCCTCCTCACCCCCCACTCGGAATGAACGAATCTCAATTTCATTCTGCCGTAGGGTCGACCTTTTTTATTTATGTCACTCTTCTGTCTCTCTCCCGCAATGTGTGACCTCACCTCTCGCCCTCCCCTACCCTCCGACCGCTCGTGCCCAAATGATATCTAGACGAGGACACCCGGGGATCGGGTTGGTGTGGTGTCTAGAGTACTGGCTAACCATACGGTCGGCCAGGGTTCAAATCCCTGCAGAGGAGGGTGTTTTTCAGAAGAAACCCGATCCCTACTTGAGTGTCTTGTGGAGGGCACTTCAAGTGCAGTACTCCGTCTGTCAGATGAGACGTTAAACCGTGGTCCTCTTGGCGCCTTTGCAGGCCAATGTCGACGCCGGGTTTTCTTCAACCCTTCCTCCCTTACCTATCTCCTATGGCGCAAATGACCTTAGCCGTCGGTCGCCTCCCCAAATATCCATTCCAATCCGTTTAAATAATACAGACCCAAAAATATTGCTTACGCTTCAATTCTTTTCCAGGGTAATGAATGATGATTATATTTCAAAAACACCATTATCTTACATAGACTGGCCGCCCGTTTAAGTCGGCAGTTGCTGTCATCAATGAAGGGAGCTTATTTGCTTTGACAAATTGGAATTCTTAGAAGGTATCCTTGTGCTTGGTCTTTTCCTAGGGCCACTAAGTGCGACAAATTAGTGTCACTTGAAGAAATTTCTTCAAATGAATTTCTTCCAAACGAGGACACGCACGACGGAAGGAGGTGGAATCGCGGAATGGGCTCCGAACTCAACACGCGGCGCTGTTAAAGGAATCGGTTCGATGAAAATCCAGCTAACGCAAAGTCATTTCGCCTTGCTGTGGTTCCAACCTTCTCGGCTCGGCCCTAGGCACAAAAACATTACATATAATCTTCATCTCGAAACGTTGCGAATGGACATTGTTAAGGTAGTCATAGCGAGATAGTTCCCTAATAATAATAGAGACCACATTCGAATTATAAGTTTTAATTTCACCAACTGTGAGACTCACGAATAAAATGGGGCAATAATGGGGAAAAAAATAATTATTAATGGGGCAATAAAATAGTTTGACATGACAAACAGTTTAGGTAATCAAATGAAAATATCTAAGTAAGTCTTTAACTTGACTCATTTGTTTCACGCGGTACGTTTGAAACTCCATCAAAACGGAAGGATCATTGTGATCCCGAAGAATTTACTGCGGAGACAGTATGATTAATTTTCATAAATAGTTGAGAAATCGCACAGACTACACACTGTTGAATTTTTGACGAGATCTAAGTGTAGGGAATGCCTCATTTTTAATATAAAGTCTCTCTGGAGTGCATACACGTACCATTTCCCATGTAAATAGGATGGTATTTTCTGGCAAATATCTCGGAAAGTAATGTGTTATTGGGTAAAATTTTTTATTTTAATGGAAGGGTGATATTTTTTTCTTTAAAATGAGACCAAATTCATTAATTTATAGGTAAAATTATTTTTCACTCAAACTACCTTAAAGGCATGGAAATAATCATCTGTTATTTCACTCACAATAAACCAAGGTACTTGGTTTTATTCCACACTATATAATATAGCTCAACTCGACCATGGTTTCGGCACCGCGTGTCATCCTCAGGTTCAAAACCAAGCACCTTTTTCTATTATGAGTGACATTATAAATTTCCACCATGTGAAGCCGGAAACTATGTTTTATATCTGTTATTTCAACCGTTTGGAGGAATGCGAAAATATTTCCTTTATAAAAAGGGGAAGGGGTGGATGACCGATTGTAAAAATTATACAGCATTGAATATTTCCGGAAAAATGTTCAGCAAAATAGTAATCGAAAGAGAAAGGAATAATAATATCGACAGAATTCGAGGCATACAGCGTGGTTTTTTTGTCTGGAAGAGGTTGTGCTGGAAGACGGAGTAAATTCTTGAAGCGCCTAGTATAATGAAGATAGAACACATCCATTTAGGGAAACTAGACTTTGGTTTGGTCACATCCGGAATACGACAAGATAATTTGGGATACTGTGCGCTAAGATTTAATACGCGAGGTGAATAGGATATATGGGAAACACTTTTCTAAAAACTGCTCTGAGCAAAGAGAAAGTGTGACTTAGTCGATGGAAGGACTCGGTTTGGATATGATGGAGACACACACACAGAGGCCACACGTTGAACTTAAGCCTGAATCACACGATACTTGACCTTGTACAAGTCCGAGGATGCTAGCTAGTGTTGGATTTCTAGTACGAAACCTAGCATGCTTGAAGCCTTCCTAGGAGCTCTCACACGATACTTGAACTTGCACAAGGTCTGTTTAGTAGATCTTAGATCTAGTACAGTCGCGGAAGAAGTTTGACGACCGAAATGGATGATTTTGAGCGAAGACGACGGCTTTTAGCCGCTGCAGCTGCCGTAATAGCAGGAGTAGGGGCAAGAATGCTTCAATTAATTATCGATTAAAACCTCAATTGCCTCAGGTACCCAAGCCATTGTGTATTGTTGTGGGGTTTGAGTTGTTTATTTGATCGCGGGAAATTGTAATTGTCACGAGGGACAATGGAGGCGCTGACATCAAAAATTGACGACCGCATTGCAAACAGCAAAGGTGATTGGTCGGCGGCTACTAGGTCCTATTAGGAGCAAGTATCAAACTATTACCGCACCAATTACGAAAACAAGATACCAGCTAGTGTGCTAGCGATCATGCAGGATTTCCAGTATGATTGGTCTGTATCACTCGATACTTGATCTTGCACAAGTCCTAGTATGCTAGCTAGCATCCTCAGACTTGTACAAGGTCAAGGATCGTGCGATTCAGGCTTTAGATTACAGTAGACCCCCGCATTACGACGTTAATTCGTTCCATGGAATCGTTCGCAATGTGAATTCCGTCTTAAAGTGAACCAGCATAATACCGGCCTTGGGATCTGATTGCACGTAGCAATAAATATCAATACGTTGCTATCTTAAAAATATGAAGTCCATTTACAAATAAAGGTTAAGCTGTTTTTGATATGTACCTTCTATTCCCTACTTCCTGTCTAGAAACATGTTTAGGGAAACAAAGGTCAAACTCTATTGAACCCTTTTTCGTACAGTTCTGACGTACGGAAGTGAAAAATGGACAATGACGGCCAAATCTGCTGAACTACTGGATAGCCTAGAAAGAAAAATGCTGAGGAGAATCTATGGGCCAGTAAACAGTGAAGGGACATGGAGAATTTGTTGGAACAGTGAATATATGAACTGTACTGAGAACCTAAAATTTTCACACTCATTAAGCTAATGAGGCTCCGATGGGCAGTACATGTCCAGCGGATGCCAGAGACGAGGGTGGCAAAAGAAGTCTTATTTGAGAGTATGGGGGGAAAGAGAGCAGTGGGAAAACCAAGGGCAAAGTAGGAAGATATCATAAGCAAGGATGCAAGAGACATACTAAGGTTCAGGAACTGGAGAGAACAGTCAAGAGACCGAGATGGATGGAGACGGATAATTGACGAGGCCAAGGCTCAACTAGGGCTGTGGCGCCATCGTAGAGAGAGAGAGAGTTTAAGATATGTGTAATACATAATGGGTGTCCAATATAATCGAACTTTGATATTTAAAATTCGCGCGCAATAGCATATGCAGATCGTAATGTGAACATATCGTGAAGCGGGGGTCTACTACACCTGAAAAAAACTCCGATCAGGCGAGTTTGAGTACGACTAGGAAGAAATTATTTCGACCCCTCGCTATTGAAGCTGTAGAAGCGATTGAAGCCTCATAATAGAATAGAAAATGTGTTATTATGCTCTGGGTTTTCCCATACGAGCACAAAATAGAAAACACGTATAAAATTCTGCTTTGATCAATAAAAAACACAAAAATATATATCTACACCTGGCCAACATCTCACAGTGATGAAAAACACAAACATTC
Organism: Ceriagrion tenellum; assembly: GCA_963169105.1. Taxonomy (NCBI): domain Eukaryota; kingdom Metazoa; phylum Arthropoda; class Insecta; order Odonata; family Coenagrionidae; genus Ceriagrion; species Ceriagrion tenellum. The sequence continues at coordinate 138,005,384 of OY720639.1, read as the reverse complement.
ACTATAACAGATAATTTACACTGAAAACAATGGAAGTTATAATATATAACAAAGGAAAATATAATATCAATCACAAAGAGATAACAAAAAAACAATAATTTCTCCGATCACTTTGGAAACATATAAATCTATAACAGGATACATATTTCTATTATAGGCATATATGCTGCTTATGGTAATAATTAAAAAGTTTTTCCTTAAAAACAGACAGCGAGGAAGAATTTTTTTATGGATAATGGTAAGGAATTCCAGAGATTAGAACGAGAGATGAGAAATGAGTATGTATTTGTCCGAGGTATGGGGGTGAAAGAGGTAGGAGGGGTCAGTTCTAGTGGTTCTAAGAACAGAGACTGATTTGGATTTGAACATGGAAAAGAGATAGACTGGATATTTATTGCAGAAAAGAGTGAAGAGAAATGACCCAAGTAAATATTTCCTCCGATAAGAGGTTTTAAGCCATGACAAGTGTTGAAGGTGGTGGGATATACGCTCGTCTTTACGAAGGTCAAGGACAAATCTTGCGCAAGAATTTAAGAGCCGCTGAAGCTTATTTTCTAATTCCAATGGAAGGTCATTATAGACCAAATCGCAATAATCAAATGAGGTAAATATAAATAGTATATATGATGAGTGAGATACATTGCCTAACTGCATACATTTTCCTCCTTTCGATGCACCAAATTCTGATTATAAATGCCGCTTTACACGGTGCATTTTATTGTCCAAAGAAATGTATCATAGAATGTACAAGAAACTGAGTGGAATTAGAACAGGTTCTATTTCCCGTAAAGTCATTCAGAAAATCCTAAAATATGCCACTTTTTACGGTACAATTTCCTTCATGAAGGAATTCGTGCATTCGTTTGTACAATAAAATGTACAATTTCCTTCATGAAGGAATTCGTGCATTCGTTTGTACAATAAAATGTACAATTTCCTTCATGAATGAATTTGTACCTTCGTTTGTACAATAAAATGTATAATTTCCTTCATGAAGGAATTCATGCATTCGTTTGTACAATAAAATGTACCGTGTAAAGCGGCCTTGACAAAAATAGAGATGCACTTAAAAAAGAGTCATCGCTCAGATACCATTCTCCTCTTTCGTCCTCTCGCCCATGCTTTACTATCTATTCAGCCCCCTTCGAAGACACTCTGCCTCTGCTCGCACCATGAAGTGTACATACAAGGCGTGTTTTTTAAGTAAACACCGTTTTAAAATAAAAATTAAACAAGTATACTTTTCTTAACAATTTTATTTTTACATAAAAGCCTGTACCTTAATCTATTTTTCTATATATATTTCCCTAATATTAAGACGCTTATCGCATCGTAGAAACCAGCTTTTGAATCCCATACTAATACAAGTCTTCCGCCTGATTTGACAAACACTGCAACACGGTCATTTTGACCTCATCATCGTCGTCGTGGCGCTGACCACCACCAGATGCATCTTCAAATGCAAACACAGGTGGTAGTCACTGGGCACTGGGTCGGGACTGTGCGGAGGGTGATTAAGTTGTTTCCAGCCAAATGATCCGATGAGATCTTGAATTTGATTAGCTGTGTGTGGCCGAGCGTTGTCATGGAGAGAAACGCTTCCCTTACCCAGCATGCCACGCTTTTTCTTTTGGATTCTCTATAAGCTCCAACCCATTTCGGTACCTTTCCATCGCTCGTCATTTTTTTACATAAACTTCACTGATCTGACGATGAATTTCAGCCGCTTTGAGGCCTTAAGCACTAAGAAAACGAATCTTAGCGCGTATTTCACAGTCGACGGGATTCTCAAACGAAGGAAGCAATTCAAGTACTCACAAACAAACGTAAACACGGTCGAACGTTTCCATAATGGAGTCTGTGGCATTCCTATCAGATGTAGTTACACGGCGCTCATGGGCCAAATGCCGACCGCAGCACTGCATTGGCCGAATTTCAAAACGGTACTTACTTAAAAAACAACCCTCGTACATTGAGGTAAGCAAGGGGGGTGATGCTACGGCGGCCACCAATAATAAAAGATGGAATGTGGGCGTGGCTTCTGCGTCATCTCCGTTAATCCTTAGCTTCTCCTGTAGCACTTATAAGCTGACTCACTACTAATTTTTCAATTTTACGATGTTTTCCATTGATACCTTATTAGAAATCAGCATGCGCTTACTTTTTCAACATACTTTCCCTGTAAAAATGTATTTTTTACATGATTTTTTTATTTATTTAAATTATTAAATTCCGGGTTTTAAACATGGTAAACCCGAGTGGAATCCATAGTATTAAGTCATCAATGTATGTTTGAAGAGTTAGTTGCCTTAAATTTCAAACAGACGGTGTATAGTCTCACAATATATCCGCTAATGCCTCAATTCCATCGTGCTATCCATGAATATATATTATGGATTTAAATGTTTGGAATCGTTGCCTAGGCTACGTGTTGCCTCAATTTCCACATTTATTTAACTCATTCCTTGGCGCCACTTCGATTAGAGTCATTCCAGTTGTTATTGTTAATAGACGATGTTCATTGTTGCTAACATGAGACTGTGGTGAATATTCAATAACGATTGAAGAGATATAAAATACTTGATGCTGTGAATAATAGCTGGCCTTTATGAATGCTAGAAAGGAAATATCTACTATAGGTAGTGTGTAAGAGGCATATGAAACTTCCATCGTCAGTCTTTTCTCTGCCGTGTGGATCTTTTACTGTTAATTTACAGCTACATTTCTTTTGGTTTATTACCTGTTGAGAGCCTTAGGAATCAGAAGGTATGATCTAGATAGATTGATGTGGATGCTAGTGTGTAACCTACTTTTCATGTGCGGCCTCGGAGTAGGTTCAACAATCTCTCCTTTATTTATTATTGAAATGATAGTTATTGGCGCAATTTCTCATCCATAGATGATAGTGTCGGATCATGGTTTTGAAATCCTTATATTACTTGTATCCGTCTTTAAATGCATTCCTCATTTTTCACCTCGTATTATTAATAAATTTCCGTAGAATAATGGTATTCATGAAGTGCCAAGAAGTTAATTGTGCATTTGTGTCATTAAATTTGGAGAGGAATTAAATATATCTTTGGACCGAACAATATTAAAAAAGAATGTAATTACGTCCCGCGAGTAGTACTACATTTTTTATCCACTGCATTAAGATTACTGGTAAGAAAATCCGGTCAGACGTGATTATTTACGATCTGTACACTGTATTTACATTTGAACTGCCGTCTTTCATCACTAGGCGGTAACTCAATCGAAAAAGTTGTTTGTTTACGAAATTCTAGGCAACAGTTTTGGGCGACGAGTCGAGAATCCATAATGTATATTCATGGTGCTATCCGACGGAAATTTAGGCAAGATCAGGGATAACCAATATAGTTGTTATTTTGGTTGTCAGGGCCACATTTTGATGACGCATTGCCCTCTTCACCTACTATGAAGGAGGAGGCAAATGTAGATGAACTCTGAACAGACATGAACGAGATGAAATGTCTCTAAACTCCTCTCAATGCCCGATCAATCCTGTGCACGTCTAAACTCACAATTATCTTCAGTCTAGTACGTATATTTGGAGATTAATTTCTGTTCAAGAGGTGGTTTTTTTGCAGATCTCACGCGAGAGGCGTAAGTTTTGCTATGCTGTTAGTATATGGCAGTTCATAAAACTCAAATGTGCACTGGAAAAGCGAACTCAAGAGCCAGATTATTCATCAGACACCGGGAAATGAAGCCATTTTGAAACGACATCAACGCAATGAAGCCTAGGAATAAGTGATTGAAATCATTTTTCACGACTCAAAATGATATTAAAGCAACTAGATTACTAACCATGCTTCGTAAATTATTTCGATTCCGTTAAACAGATTGCAATAAACCACAACTACTATTGGACGTTTCATAAATGCAGAGCAACTTGAGCTATTCGACCCATTTTTCATTTTATTTTTATCAGGCAAAATTGGAACAACTTTATTTTATTATTTAATTAAATACTAATTGAAATTTATGCAATAAAAAATGACCAGCGAAATATAAATTCCGAGGTGTATAGAAGAGATGGAATTAAAAGGCACGGTAAATGAAAACATATCAAGGGTTCTGCTGGACGTAATTCGATATTCATGCGGCAGACAACGTTTGAACGGAGGGACATCACATTAAAAACATTTTACGTTTCGTTTATTCATAATTAAAACGTTCACGATTTGCATTAATTTGTTCCCAATGATGAAATGAATATTTTTTGAAAACCTAGAAAACCTTTTATACGCAAGTGGTTGAGAACATCTCACTGTCAATCATTAGGCGTGAGTGGATGTCGTGTAATAATGTGAATATACGGTTTTTTTGACGCCAAAAATAACATCTGATTATGGGTACAAATATGCGAAATTTGACGCACAAACACTCAAGTACTTTGCAAGTGACTTGAGTGGTGTGCTTCACTGCAATTTTCAATTATCTACTGGCTGCCTACCTTTATAATCATATATAGCCAATTTAAGGTAGTCCGATCGAGATAGTTCCCAAGTCATAATGGAGACCATACTCGAATTATAAGTTTTGATTTCACCAGCTGTAGGACACGTCAATTAAATATTGCATTATTATATGGTGAAATAACATAGTTTTATATGACAGAGATGGTAAGTAATAATTGCAAATATCTAAATAAGGCTTTAACTTGACTCATTTTTTTCGCGCGGCTTGTTTGAAACTCCTTCAAAACGGGAGGTTTTTTGCGATACCCAAAAACCGGTTGCGGTGATAATATGATTAATTGTAAAAAATAGTGGAGAAAACATACAAACTGCACGCTGTTATTTTTTTACGACATCTAAATGTTAGAAGTTCCTCATTTTGTAATTTAAGCCTCTCTGGGGTGCATACACATACCATTTCCCATGTAAAAGGGCTGGTGTATTTTGGAAAATATCTCGGAAAGTAATGTGTTAAGGGGTTGAATTTTTGGCGTCATTGGATTGGTGAGATATTTTTCTTTAAAATGAGACCAAATTCATTGATTTCTAAGTAAAATGATATTTCGCTCGGACTAACGTTACAACGGAACGTTTAATTATTATAACTGGCGGATAAAAAGGGGCATTTCAAAACATCACTCTTGGCAATCTAATCCCCTCGCCACACGTGAGGGGCACGCCAGTAGTGTCTGTGAACTGCGAGATGAACTTTATTCGGCGACCGAAATCCTCTCCGAATACACGATAAAAAAATAACTTCATTAAACCTCTTGGTGAGAAAATATAAAATACGTTGTACGATGATCATAAGTACATTGCACAGCAGCAAAAAAATACGAAAACTACATAAAAACAACCTTGAACGTGACGGCTAGAAGGATATTAAAATTATTTGGAAAATACTTAATTAAATAATGATATTTACCAAGAAAATCATTTAAACATTAGTACATTCGGTGATAATGGGGATATATGAAAGGAGTAGGTATTCTTCATTGGTTTGGCCATGTTGAGAGAATGGATGAGAGTCGAATAAAGAAACAGATATTCAAGAGTGAAATGAATGGTGCGAGAGGTAGTGGTAGAAAGAGAAAGTTGTGGTTGAATGTGGTTGAGGACATTCTTAGGAGGAGGAATATTAGGAGTCTTGAAAACAGGAGGGCGAGTATGAAGTAGTATACGGGGGTAAATGAGGCAATAGAGGTTTGAAAGTATAGGTCAGTATGGAGGAAATTATTGAAGCAGAGTTAGGGGCACAAATATGTATTTATGAGTGAAACTTCGTGACTGTGCCTACCCCGGAATGGAACGGCGTGAATGGTATGTAAAGCTAAATTCATACAATATACTTAAATTGAATTTGTCATCATTTTTAATGCAATTAACTCTATGAGTGAGTTTTGTTTTTGAATGTCTCCATCCTTCCCTGAAATTTCGACGCTTTGACTATCCTGGCACCAATTGTGCACTGACAGTTTGCTTCATGTGTTGGCGGGCTCATGCTTTGTGTTAAATACGTAATCGACAGTATAAAGTCAGATAGCTGACTTTATACCGTCGATTGTGGCGGTAGATTTTTGATGTATCCTGTTCGGGATTACAGACAACTTGGGTTTGCAAATTGCAGAATTAATATGTTAAATGAATCCAATTAGAGACTGAATCATAGGCATTTCGTGCATTTAGGTTTTCGATAAATGTGCGAGTCATAGACTATTCTATGAATAGGAATATGCTAGAACAGGAAGTTCGAGTAGTAAATCCTTTTCCACTCTAAACGACGACGTAAAAAACATACTATTAACCCCCTCGTACTGTGGCAGATTAGATCGCGCCAATAAAATTAGAGAGATAGATTGTAGAACCGATAGGTATAAAATGTCATTTTTTCCTCTTACCATTCGAGACCATAACAGCTGTGATCGTCGTCATGAATAGTGCGAATAGTGACATTTCCTAGACTGCAGATCTTTCTCTTTATATTCTCTACGTTCTTATTTATGAATGATGTAAATATTGATGTTCTTAGTTATGCATGATATTTAGAATCTGTAGTAGTAGTAGTCTTTGTATCCCTTGCATGTTGGAACGATTGACGATAGAATGTTTCCTGGTTATTAGATTGTTAATTGGCGCGTTGCATGTGTGGTACGCTGGTTTCAATGTAGTTTCGGTGTTCTGCCGTATAATTCATGCATGCCTGGTGTGGAAGCACCCCCTGCCACACACCCTTTGGGTGGCTTGCAGGGTATGACGTAGATGTATAGTACTGCGTGACTCTTTAGTCACTGTAATGGTCCCGACGTACGTATGTAATCGAGATGATCTCGAATGGTTGAAACACACGTCCCCCTAGACCCTAAGATCTAATAACAATATGCCGATTCCTGAACTGTGCTGAATTGGATCACTGACTCGCGAACGGCTGTGGATTTTGTTTCACTACATCAATGAGTCTTGCACGTGACCAATCGTATGTAGAGATGGGCGCCGCGAGGGTTTACTTCGGCGTCGGTGTCAGGGGGCAAAACGGGCGGCGGCGGCGCCGGCGTTCGTATTCCACGGCGACGGCGCCGATGTCGTAAACTGACAAACAGTCGTATCAATGCCTAAATGACAAGTTATGAAGTTCATAATTATGCTTTAAATGTCTTAATGAACATAAAATAATTAATAAATATAAATATTGGTGTGTAAACGGTCAAATTTGAAAAATTACGGTAGTTTTTAATCCAAACTATACGAACAATACTCAAAACAAAAACAAAAAATGTAAACAAAAAATGTTCTTTGGCGCGCACCGTACATGACTACATTATTGCTATGGCTACCGCCTACCGCTGGTTCACAAAACCTACGTACATCGTTATTCTGTTGAATAATATCTTGTTTTCCAATCCAGAGATGAGCCTTGCAGTTATTTTTAGCTGTTTAAAAGTCCAACAACAATGAATTTGCGAAGATTACGCTTGCTGATGCCCGCCACTCATAGATAGGCCTGTTTCGGTTCGATGGATCAAAATTGCCATGCATGTCGACTTTAGATGTAGATGGTAGGCATCGGAAACCATTATACGATTTTCAATCGATTTTCGATGGTCAATTGATTGACACTGTTCAATCGATTGCCGATGGTCGATATACTACTAAAGATCGATCGATTAAAGACGGTCAATAAACTTTAGATGGCCAATCGATTGTCGAAGATCTATTAGAAAGTATAGCTCTCGGGTTTCCAACCGGGTGATGGTGGTTTTTTCTGGTGGTTCATGATCTATTGATTGCCGATGGTCAATCAATAATCGATTGTTAAAGGTCAGTCGATGGACAGTGATCTAGTGAACGCACCATAAGCTTGTCGAGTCGATGGTCACTGACCGGTAAATCGGAAAATTGGCGCGTATCTGCCGTCAACCGCGGCCTGGCGAGCGGACGTCGCTTCGCACGGGTCAACGACAATCGACAATCATCGAAGATTATCGTCGACCATCGATAATCGACGACCATTGACAGCGACGATCATCGAGGAATGCCCATCGAACAAGCCTACGCCCAAATATTTCCAACCCTTCGTTACCAGCCACGGATACTGAAGGCGCCTATCCCCCCAATGCCTCAGCAAGTCGTTGTCGGCGACGTCCTCTCTACAGCTTCTTTGTTCGCTCGACTATCGAGCGCTTCTTGATGAGTTAATGAAGGTGTTGCACAGTTTTGGCGCTAGAGGAAGAAGGTGATTCGGTTTCAGCAGCGGCAACCTTAATGTTATCGTAGGGTGTGACGAACTCCTCCTTTAAGTCGCAGAGTCGATCGCGGAGATAAGTCTCTCAGGTGCGTACCGCCAGCGAAATTTAGTAGTTCACGTTTGACAGGTTTATGATGCTATTTTGTGACGTATTTATGTGAATGTGCTTTTTAGGAGAAAAAATATGCCTACACTCTCGAACAGCAGCAAAACGATCCATAGAGAGAGAAATATCAGGAGTTCTATCATCTCTTACGCAGCTCATCCTTCTAGAAGAGAACCATTTTTCCTGGCTTTCCCTTCAGAATAAATAAAGTAAATGTTAGTGTCTCCAATGTTTTGATCATCATGATTGAAACCACTGTGAAATAATTACTCGCTATTTCCACTACTGCGATTTTGCAGAGTAATGTACACTTGAAATACTAATGAGTTATTGTGCGATTAAACTGATGTGGCTCTGGTACAAAATAACCCGAGTACGTCTCAATTTTATATTTATAGTTTTGCTCTAAATATGGCAGTAAACAAGTATATACGTTAAATAATCTTTAGAAAAAATGAATTATCCAATTTCTTAAACGTGATATGTGGCAACTGACTTAATAGATTCCAGCGTAATTGCGAGAGGGCGCGCATAGATATTGGAACATCGAAGTCAACTTTTTGGAAATCGACTGTCAATTTTCAAAGACGACTATAAGTCGACTTATGTCATATACTTTTGAATTTTGTAAGACTGCCGATTCGATTTTTAGTATAATTAATTGACCATTTTTCGCAAATAGAATATGTTGTAAAACATATTTATCAGTTTGAAAACATATTATTTTCTAAAGGCATCAACATGGGTAGGGGGATGGAAAGAGGCACCATTTTCACACTTTTAGAAAGACAATCTCTATGGAAGGCATACATTTATCCCAGGTAAAGAATAATTTTAAAGAAGGCTGGTCAATATGATTTGCTTTGTAGTTCATCATTCAAGACTTGGTGCCTTCATTCGTTAGCGACAAAAAAATCAAAACATTTCTTATGTCCCTTCTTTTTAAGTTCCTTGTCGTGTACGAGTACATGGTAGCAAAAAGTTGAGTTGTTAAAACCTCAGCACTCCTCACCTGTCTCTATCAAACTGTATATGAATATCTATAAACTTTTATCTCCCCTTCGATGGACAAAACAGTTGCCCATGGCTTCGTTAAGCCATGCATATGGGAGCCAACTTGATGCATAGGTTGGTTACATCGCAAATGAAAGGCAGCAGCTAATGTGATGATCATAGGAATCGTCCAAATGAGTATATTTTCTTTGTGTACAGAGCCAGGGATTCAGAGTACGGGAGAATACGAGTAGAAAGATGAGTGGACGAAGGCATTGCGCCAGCCCTTTTCAGTCTTAACAGCTATGACACGTATGTTGGCTTTTCACTATTTTATGTTCAGCGCGAGAATTTATACCTGCGGCAAGTGCAGACTTGAGTTTGTGTTTCGACGTCTGTACTTGGTTTTCTGTCCCACCGTGTGACATCTGATAACGAAAGTGGTGCGCAAGAGTTCTATGTGGGAATGTTTTACTGAGAAGTGAATGTCGGCAAAGTGAAGTGTACGGTTTGTAATTTAGAATTTAGTACAACAGGAGCGCTACAACTCACATCGCTTTATCGAAGACAGAGCATAAGACTATGCTTGATACACGCTTGAACACCATCAACGGCACAAATGAACTGGTATGGGTAGCGAGGGACCCTTTAAAGCAGACGAAGAGCAAGGAAATGATACGGATCCACGAGTGCCTCAAAGTCCTCTCATAATTGTTAATCATTTTGATTTAATCATCAATGGGCTAAGATTACACAACTATTCTTACATTCTCAAGGTATTCTTTTTCCAGTCATTCATTCTTCGCCTTGCTCATGCCCGTTCTTCCCCGAAAATACTCTTCTTATTATCATTTTCTCGTCGTATGTTCTTCATCTCCACAATTATCCTTCAGAAAATGTCCAGTATTCTCAATTTCCTATTTATTGTTTTTTTTAGAATAAAACTATCATTCGTCCTACATTTTTTGTGCCGTTTACATTGACCAACACTGTTTTGGTCGCGAAACAATCGCAACATAATAAACTTTAATAAAAATCATAAAATAATATAGTTTCCGTTTCTTTTGCTACATAGAAGCGTGTAGGCTTTGTATTTGGAACTTTGGAATCAGAAGTCGGAAAAAGTCGACTTTTTCCGACTTCAGCTCAAGTCGACTAGTGTGTCGTCCAGTCGACTTTCAAGGTCGGATCGTCCAATGTCGAAGTCTTAAGTCGACTTTTGCGGAACGATTCCAGTTCTTAGTCGCTCCAGGCAACTTGGGTGGCATGCGCTCTCTCGGTGTCGTGTCTCGGAAACAATTCCGCAGTAATTGAAAATATTCTATATGGAAGATATCAAATATATAATGAAACGTTTGTAATTACAGTAAAGGATTTAAAAAGGTCCGGTTACGTGACGGTTAAGGAACCCTCGGGTCCTTATTCGTCAGGAATGACCGGAAAACGGGAAAATATGGCGCAATTTTATAACTTTAGGAGCGATGCGGCACGTCTATTCCTTCTCCGGAGGCAATATTTTACATATGATACTTCCTAACCCAATGGCACCAATCAGGGTTTGTTCCGAAAGAAATTCGGGTTTCCGAAAAATAAGGCCCACTCCAGTATGCCACGCCACGGCGGCGCCGCCGGGGTTTTTGTCGGCGGCGGCGGCGCGCCGCAAGTTTTGACTCGGCGGCGGCGTGGCCAAATTTGCCGGCGGCGCGGCTCCCACCTCTAACCGTATGACGCGACTACATTTGTCCCAATTAGAAGGATGGGAAGGAAGGTAGATGAAGGATTTTTACGTATTTCCATACAAAAACATTATTGTCCAAGAATAACAAGTCACGATATATAGAAATTTTGCACTCCGTTTACAATACATCTGAGAGGAAAGGATAGTATGTATCATTCAACACATTTAATCGAAATTATCTAATGCTCGACGGGGCGGAGGTTATATCTACTATAGGGTATTAATATCAGTTCCCTTCCTCCCTTTTGCACCCAAGGGCTACCTCCACACGAGCATAAAATCCTCCCCAACCGACCGGATGCAGAGCATTTGGAACAGAGGGGGGTGAAGGAGGGTGAATGAGGGGAAGGAGGGGGTGGAGGCCAGACCCCTGCAGTGTACCCCTCCCCCTACCTTATACTCCCGCTGCTGGAGGTCTGGACGAGGAACGGAACGCTGGCAGGCACGTGTGTCTGTGTGTATCTGGAGCTGGAAGAGGGGAGGGGATGGTGTGGAGGGGGAGGGTGAGGGATAGGGGGGGAGGGGGCGGAAATTCGTTTGGAGTCCCCCCCCACCCTCGTCGACCCCAAAAAACCCCGACCGACTCCCCGTCGACACCCCATGCCATACCCCCGGTGTTGAGTTCATATCGATCCCGCTCGGTGGCGTGCCGTCTCCGGCCAGGAACTGCACGCTCGTGGCACACCACGAGCGCCAATGGCCATCAACCCTCGATTTGTTCGTACATTTCATCGCAGCGGGTGCTATTGACACAATACCCATAGAAATACATACATAGAATAGAATTGAATGGAAAAAAGGTATGTTGCCCCATGGGAGCATTTGCTCCCATGGGGCAAGGTTCAACATCTGAACATTAAATTAACATGTGAAAAAAAAGAAAAACAATAGTGAAACAAAACACATTGACATAAATGAAGGCCTCAGTTTACAAAAATATGGCGCAAATCAACATTTTTTTAAATTTTAACATAACAAGATATACAAATTATCAGTTACAGCGGTCAAAACAGTTACAATTTTCAACACAAAGCTACAATCAACAAAATATACAAATTGACAGTATATTCAATTATAATAGTCCACTGACGGTTTTTTCAGTTAATTTAATGCGGTAATGTCATTTTCATTTACGTAATCTAAGAATAATTTTTTTAAAACATTGATAGATGTTACATTTTTTATATTATCTGGTAATTTGTTCCAAAAATTGCATGATTTTACCAGAAATGATCTTTCATAAGTTACATTTGCGGCGAGACGGCATGAATAAATTTTCGGTTATACGCGTTGTTCTCCCTTTAATATCTTTGTTATGAATTATATTTTTGGAAAGGTATGTCCGTTGCCCTGTTTTCATTAGTTTGAACATGAAAACGCCCAATTAGTACATTCTGCGAGCTTCGACTTTCAAAATATGAGACCTTTTAAAATATGGCGTCACATGCTCACGGATTCCAATATTAAAGATATATCTAATCCATGAATTTTGTATTATATGGAGTTTTTACTGGAGATCTTTAATTATATCTGTACATGCCAAGGCACAATAATCAATATGAGGAATTAAAAGTGAGTTTACTATTTTCTGTCTTATTGTAACAGGTATCATATCTCTAAAATACATCATTTGGTAAAGTGTTTTATATATTTTAGTGGAGATAAATTTAATGTGATCATGCCAACTCTATGTATTGCTAATAACTAATCCTAGGTTGTTGACTACGTTGGAAAATTCCATTACTGTGCCATGGACTTGAATTTTTTGTGGGGACATTACAATCCAGACTGTTCATATAGTACGGACTACCTATATCGATTGATTTTGTTCGTCAGCATACAAGTGATATTTGCAGTGACAAATCACCTTTGGATGGTCACTGATGAAGATTAAGAACAACATGAGTCCGAGTATTGACCCTTGAGGAACCCCACGTGTGACCCAACAAGTGCTTGAGCAATGCTCGTTTTGAACCTTGACTGCCTGCTGTCGATCGGTTAGGTAGGATTTGAACCAGGTGATAATGGAGTGTGATAATTTTAATAGGCACATTTTGTTCAATAGGAGGGCAAGATCGACGCAGTCAAATGCTTTTGAGAAGTCCAGGAGGGTGAGAACTGTTATCTTTTTATTATCAATAGAAAGACGGATGTCGTCTGTTACCTTTATTAAAGCGAATTGAGTGCTATAACCTCCTCTGAAACCAGACTGAAATTCGTCAATAAAATTACACTTGGTTAAGTGTTCAACCATTGTGTTATACACTCAAGGGGTTTAGGCAATGCGCACAAAATGGAAATTGGACAATATTGCGATGGATCAATTGGATTAGGTACCTTTTGAATCGGTCGAACAAGAGCATACTTCCACAGACTTGGAAAGCTAGAGAAAGAAATGGAGCAATTATAAATATCAAGAAGCATGGGTGTCGGAAGAATAAATTTTATAATTTTGATACTAATGCCATATATTCCTGTTGCGTATGATTTGATCTTGGAAATACATTCGTGAGGAATTTTAGGAGTGACATGTGGGAAATATAGTTTATTATCAATTGGCTAAGGAAAATTTTCATTGTAATCTTCCACTGTTCCGACTTCAGAAGGTATGTTGGAAACCTCATCACTATCGTCATCACTGGCTTCAGCCGATGAAATAAAGTAGCTATTTAGATCTGGAAGAGAAATATTTGTCGTATCCACATCTTCCCGCGGTTTTCCAATACCAAGACGAAGTATACCAATCACGCCGTCCCCTTCCGAGGTAGGCAGAGTCACAAAGTTTCACTCATAAATACATATTTGTACTAACTCTGCTTCAATAATTTCCTCCATACTGACCTATCCTTGCAAACCTCATTTGCCTCATTTACCCCCATACACTGCTTCATACACGCCCTCTTGTTTTTAAGACTCCTAACATTCCTCCTCCTAAGAATTTCCTCAACCACAACTTTCTCGGCCTACCTCTACTTCTCGCACCATTCATTAAACTCTCATATATCTGTTTCGTTATTCTACTCTCATCCATTCTCTCAATATGGCCAAACCAACGAAGCACACTCCTTTCATACATGTCCATTACTGGAGCATCTAACCCACATTAATTTATTACCCACTCATTCCTCATCCTATCCATCCTACTTTTTCCGCAGACACTCCTCAGATAACTCATACCCACGGCGTTTAGTCTGCTCTTATGTTTATCCTGACATACCCATGTTTCACTACCATACGACAAAGTGGGGAGAAGTACACTTTTGTACACGGCGATTTTCGCTTCCTTAAACAAGCACTCATTGCTTGATATGCTCCACATGCTATCTACCACTTTCCTTCCAGCATTCGCACGTCTCTTTATTTCCTCATCTACCCGTCCATCTCTCGTAAACATCTTACCTAAGTACACAAAGTCATCGACTTGCTCAATTGCTTCACCATTTGCCCTCATCATACAGTTATTCTCCCCATTGTCCATATCAATGATGATAAAAAATATTTTCGTATATTTAGGATTATACACATTGTATGGAAAATTTTATAACCCCTTAAGAACATATGATGGTTGGGAACTAGATACCATAAATCTATGAACGAGGAATGAATGAACATGTTAGATTTCGTTGTCAAATTTAATGTCCCTAATGATTAACTCTTATTAATAGCTTTGAAGGCTAATTGTTTATTTTTATATAATATCTTTGTGTAAATTATACATTACTACATAAAAGGAATAATTATTATATTAATTGAATGTCACCTGATATGTAAATTAATTATTAATTAATTTTGTTATTAGATCATTAAGATTTTTCACAAATGAGAAATGAAATTGCTTTCAAGCTGTTACAAAAGAGGAATGTGTGTTTACATACGACGCAATCAGGTTGCCCTTAGCTTAATAGTTGTGGGGATAACAGCATTTTAACATCGTAATAATTGCAAACATAAAAAATAAAAATTAATATTCACATTTTATCTAAAGCAACAAATATCTGCTGAGCAAACATCAACAAATGTTGCTTCATTAGCAACTAGTAAATGAGCTCTTATATTTCACAAACGGCGGGGTTAATTTGTACCATTGTACCATTTGTATTAATCAAAAATCATTATATGCGTAAGCAAGCCTTGGTAGTTTGCCTTAAGGTAGTTTGAGCGAAATATCATTTTATTTAAAAATCAATGAATTTGGTCTCATTTTAAAGAGAAATATCTCACTCTTCCAATGACACCAAAAGTTTGACCCCTTACCACATTACTTTCGGAGTTATTTGCCAAAAAATACCAGCCATTTTACATGGGAAATGGTACGTGTATGCACTCCAGAGAGACATAATTTACAAAATGAGGTATTTATAACACCTAGATGTAGTAAATAAATAACGTGTAGTTTGTATGTACGTTTTCTCAACTATTTTTGAAAATTAATCATATTGTCACCTGTTGCGTTCTTGGGTATCGCCAGAAACCTTCCGTTTTGAAGGAGTTTCAAACGCACCGCGCGAAAAAAAAAGTCAAGTTAAAGACTTATTTAGATATTTTCATTTAAATATTTACAATTTCTGTCATATAGAACTATATAATTGCAGCATTAATAATGCAATATTATATCCATGTGTTCTACAGCTGGTGAAATTGAAACGTATAATTCGAATATGGTCTCTATTATGACTAGGGAACTATCTCGCTCGGACTACCTAAAAAATTCCATAAAAATACTTCAAAGGGCATAGTAACAGCTCATGCTAATTCTTAAATGAGCATTCACAATGCAAGTATAAAAATAACAATGGGAATCTAGCCTTTTTTGACTGGGTCAACAGGGATACATTAAGTTTTTCTCACTGTATATCTATTCAAGTCGGCACCCTGTAGCTTTGAAAAAGTTAGTGGTTTCCGGCGACACTTTATGGAATTTACTAAACCTTTTGAATGAATACAGTAAACTTTGTTTTTACACAATGAATTTAATAACTTTTGACCATGGTTTCGACGATTAACGTCATCATCAGGTCGCAAGTTATTAAATTTACTGTGGAAAAACAAAGTCTACTCTATCATTCAAAACATCAATTTTCATCATTCATTCAAAACATCACATCACAACATTCACATCATTCATTCAAAACCCTGTAGCTTGATTTTTTTTGCCAATGCAAATGGCTTTCCGCATCACATATCGCCCGCAATTTTGATCGAAAATTATAATCATGTTTGGGTATTCAGACAAATGTATCAATTTCAAAACAACGGTGGATTATATCGAAATGTAAACGCGGCACAATGCATCTCACACAATTACGAACAACCGTATGTCAAAACTTAGCCAATAGATAATATTGATTTTTCTTCCTAAACACTCTTTTCAATGATATCGTTCAATAAAATCTCCGTCGCCTTCACTTGGATGCAAATTAATCCATGGTGTCCATCAGATAAATTCAATTTGTATTCATGAAATGCGTACTGTGGTTTTTTTTGTTGAAGATGTGACATATATGAATTACTTTCGTAAAAAATTTCATTATTAAATTCGATTAAAACACTATGCACGAACTAGAACAATACGTCGTTATTCAGGAAGTAAGAAGGTAAACGTTAACAGAAGAGAAAGAGTCTTCAATGGCTGTAAAAATTGGCAACACTCATATTCGTCAAAACTCGCCGTTCAGGTAAGTTTACTTACTAACCCAGACGGATAAAATTTTTTCTTTCGCATTACCTTTTGGAATAATATCTTTTAAACCAATTAAAGAAAACTTGAAGTCATATCTTTAATAGTTAACCTGTAGAGGAGTGATATGTAAACACGGGTAGAGTGAAAATGAGACCTGAAACGCTCCCCTCGGCCATCACTACCATTACGCCTTCAGAGGCCGTAGAGCTCATCTCCCTTGAAATAGGTATGACTTTGTTAAAAGATGTTAAACTTAGTCTCGCGGAGGTTAAACATCCTTGAATGTAGAGATTTATGGCCAGGATGAGATTTATCCATTGAGATAGATAAAGAGGCGGCGCTAGCTATGGCGGCCAATGCTTTACGCTGAGTCCTGGACCACCATCTTTCTTCCCCCCGAGTTACATTAATGCTTAGGGGCTGACTCACTAATATTGAAATTTGGAGGGTAATGAAAGTATTCCGTATTTCCAGAAAAAAACAGAGTAAAATCGAATGGAATCTATACCTCCAAGTTATTCATATATGTTTCAAGTACCTAAAATTTTCAACAAAAGGTCGATATGTTATTGATCAATATCCGCTAATGTGGTTCACTCCTCCATGTCACACAAATGAGAGCGAGGGAAGAACGGTGGTTAGCCATTCGGTGGATATATCGGTTTACAGCATTCAGTTTGATGAAGTCATGCCCTCATCTTCTATCTCAATGGGTTTTTCAAGGTTCGATAACAATGGAAAAATTCCTTAGCAAAAAATTTAATTTCTCGCGTTAAGTTAAAAAAATAGTTTAACGATAGGAAGAGGAAACACAATAGATAGAATAAATTATAAAAATTTATTTATCCTTATACTGGTCGAACAACCAGCTCTTCGATTAAGTATTTTATATAAAAAACTAGCGGACCCGACAGAAGTTGTCCTGCTCAAAAGTTGGCTTGCCTGCTATTAGATGGTTTTTTCGATATTCCTATTTTCGATATTCCTATTTTCGATAAACTACATACTAAATGACATAAGACATTGAGTCAAATTGTACAATGTATATATTTAAGTAAACTTCATTTATAATTTAAAACGTTATTTCAATATGTTTTGTCGATACACTCAATATGCACGCAATTGTGATACATGTAATATCGAAACACAGCGAACATAAATCGAAATGTCAAAACAACGCCAAGCTACGACGCAAGTGCGACGACTTGCGCATGTATTGATGCGTACGTCAAACACCACAGAATTCGACATCAGCGCCACCTACGGTACACAAATATAACTTTAACTTATTCTCAGATGGTCAATTATTCATGAACTTCTCAGAAGGTTTTAACGGTCAATTATCAATGAACTTATGATTTTTTTAATTTAAAAAAATATTGGGGGAGTTGGGGGGGGGGGGGGGTGTAATTTTGGGGTTATATTTTCTGATATGCGAAAAATCTTAAAAAAAAATGAATAAAAAAAATCGCCCAAAGCCGTGTCCCAATTCGTTAGGCATTAGGGAGGATGCGGTTAGCTACCTAAATATTTAGAGGCCTTTCGCTAAGGGAGCTTGATTTGGGACATCCTTCGCTAGTGTTGCCGTCTACCGAGCTGGAAACGAATGAAAAACATATGAGTAATTAATAAAGGACTGAATGAAACAAATGAAACCTGAAATTAAGACATTTTTGACTCCTGTGGCTACCTTTGTATGCGTTTTGAGATTTGGAAAGTGAAATAATATTTTTTCATCCATTTCGTTGTCTGGAGATTCGTTAAGTTTTTTTGTTTACGGAGTATTTAAGTTTGTGTAGGTGTTCTGGGATTTAAATTCGTTTTTTTTTTAAGTGTACTAAGTAGAATTTTTCTTTTGAAGTCTGGTGTTGGTTTGCGAAATTCTGGAGAATTCTTTCACTTACAGAGGAAATACTTGCCGGCCATGTTTGCCACTTTTCAACTACTTCCTTGTGTACGAGTTTCCTTGTACGACGCTTTGCATGATGGTAAATTCAATATGGAGGCGGATTTGGGATAAACTCCATCTACCCTAAATTTCACCCCCGAGAAAGACACCTAAATCCGAACCCCCACGATGCCTAACGAATTGGGACACACTTCAACATGGCGTCCTCCCTAAATCTGCCGATTTAGATGCCTAAATGGCGAATTGGGACACAGCTTAAAAATTCCTAGAACCCGATTGCAGCGCCACCTACCTGGTCCAATTCTAAATCCAAACCATCCAGTGACCCACTCAAACACGCACATAAAATTTCATCAAAATCGGTCCAGCCGTTTAGGAGTTCAGTGACATACACACGTACAGAAGAATTATATATACAGACCATGACCTTGGTTGGATATTCTCCTCGGGTCTTTTTCTAAAAAGGCAAGTTTTGATTAGTGTCACTAATTGTCGAGGTTTTATGAGCAAATTAAGGCTCTTATCCACAAGGACATTTGTTGCCTCTTTATATTAACATGAGTTAAGTTACCATATCTTCCGTATTTTAAAAGATAGAGATATGAATTTTATTGCAATTACTTAAGAAATATATTTACTAAAAGTTTTATTCTTACACATTTTTTGACATCTCTGAAATTAAGAGCGCTATCGTACAGTATTTGTTTTTGAGGAATTAAATTTCGACGAATACTCGACAGTCATCTTGAAAATAAGATGCCGTTAGCATTGACGATAGCAGAACAAGAACAATACCGATTTTATACACCACTGTGAAAAGTTTCAAATCCCCTCAATCGATACTAGTCATTGAAATCGGATGTTATCATTGCGATTGCAGAATACTTCTGAAAAAAATGTTTACGTTGCCATAGCTCGGTAACTACGGAGTTTGCGACCCCATGTTGCTATGATAAAAAATGCTTAAAACCACTTCCCCTACCTCCTCCAGAAGTTTCGAACTTTCCTCCTGAAACACCCTCTGTATAAAGATGAATGAATTAAAACTACACCGGGATTTTCGTTTTCCCAATTTAATATAATTATTCAACACAATATTTTCTGGATTCGAACGAAGGTCAAAAATGGGGTTTTCGATTATTTCCATACTCTATAGTTATTTATAAGCCTCCTATGAAAATTTAAACCTAATAACTTCATTATAAATTCCCAGGAATTAATAGCAATGAGTGACAGAAAGAAAATCCCAACTGGACTACTATATCAGTGCCAGCCTCCGGAAAATTTTCAACCAGGACGTGAAATTTTTGCCACGTGCTCATCCTTTAAATGTCTCATTTCCAACGCCAGAAATCTCCCTATCTGATCTAAAAACATTCCACGTGCTTGGCTTCATTCATGAATGATTTTCGGATGAACATATGCAAATGAAAACCAAAATACGGAAATAATCTCACTGAATATCACGAAATAAAATCAAACAAAAGAAAACCAACCCCCCCAAGAAGTAATAGCTCTAGATTTAATGTCATTCAAAGTATTCTATAAAGTAGATTTGTCCAGTGGTTCCCCACAATATAATTTTAAACCTTATCATTTAGACCTTCACAATTCTCTCAAAAACTGATCTTGAACGATCTGACTAAGCATTCGTTATTACCCAATTCGCGATAGTGCGTTTTGAAAACGCATCTTTATGACAACTTTCTCTGACATCCATCGATATATTTTCATTAGGTCTCTCATTGCTTATGGCGTTTTACGATTATGTTCGTGAGTTAGGTAAGGCCACTGGTTAGGCCACACCTCGAATACGCCGCGAGCATTTGGGACCCTGGTCAAATAGATTTAACCAAAAAATTAACAAAATACAAAGGAAAGCAGCGCGCTTCGTTAATAACTGCTACGAGCGTACATATAGTGTCTCACAACATTTAGAGGGATTAAGGTGGGAGCCCCTAGAGACTCGGAGGCTACATGCTAGGCTTAGTTTGCTTGATAAATTCAGAATTGTTATTTTTCAGAGCGACATAGAGTTATTACGACGCCTCACTACATCTCTAAGTCTGACAGATGCGATAAAATAAGAGATATACTCTGCCGAACAGATAGGTACAATAACTCGTTCTTTCCGCGAACAATAAGCGATCACAATAAAAATTAAGCTCACTAAATACACTTCTATAATTCATGTCACCATTTCATCTCCAAAAACTACACCTTTACACGGCTGGTGACCTAACACCCCCTGCCACACGCCCATTCGGCGGATCGCAGGGTATTATTTAGATGTAGATGTAGGTGTGTAATATAGCCGTGTCTTGCATTCGATTGAAAGAGCGGTAATCACGCCGCAACACAAGAGCGAAATCGCTTTACATTGGTATTTCAAATCCCAGCACGCTTCACAAGAGACCGATAGCTGATGTGCATCAAACAGCAAAATGACGTCGATAATGCTTATTATGATTTTAGCCAACTTTTAATTTAATTCTCAGTGAAGGCGCCAAATATGCATTATGTAAGGTTTTTAATTACTCTACGATAAAAAGATAACGGTATTAAATACATTTTTTGGACGAATGCGACAACTTCGGGCAAATAATTCGGCCGTGACTGTTGTTCACCTTTGAGAATTTGTTTGTATGTTCACCTTTGCTACCGATCTAACGGCAGATTGTATCGCCGGCGTATATCACTCCATTCAAAGTCGTTAATATATTTCGCTAAAGTGCGCCGATTGTTTCCGATGTGCATAAACTTTAATACGTGACAGGGAGAGCTCCCGAAGGGCATTTACTATAGAAAACCATAATGAGGGCAAATATACCCAGATCATTTCACGAATCCATATTTTTATGAAACCTTTTTCATGGTCGTAGATAATCCTAGTATGACTATTACAATACCTTATATTATGTGGTTATCACATTTGAGCCGATCTAAAGATTATGACTAAAGTGTTACGAAGGGACCTGTTACATTAGGACCTAATGATGCCACCAGGAATGCCAGCGAAACGGTCCTCCACAAAAATGCTTCAAAGCGGGGAGAACCCGAAAAATTCCTGTGCATTATGACTTAACTTTCCAAAAACCTTCCCAAACCATGAAATGAACTGCAGCGCTATTACAACGCCTTGAATGGAAATCACCCACTGCCTTCATTCTATTACCTTTCATTGTACAGTGAATTCATTTCCGCTAGCAAAAAAAAATAACAATCCACATATTCACCGCCAGTTACTCGGTAGTTACATTCACCACCAAACTATTATGGTAGAAACGACCACATGCATAAGATTAAGGAGATAGACTGCAGAAACGATAGATTTAAAATGCCTTTTTTCACGCACAATAAGGGACCATAATAGTTGCGACAGATCAGTTATAGAATACTAACTAGGTTATATAGGCTTTTCTGTAGTGCTAAGTATCTAAACATGCTTAATAGCTACTAACCTCGCATGTGATCTCCGGCATGATATAGTATTGCCTGTTTTAGTACCTTGTAGTGCTATTTACCTGTCGCATTATGAATATTAACCAGTAGTTGCACCTTGAGTAGTGTACTTCGTGGTAGCATGTTCTTCTACCTATCACTCTCCTAGCTTCTGATCTGACTGAAAAATAGATTGTAAAACGGATAGGTTAAAATGTCGTTTTTCCTGTGATCGATAACAGCATAATGGCTGCGTTGAGATTTTGAAGTAGGTTAGTTGACAGGTAGTGTAGCTGATTAATCCATTTACCCCCTAATGCACGTTTCTACATCTGCCGAGTAGTGCTTACATCATGTTTTGCATGTTCTTCGCATGAATTTTATGTCATACGTTATGTCATATGTTTTTATGTTTACGTAGTTACATTATAGATTATTTTAATAGTTTCTGGAGTATTTGTGGCATACCCCTTTAAGTGGTGCATGTTGGTGAAAGTAAATTTCTTCGCTGTAGTTCATGTTGGTGATAAGTCACCCCCTGGCAGAAACGTTTGTGGGTGGCTCATTTCCCACTTGGGTTAGCGTACCCCGAAACGCCTGTTCTATATCTTTCACCACTGTCTGTGTGCTTGAGTTATTCTTTCATTTCGCCTTCTGTGTGTGTCATTCCTTCCCTGCCGGTGGGTGAAAAGCTGCCCTGGCGCCATCTATTGGCCGATCTCGTGGGTCATGCCTTGGGGAGTGTTTGTTCATATAAACCCCCGCCGATTCCAGTGGATTCTTTGTAGACTGGGTAGCTCGGTGGTCTGAGCAGTGGACGCGAAATCCAAATGTCCGTGGTTCGATTCCCGGTCCAGTCGAATTTTTTCTGCTTGGAATCGGCCATCTTTACATCTTCACACCACCATTGTGTCTGTCAATTTTATGTGTTCCTATCCACTTTCTTTCTACCTTTCTGTATATACATATAAATATGTGTATGTATATATATATATATATATACACATAATATATATTACAGTACATAAGTAGTACATACACAGTATACAATATATATATATATATATACAGGGAAGGAATGACACACACAGCAGTGCAGTGATATATATATATATATATATATCACTGCACTTAGGATCACTTAAGTGACGAATATATAAAAGTTTGCCAGAGGAAGGCAGACGACAAACACAGAAAACAAAAAAATGATGAACACACTTACAAAGTTTCTTGATATTTCGGTGCCACTAGCACCTTGGTCGCAAGATCGAAGACTGAGAAGGAAGGGAGGACTGAGGCGGTAGGAAGGGAGGACTGAGGCGGAAGGAAGGGAGGGAGGGGAGGGACAGGGGAAGGGTCCCCTGTCGGATGCCGGTGCGGACCCGATGCCGGATTTCCCAGTTACCGGTCAGGTGTGTTAGCTACTAACACCACCAAGCCATCTTAGCCATTAAAGGGGAATTCGATGGGGGTTTAAGGAAACTAGGTGTCATCGTTTCACTGAAAGCAATCAGTGGCCCTTGAATCATGATGTGGAACTAGTACTGCTAATTAAAATATTGAGATATCTCTCTTTCAACCTCCCAACATTACAACCCCCAACAGCTTTCTATACTAGAACTAGCGGACCCGACAGACGTTGTTCTGCCCAAACGTTGGCTTACCTGCTATTAGAGGGCAAGCCAGCAGTACAATTCCGCCAACGTTTTGTCGATATTTGCATTTCCGATTAACTTATACTAAGTGACATTTAACATAAAGTCCATTTGAACAATGTATGTGTCTAAGTACACTTCATTTATAATTTAAAACGTTATTTCAATATGTTTCGTCGATGAATAATACACTCAATATGCACGCAATTGTGATACATGGAGTATCAAAACTCAGTGAACAAAAATTGAAATGCCAAAACAACGCCAAGCTACGACGTAAATGCGACGACTTGCATATGTAATGGTGCGTACGTCAAATAACACAGAATTCGACATCAGCGCCACCTATGGTTCACAAACATAACTATAAATTATTCTGAGATGGTCAATTATTGATGAACTTCTCAGTAGGTTTTAACGGTCACTTATTCATAAGCTTACGATTTTTTTCATTTTAAAAAATATTGGGGGGTGAAATTATGGGGTTAGTAAATGTCCGCTTCCGTCACACACCTTTCAAAACTTTTTTCGACCCTTTCCACCTAGCGTATCGCCGCGAAATTTATGTGACATAAACTAGAAAGTTTCCGGTATCTAGTGATAATTTTACTTTGGTAGAATAACTAATCTACGAAAAATATGAACTTTTCAAATATTTTGGTGACGTTTTTCCCGGCCGCCATTGCACTGTTTCCACTTTTGACCGCAGCGTGGCGCGACAGTCGCTGAGTTACCTTTCCACACTAATCTCTCCCGTACCATAATATTCCTAACCGCGCTACATGTCGTCCCTCGAAAGGTGGAAACACAAGATATTTGAACTATTGTTTCACTCCTCCTTTAGCCTATCTTCACAATTCAATCCAATGTCATTATT
Organism: Ceriagrion tenellum; assembly: GCA_963169105.1. Lineage (NCBI taxonomy): Eukaryota > Metazoa > Arthropoda > Insecta > Odonata > Coenagrionidae > Ceriagrion > Ceriagrion tenellum. The sequence goes on along the minus strand of OY720639.1, from coordinate 137,980,762 downwards.
ATGCCTTTATATACACTTCCCTTCATTATTCATGCGTTTGAAATTCTGGAGCCATGTAAAGACTTATCTTTTCTAGAAAACAAACTCCGTCGTGACGGTTGGCGATTTGAAGGGTAGAAATTGGAGGTGTAGACATGTAGAAACGTATATATTCTACAAAAAGGCTCGAGGGAGATTTTTTTCTGGAAAATATTAGTTTTTACAAGCCTTCGCGTACTATTTTTACCGTTGAAATTACCAACCGTCACGAGGGCGATTTTTTTATAGAAAATATACGTCTCTACATGGCTCCAGATCATACATTTACCCTTCTAATCACCAACTGTCACGAGGGATATTTTTTCCTAGAAAATATACGTCACTACATGGCTCCAGGTCCTCCATTTCCCCTTTTAAAAACTAACCGTATTGAGGAAGATTTTTTCTAGAAAATATACGTTTCTAAATGAAAAAAACTTCCCTCGAGACGGATGGAGATTAGAAGGGGAAATGTATGACTTGGAGCCATGTAGAGACGTATATTTTGTAGAAAAAAATCTCCCTCGAGTCGGTTGGTGATTAGAAGGTCAAATGTAAGACCTGGAGCCATGTAGAGACGTATATTTCCCAGAAAAAAATCTCCCTCGAGTCCGTTGGTGATTAGAAGGAGAAATGTAGGACCTGGAGCCATGTAGAGACGTATATTTTGTAGAAAAAAATCTCCCTCGAGTCGGTTGGTGATTAGAAGGTCAAATGTAAGACCTGGAGCCATGTAGAGACGTATATTTCCCAGAAAAAAATCTCCCTCGAGTCCGTTGGTGATTAGAAGGAGAAATGTAGGACCTGGAGCCATGTAGAGACGTATATTTTCTAGAAAAAAACCTCCCTCGAGACGGATAGTGATTAGAAGGGGAAATGTAGGACCGGGAGCCATTTAGAGACGTATATTTTCTAGAAAAAAAACCTCCCTCGAGAAGGATGGTCATTAGAAAGGGAAATGTAGGACTTGGAGCCATGTAGAGGCTTATATTTTCTAGAAATAACTTCCCTCGAGACCGTTGGTGATTAGAAGGGGATATGTAGGACCTGGAGCCATGTAGAGACGTATGTTTTCTAGAAAAAAATCTCCCTCGTGACGGTTGGTGATTTCAAGTGTAGAAATAGGAAGTTTAGGCATGTAGAAACGTATATTTTTTATTAAAAAATCTCCCTCGAGACGGTTGGTGATTAGATGGGTAAATATAGGACCTGGAACCATGTAGAGACGTATATTTTCTAGAAAAAAATCTCCCTCGTAACGGTTGGTGAATTCAAGTGTAGAATTAGGAAATTTAGTCTTGCATAACGTACATTTTCTAGAAAAAAATCTCCCTCGAGACAGTTGGTTGATTAGACGGGTAAATATAGGACCTGGATCCGTGTAAAGACGTATATTTTCTCTGAAAAATTTCTCTGAAGACTGATGGAGAAATGGAGACAGCGGCTTAGAAGACGTAAGTAAATGACAAAAAAGAGGTAGAAAACGCGTAAGAGCGGATGAAAAATTGCTGTAAAAGGCGTAAAGCTGGTGAAGGGGAAGATGGAAATGGAGGTAAGCGACTTCAAAAGTGACAAAAATGCCATTGATAGCTTCGAAAATAGGCATTTCGAGGTCGCGTACCGTCCCACCCCAGCACTCCTGTTTCTCTCCACAGGGCCCGTAAGCTTGTCGGTTGGGGAAACAATAGGCATATTTTAATGACGTTATCGTCGCTGATATATCTTCAAAACACGAATTTCAAATCCAGGAATACCTCAAAATGCCCTATTCATCACCTCCAACCTTCCGAAAATCACGAAAACGGTTTTTAAATGCCATTAATGCCTTTTTCAGTACCAAATATCCCCTCCAAGGGCCTGTGTACTGTCCCACCCCAGCAACCGTTTCACTCCACAGGGCCCGTTACCTTGTTGGCTGGGGAAATAACAAGTATATAGTAGATGTGAAGTTAGAAAAATCCCTCTGTCGAAGCTTCGGCAAAACTGAGAAAATGGCGTCGAAAAAGTCGGAAAAATGACGAAAATTGGTCATTTTTTAACGTGAATATCTCAAAAACCTGTGGCCTAACAACTTTCCTGCAACATTTGTTTCGTACTGTGATTCTTCAAGAACTAAACTATGTCACAGTAATTATCCTGAAAATCACCAATTTCCGGGAATTTAGTGTTTGAAAGGTGTGTGACGGAAGCGGACATTTACCTTGGGGTTATATGTTCTGATATGCGAAAAATCTTTTAAAAAAATTTTCGTAAAAAAATTTCCTAGATTTCGATCACAGCTCCACCTACCAGGACTAATTGTGAATCTAAACCGTTCAAGAACCCACTCAAACAAACACAAAAAATTTCATTAAATCGGTCCGGCCGTTTAGGAGGAGTTTAGTGACATACACACGTACAGAAGCATTGTACATATAAAGATAAGGCTGGCTTAAATTCAAAAATATGTTTCTGCTGTGTAGAAAATACATGTTAAGCTTCCAGAACTTCCTTTCTACTTATATTTGGGAGATTAATTCGAAGAATGAATCTCCTGTGCACCATATAAAAGAAAACTCAGCTTCTGACCACACACATACTACAAAGGGAAGGAAATCGATATGGAACGACAGTTTTCTTGACCGAGATTCGAATGCAGATCTCCTGATTACCAATTAGGTATTCTAGCCACATAAACTTTCAAAGTCTGTCTTAATTCAAAGGCAAAATACGGTGGGTGTTCAAGCAAAGTATGTATTCTCGTCTCAAATTCATATTGTTGGGGCACACGAGACGTAGCCGGGCTTACTAAGCGACTGTTTCGGAGGATAAACCCATCATTGTCATTATAGATCGACAAACTTTGACAATTCTCCAATCATTGGATTGAACATATGATGAAGTGCACAATCATGAGCACGGGTGCAGATGAATACAGTAATTGGATGAAAAACATTAAAGCCTCCTTAAAGGAAAGACAAAACGTATATGATTATTATTAAATGTATTCCTTTTGCACCGAATCCCAAAGCCCTCTTAAGGTAGTTTCAGCGAAATATCATTTGAATTAGAAATCAATGAATTTGGTCTCATTTAAAAGAAAAATATCTCACCCCTCTAATAACACCAAAAATTTAACCCTTTGCCGCATTACTTTCGGATATATTTGCCAAAAAATGCCAGCCCTTTTGCGTGGGAAATGGTGCGTGTGTGCACTCCAGAGAGACATTATTTACAAAATGAGGTAAAACTTGTTTCGTAAAATGTCGTAAAAATCTAACAGCGTGTAGTTTGTATGTTTTCTCAACTATATTTGAAAATTAATCATATTGTCACCGCAGTAAATTCTTCGGGATCACAAAAAACCTTCCATTTTGAAGGAGTTTCAAACGCTACGCGCGAAAAAAAATGAGTCAAGTTAAAGACTTATATAGATATTTTCATTTAATTAGTTGCAATTTCTGTCATATAAAATTATATAATTGCAGAATTAATAATGCAATATTTAATTGATATGTCCTATTGCTGGTGAAATTAAAACGTATAATTCGAATATGATCTCTATTATGACTAGGACTGCCTTAAACACCCTCTCCATTAAAGTAGATAGTCTCTCGACTTTTTATATTAAAACATCATCTTCACCTATCCACTAAATACGATACCACTTACAAATAAATCCATCTCGTGAATTGCCAACTTTTAGCACTTTACCTAGTTGCTAAAAATACCTCTACCTTTTGTTATGAATAATTAATTGCTTGGATTGATTAATTAATTTAAATATGTCCATTATAACAGACCAAGAGTCTATATTTGCGGGGATCTTAATTAAATAAAAAAAGTTAATTAAGTAAATAAATGATAATGGCGTCGTAAATTGAGTTTCAGAAGAGACGGATTGAGTGTCGGTCGGATGCACGAACGCCGACCTTCCGTCTCAATGTGTTCTGGAGGATAGGCTTGTGCAGTGAGTCGATTCATCGAATTCATCGACGATGGATTTAGTCACCGCGATACGATGAACCGGATCGATGACGATGAATGTCATCGATCATCGACGTCGATGAGTCGATGAATTCTCCGACGTCGATGATTCAATGAATTCATCGCCGTGGATTGTGCCGCGATGAGAATTATCTGTATTGCGTCGCCCGCCCGCCAGTAACCATTCGCGCTGTACCGCCGACGGCGGCCGCTGAGATATTCTATTCATTTTGTTTAGGGCAGGAATGCAAATTTGCTACTTGTCATAGCCCTCGATTCAAACCTGTGGATGAAAAATAACGAGGAGTTAGTGAAAAAAAAGCAAAGCACAGAAGCCACTGATGACTTTACGGAACTCCAAATTACAGATTATGAACTATAATGAATTTTATCACATTTTTTCATAGAGTATTCAACACAGAAGTGGCATGAAAATATCAACATTTGAAAATCGAATTCTTTCGATTTCAACACTGCTGATACGGATGGGTACGGGCGGACGACGACACTTAGATGATCTTTTTATAGCGATGATATTTTACAGCGATCAGTTCATCTACTTATTGACGGCGAGCAATTCATCGCCGTTGATGAATGACTCATCGACTTCGATGAATTCAGCGACTCATCGGCATCGGTGGATTCATCGACGGCGATGATCGATGACAGCCATTGAAACCGAACCACTTCGATGAATTTTTTTCGTCGACCATCGATGGCCAAAATCGTTCATCGCACAAGCCTACTGGAGGAGATTCAATCATTAGGCGGCAGAAATTTATAAAAAGTTCCCTATGATTCGTATATTCGTCCCTGCTTGTTCATATATCTTGAAAGCGATCATTAATTTCGGTAGAATTAGTATTATTACCTCATTCAATGTCTGCTAATATTTAGTATCGGTTTGTCATACGAGATTTTGGTATTGCTTTGATGCATTACATAACAGGTAATGTGTTAACACCAAATACATAGCAAGAAATAGTTAAATTCTTTAACTTTCATCTAGTAAGTCGTCCTTCTGTTGCTAATGAAATAAATTATACTATGTTTAAACAAAGATGCTTATGGGACTACAAATCCTCACAGAGGAGGCTGTAAAATGATGAATTACAACTTACAGCTAATGAAGCATATTTATTCCTGTAGGGAAATTTTACCTGAGAAGCTCCATGCAAAATATTTTTGGCAGTAAAAGGATAAATACGTATGAGAATGTTTTTTGAAAACTTTCCATGCCAATCCTTTCATTTGACGATGATATCTTTTGCCGTGTATGAGTGGATTACAAGCTTGGATCTGCCAGTCATTTCCGTATGTGTACACTATATTTCGTACTGATACTTCATGTAAATGAGACCGAGGGAATTCTACACCCCCGGGGGCTACTAATTATTCCCCACGTGCGATCTGAACAGGCGTCGCAATTATTTTATCCTATTTACAGCTGATTCGCGTCTAATTCGTATCCGGTGAGATGAGGAACCATATGCTTCGCTAGGCCGGCGGCCACTCGCGGAAAACAGTCCGATAATTGGGTCTCTTGTTTACAAAGGCGAATGCGAGTTAATGACTCGCGATAGATCACCATAGTGGACCCACGGACATACCGGCGCAGGACGCAATCCCTTGCAAGCACGGTGATATCCCTCTTTCTATCTCGGCGAGGAGAGACGACAGACAATGAAATAAACTCTTCCTTTAACTCGGTAGCAAACTCACGCGATTCATGGTCAAATTATACGACAGAAATGGAAATGAAAAAAAAAGAAAGAAACATGAAATGAAATTGATTATATGTATGTGCGTTTATCGGGGAGGACCGGAAGAAAACCGTCAAAACATTTTGCCACCTACAGCTTTCCAAAGAATAAAAGTTTGATATTTTAGGCGACGCCTCGAAAATAAGAGGAGAAATATAACGAAGTTGGGTCATCGGACTTCCAAAAACAAAAAAAGTACAATTTGGAGGTGAATCATTAAAGTCAGCGCTAACTCCCATGCGCATATTTTCAAGGAAATGGTCAGTGGAAAATATTAATATGATAAATCTACTCAAATTTTTTATTTTACTAACTCTGAATTACCATTAATTATTTTTTTGCGGTGTAGCTAGAGGTAATAGAGAGTATGACAGATAATATATTTACTCCATTAAAATTTACTTTGATTTTATTGATGATTAACCTCACAAAAACTCATATATAAAAATTGCAATGATGCGGAGTAAATAGAAAAGTAGTGAAATGGATAAGGGACTATATCAGTGATCAAAAGAGTTATCAGTAAATTAAGATTATTTGCTGACGATACAGTAATCTATCGTGAAATGAGCAAAGACGGACTTTGAAGTTCTGTCATCTGACCTTAACAACGTTCATTCGTAGTGCAAGGAGTGGGGTCTAGCACTAAATATTAGTAAATGCACCACAGTTCACTTCCTGCGAAAGTCATCACAAAAATGCTGTAGGTACCTATACTGTGGGTGGAGTAAATATCAAATCTTCAGACAAGGTAAAATATCTTGGAATTACCTTAACTTCTGATATATCGTGGGGAACAGACAAAAAAACATGCGGCACAGCATTAAAGAAACTAGATTTTGTTAAACGTATAATAGGAAGTTCCTCGGATGAAAAAGTCAAAGAGAGATGTTGCTTTGCTCTGATTAGGCCATACCTCGAATACGCCGCGAGCATTTGGGACCCTGGTCGTAAAGATTTAACCAGAAAATCCTTTGTTAAAGACTGCTGCTAGCGTACATATAGTGTTTCGCAACTTTTAGATGGATTAAGCTGGGAGTCCCTTGAGACTTGGAGGCTGTAGAGAGGCTGCATGCCAGGCTTAGGTGTCTTGAGATATTCAGAATTGGTGTGTTTCAGAGCGACGCCGAGAATATTATCATGACGCCTTACTACATCTCTAGGTCTGACAGATGCGACAAAATAAGAGAGATACTCTACCGAACAGATAGGTACAAGAACTCGTTCTTTCTGTGCACAATAAGCGACCACAATAAAAACTGAGCTCCTCCAAATACACTCTCATAGGACATGTCACCATTTCACCTCCAAAACTTTAACATCTTTACACGGCTGGTGACCTACCACCCCCTGCCACACGTTCATACGGTGGCTCGCGGGGTTGTATGTAGATATCATGATGGTTAAGCTTTTGTTATTGGGATGGAAAAATTATTTGCAGTTTAAATTGATTGGTCACAAAAACTCGTTCTTTCCGCGCACAATAAGCGACCACAGTAAAAACTGAGCTCCTTTACATTAGGTGTTATATATTTATTTAATTTATTTTTTTAAGCAGGCCAAGTACGCTAACTTCCTAAATGATAAGCACAATGGACAACATAAACAGATGAACTCTTGAACAGATGAAATCTTGCTCATAACGAAGAAAAACAAGTGATAGATCATACATATTGATTATGTCCGCTGCTCTCGACCTTCTTTATCAGAACTGCGAAATAAATTCGATGGAGATACCTCCATTAATATGGAGATTAGGACTTATGTTTGTGGGATAAAACAAGGCTTAAAATCATTACCCTTTCAGTTTTCAGAAATTTTTTCGGATTCCTCCGAAACACACTATTAGTGTAAATTAAATAATACGAGGAATTTGCATGGGGAGCAACGACCTGTGACGATGGAAACCTAGGTCAATAACCGAAGTTAGGCCGGGATTACGATCGACGGTAACTCACGTGACGGAAGCGGACGATGATTTTTCAGTTTCCCATTGCCTTCTCGTATAGAATAAATGATTTACCATTGATGCGAATGCCAGCGCCAACTGTTGACTGTTTTTGCGAACGGGGTTACAAATGGTTACGAAGGAGTTGTTTATTTTCCTACTTCAGGTACAATAAAAATAAAGATAACACGCAAAAAAATCTGTGACAAGCATATCTCCAAGAAAATTGATTGTTTCACTGTAAAGTTAAAGGACAAGATGGAATCTCTGTGAAATTTTTTATATATTGAAAAAAGAGCTCATCTTTGATTGGTTGCCTTGAATGTATTTCACCGGAAAAGACTTCAATTAGGGTTCGCTCCATCGATGGTGCCGTAAACTTTTGGCTGTCGTAAAAGGAAAAGAAATGTAAAACCTAACGTATCAAATTATGTTATGTCATATTTATTAATTAATATCTTAATGCAGCCTACGCACTTTATTCACCCTTCCTTTTGACATGAATCGCAATCATCTTCGTAAATTCTCGAAGCAATTAGGAAAATGTTCCAGAAGTCCTCTTAAGTAATTGATTTGGAGAATAAAAATTTGAAAAACGAGCGTATTTCTAAAAAAAACGGCTTTAATGTATACAATTTCATATTTGTAGAGATGAGATAGGTTCAAATCTCTGAGGTCGATGGAGAGGGCATGACGTCATCAACCTGTAACCTGGCAACCGAAATATCCCTAAACATTTTTGTTTCCCTCTGTGTTTTCCACGCTGGCCTTTGAAAAGAACGGAATAGTGGAGGCATTGGCGGATATAATAAAGCATGGATAAACCCACCCTCTGTCGGAAATGAGAGCTAAGTAACTTTTAAATTAAATGTTAGCTACTGGAAGATATTGATCCCACTCGATTTTACCATGGTCTATCCCTAATAATACGGTTTATCATTATTACGCAAAATAAATAAAACATGCATAAATATTTTATAAAAGTTGATATGTGATAACATAACTTATATTTTATCATAGTTTTTTCAAACCTTTTCAAAATTATCAACTGTTGACCAATATGCAAAATAATATTAACGAATTGATCGTTACATCATGAAAAAAAATCAGAAGGAGCTCTCTGGTTATGTATGAAAACATACATACAAACATACGCTTTTTATGGAGCTTATATATTATCTTCTGTCAGCTTAAATATGTAAATCTCATGTAAACCTGAATTCATTGTTGTTAAACGTGGAAAATTAATCCTAAATTAACCCTGAAGAAGCATTTTAAAATAAAAATGTCAGAATGCGATTAATACCATGATTCATAAATGACGGGAGAAGTATCTCCAAATATAAACACAATTAATTTAATTGGAATACATATTATGTATTACGCACTTGCATATTCACACATACTACCTCAACGATAAATGCACCTACTGACGATGCAGGAACGATTTGGTCGAGGACTAGAGTGCCGGGTAAACTTCCGTATTTAATATTACGTCCCACGAGACAGGATTCTTTTCTGACATACATTGGTATTCAAATTAGTATTTTTTTCTAAAGGTTTAATTGTTATAATCGGATGAAAAAGTCAAAAGAAAGCAAAGTGTTGTTAAGAATATATAATGAACGATTGAAGAAATGGTATCTTATCTGTGCCTGTGGCTCACAACTGTACAAGGGAGAAAGGCGTCACGAGGCAACTTATCACTCACAAGAGAAAATTGATAACATTTAAGCAATTTTCGCGAGAAATATACCCATTCTCCAAACTCATCGTAAAAACCAATTACTTGATAGGTCTCCTTGGACATTTATCTTATGGCTTCGAGAAGTTACGAAGGTGCACAGTAAAAAGCAAATCTGGTTTTCTATGCGATCTGAATTTAAACGCAGTGTGGTATCACGGTAGTGGTCTACATTTACGGCGCAGATCGCGTGGGAATCACACACCTACATTGATTTTCAAGGACTGCATATTGAAAAATGTATATACGTGACATTTGTAATTTATTGACAATTGTAAAATGAGTAAAAAATATATATCTCTTGTGTATATGTGCATTCTTTAGTCGCCAAACCCTGCCAAAAATTCTGTATAGTTTCCTTACGAATATTTCTACAGAATTTCTTAAAAATTTCTGTAGATATTCCTTAAAGTATTGAAATGCCATTTTCCGGAATTAATTACGACGTTCTACAGAATAACTTAGGATGTTCTGCAGAATACCTTAGGTCGTTCTGCGGAATTCTTTAGGACGTTTTACAGACGACCTTTGAGGCTCCGTAAAACTCCTTACAAGCTCAAGGAAACCTCACATATTTCCGTATAGTAGCTGAAGTTCTACAGAACAGCTTGTAAGGAGCTATTTTGCTCTTCAGAAAATAACTCTACAGAAAATACGTTCTCTAAAGCCAGGATCTAATGCTCCGTACAGATCCTTAGAAAAGGAACTAGTTCTGAAGAGAAAGAGTCAATTTATGTACAATTCCTCACGTTCTACAGAACAGCTTATAAGGAATTTTTCAGCAGGGAATACTCTAATGCTTGTAGTTTCTAAAACTTTGGTAGCAGTTAATGCTGATGAAAAATGATTACTGTTAGATTAGGGCTGTCTTGAATTCAACATGAGTCTATCTTACTGTCAGATTAGGACTGTCTTGAATTCTACATGGGTCTATCTTACTGTCCGATCAGGGCTGTCTTAAATTCAACATGGGTCTATCTTACAACCAGTACCTCTTGGTTTGACTTTCAGCTCTGCATCTACCTTATTCTTAGACTAGGAGATGGCAGTGAAATTCAACTGACACTGCCTTAAAAATGTTGCCACTGAAAATCAGTTCTCTTTTCTGTCTGAAAATCAGAGCGACTCTTTACAGTGTGGTTGTGTTTGTGGTAAAATGGAAGATGAAAAAAATTACTCTGGTTGAATCCTTTAAACGATATAAATGTCATATCATTCATTACCTGAGTAGATACCTACAGAAAGGCGACACATAGGAAATGAACAAAAAAAAGTCCGTAGATTCTCGTAATTTTAGTTTCGCAAAATGAACCTTAAAATTACATGCAAAAGCCTCGATTGGAGCACCACGAGAAAAAAAAAGTATTTTTCTTTCAAACATAAATCCTATTTTTACGAAAACCTGTTTGTTTGGAAGCGTAAACACTTGGGATTTCAATTACAATGAAATAAAGGCATTATTATCGCATTGTTTTTTAAGTTTTTTTTAGCAAATTAATGCGATAGTTGAAGTTACAATATAAAATAATTCCGTAAAAAAGGCGCTGCAGTCGGCTTGAATGGAGTGGTTGTTTAAAATGTGTCCATTAAATAATCTGCACACATTCTGTTACATATTTTTGGTGTTCATTTGATGACGCATAATATCAGTTAAGGCATATTATTATAAAACTATTCAATAAAAGAAATGGTGTACACCCTGATAAAAAATTCTGTATCGTTTCTTTAAAATACTTCAACAGAATTTCTTAAAAAGTTCTGTAGATATTCCTTAAAGTACTGAAACGCCATTTTACGGAATTCCCTACGACGTTCTGCAGAATACCTTAGGATGTTCTGCAAAATAACTTAAGACGTTCTGCGGAATTCCTTAGGACGTTCTACAAAAGCCCTTAGACGCTCTGTGGAACACCTTCTATGCTCAAGGAAACCTCACATATTTCCGTAGAGTTGCTGAAATTCTACAGAACAGCTTGTAAGGAGTTTTTTTTGCTCTGCAGAGAATAACTCTACAGAACGCATGTTCTGTAGAGTCAGATGTTTCGTACAGATCCTTAGAAAAGGAACTAGTTCTGAAGAAAAAGAGTGAATTTCTGTAGAATTCCTCACGTTCTACAGAGCAGCTTCAAAGGACTTTTTTAGCAGGGCAGTATTTTCTTGATTCATATTGTTACGGTAGATGTTCCTTTAGTATGCAATCCAGTGGAAAACAACAATTTGTGTTAATTTTATATAATAATAATAAGGATTTGTGAATTTATGCTACATTAATATATTCATAAAATATTTCATCGCATAAAATACTCCAGCGTTCAACGATCCAATTCCTTTCCCTAATGGCTAAATATTTTCGAGCAAATCGTTTTTGCAAGATCCAATTTTATTTGAGGAAATGTGTTCATAAGGAAGCTCGAGAGGGGAGGATTTTTTTTACGTGAATATTCAATGTGGCTTTCCCTAGGCGGTCTAGGTAAGTTTTTCGTCTAGATAAATAATTTCCCAAGGGAAGAGGAAGGTTTAATATTCTGAGGAAACTCTAGAGCCTCGGGGAATTTGCAAGGAAAAAATTCTTTCGGCCGTTTTCCAGCGGGAATATATAATGAGAAGGATTATTAAAATTATTCTGGCATCAATGCTTGTTATTTTTGAGCGACGCCCTGATTTCCTAGTCTAAGCTGCACGAATTTGTGAAACAAACTTTGCCGGTCCAACAAATCAACAAATGAAGAATTCATTAAATTACGCAGGCATTTGCAGGATTTGAAATCATTTGGGAAAGCTAAAAAAAGGCGGAAAAGAGTTTTCTGGAAAAATTATGGTTTCGTATCTAGTATTGTTTAGAATGTGAAATAAGTGATAAATCCTAAATTTGGTGACCATCCGACAAAATCTGGGGATTCGATAAAACCCTACTGTAACCGACTTAAATTCATTGTTGACAAATAAATGCTCGACGCGACGTTGCCACCTCTCTCTCTCTCATCGGGCTCGTCTTCAGAAGTCCAAAAATGGGCCGAAAGATATACGCGCCTCTCTGAAACAGTGTTACCCTCTTAAGGTAGTCCGAGCGAGATAGATCCCTAGTCATAATAGAGACCATTTCCGAATTATACGTATTAATTCCACCAGCTGTAGGACACATGAATTAAATATTGCATTACTTATGGTGCAATAATATAGTTTTTTATGACAGAATGTAATTTAATGAAAATATCTAAGGTATTTTCTGGCAAATATCTCGGAAAGTAATGTGGTAAGGGGTTGCATTTTTGATGTCATTAGAAGGGTGAGATATTTTTCTTTAAAATGAGACCAAATTCATTGATTTCTATCTAAAATGATTTTTCACTCAAACTACCTTAAGGTAACTTGGGTGTTATAAAAAAATCCATAGTGTGTAGTTTGTATGTTTTCTCAACTATTTTAGAAAATTAATCATTTTATCACCGTAGTAGGTTTTTGGGTATCACAATAAACCTTTTGTTTTGAAAGATTTTTAAACGCACCGCGCGAAAAAATGAGTCAAGTTAGAGACTTATTTAGATATTTTCATTTAATTACTAACAATTTCAGTGATATAAAACTCTATTATGTCACCATTAATAATGAAATATTTAAATGATGTGTCCTACAGCTGGTGAACTTAAAACGTATAATGATGTTAAGGTTAGAAATACCTCATTTCATAAATAATGTCTCCCTGGAAAGCATACACGTCCCATTTCCCTAGTTAAAGGACTGGTATTTTCTGGCAAATATCTCGGAAAGTAATGTGGTAAGGGGTAGAATTTTTGATGTTATTAGAAGGGTGAGATATATCTCTTTAAAATGAGACCAAATTTATTGATTTCTAAGTAAAATGATATTTCGCTCGGACTTCCTTAAGGCGTTAGGATTGATACAAATCTCGCCTTGCAATTAGGGGATAAGATTATTGTCAGCTATCGATAGGAGCGGAAGTAAAGTGCGTATGAGGCGGAAAAAAAGGCGAGCACAGATTGAGAGGGGGATATGTGGGTGTTGGGTGATGTAGTGAGGGGCGGGGGGAAATTGCGGCGCCCGTGGCTTCCCTTTATCCGAGGAATAGAGGCATTGAGAGTGCAAGGGTTCCGAAAAAGGGAGCCGAAAAGGGTCTGTACCCTGAATTGCGGGAGGAGATTTCGGATGAAGAGGGGAGAGTTGTTGGATCTCTTGTGCACGTGAGTCATAGCGGCGACCTTTCCATCCTTTTATTGTCCCCTGAGATGGAAAATGAGGGTTTGGGGGGGTGGGGCTGAGTTCAGGGTTTGTTTGAAGGATGGGGGTACCCAAATCCCTGGCTCCGTCCCCATGTATGTATGCGTAGCAGAGAGGAAATGCGTTTCCTTCGCCTGAGCACCCATCCGACCAATATAAACCCACCACCGTCTTCCAGCCCCCTACGCCTTTTCTCACACACGCACTTACATGCAATACATGCACGCATGCTCATACCGTCTCTCCATTGAAAAGGCTTCTTAAGATGACGGCGAATGGGAAATGACGATCAGTCGAGGGCTTACTCGCAATGGCCTCGCGATCGCTCCCATTATTAATCCCATCCCCCAATGGAGCACTAAAGATGGCGTCGAGCGCAATCCAGAAGAGCCAATTATATTAAGATATTTAGTGGACCTTTAAGTAACCTATAAGGTGAACCTGTGTTTAGGTTACCATCAAATTGAAACACGATCGTACATTGTTACATATAGAACATTAAAAAAATAAATATATACCAACATTTCAAAATAATTCCTTTTAACGAGTATGTTTACAAAAATAAATAATTTTATTTAGCAAAATATATCTGCGATTTTTTCATAAGTAAATAGCCACTTTTTAACATCTTTTAAAAAAGAAGAAAGATTAGGTGCATATTTGTACTCAGAATGTAATATGTTATACATTTTTGGCCCAATATATAAAAAACTTCGCCTGTACAGAGACAATTTGGGTCTCGGCAAGGTGTCAATATACTGCGAAAATTCCATGAACCTGGCCTATTTGAGACGGGAATTTTAGCACCACTCCTCAGAAAAAACAGTCTAAGTACTTTGTACACGTACAAATTCCTAAGTGGGAGGAGTTTCAAATGTTGAAATAGCGGGAAGGATGGCTCATGACGATTCTTATTGAGCATTATACTGATAAGCATCTTTTGCAGTGTAATAGCTGGCTTAATAGAGTTCAAATAAGCTCCTCCCCATGCCACCAAGCCATACGTCAATTTAGAATTTATTAATGCATTTTAATATAACCTCAAATTTTCTAATGGAAATTTTTTACGAAGCAGATAAAATTTTGTTAACATATACCGCAACACTTTTGTTACAGAGGCTATGTGTTGCGCCCACTTTAATCCTTATCCAAATAGTCCTTTCCTGCCTCGACAAGCCTTCGCAGTTATGAAGGGGTATAAAAAAAATTGAGAAAAGTCCATCATATTAACGTAAAATAACAAATGGGATTTATTTCTAAATATTTAGATGACTTATATTTAGAATTAGAAGATGGAAATGATCCAGAAAAGGTGAAGAATTTCGAATAGAAATAGAAAGTAGAGGATATTATTTAGAATTACATACATTCGATCTAGTCAAATGCTTCGAATTCTTAATAATATTCTCTTATGCCTTAGGTTTAAAATAAACACCAAGAAAACAAAGACCATGGAGGGGGAAAAGCCGGGATGTTGATAATAATACGGATACAAGTATGTATTGGAGAATAAATGAAGCTATAGAGGTCTGATTTTTGAGTGATGTTGATCCTCAGAGCCTAAAAGAAGAATTGCAATTAGAAATATTAAAGATATAGGGTCATAATAGTTCAACTGGGATTGGTGAATAGATTTTGCTCTAAGAGAAGCATACCCTGACCAATGGAATATTAATTTAGGATGCACCAAGGTAAACAGATACGTGGAATGAGGCTGAATGAATGATAACATTACAAGCAATTGAGCAGTGTTCTTGAGTAGATCTACAGTGTATGACAAAAGTCACGTATTGCATGGGAAGCATAAACCCATCCTGAATTCTCAGCCAGTGGAAATACATGCCGAGGGTAAAACGTAGAGATTTTGCCACCCAGCAATTACTGGTCCTTTGCTGTTTTAAAGACCACAATGGGGAGACCTCAGTTGGACCCAATTTTCAATAAGCATGCTACATATGTGATCAGAAAATATTTCTGTGCCTTCAGCTTTCTTCAAATGATCGAAAAGCGTCACATAAATCAGTAACGCATGATTTGTCCAAGCAGGTGCTATTACGGAGGAGTTTCTTCTCATTTTCTTGGGGAAAGAGGAATCATCAACGCATCACTGTGGTTCTCTCAGAAACAAAACCACTTTTATAATATTTTGAGATCTTAATTTATGGTACTCCTCAACATCCAATCAACATATCACAGATGTTGGATCATTTATGTGTGGGTTAGAATTAAATGTCAGCAAATGCATTACAGTTCACTTCCTGCGAAAGTCATCACAAAAATGCCATACCTATACTGTGGGTGGAGTAAATATAGCAGATACAGTAAAATATCTTGGAATTACCTTAACATCTGATATATCGTGGGGTTAGGGATTAAGGTACGAACGCCTACACTTACATAATACACTGCGAGCCACCGCATGGACGTGTGGCAGGGGGTGTTAGGTCACCAGCCGTGTAAAGGTGTACGTTTTTTGGAGATGAAATGGTGACATGTATCATAGGAGTGTATTTAGTGAGCTTAATTTTTATTGTGATCGCTTATTGTTCGCGGAAAGAACGATTTATTGTACCTATCTGTTCGGCAGTGTATCTCTCTTATTTTATAGCTTCTGTCAGAACTAGAGATGCAGTTAGCAGTCATGATAATATTATCTGTGTCGTTCTGAAAAATATCAGTTCTGAATTTATCAAGCAACCTAAGCCTAGCGTGTAGCCCCCGAGTCTCTAGGGGCTCCCACCTCAATCCTCTAACAGTTGTGTAACACTATATGTTCGTTTGTAGCAGTTTTTAACGAAGCGCGCTGCTTTCCTTTGTATTTTATTAATATTTTTGGTTAAATCTATTTGAACCGGGTCCCAAATGCTCGCGGCGTATTCGAGGTGTGGCCTAACCAGAGCGGGGTAGCATCTCTCTTTGACTCTTTCATCCGAGGACCTTCCTATTATACGATTAATAAAACCTAGTTTCTTTAATGCTGTACCGCATATGCTCTGCATGTGTAATCCCAACGATATATCAGAAGTTAAGGTAATTCAAAAATATTTTACTGTATCTGAAGATTTTATGTTTACTCCAGCCACAGTATAGGTTTGGCATTTTTGTGATGACTTTCTCAGGAAGTGAACTGTAGTGCATTTACTAATATTTAGTTCTAATCCCCACTCCTGGCACCACGAACGAACGTTGTCTTATGTAATCCGTGGTAGTATAAAATTTGCTAAATAAAAATTTATTTACAATAGAATATTGTCAGGTGTCAAAAGACAGAGTTTTATTCATCACGACCCCATTTGATGTATCTACGGTTAAAATAATTTCTGATAGCAATAATAAATTGTTACTTGTAAGAAAGCCAATATATCTTTGTCAATAACTATCAGTCACCTGAGCAATAACCGTGAGAGGTTGTGAATAACAATAACGATGTTAAATGTTTCAATCTAAGTCCAGAATTATTTTTATGCATATTTCTTTCAATAGTTACACTACGATAGTCAAAACATAGGTTTCCAAATATGTTGACTTATTTTATGTCAATCACTTTTGCGATTCTATTGCATTTCAAAAGCGAAAATTTCCTCAAGAGGTCAATAACTATACGGTTTACCTTTGATATGCATGCAAGTGAACAAATATTATAGAAATTATGCATAATAATAAAAAAATACACATTTAATTATATTCGGCTCGGAGTATATATTTAATGAAATTTCGTCACGAACGACGCGTTATTTTTTTCTACTCGTAGACAGGCGAGCAGGTGCACAAGCTCTTGATTGCACACTTGCGGTGATAAGGGTAATTACATGCAAATGGATCCAACTGGCGGTACCTAACTATCCATCTACCTGGTGTTTTTGTCTCTGAACGTTTAATGAAACAATTAAAAAGTCTGCCGGAACTTGGAATCCAATTAAAATCCACTCAAGAGGAGAGCGAGAGAGGGAGCTTTGAGCACCTTTTATGCTCTCTTGTGAATGGACGAGAAGAGAGAAAAGAGACGCATACGAGAGCGCAGACATAGAGACATAACTACATATGAGAGTGCGATTTATAGCTACGCGGAAAGGTGGGGAGTGTATCAAGTGCAGTGCAGCACACAGGGGGAGGTGTGGGGAGGAATGTGGGTGACTTGACTAGTGTTTATTTTACCTGGGGCAGATGAGGCCCTCTACCTACGCCCCAGGGCTCTTTAAGGAGTTTTATCAATTTGTTATAGGTTTATAGTAAAAAATAAAAAAATAACAGAACATAGTAATAACATAGAGTAAGTATATATATTGAGTGGCAAAGTAATGCTAAAAACTGGACTTATATTTTTTTGAGAGCTTTGGGAAGAATTTCTCAAATGCCACCACCTCAGAGGAGGAAGAATTTTGGCTTACGGAGAAGGCCACTTGGAGGCGCTAGTGGTACTCGGTGATTTTGCATCGACATACAGAAGAGTGGATTTACCATGGCTGTTGTGTGCTTTTAATCGAGCATCAATTGTTTTGTCGTTCCTATGATACATCGGTAAACAGTTTTCTCGGTGTTTGATAACCGCTTGTCATATCATACTGACGTGAATTCGATTCATTATAGACGATGGTCATTAATGCACCTTAAAATACATGTTTAATTGGTCTCGACGACTCAGTAAGATTTGTTTCCGTTGCTATGGGTGGATAAGTAAACATCCAGGCACCGAAATCATCATAAGAACATCATGTGAGTATGCGACACTAAATGAAGTGGCCGTGTGCCAAAGCTCATTTGTTATGCCATGTCGTGCAACTTCGATACACCTGTTCCACCAATCGGCCAAAGTATTATTTAAAAACTCATATCCGAATCTCCCTATCTCTTTGCCACTCTATATGTACTTCCTCTATGGTAATAACAGCAGGTCTTCAAGGGTCACATCGTAGGCCATGGAGGTCGCCTTGTTTCTGGGACTCAGCTGGATGCCCAGGAACAGCACTCTCCTCCGATGGCCCGGTTATCATCGGTTATACTCCGCACGAGTTTATCAGAAAACGTTCCGATAATAACATGTAATAGACCCTTAAAAAACAACAAGATAAATAGCAACATCGATAAAAGGATGTAATAAATAAGTAACATGTCATATAAAATAGATATTCTCTGAGGTAAAAGGTTTAAAAGCAATCAATCAAATAACAGAGAATAGGTAGAAATCAACAAAAACAAAATAGATCAGTTAAAATACATCTAGTAAAATGGAGCTGGAACTGAAGAAGAGGATCGTCAAGTGTTTTGTTTGGAGTGTATTTTTGTAAGGTGGGGAAACGTGGATTCTAACAAAAAAGGATAGAAAAAGGATAGAGAGAGTTTAGAAATGTGGATTTGGAGGAAAGTGCTAAACATCAAATGGTCTGATAGGGTTTAGGAATGAAGAGGTGTCGGAGAGAATAAAAGAAAGAAGAAAGCTCTTAAAGAACATTTGAGATAGGAAGAAGAGCTGGATGGGACATGTACTGAGAAAGAAATGTTTGTTACGAGATGTACTGGAAGGAATGGTGGATGGAAACCGCAAAAGAGGAAGAAAGAAAAGAAAGATGATTGATGACCTGAAGGATGGAGGGAGTTACAGAGAGTTGGAGAGGAGAGCAGAGGACAGAGAGAGATATGGAGGTACCAAGGACCTGCGAAAGCAGAAAACTAATGATGATATTATCATAGAGGAAGTACATATAGAGTGGAAAAGAGATTAGGAAAATTCGGATATGACGACAAAACAATCGATGCTCGATTAAAAGCACACAACAGCCATGGTAAATCCACTCTTCTGGATGTCGATGCAAAATCACCGAGTGCCACTAGCGCCTCCAAGTGGCCTTCTCCGTAAGCCAAAATTCTTCCTCCTCTGAGGTGGTGGCATCTGAGAAATTCTTCCCAAAGCTCTCAAAAAAATATAAGTCCAGTTTTTAGCATTGCTTTGCCGCTCTATATATACACTTCCTCTATGATAATACATAGTAACGAGCATGAGAAAATGATATGTATAAAACTGATAAACTGGTGTGGGGGGACCCGAGAGATGTGTGTGGGCATGGTGCTCTTAACGGATTCCTTTAGGAGTTCCATGACCCGTTTATCGCCGCTCCTTCCCCGCATACCCTTTCTTTGCACCCTATTCATTCTCTCTGTCGTCCGGTTGCCGAGCCGGTTTTCGAGTGTGCGTGAGCCATTTCACAAAAAATAAGGGAGGAGGGGGTGGGGGGGGGGGGTAGGTGGGGGGGGGTTGCACGATCCGGGGGTGAGTGCAAGAGAGAGAGAGAGAGATAGAGATAGAGAGCGGGGTAATGGCCATTGACCACCGCGGACGTATAGTACACCCCGACACAAAAGACCACACCCCCCTCCACTTCTCGCATTGTTGCCGGCCTCACCCCTTTCATTATCCCCTTTTACCCTTTTCACGCACACCTCAACCACCTTTTCAGGGTTAGTGGGAAGAAAGAAAGAAAAAAAAAACATTTATTGTTCAGGGAATAAATCCGTAAGAACAAAAAAATATAATGAATACAGTTTACGGGCGAAATAACTATTACAAAAAATTGATGATATCTAAAACAGCACAAAAACTTAGTGTGTTCCATACTTTACAAATAACACAATTTATAGAATAATAAAGAAACCATAATAATATGAAAACAAATTTGATAAAAAATAGAAAGTAAATTATGTTATTCCCAATGAACGTAAGAAATCATGGTATTTCATTTTGAATGTTTTAACAGATGTGAAGTTTTTAATTTGAGTAGGCATGTTGTTCCATACATGGCAAGCTGTTACAAGAAATGACTTACTGTAAACAGTAGTGTGATGACCTGGGAAATACAATAGATTGGGATCAGACCTACTGGACATTGTCGAAACTGAGGGACATTTATTCGATTCATCTTTTATCCCCATTAATTCACTTTATTTTGGGGCGAGTGCAACGAATTTGGGGCGAGTGCAAGAGGAGAAAGGACTATCTCTGAGTTCAGCTGCATAACATGTGCAGTTATTGTTTTTCAATGAGAGATGCTGTTTTTGTCTTTTTCTTTATACATTGTTATGTTATTAGGTTCTATTTATTTTTTGATTTGAATTAAATAATATGTTAATTTGTTTATCACCTCGCTGCTATATTATTATATTATTTTATTGTATTCTTGCTCTAAGGGACGTGTCCCAGAGTAAAATAAATGATTATTCTATTCCATTCTATTTTACCCTTTGCACGCACACCTCAACCCCTTTTCAGGGTTAGTAGAAAGGAGTAGGGGTTAATGAGTTACCGGGGCGAGGGGGAGGGGAAAGGGGATAGATGTGAAAGGATGCGGATCGAGAAATGAGAGGGGGAGCGGTGTCATATTATATAGCGTTGGGACAGGTGAAGAGAATTGAAATCGTTTGAGCGCAGACAAAAATAAGTGCCCTCTTTTTTCTTTTGGCGGTGATAAGTTATTCGTTGCACTCGTCCCAAAAGGAAGAGAATGAATGGGGATAATAGACGAATCGAGAATGAATGTGCGGTCAAAGGAGAGTGTGTGAGAACAGAAGAGCGCTTCAAAAGGGTAGAAGAGTGGAGTCTGTGAAAATCGTTCAGGGCACCCGCTTATCTGCACACCCAACACTGATCACTCTGACTAACACACGGTCGTGACGTGCGACAGAAGACAGACAGTCATTCAATCTTTGGGTAATTTACCCCTTAAGGTAGTTTGTGCGGGATACCATAATCACATAGAATTCCATGACTTTCGCCTGTTGACTTAGCGTTGGATTTCCACAAATTTATCTTGAAATTACCTTAACTTCTGATATATCGTGGGAATTCCACATACAAACATATGTGGCGCAGCATTAAAGAAACTAGGTTTTGTTAAACGTATAATGGAAAGGTCCTCGGATGAAAAAGTCAAAGAGAGATGCTATTTCACTCTGGTTAGGCCACACCTCGAATACGCCGCGAGCATTTGGGAACCGTGGTCATAAAGATTTAACCAAAAAAATTAACAAAATACAAAGGAAAGCAGCGCGCTTCGTGAAAAACTGCTATGGGCGTATACACATATAGTGTCTCACAACTTTTAGAGGGATTAAGGTGGGAGCACCTAGAGACTCGGAGGCTGCACGCTAGGCTTAGGTTGCTTGATAAATTCAGAACCGATATTTTTCAGAGCGACATAGAGAATATTATCATGACTCCTTACTTCATCTCTAGGTCTGACAGATGCGATAAAATAAGAGAGATACACTGCCGAACAGATAGGTATAAGAACTCGTTCTTTCCGCGAACAATAAGCGACCACAATAAAAATTAAGCTCCTCCAAATACACTCTCTTAGGACATGTCACCATTTCACCTCCAAAGCTTTTACATATTTACACGGCTGGTGACCTACCACCCCTTGCCACACGCCCATGCGGTGGCTCGCAGGGTGTTATGTAGATGTAGATGTAGAAAACTCAATTCGCGGTAAGATGTAATTTATTCTTTTTTGTGCGCAGATATCACTCATCAGAACGGGTATTAAAAAATTTCATACAAATCTGCAAATGAAGGAAAACTCGCTCCAATTACTTGAAACAATCGAATCGGTTATCCCCGAGATAGAGTCAAACTCTCCTGAAGTTGATCGGACGAATTACTTACATTCACGCTCGGCGACGCTATCTCCTGCACAGCTGTTATCTCTACTATCTCGAGATTCTTTGAATTATTTAGGAATCATTTCTCAAGTTAAATCTCCAAAGGAATCGTTAGAAATTAGCAGAAGTAAGTAAGGAGTGCATTTCCATGTTCACCCCGGTGAGGATTCATGCCTCCGAGTTATCTAGGTCATCGAAGAAAATTTGCTCGCCTCCCCTCGCGTAACGTACTCATTAGTAAGTCGGAAAACTCAAGCAAGAGATTAATAAGAGTCGTCAGTGCTTTCAGAGTTCTTGCCATTCCTCATTGTGGCGAGTCTGCTCGCACGGGGAAACTCTTAATTGTGATTCTACACTACAAACCCCCATTCACGGAGAGATTGTAATTTGAAAAGCATTCCTAACAAGGTAGCTATTCATATATTTCGCGAGGAAAACAATATCGGCAGACTGTTATGACTGCATTAATCAATCAATCATTTATTTGTCCAGCGACTTGTTTCCACGTACAAATATAGGACACGTCAAAACAATATTGATACATATTATAATTGCTGCATAAATTCGACAACTGAGTAAAAAATATCTGTTTTAAATATTGACATAGTTTATATTTGAATACATTTATTGATTCATATTTTTTTATTTCAACAGGTAACTTGCTGAACAGCATAAGGCCCGTATTTTTCGGTCCCAGCGCAGCATGCCTTGTTCTGACATAAATTTGGTGTAGGTTTGTGGCGCACCTGGTGTCATAACTGTAGTAAAAGTCATTTCTGTTATAGCTGCAGAGATTGAGCTTAGCACAGATGATTAGATGATTTGTTCGTTCATTCACTCAGACCACTCAGTGGCAAATACTCACGCATAAATGTTTATACAGAAAGGTGGAAAGAAACTGGATAGGAACACATAAAATTGACAGACACAACGGTGGTGTGAAGATGTAAAGATGGCCGATTTAAAGAAGAAAAAATTCGACTGGACCGGGAATCGAACCACGGGAGGTTGTCAATGGAAGTAGCAGACATTCATGACGGAATTAGTATTTTGCGAAATAAGTCAGGCCAAAGACTTGGGGAGAAAAAACGTATTGTTGTTCAAGGACTAATATTCATAAATTGATTCTGAAACTGTTGATATAGGAAATAATCAACACGCATAATTTTCAACAACGTGAAGCTGCCAGTGTTTGCCAAAACTAAGCCTTCTTAACGCGAAACAGTATATATACACAGCACACGCTCCAATGCGCATACAATATTCAAGGAAAAAGGGAAAGTTTTTTTTATAAATGACAACTCTTCTTACATTTTCAATTGCATGTACTCTGAATGATTATAAATTACTGGGAGATATGCGGGTTGGTTCTCAACGGGAGTGATAAAAGTAAGAAATATTATACTAGTTTTGTTAATAAAAAAATACGACAAATCTTAGTTATTTTACTAAGTGGAAATTATATCACGAAATCGATTTTTTTCTCAGTAGCATTTCCCACCGATACGAACCTGCGAGTGACTACGTGATGGTAATACCGTGGCAGTCCTGGTATACACGCAACATTTGGAAAAAAGCCTATTTAGTTGCTCAATGACCCTTAATGTTCAGCTATTTTATGGAAATAGTTTATAACAGTGAACTGCGTTTAAATGGCAGAATTTTTGGTGCAGTATCTCGTTCTTTGAGAGAATCAATCTACTTTTGAGTACTGCTGGAAAATTATAGGAATCATAAGTTGAAGTACGAAAGTGAATCCGATTTTATAGCATTTTCACTTCCAATGAAATACCAAGTTCCTATAATATATATCATAGTCACCTGTAACAATTGGCAAAACGAATACAAGCGGATCAGGGCAGCAAAGAATACGAACGAAGTGCTCAATCGACGGACAAGGAATCCAGCGACCATTATATCAGAGCGTCCGAAATGGTGACGCACTCGACATATTGAAACCAAAATGGAAAATCAACGGCAGTAACCACTTAAATAGATTGAGAGACTTCCTATGTCGGCCAATGCGGAAAGCTGTCACGTGGCCTGACCGAGGCCATCTTTGTTAACCCCGATTTCCTCTAAGCGCTTACAGGCTGACGCGCTAATTTTGCGATTCTGTGACGATGGCCATCGATGACTTACTAGAAGACAGCATGCATTTACTTCTTCTGCATGGATCCTCAGTGCATTTTTTAAAAAATTCATTAAAATAATCGAAAATTCGTATTTCCATTGATACCTCCGGTGAAATCAAGTGAAATTCACAGCACTGATAATGTGGTGCCAGACATAGAATTGGGAACCTCTGAGTATTTAAACACATTGCTATTCGCTGACGAAAAGATTCATATTGATAAAGATATCATATTCATCATTCGATTGTTATTCAAGATAGAGAAGATGAATTACAGATGGCGGTTCACAATTTACATCAATTGAGTAAAATGTATAACCTAAACATTTCAAAGCAAAAACAAAAACAATGGCATTCTTAGGAAACAATCCAATAAGAACAAAAACGGATATAGAAGATAAAATACTCGTACAGGTATCCCACTTCCAATATTTAGAATTTGATGTAACTTATGAAGATGATAAAGATATCACAAATAAAATAAACAATTTTTAGAGGATAAGTGGGACAATAAGAAGAACTTTAAAAGGCAAAAAAAGAAAACAAACCCAAATTAAGTTCTATAAGGTGATGGCAGTCCCTACAATGTTGTATATGTCAGAATGTTGGACAGCAAAACAAAAAGAGCTCAAACAAATAGTCATCTGAAATGAAATAACTTCGAGCAGTGAAGGGGTGTGCAAGAAGAAATAGATTAAGGAGTATTACATCTATAAGGGAGGAACTAGGTGTTCGGGTGATCTCAGATAGGTTGGTGGAGTACGAAAATAAGTGGAAAGAGCATGTACAGCGAATGCCTGAAGAGAGGTTTCCAAAGCAAATATAAATATTTCCCGGTGAATTTAGTTTGCTTCTAGAGACAAGACGGCGACTAGGCGATCGGAATCTAATGAATAATAAAATTAATGGGATCTCTTGTCAGTGGTGATATATTACTTTATAACCGCAAGAAAATTCGATTTTCTTGTAACTGAGCGATTTGCTATATTGCGCGTTCAAACGTATCGAGGAAAATGTTTATGCGATGAATCGCTTAGAATATCAAGCATTCAAATCTCTTAACCAGCATTTCCGTCGCAATTTCCAGGAAAATATGATTTATTGGTCATAATTATAACCCACTTCTAACGAAAGCGTTCCCATTTCGGAATAAGATACCTATGCAAAGTAGCGCATTTAAATGGACTAAGGAAGGTCAATGGAATAATCTAGAAAAATCTTTTTTTTCCTATTCCTATTCCCAATGAAAACTCAGGTGAAATCAAGTGGAATTCACAGCACTAAGTAACCAATGCAAGTTTCAAAAGGCACTTGCCTAAAATTTCGAAGAGATGGTTTATATTCTTGCTTTACACCCGATACTTCGTTCATTTTGTCGTGCTATCCAAAAGAAAGTAAGGAATACTATATACAATACATAGGAATCCGTATATATTATTTCTGAAAGGTATTTTTTTGTCGCAACGCCATAACTCCCATAATTAGTCATCAAAAATTATTATTCAAACATCGTTATAAAGCTTATGTTCCCCAATATTGATGAAAAATAGACAAATTGTTTAAGGTTAAAGTTTTTGTTAAAAAAATGATACATCGCCATCTGCGGACAATATAATCAACTAATATGTTGGCAATGGTTACGTGCTTAAAAGACTGTAGGAGGCGCCATCTATTAACACATCGTTTAGTTAGATTATTTACATTCTACGTGCAATCAGTGTGACCGTTTACCGTTTGCGTTATGTATCTTTAACACAAACATAAATGACATATAATTGTCCATGGGAAGAATCAGGTAGAAGAACAGGAAGAAAAAAGGAAGAAACAGGAAGAAGCCGCATACTGTGCAAAATATTCGCACGGGTCCGCTAGTACTATACTATATAAGGACATAACCAATACAGTTGTTAATTCGGTTTTTTACAGGCTACGTTTTTATGACGTCGTTCCCTCTCCATACATCTCAATGGCAGCTAAAATGATAAAGTGTACATCGCAATCGACTCAGTAATACTTTGCAACGCAATTCCATTAATAACTAAGCAATGGCAACACAGGAAACGCAATTGAAACACTGACAGAATATAATTTTGAACTATTTACCAACCAGGAACTCAATTATATGTATTGACAGAAAAACCTTTGTTAGCTCGATTAATATACAACCATAACGAGATAATATGTTTTGATTAGCGATTTGAAAAGAGAGAGGAAGAACGATGTAAATAAATGTCGGTGTTGAATTTTGAACAAAATGTGAATAATCAAAAATCGAACGGCAATTATTGGTATTCAAAGGACGCAATTAAAGATGGAAAATAGGTTAAGAAAGTGATGTGGTTCATGAAAGTACATATTTATGGCATTTGATATCTTCTCATTCGATGAAGCTGTTATTAAACATTGCCATATCGTTAGTGAATCCAACGAAACATTTTCGCATTGATTTCTTAATAACCCATTTCCCCATTCCATCATATGTTACGCGAGCCTAACAATGCATTCGGTCGCAGACGGGATGTATAGAATGAAAATGTTTTAGTTTACCTAGGTTCAAGCAATTGTGATCCAAAATCTGTATTATTAGGTCTAAGAGTAACTCTTTGAAGTAATTACGGAATTATTAAATACGAATTGCATCACTCATTAATATATATTTACTGTGATTTTGTTTGCAATGGTTCAGCTTCTACCATGAAGATTGAGAATTCATTTGTTATTCTAATTCATTGATAACATTGGAAATTATTGCGTCTTTTTCTCTGTTTTAAGTTGATGGAGTTAGCTTATTTCCTTGGTATAAATTATGATTAGGGCTTGATTTACTTTATCTTGAGTGGAATTTTTTTCAAGAGTTAATTTTACAATGATATTGAATAGAATTTCACTGAGGGCCGACCCAAAATTTTGGTCGGAGTTGGGAGATTATGGAATCGTTATTCAAAACATTCCGGAGACTAATGTGTTGGTACGTCCCCAATCTCTCCTTCACACCGAACCTCTCTCAGATATAATATATTTTTCGAAACCAATTCGTTTTCTACTCGTCATTCTTCGTGCGCCCATGTTATTGTTGGCTCTATCAGAAAACTGAAAAATACACACTGAAACTAGTATGGAATTCTTCGCTTTAAGTGACAGATGATTCAATGTAGCTGAACCAGAGAAAAGAGGTTTTCTTAGAATTGATTAAATAAAAAATTGATGGATTAAATAAAAAAGATAGTATATAAAATTCAAAGAGTGTAGACAATATCCTTTCTGTTGCTCCACCACGCAAAAATTACTCTTCCGATTGTGCTGAAACGTGATATGTAGATAGAAAATTTATCTGGTTGTAACGTAGGCTATATAAAATAACCCTCAGGGCCCCCAAAGGCCCCCCTATGCTAAGCATAGGGTTCGGTGCAGTGGTTTAATTTTTTTGTTTTTAAAAAGTACTTTCACTCAAGATAGAGGGCTGGGATTTTTTGTCGGATGGATGAATAAATGAAGTCTCTAATTCTTTCAATTGATTTTCTTTCGCGCTTTGCATTTGTGTAAAAATCATATTTTTTGCTGAAATATCTCAAATTTCTCTGAAATCAACAGCAGCATATTTCCTTGACAACCAGAGATTTAATTTTCAAAGGAAAGGACATTCACGCCTCAATCATTTAAATATCACGTTTTGTACAGGCCATGATTGCACGTAGAAATAAAATCTATATAAGAAGGGCTTTGAGTCCCAAGGGCTCTATAATAGATTGATTTGGGGGTTTATCGGTAAATGAAATGCATATTTACAACAAGTATACTCTTCATTGTCTATTTTCAAAACAGCTCTCATAGGGGCACTTCATGTATATGAGAGAACACTTACGCAGTAAACGATACACATAAAGGAATTGAATAGACCTCGCACGCAATTAAACGTTCAAGGATACTTAGATGCCGCGAATAGTAATGGTAATAATGCCTCTGTTGCTACAAAAAACAAGAGCGTTTTTTATCGTTTATTACTCAGATGTATTACACGTAGTGGAATCGTCTGCCACTCATTACGATTGCGAACTATATTTTAGACCAATACGCACATCATAAACTTTACGAGTTATTCATATATATATATATATATATATAATATAAAGCTTCGTCACAGGGTGACACTAAACATAAAACATATAAAATGGAAACTCACGAGTTTAAAATTTTCGGTGGGTCGCCCGCACCTTCATCAGTGATAGAATGAGGATTGAGGAGGAAGAACCATATAGGAGGGGCGGTGAGGGGAAGGAGCAGGTAGGAAGGGTGGGGAAGGGTGGGGAGGGAAGGAGCCAAAGACCTATTCGGGAGAAAGAAACGATGTAGCGAAAAGAGGGGAAAAAATTAATTAATGGGAACGGTTGAGGCCAGGGGGACAGAGGGCGTTAAAAAATCGGATGCAACATTGTTCTAAAGTCTTCAGACTAATTATAGTGGCTGTGGGCGGGAGGGAAGCCAGAATGGCTACATTGTAGCAGTCATCAAATCTTACATTGTGGGAGGCAGCATGTGTGGGGACAGAGAAAGAGAATTTGGTTGAAGAGGGATTGCAAGAAGCACGGTGATTATTAATTCTAATATTGAGGGGGGTACTACAGAGCCCAATGTAAAAAGCTGTACATAATTTACAAATAAGGATATATACTATATTAGTTGTGGCACAGGAAGGGGAGGTAACAGAAGGAAGATAACGATTAACGAATTTTTTGGGTAATCGGTCTGTAATTAGAATTAAACAAGTTTTGCACCTTGGCCGGTTACAACGGGTGGCTGGAGCTTTGGAAATATTAAAAGATTTATGGAGGGGGTTAGTGGCTCTAAATATAGCAGACAAGTTCGGGGGACGTTTGTATACAACAGAGGGACATTTAGGGAATAAATTAGTAGTGGCAGGATTGCTAGAAAGGATTGGGAATAATTCTTTGAGGAGATGTTTTAGGGACTGTACGCCTGGGAAGAAAAATTTTAAACTCGTGAGTTTCCATTTTATATGTTTTATGTTTAGTGTCACCCTGTGACGAAGCTTTATATTGTTTGCCACGTTCGTGGAATCTTCGCAAGAACTATATATATATATATATATATATATATATATATATATATATATATATATATATATATATGTATATATGTGTGTGTGTGTGTGTTTTAAAATGCAGTTAACTAACATTCACTAAATCATCGAGGACTTTTCTTACTGAAGCCACACAACTTCAAAATACTACAGTGATACTTTCATTTAACACTAGCCGTAAGCACAATTTGGTGTTAAGATTGTCTTGTCTCATCATTAACATGTCGGCGTAAAAATCCATAGAAGAAACTTTCTTGTTCATAGGCCGAAGTGGTCAAACGAACACAACGTAGTACATGATACGAACTCCTCAAATGACCACGCTGACAGTATTCTTCAGGCTTTGTGGTTTACTCATAGAATAAGTTCAATGTTTTACACACCCATTTAATTTAGACGGGTACCTTCCGCTAGTTTAGTGGTAGTTTTTTTTTCACTTATTGCATGCCATTAGCCAAGTATGTACTGTTTCCTAATTCCTTCTTATATTCAAACGAATTTCGGAAGAATACTGCAGTAGAAATGTCTTCTGTCAAAGTTGTTGTAATTCGTTCCACCCTCAACTGAGCGGACGACTTGAAAGATACACCTGATATCGCCACCTATCACAGTGAAATCACATTCATCCTTGCATTCATGGTTACCCAGTGTTAATGTTTTCGATAATAAAAATATGGTTTGTCGTTCGATCTTAAAAATACCCTCATATTCAGATAAAACGTTTTTAGGTATCGCCATTTACTTTTTTTGATCATTTGATCAGTTGCCTCCTTTTCGTCAAATACGAAAGACGTCCTTAGGCCCTTATTAAGCGAGATATCTACGCGGTCGAACCTCGCAAAATCCGTGAAAGTGACGTCAAAGTACCTGAGAAAATTTTCAACTTTTGAATGACCTCATTTGAAATTGTGCAGTCAGTGACGTCAAAATTTCATTTCTGCCGAGACTCAGGAAATACGAAGCCATAAAGAATAAATAACTCCCCCGACGGCCTTTTTCCGATCCCGAAAGATTAATGTGCACCTGAGTGAAAAATTGAGGATTCACATTCTTCCAAAAACGCGATAAAAAATTACTGGAGCTATTTTTTATGATTCTGCCGCTCGTGATTCATTTTACGCAAAAAAGCTCTGAAATATGTGATAAATATGAATTTCCAAATTTGGTAGGAAAAGCTGATATGTACGAACTTCAAACAAGTTGATCAAACTGCTGCAAAAAATTATAATTAGCGTAATTCTCTCGGGCTCGCCACCGGGTGAGACATTCATAGGCAGCCGACGTTTTTGGTTCCGACTCGTTATCCATTCTCAAGGCTACTGATGCGAGCTTGAAAAGACCGTTTAAATTTGGCGCTAGGCAGGGCGGGAATAGTAGAGCCACTATTGTTGTGGTGGAGGACCGTTGACCAGCGGAGACTTAGCTCTGGCGTTCTGAATTCTTTTCAGAATTCTATTCCAATAGAGCTGCTGATCGTGTAACCAGTATCCTGGTTGAAATTCTTCCTCTCCAACCTTATCTCTATCGCCTCTTTGGTTAAGCGATCCCAAAATTGGCAGGATCGCCATAGAACAGTCGTGTCATCCCAAATGATCTTACCAATTCCGCCCCGCCTAGCGCCAAATTTAAACAGTTATTTCAAGCTCGCATCAGTAGCCTTGAGAATGGGTAACGAGTCGGAACCCGAAACGTCGGCTGACTATAAACTTCTTACCCGGTGGCGAAGCCGAGAGATTTACACTAATATTATTCGCCGGGAGAGTGTAAAATCATGCTGCAAAAAAGCTGATATGCACAAACTTCAAACGAGTTGAACCACCAGCTCAAAGAATGGCTTTCCAAAGTATTAAATGCAGTGCGGAGCATGGAAAATGAAACGGAAGAATGGAAAAATTACACGCGCCACAATTTGTGCTGTCATTAAGGAAGCGATTACTCGTTTGCTCGTCGTCATGGGGACAACAAAAGGCGCGCGCGAAGCGTCTCTACGGCAGCCATTCGGTGAAAGTCTTGCAATCAAACACGCTCCCTTGACTTTAAACCATCCCAAGACGAAACCCTTTAGAAGGAAGAATTAAAAGTAATTCCATGTTTGTCCGCCCTATTTCCCCTTTTCGAGGATCTCTGACCGCTTGCATTTATTTAAAGGTCGCCTCCAAACATAAGATTTCTATTATAAAATTTTACGAGTCATCTCTCCAAACACGACTTTCTTGTGTTGGCTGAAGCGGTAATCGTGAGCCAACGGAGTGGAGGTCTTCATAATTTATTTAAGTTGACCGGAAAAAATTCGTGGTCCTCTCTCTTTTATGTAAAACTCTTCGTGCGTTGGAACTCACCACACGAGTATTCATGGAAAGGATACAAAAATTATATTTACTCTTAATTAAATCATGCTTTAAATAGTTTTCGGCTCGGTTTTACTGAAAAAAATCTAAAAAAACTATTAAATGTAAAAACTAATAAAATCATTCAAATTTATTGATGAAGATGTATTAATTCCAAGGAAAATGTTAGCAAATCTAGTATGAGGAACGTATGTTATTTGAAATTTGAATAAAACGAACTTTGAACAAATTTGTGCCAAACTATTTGAGCTAACATACACCTGCAAATCCAGTAATGGTATTTCCATCATATTCAACAATGAACCGATTGCTATCAACTTTTCTGTCCGCACACAACAATGAAACGTTGAAGCCTTATAGTGCAACAATGAAGCCTGATATCACATCAATTATAGCACATCAAGGTGTGACGCCACCAAAATTCGAAAGGAATACATTAGATTGGTTAAAATCCCGCCTTTCAACATTTCAAATGCCGCACTTAAAACTCTAATCATTACAAGCTTTAATTAATGGAAAATTTTAAAATATAGATACTGCTTGTATCATTTCCATTGTTGCACGTTTCCATGAATTTCTTAATAGATGCACTTAAATGATACGTGAAGTTATTTTTCTGGAGATTGTAGGTCATAATTCATGTATAAACTTTAACTCTTTCGCCAAAGTTTTGCACCTTTATTTATGCTTCATCAGGGCTGCAATGAAAAGTTACAGTTGTACTGTACATCAAATAAATCCAGTTTACATGCAATAAAAAATTACCACTCCTTTAATTTCCATGAAACAAAAGTAATAGATATAGAAACCAACCTATCCAAAAGATTATTTAAAGAAATGTTACACATCACAAAACATCCTGCAATAAAAGAACAGACATGGCCAAATTAAGTAAAATTTATTATCATTTGATATTCTTTAACAACACTTAATTTTATTTCGATTTATATAACTCATAAATTTATAACAATTGACAAACAAATAATAAATAGCAACGAAGGTATCAACAAAAAGTAATTAAAAAGGAACTCTCTCTGAGGTAATAACAAAAATCACATGTATACATATTTTTTAA
Organism: Ceriagrion tenellum; assembly: GCA_963169105.1. Taxonomy (NCBI): domain Eukaryota; kingdom Metazoa; phylum Arthropoda; class Insecta; order Odonata; family Coenagrionidae; genus Ceriagrion; species Ceriagrion tenellum. The sequence goes on along the minus strand of OY720639.1, from coordinate 137,947,780 downwards.
ATGACATAATACCAAAATTGTAAACTGTATTCATTTGATGTACAATACAACTATTAATTTTAACTGTAGCTCTGATGAAGCATAAATAAAGATGCGAAACGTTGACGAAGGAGTAAAAGTTTAAACATGAATTATGACCCAACATTCTCCAGGAAAATAACTTTATATTAAAAAAAGAGGCCACGAAGAAGAATCATTTAGATAAAACGATATGAGGTTCAAGAATCTTTTTAAGACTTTAAAACATCGTGGGAATGTGCACTCAATGACTATCGATGACTGCTCCAGACACCTCAAAGATTGAGCTAATGGCGGGATTACGATCGGCGGTAACTGACGTGACGGAAAGTGCCCGCAATATGATAGTGGCGCGGCGAGCGCTTTGTTTCAACAAATATGACACCGGTCACGTACGCGGAAATATGTCTCCCTCTGGCCTTTTGGGAAAAATGTCAGCCAGCTCCTCCTTTTTATAATTCAACGGAGAACGGTATTTTCTCTTTCTCAAATTGTCCGCGGCATGAGTAGTGGAAGGAGGTGGAGTGGAGGTGATGCGTCGAGGAGGGGGATGCGGTTCACTTCGGCGGCCATCATTAAGAGACAGACAGGTGAGGGCTGGGGGGGAAGTGGGGGTGGGGGTAGGTTGGTGGAAGGGCGAACTCAGCGCGCCCGGTGGGCAATTAGCTAACTCTGAAATCCGAGAACTCCGGTGAGGATGGTCGCGATACGACCCGGGCGACAAAGGAAAGGTGATCGCCTGTCAACTCTTTGTTTAAGGTAGTTTGAGCGAAACATCATTTTACTTAGAAATCAATGAATTTGGTCTCATTTTAAAGAAAAATATCTCACCCTTATCATGACACCACAAATTCTACCCCTAACCACATTACTTTCCGAGATATTTGCCAAAATATACCAGCCCTTTTACATGGGAAATGGTTCGTTTATGCACTCCCGAGAGACATTATTTACAAAATGAGGAATTTATAACACTTAGATGTCGTGAAAAAACTAACAGCGTGTAGTTTGTATGTTTTCTCAGCAATATTTGAAAATTAATCATTATGTCACCGCAGTAGGTTCTTGGGTATCACAAAAAAACCTTCCATTTTGAAGGAGTTTCAAACGAACCGCGCGAAAGAAATGAGTCAAGTTAAAGACTTATTTAGATATTTTCATTTAATTACTTACAATTTCTGTCATATAAAACTATATTATTGCACCATTAACAATGCAATATTTAATTGATGTATCCTACAGCTGGTTAAATTAAAACGTATAATTCAAATATAGGGTCTATTATGACTAGGGAACTATCTCGCTCGGACTACCTTAAGGCGTTTCCATCGCCACTGCGTGAGTCAAAAGAAATACTGAATTCAAACTTTTTGTGTAATGGGTTCAAAAAAATTTTTTTTTCGCGGACGATAGGTGCATTATTCATTTAACAAATTAGTACCACCTGGGAATTTAAAAGATTTTTTTGGATGAGTACCGATTCAGATGAAATTATAAGGTTACGCACTACCCTGAATGCAAATTTGCGAAAATCAATATTTACTGAAATTGGGAATCCTAAACTCCACATTACTGGTCAAACTATACACCTATTTTCATTTTTAATTAATCTGCTAAAAATCCTGGTCAGAATAGCTATTGATAATAATTTCACCTCATCAAATATACATTGCAAATATTTTACAAATATTACAAATTTACAAAAATACAAATATTACATTGCAAGTGGCGATGTCTCAAATCGAATCGCCAATTTTGCTGAGCATCGCTCGGATTACTCAAAACTTCCGGTTTTTCCCATAGAAACAAATCACGAACCATGAACTTGGCAATTTCTAAATTCGCCTGAATTTGGCAATATCTGTGTTCGCATATCGCTTTTCGAGTCCAAAATTTTTTCGGGGATTAAATTTTACATTAATCGCATAAAAAGTAAATTATTACATAGTACCTAATATGGGAATGTCTGTTATTATAATCATTATTCTTATATGTTACTATGGTAACGTTCCCCTCCGAGTCCTCGGCAAGCATCGGGTTTCATTGCCGTCATAATGGCCGTGGACTCGAGAGGGGTGGGGCAGTGATCGCAGCCACGTCCGACGCCCATCGGATTGGTGGCTACGCTGCCGTTGGGTCGTGCGTGCGGAGTAGACGGAGGGACCCAAGAATGACGGTCTTCTGCTTGCGAGCTGCAAGTGAATCCCCCTGTGCCACGCAGGACGGAATGCACTTGATGCTCTCCAGCAGCGAGCCCTTAACTCCACCGAGCACACCTATGATGAGGACAACCAGTTTAACAGAGTGTCCTGGGTACATTTGCCGAAGCTCAAGAAGCAGGTCTTGATATTTCGTCCGTTTCTCCTCCTCCTTTGCATCCATGTTCGTTTCAGCCGGGGCCGAAAACTCTTATCACGAACATGGAGCGTGAGAGGTGGTCTAGGAGAACGATATCAGGCTTGTTCGCCTCCAACTGCCTGGTGGTAGAAAAGGAGTAATTCCACCAGATGGTGCATTTATCGTTCTCCTCGACGGACTCAATATCTCCAGGGGCACACGTCAGCACAGGAGTATCGTCGATGCCAAAATGGTGTCGCAGATGAAAATATAACACGCGCAGGGCCGCATTGTGCCTAGCAATATACGCTGACTTGGCGTAATAGCGACGGCCGGAGAGAAGGTGACTCAAAGTCTCCGGCTGGGCTCGGCACGCCCTGCGAGTCGTGTCCGCAACCTCCGTTTGGAATATAATGCGACGGTACACAAGTGTGTTTATGACAACATTTATATTAATTATTATTATTAATTATTACCAATTATAATTATAATTGACACTAGAACAACCATCATGTTTACCTTTGCGTTATATTACATCTATAACTTGTGTTTTTACATTTAAAACACTTCTACGTTCAAATAAATATTGGTATATGTAACAATGAGTCCTACCAATTTATTCGCTGCTTACGTTAATATTCTCCACTGGCAGTCATGGGACCAAGATCTCACCGGATGCTATTGTATCATGGAATCGACATACTACTCGCAGGCAAAATAGAATCTAGAAATATTTTCCTTGCAAGGGCGGAATTCGTTAAATAATTATTTGCACAATCGGTCCCATATACTGCCATGGAAGTCTGCGCTTACAAATGGAAGTGTCACTTTTGAGCGACTTGCCAGACTTCCGTCGTGTAATGTTACATTATTGCGCAAAATCGCCTTTTGTTCAAATTAGCGAAAGGTTCATAGTCATCGCCAACTACACCGTCGACAGGTGAATCGATATCTTTCGCTCCCAATGTACGCTAGGGATGCCACATCGACATTGATGTATCGGACTACTCGATGTTTTTTGACCGAGACACTTCAAACATCGAGTAGTAAAATAATCCGATGAAATTTGAGTTAGTGGCGAGTACTTTTAAAAACATCGAAAAATCGACCATTCGATGTTTTTTAATCGATGTGGCATCCCTACACCGAACATTATCCAGTTTAGGGATGCCAATAGACATCGATGTATCGGAATACTCGATGTTTTTTGGCCGAGATATCAAGAAAATCGAGTAGTAAAATAATCCGATGAAATTTGAGTGGCGAGTACTTTTGAAAACATCGAAAAATCGCCAATTCGATGTATTGTAATAGATGTGGCATCCCTACACCGAACATTGTTCGGTTTAGGGATGCGAATCGACACCGACGTATCGATACTACTCGATGTTTTTTGGCCGAGATATCGAGAAAATCGAGCTGTAAAATAATCCGATGTAAATTGAGCGAGTGGTGAGTACTTTAAAAAACATAAAAAAATTGGCTAAATTTACTACACGATGTTTTTTTTAGTCGATGTGGCATCCCTACACCGGACATTGTCCGGTTTAAGGATGCTAATCGACATCGATGTATCGGACTACTCGATGTTCATTGGCCGAGACATCGAGTACTCAAATAATCTGATGAAAATTGAGTGAGTGGTGAGTTCTTTGAAAAACATCGAAAAATCAACTACTCAATGTTTTTTAATCGATGTGTCCACCCGAATGTACGCACACACCCACGAGAACCAATTGAAGGCAGTAATGCGGTCTGATGAGTTTTTTTTCGGCAGTCGGAGAACATTTTCACGCCTTTTTTATCCCGATCTCTGTTTTGTGTTTCTGGGAGGGAAAGCATTTGGATAACTCTCCGTCATTGGCCCTTCAAACTCCTCACGTGTGTCTCGCCATCGCGTCGGAACAGACGACGCAACAATGGGATGACGCGACAATCGGCGAAGAGCGACGCGGGCGCTTGAATGTGGGAGGCAGCCTCGTGGTTGGGGCAACGCCCACTTTTTTTTGACGTTTGAGTGACGCGGTGCAATCAAAGGAGATTGGCGCTAGTGTCGTGTCGGTTAGATTGACGCCTGATGTATAGTGACGTCACTCTTGGCAACTCCAGCGGGCGCTGCGAAAAAAAACAACGGGGCTGACGTCGTCTAAAAGTAGCGTTCCACCATAGCTTTCCCGGGTGTTGGCACGTCATCAATTAACTATTAAAGTCGACGGATGACGTCAATAAAGGGATAACTTAATATCACACGTCATCAGCAATTATTACGACGAGTAAAAATCATTTTGAGAAAGTCCATGTTTGTACTGCTCGTCACAATATCTTCGCCAACTGAAAAAGTGACTGTCGCGCATCCACGTGAATTCCTGGGCGCAGAATTTTAATGCTTTTTTTGGCGATCGATTCTTCGCGAAAATCAGTATACCTTTAATTTAAATGTTAAAAATTTAGTGGAATAAATAAATTTTTAATAATATGTCGTATAGTGCAGGTAATAGATGACTATCATACTGGTTAGGCCACACCTCGCGAGCATTTGGGACCCTGGTCATAAAAATTTAACCCAAAAAATTAACAAAATACAAAGAAAAGCAGCACGCTTCTTTAAAAACTGCTGCGAACGAACAGATAGTGTCTCACAACGTTAAGAGGATCAAGGTGGGAGCCCCTAGTGACTCGGAGACTGCACGCTAGGCTTAGGCTGCTTGATAAATTCAGAACTGATATTTTTCAGAGCGACATAGAGAATATTATTATGACTCCTCACTACATCTCTAGGTCTGACAGATGCGATAAAATAAGAAAGATACTCTGCCGAACAGATAGGTACATAAACTCGTTCTTTCCGCGCACAATAAGCGACCACAGTAAAAACTGAGCTGTTCCAAATACACCCTCATAGGACATGTCACCATTTCACCTCCAAAACTTTTACATCTTTACACGGCTGGTGACCTACCACCTCCTGCCACACGCCCAAGCGGCGGCTCGCGGGGTAGTATGTAGATGTAGATTTCATTTTTCCAAATATCGAAACAACTGCACAAAATCTCATGAGTCCCTGATAATTCAGTAATAATCACTTATTATAGTTATCAATAAAATTATGCCATCTTAATTCAGAGAAGTCTCATACAATCATGAGAAGAAGGATTCTAGGGCCTATTTCTAGTCCATTAACTTTCTGACATTGGTTACACGATTATTTTACGTAGTATAAAGGCTAGATTAGTTTTAGTTTTCACAGAAATTGTTCACTGTAATAGAAAAATGGAAAGGAATAAGCGACCAATTAACTTTTGTTCTTATCGAATAACCAAATATTTGCGTGCATTTTAACAGCGTGATTTTCTATCGATAGAAATAACTGTATCCACAATGTACAAATGTACAGAGGATAGAGATTATTTCAACCTTTGGGAATTTTTAAGATGCCGCGCGTTGGTTGATCTTTACAGTTTATAGAACCATTCAGCAGACTCTTCAAAGGAATTATTCATATATTAGAAGCATCAGCAAATAAAAATTTAAAAGCTCTGACATAATTCAGATTGATAGCCAAGTTTAAAATGATGAGTGACATACAGTCAGATTAGGGCGGTTTAAAATTGGTTTCCCTGAAGTCATTGTTTCCCCAAACATACAGCGAGTATTCTCTGAACTACGATTACACGATTTTTAGCATTCTTTTTTCATGTCTTCTAAAAAAAACACACATCGGAATAAATTATACTTCAAATGGACATAATATTTTAAATTATATTTTTAAGAGGTGTTAACCCTATACAATAATAATAACTATACCATATCCTATTCTATAAATTCAAACAAAAATTACTATTAAACTATATAGGTAGGTATGTACTTTATCAAAAAAATGGACATGGACAATTATATACTAGGGATGAGTCGATACGACTTTTCTTCGATTCCGATTCTTTCTAATCGATTCCCGATTCTCTATTCCGATTCCATCGATTCTTATTCGTAATAACAGGTGGGATATTGATATACCAGTAGCGTACGACTATTATTTGAATTCAAGTATTGGCTGAAATAAAATAGCAAAGACAATTAAGTCGCTCAAAAAGTATATTTATTAACAAATAGCAAATATATCCTCAGCTTACTGAGGTAGATAAAAAGTACAAATTGATAGCCTACACCCAAAATTGCTGAGACAAATATGATGTGAATAATGAAATCTTATTTGAATATTTATCTATCTGGAATCGATGGGATCGGAATCGTCTTTAGGCGATCGATTTTCGATACCGATTCTAATACTGAGAATCGGTGGAATCGAGAATCGACATTTGGATTTGACTCATCCTTAGTATATAAATTATTAAAAGAACGGTGAATCTCATTTTATTTTTATATAATAGTATATAGTAGATGGGACCATGCATAATATAAAAAAAATGTACTCCATAACCAGCAGAAAATTCGTCTGTAGAAATAAAAGTATGGAGAAATTATTTTTAATAACATTAACGGATTCAACATTATGACTATCAACATGAATCCGGCAGCAAAGAAGGGAAACTATTATACACGCCAAACACTCCGAACCGTCTATTTACCGCAGTTTGTTTGAATAGTTTATACCTTTACAGAAACGCTTCATAATTTGGAGCATAAATGAAGCACTTTACGGTACCCTGGCGAAAATCTCTGTGTACAAATTTGTGGGACAGTTGTGTGCTGTACCAGAATGTTTACACATTATATATATATATATATATATATATATATATATATATATATATATATATATATATATATATATATACATAAATGTTTATGTTATGTGAGTATTTGCCGCTGAGCGGTCTGAGTGAATGAAAGAACGATTATATATATATATTTATATATATTTTTTTCTCAATGATTGTGTTTGTGGCCATTTGGCGAAGTTTTCTATCGAAAATACCAATATCGAAAAAAGGATTGGAAATGAATGAGACCAGGAGGTCAGAAACCGATTTCATGAAATCGAAGTGCCAACTTTGCTGAATTTAATCGGGAATTACCGATCTCACCGTCCCAAATATTTTCACCCAGTTACGAACGCGAGTTTCGAAAACCTCGCAAATGCATACCGTTCTCTCTTTTCCCTCGCCCGTGTTTACGATCCTCAGTCATGAAATGAATGAAATCACGAGCTGGCTGTTCTCCAGGAATATATCTCCCTTTAAAAGGTAGTCCGAGCGAGATAATTCCCTAGTCATTATAGAGACCATATTCGAACCATACCTTTTAATTACACCAGCTGTAGGACACATCAATTAAATTTTGCATTATTTATGGTGAAATTAATCAGTTTTATATGACAGAAATTTTAAGGAATTAAATGAAAATATCTAAATAAGTCCTTAACTTGACTCATTTTTTCGCGCGGTGCGTTTGAAACTCCTTCAAAATGGAAGGTTTATTGTGATAACCGAGAAAATATTGCGGTGACAATACGATTAATTTTCAAATATAGTTGAAAAAACATACAAACTACACCCTGTTATTTTATTTACGACATCTAAGTGTTAGTAATACCTCATTTTTTAATAAAGTCTCTCTGGAGTCATTAACGTACCATTTCCCATGTAAAAGGACTGGTATTTTTTGTCAAATATCTCCGAAAGTAATGTAGTAAGGGGTAGAATTTTTGGTGTCATTGGATAGGTGAGATATTTTCCTTTAAAACGAGACCGAATTCATCGATTTTTAAGTAAAAATATATTTCGCTCATACTACCTTAAAGGAAGAGAAGTCCATATTATGGAAGAGTCTTGTCGACGACAGCGCCAGCCTGGGCGATAGTAGCGCCTTCATCTCGTTTTACAGATTTTATTTTTTAACCACTTCCTGATAACTGCCAAGTAATACGTATGTTCATTTAAAATGAACTCTATAATACTCTATAATACTCTATAATAAGAAAAGCGAGTGAAAGTATTATGTATCCATGCTATATTTTCACAAGGATACCTTAAATCATATATCATATTTGAAAAATCACTACTTATATTCCAATATTCAGCATTCGGCATTCTTTAGAGTACCCTAGCTCTTTCCGTAAAAAATACCCATGTGTAGCATTCACTGACACTTTATGAAGAATTCCCCAACTTTGAGTGTGGAAACCCCTAAATCTTCATTAGACATTCTTGGCTTTCAGTTAAGAATTCCTTGAGAATTCTGTTCCTTAGCTCTCTAAGTAGCAGTTCCTTGAGCATTCTATAGAATTCCCTTTGCACTTTCCAAATAAATTCCTTATCTCACTGTTGAATTCCTAAGCGCTTTCTTTGGAAACTTCTAAGCCTCTGTTAATTTTATTTAATTATTCTTGTTCCGTACAATTCTTAGAAAAGGATCTCTTTCTACGAATAATTTTTCCGAGGGCCATTAATCATCCGATGAATTATATTGTATCAGAGTACTCAGGATGACGATAGGAAGTTGAAGTACTTTTCAAAAAAATTCTTTATTACGATGGTTTTTGGTTCGAACATTGAAACCTAAATAGAATAGAAATAGAAATAACTTTTATTCCTCCTTAAATAATTACTTAAGTACATATTTTCATCACAATATTCAATTTTGGTTAAGAGGTACCCCATAGGAAACCCTGTTTCGGGGCCACCATCATCTTATAACAAAGAAGCAGCGGTTAATGCAAAAAAATTACAAATTATTCCTAGTTGCAAAAAAACAAATACCATTCACAATTTACAGTGTGCTCATAACATAACAACCTACACAAAATAGAAAGCAGAATTTACAAAGATGAAAGGAGTTCAAAGAAGAGCCAAAATACTAATTCAAAATCACAAGACAAATCACACAAAATATTTTAATAATTTTTCCACTTCTTCTCCTTCCTTGGAAAGTATCTATTCTTTTAATTTTCGCAGTTAAATAAAATTAATATGACGCTGCAATTTTGCTTCTCAGTTGAGGAAAGTTTCGCTTGGAAATACATAACATGGGCCATAGCAGTAACTCAAATATTTCGCTTAGTGACGTAATAAAACTTGATCTAACTCTCAGGCAAACGAGAAAAAGACACTAAAGAGTTCTCCGGTCGAACATAAAAGCGCAAACTCCGTACGTAATACTATCGTGGATTCTGAAATGCATTCGTTTGCACATCTGCTCAGAATGTCAAACATCCAAGTTGGATCCCATCATTTGGGAATGAACACAATCGGTGGGTACTTGCCTTCGATCGGAACTTTGGGGAGGAGAGAAACACCGGCGTAAATTGTTGGCCAATGCAGACAGCGGTTAGTTTGCTGAGTACACATTGTGAGACTCTTCGACTTCTCAAATGCTACGTGGAGATATCAAAACTACAGCTTAGGTAAAGACGGGTGATGAATGAGCAAAACTACAGCTCAACAGACGTTTGCATAAAACGCTCGATAACTCATGTAATGTAAGCGCAAATTAATGCTTACTCACTTACATCAATTACACGATTATTCCTCAAAGAATCCTATTTTAAGGGAGATGACAGAATAACTACGTTAATTTGGTAAAATATAAGTACCACGAGGTAAATTTCAAAGTAACACGAGCCTTGCATCTCCAAAAATTTTAAAATCTACGAAGAAATCTTAGACATTTACATATTGTTTATTCTTAGTTACATGGTTTTAGTTAAAGTTTAAAAAAAATTATTATCTGATGATTTGTAAATGAATTCACTTTGTAATATCCCACAATGGTTTTTATTATTCCGACCTAGGTTTCGACTCGAAGTTAAGTCATTATCAAGGTGACAATATTGCACCACGAACCACTTATATACATTGTCAGGGTGTAGGGCAGGGGGGGAAGTATAGGATGGGGAAGCAGCTAATTGGTGGAGAGTGGATGACTGGTCCGCTCTGCTGAAAAATTCCTTAGAAGCTGTTCTGTAGAACGTAAGGAATCCTACAGAAATTGACTCTTTATCTTCAGCACTAGTTCCTTTTCTAAGGATCTGTACGGAACATGAGAGCCTGACTCTACAGAACAAATGTTCTATAGAGAAATTTTCAGCAGAGCAAAATAACTCCTTACAAGCTGTTCTGTAGAACTTCAGCAACTCTACGGAAATATTTGAGGTTTCCGTTGACCCAGTTCCTTTTCTAAGGACCATATATGGAGAGTCGTAGGGAATTCTACAGAACGTCCTAAGGTATTTTGCAGAATGTCGTAGAGAATTCCGTAAAATGGAGTTGAAATGCTTTAAGGAATATCTACAGAACTAATTAAGAAATTCTATAGAAGTTCATATAAGGAAACTATACAGAATTTTTTAGCAGGGCGAATAAGGTGGGGGGGAAGAAAGGATTGAGTATTGTTGAAGGATTTACGTCATGGGAGGGGGAGGAGGGAGGGAAAGGTAAGGTCAGGAAAGGAGAGTGGGAGGGAAAAATTTCATTTAACACACAAACATTTTGATTTTTCGAATGTAAAACTATTTCAAAATTTTCTGAATAATCCAATTTGTGCCCCTTACGCTGTATGTGAAGGACTTCCGGGATGAAGTCACTTCGGTGGTCTTCTTCGATTAGATGTTTGGCAAATTGGGAGCAAATATTTCCGTTTAATAAACAATGTCGGTGTTCTTTAACTCTGGTCCGGATAGCGTGTTCACTTTGACCAATGTAAACGGTAGAGCAATTAAGGCTATTACACTTTAACAAATATGCACCACATTTATCTAACACATCAAATTTATATTTAGAGTTCAAAGGAAGTTTATCCAAGCGATTAGGATTATAAAATGAGACATTAAATTAATATCTAGGTATAAATCATTCTCTGTAAGATTTTTTTACTTTATTCATTACTTTTTGGCATGTTTCAAACTTTTTTTTCCTGTTTCAGCAGGCTTTTTCACTCTTAGAGAATAATAAGGAAGTATTTGAGCTCCAGTAATTTCTTAAAGTAGATTGACAGTGATTTGGCAATTAATGCATTTACTGATGAAAATAAGGGGAAGATTGGAGAGATAAGAGACACGCTGAGAACACTGTCCTACGATGGTTTCATTGCCTCCGTCCTGTATTGCTTTATAGGGTGAGTTTTGCATCCTGAATCATTGGCCGACGTTAATTTTCCCACATCACAACACATTTTTAAAAAGTCTTGCATTAGGGCTTTTAGAAAAAAACAAAAAAATATTTTTTATAAATTAAAAAATCTTACAATACGTTTTTTAGAATAGAACAGAAATATGCTGGTAGATTACTGCTGGTTGCTAAAGAGAGAAGATAAAACTACACCTTGCCTGCAAAAAGCAAGGCAAAGCAGTTTCTTAAACTAAGTCAAGACATTATACAAGGGAAATCGTGGACTTTCCATTCTCAATGTATTGTGAGGCTCAATGTATGATACATTTTGGTACTTTTGGCTGTGGTTTTCTACAAATTTGTTTACGCAATACATCACCTATCTTTATTTTATGTTCATAAATATGCGCGTGCCTCATATTTCTTATATTTTCATTTTGATTTTGCAAAAAAACCTGATGTGAAACAGAAAAACTGACTTCAGTTCTGGAATCAACAAGCCAGAAATATAAAAGATCACTATTTAAACATTATGCAATGATCGGAAAGTTCAAATTCGCAGGTCACTGCAATTGGACAAGAGGGCGCAGGTGAGGGCGACTGACGGAAAATCAGGGAGGGCAGTTACAGGACACAGAGTAAGGCAAGGTTCGCCGCTGTCGCCTTAGCTTTTTATCATATATTTCGGGGAAAGAGTTAGAGAGGGGTGAGAGGAGCTGGATACGGGAATACACACAATCTTTTTTCCCGGATTGTGTGTGAAGAAGTCCAAAACAAAAAGTCCAAACCAAAAAGTCCAAGCAATGAAGTCCAAAGTCATAAAAATGCCAAAGTAACGAAGCCCAAAGCCTGCAAAGTCCAAAATATTTTTTCACAAAAAGTGTGACAGAGCATTATAATTTTAAAAATGAAATAGCAACCATGACAGAGTCCTACAACTTAATTTGAAACGGCAACTGTGAAAGAGCACTATAATTTTACAAATGTGAATTGTGAACAAAGATTTAAATATATTGCAACTTGTTGTCCTCGTCCACGTAGTCCTGGTAGTCGTGAACCTGACTGACGATACAATCTTCATCTTGTTGTGGATATCCAGCAGGAACTTTTTGCACTTTTTTGCCCAAAACATAATTCTCGCAAGATGTACTCAATGCTAGTGTGCTCCTTTAAACTTGAGAACCTTTCGTGATAATTTATTGAGTAGGCATTGCCATGTTGAAAAACTGAATTATTTAGTAGTAAACAATTACTCGGCTATTCAATAAACATGAAGTGAAATTGGTTACAAAATTCATCAAGTATATAATAGATATTTTTAAAAAATATTTTGGACTTGATCATGTTTCAGCTAAAAACTCATTAAAACCTTTTGCCCTCTCATTCCCGCAAGCAACTTGCATCCTCGCTAATACTCCCCCATATTGATTATTGCTGTCTTGTTTATCATGACCTAACTGAAGAGACTAATACCATGATTCAACGGCAATTAAATATGTGTGTCAGGTTCATTTGCGATCTAAAAAAAGATGATCATACATCCCCTTATTTCACTAGATTAGAATGGCTTAAAGTAAAAAACATGCTTGCCTCTTATTTATATAAACTCTTCAAATGTAATCATCGTGAATATATTATGCAATTTTTCCAGCCTAAGGAGAAAAACCGGAATGTAGCAATCCGAATGTCACCAGACTTTTTAATTGTCCCTCTTCATCGAACCGCTACAATCAATAAATCTTTTTCTGTTGTAGGGACAAGGATATGGAACAGTAATCCTGAATCAATCAAAATTTCTAATTCGTTGATTTCTTTCAAAAACAGATTGTTTAACAAAATGATATTGCAGGAAAAAAATTAATTCACCTATATTCTTGTTTTTCTTTGCTTCCTTTGTTACCATTATTATTTCATTTGTTGCTTGTACCCACTTTTTCTGCGTAAATATATTTGTACTCGGGCTCTAATATTAATGTGTATTTTTGTATGTTCTTAGTGTACCAAGTGGTCCAAGAACAATAAATATTTCTTCATCTTTATCTTTATCTTTATCTTAATAGACTTTGGACTTTTCGGTTTGGACTTTTTGTTCTGAACTATTTGGGGTCCAACCAAAATAAGAGGCCAACGGAAAAAGACGGAAGGTTTTCGAATCTGCAGAAAACACGGCGATGACAGACGACGAAACTTCCACGAGAAAAAACCGTACTACACGCGGAATGGAATCACTTAGCGGTCAGCGCATTTGCACGGCAAGCCAGAGTGTCGCGATTCGATTCCCGGCCCAGGTCGATGTTTTGTCGCGGCAATTTCCACGATAAAATCGGATACATTCGCCGACGACCGATTTCTGGTTCGCATGACATCCAGAGGAATTCAGCGATTGGTCGTCTCACTACAAAATCACAGCGGGAAATTTCAGAAGGAAGATCGACAGTGCAAAAACGAAATCCATGAGGTTTTTATTTTTTAAGTTAAAGAGAGCGTGACTGACCGTCTAATTAGGAGTGCACCGACTGCATCAGGTGGAGCCATTTGATTACCTGGATGGACCTTTAGAGTAATTGTATAACATATGTAACTTTTAAGCTCACTGAACCATAGAGATTGGGAAGAAGATGGACATCGTGGAAAACATAGTAAAAAGGAGAACAGCGATGTCAAAATAGGCACAGTGCAGAAAGAGGAGACTGGTAACTCGGAAGACCATGCTTAATATGAACGGTAAAATGAGCCATCCTTTCCTCTATTTCAACGTTTGAAATTCCTCCTACTTAGGCATTTGTACGTGTAAAAAGTACTTAGACTGTTTTTTCTGAGGAGTGGTGCTAAAATTCCCGTCTCAAATAAACCAGGTTTATGGAATTTTCGCAGAATATTGACACCTTTGCCGAGGCCCAAATTGTCTCTGTACAGGCGAAGTTTTTTTATATGTACATATATTGGGCCAAAAATGTATAGCATATTACCTTCCGAGTACAAATGTGCACCAGATCTTCCTTGTTTTTTAAAGAAGTTAAAAACTGGCTATTTACCTATGAAAAAATTGAAGATTTATTTTGCTAAATATAATTATTTATTTTTGTAAACATACTTATTAAGAGGAATTATTTTGAAATGTTGGTAATGGTATATATTTTTCTTATTCTATATGTAGATAACAATATGGTCATGTTTCAAGTTGATGGTAACCTAAACACAGGTTTGCCTTATAGGTTACCTAAAGCTCCACTAAATATCTTAATATTGTATTCTTTGTATTTTTTTCTGTATTTATTCTTTTGGAGCAATAAACATTATATTATATTATTTCATATCATATTATAATAATGTAAAGGAGAGCGTGTCGACATCTGCGGAAACGTTTTCGACCCCTCGTGGTGAATACACTTATACAGCTACCTTACAGAATGACATGATTCTAAAGCTGCTAAATGATAACCCATTATTCTCAAAATAAAATAGAACTAGCCTGGGGTGATTACGCCACCATTCATCACCTGGTACACGCGGTAGGGGAAGGAACCCGGTTGTCTTGACGACAGGGGTGGCGCGCAAACTGATAAACTCGCTTCACATTGTCGCCCTGACTTCTACTATTAACATCCGCGCATGCGCGTATGAAAATTTACTGTGATTGCCGCCCTCACTATAAATCCACCATTACTGTCTGCTCGTCGAGGGGTACCCAGGCAACACCTGCCGTGACGTCATTTCCCGGTTGCGGGGAAGCGCTCCTCATTTCCGGTCTGGCATTTAATTTCGATTTTTCGTATTTAATTTTTTCAACCCTCACCCTATTTCGTACACCGGAGAAATTGGAGCGAAAACTAATCGGGTCACGTGGCTATTGACTCCGCATTAATGAAATTTGTGTATGAGTTCTTTCTGTGGGGAACATTGTCGAATTCCTTCTTGAAATCAAGAAATATCGCGTCGACTCGCTCAATCGTTTCACCTGATTTTAAGGATATCATGAAGGAAAAGCGCAAGCTGTGTTTCGCAGGAACTGCCCTTACGGAAGCCGTGCTGACTGCTTTGCAAGAAGTTACGATTATCCAGGAATGTCATAATATTACCAACGACAATGTGTTCGAGGATCTTGCATAAAAGTGATATTAACGATATAGGCCGGTAATTTCCTGGGTGACTTCCGTTTCCATTTTTAAATATCGGTGTGACGCTGGCTATTTTCCAGTCTTGGGTCACCTTGCCTTCGGATGATGATATGCCCTTTGAACCAATATTGTTACGGCCTTTGAAACAGTGAGGATCAATATATAAATAAGTTAACCCGTTTTGTCCTAGCGGCAGCGTGCGGTACCACCTGCATTTTCAGCTGATTGAAAAAGTGCGTCGCGTCGTATTCATTCTTTGTCGGCACATTTTTCATATTAATCGGCTGTCATCTTTCAGTTTAAGCTGGGAGCTCACTTCACTCCAGTAGAGACGTCTCAAGAATGTTTTGACTTAACTGGTGTGTGTATGAAGAGAGGGAAGTTTTTATGGCCGAAAAAATGGAACCACGTTTAAGATGCGTAGGCTCCTTGTGTTGTCCTTTTGCATCTATTAAAGTGCTTTTGCTGCGTTTCTCATGGTTAAAGATGAATTGCTGATATAGTAAGATAATGGTACGAGTAAGTGTACTGTCACGACATACGATATTTCTTTTGCACCATTCGGAAGTTGTGGGGTCAAACCGTGGCTATAGGATAATTTAGCCTAATTTTTCATCCTCGAATTTAAAAAGCAATAGTAAAAATAGAGTGAAACTAGAAAATTTCAAAGCAGGTAAATCGTTTCTGATTTTTTCTCTTCTCATTCTTAAATGAGCAACCACAGCTACAAACACTGGCGCCATATCTCTTTACCAAGTCTAATGTTACATCGGCACCTCCCTTGTCATTTTTTACGCCCAGATAACGCTCTTCATTTATTTTATCCACCCTAATTAATAGTGTGCACTTACCATTTTCCTTGATATGCACATTTCAGAATAATTTAACGCCATGCACAATAATAGCTTATTATTAAGGATGAGTCAAATCCAAATGTCGATTCTCGATTCCACCGATTATCAGGATTAGAATCGGTATCGAAAATCGATCGCTTAAAGTCGATTCTGATTCTATCGATTCCAAATAGATAAATATTCAAATCAAGTTTCATTTAGCACATCATATTTGTCTCAGCAGTTTTGATTGTAGGCTATCAATTTTTTACTATTTATCCACCTCAATGAACTGAGGATATATTTGCTATTTGTTAATAAATATACTTTTTGAGCGACTTAGTTGTCTTTGTTATTTCATTTCAGCCAATACTTGAATTAAAATAATAGTTGTACGCTACTGGCATATCAATATCCCACCTGTTATTGGGGATAAGAATCGATGGAATCGGAATCGAGAATCGGGAATCGATTAGAAAGAATCGGAATTGGAATCGGAATCGAAAAAAAGTCGAATCGAATCATCCCTACTAATAATGATAGCTTTTTTATTTTCTCTTTACCTAAACTTCCTCTCGTTCATTTATTCATAATACACTCTTCATTCCTTAGCATGTAACGCCATAGAAAATGTTTTTTCAGTGCAATGAACTCCCAAGAATATCAAGTGATTGATTATTTCCAGTTTATTTCCCTCCGCCACAAGTTTTATCACATTCAAAGCAAATCAAAGACAAATGGGGTGTATTACAAACAATAAAAGAATAATATGACACAGAATCACTATTATTGATTTCTGAGAAGCCCCTACTGGCGTCTGACCAGTCGGATGGCTCTATTATTCTTTGACCAAGCGGGATGACCAATGAAACGTAAAAACATATTAATCCGTAACAAGTGAACTGAAATATTCTTCCTTTTGAATTATCGGCTGACTGCGTGTTCATTTCTTTCTATCCATTCATGCACAGAATTTATAGATTTCAAATCACATTTTTCAGAAAAAGGTCAAGCTTTGAGACTCTTCCATGAAAGTATTCGACCGATGAAAGGAAGACATTATTGATAGTCAAAGCAAATTCTCCAGATTTTCTACTCTTAAAGGGCCCTATTTACCTCTAGTATCACCTCTTCCGCCTCAGCACGAGACCTACCCCTCTTCACTCCGTCCATAAAACCTATTCTCTTTCTTTCCCGCTTGCCCAAAATCTTTCACTCTATCACTGTCCAGAGAGACCTATCGCCGCTTATTCCTTCATACAGCCTCCTACGATGACTATCCCGGATTTGATTCAGAAGTTTCCTTCCCTCGCTCGCCATACCAAGGCCATCCTAGTTTCTCTTCATGTCCTTCCACCTTCTGCACGCCCACATCTCGAACACCTGCAGCCTATTCCTCGTCCTCTTTTTTCAGTGTTCACGATTATGATAGACGTTGGAATTCAAAATGTTGACAATCGCCAGAACTAGAAACCACATTGGTATTGTGGAAAATGGAAAAAGAGAAACCCGCATCTTATGCCTGCATACCATACTTAGCAGGCATATCAGAGAAAATTTCCAGGATTCTTAAAAAGCATAAGGTAACTAACAGGTACAAAGTGGTCAGGAAGACAGGAGACATATTATCCATGCCCAAAGATCGCCTCTCACCAGAATTGTATGAAGGCGTCTACGAAGTTAAGTGCTCCTGTGATAAAGTGTACATCGGCCAGACAGGTAGAGCAATACAAGTTAGAATCAAGGAACCCGAAAGAGCCATGGAGAAGAAATATTTCTGACTCTCGGCCATTAAGTTAATCGCTAAGGAAAATAGATACTTCCCTAGAGTGATACGCGAAGCGATAGAGATTATGAAAAACCCCGGAAATTTCAGCAGGGAAGATAGATACTCGCTGGCCACGATGTGGAAAAGACTCTTATTACCCCTCAGCTAAGAGGAATTCAGAATCAACCTGAGTGGAAATTTGGGCGCCAAAATCTGCCTATATACGTATTCAAGCACATTCGGAATGGAAGCACTTCGACCTGAAGACACCTCCTGTAACGGAGGAGAAACTGTCGTCATGAATACTGACCAACGCAGCTGCACCGGAAAAACTGGAAGGATGATCAACAACCGCTGCGCAAGCCTTTGCTCTATTGGTATTGGTTTACAGAACACTTAGGAGGAAAACGCTTTTTACATTCAAATACAAAACAATTCACTTCAGCGTGAGTCATGTAAAACCTATTAGTAAATTTATGTTTGAGATGATTGAAACCACTAATATTAAAAGAAATATTGACGAATACGGAAGAGGAAAGGAGCATAGGGAACACTACTGAGAAAAGAAAAAACAGATGAACTGGACACATCCTTGGGATAAATGCGTTTGTAAAAAATGTTACTGGAGGAAAAATAAATAGAAACGTCTGAAGAGGAATGGCAAGGATAGACACACAGCAAAAATAAAGAATACAGTGCATCAAAGACTAACTAAAATGTGTGAGGAATGTTCGAGAGGTCAAGTGAGAATTGAACTGGAATATACAGATACCATTGACATCAACACAGGGGTAAGACAAGGAGATGGATTGTCTCCACTTTTGTTCAACTTCGCCATTGAAAAAGCTTTGGAAGACAACAAAAGCCCTACCAAGAGGTGCAAACATTGAAGGACGAATCGATGTACTAGCATTTGCAGATGACGTAGCCCTAATTGCTGATAGTAAAACAGACCCCAAAGCACTAGCTTAAGTCTCCTTGGAAGAAGCAGGCAAAGTTGGGTTACAGGAAAACGAAGGAAAAACTAAATATATTAAAATAACAAGAGAGGCAGAGCCAATCAACTCAACGCTGGAAGTCTGGGGTCACAAATTTGCAGTAACTGAAGAATTCAGGTATCTGGGAGTTACTATCACCGGTTAAAATAAGATGGACCAGGAAATACAAGTGAGATTAAATGCAGTCAATAGGTGTTACTGGAGTTTGTCAAAACTGTTGAAGAGCAGGCTTCTGTCAAGAAATACAAAAATTAGGATATACCTAGCAATTATCCAACCTGTTCTCTTGCATGGATCAGAAGTGTGAACACTGACAAAGTACACTCAGAAAAAGTTGTTAACTTTTGAAAACAAGATATTGAGAAGAATATATGAAGCAACTCTTGAAGCAGGAACATGGAAAATAAAGAAAAACAGAGAACTTTGAGATTTATACATAAGACCTGATATTGTGGCCGTGGTTAGAAGTAGAAGGATAAGATGGCTTGGTTATATCAGAAGAAGAGAAGAGGATACAGCCATACGAAGAGTGTGGGTGGGACACGCAGAAGGGAGACGCCCACCAGGAAGGCCAAGAATAAGATGGGATGACCAAGTGGCCAATGATGTGAGAAAACTGGGTGGTGACATTGAGATGGCGGAAAACAAAAAAGTCTAAAGGCAACATGTAGGCGAGGCCAAAAATCAGCGTGGCTTTGAGTGTCCCCTGGAGTAAGTAAGAGCAAGTAAGTGCATCAGAGAAGACCTACCAGGGAGTATTTGATTTAGCATTAGATAGGATGGATAGGATAGATTCAAAGGTGATTGAATGAAAATTAATCCCATAGACAGTGGAAATTATGTTTATATCCTCGGTAAAAGTAATTTCATATTTCAAAACGTATTTCAAGAAAAGAAAATTAAAATTGTTATGATTTCATATACGTTTCGTTTTCCTCCTTCCCACGCTCGTTCGACGAAGTAAACTTCAGGGATAAATTTTACTGCCATCCTTCTCCACACCCACTCCCGTTTTCCTTTGTCAGAGTCCACGTTTCAGCCCTATGCAACGCTGCACTCTATATCAAGCACTTCACCAGCCTCTCCTTAGTACACTCTGAGGCTTTATACCTTCCCTCTTCGCATAATAATTACCTAACAACGTATTAATATGTGTGAAATTCTCTCGGGACTCACACCGGGTTAAATTTTTGGCTGCGGCTCCAACGTTTCGATGGATAACACTTCCATCGTCACCGTCAGGGTAATGATGCTCGGGCCGCCTGCGTTCTCCCTTAGATAGGGTCTTGGACGGTTACATCTGACTGACCATTGTTGTTACTTCTTTCCGTTATTATTTTTGAAATTAACGGTTTCCACCCTGATTTATTGAGTACACCGAGTCCCGATTCAAGTTATTGGGCTGAAAATGTATTTCTATGGCTTCCTTAAATAGCCTTTCCCAATAACCATTGGCCTTGCATATGACTTTCGAATCACTTACGGAGATGAGATGGTCCTCCTTTAGGCTATGCTCCGCCACAGTGGACTTATCAGGATGATACAACCTAATGCATCTCCTGTGCTCTGTCAAGCGTGTTTCAACTGTGCGGCCTGTTTCACCAATGTATATTTTCCCACATTGGCATGGAATTTGGTAAACTCCCGGTGTCTTGAGTCCCAAATCATCTTTTACTCGGCAAAGATGAGCTCGTAATATTTTTGGTGGTTTATGAATAACCTGGATGTTATGCTTATTCAAGATTCTTGATGTTTTCCCCGCGACAGTAGAAATCTATGGAACAGAAGCTCTGGCTATGGGTTTTTTTAATTAACGTATTAATCTCAAAGTTGCAGACATTTCTTAATTTCTTCAGCAAATACAGATATGTGCTAAATAAAGAGAGTAAAGGAGAAATTGATGTTGAATCGCGCTCCGGGTAATTGAGATTGTAGTTCCTCACCGTGTGAGAAGGGCATGAATTTGTGTGGAGAAACCATTAGGAATACAAAGCAATGGAATGGGCTCGTGGCTACGATTAAATTTTATCACTGCAGCTAAAGAAGCGAGGGCATAAGAAATTAATAAGGGCAAGAAATTGCGCATTTCTCACGCGTCAGCGTCAAGGTTACACCGACAGGGTGATGAATTGCTTGCTTACAGATGACGCCCAATGAATAACGTATGTCGGAGTATAGCTAGGCTATTTTACTTCTTGAATAAAAAAATGTTAAAAACCACTATCCACCTTTTTATTTTATGTAAAGCAAAAAGGATATAAAAATTACAAATCATAAATAAAAATTAGTTGCTAGGAAGAATAAGATCTTTTTCATTTCATATGTTGATTTTAAGGCGGAAAACAGAAGTGTGAATTCTGAAGTTTTCAGAGAAAATCTAAAGCCTGAATCACACGATACTTGACCTCGTACAAATCCGAGGATGCTAGCTAGTAGGTATACTAGGACTCGTGCAAGGTCAAGTGTCGTGTGATACAGACCAAGCATACTGGAAATCCTGCATGATCGCTAGCATACTAGCTGGTATGCTTGTTTTCGTAATTGGTGCGGTACTAGTTTGATACTTGCTCCTACTATTCTCGGATGTTTTTCACAAAAATTCATGAGCATTAATTGCTGCTGATTGTTAATAAGTAAAAACTCTGGAAAATGTCATTCGGCATCACGCGCAACAATCAACCACATGTGACCACTCAAAGTTTCAACTTACGTACTGAAATAATCGTAATTGGAATTTTGGACGGATTTTTTTCATTTACTACGATCAGCTTTTGTGCCTCTGTAATTGATATGAATGGGAAATTAACGCACAATTCGTATTTCGTCGGGCAAGGCACCAACCAAACTTCGATAAAATTCGGTGGGCATTTGATTTCGTTATGATAACTTTCGCCGTATATTCGCAGATTTCCTTGGGTGTGCTACGCCCTGGTAAATTCTCATAAAGCACATTAATAACGGAGGTATATACGTGTCCAACAATGATTCTGGAATTGGAAGAAACTGTTCGTCCATGTTGTAAACCACACCGACGAGTATTTGTCGTGTTTTTGACTTTTAACTTTGTAACTCTCAGCAACCAGACCATGACCTTGGTTGGACATTTTCCTCGGGTCCTTTTCTCAAAAGCAAGTTTTGATTAGTGCCACTGATTGCCGAGGTTTTTTGAGCAAATTAAAGCTCTTATCCACAAGAACATTTGTTGCCTCGTTGTAAAAACATCAGTTAAGTTACCATATCTTTCGTATTTTAAAAGATTAAGATTTGATTTTTACTGAAATGAATTGAGAAATAAATTTATTAAAAGTTTTATTCTTACACATATTTTGATATCTCTGAAATTAAGAGCGCTATCGTACATTATTTGTTTTTGAGGAATTAAGTTTCGACGAATATTCGAGAGTCATCTTGAAAATAAGATACCGTTACCATTGATGATAGCAGAAAAAGAAAAATGCATATCTAGTTAACCACTGTGAAAAGTTTCAAATCTCCTCAATTGATACTAGTCATTGGAAATCGGTGTTTTCGTTTTGATTGCAGAATACTCCTGAAAAAAATGTTTACGTTGCCCTAGCTCGGTAACTAAGGAGTTGCGACCCCATGTTGCTAAGATAAAAAATGCTTAAAAGCACTTCCCCTACCTCCTCCAGAAGTTTCGAACTTTCCTCCTGAAACATCCTGTATGCATATCGATAGAGCTGTGAATGTATCGAATCGTATGATCCATCTTTGGAATGAGGCGTAACTATGGGGGTATATCAGGAGTGTATCACTAATTTTAAAAGCCAGTTCCTTGGCAGCAATTCTTCCCACCTCACGACACACTGAGAGCCGCACGATCTCGGCATCCGGCCGGAGTCACAGGAGTGCAGTCGGGCCCAGCGGAGCCACGGAGACCGGTTTTCAGTTCAAGACACCGGAAAAGAGTAAAATAAGCCGTTGATACCAACGGATGTAACGGTATGCATCTCACCTCTCTCCGCAGGATGAAAAGTACAGGAACGCAATAATGCACGATGAAAGGACATTCTCCTACATCTACATCTTCATAATACCCAGCGAGCCGCCGCTTGGGCGTGTGGCAGGGGGTGGTAGGTCACCAGCCGTGTAAAGGTGTACGTTTTTTGGAGATGAAATGGCTACATGTTTCATAGGAGTGTATTTAGTGGGGCTAAATTTTTATTGTGGTCGCTTATTGTTCACGGAAATAACAAGTTCTTGTTCCTATCTGTTCGACAGTGTGTCTCTCTTATTTTATCACATAGGTCAGACCAAGAGATGAAATGAGGCTTCATGATAATATTCTCTATGTCGCTCTGAAAAATATCATTTCTGAATTTATCAAGCAAGCTAAGCCTAGCGTGCAGCCTCCAGTCTCTAGGGGCTCCCACCTCAATCCCTCTAAAAATTGTAAGACACTATATGTACGCTCGTAGCAGTTTTTAACGAAGCGCGCTGCTTTCCTTTGTATTTTATTAATTTATTTGATTAAATCTATTTGACCAGGGTCCCAAATGCACGCGGCGTATTGGAGGTGTGGCCTAACCAGAGCCAAGTAGCATCTCTGTTTGACTTTTTCATCCGAGGACCTTCCTATTATACGTTTAACAAAACCTAGTTTTTTAAAATGCTGCTCCACATATGATCTGAATGTTTAATCCCCACTATATATCAGCCGGCCCTCGTGATATGCATTCCACATCCCGCTACCGAGCGCAATAAAGGCGTTCAATAATATCATGAGTTTTTAAATGGATTTCAAAGAAATAACGGCAGCATTAATTAATCATATAGAATGGACATGTTGCGCTTGAAGGAAGTAATCGCCCGTGGGATCACTTGCAACGACTCATGGCGTCTATTATTGTACTGCATGCATATGGTAATTAACATTTCTAATGGTAAATAGGTTACGGCTTCTTTTGTGAAAGCTTACTTTTCCTTCTGACGAGATGAATTTGTCTAGTTTCGAAAGAGACATACCGTATAATGAGTTAGAGCCTTCATCAAGTAATTATTCATTTTATCGCCGAAGAAATCATAACAAGTAATCAATCGTCTTGAAGAAAGACGGCTTTCATTGCTCCATGAAAAATCCTCTATATCGCCATTCCCCCCCTATTCGTGTACACGGATGAATAGTAAGTCCATCGCATTCATCGGTTGAATGACCGATTGACTCTCCAATTGAACGTCAATGCATGTTGATGGGAGTGATTGTGCATTTTTGTAAATCAGTGAAGGACTTTTCTTGACCACATACATGTTGGAGTTAATGATTTGGTGATACATTGAGTGTTAAGCGAAAAATTTTACTTAATTTTTCATCGCAAAATTTTCTCGAAATTTTTTGGCTTCACCAGAGCTATAATACGATACTTAAAAATATGATTAATGGCAAGGGTATCGATTGAAGAAAAAAAAATTGCTCGGTATTTTTACTACAAAATCGTGTCAGATAATGCTAATCTTTGTTTACAGGCTATAGGATTTTTACTCTGGTTAAGCCAACAATTTTGACGATACGTTGGTGATGAAAAAAATGAATTTAATTTTAAGCCGAACACTATAAGGAATCTTAAAAAGTCATACATTTTCGAATATTTTTTACATAGCATGGCATGCTTTCAAATGAGGATTTTTCTTAATGGTATTGAGTATAATTTTGTATCAATTCAGAATATTTGAAGAATAATCTACGTTGTTCGGAATATGTATCCTGTTTTACACATAAACTTATTTATAAATTGCAATCATGCGGTGTTAATAAAAAATAGTGAAATGGATAAGGGACTATATGAGTGATCGAGAACGAAAAGTAGTTCTTGATGGTTTTAGCTCTAGTATGGTCGAAGTCACATCCAGTGTTCCTCAAGGAAGCGCAATCGGCCCTCTTTTATTCATTAGTTATTATAATGACCTAAGTTCTCGAATTAGCAGTAAATTAAGATTATTTGCTGACGATACAGTAATCTACCGTGAAATAAGCGAAGACGCGGACTTTGAAGCTCTGACATCGCACCTAAACAACGTTCATTCGTGGTGCTAGGAGTGGGGGTTAGAATTAAATATCAACCAATGAACCACAGTTCACTTCCTGCGAAAGTCATCACACAAATGCAATACCTACACTGGAGGTGGAGTAAACATAAAATCTTCATATACAGAAAAATATCTTGGAATTACCTTAACATCTGATACATCGTGGGGATTACACATGCAGAACATATGCGGTACAGCTTTAAAGAAACTAGGTTTTGTTAAACGTATAATAGTAAGGTCCTCGGATGAAAAAGTCAAAGAGAGACGCTACTTCGCTCTGGTTAGGCCACACCTCGAATACGCTGCGAGCATTTGGGATCCTGGTCATGAAGAATTAACCGAAAATCAATTATATACTAAGAAAAGCAGCAGGTTTCGTTAAAATTGCTACGAGCAAACATATATGGTGTTACACAACTGTTAGAGGGATTAAGGTGGGAGCCCCTGGAGACTCGGAGGCTGCAAGCTACACTTGGGCTGCTTGTGAAATTGAGAACTGGTGTATTTCAGAGGGACACATAGAATATTATAATGACGGCTCACTACACCTCTAGGTCTGACAAAAGCAATAAAATAAGAGAGATATATTGCCGAAAAGATAGGCACAAAAACTCGTTCTTTCCGCGCGTTATATGCGACCACAATAAAAACTGAGCTCCTCTAAATACACTCTTATTAAACACGTCACCATATCTCCTCCCAAAACGTTATTCCTTACATCTTTACACGGCTGGTGACCTAATACCTCTGCCACGCGTCCATGCGGCGGTTCGCAGCTTCACTAGTAGGTGGCACTGAACTACGTCGTTATACCGATGTTGAGAGTACGCAGAGAATTAAACACCATTTTTCTGTTTTGGGCTCAAGCTAACCTCCAAGGCTCAAGTAGTTCGCATTTACGGTAGATGTAAACTACGTCCACTGAACATGCAGGCACAATGGCTCACTGACCTGGCATTAATGCATATGTAATCATGAGTGGACATTAGCCCCGGAGATTGATTTGCTGCAACTACCCACCATACTCTCATGTCAGTCAACAAAAATACTCCTTTTCATAAGTTTTCATCTTGGCATGAATTTGGAATATCTCGATGTGTTAAGGTAGTCCGAGCGAGATAGTTCCCTAATCATAATTGAGACCACGTTCGAATTAAACGAATTAATTTCACCAGCTGTTGGACACATCAATTCAATATTGCATTATTAATGGTGCAATAATATAGTTTTATAAGAAGAAATTGTAAGTAAGTAAATAAAAATATCCAAATAAGTCTTTAACATGACTCATTTTTTTCACGCGGTGCGTATGAAACTCCTTCAAAATGGAAGGTTTATTGTGATACTCAAGAACTTATTGCGGTGACAATATGGTTAATTTTAAAAAATAGTTGATAAAACATACAAACTACACGCTGTTAGTTTTTTTACGACATCTAAGTGTAAGAAATACCTCATTTTGTAAATAATGTCTCTCTAGAGTGCATACACGTACTATATCCTATGTAAAATGGCTGGTATATTTTGGCAAATATCTCCGAAAGTTATGTGAAAAGGGGTTGAATTTTTGGTGTCATTAGAGGGGTGAGATATATTTCTTTAAAATGACACCAAATTCTTTGATTTATAAGTAAAATGATTTTTCGCTCGGAATACCTTAAAGGAATGAAGGCGCAAGGAATATATATTCGAAATCGAGAGAAAAAAATGCCGGACGAGAGAGGACACGGACGGAGCCGTTTATTTAATGCGATTTCGTCTCGTACGACCGGAAGGGCGCTGCGAGCGAGAGGGGGGTTGGGTGAGGATGGGGGAGTCGCGGTTGATTAACCTGTCCCCCATCGAGGAGACGGGACGCAAACTAAATTTCCATTTCCTCTCGTGATGCACCCAATGTGTAGGGTATGTTGCCATGGTTTGTTCCCCCTCTGGTTTAGTTCCCCTCAAATTCCCAAGTTCCCAAGTGCTCTGCAATCGCAAAAATCCCCGCCCCCCCCCCTCTATCTCCGCCTCCAACGTTCCCTCACTGGTTTGTTTGGGTGCCTTGGAGGTAGGTATGTATCGAGCGACCCCCGCCGCCCCCCCCTCCGCCACCCGGAGGGCAACACGCGGGGCGGCCTGGACGGGACTTAACCCTTCCAGTGCGGCATGACGTGATATCACGTCATGGTAATTTTACCTTGGTTCTGATGACGTGTTAGCACGTCATGGGTAATGTGAGTATTTCCCAAGAGATTTCACCTGGTGACATAGTGAAGGTTCCGTAATCAGGGCTGGAACACTAACGGTACCCCTGACGTAATGTTACGTCATCAATACCAGTACAAAGACAACCATGACGTGCAAACACGTCCTGCCGCACTGGAAGGGTAAATCGTGGACCCATGGTCGCCCCGGCGCTTGGGAAGGAGACGCGTTCACGGAAAGATTTTTCGCGACTGAATTGGGGATTTATGTACGAGACCGTTTATTAAGGGAGTTCGAGCAAAATATCATTTTACTTAGAAATCAGTAAATTTGGACACATTTTAAAGAAAAATATCTCACCCTTCTAATGACACCAAAAATTCAACCCCTTATCTCACTACTTTCCGAGATATTTGACAATAACTACCAGCCCTTTTACACGGGAAGTGGTACGTGTATGCACTCCAGAGAGACCTACATATTTAAAATAAGGCCTTTCCTACACATAGATCTCGTCAAAAAATCAACAGTGTGTAGTTTGTGTGTTTTGTCAACTATTTTTGAAAATTAATCATATTGTTAACGCTGTAAATTCTTCGGGATCAAAATAAACCTTCCGTTTTGATGGAGTTTCAAACGAACCGCGTGAAAAAAAATCAGTGAAGTTCAAGACTTATTTATATATTTGCATTTGATTACTTACAATTTCTGTCATGTAAAACTATATTATTGCACCATTAATAATGCGATATTTAATTGATGCGTCCTACAGCTGGTGTAATTATAACGAATATTTCAAATATGGTCTCTATTATCATTAGGGAACTATCTCGATCGGACTACCTTAAGGGCGATGTACACCTCGGTCGATAATTACCTTAAAGTTCTGGAATCTACCGCGATCTTTAGGAGATATCTTAGTATTTTTCTTCATTCCCTGCCGTGGAAAACCCAAGGCACTGTTGAATTGAAAATTTGTTGCATGGCCTCACGAGGATGTTAATTTGCTCTGAAATTATAATACGCAATATGGAGTTATTTGGTGGTCCCACGGGGATCTGAAAGATTCACACCCTGCTAATCAATTCCGTATAGTTTCCTTATAATACTTCTATAGGATTTCTTAAACAGTTCGGTAGATATTCCTTTAAAGTATTGAAACGCCATTTTCCGGAATTCCCTTCGATGATCTGCAGAATACCTTATGACGCTCTGTGGAGTTCCTTAGGACGTTCTGAAGAATTCTCTACGACTCTCCATATAGTGCCTTAGAAAAGGAACTGGGTCAACGGAAACCTCACATATTTCCGTAGAGTTGTTGAAGTTCTACAGAACAGCTTGTAAGGAGTTATTTTCCTCTGCAGAAAATAACTCTACAGAACATATGTTCTGTAAAGTCAAGCTCTCATGTTCCGTACAGATCCTTAGAAAAGTAACTAGTTCTGAAGAAAAAGAGTCGATTTCTGTTGAATTCCTCATGTTCTATACAACAGCTTCTGAGGAATTTTCAGCAGGGCATGTACAAGAAAAAGAAATATACGTCGTACGCTTCATTTGGTGATCATTTGATTTTCCAAAAATTGATTTTTCTTTCGCTGTCTGAATAATTATGCATAATATGGCGATACTTAACTACAACGCCTATGACAAATATGAATCCTCATTCCAGAGGTCTACGTGAGCGGGTAAGCATAGAGTAGGAAAGAAGAGTGTTGAGCACGAAGACGTCTTAAGAAAGCTTGACATAAAACCCGCTTAAGGTAGATCGTTTGAGGGAAAAATCATTTGACTCAGAAATCAATGATTTCATTCTCATTTAAAGAGAAATATCTCACCTATCAAATGACACCAAAAATTCTACCCCTTACAACATTACCTTCCGAGATATTTGCCAGAAAATACCAGGCCTTTTTCATGGGAAACGGTACGTGCATGCACTCCAGAGAGACATTATTTGCAAAATGTGGCATTTCTATCACTTAGATGCCGTCAACAAACTAACAGCGAGTAGTTTGTATGTTTTCTCAACTATATTTGACAATTAATGATATTGTCATCGCAGTGGGTTCTTGGGTACCACAAAAAAACCTTCCGTTTTGAAGGAGTTTCAAACGCACCGCGCGACAAAAATGAGTCACTGTAAAGACTTATTCAGATATTTTCATTTAATTATTTACAATTTCTGTGTTATAAAACTATATTATGGCACCATTAATAATGCAATGTTTATTTGATGTGGAGCTGGTGAAATTTAAACGTATAATTCGAATATGGTCTCTATTATGACTAGGGAACTATCTCGCTCAGACTACCTTAATGCGGGTCTCAGAATTTCAAAGAAAGAATATATCGACTGGATTATAAAGACCACAACGATGACAGATGAAGATGACGTTTATTTCCAAAATGAACGCACGGTCGTGATCATGTGTGAATAAAAGAAAAGGCATCGCACTGGCTCGTGGTAGCTGTCATTTCTCTGGCCAACGCGAACTATCCTGACACTCCGTCGCCACAAATTTATTTCATGGTGGATTTCAGCGCTGAAATTCCCGAATGTCTCCCGGGACTGCGAATCCAAAACGGTTTCGGTCTGAGATAATGGATGGCACGGTGAATGGGGTCCGAGGATTTCGTCGAATGGGGCTGATGCAGACTGGAAAAAGGGTGTGGGTTGAAAGCGTCGCTTCCACATGAGCGGCTGTAAAATTGCCTCCACCTCGAGCGGAATTGCCATTCCCGGAAGCCTTCTGCTCAATGCCTCCCACTCCACTTAACGCCCCCTCTACTCTCGCGCACGTGCGTGCTAGATAACCCCACCCCCATTCACTCGCGCGAGCGCGCAGCCACGCGGTGTGTGCGTGTACTAAAACAAAAATAAATAGTTGACGACAGAACGGCGATTTTTTAAAAAAGTTTTTCTACTCAGCCTCGCGTGCCCACACACGCGACGGAGTTTCCGACAATGCGACAGCGACACGCGCGGACGTGAGCTCGGACTACTAATTCTCTTTGCGCTTCGCGGTTGTTTTGCGTCCGTCTGGCTTTGTGTTTACGAGCCTCCCGCCGCACTGAAATTTTCGGAGCTGGAGAAATGCATCCGAGAGAGTGTGAACCGAATGAAAAATTCGTTCGCTTCCCATTGTCACAGAGAGCAAGTGTAATCGTTCGCAGGAACGCTGAAGCTAGGCTCATACCACTTCGTCAGCGGTGTCGTCGCAGCGAAGCGATTCTCAAGTGAAATATTCCCAAGTTTGGACCATGAACACTGTAAACTCCGTAGTATTCATAGTGTAGACAATCAAGGATGCGTGCTTATCTTTTCTATACAACTGTTAGAAGATGTGTCTACCACATTAAGCTAACATAGCAAAGGGTGGTACATTTTTTCTTGTAATAATCTTACCACCGAGTCGAGAATTTAATGAATATTACGAAAAGAATTAGAATCTGCGGTGCGAAATACATAGTAATGAAGCAGGCGTTTAGGATCTCCCCCCGGTATTGAAGCGTTCGCTTATCACCGGGACGGGTACGTAGTGGGAAAAAGGGTAAAGGGATGGGAAAGGTTAGCGAAATACAGCCACTAAGAGGCCGACACCATGAGGCGGATTGCCGTCAAAAGGATTGACGACAATAGGCCCCCGCCTCCCCACAGTCCTCGTAGCTGCTGGGTTCCCCCAACGACGTTAGACGAGTCTCCGCCAATCTCTCTTGCGCGAAGACTTACAACACATATTTGAGAACCGGCGATGCCCATTGCCCAAATTCTTGGGATAGGTTGTTCCGCCGACTACCTTTATGGGTAGACGTCGTGTGGTCTGCCGGAGTACGTCATCAGATAGGGTACCCGCCGGACCAATGATAATAATAATAATATCGTCTTTATTTTTTTGAGCGATATTAAGACTGTCTAGTCTTCTCTTATATATAACTTATTAACACAAATACCCATGTCCTAGACAGATAATTTTCTACCTAGGCGGGACTCGAACCCGCGACCCTCGGGTTAGCAGGCGAGGACCTTACCCCGCCGCCACCGGTAACGACAAAATGATTCTTGTAAAACGAAAAATGATGGTCAAATCGGTCAAAATTATGGTCAAAATGTGAGTCCCTTCACCTCAATACTCTCCGTCTACCCATAGTAATGAAGCACTAAAAAGAAAATCGATATAAACATTGAAGATACCAGTGAGTGAGATACGCTTTGTGAAGTAATTAATCCGTATCGAAGACCCCGCGGGCAGTCAACGCGAATTCAGCTTTTACGGCAAGGCACACGGGCATAAAACGCCACGAACCGATATAGGACGGCCATATTGAAAGCTATATTTAAGCGGCCACAAATGAAGCCTGGATGCAATTCTGTTATATGCTTTCGTGTCCTGGACATCACGTGGTATTTGTTACTAACATCTGGAAAAACCGCGCAAAAACCCAATTGATTTGGCAATTCCTATCAGTTTCGTAACGCTGAGACATTAGCGCCCTCTGAAGATACACTTAAGAATGAATTTTGTGAGAATTACCATTCGCAAAGATCATTTATGTAATATTGTACTCCACAACAATTTCTTTCTCTTAGGTGTTACGATTCTGCTTCCCCACTCTTAATTTACTTTCTTCCAACTCGGAGGTGATTTCTTTGATACAATTGTCCCTGAATCTCATGAAGGAAGCGGTTACCCTAAATATGGTAGCTTAAACAAAAACTCTTAGAGGTTATGGATAAAATAACAGTGCTACGAAGTTGGGCGTCCATGTTGAAAATTAGCTGTGACGTCACAAAGCATTAGAAAACCATTTGCGTCGTGGTTATAAAACACAACTTCTTTCGATTGGATATTTATGGGGAGGCGACCGACAGCTAACGTCATTTGCGCCATAGAGGACAGGTAAGGGAGGAAGGGTGGATAGAAACCCGGCGTCAACATTGGCCTGCTCTTAACGAAAGGCGCCGAGGCAACCATTGTTTAAAATGTCTCATCTGACGGACGGAGTACTGCGCTTGAAGTGTCCTCCACACAACTCTCAAGTAGAGATCGGTTTTCCTCTGAAAAACATCCTCCTCTGCAGGGATATGAACCCGGGCCGTCCGTATGGTTAGTCAGTACTCTAGCCGCCATACCAACCCGATTCCTCACACTGGTGAAACCCCCTCTGATTGACAGTGATACACCCCTTGACGACGAGCCCTTCCCGCAGCTCCGAGTGTATCCCTACGACGACGAGTCTGTTTTAGATCTAAGCATCAACGGTGCCAATGTTCCCAGAACCGAAGAAACACCCAATGTGTTCTTCGATTCGGGTAATGACCCCCAATTGGAGAAAGTGCTTGATTCCCTTGTGCAACGAAGAATCTTAGCAGTGCAAAAACCAATCTGTGCGTTTCGCACATATCTTATCCCGAAATCTTCAGGCGGGGTCCGCCTGATCCATGACCTGAGTCCATGGACACCCTTCTACAGAAAATAGAAGTTTCTGTTAAAGGACGCCGCTCAGGCAATTATCACGATCCCCCAGGACAGTTTTCTCGACAAATACGATCTAAAAGACTCCTTCCAATTACCTATCAACCTAGTGCACCAAAAATTTTACGGCTTTTACGCCAATAAGACTTATTATTGTTTTAGACGACTTCCCATGGACCACTGCCTCGCCCCATCGAACATGCAGCGCTGGGCGAGAGCGGTGGCAGGGGAAATGTATAAACTCTTTGACGTGTGCTCATCCCGTATCTCGATGATTGGTTGCTAGTGCTTCTATCAGATTTTAAAGAGAGTGCTCAGATAGTATCCCGAGTGACTTATTTTATTGATGATGACTTAGGAACAGCCCTTAACAAATCGAAATGCATTTTAATACCTAGAAAGCAACTCATCGGCTGCGACAGGAACGAGTGCCCACAACTTTTTTTATATAACACGGATAATTGCCTCTGTCCTAAGTAATAGCCTTTTATGATTTATAACACATGCAGTATACCAAGTGTAAATGCATCTCGTATAAGTGTGGGACAGGATTTCTTTTCATCACTGAATATTTCTTCTCCACAGAGGTACATACGCAAAACTTTCGTGATTTATGAAATGAGTCTTTAAGTTAGTCTGACAATGAGAGAAATATCGTTTTACCTAGAAATCAATGAATGTGGTCTCATTTTAAAGAAAATATCTCACCATTTCATCGACACAAAGAAATCAACCCCTTACCATATTACTTTCTGAGATATTTCCAAAAAAATACCAGCCCTTTTACATGGGAAATGGTATGTGTCTGCACTCCAGAGAGGATTTATTTACGAAATGAGGAATTTCTAACACTTAGATGTTAGGGAACTATCTCGCTCGGGCTACCTTAAAAACCCTTCAGCATTCATAAATCGGCTATATGATCGAAAGCTAAAGTAATTTTGCCAGAAATCTCTAGCATACATACTGCTCAAAATTATTAGAATTGACAGAGCACTATTTCCTTTTAATCCAAACTTTCGAATGAAAAAATAAATAAAGTCGTTTAAACCCTATTACTAAAGATGTTGTCACTCAACAGTTAAGTATTTAGTTAAACCAGTTATATCTCATCCAGAGGATATTTCTTCTCGCACTCAGATGCGACAAAATTAATGTCTTCTAAGACCAGAAAATTCGACTTATCTGCGATGAATAAGGGTATCCGTGAAGAAAAGTAATCCCTTACGGAATATTTCCTCTTCTTAAAGACACTCAACCATTTTCAAAGAAAAACGCACACCGCGGAAATAGTAAATTTTGTCACTTCCTCTATTGGTTAAAATGCGATTGAATGTAAAATGATCTAAATACTTTTTACTTCGACTCAAGGTAGAGGTCGATTCCTTTTTTCGGGTTTTCTACGGTGTTGGTTCATGTTGAGGACAATATTCCGCCGGCTGTCCTTCTGACTTCCTCAGGTCCATGTGATCTGAGGAAGCCAGCAGGACAGCCGGCGAAATATTGCCCTCAACATGAACCGACGCAGCAGAAAACCCGAAAAAAAGGAATCAACCTTCAGCTAAGTCCGGCGGAAGCCTTCATCAGAACTTCGATCGACTTAAGGTAGTTTGAGTGAAATATCATTTTACATAGAACTCAATGAATTTGGTCTCATTTTAAAGAAAAATATATCGCCCTTCCATTGAAACCAAAAATTCAACCCCTTACCACATTACTTTCCGAAATATTTAAAATAAGATACCAGTCCACGTATATGGGAAATGGTACGTGTATGCACTCCAGAGAGACCTTATATTGAAAATGAGGCATTTCATACACTTTGATGTAAGAAAAACCACCAGTGTGTAGTTTGTATGTTTTCTCAACTATATTTGAAAATTAATCTAATTGTCAACGCAGTACAATTGTACCGCGTGAAAAATATGAGTCAAGTTAAAGAATTATTTACATATTTTAATTTAATTACTGATAATTTCTGTCACATAAAACTATTTTATTGCACCATCAATAATGCAATATTTAATCCATGTGTCTCACAGTAGGTGAAATGAAAACGTATATATCGAATATGGTCTCCATTATGATTAGGGAACTATCTCGCTCGCACTACCTTAAATAGTAAACTCTGTGAAAGATGCATTGCAAATCCTATTTGGGGATTTTAGTGCTCTTGGAGGAAACGAGAAAAATTTGGGATAGGAAACAGTAATCTCTGAGAGTATTTAAAAGAAGTATTAATTCAGAATTTTCACTAGGTATATGGCATGACATATGGTCTTTTCTCGAGCGTTTACTCGTGCCACATACTGTTTTTGCTCGGCTAATATTAATTTTCCAGGTCCATACCAGGTCCTCAGTCAGCATTCTACATTCATTTCGAGCATTTCAGAATGACTGTTTTCCAAATTATTTTTAAAAATTCACTCCGAATTCTCTTTTATGAATACCTAATCCATCAAAACAGATTAACCAGTCGTGATTAATTCAAACCGCCGTTTAATTTTTGAAACACTCCTCGATGGATGAATGCACGTTCCCCTTATTCAAGAAGAATGACAGGAGAGCATTTTAAAATTCATGCGGCATAAATGTAGATATTCGAATTTCACCTTGATCAAAGTTTCCGTTCCTTCACCTCAGTTGCCTATTTAAATCTCCATAATTTCTCTACGGCATGGATAATTACACTCGAAAGTATTAACTTGAAATTGTTACAGGAAGTCAATTGAGTATTTTGCGTTCATACCTCTACTCAAAGAGTAAATATAATTTTTTTAAAGGGAGATTCAAAACAATTATTAAAGAATGAGGTTAAGGTAGTCCGAGTGAGATAGTTCTCCAGTCATAATAGAGACCATATTCGAATTATACGTTTTGATTTCACCATCTGTGCGACACATCAATTAAATGTTACATTATTAATCGTGCAATAATATAGTTTTATACGACAGAAATTGTAAGTAATTAAATGAAAATATCTGAATAAGTCTTTAATTTGACTAATTTTTTTCGCGCGGTGCGTTTGAAACTCCTTCAAAACGGAAGGTTTTTTGTGATACCCAAGAACCTACTGCGGTGACAATATGATCAATTTCCAAATATAGTTGAGAAAACATACAATCTACAAACTGTTAGTTTTTTTATGATATCTAAGTGTTAGAAATGCTTTATTTTAAATAATGTCTCTCTGGAGTGCATACATGTACCATTTCCCACGTAAAAGGGCTGGTATTTTTTTGGAAATATCTCAGAAAGTAATATGGTAAGGGGTTTCATTTTTGGTGTCATTAGAAGGGTGAGATATTTGGAGAAACAGAGAACTCGAGGAACTCCACAAACATCCCTACATAGTGAGATAAATTAAGAGCAACAGATTAAAGTGGTTAAGACATGTCGAGAGAATGCCTGAGGATAGGATGGTGAAAAAGATATTTCGTGGTCATCCTGATGGTAGAAGATTGAAGAGGGAGACCCCGGAAAAGATGGTTGGATGATGTAGAGGCTGATCTGAGAAAGATGGGAATTAAAAGATGGAGAACGCATGCCGGGAATCGTGATGTCTGGGCTAACATCGTCGGAGAGGCCAAGGCCCTACAAGGGCTGTAGCGCCGAGGAGTAAGTAAGTATTATAAGGGTGAGATTTTTAAAACATGAGATCAAATTAATTGATTTCTATGAAAAAAGAATATTTCGCTCAAACTACCTTAAAGAGAAAAATAATAATGGAACAAGTGGGTGATTTCAACTCTCGGCTGAATGTTTGCAATTTACGGAAGGATATGCGAAGAGACATTTGCGCGTGCTATCGCAAATATGGAAAGTCTTTGACAGCACGCGCTGCATATCTAGGAATGTGTGTCTGTAGAATAATAAATTTTACGAGCAAACGACAGGGGTGGCTACGGGATCCCTCCTCCTCCCAGTCATCCCTGGTCATTTTATGGAAGAATTCGAACGTAGAGCCCTTGGTTCTTCCAAAGAGAGCCGAACTATTCGTAAGATATTTCGACGACACTTTCGTAACATGGGTTCATGGGACCGAAGAGCTGACGAAGTTCCTACAGCACCTCAACGGCCAAAACGCCTACATTCAATTTACAAGGGGATCGGGTTGGTGTGGTGGCTCTAGATAACTGGCTAACCATTCGGGCAACCAGGGTTCAAATCCCTGCAGTGGCGGATGTTTTTCAGAGGGAGCCCGAACCCTGCTTGAGTGTCTTGCGGAGGGCACTTCAAGTACAGTGCTCTGTCTGTCGGATGAGACGTTAAACCGTGGTCCCCTTGGCGCCTTTCGTTAAGAGCATGCTAATGCCGACGCCGGGTTTCCATCCACTCTTCCTCCCTTACCTATCCCCTAACGTGCAAATGACCTTAACTGTCGGTCGCCTCCCCAAATATCCAATTCAATTCAATTTACAATGACAGTTGAAGGAAACAACGAGCTTCCCTTCCTGGATGTACCCGTCACCAGGGAATCGGATGGCAGCTCAGGACACTCGGTTTATGGAAAGAAAACCAATACCAACTGGTACTTGAACTGAAAGTCTCACCACCATCAAAACTAAGAAGCTTTAGTCATTATAACCCTATACTACAGGGCACATGCCATCTCTGATGGATCTTCCCTTGCTAAAAAGAAGTAGCATATCCTATCTGAGCTGAAACGGGTAAAGGCGAGGTGTCATCCTTATGAATGCCAGAAAAGAAAGAAGGGAACGTGATATGGCCCTTGAAGAGACAGTTTACCCTGATATACGAGCTAAGAAATACGCACTTTTACCCTACATTGCCAGTACTTCGGAAAAGTTCGCAAGATTTCAAACTAAGTATAATGTAGTGATGAGATTTAAGATAGTCCGAGCGAGATAGTTCCCTAGTAATAATAGAGATCATATTCGAATTATACGATTTATTTTCACTGTCTGTACGACACATCAATTAAATATTGCATCATAAATGGTGCAATTATACAGATTTACATGACAGAAATTGTAAGTAATTAAATCAAAATATCTATAAAGGTCTTTAACTTGACTCATTTTTTTCGCGCGGTGCGTTTGAAACTCCTTCAAAATGGAAGGATTTTTGTAGATACCCATGCACCAACTGCAGTGACAATATGATTAATTTTCAAATATAGTTGAGAAAATATACAAACTACCCGATGTTAGTTTTTTTCGACATTTGAATGTTAGATATACCTCATTTTGTAAATAATGTCTCTCTGGAATGCATGCACGTACCATTGCCCATGAAAAAGGGTGGATTTTTTGGCATATACCTCCGAAAGTAATGTGGTAAGGAGTTGAATTTTGGTGTTATTAGAAGGGTGAGATGTTTTCCTATAAAATGAGACCAAATTCATTGATTTCTAAGTAAAATGATATTTCGCACAAACTACCTTAAAACAGGAAGACGATGTGAAGAACTCACGAGGGATCTAATGGCGGATCATGTATAGGAGGAAAATGGGAACGATGTGCAAGATTTCGGGGTGTTAGAACAAGGATGTCTAAATACAAGCTGATGGAATACTCAAATAAATAATTGAATTATCGCACGAACGATAAAACCAAAGCTATTGGTCAGAAAGCACAATAAATGAAATCGTTTCACCTGCTGAAAAACTTTTAAGTCAAGCGCGAATTCATTTCAGTTCGTCGAAGATAACGTTATTGACAGAAATGTAGTCAATCAGTGAACACTTCGAATGTCGTTTAGGGGAAAGGAATCGCGCGACTGAAGAATCTATTGTGATGGCATATGTTCAAATCATATGATCTACAGGAATGTTTACTTTTCTTTAATTTCTAAGCCCAATAATTATATTTTAGCGGTGATAGTACCTTGGACAGACTCGAAGGGTACGCAACTTCAAAAGCAATTGTACACCGCATTTCCATTTCAGCCATTTCTGTCCATTTTCGAACATTTGTATCCATTTCTATCCATTTTTGTCCATTTGTGACCGTTACAATTTATCTATGTCCATTTCTATCAATTTTTGTCCATTTATAACTATTTCTGTCCATTTACATCCATTTCTAACCATTTCTGTCCAATTCTATTCACTTCTGTCGATTTCTGTCCGTTTCTGTCCATTTATACCCATTTCTGTCCATTGCTATCCATTTTTAACCATTTCTGTCCATTTCTGTTGATTTCTTTCCATTCCTGTCCATTTCTGTTCTTTTATGCCCATTTCTGTCCATTTCTGTCCATTTCGTGACCATTTCTCAACAAGCGTACACCATTTCTCAGAGTTCCATACCCCTCGCACAGACTCCACTAGCAAATATTGCGGAGGACAATTTCCCTAATTCATTTTAGTAGTGTGCATTGAAGGAGACAATAACATGGAAAAGATCGCCGATAACTTGCAACTGAAATGGATGAATACAATCTCATTTATGAGTAAAACAAAGAGGACTACGCATTGTCTCCGTCAATACTGGAGGAGAAGAGATATCTGCGCACAACCAATCACCGCTCGCCGGGGAATTACTGCAAAACCTCGTCCTTCAACGTCGTAAGTCTTAAAGACGCCCGCGCAAAGAAAGAGATAAAAAACTTTTAACGTCTAGTTCCGCTAGGAGATCCCATTAAGATTACTTCATCGCCATCATAAAGATTTTCACGAATCGGCTCCCTGTTGTAATTGGAGTGGAGTGGAATACACGGTAGAGGAAGTGGGTACTATTGCATGGTAGTTTGGCGCTGTCCGTTGTTCAATAGTCTCCGCAGTCATTTCGCACGTCGACAATCTCAGCGGCCATAAACGGCATGCGATGGTTAAACGACCGTGCTCGGGGCGAGGAACGAACCCACGACCCTTTAGAGAGGCGAAAATCCTCCGAATGACAATTCCATCGAATCATGACTTTGCACCGCTTAATTTTTATGGGCGAAGGGAAAAATGTTTTATGGCGGGTTGTTCGCATCTATAAAGAGCGGTTTTCAGCTTACGCTGCATGGCATGGTAACGCAATTCCTATATGTGTGGTGACCCGCAGCAGTCCGTAGTTTCTGAGAATTGAAATTGTCTCGCTTAGCATTATGTACTGATGATAACTTATATAAAAAACTCCGCCGAAATACTTGCTTAAGGTTAATTAATATAGTAATCGTAAAAACTGTATTATTATGTAAGGAGTGTGCTTCTCTGGTTTATTCTTATCGACAGTTCGATTGTTGCTATCATGAATATATATTATGAATTGTTATCTCGCCACCAAAGATTGCTGTCAAGAATTCCGTAAACAAACTTGGAATGTGGTGCCACCTAGTGATGAATGACGGAAGTTCAAATGTAAATACAGTCAATAGTTTGTAAATAAACATGTCTTACCGGTTTTACCATGAATATACATGGGTTTTACTTACAAGTAATCATAATGCAGTGGGCAGTGGATAAAAAATGCAGTACTACACGTGGAACGTAATTAAACACTTTTTAATATCATCCGGTCTACAGATATATTAAATTCCTCTCCAAATTTAATTACACATTAACTTCTTAACACTTCGTGAATATCGCTTTACGGCAATTTATTAATAATGCGAGGTGACTTCATGAGTATTCCCAATGGCCATCATTGCAGTGTAGGTAAAATGGAATGCACTTACCGCCGCCTTGGACAGATTATTAT
Source organism: Ceriagrion tenellum (assembly GCA_963169105.1). Lineage (NCBI taxonomy): Eukaryota > Metazoa > Arthropoda > Insecta > Odonata > Coenagrionidae > Ceriagrion > Ceriagrion tenellum. The sequence continues at coordinate 137,907,285 of OY720639.1, read as the reverse complement.
TTTTCAAACCAAATCTCCTATTTTGGGTCCTCGTAAACGCATCCCCTGTTTTGTAGCCTGGTACGAAGCAAGTTCTGTTTAAACAAGGAATTCTAAATTCTTTATTTAAGCCGAACGGGCTTAATGCATTCAAATTAGAATCCGAGTCTGGCAAACATCGTCGTCGGCACACGATGGACGTTTCATTAACCTCTTACACATTTTCTGTTATAGGTATTTCCTCTCTAGCATTTACAAAGTAACTTTTAGATCACAAAAACAGCAAGATAATATTCAAAGCATCAATTAATTCACATCTCCTCGATCGTTATTTAATATTCACCACAGTCTCACGTTAGCAACAATTAACAACGTCTATTGACAATAACGTCGGCCCCGGTGGCGGCGCGCCGCCACCGGGGCCGACCGCCGCGGCGGGGTAAAGTCCTCGCCTGCTAACCCGAGGGTCGCGGGTTCGAGTCCCGCCTGGGTAGAATATTATCTGCCCAGGACATGGGTGTTTGTGTCTCGTACGTTGTTACTGTTATCCACCCGACGTAAATTGGCCCATTGTGCTGTATTCGGGATAGTGAAGATAAAATAAAATAAAATAAATAAATAAATAAGTAACAACAGAAAAGACGCTAATCGAAATGGCGCCAAGGACTGGGTGAACTAAAAGTGGAAATTTAGGCAACACGTAGCCTAGGCAACAATTCCAAACATCCGAATCCATAATATATATTCATGAATGGAACAGTCATGCGATTGTCGAGTGAATGATAAGAAAGGGAGAAATTTACCGCGAAAGCAATGGATGGTGAATGTGGTCGGAGAGATTAGAAAGAAGAGGAGTATTGGAAGTCTTTCATTAACAGGAGATCGCGTATAAAGCGAGGCACGAGTGCTAGAGTAGCGAAAGTGTTCTTTTAATGATACAAAAATATAGAGAAAAATATGAAGAAGGGGCCAGTGCTCAATGATTTCTACATCTACATCTAAAAAATACCCTGTGAGCCACCGCATGGGCGTGTGGCAGGGGGTGTTAGGTCACCAGCCGTGTAAAGGTGTAAGTTTTTTGGAGATGAAATGATGACGTGTATTATGGGAATGTATTTAGTGAGCTTCATTTTTATTGTGATCGCTTATTGTTGGCGGGAAGAACGAGTTTTTGTACCTATCTGTTCGGTAGTGTATCTCTCTTATTTTATCGCGTTATTCAGACCTAGAGATGTAGTGAGGAGTCATGATAATATTCCCTACGTCGCTCTGAAAAATATCAGTTTTGAATTTATCTAGCAAGCAAAGCCTAGCGTGTAGCCTCCGAGTCTCCAGGGGATCCCACCTTAATCCCTCTAACAATTGTGTAACACTATATGTTCGTAGCAGTTTTTAATGAAGCGTGCTGCTTTCCTTTGTATTTTGTTAATTATTTGGCTAAATCTTTATGACCAGGATCCCAAATGCTCGCGGCGTATTCGAGGTGTGGCAAACCAGAGCGAAGTAGCATCTCTCTTTGACTTTTTCATCCGAGGACCTTCCTATTATACGTTTAACAAAACCTAGTTTCTTTAATGCAGTGCCGCATATGTTTTGTGTGTGTGTTCTCCACGATATATCAGATGTTAAATCTAATATATTTGACTGTGTCTGAAGACTTTATGTTTACTCCACCCGCAGTGTAGGTTTGGCATTTTTGTGATGACTTTTGCAGGAAGTGATTGTGGTGCATTTGTTGATATTTTATTCTAACCCTCACTCCTGGCAACTCGAATGAACGTCGCTAAGGTCCGATGACAGAGCTTCAAAGTCCGCATCTTCGTTCATTTCACGGTAGATAACTGTATCGTCTGCAAAGGTACTAGACAAAGAATAATTTTCATAATTTTCCAATTATCTTGGCTTGATGGTTTTCTCACCTTAAATACTGGTTAACATACCGACGCTTTGATGAGCTGGTTACATCAAATTTCCGCAACACAAAAAATGCTCGCATTCAGCAATTCTTCATCATGTCATCAGCCCTCGCGCTGAGGATCCGTCGTAAAAAAATGTAGAGATGAACTGAGCTCTGTCCATAAAATGCATTCCCAGTGAAAGGTTTTAAGATAGTTTGAGCGAAATATCTTTTTTCCTAGAAATCAATGAATTTGGTCTCATTTTAAAGAGAAATATCCTACCTATCCAATGACACCAAAAGTTCTACCCCTTACTACATTACTTTCCGGAATAATTGCTAGAAAATGTCAGCCCTTTTACATGGGAAATGGTACGTGTGTGACGTGTGCGCACTACAGGGAGACATTATTTACAAAATGAATTATTTCTAACACTTAGATGTCGTCAAAGAACTAACAGCGTGTAGTTTGTACGTTTTCTCATCCATTGTTGAAAATTAATCATATTGTAACCGCAGTCGGTTCTTGGGTATCACAAAAAACCTTCAGTTTTGAAGGAGTTCCACTTTCACCACGCGAAAAAAATGAGTCAAGTTAAAGACTTACTTAGATATTTTCATTTAATCACTTACAATTTCTGTCATATAAACTTGAATTATCGCACCATTAATAGATCAATGTTTAATTGATGTGGAGCTGGTGAAATTAAAACGAATAATTCGAATATGGCCTCCATTATGAGTAGGGAACTATCTCGCTTAGACTACCTTAAAGTGTTCATTTGAATCTTCAAAGGTGAACTAACATAGCCAACATTATATTACAATACTAAAATAATTTTTTCCAGTCTGCACAAAAATTCTGAACTGAGAAATATGATGCTTGGTTTTTGATTGGGTGGACGGGGACATCCGGATTAAGGAGGAAATTTTGAAGGAAAATGCATCAAAGAATTTAAAAAAAATCATTTTGCGTGTTGAAATGCCTCTGTAAAATGCAAAAAGTGGATCCAAAATGCAAAAAAAAAAACGATTCACTGACGCAAATTTTCGACGAATCAAAAATGGTATATGATATGATTATACGAAAATACACCTGGTTTGTAGCAGAAATGAGACAATTTTCTCAAGTGACACAATATGATTGTTCTTCCGATTTCTCCAACGTTTCGATATGTGTCCTTGGGTTAGTGGAGACGACTTATGGCATGAAAATATAACTTAAAATATCAAAAGAAATTCACATTGAAAAGATAAAAGATTGGACAAATAGTGGAGTGTATAAACTCAAATATGATGACTGTGAAATCTCACATACTTCGGTCAAACAGGACGGAAAGTGAAAGACAGAGTGAAAGAACGTAGGAACCAATTTGTTAATGGTGGTGGAAATTCAAAGTTCAGTGAACATTTATGTACAGATAACCATTTTAGTGATTTTGACCCTGATATTTTACATGTCACTAACAAGGGTACTAAGTTGGATTTTGTAGAGCTATTTGAAATTGTAAATAGCCTGCATATTTTATGTAATGACCACCTGTTCCCCACCCATTCCCCCCTCCTTAACATACAACTTCCCTCTTTCCACAACAGATAACCGTCCTAGTCATCCAATCTGTTCTTGTTTACGTATAAATTACTCAGTTTTCACCTAAATTGCACTCATCCTTTCCGCCACCTTTACGTCACCTCTACCAGTAATACCTCCACGCCCCCCCTTCTCCTCTCTACCCTATTTCTCTCCCTCTTCCTCCATCTTTACTGTATATATATACTCAGCCTCTCACGTCAGTTGTACCTTGAAAATGGCAGTCAGTTGCTGAAACCCGGGTCGGTTTTGATGAATCAGTGTGGAATTAACCAAGTTTTATCTTTCCAATATGAATATTAAAAACTTCCACAAAGTAACGCCTGAAACAGCCTCGTTTTCAAATGAAAAATATGAAAACATACGGAGGAATTCTTATCAAAAGTCGGAAGGGAACATAAAAATGGAAGTCACAGAAAGGAAAAGAGAATAAAAATGCTAGAATTTAACTTTCCTAACAAGAGATAAACCACTGCAGCTACATAAAGTGAATTGATGCCACAGGAATGGAGTGGGAAGTCGGAAGCCGGACGAGAATTGAAAGAGATGGTAAGAACTGAACTGATCAACTGACACGATCAAAAAATAAATTAAAAAAGATAGCAGACATCGACAGAAAGAACTCGAAATTACTAAAAAAGGACAAGAGTGCAGATTCTTCCAAAGAAAGGAAGTTTTAAAATGTCGAATAAAATCTACTATTACTTCGAAATCGTTCAAAGACCATGTGCCAGAAGAGAAATTATATTTAAAACGTGTAAAAAGAACGGTAAAACGATTTCCGAGGATTCATCATTCCAGCCTAAAGACCGACATTGAATTTTATGTTTAATACTTGACGAGGCATTGTTGACGTGACGTGCGAATAGAAAAACTTGATAAGCGGCAAGCGTGACTCGTTAAGAGCGCTTCCGTGGACAATAAAAAAGTATATTATCAATGGCGACACAGAAAGATTTTTTCGCCTACTTCCAGATGATGTCATGTCTCGTGAAAATGGAAACTTCCTATTTTTAACCACACACTACTGTACAGTTTCAGGCTTCACTTCGTGGAAGTTAATGGTATCCATATTTAGAGAATACAAATTCGTACTTTTCCACAGAATTTTATTTCGTGTGGTTCGACGCGTTTCATGGACTTGCAGAATCATCACCTGATACCACAAAAAATAAAATTCTGTGGAAAAGAACGAAATTGTATTCTCTAAATACGACACACTACTGGTTTCCGTCGATAAGGTTTAAAGTAAAGGTTGCAGATACCACTTGCCATGAGACAAGTCAAACAAAAACAATGGCATTACAAACAGGAAGCTCTAATGGAAGATTTATTTAGGTGGAAACGTAAATTATCAGTAAAAAGATTCCCCGAAAAAATCACGGTCAACTTAGACTATAACGCTTGTCGATCCACAATTTATAATTAAATTCCCATAGAAATTTCCTCACAGCGAGAATTTTGGATATCTGATCCTTGCATCAGTAATGTGTAACCTACCGGGAGATTAATAATAATAAAAAATAAATAATTTATATAATTAGTTATTTGTGGGCATGTTAAGTCTTTCCTCGTGCGGTCCTGGGAAGTAGAAAAACACGGACTGTGACGCAGGCGGCCAGAGGTCGGTCAAATTGATTTATTAAAAATATTGACCGGACGAGATTGAATGAATAAATGCATTTATAATTGGGATTCAATCAATTTATTTTTTCTTCGATAAATTGGAAAAGATGATTTATATGTTGAATGTTTTTGTTAAGAGTCAATCGTAGTACATGGGCTACAAGCTACGGGGGCTTCACACTAGGCTTAAGTTGCTTGAGAAATTCAGAACTGATATTTTTCAGAGCTACTCAGAGGATATTATCATGACTCCTCACTACATCTCCAGGTCTGACAGATGCGATATAATAAGAGAGATACACTGCCGAACTGATAGGTGCAAGAACTCGTTCTTTCCGCGAACAATAAGCGACCACAATAAAAATTGAGCTCACTAAATACACTCCTATAATTCATGTCACCATTTCATCTCCAAAACTTTAACACCTTTACTTTAAGGGTTTTTTGGCTTTTTTATTTTTCAGGGCGCCAGGTGATTTTGAAAAAATCGAAAAAAACCCTGAAGATGTCATTACGTGACGAAACCCGGGTCGTAAACAATAAAAATATTATTGGACCATTCCTTAAAAGTTTTTGATTTCCGATATGGAGAGGTTCCACTAAGTGAAGCCTGAATTTATTAGTATTACGAAATGTGACCAAGAGAAACGCCATTGTTAAAAATCCCGCATGCAACGAATATTGCACCTGCACGAACGAGCGCACTTTGAAGCTCTGTCATCTGACCGTAACAACGTTCATTCGTGGTGCCAGAAGTGGGGGTTAGAATTAAATACCAACAAATGCACCAAAGTCCACTTCCTGTGAAAGTCATCACAAAAATGCCATACCTATACTGTGGGTGGAGTAAACATAAACTCTTCAGATACAATAAAAAATCTTGGAATTACCTTAACATCTGATATATCGTGGGGATTGCATATACAGAACATATGTGGCGCAGCATTAAAGATACTAGGTTTTGTTAAGCGAATTATAGAAAGGTTCTTGGATAAAAAAGTCAAGGAGAGATGCTACTTCGCCCTGGTTAGGGAAAACCTTTTTATTTTATTTATTGAGCGATATTAGGCCTGTACAGTACCTCGATACGCCGCGAGCATTTGGGACCCTGGTCAAATAGATTTAACTAAAAAAATTAACAAGATGCAAAGGAAAGCAGCGTGCTTAGTTAAATTTGCTACGAGCGTACATATAGTGTCCCACAACTTTTAGAGGGATTACGGTGGGAGCCCCTAGAGACTTGAAGGCTACAAGACAGATAGGTACAAATACTCATTATTTCCGCGAACAATGAGTGACCATAATCAAAATTGAGCTCCACTAAATACACTCCTATAATACATGTCACCATTCCATCTCCAAAAACTTACACCTTTACACGGCTTGTGACCTAACACCCCCTGCCACATGCCCAAGCGGCGGCTCGCGGGGTATTATTTAGATGTAGATGAATATTTTCAAGACTTACTTTAATGAGTACACAACGATAAATGATACAATCTGAGCGACAAAATTCTTTCATTACTGCGAGAGCAGGATCCTACTCTCAGGCTCTGACCCTAAATTAATGATAATGACCGGAATGACACGAGTTCCAACATTATTCCGTGCAATATGGGATCTAAAATGCGCCGGAAACCAATTCATTGTTTCTCATTTTTCGTCTCAAGTTCCCATGATTCCCTGGCGATGGCGCTCCGCGAGATCATTCCTTCTTCATTCCCGTTATCTTCATCGCTGGGGGCAAACCGTCACTTGTCCTCTGATTCATTACTCTTGATGATACACTTGCGTCGGTCTCCTCGCGAAACAATTGAAGACATAACCGACAGGAGTTCGGACAGGAAAAATAAAAGACAAGAGGAACGCGTCGACTAAAGAGACTCCAGAACAATGACAGTGTCGCAACAAGTTATTGTTATAAAAGACGATGTCGGACCAAGTCCATTGGACGCTAATGTACTCTCTGTAACGATGGGAGAACTATTTAGAGTTTTTCTTCTGATGAAGAGCTCTGCTCTCCTGAGAACAATAAAAGTGTGCCTTCCATTCGCTCCTCTCGCACCCTAATTACTTCGTGCAACACAGCAGCAGCACTTGCCTCATTAAACAGACCCCGCGCACTTCGAAACTGTTATGGAGGAATGTTGATGCGCGCAGAGCAACAAAAGAACGTCGATAATGACATTCGAAACTGTTGTCAACTTTGTTGATTGTCTTTAAAGGCGTCAAAGATGAATATTGTAAGGTTTATAATATAACTCTGTGATGAAACGATTACGTTTATGGATACTATTCCTGAAAGAATTCAATATATGAACGCGATGCCTACTTGCCGATTCGGGGGTTGAATTTTTGGTGTCATTAGAAGGGTGAAATATTTTTATTTAAAATGAGACCAAATTCATCGATTTCTGGGTAAAATGTTATTTTGCTCAAATTTCCTTAATTGATGGCAAGTCGTCGATCACCTTCCTGTCTCTTCAGGGTTTCCTCAAGGTAGCATCCTTGGCCTCCTTCTGTTCACACTTTATATTGATGATATCGTTGCCTGAGTCCTCCCTTTGAGATGTGTTATTTTAATTTACGCGGACGACTGCAAAATTTTCAAGCAGGTTGATAGCCCCTCCGATTCCAATGCCCTTCAATCTGCCCTCTCCTCCATTCACACCTGGTGCTCCCATTGGCAGCTTCGTATTAACCCCTAGAAATCAGCTGTGATGACTTTCTCCTTGAAACGCAAAATCTTATCATATTCTTACACTCTATCACAGATACCAATCCCTCATGTCAGTTCCCACTGTGATCTAGGTAAAGTCTTTGACTCAAAACTTAACTTTCACTAGGATATTAATAACATTACGATGAAGGCAATGTCAGTTGTCGGCCTCCTTTACCGCCACACCGACATTCATGATCCGCCTGCTCTCCGGACGGTATTCTTTGGCTGTGTCCTCCCCATTTTAGAATACTGTGCCCCAATTTGGTCAACCGCCTGCCCAACAACCTTAAAACTACTTAATCGCTCATTAACTTCTTTCTCGCCATTGCCCGTCATCGAATTCCTTCCTTCAGAAATTGTACACAAGAACTTATCCTGTCTTCCCTTAGAATCCCCCACCGTTATGTGCCCTTTGACATGAAGTTCCCTCATGGCATCTGGAGTGGTACTCTCCGCACCAATATCCTTCTCGTATCACATGTTCCTCCTCGTGCCACACGCTGTCTTACTAATACCCCAAATTTCGTCTATCAATATCCCAATGTTCCCTATTTTACAGCGTTCCATAAATTTTAAACTCCCTGGCTTCGCATTCACCCTCCCTTGACCTCTTCTCGCCACCCTCCGCTTTCAAAGCCTTCCTTACAAATCATGTCAGCAAATTAGCCCCATCTACCCTTTTAACTCATAGCTAAGTTCCCGTCCACGTTCTTATGACTTTCTGTATCTATTCAATTTTCTGTTATTATGTCTGTTATCATTATATATTTTGTTAATGCTTATATTTATTTGTTTGGTGGTCATCCAATGTTAAAAGCCTTCGTGCTGATTAAGGTAGTTTGTGCGAAATATCATTATACTTAGATATCAACGAATTTGGTCTCATTTTAAAGAAAAAAATATCTCACCCTTCTAATGACTCCAAAAATTCAACCCCTTACATCATTACTTTCGGAGTTATTTGCCAAAAATACCAGCCCTTTTACATGGGAAATGGTACGTGTATGCACTCCAGAGAGACATTATTTACAAAATGATGAATCTCTAACACTTAGATGTCGTAAAAAAACTAACAGCGTGTAGTTTGTATGTTTTCTCAACTATACTTGAAAATTAATCATATTGTCACCGCAATAAGTTCTTGGGTTCTATCACAAAAAAAACTTTTCGTTTTGAAGGAGGTTCAAACGCACCGCGCAAAAAAAGGAGTCAAGTTAAAGACTTATTCAGATATTTTCATTTAATTACTTACACTTTCTGTCATGTAAAACTATTTTATATCACCATTAATAATGCAATATTTAATTGATGTGTCGTACAGCTGGTGAAAATAAGACGTCTAATTCGAACATGGTCTCTGTTATGACTGGGGAACTATTTCGCTCGGACTACCATAAGGGACTTTTTCAAATAAATAAATACATGAAATGGATTAGTTATTTCTGGCTTCGACATATTTGTTTACCTCTTCGATACGATAAATTATCAACGAATAGTCAAAATAGGATATTTGAAAAGTATTTATGACTAAATAACATCCTGTTTACGTGTTCAATGTGTAAATAGTATAATTGAAATAGGAAAATTCATATAATCATTTAGGCTTATTATTACCGATCAATTGCTTTTAGTAATCCTAAGATCGGAGGTGTCTCCCACGAATTACTATACGCATCTACTTATCCATAATCCACTAGCAATCAACATTTTTTTCAACAAATTCAACAAAGTTCCATCTCAGGCAGATTTCTCGAAATTGTCGGTATGTCATCCTTTGGACCGTATTTTGTATTTCTTTTTGATATAAACGGTTTCACCACTCCATTTACAGCGATCTCTACGCTTAGATTTTTGTTATAAGGTTCCAACTTGACTGTTTGATTCACAGAAATTCTTTAATGCGAACAATTTATTCAATTAGTTTGAAAAAAATGCAGCGTTCGCATATGGAATGCATTGGTAATAGAAAAAGAAATTTATGGTCCTATACAGTCACATAATTACACAAATATGTCTAAAAAAAATTTTTACGTACATAGCCATAGACGCTGAGTGGAATGCCGTTTCTATGGAATTTCTACAACAAAAATTCAAAAAGGAAATACCACAACAACAATCCAATATGAATTACGAAAACAAAAACAGTCTTTGACAACAATTACCGAAGCAAATAATCTACCGCTAAACAAGGTGGTAAGCTATATTTAAAAAATCGATTCTCCTTTTCCACTTCTTATAGCCATTTTTCGGTGAGAATGGGATTGATATTTGATTAAAAAACTGCCATTCTTCTCGTGTTCCTCGCATTTTCGCTCTAATACCGTTTGATTTCAAGTTGAATTTTCGAGAAAAAAAACCGTGGAAAATGGTATAATTTTGTTTACCACGTCAGACAGAGGACTCATATTGTTCTACAAGTGCCCAGAATATGGATAATACGACATGTCCGTCCTTCTACGGTAGAATCTCCTGGAGAGAAAAGTTTGATGACTCCATATTAAAATATAATGGCTGACCAATAATCCCGCCATTTGTGGTACCTCAAAGTGCATTGTTGATCGTTGATTGATGATTAAGCTGACGTGAGCTTCGCGTTGCTACGGGGATTGCGGAGTCGTTACAGACTGGGGATTTCGAAATAGCAATCGGAAAAAAGCGTAAAAACGTTTTATCGATTGGCTTCAGATGACCTCCTCGTTGTATCTCTCGCCGTCTGGGAACTGAAGAGTGATGAACAATGCTTTTAACTCATCGTCCGCGAAGGATTGCCCGGGAATAAAAAACGCGTTCGCGTCGGCAAAGAGGAGAAGCGTAGGGGGGGGGGATGTATAAAAAAAAGACGGAATCGTTAGCGCTCCAACGCACACGTTGCCGAACGGAATGATTGGTTTCGGTGGCCTAGTTCCCATGGCGATAAGAGAGAGAGAGAAACAACTGCGGTCGCAAAACAGTCGAAGGGAAGCGCGTAGCGGCGAAAAATGAGACGGTTAGGAGCGAGCTCTCCCGGCGGACGGGCGAACTACACAGATGAGAGCACTTACTTGGTAGTGTTCCTACTTTACAACACCATTTCATCATTTTTCCCTTCTCATTCTTCTTTCTTTGCCCTTATTTCTTTATTTTTCTCCTTCCTTACCGTTTCGTTCTTGCGTCAAGTTCAAAATTTCGTATTTTTTCACGGCCTCTTTTAAAGTCTTTTAATGACTGGATTCCGTGCATCTCAGCTTTCAGTAGGTCGAGCTTTTTAGGGCTGTAAAAATCGAGGAAAATCTCCACCCAGCAGCCCTCCCTCCGTGACGGGAGTAAAATCTTCAAACGAGAGAATTGGAATCGGTTATGCAATGAATTTTACGACACCACACGATCGCTCCACGGAGGAAAAGAAACCATTTAAATATTCATGGACTTATTCTTGTAACAACTATTTTCATTTGAAAAACTAAAAGTTAACGGTTTGAATCGAGAAGTCGATTTTAATTATTGTTTTAATGCTTTCACGGAGAAAATGAAATTACATTTTTTAGATTTCATTATCAAGGCACGATTTTCTAAACTTGGTGTCGTCTTCTGGAAAAATATAAACTTTAATCAACTGAAGCCTGGGAAAAAGTTTTTCAATCTTAAAAACTTATCTTCAATGTTTTTCGAGCTTACTTTGTGGAATTTTGACATCATATTGAGATGAAATAACAACACTTTGTATAATCCACACAAATTTTAATGGTATAAGCCTGACCGGTTTCAACAATATCGTCTCATTCTCAAGGGACTATACAATTCGTTTTTTGGGGAGCACGTATTTATATTTGAAGTCGGAAGAGAGGGGGGAGGGATTGGAGTTGAGGAAAGTATGACAAAGGATGAAAGTTAAGGTTGAAGCATCGGGCTGGAGGTGGACGTAACCAAATATTTTCTGGAAGGGGGGGGGGTGACAGGAACTTGGTATAGGGATTGGTTTTGAGAGTGATACACAGGGATGCAATTGTTTTTATGTGGTACAGAAGGGACGAAGCTTCAGTGCAAGAGCAAAAGAACATTTTAATTCTTTTATCAATTGTGACTACAAATCTGTTTTTTCTAATCATTTACCAATTTTCAATCATGAGTCTAATTTCAAAGTGAATGTTTTACATGTTGTTGACAAAGGTGCCAAGCTGGATTTTATTGAGAACTTAGAAATTTTGACGCACGCTAAGCAGTTTGGTTCCGATTTGTTAAATGACTTGGTACCATTACATCATTCTCCTCTCTACCAAGTTCCTGACCCCTCCCCTTCCAGAAAATATTTGGGTTCGTCCACCTCCAGCCCAATGCTTCACCCTTAACATTCGTCCTCACTCTTACTGTCCTCAACCCCAATCCCTCCCCCCTCTCTTCCGACATAAAATATAAATACGTCCTCGCCAAAACACGCATTGTATAGTCCCCCCTTGAGAATGACACGATATTGTTGAAACCGGTCGGGCTTATACCATTAAAGTTTTTTGTGGATTATAAAATGTGTCATTTCATCTCAATATGACTTATAAATTAGTTAATACTTAATTAAATCACAACATTAATCGACAGAAACCCGAGTTGCGTTAATAGTATCTCATCAAAGGAGCTAGAAGAGTTATTTTCATTTTCGCCGTGATTTATAACGACCAAAAATCGTTATAATATCAATGAATACCCTTGATTTTCCACAATTTTTATTTTTCCTGCACTACCTAGGTTTTGACACTCAGGTCATCACCAGGTGATTGCAGAAAATTATTATCTCAGTGAGTATATATGAAGTAATTTTCCTGGAGATTGTTGGTCATAATTCATGTATAAACTTTAACTCTTTCGCCAACGTTTCGCATCTTTATTTATGCTTCATCAGGGCTGCAATGGAAATTAATAGTTGTATTGTACATCAAATGAATACAGTTTATAATTTTGGTATTAAGTCTTTAAAAAAATATGTATACATGTGATTTTTGTTATTACCTCAGAGAGAGTTCCTTTTGAATTACTTTTTGTTGATACCTTCGTTGCTATTTATTATTTGTTTGTCAATTGTTATAAATTTATGAGTTAAAAAATTGAAATAAAATTAAGTGTTGTTAAAGAGTATAAAATGATAATAAATTTTACTTAATTTGGCGATGTCTGTTCTATTATTGCAGGATGTTTTGTTTTTTTGTGATGTGTATCATTGCTTTAAATAATCTTTTGGATAGGTTGGTTTCTATATATATTACTTTTGTTTCATGGAAATTAAAGGAGCGGCTATTTTTGATTGCATGATCTGCTAGTGCACATAATTGATTTTTGAATTTTATTGAACTTTTATGTTGGGAGATTCTATTTTTTAGGTAATGGGATGTTTGGCCTATATATATGTTATCACAATCATCACACGGTATTTAATAAACTAAGTTACTTTTTAATTCTTTAGGAGTTTCAGATTTTAATTTCGAATAAATGAGTTTGTGTTGTGTTTTATGATTCCTATGTGCTATTTTATAGTCTGTGTTTTTTAAAACTCTTGCTATTTGTTCAGAGAGACCTTTTATATAAATAATTCCTCGATACTGAGTTGTTAATATGTTCGAGTTGTCAGTTGTATTGATGGATTTTTGTTTCTCAGAAGAAGAACTTTTTAAGAATAAATTATGAAGTGAATTAGCTTTTTAGGGAAATGGTTTTCCTGTCAAATATCTTCAATTATTTTTCAATTTTTACTATGGAATATTTTATCACTCAAGTTTATTGCTCTGAATTCGAGAGCTAGTGCTATGTTAATTTTTTGTTTTAAAGGGTGGTGGGTTTGGAAATTTAAATACATGTCAGCCTTAAGGGGTTTCTTACACCAGTCAATGATCAGTGATCAATGATCAATGACCAGTCAGTGAGTATATATACACATGTATGAGGAAGGAGCGGGTTAGGGTTTTTTGGGGGTAAGGAAGGTTGGTGGGACGGGAGGAGTGGAAGGGGACGGGGTATTAAATGGTGGGTGTTGGAAAGGTTTAGCGTCGTGTCGTCGTGTTAAAGAGGTCGTTATGATGAGCTGGAAGCCCGGAACAGTAAGAGGTCTAGGAGGGGAGAACGGGAGGCATACAAAGTGTCGTTTACAATTTCGTCCTTCAAGCCCACAGTTTGTAAAACCTATAATTGCTCAAGAGCATCTAGGCGGAGGCCTTTATTTTCAGTGTGGCGAATTTTAGGGATGAAGTCACTGAAATGTCCTTGTTCTTGTGGTTGTTTTGAGAAATGGGATGTGTCGTTAGAGTTAATGAAACAAGCGTGATGTTCTTTAACCATTTGTCTGATCTGACGACCTGTCAGGCCGATGTAAACGGCAGAAAAATTTAAATTGTGGAATGATCAAGGGTGTTCATTGATGTTATAATGAATCGTTTCCACCAAGTGACGGCCAAAAACACCAAGGACCAAAAATCGAGCATAAAACCATTCTTCTTTGCTTAAAGATTCGTTGAATAGTTGCGAATGGTATTTTTTTTAACTGAGGAGAATCAATGAGAGATTGCTGGAAAGCTGAGTAGACGAGAAAGATCCCAGAGAGGGCATTCGAATAAAATGTACGTGATATTTAAAAATATATGATACAAAAGATATTAAACGATACCGGGAGAGGTCAAGTTAATACGTTTAGGATGTCTCCCCGCAAAAGTACACAAATGCAAAATTCCGCAAAAGGAACACTCATAAGAATTGACCGGCAACATTAATATAACCCTTGTACATGTCCATATTTCCACATCAGAATATGTACAATTTACACTGAGTACTATTAATAGAGACTATCCTTTCATTCCTTGGCCATCAGTGGCGCTATTTTAAAGATAGGCAACAGTAATTAATTGAACGATCTAATACAGTAATTAATTTTCAGACTATTATCCCGGGGTTAATATCAGAAATAGAACGCGTTCAGCGAGGAGGAGCTAGGTTTGTAAAACGATGCAACGATAAGTTTGTTAGTGTGTCTGGATTGTTAGATGAATTGGGATGGGAATCGCTATCATAGCGTAGATTAAATTATAGGCTGAACCTCTTCACTAAATTTCAGGAAAAACATTTCTCTGACGACGTAAAAAACATACTATTAACCCCCTCGTACTACGGCAGATTAAATCGCACCAATAACATTAGAGAGCTAGATTGTAGAACCGATAGGTAAAAAATGTCATTTTTTCCGCGTACCATTCGGGACCATAACAGCTGTGATCGTCGTCATGAATAGTTCGAATTGTGACAATAGGCAGACAGTAAATCTTTCTCTTTATATTCTCTACGTTCTCATTTATGCATGACGTAAATATTGATGTTCTTATTTATGCATGATATTTAGAATCAGTAGTAGTAGTCTTTGTATCCCTTGGTATGTATGCTGGAACGATTGAGGATAGAAAGTTTCTTGGTTAGTAGATATTTAATTGGCGCGTTGCATGTGTGGTACTCTGGTTTCAATGTAATTTAGGTGTTCTGCCGTATAATTCATGCATGACTGGTGTGGAAGCACGCCCTGCCACACATCCTTTGGGTGGCTTGCAGGGAATGACGTAGATGTAGATGTATCAATCGTGTCTCCTCCGTGAAAGACCTAGGTATTATGATGGGCCAAAAACTCCACTACTGCGACCATATTCTGGCAGTGAAAAATAAAGAAATTTCCCTCCTTGGCCTCCTCTACCACTACACAGAAATTACAGATCCACTTGCGTTACGCTCATATTTTTCAACTATTGTCCTTCCACTCATCAATTTTTGCTTCCCAATATGGTCCATCTCGGCTCCATCTAATATTTTAACTCTTAAGAGTGTCACTAATTTTTTCTGCATAATATAGAAATACAGAGTGCCCCGTTTTCACAATATGGCAACTGATACCATTATTTCTACGCTCTCCTTACCCGATCTCCCGAAACTAATGCTCAAAGCAGGCCTTAAGCTCATTCATAGCATTCTCAACTCAACTACAGACTGCCCTGAACTGATCTCCAGCATCAGTTTTCGAATCCCATCTAGACCCACCCGCACGCACTCTCTACTCCACCTGCCCATTCCAAGATTATCCTATGACCACATGCTCCCTCCACTTCCGCCTCTCCCCCCCGATAAATTCTCTTCCTATCAACGATGATCCGTTTTCGCTTTCATCCAAAACTTTTACACAACGCGCTCTTTCTCATTTCGCTAGCAGTACTTAATCGCTTCACTCCGCTGGTCCATTAAAAAAAAATGTTGATAAATTGTTATTGATCTTAGTTTTGTTTGAATTTATTGGTCTAACTTTTGTGTTTTGTTATATTGTGCCGCTGTGAATTGGCAAGTATGCTGTGTGTGGACAAATAATATAAAATAAATAAATAATAGAAAATGGCGCGGCCATCAAAACGTACTTAAAACTTGGAACCAACGTAATACTTGACAATAAATTTCAACGTATAACCAAATTTCAGCCTTCATCAGTCGCTTATTATTAACAGACACAGCGTAGGTATTTTACACACATAGTAACTGCCCATAACGTTCGAGTTAATTCATCCACACTTCAGCTTTTATAGGAAACTTGAAAATCTTCTTTGAAGAGACATTTCCGTCTGACATCCTCAGCATTATTCTGACAAATTTTGCCGCAAGTGTTTTTCATTGATTAACATTGATCCGTTGCTTGTTTACCTTGTAAAAATGTGAACATGTGACTGCATGAACCCAATATTATATATCATATAAATTGAAACAATCGCCTGTCGAAACGATGCCTCGTGAACCAGTTAAGCCAGAACAAGCTCCCATGCCCATGAACAGAAGGAAATACTCTGGGAAGGATATAAGAAACAGCATTTCTACTTGCTCTTCTCATTGTGTTTACTCTGAATTATAAAAAATTAATTGTCTGGATGCAGCTCTGAATAGGTAATGCTCATACGTTTACCTTCACTCAGTAAAAGTTAACTTTGATATTTTTCTGTGATGGATGGGCGTTTAAAATTTGGATAGAATACTTTAAGAAATTTATTATTATTAATAAAATAACATTACAAGTCGACCATTTGATCGAGTGATAACATAAATTGGTTTTCTTCAAGTTAATACATAAAAATTACAATGGAAAAACACAAATACATGCCAAATACATAGAAATTAAAAAAAAAGAAACATAGAGGAAAAAAACTTTATCATTCAATTTTATTCAACCGTCTCATGAACGTCTTTAAGTTTTGTGGGAAGGGTTCGAGAACCACCTCTGGTAGACCGTTCCAATCCCCTATCCCCCGATAGAGGAAAGAATATTTTATTGTATTTGATAGCTTTCTCGGAGGCTCTGTATTGTTTATATGGTATTTTCTTGCCAAATAATGCGGTTTTTTAAATCGATTTGTGATGTACCTCCACGCAGGATCACCAATATATGCTTTGAAAATGCCCGATTTGCAATATAAGGTTATTCATTTAACTTGAAGTCATTTTGCTATTTTATTCTATGTGTTAAGCAGACGGCGTACGTTCATTTATTTAGTCTCCGCTTAAGTCATAATATGACGTAAGCAGACTGCGCGATCCATTTATCTCTCAACAGTGAGGGGGCACCGAGCTCGCTTTGGTTACGCGCACGTAAATATGCCGGCATCCGCCATCTTAGGAAACAGCTGACGAAAGGAATGCGTGCGCTTCTGCAACGGGTGCTCGGCCTTGAGAAAAAAAATCCGCTGGGTATGACTGATGCAAAGATCTCGTTCGAGTGGGTGACGGAGCAGAAAACAGAAAGGCCAGGATTCCTTGACCTCGCCTTCATTCTCCAACGACGAATCCACTGTCTCGTTACTTTCCATTGATGAAGAAATTAGCCATTATCTTTGCTTCTCGGTCTGTACGGCATTGTCTAAAAATTCAGCTTGACGTTAGGGCCGCCGTATTTTTTCCCTACCGTTGCTGGTGAGAAAGGTTTGTGAAAATACAAAAAAGGATCAATAAATTGTTGTTACTTATTTAAAGAGCTTTACTTTAAAATTCAACTATAAACACCAGTGCATACTTTTTGCGTCCAAGTGCTAGGCGTTCTAAATCTGCCACAACATGAACGGCAAACATCGCAGCTTCACTGTTGTCATTCTTTTGTAAAACAACAATGATTATTGTTTAAATAATAACTCAATTGCTGGCCAAAGACTGCGCCTACACGCAGCTGAAGCTGGTTTGACCTTATTCTGCCTCAACATTATACGCAAACGTATTTTTTATGCAGGATCTTTATTTTTGAGCATTGAGAGAGATGCCAGATTAGGAGGTGCAGGAGCAACAAAACTGCAGGATCTGCAATTTTTCTGCTCTTTCAATTCCTAATCTGGCATATGTATTACACAATTTTCATCACAGATATTATGATTTCCATCAAAATGATGGCTCTATCTAATGAACGATATGGAGAAAAAAAGTCACAGGGGTAAAAATGTCCCCTCGGCAGTTATAGGGTTAAAAATGGATTAGAAATAGAATGCACGCATTCCTAATCCGGAATAATACAAAAAATGCTCAGGAAACAATTCACAATTAGCATCGACGAGATATATGGTGATATAGGGTCTAAAAAGAGGCAAAGCAACATAACCTCGAATACGCCGCGAGCATTTGGGACCCTGGTCAAATAGATTTAACCAAAAAAATTAATAAAATAAAAAGGAAAGCAGCACGCTTTGTTCAAAACTGCTACAAGCGTACATATAGTGTTTCATAACTGTTAGAGGGATTAAGGTGGGAGCCCCTAGAGACTCGGAGGCTGCACGCTAGGTTTAGGTTGCTTGATAAATTCAGAACTGATATTTTTTAGAGCGAAACAAAGAATATGATCATGACTCCTCACTACATCTCTAGGTCTGACAGATGCGATAAAATAAGAGAGATACACTGCCGAACAGATAGGTAGAAACTCTCGTTCTTTCCGCAAACAATAAGTGACCACAATAAAAATTAAGTTCCACTAAATATGCTCCTATAATTCATGTCACTATTTCATCGCCAAAAAAACTTAAACCTTTACACGGCTGGTGACCTAACATCCGCTGCCACTCGTCCATGCGGCGGCTCGCGGGGTATTATGTAGATTCAGATTAGATTAGATTAGAACTGGAGAGGATGGAAACCGAAAAGTATTATGAACAGCTAAGTTCTCAGCCCCAGGAATATTCATCCTTAAATAGAGGTCCCCGAATACTATACTAAAAGCGTTAGTCTACTCTCGCTATAAATGCAACGAAGTCGTTTTTATTAACATTAAAACCTGAGCTTTAAAAATAAGCCGACTATCTTTGCGTTCCATATGATCATGATGATGATGTGAGAATACGCACTGCATGCTTAAAAGAAATACTCCAATGTTGAAAACGTACGATTATCGTAATTTTTGTGGCAAAAGGTTGGCCGAATATACTATTACCAATTACCTTTAATCGCATGCCTAAGCACTTACGCAATCCAATAGGAATGGCAGAAATTAAGAAAAAGGTTAAAGAATGGTTAATTAGCGAAATTAGAAATTTATAATCCCTTATAAATATGTTCTGTACTTACGAATCTGTGATACTTAAGTAATCACTTTTGCATTTATTGTACATATATAACCACTATAATGTGTTATAATTTTGGCAATGTTTTTTCTTTTTCTTTTCCTTTTCTCCTTATTTTCGCTTTTCAAGTTTTCTAACTTTTTCAATGTCATTATATTGATTTTTTTGTCTTACATTTAAACATGTATAAATTCATAAGTATATATATTCATATATCTTTGTTTTACATTGAACCATGTATAAATTCATAAAATATATATAAAAATATAACTATTCTAGTGCGTTTGTGTGACATGCCGCTTTGTATGAACATTATGGAACCTTCTGACAATCCATGTGGCTTAGAAGGACCAAGGATTACTATATGCAATAAAGGCAATTAATCATTTTAAAAAATCATCCTGGTGGTTGGGAGCTCGAATAAACTAACAAGGTGACAAATTGCGACGATACCAAGGGAGAGATGGTTGAATACATTCCTGCGTAACAATTAATATGAATTAGTCGATGCATAATGCATCATCGGGGTACATAAAGAAAAAAGATAATCCATAATATTATTGCAATTACGCACGATATTTGAGCACACTAGTTTTCATTTAATGTACGTGACCTATCAAAAAAATTTCAAAAATATTTAACTCCCTTTCGGTTTTAATTGCTAAGTAACACTAAATTTAAATAAATATTTTTTCATTTTCTAAAACAGTTTATATCTACTATCGCTCCTTCTCCTCCCAATTTCTCAATTAGAGGATGAAGAAAAAAATTAATTACCTTCGTTAAATTGGATGAAATCTGAACGACGAATCAATTAGGGTCTTCGAACAAAACGAAGGAGAGAAACGGCCATTAGCGACATCTACCATGAACAGGCTTAATTCGACTGGAAGTGTACCGACTATATCCTTAAGGTAGTCCGAGCGAAATAATGTTTTACTTAAAAATCAATTAATTTGGTCTCATTTCAAAGAGGAATATCTCATCCTTCTAATTACACAAAAAATTCTACCATTTACCACATTACTTTCGGAGATATTTGCCAAAAAATACTGGCCCTCATACATGGGAAATGGTACATGTATGCACTCCGGAGAGACCTTACATTACAAATGAGAATCGTGAAGTGAGTTACTATTCCCGATTTGTTTTAGACAAGGCGGCGCTAAAGGGTTCGCTGCGGTAGTATTTCCGTCGGCTGCGGCTTGACCACAAGGGTCACGATCGGACAAAGGGATCGGACTGACGCTGACGCACGCTGAACAGTGGTCGGCGCGAAAAAATCATGAAATGACCACATTAGTTGCTGGGTGACGTAGTGGAGCCATTGCCGTCCACCAGACGGAAAAATAATCGATTTTATTTATTTCATTCATTATTCCCGCGCCATAGATATATTTCGCAATGAAATATATGAATGAATGATCCATAAAATGGTTTAAAAATTTTAATTTTAACCCGGAGAATTCTGAATGGAAAATACGTTCAGAGAAAAAAGTTACTTTGAGAGTTAAACAAGTATTTTTG
This sequence comes from Ceriagrion tenellum, assembly GCA_963169105.1. Taxonomy (NCBI): domain Eukaryota; kingdom Metazoa; phylum Arthropoda; class Insecta; order Odonata; family Coenagrionidae; genus Ceriagrion; species Ceriagrion tenellum. The sequence continues at coordinate 137,886,379 of OY720639.1, read as the reverse complement.
CGACGGATGGAACTAATGAATACAAATCCTGTATTCTCTTTGCTAGTTTAATCCACACATAATACCCCTTAAAATAATGTCCAGATACATCTACACTCGGACAATTTATATTTTCACACGTATCCGGGAATCCAGACCAGTGGAATTTATTTTGTCCGACCAAAAGTCAACAAAGAAAGCAACCAACATCATATTACTGTTAATTGAATCATAGAAAAGTGACCTCCGTTGCCGAACATATGCGTAAAGTTAATGCTTCGTCATAAATTTTGAAATATCTCAACATATACTTTAAGGTAGTATGAGCGAAGTATCATTTTAACTTGAAATTAATGAATTTGTTCTCATTTCAAAGAAAAATATATCGATCTTCCATTGACATCAAAAATTCATCCCATTACCGCATTACTTTCCGAGATGTTTGCCTGAAAATACCAGCCCTTTTACATGGGAAATGGTACGTGTATGCACTCCAGAGAGACATTATTTAACAAATGAGGATATTCCAACACTTAGATGTCGTAAAAAAACTAACAGCGTGTAGTTTGTATGTTTTCTCAACTATTTTTGAAAATTAATCATATTGTCACCGCAGTAATTTCTTCGGGATCACATTAAACCTTCCGTTTTGAAGGAGTTTCAAACGCACCGCGCGAAAAAAATGAGTTAAGTTGAATACTTATTTAGATATTTTCATTTAATTACTTACAATTTCTGTCATACAAAACAATTTTATTGCACCATTAATATTATTTCGTGTGTCTCACAGTTAGTGACATTAATATGTATATATCGAATTTAGTCTCTTTTATAATTAGGTAACTATCTCGTTCGCACTACCTTAAATCGGATTGCTTTTGTCCTGTAAGAGAATGCATGAAGAAACCACGCGTGCTGAGCAAATGAATCTTTTGGTAGGTACTTAGGTAGGTCACGCTGTTGCAAGTCCACCGATTTCTCTTATTTATTTCACTGGATTTCAATTTCCCAGCATGTCATTCGTAAAAACAGACCCTGCGCACTAGATTTGCGCACTTCAAAACAGATGCAGGCTCAGAGTTGTTGAGCGATAAACAGCAAAAGAACGTCTATAACTTCATCCAAATTGCTTTCAAGGGAGTAGATTTTCAGTGAAGGCGCCAAACATGCATTTTGCAAAATTTTTACTTACTACGCGATAAAAAGCTAGCGTTTTTAAATGCTTATTTTGGACAAATCCAACAAATTTACTCAACTCATGCGACCAAGACTGTTATACTCCTAGGTTTGTGTGTTTTATATCAGAGCGACTTCTAACTGTGAATTTACAGTCATGATTTTATCACTCTTTTGTTTCAAAGTAAAATAAATTGTTGCTAAGGTAATAATAATATTCTAGTCCAATTTTGTTAGGAACACTTGATGAGTTCGCATGAAACCCATAAAAATGTGATATTGATACATAATGATTTTTATTGAATATTTTGTAGTAATTGTTAAAAAAATTATCAGTTAAAAACTGTTATTTTCTTTCAATTTATTTGTAAAAAACATATCTACATTTAGGTTAGATATTTCAACTGGTAAATACTCAGTATCTGATTACGTTTTGGGTTGAATCTTGAAGGAGTCATTGATTTCGCACTTTGTTAATTTTAGTTTTTAATTAGTAATAATTCGCAGAAAATAAAACTGTTTTGCGAATGAATAATCAATTAAGTATTCTTTCCGATGGTGTAAAATTATTCTAATATTTTTCATATAAAAATGTTGCAATAATAGATTTAAATTGATTAAAAATTTTTTACAACATATATATAATGTTAATATGATTGAATGTTGTATCCATTGCTTGTAAAAGCAAAAAAATACATAAACAAAGTGTAAAAATACTTAATTTATAAAATTATAAAATTGCAACAATTTACCATTAAAATTATTCTGAAAAATGGCATTTTAACAAAGGTCTACCATTTTCATTGAAATCCCACGTGGCACTTTTGAGGTACCTTTGTGGAATTTTGACTGGCACTCAAAGGGTTAAGTATGCTACCTACCGGCAGCATACAAAACAATTCGCCAGGGTACATCGTTCTATCTTGCGCTCTTTCTTGCGCTCTTTCTTGCGTTTCAAAGTTCGCTCATATTTGTGGACCCCAGAGGTCAAGGGGTTTTAAGTGACATTTTTGGAAAAAAATAAGGTAGTTACAGGAATGGGATGTGAAAATATAAATCTTTGAGGTGGTAAAGGGATCCAAGTGATTTTATTGACAAGTGATGCTATCTAGGGTGATGCCTCTTAACTACTTAGTGGGTTGTACCAAACATTTTCAATTTTGACTTAAGTTTTCTCAAAACAATGAATTTGTTACTTTAGACCCCTTGACTTCTGGGGTCCTCATATGTGTTCAAATGCGCGCCATCTTCAACACCTTGCAGGTAAAGCGCCACATACATTTTTTCGTATCAGTAAAAATGTATCAAAGGACTGCGTTGAAAAAATAAATTGATAATTATTTTTCTGCGGAATCAGAGTGATAAATAGTAGGGTTCAAGTATTTAAGTGACCATTTTAAGGTTTTTCTACCCTGATAAAAATTCTGTATAGTTTCCTTATAAATACTTCTACAGATTTCTTAAAAAGTTCTGTAGATATTTCTTTAAGTATTGAAACGCCATTTTACGGAATTTCCTACGACTTTCTGCAGAATTCCCCACGACGTTCTGCAGAGTTTCCGTATTTCCGTAGAGTTGCTGAAGTTTACAGAACAGCTTGTAAAGAGTTATATTGCTCTGCAGAAAATAACTCCACAAAACATATGTTCGGTTGAGTTAGGCTCTCATGTTCCGCACAGAACCTTAGAAAAGGAACTATGTAGTTCTGAAGAAAAAGAGCAATTTCTGTAGAATTCCTTAGGCTCTACAAGACAGCTTCTAAGGAATTTTTTAGCAGGGTATGAAGCTATTTTTTCAAATTATTCCCTAAACTGTCTTAATCTCTATATCCTAATTGCCTCAAAAGGAAACTCGTTGGAACAAGGCTAATCCAGTATGATTACGAAGTCTTCAAATCCAAAGGGAGTAGTGCCATAATGCGAATCTCTTCGGGTCCACAATCCAATTCGACGCGAGGAAATTTGCTTCACGCGAGCGGTAATTGGTTGTGGCCGTCTAATCTCCGACAGACGGTTAAGCGCCATCAACGGAAGTTGGAAACATACTTATTTTGGACCCCACGTGTTTGAACACGTACGCACGACGAAAGTAATCCCGTCTCCCAAATGAAGGGGGTCTCGCATTTGATGCGTTTGCGTTGGTTACGAGCCGCAATAACACTCGCTTCCAGCCAATCACTGCACTGGTCTAGCCTCGACAGATTCCGAACGTGCTGAAGGGGGAGTTTCCATCCATCGCCTTCGTTGTGCGGCCAAATCGACAGCAAACAAGGAGGTTGAATCTCGTGATTACAGAAATAGGAAGTTTCCACTGGTAAAATTTATTTATCGCGACCTAGGTTTCGATCATGTATATATATTATGGATTTGGATGTTTGGAATTGTTTCCTAGGCTACATGTTGCCTAAATTTCCACTTTTAGTTCACCCAGTCCTTGGCGCCACTTCCAAAAAAGTCTTTTCAGTTGTTATTATAAATAGACGTAGTTAAAAATTGCTAACGTGAAACCGTGGTGAATATTCAATAAAGATCGAGGAGATATGAATTACTCGATGCTTTGAATAACATCTTACTATATTTGTGATGTAAAAGTTACTTTGTAAATGCAAGAGAGGAAATATCTATTACAGAAAATGTGTGTATTTGAATATGAAAAGGGGCTCAGAGTTCCATAACTTCGACATCTACATCTACAAAATACCCTGGTGGGTATAATTTCTTCAACTTTTTCCTAGCCTCTGCCGTAGCTTTGATGACCAATTTCAACCAACCAAGCTTCATGATATTGTAGTTTTCATTAAAAAACATGCAGTCCATTTAGAAGGTTGGAAGAGAGAAATTGAATATGAAAATTAGTATATTAAAAATCTCGATTCCGATCGAATTTATACAGTAAAATTCTTCATGTGAGCTCTTATTAAGTATGCTGTACTGAAATGAAATATCTATCGTAGAAGAGCGTCTTATATGACGTCAAATGAGGTTATGATGATCTTCCAGTGGTTCCACGTTCGTTTCGGTATACTGATTATAGTATTTTGAAAAGTCGTTAATAACCGGATGACATACAATATAAGTTTGTACTAGAACTGTCTGGTATCCATACCTCATGGGGCGCGCATTTCATTTCCGAGAATTATACTTTTCTTTGCTTGCATGTAGCACGCACCCATTTACTCGTATATATATATATATATATATATATATATATATATATATATATATATATATATATATATATATATATATATATATATATATATATATATATATATATATATATATATATATATATATATATATAAATGCACTTAGGATCACTTAGGTGACGAATATATAAAAGTTTGCCAGAGGAAGGCAGACGACAAACACAGAAAACAAAAAAATGATGAACACACTTACAAAGTTTCTTGATATTTCGGTGCCACTAGCACCTTGGTCGCAAGAGCGAAGACCTTCGCTCGCTCTTCGCTCGCAAGTGCTTCGCTCTTGCGACCAAGGTGCTAGTGGCACCGAAATATCAAGAAACTTTGTAAGTGTGTTCATCATTTTTTTGTTTTCTGTGTTTGTCGTCTGCCTTCCTCTGGCAAACTTTTATATATATATATATATATATATATATATATATATATATATATATATATATATATATAAATACGTTGATGGATTGGAGTCAGCCATGCGGCGATGAAATATATATATATATATATATATATATATATATGTTAGGGTGGAGCGATTTTTTATTAATGTGAATACAAAGGCGATTCACCCCTAGAAAGTTAGCAAATTACAACCACATTGAAACGCAATCAAGAAAATTCAGATCGGAGAAGGTTTCAAGGTTGCACCAAGCAGTTAAAGATTCCGTAATTTTTACGCATGCGTCTACTATCGGCCATTTTGAAAATCCGTTGCCTAGTTACGGGAAGAAGAAAAATTGAACCTTTCTAAAATGTTAGATTTGTATTTGATATCTCCGGACAAAAATTATTATTTCAAAGCATAGAAATGATCATATGAAAGAGGAAATAATGGCGCATATTATTATGACGTCATTAATTAAAATTTTGTTTTTGCACTGCGTAAATTTTTATTCTGATAATTTCAAATGGGATTCTCTAAAAATATATTCCACTTCGATTTCGTTTAAATTTTTATTTTTGAGGCAATATACCTTTACTTTAAATTTAAGAAAAAACTGATGGCTATTTATCTTTTAATGGGAGATATTAGTAGTTTAATGTTCTCATATTACCTTTTTGCGTTGTAGTTTCACGGCATCCTACGCCTAAGGGACAGTGATTTTGCATCGGCATGCAATCCAATACCACATATGGATCATTTAAGGCACGGAGGATGATATGGCACTGTGTTATGGACGCATTTTATTCCTATTAAGAGTGTGAAGGGCCTCGATAGAATCGGTGTGATTGGTAGATGTGTTCAAGATGTATTGTGTGCCCAGTTTAAAGCGGAAGACCTTGCATCCCATCAAGAGACACCACCATCACCATTGCTGAGGAAATTTCGATTTTTGCTGTTCAAAATAAAGAAACTATCGGATGGTTTTGTTTATTTCTTTCCGAGGCAGCAATTGTATCATTTGGTGTTCTTTCAATTGTAATAATATATTTGATGAGTTATTATTGAGCATGTTTCAACAGCTCTCGTGATATATTTGCTATTTAAAACAAACAAAACAAGCCAAGATTTTGTAAACTCAATTTATTAATGAAGATGTGATAAAGGAGATAAATTTTAGAAATAGGAGGATCAAACATATTTTTTGACTTCTTTAACAACCTCAAATACTCAATATACCCAATCACATCCTTAATTGTAGGTAACTTACTATCTGGAAGATCTTTGGCAGCTATATTAACGATATCAATGAATTGAACTGCGCTGGGGGTCATCTGTAAAAACGCAAAATACGCTTTAATATTCTTGACCTTTCAAAATAATTTCAAATTTCGTGGACTTGTCAAATTCTATAAATAATCACAATTTTTATGTAAGTAAATTTTCAACGACTAATACGAACAGCAGCAATTATGGAGAATTGGTCACGGTTGTAAAACTTCTGTCCGTAAATGATTCGCAGATGTAGGTCCGAACTCACTGGGCTTGAGAAGGACATTAGGCTGAGTACAGTCCAAAACGTGATACGCTCGATATCCATTTCAAGCCCAGAGGATGCGGACGTACATCTGCGAAACATTTGGCGGACAGAAGTATTAGCATACTTCTGTCCGCCGTATGCTGCTCTAGGTGCTCATAGTAATATCCATTGAAAGTTAATGCAACTTACCTTAGTAAGAGAGCACTAACACTAGTTGTAAAATTCGTGAGATCAATTAAATGTCAAATTCCTTTAGGTTATAATGACTATGATAAATATAAAATATTAGCTGTCAATTAGCGACTTGAGATATTGACACAATTAGTTAGGAATTCAGATTATATCACTAAATCTGATAGTAAACAATTCCCTAGCAACCACCAGAAAAACGTTCACAACTCTTAGAGAGAAGGAAATGGAGGATTTTCACATGAAATACTGGGAATCTGGATTCGATTCCCAGTCAATGCATATTTTTTTATTTTATTGTCATTCTTATATCATTTAAATCACTTAATTTGTAAGAAATTTTACGTTTTGTCTACAAAATATTTGATGTACGTTATTAATTTATTATTTCAAAATGGCCGATAGTAGACGCATGCGTAAAAATTACGGAATCTTTAACTGCTTGGTGCAACCTTGAAACCTTCTCCGATCTGGATTTTCTTGATTGCGTTTCAATGTGGTTGTAATTTGCTAACTTTCTAGGGGTGAATCGCCTTTGTATTCACATTAATAAAAAATCGCTCCACCCTAACATATATATATATATATATATATATATATATATATATATATATATATTTCATCGCCGCATGGCTGACTCCAATCCATCAACGTATTTATATATATATATATATATATATATATATATATATATATATATATATATATATATATATATATATATATATATATATATATATATATATATATATATAAGTTTGCCAGAGGAAGGCAGACGACAAACACAGAAAACAAAAAAAATGATGAACACACTTACAAAGTTTCTTGATATTTCGGTGCCACTAGAAACCTTCTCCGATCTGGATTTTCTTGATTGCGTTTCAATGTGGTTGTAATTTGCTAACTTTCTAGGGGTGAATCGCCTTTGTATTCACATTAATAAAAAATCGCTCCACCCTAACATATATATATATATATATTTCATCGCCGCATGGCTGACTCCAATCCATCAACGTATATATATATATATATATATATATATATATATATATATATATATATATATATATATATATATATAAGTTCTTGCGAAGATTCCACGAACGTGGCAAACAATATAAAGCTTCGTCACAGGGTGACACTAAACATAAAACATATAAAATGGAAACTCACGAGTTTAAAATTTTCGGTGGGTCGCCCGCACCTTCATCAGTGATAGAATGCTATCACTGATGAAGGTGCGGGCGACCCACCGAAAATTTTAAACTCGTGAGTTTCCATTTTATATGTTTTATGTTTAGTGTCACCCTGTGACGAAGCTTTATATATATATATATATATATATATATATATATATATATATATATATATATATATATATATATATATATATATATATATATATATATATATATATAAAAGTTTGCCAGAGGAAGGCAGACGACAAACACAGAAAACAAAAAAATGATGAACACACAAAGTTTCTTGATATTTCGGTGCCACTAGCACCTTGGTCGCAAGAGCGAAGCACTTGCGAGCGAAGAGCGAGCGAAGGTCTTCGCTCTTGCGACCAAGGTGCTAGTGGCACCGAAATATCAAGAAACTTTGTAAGTGTGTTCATCATTTTTTTGTTTTCTGTGTTTGTCGTCTGCCTTCCTCTGGCAAACTTTTATATATTCGTCACCTAAGTGATCCTAAGTGCATTTATATATATATATATATATATATATATATATAAAATCATGGTTTCGAAATACAATTAATATATATTAATATATATATATAACCTAATTACGTAATAATTTTCTTTATCAACATCAGTGACAGCATGTATGTGCATTATTGGAGCATTTAACCAACATTCTTTCATCAGCCATCAATTCCTAACGCTATCCACCCGACAATTCCCCCAAATACTTATCAGGTAACCCATTGTCACAGTATTTATCTAATTTTAATGTACCTATTAGTTATATCATATTCAATGAGTAAATGAGATTGTGGGTAAAACTAATTTATGTATTCAGAAATCTCCGAGTTAAATCTTTCATCGTTTTGCCGCAAAGTTTGTGAGAAATCGCTCATAAATATTGACCTATAATTATCTACGGTGTGTGGTAAACAACAAAATAAAAGTACTAGCTTTCCTATGGCAGAGTGATATGTTTGGAGCGTCTTACTGTATGGTGGTGAGACATGGACGGCTTTGAAAAAGGATGTAAAACGGATTGAGGCATTGGAGATGTGGATATGGAGGAGAATGCTGAATATTAGTTGGGCAGACAGAGTGAGAAATGAAGAGGTATTGACCAGAGTGAGGGAAGATAGAGGACAATTAATCCAAGGAAGCAAAACTGGCTGGGACATAGATTAAGAAGAGATTGTTTGATGAAGGAGGTATTAGAAGGGAAATTGGAAGGAAAGAGTAAACGCGGAAGAAGAAGAAAGAAAATGACGGATGATTTAGAAGAGGAGACAGGCTACGCGGGGATGAAGAGGAAGACACAAGACAAGAGTTATCTGGAGGAGAGGCTACTGAGAACATACTGAACAGCAGCCTACCAATGATGACCTAAAATTAATATTTACTTTTACTCTGATATAAAGTTTTCATAATTTAGAAAGTGAATCAAAACGCGCATAAGCGTTTAAGAACCTTCGCTATGTTTCCTTACATTTGACGTTCGCCTCGTATTTGTACACCTTTGTTCGCCCAGTATGCATGTTTATGTACGCCCAGTTTATTTATTTATTTAATTATTCTAAAGATAGATAGATAAATGTATTGCTTCACTTGAAAAACAATACAGAGAAAAGTTTGGCAATACAACTGTGGGGCTTTAGGTAGATTCAATGGTTTACACCGATGTGGTACCCACCAGCACTTATTTATGCGTTCAAAATATATCATTGAAAAATATAGCAATAGCTTTTTTGAAAAGACATGAGCAAAAAACATGAAGAATAAACCAATAAACGAGAGCATACAAGGATAAAAATCAGCTGCTTACAATGTTTTAAGAAAGTTAGAAATTTAACTGAGGCAAAACAAATTACATTACAATTTTTTATACTTACAATACACAACCATGAAATCATAATACAACTTCTATATCATTATGAGATAATTGCCAATTTCTGACCTTTTTTACAAAACATATATTTACTCATTACTTCCTTAATGTCAATCGGTAAATTATTAAAATTTTTTGGCCCAATGAACAAAAACGACCTTTAGAATAATGAGAGATTTGGCTTTGAAATATGAAATTCAATGCTTCTGCGTAAGTTATAACATTTTACTGTAAAAGGCCATTCTGGCCAATTACCACTTCTTAAAAAGAATAGCTTTAAGACCCTAAGAACAAACATATATCTCAATTGAAACAACTTCAGGCTAAGGGATAAAAATGCTCAAATCGATTTTTATAAGTAATTACTCTCACTATGTGTTTTTGGAGAACAATTGCGAGGTGCAATGCCGTCTTGTGGGCTCCACCCCAACATATTAAACCGTAATTTAATTGAGCGCCCATTAACGCGTTGTACAAAATTCTTTTGAAATAAAGGGGGCACTTATGTCGTATGAAATACAGCTGACATATGAAATACAGAGAAAAGAATGTGAGCGAATGAAGTGTACCCAATGCGTGAATTGTATTATGGGAATTTGCGGGCAGACGCATGAAAAAAAAAACAGCTCAATGTATTAACGAAAGGGCACTTCCTTTGTGGCGCAGATTCTACGTGAATGTGAGGCTGAGAGAGAGAGAGAGAGACAGACATCTTATTGAACAAAGCACAGGTAACCTTGCATTCGCATTCACGCTCGACCCGGTCACGGGTCGACTACGCGACTACGCGACGACTGACCCCACCAACGAACAAAACGAACGAAATCCTTTTGCACACGCGGCTTTGCCGGAATTCATTCGCTGGAAACGAGGAACGCGGACCTCGGACCGCCATCTCCGGAATCTCTTTAGGCAGCTCAACGTTTCCATCCCGGCATGCACTGCCTTCGATTGACGTCACTCGACCACACACGTTCTCTAGAAACATGTGCTCCACCCCTTTCCTACTTCACACCGAAAAATGCATGTAAGGTAGCTTGAGCGAAATATCAGTTTGCCTAGAAATCAATGAATTTGGTCTCATTTTTAAGAAAAATATATCACCCTTCCATTGACATCAGAAATTCAACCTCTCACCACCTCATCACTTTCCGAGATATTTGTAAAAAAATACCAGCCCTGTTATTTGGGAAATAGTACGTGCATGTACTCCAGAGAGACCTTATATTAACAATGAGGCATTCCCTACACTTAGATCTCGTCAAAAAATCAACAATGTGTAATATGTGTGTTTTCTCACCTATTTTTGAAAATCAATTATATTGTCACCGCAGTAAATTCTTCGGAATCACAATAAACCTTCCGTTTTTAAGGAGTTTCAAACGTACTGCGTGACAAAATGAGTCAAGTTTAAGGTTTATTTATACATTTTCATTTGATTAATTACAATTTCTGTCTTGTAAAACTATTTATTGCACCATTAATAATTCAATATTTAATTCTTGTTTCTCACAGTTGGTAAAATTAAAATGTATATAGCGAATTTGGTTTCTATTATGATTAGGGAACTATCTCCTCGTACTACCTTAAGTACGAAAGCAACACCTGAAAATCAGTTCAATCAGGAGAATGATTGATAGCGGACATTTATTGATGAAGAATCGCTGGGAGTTGTGCCGATTTTACAAATAAACCCAATACCAGTAAATGCTATCATTCCACCAATGTAATCATCGTCGTCGGTCGCCAACAAATCAGCGGCTGCGATACCAAAATAATCGAATATATATGATTCATCATTGAATTGCTACAAGAGGATATTCAATCATGGCTCTTATTCGATTTTTTTTTCATTTTTAGAAACACCGCTTATAGCTTTGTATTTTGCTGTGATCCTAATTCGATTTGTAAGCATTCGAATATTTCGAATCTAAATCGTTTGTCTTGGAATCGCTGCAGCAGGGAAACAAACATGGCGCTCAATTAAACTTCTTTCGCTTCTCAAACTCTGCTTAACCCTTAAACCGCTCATCTTCGGGTCCTTTTTGACCCGAAAATAATACGACCGGTTCTAAAGACCGTCTTTTTTGAATTTGTTCCTTTTTTCAAGTCGTAAAACGGCCGCTGGCAGCAAACTTGGCTGCAATGTAATCCTAAAGCCTTATTCACACTAGGCTAGTATTTTGTTTAGTGGAGAGTATTTTAGTGGCTAAAATACTCGCTACCCTCAAAAAATCATTCGCACTACGGTCGAGTACATTTGACAAATGAGCCGTGTTTTGCAAGATGAAGGGACTACAACGCAATAAAGTGTATAAGCTGATAAGGCTTATGGTAATGGCTATTAATAAAAGTATGCACTAACCTGATGTTTTTAATTTTCAATTTTATTTCCTTATCACCAAATCCAGGTATGTTGATCGTATTTTCCAAATCCATGTATGCAGATTGCTTCATTTGCTTATTTCCGTAATGTAGGGACTTAACATTCCACAAGCATTCATGTTGTACATATTTAGAAACAAATTTTAAAGTTGTTTCTTCGCTCCAGCGAAACGACATGTTTGCGGAAGCTAATGGACTCGACTAAAACGACATGTTCGTTGAGCTGTGACGCGTGGCGGGGGGCTCGCCCGACAAAAATAGAACAAAATGGATCGACTCGACTAAATAACTTGCTAATCCACTCGACTACATTTTTGTTGTTCAGACACATTTAGTTATTAAATTACTCGGTACACAAATAAATTACTAGCCTAGTGCGAACGAGCCTTAAGTGAATGGGGGGGAGCGAGCCAGTTTAACTTGAGGCAGTGCGAGTGACGGTTGCTATTTACGAGAAATTCGAAAAATTGGTTCAAAAAAGACCCGAGGACAGTGTATACGTGGCCAACAACAACGATAGTAGTTAAGGGTTAAGCTATTATATTTTGTTCAGATTTGCATTTCAATAGTAAGCAAATTTTTTATTGGTATGATAAGTTTCCTTCGAAAACTATCCTAGTATAGTTTCGATTTGCTTAATATTTTTTGGAACTCCGAATCAATTCAATATGAAAGTCTCTCTTTCAGCTCAGCTCTAGAAGGTTTCATGGTGCCATGTGAATGGCAGGTAGGCCCTTGGGCAGTTTTCCGAGACTCTTCTGAAAGCGATCTTCTTTGCGTGCGCCTGCATCTTGCACAAATTTCTTGAATCATACCATGCTTTCTAACATAATTGCATTGACAGTTTTAAACAATTCTGCGTCACTAAACATTGAATGGGAGCCTCTGCCTATACCTCGGCCGAAAACGCCCTTTGTAGTTCCTGCTTCTGTCGCAGCCTATAGGAGGGATCTTCGCCCTTCAGCCTCCCTCTTCCTTCCCCTTCCATAGAAATGTTCACACGGGCGTTGTAATATGCCTTACTCAACCAAGCTCTTACCCAAAGATGAAGGATTCCCGCTAAAAAAACATGCAAACTTTTTGATTATCGATTTACTGTTCATGATTCATTTTTTATTATTTATTCATATTTATTTTATTTTCTGAAGAAAAATCATAAGAAAACAAAAGTAATGAGATTCTCTAGGAAAAAGGAAGCGAAGCTTGTGATTAAATGTTTTTTATCCCCCTTCACGGTTTTTCAGAGTTTGGTTAGTAATTTAAATAATTAGATGATTTAACTTGTTTAACTTTAACTTTAACTATAAGCAAAATTGTCAACGGATCATTAATTCAGCAATTTTTCTTTTTCCCACCCCCCGGCCGATAATTTATAATACACAATTAACAGAAACATAGAGAACATGACAAGCATATAGATGCAAAACAATTTTTCAATGAAGAGATGATGAAACAATTTATTCAAAAATATTTACGTATTTAAAGTTATTAATTGAATGGAATTGGAGTTGAGAATATATCATAACTGACCATAATCAACAACCAACAGATAATTAACAAAACATAATTTTCAGTACATGGCTTATCTTGTGATTAAAGTTGGGGGACACAAACTAGAGCAAGAAGAACTGTTTAATTACTTAGGTAGCACGCTGGAGGAAAATGGGCGTAGTAGTATAGACATATGGAAGAGAATAGCGTTAGCTAAGGAGGCGTTTAGTAATAGAAGACAGAGTTGATGACGGGGACACTGGGTAAGGATGTGAGGAAGAAGAGGCTGGTGAAGAGCTTGATATGGTGCGTAGTGTTATATGCGGCAGAAACGAGGACCCTGAGAAAGGAGGACGAGAATAGGCTGCAGGCATTTGAGATGTGGGTATGGAGAAGGATGAAGAAGGTTGGATGGACGGAGAGGGAGACAAACGAGGAAGTGCTTGAGATGGTGGGTGAGGAAGGGAAACTTTTGAATGAAATCCGAGATAGGCAGGGTAGATGGCTGAAGGATGTAACAAAGGGTGATGGGTTGCTGAAGAGTGTGATAGAGGGAAGGATGTTGGGCAAGCGGGGAAGGGGAAGAAAGAGAATAGGTTTCATGGACGGGATGAAGAGGGGTAGATCTGATGCAGAGGCGATATCCTAGGGGGAGAATAGGCTGAAGATAAATCATAAGAAAATAAAAGTAATGAGATGAATGTGTAAAAGTCCAGGAGCGGATTCTCTGACACAAAACCTACCTTTACCGGAAGAATATATTATCATAATAATAACTTTATTTTCTTGAGTTATCTTTGTTTTATTTATTTAATGCTCTTTATTTTAGTTGTCCACTTATATATTTTTTTAATAAATTTATTTTTATTCTCTTATTTAATTATTTTTAACTTTGCAGTTATGTATAAATTACCCTTTTTATCATTAATATCATTTCATGTGTATTTCATGCATTGTTTTCTTGTTGGTGTTACCTCAGTTTAATCTGTCTGTAGGGTTTTCGCAGGTTTTTCACACTCTCTTTCTTCCAGTGGGTTTTTTCGTCAAGGATATCATCTCCTTACTTTTTTACGTTTTTCCCACAAATGCATACACTTTTCTTCACACATATTTAATGTATTTTTCCAAACGGGGGTTGGATGGAAGAAGAGACTGCTTTAGTCTCAATCTCGCCCCAATAAAGATGCCTTATAATTATTATAAAAAAATGCAATGATTTTTAGAAATTATGAGTAAGTCATACGCGCCATTTTGGTCAACAAATTTTCCAAAAATGTTGTTTCATTCCGCTGTCGAAATAATTATGGAAAGTCACAAAGCGAAAAGTTACAAGAATCGTGTCGAGTGAAACTCCTTTGTCCAGAGAGGCCTGCGTAAACAGATTATCTTCAAGTTGCAAAGCAGTGTCGTAAAATAAAACTGACAGTCGTCTTCGGAAGCGACTACGGCCGTGGTATACATACAACCTCCATATGGCCAAGGTTTTGAGAAGGTTTGAAGTATTTTACATCTACATCTACATAATATCATGCGAGCCGCCGCATGGGCGTGTGGCAGGGGGTGTTAGGTCACCAGCCGTGTAAAGGTGTAAGTTTTTAGAGATGGAATGGTGACATTTATTATAAGAGTGTATTTAGTGGAGCTCAATTTTTATTGTGGTCGGTTATTGTGCGCGGAAAGGACAAGATTTTGTACCTATCTGTTCGGCAGTGTATCTCTCTTATTTTATCGCATCTGTCAGACCTAGAGATGCAGTGAGGAGTCATGATAATATTCTATAGGTCGCTCTGCAAAATATCAGTTCTGAATTTATCAAGCAAGCTAAGCATAGCGTGTAACCTCCGAGTCTTAAATTTTAAATGAGATTGACATTGTAAAATTGTGAATATGTGAAAAATTTATTATAAAAAAATGTAAAATATATCAAATTATGTAAATAATTAGTGTTATCTGGTAAAAATCAGGCAATTTTTTATGAAATTGCTTGAATAAATTATAGGAAATACTTCCAAAGGTCTTAATTCATATTACTTACGACGTAGAGTTTTGCCATCAATCCATGGAAAGCTCCAAGGACCATACATAATAGTTAAGTGGAATCCGAGTCAGAAGTGGCAAAGCTGGAGTCGTGCGTCACTGTAAAGGCAGCGATGTGGAAAGCAGAGAATGTGAGGTAAGGGTTGAATAAGGAGCGAAGAACACGGTAAGCAGTCGACTCTCTTCCCAGAGACCTCTCCTCTGCTTCAGAGGGAACGGACAGTATGTCTCCTCAATACAATTAAACCCTCTCCATAGGCTTTTACGACTTCAATTGTTCTTGTTCGAGCGACCAAGCGCCGGCTATCGCACTGAGCGAGCGTCTCTACGTCCCAAGAGGAAAGAACACTCAAAAACGGAAACATACGGAGAGGGCTCTTAGAGAGATTACGGAGAGGGCTCTATAAACACGGAATGGAATTAATGTGCGATGCGTCACGAAGTCCCCTGCATAGTGCCAGCAACACTACACGAAATAGTTGACGCTGTACAGAGGACTCTGACGTTTTAGTATCAGGGGTGCAATCTTCTGAATTGTGTTCATCTAGTGCGTGAGAATAGTTGATAAGAACTTTATATAATGTAATAAAGGAAAAGGAAACGTTCTATTTTATCAAATTTTCTTAACGAAAATTAACTTTTTGGAGGTTTGGTCATCATTAAACCAAGTTTACAAACACCCATTAATAATGATAGGCAAAATTATATTTGTATCTCCAGAGATTACACGGCTATTTCACGTAGTTGCATAAAACCGTCAGTTTTCACTGACAAAAATTGATAGCATTACGTTAGAATGTGCCTTGAGGTGAAAATAGTGTGAATATCCATATAATCTTGGATTATGAAATTAGAAATGGTGACTTTGATTAAACATCTCTCCGTAGTAACCGATTATAGCGGTCGACAAAAATTATAATGAAACAATACTCAAATTGTTAATTAAAAAATCTGGGTACCAACGCATTTTTTGATATCCATATATGCTCAAGAAATAGGGACAAACATACCTAACATATATTTCTTGATATTTGTGTACTAGAGCCATCAAGTGGCGAGTATGGAAATGAAAACATAACAAATTGAGATAAGAAACCGATATCTAGTCAATAGCTCAATATTTTTATCAATAATAATAGCCAAAACTCGAACTTCAGATAATTTAGTGCTCAAAAACCTAACTCTAACCAGAGGAAGAGATACATCGTGGGGGTTGCACATACAGGACATATGTGGCGCAACATTAAAGAAACTAGGCTTTGTTAAGCGTATAATAGTAAGGTCCTCGGATGAAAAAGTCAAAGAGAGATAATACTTCGCTCTGGTTAGGCCACACCTCGAATACGCCGCGAGCATTTGGGATCCTGGTCAAATAGATTCAACCAAAATAATAAAAAACAAAGGAAAGCAGCGCGCTTTGTTAAAAATTGCTACGAGCGTACATATAGTGTCTCACAACTTTTAGAGGGATTAAGGTGGGAGCCCATAGAGACTCGGAGGCTACACACTAGGCTTAGGTTGCTTGATAAATTCAGAGCTTTTTTTTTGCAGAGCGACATAGAGAATATTATCATGACTCCTCACTACATCTCTAGGTCTGACAGATGCGATAAAATAAGAGAGATACACTGCCGAACAGATAGGTACAAGAACTCGTTCTTTCCGCGAACAATAAGCGACCACAATAAAAATTAAGCTTCACTAAATACACTCCTATAATAAATGTCATCATTTCATCTCCAAAAAACTTACATGTTTACACGGCTGGTGACCTATCACCCCCTGCCACACGCCCACCCGGCTCGCGGGGTATCATTTAGATGTAGATGTAGAAGAGGGCCGGAAGGAAAACACCTTCCTGGGATATTCATGATGTTACTTCAGAAGACTTTCATCAACTGCAGTTGAAACACAAGAAGCCTTCTTTTCCTTTCGAATCTGCCTTCTTTATTTCAACGTTACAATGGGATGTCGATATTAATCTGAGTAGTTAACTAGGTATGTCTGTCTGCAACGGTTCAAGGGGCCATGAGATCGAGCGGAACACTTAAAGTTGATTTTTCGTCCTTTAGCAGAACTTTCAATAATAAACTAAACCTAAATTATTGATAGATTATGCGTTTGCGGTTAAATAAATATCTTGACATTTATTTTGGTTGATTACCGTATATCTACATTGAAAAACATTTTGCTAAATGATATGAAGAGGAGGTCTGTACATCTATTAAGTGAATGTTAAATATCTGGCTTTAATTAAGAGTATCCTTAGATACGGGATAACGGTTTGGGGATCTTGTGGAATTACCAATAGCAGTGTAATGAGAAGGAAACAAATGAAATTTATGAAAAAAAAAAATGGCAAAAGGACAGCTCGATAATGATATAAATTTCAATTGAGATGAAATATGTAAAAAAGTGGGTACATTACGAGTGGATAAACTGTATAAATATGTCATTACAATAAAACATTACTTTAGTAATATTTTATTGTAATGACATATTTATAACATAACTGGGTATTTTATGAGGTGAGTTCCCTCTGTTGCATTATTGACCTGGGCATCCTTAGCAATCGCAGCGTGAGCATTAAATGGGGACTTATATCCGAAGCCATGCTTTTCATTTGTGCTTGCGGTAATTATGAGAAAATAATATTAATATATAAAACACAGGATATTAGAAAAAGTGAATTAGCACTAAGGGACAACATCAAATACGAGGTTAAAAAACACCACACCAATCATGGGAAGAGAAATTTGGAAATAGCTGTGCCAATTATTTTTAATGAGCTTCCTAAGAGATTGAAATTATATAATACTAACGACGATGTTAAAAGAGAAATTAAAAATAGGTTGCTTGCACAAAAATGAACAAAAATAAAACGATGTCCACTGTTTAATTTTTGTGATTTTTAATGCGACTATTAAATTTTGTGATTAATATTTAACAATTTGATCCTGCTGACAAGCCTATTGTATAGGCTTTTCAGGACCAAAAAGTCATGGTCAGTTGAGATTACATATTTTACATTCATGTAAAATCTCTTCCACTACTTCAATCCATTCAATTGTATATCATATGTGAATCGGTGTATATTTCTTTAATTTGTAATCTGCAATATGACCAGTTTTAATGTGTTGTACGAAAATGATCTATATCTCTATAATATATTTTTATTTTCTGTGTGTTCATGTCGTTTTTGTACCATTTTAATTTCAATGACAAAAAAACAAATAAATAATAATGTTAAAGTACTCACTAGGCCCAAACAAAAGAGAAGGAGATATTAGCTTTGGGTTTTATGGAAATAATAGACGGGAATTAATGGAAGTATTTTTACGTAGATTCCGAAAAGTTGCCAGCACATAACTGGGTATTTTATGAGGTGAGTTCCCTCTGTTGCATTAGTGAGCTGGGCATCCTTAGCAATCGCATCGTGAGCATTAAATGGGGACTTACATCCGAAGCCATACTTTTCATTTGTGCTTGCGGTAATTATGAGAATTATGGCGAGACTCCAGTGACGGGGCATCTCTCTCCTAATCCTCTCCATGCGCAGATTATGAATGATGAATATTAGGTTTTCTGTTTGATGTATGCATTTACAATTCCAATCAGCGCGGTTCTTCTTACCCGATGAAATAATTTTTTATATTTTTTCTTTTCCCCGGTGAATTTCAACGTGCGACCTCTCATAGACGCCTGTATATGCCGGGTTAAGAAAAGAGTTTTTATTTTCTGTATTTACGTTCTTTCATATTAGTTTTCCTTACCACAACGAATGGTCATCAAATTTTCAAGAGAGTCCTCCGGGTTCCTATGGATAGTCATAACGGAAAATGCGATATTCAGGAATTTAAAATGTGTTTTAAATAATAAAAATAATCTTACGCTTCGATGGTCGCTTAATAAATATTGCGTTGCTATCGAAATTCATTTGTTAAAAATAGCAATCGTCGCCAGTCACTTCCGCGGGTTGATTTTAAAAACGTCTTTGCATATTTTTGGCAGCGGTTCTTTTAATTGTGCGTCTGATTAATTACTTGACCTACTGTCATGGGCTGAATTTTGACATAGAAAACCACAGAAGGTTTAATACCTCTTTGTGGAAGCATTCTTAAATTCGATTTCGCAATTATTTACTTGATAAAGTTATGCTTATAATGATCGTTAATAATAAAAATGTAAATAAATTCGGATTTATTTACTATTAATGCCTATCACTACCAAGCTGAGAAAAAAACCATAGTTTTATAATTCCGAAACCTAATTTTGATGCCTATAAACATTTTTATAACTATACAGCACCAAAAGTTTTTATGCAGTTAACACAAGAGCTGTAATGTTGTAAAATCCGAGTGTTATTTACCAAAAGTTTTTATGCAGTTACCACAAGAGTTGTAATGTTGTAACAACCAAGTGTTGTTTACAAAGAAACTGTTAAGTTGGTTATTTTTACGAAAAGATGTTGAAATATTATTCAAAACTATAGCTTAAGCCTCTTCAGTAAGGTCCTTAAGCCTTTTTTCGAACCACCCTAATGGATATCCTAGCCCTGGCCAAACTGGACACTTTTCAGGAGAAGTTTTTGAAGTGAAAACTTCTTTAGCGGCAAGGGAGCGATTTAAAAACGAGGAAAAACCTGCGACTTCGCCCTATTTTGATATCAAATGAGAATTTCAATAGGAATAATAACGGGGGATAAACGAAACATTTCCGTGCAGGGCAAGTTTCGTCAGGTCATTAAAATGTGAAAACGTAAACCTAATAAAAAAGCGAAACTCGAGAACCGAAATGTAGCTGAAAGGTAATTTTTCCATTTTATTACGGACAGTTTTTTTTAGCGACTATCTAAAAAAAAGACCAACTATTGCTTCAAGCATGAAAAATTAGCGTTTTTTTCCCTCTTTTTCATTATAAAGCTATTGCGACGTTTATTAGTAGTCTGGAGTATTGAGATTTGCTAATAAACTAAGATTATATATAATTAATATGTATGAGGACAAGATATTTGAACGATTATAGTAGCTCAAGGTTGATTTATTTGTACCTTATTTAACCTGCTATTATATCTTTTCCTCCTTATATTCTGGCCTGATTGAGTGTCGATCAGCTGATTTCCGAGAAATTTACGTTTCTTTCGCGGTCGTCATCATGTAAATCATATAATCATGTAAAATCGGAAAGCTACAAAACCACGATACATGCTTAAGGTGCGTTTTCATGAACGAGTTTCAGACGAAGAGACGCAAAAGCGAGATCTTCAGCCAATCAGAAGCCCGGATTTCTTCGCGTGATTCGCGTATGATCGCGAGGAGTCTCGTCGCCCGAGTTGAACTATTTTCAACTTTCGACGCGTGGAACGCGTAGAATCACAAACATGGCCGACCGGCGAAGTGCGGGTTCCATGGATGAAATGATCATCTCAGAAATTCGAGAGAAGTGCACGTACCTGTACAATTATAAGGACTATCGATACAGAGATAGAAACCAAAGGGAGATGGCGTGGAGGGACATAGGAATATCCATTGGAGTGGAAGGTAAGAACAACTTTTACTTCCGATGATTCTCAAAGCTTACATGTGTTGATACATTTGCGGTAATATCATTGTGTTTTACAGCAAAAAATGTGTCGGATCGGTGAAAAGGCCTCCGGGATAAGTATGCGAGGGACAAAAAGAAGCCCACAAGTTTTTTTTTACCATTTCTTCTCTGCTGTAGATAGCGCGTAGGTACCTCCTACGCGTAGGTTCGCTTGCATGCGAACGGTTCACGGGAAGAAATGACGCGTCTCGTTGCGCGTGTGCGCGTCTGACGCGTCCATGAAAATGTAGCTTGATACTTATTCCAGAGATCAGTGTCAAAAATATTAGCTTTGAGTAGGAACTCAAACCTATCCGGTCCTATGATTCCAAATGGAATCACGTCGCTTTCCTGCGTCAAGCATCGAATTTTTCATACATATCTCATGTAGAAGATGATGTAATCTACGCAAGGTGAAAATATGTGGTGAGATAAAATAAATTTTTGAATTAATGGAAGTCATTTGAAAAAATCGACGATAGACGCAGGAAAGCGACGTGATTGCATTTGGAATCACAGGACCGGAAAGGGTTAAGGGTCGTGAAATAAAAGCACGCGGACGTCCGAAGAAGCGGCGTTTGCGGCACCCCATCTCCTCCTTGGCGTTTACATACTTACACACGGCCCCGTAAACGCGGAACACTCAAAAGAAACTTTGATCTTTTTTACTTTTGCCGAGGGATTTCTGTTTCCAAGGCATCGCTGCTGCGCGGGCGACGAGACGCGCTTTGTTCTTGCCGAGCGCAGTAATGCCTGCGGCGGAGGCGGTTACCTTGGCAACGCCCTCCGTTGCCGAGGCAATGGGCGGCATGCAGGTGGGTGGAGCGAATATCTCTCTCTCCGAATGTGTCTGTCTGCATCCGAGTTAGGGGTGAGATGCGCGGAGAGGGGAGAAGGGGAAGGAGGGTGGAATAATGGGAAGTGGTATTCATGGCGACCGTGGGATGAGTTGGGTGCGGTGATGCATATGCCATGATGGAGGTAAGTGCAACAAAGGGGGTGGGGGCATTTCCTCTTCTCACCCCCATTCTCCCTTCCCCTGCACTCTCTCATACAGGGGAGGATCCGCCATGATTCTCCTCCTCCTTTCACCCCCTGCCCTCCTTCCCAGAATCCCCTAGTTTGGCGAGTAAGTGGGTCACCCCACGAGAAACAGAACACATTCCCCTCGATGGCTTTCCACTTCGCCCGATTCCGCATGCGAAAAGGGTTGGCCATCCGACTTCGTTTATATTCTTAAAGCATAAATAAATAAATTTTATGGTAATCATATAGCTATTTAATAATAATAATCTTATTGCCCCTTTAAACAGGATCCAAGGTTACATAATCACTTAGCAAAAAATAGTTGACAGGAGTTTTAGGTGACCCCTAAGGCATCCCCTAACCCCTAAGGCATTCTAAGGTGATCGCAGATGTTGCGCCCCTAGGTTCGTTATAAACTGCTACAAACGAGCATATAGTGTTACGCAACTGTTAGAGGGATTGGGGTGGGAGCCCCTAGAGACTCGGAGGCTACACGCTAGGCTTAGGTTGCTTGAGATATTCAGAACTGATATTTTTCAGAGCGACATAGAGAATATTATCATGACGGCTCACTTCAACTCTAGGTCTGACGGAAGCGATAAAATAAGAGAGATACACTGCCGAACAGATAGGTACAAAAACTCGTTCTTTCCGCGAACAATAAGCGATCACAAGAAAAATTAAGCTCACTAAATACACTCCTATAATTCATGTCACCATTCCATCTCCAAAAACTTACACCTTTACATGGCTGGTGACCTAACACGCCCTGCCACACGCCCATGCGGCGGCTCGTGGGGTATTATGTAGATGCAGATGTAGGTGTAGATGTAGGTGAGAAAAGCTAGCAATAAGAATTCTCCGCAAAACGACCGGGCGGATAAAAGGGGGCAGCACTGGACGCTGACTCTGACGAAACATGAAGGACCTTCAAAAGCAATTTATCTCCAGAGCTAAAGATCGCATTCACAACGAGGAAGCAAGCGCCGCGTTCAGGTGCGGTGAAAAATGAACGACCCATAAGTGGCAAATGGCACGTGGATAGCGTTTGCGGACAATCCTTCAAAGGTCAAACACGTGACCATTGCGAAGCTGGTAGCAAAGTGAATGGAAGCCCTGGAGAGAAACTTTTAAACAAGTAGTCGTTGATGCGAAGGCAGGAAGAACTAAACGAATTGAAAAAAAAAACAAAAATTCAATGCAAAGTAAGATGTCCATCGAGGCATTGAACAAAATATAAAACGAACTCAAACTTCGTCAGATATGAAGAAATGCAAAAGAAACTCGCATTAAAAGTAACAATCAAAGCTAAATTTAAGTGGTTGACTCAATAATCCATTGTGAATCTCATTAAAATCACTGTACAAAGAATACGATTCCATAAGCCTAGAGTAGGGCCTAACTTAACCAATTAAGAACTGTTAAGCCGTCCTTAATATGGTAAATTTAGGACAAAAACAATTTGGAATTATCAATATTGATGGTTGGGCGTGATAGGCACGTAACTAGAAGGTCTAGCTGCATTTCCACTATTATGTGACTGTTCTGAGTCACTAATATGTGACTGTTCTGAGTCACAGAGTTCTGAGACTTAGCAGATTATTCAGAAGAGTCGCTTTTGCTGCTGCTGCAGAGTTTTGAAAGGTAACTTAATCTCTCTTTCTCAACTTCGTAATGGGAGAACCCGTTATGATAATGGAAGCGCATAATTTTTCTTTTTTAACCAATCACTGTAACTAGCAATCACGGCCAGGTATGACACTGATTTTGGCCTGAAATCAGTACGTTCCGATTATAATTTGCGGTGTATTGGTTATCACTATTGCTATTGTCATTCGGAGGTGAGAAAACAAGAGAGATTGCATTGAGAGAAATAGCATTGCATAGATAATATTATTGCATTGAGAGAAATAGGTAAGCAAATAGAGCCGATTTTATGTCGAAAACATGGGGAACCTATGCCAGGGATCATATATAACGTGCGCAAACGACAATTTTTACCTGAGTGCCAGATATTTATCAAATGTCTCGCCTGGTATTATAAAATGAATTTTACATGGCTACAATTTATTTTATCGGTTCGTAGATAACGTCATTTCACGCGGAAGGAAGCTTAAAATTCTTGGCTTAACGAACAATCTCTCTCAAACATCCCCTCCTTTAATCCCCCCCTAATCCTTTAACCCTTTCTCTGCTTTGAATGGCTTCGCATAGGTTATATCAATTTGCCGATTATTCGAAACAATTAATATGATCATGTCACAAGTGATAGACGCCTCTTTGTGATTGTATTTAAAACCTAATGTAATATCATAACATAAAAATTAGGGATGAGTCGATTCCACTTTTTTTCGATTCCGATTCTTTAAAGCGATTCCCGGTTCTCGATTCCGATTCCATCGATTCTTATCCCTAATAACAGGTGGGATATTGATATACCAGTAGCATATGACGATTATTTAAATTCAAGTATTAGCTGAAATAAAATGACAAAGACACTTAAGTCCCTCAAAAAGTATATTTATTGACAAATAGCAAATATATCCTCAGCTTATTGAGGTAGATAAAAAGTACAAATCGATAACCTACACCCAAAATTACGGAGACAAATATGATGCGAGAAATGAAATTCGATTTGAGTATTTATCTACCTGGAATCGATGGAATCAGAATCGACTTTAGGCGATCGATTTTCGATACCGATTCCTAATACTGAGAATCGGCAGAATCAAAAATCGACATTTTGATTCGACTCATCCATAATAAGAATTAAATTCACGTTTACTCATTATTTATAGAGCGAGTTTTAAGAATCGGAAAAGATTGACCGAATCGATTCAATCGACAGATCGAACGGAATATCACTTTCTACGTCGCATCTGATGGCCATATTCTTTGTCTCCGCTTGCCGCAGTGAGAGGATTAAAATAAAACGATTTGCCTCCTTTATGCCCTTTGAAGTACTTCAAACCCATTCCTTTCTCTCTCATGCACACAGAGCTAACTACTTCACAACCTCTGAAATTTATTATTTTTTCCGGCTCGGCATAAGTAAAGGCCCTCTCTCCTGCCTTATCCATCATTCTGCAATCCATTATGTCCTGACCGCACATTTCGCCTATCCTTAGTTCCCCAGAATCCCACTCGGTAGCGCTGGAGAGTGTCTCGGTGGACCGAGAAAATTGAGAGGAGTGGGTGGCGTGTTTTTCCAGAGGGTGGGGGGGGGGTCGGACGGTTGCCATGGCAACGGGGACATCACGTGCGCCGTCTGCGTCGCCAAATGAAATTTCAAGTCGATTTTTTTATAGAAAAAAATGGATATTAGCAATAAATCTCCATAGCAACGACGCCAAAATCCTCGCAAATTATTGTTATAATAACGAGTAGGCGTCGTCTAGACGGTCGCCAGAGAGATCCTCCACTCTCAAGACTGGAGTTTCGCACGAGCAGAAAATATCTCCGTGAATAATTTCGAGATGAAAAATTCCGATTCGCTGAATATATTTTAATATTCCTCTGGCTCTTATGACGCCCACTCGAACGGTACAAATTTCACACACTAAATTGAGATTTCGTGATAGGCACTTAATTGTAGTGCCCTGGCAAGGATTTCCGGAGTCGAATTCCCAGAGAAATACCAATTCTGCTAAAAAAATTCCTTGAAATTGACTTTTTCTTCAGAACTAGGTCCTTTTCTAAGGATGTGTACGAAACGTGAGAGTCTGATTCTGCAGACCATATGTTCTGTAGAATTATTTTCTGCAGATCTGCAAGATAACTCCTTACAAGCTGTTTTGTAGAACTTCAGCAGCTCTATGGAAATATGTGAGGTTTGCGTTGACACAGTTCTTTTTCTAAGGATCTATATGGAGAGTCGTAGGGAATTCCACAGAACGTCCTAAGGTATTCCGCAGAACGAGATATTCCTGAGATATTCTGCAGAACATCCTAAAGTATTCTGCAAAACGTCGTAGGGAATTCCGTAAAATGGCGTTTCAGTACTTTAAGGAATATCTACAGAACCTTTTAAGAAATTCAGTAGAAGTATATATAAGGAAACTATCCAGAATTTTTTAGCAGGGAATTAATTAGATTTTATTAACTGAACCACAAAGCAAATTAAGCCGTTACAAATCTCTCCTGTCGTCGCCTCTTATGCGAATCTTCAAAAGATATCCTCTCCGGACGTTCGGTGATGCGCCATTCATTTGAAGAATTTCCATTTTAGAAACTAATACAATTCCGCCGGAATATTGATCTTTATAATGATAGCATAGATTCAATCTGCATGATTGGATTTGATTTATAACCAAACTACGCTCCAAAATACCAAAACGAACGAATTAATGATAAAATGCTCACTTAATGTTCTCTGTGAATAGTTACTGGAAATATCAATCCTTATTACACGGGAATGCGAAAACTGATTACCAAAGCAGATGTGACCGTATTCAAGCCAGCAGTTGAAATGTAGGATCTAGTTCCCTTTTATCCGCCAAAATTGCCACGGCTATCATTGCCCTAGACAGCGTTAGGTAGTCTACGCATTGGTCCAGTCAACAAGAGACCTTGATTGATTGCCTTGAATGTATTACACCGGAAAAGACTTCAATTAGGGTTCGCTTCGTCGATGGCGCCGTAAACGTTTGCCTGTCGTAAAAGGAAAAGAAATGTAAAACCTAACGTATCAAATTATGTTATGTCATATTTATTAATTAATATCTTAATGCAGCCTACGCACTTATTTCATCCTTCCTATTGTCATCAATCGCAATCATCATCGTAATTTCTTGAAGGCATTAGGAAAATGTTCCAGAAGTCCTCTTAAGTAATTGATTTGGAGAATAAAAATTTGAAAAACGAGCGTATTTCACGGGAAAACGGCTTTAATGTATTCAATTTCATATTTGTAGAGATGAGATAGGTTCAACTCTCTGAGGTCGATGAAGAGGGCATGACGTCATCAACCTGTAACCTGGCAACCGATTTATTCCCCAAACATTATGTTTGCCTCTGTGTTTTCCTCGCTTGCCTTTGAAAAGCACGGAATAATGGAGGCATTGGCGGATATTATAAAGCATGGATAAACCCACCCTCTGTCGGAAATGAGAGCGAAGTAACTTTTAAAGCAAATGCTAGCTACTGGAAGATATCGATTTCACTCGATTTTACCGCTCGAAGGTTTATACCTGATTATACGGATTATCGTATTATTATTCGAAATATGTAAAACATGCATACATACAAATTACTAAATTACTGAATAAAAACTTACTAAAATGCTACTTTGAACGATGATGAAGTGATTAGTTCAGTTTAATCCTTAGCTCCATAGCAAGAGCGAGTACCTACTGGTACCGACAGTACACAAATACCCCAGTGAATCGCTGAAGGAAGGGCATAGATCTTAATTAAGAGAGATTATGCGAAAAATTGGAGTGAGTAGTTGAAACATCATTCTTTCATTTGTTCAACTTTCATTTTTTGTAGAAAAAATAGTTTTTGAGAAGAATGTGGGGCATCACTTTATGAACGACCCTCGCACTTAGAGACTGTGAATATAATGAGGAATGAATTATTTCGCGAGTCTAAGAAATGCTGTGCGTGTGAAATTGAATCATTACGAATTATACGTCACGTATCATAAGAATACATTTGAAATAGTACTGAATTTCCAAAAAACAAATAAAATTATTTTATAATGTTTGAACTTTGATCTGTGGACATCATAAATGAGAATACGTTTGAAAAATTTCACGCAAATCCGTACAAATAACTAAAAAATCGCTCCAGCTCCACATCGAGCAGCGATTAAGTAATGAGATATCTGAGGTCCTCTACAATGACTCGAATTGCATTCGTTTCCCTCGGGCTCATAATAACCAATCAGCGGTGGGTAAACCACCGAGTGTATTAATGAAATAGCACACGAGATTAAGGAGTAATTCTTTTGATGTTGCGACATCAAACTTTCCCCGGACTTCACTCGCGCGGCTGAAGAGTGGCGACATCCCAATCTTCCCCACGTGAAACAAACTTCGGAGACCGACCAACTCCTTGAGGGAGCGCTCCTTAGCGGAAGTCCGCGGTCGACGACAAACTTTTCTTATCCCCGGCTCTCGTCACTTCCATACAAACGGAAGGCAGTCTGGCAACCGCACTCACCTCTCCCTCCATCTCTTAAGGTAGTTTGAGCGAAAAATGATTTTACTTAGAAATCAATGAATTTGGTCTCATTTTAAAGAAAAATACCTCACCTAACCAATGACACCAAAAATTTAATCCCTTACCACATTACTTTTGGAGTTGTTTGCCAAAAAATACCAGCCCTTTTACAAGGGAAATGGTAAGTATATGCACTCCAGAGAGACACTAATTACAAAATGAGGTATTTCTCATCCTTAGATCTCGTCAAAAAACTAGCAGCGTGTAGTTTATATGTTTTCTCGACTATTTTTTAAAATTAATCACATTTTCACCGCGGTAAATTCTTCGGGATCACACTAAACCTTCCGTTTTGATGGAGTTTCTAACGCACCGCGCGAAAAAATGAGTCAGGTCAAAGACTTATTTAGATATTTTCATTTAATTACTTTAAAATTTCTGTCATATAAAACGATATAATTGCACCATTAATAATGCAATATTTAATTAATGTGTCCTACAGCTGGTGAAATTAAAACGTATAATTCGAATATGGTCTCTATTATGACTAGGGAACTATATCGCTCTGACTACCTTGAACGTATAACATAAATTCTGAAGTCCTTTCTGAGGTTGATTGAGGTATGACCTCGCCTAACTCACTTAACCAGAAACTTTTAAGGTCCTGGTAAAGTGAGATAGGCTTCTTCATCGCATTTGGGATTTTTTTTCAGTATTTCAGTACAGAAGCATATTCTCACACATCCATTTCATGGATAGTGGTCCACTAAACTTTCCACATCTCTTTCCCCTTATCAGAGCAAAGCCCTCGCATACTTCATCAAATCGATTAGTTAATTTGTGGGTCATCTGTGGAAACCAACCGCAATTGACGTTATTTTCGCAACCAGAGACACGTGACAGAAGTGTAGGAGGGGTGGTGGAAAATCCGGCGTCGGCTTTATGGCGGGATTACGATCGACGCTTTGTGACGTGACGTTGACGGACGGTCCTGTCTTGCCGTCAAGGAGGATTGCATTACGATTGACGAGAGTGTTCGGCGTCAGTTGTTTGTTGTTCTTGGAAACGGAGTTGTGAACGTTTTAATTTATTATTTATTGGGAGATTATGTAAAAAATAGTTATATGCTAAGTGGCTATGAAAAGAAAAATTGCGAGAGCACAACAGGCATAAAAATCAATTATCAATTTAATAGCACTTAATGGATTAATTTTTATCTAATATGTTCCAAACATCTACTCCTAAAAGATCTTTAAGATTTAGAAATGGATTTAAAAGATTCATCAAATATCCGTTTCCAAAATGTATTCCCCCATTAACAGCTTAGTCCATGTTTGATGTAGTTGATCTTTTGAGTTATTAATTTAATTATATGAGGATTATCAAATACGGCAATGCCATTTGGATTCGTCATTTCCTCTTATAATTCCCATCACCCCTTGTCTCCTCGGCCAATCCGATTCCTAGTATTCATCATCACGTAATAAGCGAGTATCATCCTAATTAGTACTTTTATCATTTACCTGTGTAACTGTCTTTTCCCCTGCACAGACCCAACACGCTCCTGGCAGCCTTGCTTTTTACTTTTCTATTTTTTTTATTTATGCATTCTCATGTGGGCTCCATTACTGTGGTGACATATTCAACAATTGGCCTCACAGTTGTTGAGTTAGCTAATTATTTCGTCACCCTGTTACTTCCTTGAAGATTGGACATAAATACTCACATCGGGTTACAGTGATCAAATAAATTGCAAAGCTTAATAGGTCGGAGTCCCGGATAAGCAACTATATTATCTAACGTATGAATATAAAATGAATGAAGGATACATCAAATGTCCTTGTGGTATGAAAATCCCTGCGCCAATGAAATGTGACTGCGGAATCCCTATCGCGGCGGAATATGAAATTGAATCGCCAGAATATGAGAGAAGAAACAAGAATATAATTCGCTGCTTCGGTGGCCAAAGCACGCTCCTGCGTAGAGGGGAAGAAGGAAATAAGAAAAAAAGAAGGCGGTCCTCCGCATTTTCCATATGCGTATACGTATTTAAAACGCCTCTGCATGGGGGTTCGCTGTGTGGAATTGGCTAGTCTCTCTATCTCCATGGCAACAGCGGGAGTGAGGAATCCCCAGCCACGCAAAAGGTGGGGAGACGATGATGAAGGAAGATGTACAAATATGAATTGCATGTCGATGGAGTGCCTTTGTGTGACGTCCTATGTTGCTTGATGATCAGTAATGGTGCGTGGAACATTCATCTACATCTACATACTACCCCTCGAGCCGCCGCTTGGGCGTGTGGCAGGGGGTGTTAGGTCACCAGCCGTGTAAAGGTGTACGTTTTTTGGAGATGAAATGGTGACATGAATTATAGGAGTGTATTTAGTGGAGCTCAATTTTTATTGTGGTCGCTTATTGTTCGCGGAAAGAACGACTTCTTGTACCTATCTGCTCGGCAGTGTATCTCTCTTATTTTATCGCTTCTGTCAGACCTAGAAACGTAGTGAGACGTCATGATAATATTCTCTATGTCGCTCTGAAACATACCAGTTCTGAATATCTCAAGCAGCCTAATCCTAGCGTGTAGCCTCTGAGTCTCTAGGGGCTCCCAACTTAATCCCTCGAAAACTTGTGAGACACTATATGTATGCTCTTAGCAGTTTTTAACGAAGCGTGCTGCTTTACTTTGTATTTTGTTATTTTTTTGGTTAAATCTTTATGACCAGGATCCCACGTGCTCGCGGCGTATTCGAGGTGCGAAACCTGATGCCACTCATCCATTTCAGAAGTTCTAATTCATTCAATTACGCTTTCATCAAACTATCACCAATTTATTTACGTAAACCAGCATCTCAAACACTTCCTGGTTGTGTCACGTGACTCCATAGTTACCTGATCGGGATTATATCGAACGGTTCAAATACAACAACCCTCCACCTCCCCCTCCACAAGCACCCTGGAGAAAGATCATCATTATTACAGACCTTTGTACTTCAAAAAGAAGAAAAAATTAAAGAGCGAGTGCCCTCATTACGGCGTTAAATTAGATGTTCGCGCTTTGAAGATTAAAAAAAATGAAGAATGTTTTTCCCTCGACGGTGGAATCTCTTGGCTCTAATTATTATAACGCGCCGGGGTCGACCGCCTTCGAGACACTTTTAAGATTACTCCTTTTGAGTCGCCTTATCTATCGTCTTGAGTACAACGCCACACGGCGCCCTCTATCTCCCAGGGGACTTATCTTCGTAGATGATGCGGTGAAACTCGATCGCGTTTCCATGGCTACGGCCCTCCGCGGGGAAACACGAGATCCGTGTTTTTTCTTTGAAAACAAATTGGTAAAAAAAGAATAGAGATGCCTCTTTCGCAAGGATGGATGTGAGCTAATTTTATACCTGCTTCATCATTATATAAGGGAGGAAGGTTTAGTCTTTTAAAATTAAGATTAAAATTCTAGGTTTACCTCGTTAGCATAAAAGATTTCTCATATCTTGGAATTACCTTAACATCTGATATATCGTGGGGATTACACATACAAAACATATGTGGCGCAGCATTAAAGAAACTAGGTTTTGTTAAACGTTTAATAGGAAGGTCCTCGGATGACAAAGTCAAAGAGAGATGCTACTTTGCTTTGGTTAGGGCACACCTCGAATACACCGAGAGCATTTGGGACCCTGGTCGAATATATTTAACCAAAAAATAATAAAATACAAAGGAAAGCAGCGCGCTTCGTTAAAAACTGCTACGGGCGTACATGTAGTGTCTCACAACTTTTAGAGGGATTAAGGTGGGAGCCCCTAGAGACTCGGAGGCTGCACGCTAGGCTTAGGCTGCTTGAGATATTCAGAAGTGGTGTGTTTCAGAGCGACACAGAGAATATTGTCATAACTCCTCACTACACTTCTAGGTCTGACAGAAGCGATAAAATAAGAGAGATACTCTGTCGAACAGATAGGTACAAAAACTCGTTCTTTCCGCGAACAATAAGCGACCACAATCAAAATTGAGCTCACTAAATACACTCCTATAATTCATGTTAGCATTTCATCTCCAAAAAACTTACACCTTTACACGGCTGGTGACCTACCACCCCCTGCCACATGCCCATGCGGTGGCTCGCGGGGTATTGTGTTGATGAAGATGTAAATGAAAAGAGCTCGGCGCGACATCGAGAGATATGGTTTTGAGTCCCGGCCGAAGCGAATAGATCTGTTCTCTGTGGAATTTCGCTCTTTCTGAATGAAGGACATTTGCCGGCTTTTTTATTATGAACACGATAAAGTATGTTTTTATTGAAAACGAGTATGTATCAATTGAAATTAAAACGTTCTATAATTATTTTCTGTGGGGTTATTGGGTAAAATAGGGTAAAATAAAAAATAATTTTTTAGGCTTCTTCTCCATGAACTGCTCCCTTCAAAACTTCATAGCTGAGCGACTATTCATTTGACAACAATGAAATTTTTATGCATTGGAAGACATGTGTTGTTAATGTACACATGAATTTATATACATTTACCTTCAAACAAAAAATTACTTTTTTATATTATAATATAGTAATAATTTAATTTCTTTTCAGGAATTACAGAGTGGTATTACAATAGATTACCCCTAAGGAATATCCTTTGTTGGGGCTACTGACAAATAAACCATGCAAAAGCGTTAGCAGAAAACAAAATGGTGTACAATTTACGAAAAAAAGTTTAAAATACAGTGAAGAAACTAATTCAAAACAGAAAAAAGACTCAGAGAAATACAGAATTAAAGAGTGGTTACAAAAAGAGACATAAATACAAGATCGGGTGAACTTACTTTAGCAATGATATTGCAATATCACTTAATTTATTACATTTAATTCGATAAATATTTCATGTATATTACGAACAAAACCTCGATTTTTTAAATAAGTAATAACCAAGTTTTTACTGTCTTAAGAAATTTTCTTACGTGTTTTTCTTCCTTGATGTGGTTCGGAAGGACGTTAAATATTTTTCGAGATATATACACAAAGCATCTTTGAAACAAAGTCAAATTAGGCTTGGGTAAAGAAATGGTATTTCTTTCTCGCAAGGTCAGGACTTGAGTCCTGGGTAACCGATTTGCTTCGTCGCCACTTCTTAGATAGAAATTCTTTAACACTTTATAAAAATACATATACCTGATAGGCAATAAGTTCAGTTCTAAAAAGAGTAGGAATGCATGAGAGAAACGGTTTTTGAGCATTATCACACGTACTATCCTCTTTTGCAGAAATAGTACGGGGTTTATTGCATTTCTGTAAGCTCCTCCCCAGCAAATTAAACCATAACTTAATTTTGACTGAACCAGTGCCAAGTAGATAACTTTTAGAAAATTTAATGGACATTTGTTTTGTAAGACGCATAAATTTGAGATAAAATGCCGTAGTGTTTTAGTTTGGCAATTTACATGGTGTTTCCATTTTAATTTATTGTCCAGGATTACCCCCAAATATTTAAATTCAGTTACATTTCCAATCGTGATGCAATTTAAACAGCTTCCTACAGAACAGTCCGGAGAATGATATATTACTTCCCAGTCAATTTTATACCTGTTACATAAGTCATACATTATGTATTTGGTCTTGGAACTTAAAGAAAGTTTGTTAAAGAGAAACCATTTCCTAAGAACTATTAAATCTTCTTCCATCTTTCTTTTAACAATGTCCCAGGATGCATTAGCATAGTTTAGTGCAACGTCATCAGCGTAAGCTGTGACATGTCCATTAAAATTATGATTACAAAGATCGTTTATATAAACCAGAAAAAGTATCGGTCCCAGTACTGAGCCTTGTGGAACGCCAGCCTTTATTTCTTTATAATTACTATAACAGTCATTCACTCGAACACACTGTGAGCGCGTAGATAGATTGAACCACTATTGAACCACTGAAGGACATTTCCTCTGACTCAGGCTTGATGAAGTTTTTTTTAATAAAATGTCGTGGTCAAGGGTGACAAAAGTCCTACGGATATCGATGAATAAGGTAGCTGTGCGTTTATTATGATTGAGTGCATTATAAACATTTTGCAAATGATGTATTATGGCATCTTCGGTTCCCAATTTAATTAGAAAACCAAATTGCTCCGGGCAAAAAAATTAGTTTTATCAAGGAAATTCAATAACCTTTTCTTCACGAGTTTTTCAAAATTTTTTGAGAATGTCGAAAGGAGCGATATCGGTCTATAATTTTCCAATTTTTTTGGATCACCTTTTTTGAATAGCGGAATGAGGACTGCCTTTTTTAAAGCCGAAGGAAATTCTCCGGTTGAAATGTTCAGATTGAATACGTATTCCAAGACAGGCGCTATGAATGCTATTGTCCTCTTTAAAGTATTGATGCTAATGCCATCGAATGGCCAACCTGGTGATTTGTTTGAGGGGAAACTTTTCACCAGTGCAATGATTTCGTTTCGAAATACTGGCTCCATATACAACGACTGACAAGAATCGATCATGGAGCATGGTTTTTTCAAAGGGGAGATTGTAGTTCCGTTAATTTTAGATTGAAAAGCTAAGATTTAATATTGATTTATTCAGATGCTAGTGTCAAAGGATCAGTAATGACCGTGTTCTCTCTTTCGATACATAGATCAGGGGTTTTTGAACTAGTCTTTCCAGTTATTTCTTTAACTAGGTCCCATTGAGCTTAAGGATTACCGCGACTATTTTCAAACTTCCTCATGTAAAAATCATTTCAGGTCTTTCTCAGCTTAACCCTTCGATTGTTTCTAAATTTTAAAAATTCCTCCTTCAAGCTCTCGCTTTTGGGATTACGCCTATACTTTTTTAGGATATCATTTTTTGATTTTATCTCTTTAAGCAGAGAAGTGGTCATTCAAGGTTTTAATTTTATTGTCTTTTTATCCTGTATTATTGTTAGTTTTGCCTGGTCAATCACAGCTTGCATCAAATTCAACATAATGGAAAAAGCCCTCGAGGCGTTTGGCTCATTAGTTACTGGAGTCCAGTCTATTTTGCTCACTAAATCATGCAACATATCATGGTTTACATAAATTGTATTTCGAGGTTTTTCACGTTTAACGTTAGAGTTAATTTGTATTTCTTTTGAAACGACGAGTATAATCATTGAATGATCAGTAATCCCTTTGTGTCGGACGTCTGCCAACATTTCTAGTTTGAATGCATTATAGAACCTTACAAACACGTGATCAATACAGGTTGAAGATTGCTGACTAATCCTGGTGGCCTCATTTACTAGACATGAGAATCCATATGTACACATCAAGTTATTATAGTGATCGGAGTCATTATTTTCATTCATTAAGTCAATATTTAGGTCACCAACCACAACCATATTTTTTCCTGTGTTGTTCAGAGTGGGTTCCAACTCCTGTAAAAAATCAGTTACAGGAATATTTTGATACCTGTACATACTTAGCAGATAAAATTCCACCACGTGATTATATACCTTAAGATGTACACAGTCTGTTGTATAACATTCGAGTGACATTTCTTTACACTGAATATTATCACTTACATAAACTATCACACCTTTTGCTCGAATCTTTTCACAGCATTTAACAAATGTATTATAACCAGATATTGTATAAAAATTCACTTCATGTTTATTTATCCATATTTATGACAGAATAATAATATTAGGTTTATTTTCCATTTGACTCAAATGAAACAATAAGAGCTGAGCTGCGAAAGCTGAGAATATTTTGATGAATTAAAAAAATAGAACCAATATGAGTAACTTCGCTCTTTCGCGTGAGAATCATTTTTTCAGGTTGTCTATGTCTTTAAAACTATTTATGACAATAACATTTTACTTTTCCGCTTTCCTCATAAGGATCTTCCCTCCCCTAATCCAGAGGAAGGCATAATTTTTTGCCTTTTTTAGCTCTTTCGCAGCATTTAAAATTCTACGGCTGCCAGGACAAAAGGGCCTCGTTTATGTAAATGGGATCATCTGGCGGGGAAATCAGGGCATAAATGACGTGTTGAAAATTTTCTCTTGTCCCGTCGCTTAGCTAACAAGTTTTCTTTGGTTGACTGGGTCGTAAATCTCACTAGTATCCCATTCGACTTAGGCCTTGTGCGGTGACAATCATCAATGAATTTTTCGCTCAGGTCGACCCCAAGTTGGTGCCCTATCTGACTTATAACAGCAGGTACATTTTCATTATTATGAAAGGGAACGCGGTGAATTTCTACGTTGTTGGA
Source organism: Ceriagrion tenellum (assembly GCA_963169105.1). Taxonomy (NCBI): domain Eukaryota; kingdom Metazoa; phylum Arthropoda; class Insecta; order Odonata; family Coenagrionidae; genus Ceriagrion; species Ceriagrion tenellum. Next base: position 137,849,933 of record OY720639.1, on the reverse strand, counting down.
TAGAGAGCGCTGTTCTAAATCATCAGTACGATTTGACAAAGATATCAGATCTTTCCTTAGTTATATATTTTCACTTTTTAATACACATATTTGTTCACTGCATTCATCCAACCTTTTGCTCTGCGCTTCAATGAGTTTATAACTTTCATCCAGCCTCTCAAAAAGCTTTTCAATTGAGTCTCCATGGTGTTTTTCGGTTTGTTTAAGCTCAGTTCTCATCTCCTCCATTAAGGAATATACATCATCGATAGATTTACCTTTTTTGCTACTTGATTCAGTGTCCTGAGGTGGCACGGGTGAGTTGAGGCTAAATCTTCGAGAACTTTGACAATCCGAACACCTCCACTTCTGCTTGCTTGCGCGAATCCCATCGATGTCGTCCTTCTTTAGCTGCTCAGGAAGGCAATGGCCGTGGAAAAATTAGCTGCACTCGGTGCACGATATGAAAATCGTGTTTCTTATCAATTTTCGGCACTCGTTGCAACTATCACTCATTATCGCAGAGCATAGATTTCACAACACAATCACTTTCAATGAGTCATGTTTCAAACTGAAACTTCATATGTGTTTCAAACTGTTTGAAACACATATGAAGTTACGAAATTATTCAACCTCTTAAGAAAAATGTAAGACTTCAGGCTTTCCCGGCGAATGCTTAGAATGTATAGCTCTCGTGTTTCCATCCGGGTGATGGTGGTTTTTGGCACAGACGTTTCGAAGGCGTAGTCTGCCATCGTCCTCAGGGTGATAATTCTGGCCAAGTCAAGTCAAAGTCAAAATACGTTTATTTCCACACAAAAAAATACAAAATTAACAAAAAACAAAAAGGAGGGTGTCACTTTATATACGCTCTGTGGATGGGCTATCTTGCTTCTCATTGGTCCACTTTTTCCGCTCTTTTTCGTATGAGACTAGTGATTGGTTTCCACGCATTGCTAATCTGAAAACCACTGTCTCTGTTGATGTTGTCTCTGTGGTTATTGATTTCCACAGCCACAACAGAGAGAAAGGTTTTCAGATCAGCAATTCGTGGAAACCAATCACTAGTCTCATACGAAAAAGAGCGGGAACAAGGGCCAATGAGAATCAAGCTAGCCCATCCACAGAGCGTATATAAATTGACACCCTCCTGGCCAAAATAATCACCCTATGGTGTACGGACGATGGCAGACTACGCTTTCGAAACGTCGGTGCCAAAAACCACCAAACCGTAGAGCTATACATTTTCTCAAGAAAACGTTTACGGCATCGTTCAGAGGACACGTTTTCTCAGCCCAGGATAGCGTTAAAATAAGAAAGTGGGCTTATTTAGAAGCTCTCGATCGTGGTGTACATGACCACTGCTAACGTATAGATTGCGACGCGGGCTACGGCGCCGGCGCACTCTACCCAACCACACCCAGGAGTTCAAAACATGAAACTCCCTGAGTCATCGCAATTTTTCAATTCGCTTCGCCCAAATTATGCATCACAGATTTTGCGGCCGCTTATTTACAACCGTTATATTATAAAACGATTATCAAAACGATATTAACTCGAGCCGCGTCCGCTACTACATGAAAGTTCCTCGTGGTCAGTGATCTTTCACTGCCTGCCACAGACTCCTGCGGCGGCTCGTGCATCTACATCTACATACAATCCCGCGAGCCTCCGCATAAGCGTGTGGCAGGGGGTGATAGGTCCCCAGCCGTGTAAAGGTGTAAGTTTTTTGGAGATGAAATGCTAACATAAATTATAGGAGTGTATTTAGTGGAGCTTTATATTTATTGTAATCGCTTATTGTGCGCGGAAAGAACGAGTTCTTGTACCTATCTGTTTGGCAGTGTATCTCTCTTACTTTATCGCATCTGTCAGACCTAGAAATGTAGTGAGGCGTCATGTTAATATTCTTTGTGTCGCTCTAAAAAATATCAGTTCTGAATTTATCAAGCAACCTAAGCCTAGCGTGCAGCCTCCGAGTCTCTAGGGGCTCCCACCTTAATCCCTCTAACAGTTATGAAACACTATATGTTCGTTTAGACGCTTAACAAAACCTCGTTTCTTTAATGCTATTCCGCATATGTTTTGTATGCGCGTTCCCCACGATATATCGTAGCCTAAGTATGTACATTTATTGATTACACCTTTACTGGTGTTCTGATAGTTAACGATATATGTAACATCTATATATTTTAGTATTTATACAAATGGAATTGATTATATGAGTGTAATATTGTAATACATATCAATTTATTTCTCAAGGTAAGTGTTCGCGAAGCAGGAATCGCCGATAGTAATTTTTTCGACCCCTTAAAAATAGCTGTATTTTCATGACGTCTGAAACAAACAATTGGCGGATTTTGAGGAGCAATAATTATCTGAAATTAAATTAATCCGCTGATTGTTTGTTTCAGACATCAGGAAAGTACAGCTATTTTTTGGGGTTGAAAAAAATCTGTTATCTGAGGAGTGTTTGTGGCAAAAGAAGGATGGATGGGGTCAAGAATGAGTGGGTCATGAATGAATGAATGTGGGTTAGATGCTCCAGTAATGGACATATATGAAAGGAGTGTGCTTCGTTGGTCTGGCCATGTTGAGAGAATGGATGAGAGTCGAATAACGAAACAGACATATGAGAGAGAAATGAATGGTGCGAGAAGTAGAGGTAGGCCGAGAAAGTTGTGGTTGAGGAAATTCTTAGGAGGAGGAATATTAGGATTCTTAAAAACAGGAGGGCGTGTATGAAACAGTGTATGAGCGTAAATGAAGCAAAAGAGGTTTGCAAGGATAAGTCAGTATGGAGGAAATTATTGAAGCAGGGTTTGGTGTACAAATATGTATTCATTACTCGTATTTTACTTGTATTTTATTTATGCTGGGTTGGATGGGACAGAACCTTCCCCTCTTCCCCCAACCCAGGTTACATACACAGACACCCATGTCCTGGGCAGATAATATTCTACCCAGGTGGGACTCGAACCCGCGACCCTCGGGTTAGCAGGCGAGGGCTTTACACCACCGCCACCGGGGCCGATTGTTATAAGTGAAACTTTGTGACTCTGCCCACCCCGGAAGGGAACGGCATGATTGGTATGTATGTATGTATGTATGTATGTATGTATTTAGTTTCAACTGGAAAAGTAAAGTAGGCGCACAAAATAAGATGCTGGTAACATCGTCGTAAGACGCGGCCGAATTAATATCAGAGTTATTTAAAATGGAATGGCAACAGATGGCGCTGAATATAGTCATTTAACATCTCACAGAAAATGTATCACACCTAAATTGGAAGCAGAAACATTGTTATTGAAGTATGTTTTCAATAATAAATTTTTTGTAGAAAGTATGTGATCATTAAAATAAATATTGCAGCCGGAACATAAAATTTTTGGAACTTTTTAAAGAATAAAGTCCTGCGAGAAAGTTAGCGATTATACGTATAAATGCTTAAAAACGAGTAACATTTGGTTGCAAAATCAACCATTTATTCAAATTAAGTTGATGATAAAATGATTTACTGTTGTACTCTGGATTCCAAATTTCGTTATCAAATTGATAGAAAATTGAATATGTGGAAAGTTGAGAAATATCCATTCATTTGAGTATTCTTCCAGCTGATTGGTTGGTTTCTGAACAGTGTACTGCTGATCTACGTATGCCGTATATAAGAATTTCTATCAAATAGTCGATTTTTGGATGTTTATAAAAGTCCTCACCACTCACTCAATTTTCATCGAATTATTTTACTACCGATGTTTTCGATGTCTCGGCCAATAAACATTGATTAGTACGATACATCGATATCGATTGGCATCCCTAAACCGGACAATGTTCGGTGTAAGGATGCCACATCGACTAAAAAACATCGAGTAGTCGATTTATCGAAATTTATGAAAGTACTCACCATTCACTCAATTTTCATGGGATAATTTTCCTACTCGATGCTTTCAATGTCTCGGCCAAAAAAATCGAGTAGTCCGATACATTGATGTCGATGTGGCATCCCTATGCTGATCCTAAGGTGCTAATTTCTGACGAATCTCCCCGTTTTCACTGTTATGGATGCCCCGCTATTAGGTCCTTCTTAAATTCCTCCTATCATTTGTCACTTCTTCTTTCATCAAGAATTTCTATCCTCTTCCTTACTCTTTCACGTCTCTCCATTTTTCTCCCCACAATTACCCTCCTAAATATTCTATCTCTAAGCGAAACGTCCTCCATCCTTATCTTCTGCGTCCTCCGAACCTACGCCACTGGTTTCCTCTCCTCTCCAACCATATCCAATACCTCCACGTTCGTCCTTAACACCTCCCACCTCACCCTCTTCATTCTTCTCCACACCCACATCTCAAGCCGACGCAAATCCTTCCTTCGCAATGCACAAATCTCCGACTTATACAGCGCACGCTCCATATATGGTGGGGATTACTCGTACAAAACATTTGCGGCACAACATTAAAGAAACTAGGTTTTGTTAAACGTATAATAGGAACGTCCTCGGATGAAAAAGTAAAAGAGAGGTGATACTTCGCTCTGGTTAGGCCACACTTCGAATACGCCGCGAGCATTTGGGACCCTAGTCATAAAGATTTAACCAAAAAATTGACAAAATACAAAGAAAAGCAGCACGCCTCGTTAAAAACTGCTACGAACGAACATGTAGTGTTACACAACTGTTAGAGGGATTAAGGTGGGAGCCCCTAGAGACTCGGAGGCTGCACGCTAGGCTTAGACTGCTTGATAAATTCAGAACTGATATTTTTCAGAGCGACACAGATAATATTATCATGACGCCTCACTGCATATCTAGGTCTGACAGATGCGATAAAATAAGAGAGATACTCTGCCGAACAGATAGGTACAAAAAGTCGTTCTTTCCGCGCACAATAAGCAACCACAATAGAATCTGAGCTTCTCCAAATACACTCCTATAATACATGTCACCATTTCACCTCCAAAACTTTTACACCTTTACACGGCTGGTGACCTACCACCCCCTGCTACACGCCTATGTAGTAGCTCGCGGGGTATTATGTAGATTATATCTCACGGTACCTGAATGTGGATGAAAACCGGGAATTGAATCCACATTTACGACTGTTTAACGGAATTTTCCTCATTTCCCCCCCCTCCACGAGACCAAAAATCACCGCCAACCGGCAAATGTCGCCGGTTGATTCCGGGGACGCCTCACACAAAGAGACGTCGCCAAGGCAACGGCGGATGCGGGCCACGTCTCCCACGCACGGTGGCCTAGCGATAAGGACGCCGCCTATCGATTGACGAAATCCCCCCTCCTCCACCTATTTTGACTATTTCTCCCCCCGCCCATGTTGCCATTGGAGATGGTGTGCGCGGAGCGGCGGGTTGCTAGGCTGCAACGCACGGAAGGCGAACTCCAACCGCGAAGGTGACCTCCGAAGCCCACAGCATGCAGCACCGCCCCCCCCTTTTAATCCTGGAGTTCTCTTATTGGTGCTCCCTCGTCGAGTGGGGAGGATGCGGTCAATCTCATCATTTCGGATGGACCAAACCACGGGTCCGCTAATTCCTGTCGTCACCGGAGGACATCGCATAGACACACAGTGGCCATTAACGTAATGAATCATTGGATCGGACATCTCTCTCTTCTTGGAAATGACTGAACGGCAAGGTTCTCTATCCTCATAATTTATATTTAGTCGATGTTTTCCGACTCAACTATGTGGCAATTCATTATCACTCAATTAAAACATATCGCCTTTTTCTACAAAAATTATTACAAATAGCTGCCTGATGATGATTGCGCTGATGCGTCGAAATTAGTTGTACCATAAAGAAATTGAAATTGATTGCTCCGTGGAAAAATATACATATTATTAAGCGCATACAAAATAAAATGGAGCTAGGTGTCCCCCAAGGCAATCGGCCTGTGGGTGGGGATACCATCAAAATGAAATAATGCAATACTTTACAGATAATAACTCACATCTAATGCAATATTCAATACCAGTACAATCAATAACTTATTTAAGAAAGAAAGAAACAGTTTACATTTTCTATATTCGATGAATATAGTGAATCGCACACTTATAATTCAGTATTCCATAGCCAGTATAATAAATAATTTAATTAAGAAAGAAAAAACATTTTCCATATCCAATGGCCATGTTTATAAACAACTAACGAATCACATACATATATCACAGTATTCAAAGACCAGTACGATCAAAAATTTAATTATTAAAAAAGAAACATTTTCTGTACACACAATGGCCATGTTTATAGACAACTTAAGAACCACATACATGTATTTCAGTGTCCAGTACAATAAAGAACTTAGTTAACAAAAAATGAAACATACATTTTCCATATTTAATAGCCAAGTTTTTAGTCCATTTTAAAATCCACTTTACATCTTTGCATTTTTGACATGAGAAGGTAACATATTGAATGCCTTTGGCCCTATATAAATGAAAGATCGTTCATACAGAGTAAGATAGGGCTTCGGCAAAATATAATGAGAATTATTTTTAAGTGAATAGGAATGTGGTTTCTGAGATATTTTCGGCAAATTGCCACTTCGAATAAAAAATAATATCAAGACCTTGAATATATAAAGAGGTGCCTTAGCAGTAAAAGTCCTAATGTTTTGAAAATTGGTAAGGACGTTTCAAAACGACCTTTTCGGGCTATCACTCGGACAATACCCTTAAGTATTTTTCTGCTCTTTTTAGAGAATTTTGATAGGCTCCTCCCCAACATATTAATCCATAGTTCATTTCAGAGTATGCTAGTGCATAACAGATGGTTTAAAAAAAATGTATTTGACATTTGTTGCGAATAAAGTACAGTTTAGTTTTACAATAGTTTAGACTATTTCTTATTGTGTTTATATGTTGTTCCCATTTCAAATGTTGATCCAGGTGAATCCCCAAACACTTAAAGTCAGCAACCCGTTCTATTGTTATACATTTTTTGCAGGCAATTGGTGTACACGCCGAAGAGTGATATACCACATTCCAGTTGATGTTGTAGCGATTACAAACATTAAAACAAAGGAATATAGTTTTATCACTTAATTGAAGTTTGTTTGTTACAAACCAATTGCTCAGTGTGTTCACATCCAATTGCATGTTAAGTTGTATAACTACCCAGTTCACACCTTCATACGATATAGCTATATCGTCAGCAAAGGCAGCCAGTCGTCCTTGGAAATCGTACTCACATAAGTCATCAATATAAATTAAAAATAAAATAGGCCCCAGTACAGAGCCTTGTGGAACACCACAACGAATAAATTCAGAGTTACTATAGCTATTGTTAACCCTTACACACTGAGAGCGTAACGACAAGTAGCTCTGAAACCATTCTAGAGGAATACGACGAATACCACCTTGCATTAATTTTTCAATGAAGACCGTATGATCTAACGTATCGAATGCTTTTGTAATATCAACAAATTGGCTAGCTGTGCATTGATTGCAGTTAATGCCCTCATAGATGGGGATCATGAAATTTTCCAATGCTTCCTCTGTTCCTTTCCCGCTCCGAAACACAAACTGTTTGTTACTGAAGTATTCATATTTGTCCAATAAGACAGTAACCTCTTTGTAACAAGTTTTTCAAACACTTTAGCGAAAACAGACAAAAAGGAAATTGGCCGGTATTTTGCATAATTAACCGATCTCCTTTTTTGTATATGGGAATGACAACAGCTCTTTTCAACATACTAGGGAATACACCTTTAGTAAGACTTAAATTATAAATATGACAAAGTACATCCACTATATCTACAGTTATTAATTTTAAGAGATCTGCATTTATGTCGTCACATCCTGCAGATTTTCGTGAGGGGAGGGCGCTAATTATTTTCAATATTTCAGGTGACGTAACTGGTTCAAAAAAGAATGAGTTCGAGCAATTCCGCTGTATTTTTGGAATAGTAGGTGGAGAGTTAGGATTTCCAGCAGGTTTAATTTCCGTCGATTCAAATATACCAAGAAAATAGTTTTTGAACTCCTTCGCTAAAATTTCAGAGTCAGTTATGAGTTGGTTATTTATTTGAAGTACGTAATTTGGAATTGTTTTAAGTTTTTCCCCCCCGTTAGTTCTTTCAGCACGTTCCATCGCTCCTTTGAGTTACCTTTAGCTTTTTCAAATTGTTGCATGTAATACCCGTTCGCAGCATATCTCAAATTTGAACGAAGCCTATTTCTAAAATTTACAAAAGCCTTTCTCAGGTTTTCGTTGTTTGGGTGAAGACAAGGTTTATTATACGAGTAATTCTTCCGTTCAATTTTCATAAGTAGGAAAGCCGTCATCCAAGGTTTTAGTATGGTTGCTTTGCATTGCCTTATCTTTTTATGCTCAGACGCTTTCAAGCAGATTTTTAGATGATCTATGAATAATGTAAAACCTTTAGACACGTCATTCACACTATATATAGAATCCCAATTTGACTTCTGTATCCTTTTCCTTAAATACTTTGTAACAGAAATACTTGGTTTCTGGGTATTGTAAATCTTTAAACTGGTTATTTTTGTATGCACGATCATTTGAAATTGACAAAGCTGTTGCTGAATGGTCGGTAATTGCTAAGTGCTTAACCTCAGCATGAAAATATAACTTATACGAGTTGAAAAACCGGACATATATATGATCTAAACAGGTGGCTGTTTGCTTTGTTATTATAGTAGGTTCATTGACTAAATTAATTAAACCATAGCAACACAAACGATTTTAGTATTGGTCAGAGTCGGTGCTGGAGTCCAAAATATTTACATTCATATCACTTGTGATAACTAAATTATTCTTTACATTTCTTAAAGGAGGTTCAAATTCTAATAAAAATTGGGACACCGACACTTTATGATCACGATAAATTGCTAATAGATCAAATGCGATAGATTCAAGCTTTAGATCTATAAGTAGACAATCGGCGGATGGTATACCACATGGTATATTCACGTATTTTATATTACATTTGATGTACACCATTACACCTCTTGACCTAGACATACGATTACAATTGGCAATGGAGTTATAGCCATTAATATCACATAAATCGATTTCATCATTTTTTATCCAAATCTCAGTCAAGACTATAACATCAGGTTGATTGCATAAGCTACTTAAATGTAGGAGAAACAATTCAAAATTACTTCTCATGCTTCGAATGTTCTATTGAAGAGTTAAAGAAGCTTTGTTTACATTAAACGACTCGTTTAGATTTTGAGAAGACATCATAAGGTAATTTATAAATTTGAAATATCTTCCAAGCTAGTAAGAACAATCACTCGATCTTTTTCCTCTTTTCGCAAAAGAATTTTCCCCCCCTCTTACCCATAGATATTTGTACTTTTTACTCTGCTTCTTTGGCCGCATTCAACGCCAGTCGTCTTCCTGGACACAGCGCCTCGTTGACGTAGACAGGCACCACAGGGACGTCCAGGTTCAGATGCCGCGTTGAGAAATCGCGCTTAACTCTTCGCTTAGCTGGGAATTCCTCCTTGATGCGTTGTTTGACGAACTTCACACTAATGCCCACTCCTGTCGCACTGCTAGGCTTGGGTTTAAATCGGTAGCAGTTATCTATGTCTTCGCCACTAATTTTCACGCCCAATTCAACCCCAATCCTACACACTACATCTGGTAGGATTTCAGGCACTTTTGGGATTCCATGGATTTCGATAGTGTTCGAAAGCATACGTTGTTCTAGCTCACATGAATGATTACACTGCAATGTGAGTTGCTTTTTTAGCAGTAAATTTTCACTATGAAGAGAATCCACTTTAACATTGCATTCATCCGGTAACTTTCCTAAAGATTCGATAATCTTAACCGATTCCTCTAACCTTTCATACAACTTGGAGATAGAATCCCCTAAATTGGATTCTGTTGTTTTCAGATCTTTTTTAATCTCCCTGCACAAGCGTAATACCTCGTCACTTGAAATATCGCTGGATAAGTTCCGTTGGTCAACGTTGGTATACAATATCCTACGGGTGATTCTACGTACTCCTCGGATCGAATCTTCGTATCCATCGTTTTTAACCTTTTGAGTGAGGTAAATGCGGTAAAGAAAATATCTAAATAATTCTTTAACTTGACTCATTTTTTTCGCGCGGTGCGTTTGAAACTCCTTGAAAACGGAAGGTTTTTTGTAATACCCAAGAACTTACTACGGTGACAATATGATTAATTTTCAAAAATTGTTGAGAAAACATACAAACTACACGCTGTTAGTTTTTTTACGACATATAAGTGTTAGAAATACCTCATTTTGTAAATAATGTCTCTCTGGGGTGTATACACGTACCATTCCCCATGTAAAAGGGTTGGTAATTTTTGGCAAATATCTTCGAAAGTAATGTGGTAAGGGGGAGAATTTTTGGTTTCATTGGATAGGTAATATATTTTTCTTTAAAATCAGACCTAATTCATTGATTTCTAAGAATAACGATTTTTAGCTCGAACTACCTTAAATACAGTTGGGAAATATCGAATATTGAAAAACGTTCTTAATCGAAGAGAAGATACCCCAACACGTAATCATTCGGTTGGCCAGCGCCGACGCTGTACACACGAACACAATGTGTGTAAAATCGCTCCGCCTAAGACTTCCATAATTATGAAATAACGACAGTTGAGATCCTTGGAAATAGTATCACAGATATGAAAGTAGAACTTGAAGATATTCGAGGGGGCATTGTGTCTAATGGATAATACTAAACCTCCCCCAAAATGTAGAATTACTGCATCAGTTAGAATGTCAGGTGTCATTCATCAGGTGCCTCTGTTTCTATGGATTAATTCGACAACTATGGTGACCATTAGGTCCAGTAAAGAATTCATAACTTTCGGCTCTGAGGTGAGAACATACGACCGCCCTGCTAAAAAATTCCTTAGAAGCTGTTCTGTAGAACGTAAGGAATTCTACAGAAATTGACTCTTTCTCTTCAGAACTAGTTCCTTTTCTAAGGATCTGTACGGAACATGAGAGCCTGACTCTACAGAACATATGCTCTGTAGAGTTTTTCTGCAGAGCAAAATAACTCCTTACAAGCTGTTCTATAGAACTTCAGCAACTCTTCGGAAATATGTGAGGTTTCCGTTGACCCAGTTCCTTTTCTAAGGACCTATATGGAGAGTCGTAGGGAATTCCACAGAACGTCCTAAGGAATTCTGCAGAACATCCTAAGGTATTCTGCAGAACATCGTAGGGAATTCCGTAAAATGGCGTTTCAATACTTTAAGGAATATCTACAGAATATATTAAGAAATTCTGTAGAAGTATTTAAGGAAAATATGTAGATTTTTTTTAGCAGGGCGTCCCAGGTATTTGAGTATTTTGGCATCAGAAATTAGGGAAAGTGAACAGTTGCCAAGATGGTGGAAGTGTGACAAGATGCCATTTCACTTTGAATGAATTTGGCCTCATTTTGGAGAAAAATAGCTCACATGCACAAATATACCAAAATATCAGCTGCTTATTGTGATTACTTTTCGAGATACTCGCCAAGAAATAGAGGTTGTTTTCCACATAATGTGATACGCGTTTGCACAACAATGAGAATTAAAAAAAATAAAAATATCTGACGCCTGGATCCGGAAAGATATTTAACAAAGTATGGTTTATATTGATTCTAAAATTTTGTTTAAAATGAATCCGTTCCTTGCCGCAATGATTTTTGCGGAATTGCAAAAGATATATCCATCGGTTGTGAAGGCGTTTTGCCGTGCGGCATGAAACAAAATGAGTTAATTTAAAGACTTGCATAGATTATGTTAAGTACTGAGAATAACTGCCATATAAAGCTATATAATCGCGCTTTTAATATTTCAATATTTACCTCATGCATCTTAAGGCTGCTGAAATAAAAATCTAAAGTTCGAGAGTGGTCGCTATTATGACAGGGAAAAATCTCGCAGGAACTCCCTTGCGGGGAATGGATACTCTGTGGAAAATTTAATGGAATATTCATTGACACTAGTCTACAAAAATTGTGTCGGAATGGATGAATCACTCGTCTCCACGAGAACTACTGAACCGCTTCAACTGTAATTATGAATGGCTGTAGCTTCAATACTAAGGAGTAGCATAAGACTGTTGGTGTTTCAAACTTTACAACCAAATGAGGGATTTCCCCTATTTTTAAACTGCCGTTTCTCATACATGTGTATCGCTCGTCGTAAAAATTTGGTACTATGTCACTATTTTCTGACGTTTAGTAAACTGTAAAAAGCAACTTACGCTTTTCCAATGTTCTTTGTTGTTACACCAGTGTTTAAATTCTCCATGAAAAAACCATTTGACTTGACCAGGATTCGAACCCGGATCTTCCAAATGCCGGTCAGGTGTGTTAGCCAGTTACACCATGCGCACCCGTGCACCCATGCGAGTGGCTTCGTACCACATCATTTGTACCTTGAATATGCCGCGAGTATTTGAGACCCTGGTGAAATAGATTTAACCAAAAGAATTAATAAAATACAAAGAAAAGCAGCGCGCTTCGTTTAAAACTGCAACGAACGAACGTATAGAGTCTCACAACTTTTAGAGGTAGAGACTCGAAAGCTACACACTAGGCTTAGTTTGCTTGATAAATTCCGAACCGATATTTTTCAGAGCGACATAGAGAATATTATCACGATGCCTCACTACATTTCTAGGTCTGACAGAAGCGATAAAATAAGAGAGATACACTGCCGAACAGACAGGTAAAAGAACTCGTACATTCTGCGAACAATAAGCGAGCACAATAAAAGTTGAGCTCCACTAAATACACTCCTATAATACATGTCACCATCCCATCTCAAAAAACTTACACCTTTACACCACTGGTGACCTAACACCCCCTGCCACACGCCCATGCGGCAGCTCGCAGGGTATTATGTAGTTTTAGATGTAGATTTACTACATAGTTCAGCGAATACCCGAAATGCGCCACTGCACACTGAAATCCAGAGCCCCACAGATTGCCAAATAATAACTTACTCGATGAGGATTTAGAGTTGAGAGTGCAATCCACTGGACTCCGCTGAAATCAGAATCGTGTAAATACAGAATTCGAGGCTTCGAATTCGATTGAAATCCCGGATTCAGTTTCGAGATTTTGGCGCCGATTTCAATACTGAAATGAGACTGAGATGAAGTGACACAAGTGGGAGCTGCGAAGAGTAACCGAAATGATTTCACTTCTGCGAAAGAATTTGCAGTCAAAAACAAATTAGCTAATTCTCATACACATTTATTGTAAGCAATTAGCGTTTCAGGTTACTTCGTCTTAAATCTCTCAAATTTTTATTTGCAATATTCCTCATTTCAATTAGAAATGGAATTGGGGAATCACAGTTTCGCCTCATCTGCAGGAGACCCTGTCAAGGTACCTGTAAATGGGGGTCAAACCGTCCTATTCACCCGGATGATAGGGATATCCTCGTAATTTTGGGACATCATGCATATGGAGGAGCAAATCCCTTCTGTACACGTATCCATCCATCGTACCCGCTGTCAGGGTAACGTACAAATGCCCAGCGCAAGTCGAGGCGTAAGTAAATCTCCCGATAACGCCCGTGATATGCTTGGTTAGTTTGGTGCCTGAGTGCTACTAACAGTGCTCGCAAGATTAATCGCAGCAATTCGACAAATAAATGTTTCCTTACGTTCCAATCTCTCATATGTTTCCAGATGTCTTAAACTGCTAGTGAACTGTGAAATGTTAGCAGCTGGCATGTCAACCTTTACAATATTTGTGCCATTTCTATTATTATATCATGAGACAACATTTTCGGTTATTTCTGCGGCTTATGGAGTGTTTACCTCCCATTACTATTTGAATTCGATTACTAAAGGAAAAGGGTGTGTTTGAAACTCCTTCAAAACGGAAGGTTTTTTGTGATACCTAAGAACTTATTGCGGAGACAATATGATTCATTTTCACAAATAGTTGAGAAAACATACAAACTAAACGCCGTTAGTTTTTTTACGACATCTTAGCGTTAGAAATTCCTCATTTTGTAAATTATGTCTCTCTGGAGTCCATACACGTACCATTTCCCATGTAAAAGGGCTGATATTTTTTGGTGACTATCTGGGAAAGTAATATGGTAAGGGGTAGAATTTTTGATCTCATTAGGAGGGTGAGATATATTTATTTAAAATGAGACCAAATTAAATGATTTCTAAGTAAAATGATATTTCGCTCAAACTATCAGAATATGTTTTGTTTGTTGATACCTTTGGTGACTATTTTGTCGTTTATGTCTAATCAACACTCTAGAGTCGAAAATTCACCCTGGAACTCCTTTGAGTAAGACCAGAACGACTTGAAGTTTTCGTCTAGTAATTCACCTAGGACTTTCCTTTTTCCTTTTCCTTTAAGGACAAAGGATTTAAATTAAAGGTCCTTGTGAAAAAATTTAAAAAATGATAAAAAATTAACCGGGCCATCTGTTGACAATATAATTAACTAATGTGTTGGCTATGGTTACGTGCTTAAAAGACAGTAGGAGGCGCCATCTGTTAACACATTGTTTATTTAAATTGTTTCCATTGTACGTACAATCAGTGTGACCGTTTACCATTTACGTTTACATTATGTATCTTTAACACAAACATAAATAACATACAATTATCCATGGGAAGAAACAGGTAGAAGAACAGGAAGAAACTGGAAGAAGCTGCATACTGTGCGAAATATTCGAACGGGTCAGCTCGTAAATATAATTGGAGTGAATACCTACAATTGTATATTTAAAAGTATTTCAAACAATTTGAAAATCAATAGATATGTATATCAAATAGTATAATATTAGTTACGGGCTTCTATTACAGAAATTAATAAACCGTCCCTCACATACAGCTGCAATAGTTAAAATCTATTCGTAAATTCCTGGTTTCATCTCACTGTAATCGTAAAAATCTGTTCCACTACGTTGGCTCATTGTGGATGTAAGGCCTGGGCCCTAATTCAGTAAAGACTCGATGGGGTCAAGCCTCGGAAAATCCGAGGATGAGACGTCATTGCCCCATACAAATTTCAACTTGTGAATATCGCTTGTTGACAATTTCGAGGCTGTGACATCAAAATTTCGCCACCGTCTAGGCACGGGAATTCCGAGACCATATAGAATAACCTCTCAGAGCCACCAGTATTCTGAGCATCAGATAAGGCCGTCGCGACGGATGTGTCAGTCAGATGTCGTCGCGATGCCTAAAAAAAAGCGCCGTCAAGAGAAACAACGCCTTATCTGAGACACCGAACGTACTATATATTCCACGCACGAGTTAACACGTTGCCGACAAAAAACCTGAGCATCGGATCGTAGCCATTACAACATAATATCTCAGAGACTTCATGCGGTGACGCTACATGATAAATCAATTTCAGTGTAAAATTCTGCTCCCTAAACTACGAAAGACAACGTGAAGTCCCTACTGTTCAGAAGACTTACGATATTCCGACATGCGTACATATTCAATAAAGCAAGTCCCTTTTAGAGAACTCGGAGTCAAATAATTTAATTATTGCCTTTATGTTAATTATTAATCATTTTCTCCACGACGCTCTTATCTAACAAACCACTTACTTTTCTCTTGAGGCCGTTTTACACGATGCTCAATACAGTTCTAAAAATCGAAATGAACCCATCATGCATAAAATAGTACCTCGTAAAGGGTGAGCTCTCATCCGATAACCGAATCAAATTCGCTTTTCCGTATTGAGAGGAGAAATGAGTTCCATGCTTTTTTTCCAGCCGATTCTTGGATCCAACGACCTATCACAGGCAAGCAGGTGAGTCGAGTGTTCTCACTGAACCGCGGTGGTGGAGCTGAAATCTGATGAAATAATTTTCGAGGGAGCTGAGAGAACTGTAGCAGAGGAAATGTTTGGCTTGGGATCTAGTTTGGAACTGGTTTTCTGAAGATTTCTCAGAATGCTTTGTAAACAACATATTAATAACAGCACAACATACAGCCCAATTTATTTACATTACGTAGTTCTGGAATGCACTGCACACCAAAATCACCATCGTTTAAAAAAAAAACAAGCATTAGGTTAGGCATTTAGGCAACGCGTAAATCAGCCCTTGCACTCATGCATTGCTTCATGCACGTTCTCCAATCCTTAAAACTCCCGCAATTCCTCGTATTGAGAGTCTCTTCTATCGCATTCAACATTTATGACTTTCGCGGTCTGCGTCTTCCTCTCACACTATTTGCATATCAATCTGTTAAGCTTTCATTCTCTCTCCCATTTACTCGACATTACTAAAGCAGCGAAACAAACTCCTTTATTGTATTATTTCCATTGCAAAAGCATCCTACACGCATTCCTTCATCACCCACTCACTTACCCTTAACCATATCCATGCAAATTTTCCCAAAATATACTTCTAAAGTGTCCTATTTCCACTACACTTCACTGAATCTTCTTCTCATCCAGTCACGCAAAGGCTCAATTTCCGTTAAATGACGTCGGGAGGAAAACAGTTTTGATATTAACCATTCGAGTGCGGCATGACATGATATCACGCCGCATGCCGCAATCAAAGGATTAATATTGAAAATAATATTTTTAAAAATTTTAACCCAAATTTCAAACTTTTTCAATTCAAAAGCGACCAAGAAGTCAATAAAATGACTCATTTCAAGATCACTTTAATTTATTTTATCATGAGTTTCAAATAACAGTGACGCAATCTTTTTCATCTCAATTAGCACACGACATCGCAGAAGAACGTAAATATTCCTCCTCTATGCTTTCATGATTTATTGGTTTCTTATGTTGTTTAGAGCTGGGCGTCATTTCATCAACAATATGATTCGCAACCACCCTGAGATAATGTATGTACAAACCTATTAAGATTGTTCTTTCGAAGCATTTCTTTCCCCTATACTACTGAATACGAGGAAAATATATTATATGAGTTGATCTTATATTTTTTTCATAAACCAGAACGCAAATATTTATAGGAATGGTTGCGAGCGAATGAAATTCGTCTTTACAGGCAATTCAAGAATGTAAGCTGTGACATAAAGCACACTTAAGAATGCGAATTTATTTTCCAAAATGCCCATGAGTTTCATATATCGCGTAATATATATAAATTCATAAATTTATTTAATTTTTCTCTAAAAATTTCATTTTTATGCAGCCTTAACGCATTTTAAGGTGCGATTTTCGGGGCATCAGAAGCAATATTTCTGAAAATTTCATTGTTAAAGAAATTGCACCAAAATTCACTTAACATGCATATAATTTCAGAGATTTGTCATTGAACATAAACTTCCGAGAATACGTTTGAAATACAAGACTCCATCTACACATTCGGTATGTTTTCAATGAAAACTCTTCCATTCATAGCTTTGTGTGTATCACATAATTACTGCGATTATTGAAATTTTTAATTGAAATTTATAATATGTATGCTATTATTCTTTCAAGAGTGCATTTCCCTTCTTTTATTTTAACAAGGGCAATGTATGTATATAGGAAGGAAAATAAACCGCCTATTCACTCAAAATCTTTCGTCTTTACTGTTAACATTAGCTCATTCAGTGAGTGCTTAAAATACCAAACGATGGCGATGCAATCGAATTTGTTTGCTTTGTCTCACACGCGGGCAACATGAAATTAAAACAAAAAAGGTCTGTGGAAAATTCCACTCCATTTTGGGCGGGAAAATGGATTTCAGAGGGGACGCCATCTACCGTGTGAGCGAACAAATGAGGACAAATAAAGCGACCACCTCTCATTAAACACCGGGATCCCGGCGATTGTTTACACTGTGCGATTCGAGCGCCTCTCCGAGGGAATTCACCGTATTGATGGCAGAGAGTATGGATGGCGAATTTCGGTGGATTATTAAGGGCTGTGGGGAGACGCGATTTACACCCGCCATTGTTTTTTTCCCAATGGTTACGCTAATGGCGTTGCTCCACTTTGGACGCGGAGAGCCCACGTATTGGCGGCGACTTTAAACGTGGAAGTCTCGACTTCTACGGAGTTTGCGAGTGTAGCGATACCTCGACCCTTTATCACTACTCGCAGATCGTCGTTCTCTCTTTATTCCCAGTGTATCCCGATAGAATGACTGTTGGAAGAATAGAATGAATACGATAATTTCGAAATTCGCCTAAATTTATAAATGCGTTTGAGTAAAATTACATTCAAAGCGTAAATATAATTACACCGCACCAAATGTGAGAAATTTTATTTACGGGCTTATCTTCCAAGAATGAGTATTGCTATAACTCTTATCATTAGGTATTATCATGGAATAATAATTATCTGTGGTATTATTTATTACCAGAACGGAAGGGGATATGATATCCAAATAAAAAAGCCCATATATATCTCCATAGAAATTCACCTGAAATCAAATAACCCCAAGAAATCATCTGGTCCCGATGAAATAGCCAAAACCATACTACAAATGACGTATGGAATACTTTTAGTAACATCACGCGACTAGCCATTAATAACGTAATGCCAAGTAAACTGAATAAAGTCAACACGGAACCTAGGTGGTATAATGCAGATGTCCGGAAATCTCTTTAGCGACAACGAAACTTGCACGCGAAAATGAAGAACGCCCATCGGCATCTACCCGACGAGGAACTTATGAAAATTTATGATAAATATAAGACAGCTAAAAAACAGCAAAAGCGGCCTTAAGAAAAGCACTAATGGAATTCAAGAGTAAAATATTAGATGAATTTTTGGAAGATAACCCTAAGGCATTTTGGCCTTACGTGAGGGAGGTTCAATGGAATAAATCCACGGTAACGTCACTGAGAAACGGTCAAGGAGAAAGAGTTAGTGATAGATTAGAAAAAGCAAATATCCTTAACACATTTTTTCAAAGTGTCTACTCTTCATGCCCTCACAATAACACGGCTACATTGCCTTGCTTATACAAAAATCCAATGCAGTCCATAAATATTTCTTGTCGCGGCATAGAAAGTCACCTAAAATCCATTAACTCTAAGAAATCATCTGGTCCCGATGAAATTCCCCCCGAGTTTATAAAGAATTAGCGTCAGAAATAGCACAGAACTTGAAAATAATATATGAAAAATCTCTAGCAGAACATCGTGTCCCTTACGATTGGAAAATCGCGAACGTTACTCCTATCTTCAATTATTATGGTAGGAACGATCACAGGAATAACATTAAGGAAATAGACTGCAGAACCGATAGATTTAAGCAGTCATTTTTTCCACGTACGATAAGGGACCATAATAATAGTGATCGATCAGTGCTAGGATACGGAGTTAGGATAAATAGGTTTTTTCAGTAGTGCCAAATATCTTAACATTGATTGTAGACACTAACCTCGCATGCAATCTCCGGCATGATATACTCCTACATGTCCTAGTACCCTGTAGTGTTATTAATTGTCGAATTAATAATACTGACCAGCAGTTATATCATGAGTAGTGTACTACATGGTAGCATGTTCTTCTACGTTTCACTCTCCTGGTTTCTGGTGTGACTGCGTACCGTTTTCCTGACTGCTTTTGGCCTGCGCCTGGCATCCGTGGGAACGTGCGCGGTTCTGCTTGTAACTGGGATGAGTGCTGCATGCCTGGTATGGAATCACCCCGTGCCACACACCTTAATGGTGGCTTGCACGGTATTTCGTTTATGTAGTACATGTAGATGTACTCCACATTGAAGCCTCGGGCAGTCTTCGTTGAAATTAAGAATTTCTTATGAAGAGGAAATTATACTGGATGGTTCCACCTACAAAAAGTGGTGGCGTAAGTTCATTAATCCGAGGCTATCCCTCATTCCCCTGGGCTGAATCGGCGTCGATTTACGCGCAGTGATATCTCCCCTCGTATTTTTCATCGCGCGATTTTCGCTCCCGAGTCTAGGAACAGCGTGTGCTGACCACATTTCCCGTTATTGTGACTATGCGAGGCTGATTCGGGACGTGTCACTGCTCAGAAAAACCCAGAAAAATGGCCTCTTAGTCACTATCATAAAGTATTTTCGACGTGTGTTCGTCAAAAATACTTAAATTTAAACAAGAATTCACGTAGGCAACGTCAAGATTAGAAATCAGTATGTCTCTGGCTATGTATTCGTGGATTCTCATTTGGAAAAAAATGACGCAGGTATTCATAACCGTCCATTACAGCTACCGTCCCTCCGTCTACTCAGCAGCCAACACAGTAAGGAATAATTCATTATTACTAAACGATTAATCCAGGCACAGAAATTTGCACCTTTAAATGGAAATGGAGTGATTCAAATAGTGAGCCAGAGAATTGGACGGTGGTAAGAAACACGCATAATGGAATGGTTGAAATACAAAGGTAGAGTGATTGATACTCACGAAAATACGATGGTTGAGGAGTGGACCGATTTCTAAGGCATGAATAACAGCACTTTGCACAGATGAAGTTCCTACCTGCCAAAACGAGAAAGAGAGATTAAATACATAATATGAATAATCAATAAGTTCATTTAATGTTTTGTCATTAGCCATCACAATATATTTGAGAAACAGTAATAATTATTACCATCGGCATGGATATATATTATGGATTGTTATCTCGTCGCCAAAAACTGTTGTCTAGTATTCCGAAAACAAACAACTTTTTGGAAAGTGGTGCCGCCTAGTGATGAAAGAGGGAAGTTCAATTGTAACTACAGTCGATCGATTGTAAATAAACACGTATTACCGGTTATACATGAATATACATGGAATTTTCCTACAATTAATCATAATGCAGTGGATGAAAAATGTAGTATTACACGCGGGACGTAATTATACTCTTTTTTAATATCGTCCGGTCTACAGATATATTTAATTTCTCTCCAAATTTAACTACACAAATGCACCATTAACTTCTTAGCACGTCGTGAATATCGCTGTACTGAAATTTAATAATTATTCGAGGTGACTTCATGAGTATTCCCAATGGCCATCATTTTAGCGCAGTCATAATGCAGTGGATATAAAATGTAGTAATACACGTGGAACGTAATTATACACTTTTTGAATATCATCCCGTCTAAAGATATCTTTAATTCCTCTCCAAAATTTAATTAAATAAATGCACAATTAATCTTCTTCTTCGTCATTAGTATTCCCAATGGCCATCATTGCACTTCAGGTAAAAAGGAATGCATATACCGCCGCCTTGAAAAAATTCTTATATTTCAATCCACGTCTCCTATTTTGGGTCCTCGTAGACGCACACCCTGGTTTTCAGCTTGGCACTAGGCAAGTTCTGTTTATGCAAGGCATTATAAATTCTTTACTAAAGCCGAACGGGCTTAATGCATTCAAATTAGAATCAGAGTCTGGCAAACATAGTCGTTGGCACACGATGGACGTTTCATAAACCTCTTACACATTTTCTGTAATAGATATTTCCTCTCTAGCATTTACAAAGTAACTTTTAGATCACAAAAATAGTAAGATATTATTCAAAGCATCAAGCATATTCAATTCATATCTCCTCGATCGTTATTGAATATTCACCACAGTCTCACGTTAGTAACAATTAACTAATTAACTACGTCTATTTACTATAACAACTGAAAAGGCTCTAATCGAAATGGCGTCAAGGGCTGGGTGAACTCAAAGTGGACATTTAGACAACACGTAGAATAGGTACCAATTCCAAACATCTAAATCCATAATATATAATTATGACTATCAGTATAGCTTAATAAATATCATGGAAATAAATTCCGAGCGTTACCTTATTTTTTTCCACGGACGTGATTGATTTCAAACTTGACGCTCACTAAATGAAGACGCTAATTGCAGTCCGAGAGACATAGTTCCCTAGTCATAATAGAGACTAAAATCGAACTCTACGTTTCCATTTCACCAAATGTAGGACACACGAAACAAATATTGCATTATTAATGGCGCAATACTATAGTTTTACATGACAGAAATTGTAAGTAATTAAATGAAAATATCTAAATAAGTCTTAAACATGACTCATTTTTTTCGCGCGGTTTGTTTGAAACTCCTTCAAAACGGAAGGTTTTTTGCGATATCCAAGAACCTACTGTGGTGACAATATGATTAATTTTCAAATATAGTTGAGAAAACATTCAAACTACACGCTTTTAGTTTTTTAAAGACATCTTTTGGAGATATTCGCCAATACCAGCCATTTTATATGGGAAATGGTACGTGTGTGTACTCCAGAGAGACCTTATTCAAGAAATGAGGCATTTCCTACACTTAGATCTCATCAACAATCAGAGTGTAGTTTGTCTGTTTTCTCAACTATTTTTTTTTAATTAATCATATTATCACTGCAGTAAATTCTTCGGGATCACAAAAAAAACCGCGTCAGGTTCATTTTACGATTCGTTATAGAACTTTGAACTAATGATCAAACCCCAAAAAACCATTGGACGTCATTTCCAAGGGATAATACGAAAGTAAAGATACGGATAAATAATTTAATAGAAATTAATTTTTGTTGATTACATAGATACTATATCTACATCTACACAATAACCCGTGAGCCGCCGCATGGGTGTTGTTACAATGTTAGTTTTAACTTGACTCATTTTTTTCGCGCGGTGCGTTTGAAACTCAATCAAAACAAAACGGAAGGTTTTCTGTGATACTCAAGAACCTGTTGCGGTGACAATATGATTCATTTTCAAATATAGTTGAGAGAACATACAAACTACACGTTGTTAGTTTTTTACGATATCTAAGAGTTAGAAATACCTCATTTTGTAAATAATGTCTCTCTGGAGTGCATACACGTACCATTTGCCATGTAAAATGGCTGGTATTTTTTGGCGAATATCTAAGAAAGTAATGTGGTAAGGGGTTGAATTTTTGGTGTCATTGGATAGGTGAGATATTTTTCTTTAAAATGAGACCAAATTCATTGATTTCTAAGAAAAATGATATTTCGCTCGGACTATCTTAAACTACCCTGGAAACCTCATTTCTTCCTCAGGGTTAATATTACGCACTTCAAAAAAATCTCCCTATATCACGCTTTCTATCTGGAAATATCTGGAACGGGTGACCCTGAGACCTTAACTCCCATCCGAAGATGAAATACTGTAAATCCATCGGGACGCCGCAGGAAACAGGAAAGAGCGTTTTGACAAATTAGCGGATGTGCGGAGAAGCGGCTCCGTGAGAGAATGGACGGAACAACCGTAGGATGTGACGTCACGCGTCTCAATTTGAAGAGCGCTCCCACTCCCGCCGAAAGGCTGAACTACGAATTGCGGCCGGAAGCTTTTTATTCTGTCTTTCGAAGCCCCTTAATGGGTGGGATGAGAGGGGCGAAACATGTCCCGTTATGCCTTCAAAGACTAAGCAATTCCCATAACATCTCCGTAGAGGAGTCATCCGTCGGTCTAAGGTGCCAACTACTCGAGAAAAAGGAGTTGTTTTCTTCCGTAGAATTTTTTCAAGGCGTCTCACGGCATGAGCGTTGAAAAGCCCATGAATATATATGATGGATTAAGATGTTTGGAATTGTTGCCTAGGCTACGTGTTGCATAAATTTCCACTTTTAGTTCACCCACTCCTTGGCGACACATCGATTAGAGTCTTTTCAGTTGTTATTGGAAATAGAAGTAGGTAGTTAACAGTTGCTAACGTGAGACTGTGGTGAATATTCAATAACGATCGAGGAGATATGAATTACTTGATGCTTTGAATATTATCTTGCTGTTTTTGTGATCTAAAAGTTACTTTGTAAATGCCAGAGAGGAAATATCTATTACAGAAAAGGTGTAAGAGGTTTTTGAAATGTGCATCGTGTGTTGATGACGGTGTTTGCCAGACTCTGATTCTAAATTGAGTGCATTAAGCCCGTTCCGCTTAAATGAAGAATTTAGAATGCCTTGCATAAACAGAAGTTGCTTCATATTAGGCTGCAAAACAGGGTATGCGTCTACGAGGACCAAAAATAGGAGACGTGGATTGAAAAATAAGAATCTGTTCAAGGCGGCGGTAAGTGCATTCCGTTTTACCTACTCTGCAATGTTGGCCATTGGGAATATTCATAAAGTCACCTCGAATTATTATTTAATTTCCGTATAGCGATATTCACGAAGTGCTAAGAAGTTAATGGTGCATTTGTGTAATTCAATTTGGAGAGAAATTAAATATATCTGCAGACCGGACGATATTAATAAGTGCATAATTACGTCCCGCGTGTATTACTACATTTTTTATCCACTGCATTATGATTAATTGCAAGTAACACCCATGAATATTCATGGTAAAGCCAGTACGACGTGTTTATTTACAAAATATAGACTGTATTTACATTTGAACTTCCGTCTTTCATCACTAGGCGGCACCGCTTTTCAAAAAGTTGTTTGTTTACGGAATTCTAGACAACAGTATTTGGTCACGAAATCACAACCCATAATATATATTCATGGCAAAGACTCTGGCCGTTTTCGAACTTGGCAAACGTATAGTTAATTTGCTATCAAGTTAACTTGATTCCTAGGCAGACGGAGTGAAATCCTTACTTGACACTTTCGTAGCCGTTCTACGATGAAAGTGACATCATGCGGCCCTCATCTCGTAAAACATACGGAAAGCGCTATCTGTGTCCATAATTTTTGTGGGTGATTGAAATCGATTACTTCTTGATAATGCCTCCCATCCTTATGCGACAAAATAAAAGGAAATGTTATTTTTTTTAATCTTATTGCTTATGAATAAAATAATTTTCACAATCATAATATGGTGAATAACGATTATGCTTCGATTGCTGGTGGCTACTAACGGGGACGACGTATCGCTCACCGTATTTCACCACAGTTGATGCACAAAAAGGCACCATAATGTTTTTGCCTATATGAAAAAACACGTACCAATATATTAATGTATTACACTCCGAACAAACTACCTATGATCTTCGACTGTTGACTGATAAAAACGCGCGTTGCAACTAACATAATTAAGTTGAAAACAAATTATATTTACTCTAATGGTTTAATGTCCCCCTCCTTTGATGAATGCAGTAAAAACCTCTCCAATGCTCAACATTATTAACAATTATGATGTTAGTTAGCTAAAACTAATGATGCCAATGAAATAATGGCTACCTGAGAATACGTTCCATCGGACCATAATTATTTCAACGAGATCAATTTTTTCTTTACCGAGCAAGGAAAACGGAATCTGTAGATTCAATGAAGTAAACAAAGACGGAGCATCTACCATGTGAGGAATTATTCACAGAACTATTAGCAACCGAATCTTATATCAGTATATTCACATTTGAAAACCCTTAAATATAGCGAATTCATCAATTTTTCCGCAAAAAATTAATAAATATCACACAAATGTACGTAGTAATGATAAAATAGTATCCATTTGAAAGTTTCTTCACTTCTATTTTCATCATAGAAGCCCATACTATCACACCCAGAATTCTAACTTGCAGAATACACAGTAAGCATGACAAATGTACTTTTTCATTTACTTGGTTTCTTGACTAGATATCTAGACAACATGGCGTCTGCGGTCACTTGAATTCGACGTCATATCCGCCCAATGAGCTCTAGGTTCCAAGGGAAGATTGCTCTATTGGCCAAGTTCGAAAACAGCCTTTCAGTATCGATTGTATTCTTCCTTCGATACGCGACTTCGAAACGTACACAAGTCTGCCATTAATATGTTTATTTTTTGGTGTGTTCTCCATAAGCAGAGCGTTGAGGTTATTCAACGTTCTTGTTGATTTGGCGGTGCGTTTGTATGCTCGAAATGTCGACCTGCGCCGCATGTTTGCAGGATTTCTTGGATGTGCAATGGCAGTAAATGTTCAAAAAGGACATTCATCTACATCAACATACTTCCCTGCGAGCCGACGCATGGGCGAATGAGAGGGGGTGTTACCCTAGTAGCAGAGGACATTGTCACAACGTTGCATCACCGAGCACATTGTTATATGGTAACGTGAACGTTGCCAGAACGTTACATCAATGTCCACGCACAATGTTATCATTTCACATTGAGGCAACATGCGTGCAATGTTTACGTTCGCTGCTTTTAAAATATATGCTTTATCTAGCAACAACAAGGGATGGCAAACTGCAGCTCATTTGACCCATGCATGTCAGCATTTTCTTGGACCTAAAAATGCTTTTCTCTTCAGAATAATGTAGTTTGCGCAGGTTAGAATCCTGGTAGGTGCCTGGCATTAGAGCTTTTTTCTCCTTCTCAAAATCTTTCCGATTCCCAATCTCTACAAAATAAACATGCAATAATATCAGAGAATTAAGGGCCTGCTTCATAATAGACAACTAGCGAGCCATTGAAGATGATATGCAATGTCGTCTGCAGTAACTGGAGTAACGTAAGTTGTAAGAGGTAAATTCGAGTGAAAATAGAAACCACCTGATACTTTCTGCACTTAACATGCCATTTTAAAGCAATCGAGAAGAAAAATATTGTTTCTGGGTAGTATGCCATGTTAAAATCTGTAGTCATCAAGTTCAGATGGACGGTAACATATTAATACGTAATTATGAGAGTTTCTTAGATTGCCAAAGGCTGCTACGCCAAATAAAAAAAATGTGGCACTGACAACTTTGCTCCACCGTTGTTTTTTGGGTAATTCGGATGCCGAGGCAACGTGTATGCTACGTTGTGTGGACTTGTACCTTTTCCAATTGTAACGTCGCCTAAATATTACATCAATGTCCTCTGCAACTAGGGACAGGACACCAGCCGAGTAAAGATACAAAGGGAGAAGATATTTGGAGGTGAAGTGGTGACGTGCATTATGGGAGTGAATTGAGTCGAGCTCAGCTTTTGATACTATGGCCAATTATTTTGTGAATTTATTCACTTACATCTACATCTACATCTACGAAATACCGTGAAAGCCACCACTAGTGTGTGTGGCACAGGGTGATTCCACACCAGGCATGCAGCACTCATCCCAGTCCAATCAGAACCGCGCGCGTTCCCAGGAATGCCAGGCGCAGGCCAAAGCAGTCAAGACAACGGTACGCAGTCAGACCACAAACTAGGAGAGTAATACGTAGAAGAATATGCTACCATGTAGTACACTACCCATAATACAAGTAATGGTTAGTATTATTAATTCGACAAATAAATAGCACTCCAAGGTACTAAGACATGCAGGAGTATATCATGCCGGAGATTGCATGCGAAGTTAGTATTTAAAATTCATGTTAAGATATTTAGCACCACTGAAAAAACCTATTTAACCTAGTCAGTATCATAGACCTGATCCATCACAACTAATATGGTCCCTTATCGTACGTGGAAAAAATGACATCTTAAATCAATCGGTACTGCAGTCTATTTCCTTAATGTTATTCCTGTGATCGTTCCTACCATATTAGTTTGGCTCTAGAAAAATATTTTCAACGTCGGGCAAAACATAATCTACATCAAACTTTCGTAAAAGATTTAACCTATGTTTCTCCCTTCGATCGGATAGAGATTCCCATCCTAATACCATCAACAATTTTGTAACACTAATATGTTTATCATAACAATTTTTAACAAATCTAGATGCCCTCCGCTATATGGGATCTCAATCTGAAACTAGCCCTACTTCATAAGGGACCCATATACTACATGTTCTGCAATGTATCTCTTTTATTTTATCCCTTCTGTCACACCCAGAGATGTAGTATGGCGTCAAAATGATTTTATTTGTGTGGTTCTGAAACACGTTAATGGCGGTCGCGGTGTGGAAATGGTTGGGAAGACCCACATCGATAGAGATATAACTATATCGAATCGATCGAGCCCGTGGGCGTAATGAAACGACTAAAGACACTTCTGAAGTGAGTCAATGGGAAAGCAGGAATAGCCGTCGAGAGTATAGTGGTATAGTGAGCTTTTCATCAACAAACTGGATAGCAACAGCGGATTCAATAGTCAACGTTGTTATCGATGTTTAGCTGAGCGGTAGACGGGGTCCATTTCCACTGAAAGATATATGCACTCATTGTGAATCTTAAGGTATTGATTTCCGTGACAAATGTTTTAGGACAATAGGACAGAAATTACTCCGCGGCATGACTCAAATACTAGTCAATATCAATTTCCCTGCTAAAAAAAATTCTTTATAGTTTCCTTATAAATAATTTTACAGAATTTCTTGAAAAGTTCTGTAAGTATTCCTTGCATACATACATACATACCCATCACGCCGTTCCCTTCCGGGGTAGGCACAGTCAAAATGTTTCACTCATTAATACATAATTGTAAACCTAACTCTGCTTCAGTAATTTCCTCCATACTGACCTATCCTTGCAATCCTCTTTTGCCTCATTTACCCCCAAACACTGCTCCATACACACCCTCCTGTTTTGAAAACTCCCAAGATATTCCTTAAAGTATTGAAACGCCATTTTACGGAATTCCCTACGACGTTCTGCAGAATACCTTAGGACGTTCTGTAGAATTTCTCAGGACATTCTGTGGAATTCCCTACGACTCTCCATACACGTCCTTAGAAAAGGAACTGGGTCAACGGAATCCTCAAATATTTCCGTAGAGTTGCTGAAGTTCTACAGAACAGCTTGTAAGGAGTTATTTTGCTCTGCTGAAAGTAACTCTAGAGAACATATGTTCTGTGGGGTCAGGCTCTCATGTTCCGTACAGATCCTTAGAAAAGGAACCAGTTCTGAAGAAAAAAGAGCGAATTTCTGTAGAATTCCTTACGTTCTACAGAACGGTTTCTACGGAATTTTTTAATATGGTTATTCTTAGTTACCAATAATTTTCAATGCATACATCCAAGAAGCGATCGATAAGGTAAGGGAATGTTGATGTAGGAATCAAAGTAAATGGAAAGAAAATAGATATGCTACGATATGCTGATAATATTGTCATAGTTGTAGAAAAGAGACAAGATTTAGAAATTATAGTAAACGAGATGGAAAGAATTCTTAGAGACAAATATGGAATGAGGATAAATAAGCAAAAGACTAAAGTGATGGTATGCGGTGTTCAAGACTCCTGTAAACCTGTAAGGATAAGAATAAATGATGAAGAACGAGGACAAGTTACAGAATTCAGCTACTTGGGCAGTAAGATAACAAGATGGGAGGAGTAAACGAGAAATTGTGAATAGAAAACAACTAGCAAAAATAGCTTTCAATGATAAAAAGACTCTTGTAAAAATGTTAGTTTAGAAGGAAGAAAGATGGTTATGAAAGCTTATGTTTGGATTGTGGCCCTATACGGGTGTGAAAGTTGGACTATCGGGAGACATGAAAAGAGCAGATAATAGGCCCTAGAAATGTGGTGCTATCGAAGGATGCAGAAAATCAGCTGGCGAGACAGAATCACCAATGAGGAAGTGCTGAGAAGAGTACAAGAAAATAGAAGTCTCTGGAGACAGATACAGACAAGGAGACAAAAACTAATAGGTCACATTCTACGATGCAATGATGTTATAAAATTAAGAGCTGAAGGAGGATTGTAGAGGACGTCCTAGATTAAGCTATAGGAAGCAGATCATCAATGACTCTGAATGCGTCTCATATGGTGAAATGAAGAGGAAAGCTGAACAAATAGTAGAATGGCGTGCTGTTGCCAACCAACCCATGGGTTGATAACCTAAGAAGAAGAATTCTTAGTAATCAAATTCATTTATTAATGGCGTCAACAATTTATCTTATCCTTCTTTTTGCGTTGAAAATATTTCCTCAAATCTATCACTGCCTCACTCGGCAGTTTTTCTGTCCCAGCATGCAATTCCGAAGTGATTTACGATCGGGGGAACGGAATATAACGCGCGTTCTAATGCAGCCCCTCCGACTTCTAAAAATCACTTTGTGAGTGAATCCGAAGTTCCTCGGGCGTAATATGGTTTCTTTAAAAGTTAAATGGAGTTCCATGCGAGATATCAGACGGAGGGATACCTCCCCGATCGTCGACTGTTGTGAATTTCCTCCTCGAACGTCAATCAAATATTGAAGAGCCGTTTCATGTTCATTCCTGCATTTTATATACATTTACATGGGACATCACGAGAGCAGATATGGACCGAATTATCGCGTGGAACGTGAGATCAGTCACTTCCGCTACATTCGGTTGAACCGTACGTACGGGCCCAGGGAGTGCGGAGGCGGTAAAAGGAAAAAGAAAAACCGGTTTAATACAAATAAAGTTAATTAACATCCGTAAAAATAAACGGTCAATAATAATCCCCCGAATTGTGACCGGCTCAAAGGAAAGCTCAAGAAGACTCAAGAGGACGGGAAGGATAGGAGGTTTGGTATGTTGTTACCTTGGCTGTGGAGGTAGCGGTGGTCTTCAAGAGGCGCCGTGGATCCGTCTCTCGGGAGCAGCTCAGTTAGAGTCGAACACTCGACGAGAGCCTCACCAAATAAAATACCCGTCGCTCGTGGGAGAACACCGCTATATATATCGTGGGCCCATTCGCCCCTAGGTGTCATGGGCCCCTATTGACCCGTACTGTGGCGAAGGATTACACCACCCGTCTAGCTCATCTACCGACACACTTCGAGTGAGGCACGGCTCACGGTCAAATACACAAGTTTCCGTGAATTGTTGAGTTCTATTTTGATTTTACTTGAAGATTCGAGAGCAGCCTGACTCGGTGAAAAAACTCTCCTCGTGAGTTTGTTAATAAGGCTTGCACTACAAAAAAACTTAGTGAAAATATCACGCTCTGGGCTATATTATACACGGTACATTTGTTACTGCAGAATCTAGCACGAAGAAAATTCTTCCGTGTTAAACAAGTAGAATGGGAACGCTTGTATGATTGCCTAAATTATCGGACGGAAAATGGAACCTGCTATTGTTCGATTCGGACGAGTACACAATTTCACTGTAGCTTGTACACTCTGTGATATATCCCATTGCACGATTAAATGTGCCATTTGAAACGGCCTTTAGGTGGTAAATATTTTATTGCACAGCTTTAATTTCTATTACATTGTTCATTCGTGGTGCCAGGAGTGGGGATTAGAACTAAATATTAGTAAATGCACTACAGTTCACTTCCTGCGAAAGTCATCACAAAAAAGCCATACCTGCACCGTGGGTGGAGTAAACGTAAAATATTTAAATACAGTAAAATATCTTGGAATTACCTTAACTTCAGATATATCGTGGGGATTACACATACAAAACATATGTGGCGCAGCATTAAAGAAACTAGGTTTTCTTTTAACTCATATTAGGAAAGTCCTCGGATGAAAAAGTCAAAGAGAGATGCTACTTTGCTATTGTTAGGCCACACCTGGAATACGCCGCGAGCATTTGGTATCCTGGTCAAATAGATTTAACCAAAACAATTATTAAAAAACAAAGGAAAGCAGCGCGCTTTGTTCAAAACTGCTACGAGCGTACATACAGTATCTCACAACTTTTAGAGGGATTAAGGTGGGAGCCCCCAGAGACTCGGAGGCTACACGCTAGGCTTAGGTTGCTTGATAAATTCAGAGCTGATGTTTTTCAGAGCGACATAGAGAATATTACCATGACTCCTCACCACATCTCTAGGTCTGACAGATGCGATAAAATAAGAGAGATACACCACTGAACAGATAAGTACAAAAACTCGTTCTTTCCGCGAACAGTAAGCGACCACCATCAAAACTGAGCTCCACTAAATACACTCCTATAATAGATGCCACCATTTCATCTCCAAAAAAACTTACACCTTCACACGACTGGTGACCTAACACCACATGCCACACGCCCAAGCGGCGGCTCGCGGGATATTGTATACAGTTAAATTTCTAACGAAATGTAGGCGTTTAAATTACTTGATTTTTCAAAAACGAAATCTCTCAGGAGTTCATTTGCGTTCCTTATACTATGAAAAACGTCTTCTAATTTTTAGTAAACCTCTAACAAATTAGTGCCTTAAGAGTCTCATTTTTTAGTATATTTGGTAATGTGAGACAGTTTTCTTCGCGGTGAGAACAAATTCATTGAGTTCTATTCGAAAAGATATCTCGTCCCCACTACTTTCGAGAGGGATATTGACTTTGAATGGCCCCAGTGCCTCTGCCGAAAATCAATCGTCCACACGGAACTAGTTCAAATGTCCTTGAGTCGCTACCCCATCCCTCCTCGTCTATGAGAACTTAAACGCCGACATTAAAAATAGAGCACGAGAAATGGCGTAGTCCAGGAATAGGAGAGTGGTATTCTAGTCGGCGAAGTCAGTCTTTAGAAGTTCCGGAGGTCGGCCGTAGAAGGTGCATCTGTCCTTGAGATAACTTCTCGAAATGCGATAAAAGCTTCGCAGAGGAGGAAGTTCACTTGACTGCGTGGAATGTCGAAGACTTTCGAGAAGTGCAGTAGAACAAGGCTACGATTCCTAATGAGATTCTCCTCGAGGAGTATTTAAAGTCACCGCGTGATGCATGAGCTACTTCGTAGTAGGCGAAAGGTAGGAAGAAACAGGCTGGAATATTAGCGAACTAACTGAAAAGTAATGAGCAGAGTAAATAGCATTAATATATATCATGGAATGTTATCTCACCGCCAAAACTGTTGTCTAGAATTCCGTAAACAAACAGCTTTTTGGAATGTGGTGCCACCTAGTGATGAAAGACGGAAGTTCAAATGTAAATACATTCGATAGTTTGTAAAAAAAAACACGTCTTACTGGTTTAACTTACAAGTAATCATAATGCAGTGGATGAAAAATGTAGTAATACACGCGGGACGTAATTATATATTTTTTTAATATCGCCCGGTCTACAGAGATATTCAATTCCTCTCCATTTTAATTACACAAATGCACAATTAACTTCTTAGCACTTCGTGAATATCGCTATACGGAAATTTAATAATAATGCGAGGTGACTTCAAGAGTATTCCCAATGGCCATCATTTAACTATAGGTAAAAAAGGAATGCACTTACCCCCGCCTTGAACAGATTCTTATATTTAAATCCACGTCTCCTATTTTGGGTCCTCGTAGACGCATACCCTGTTTTGCAGCCAGGTACGAAGCAAGTTCTGTTTATTCAAGGCATTCTAAATTCTTTACTAAAGCCCAACGGGCTTAATGCATTCAAATTAGAATCAGAGTCTGGCAAACACCGTCATCAACACACGATGCACATTTCAGAAACCTCTTACACATTTTCTGTATTAGATATTTCCTCTCTGGCATTTACAAAGTAACTTTTAGATCACAAAAATAGCAAGATATTATTCAAAGCATAAAGTAATTCATATCTCCTCGATCATTATTGAATATTCACCACAGTCTCATGTTAGCAACGATTAACTACGTCTTAGATATTTCCTCTCTAGCATTTAGAAAGTAACTTTTAGGTCACAAAAATAGCAAGATAGTATTTAAAACATCAAGGAATTCATATCTCCTCGATCGCTATCGAATATGCACCATAGTCTCACGTTAGCAACAATTTACTACGTCTGTTTACAGTAACAACTGAAGAGACTCTAATTGAAATTGCGCCCAGGACTGGGTGAACTAAAAGTGGAAATTTAGGCAACTCGTAGCCTAGGTAACAATTCCAAACATTTAAATCTATACTAAATATTCATGGTAAATGGTTTTCTTTAAATAAAAAAAATATACTCAACATAGGAAAACAATATCTAAAGATATCTATATGTCAAAGACTTCTTAAAATGCAGCATCTTTGTTGAAGCAGTTGGCGTTGTAACTTCCTGGTGATACGGATATTTTCAAAAATGCTTTCGCTCGATAAAATAAGAGAGATACACTGCCGAACAGATAGGTACAAGAACTCGTTCTTTCCGCGAACAATAAGCGATCATAATAAAAATTGAGTTTCACTAAATACACTCCTATAATTCATGTCACCATTTCATCTCCAAAAAACTTACACCTTTACACGGCTGGTGACCATAACACCCCCTGCCATACGCTTTTGCGGCGGCTCGCGGGGTATTATGTAGATGTAATCTCTGATAGCTTCATCAGGTCGATTCTTTCTCGTGGTGCTCCAACCTGCTAGCAGCAGACAGTCGCCACACGCTAAAATCTTGTCGTGCCAGTATTTCCAAATGATATTTTCGCATTCTTTAAAGAAAGTTTTGCGAATTCCTCACTAAATGAGATTCACTTCTTTCACTGAGAAAAAGTGTACTCTTTATAAGGAGCGCTTTCCTTGAAGTGGGTCCTTTCTTTCCTGCATTCTTCATTCTTATTTCTGCGCCGGGTTCACCGAGGGAGAAATTTTCTCAGAAGAAGAGAAATGAAACGTTTCATAATGAAAGCGGAGCCCTTTGATGCTATTTGAGGAAGTTTCTTTTTTTCAGAATAAGGTTTTTTCCGAATGATCTTTGGTTTTCCGTCTGTATCTGCTGGATAAATGTTTCTTGGGTGTTCCACCGTAGAAGCAGATCCATAAGTGATGACGTTTCGGAGAATACCTTGCTCTCCAACTTCAGGAATTCTGATTGAAGATGGAGAGCAAGTCGTTCTCCGAAATGTCGGGATAAGGTATGCCACTTTGACATCGATGTTTCGGACTACTCGATGCTTTTGGCCGAGGCATTGAAAACATCGAGTACTCAAATAATCCGATGAAAATTGGGTGAGTGGTGAGTACTTTTATAAATCCATGATAAAATATAACACAACAATAGTAATATCAACACTTCAATATATTGCTTCAACACCGACCATGGTTTCGACATACTACGTCATTTTCAAGGTGATGGGACAGACACCCTCCTCCTACCTTGGCTCTGGTCGCTCTGGTATAAATACATGTGAGAGTGTCTGTCCCATCACCTTGAAAATGACAGAGTATGTCGAAACCATGGTCGGTGTTGAAGTAATATATTAAAGTGTGGATATTACTATTGTTTTGTTATATTTTATCATGGATATATCGCATTTCCACCATGTAAAGCCTGAAACGATTTCATACGTACTTTTATAAACATCGAAAAATCGAATACTCGATGTTTTTCAGTCAATGTGGCATCCCTAGTCGGGACTTATGGACCTGCTTACCCAGTGAAACACCCGAGAAGCGCTTATCCAAGTTATTTCTCATGGTTGCGATGGAAACGATCTTATGACTTTGTTTTAATCTTCGGCCGTTGTGACAAACATGAAGTGAAGAGACATATTTGAGTCACGAAAAACTTCGCTTTATCGCTGAAGTTATCGTTAATTAAGCACATACTATATGTATGTATTTGATCCTACGTGTTGGCTCTCTGTTTTGTTAACCCGACGGATGATGGATGACGCTCTCACGACCCAAGGCCTTTTTATGCGTTTTTACATCAAGTGTTGCAATGAGAGAAAATATTACTTTGTTATAACTGATAAAACATACAAACTACGCACCGTCGCATTTATGCCACGAATCGTTCGTTAAAAATTCTCAATTTTCAGTAACGCCTCAAGTTGCTCACATCCCAATGAAAAACGGGCTTCTAAGTTTTATCGAGTGTATCGAAATTTTGGGTATGTAAGTGTCTGATATTTTGGTATCATTGGGAAGGTAATACTTTCCTTTATCTTATTAAGGAGGCCAAATTCGTTTATATCATCGTGAAGTGATGGTTCACTCACCCTCTAATAGAGCCAATCTCTCTGAGGAACCATAACTCACGCCTAGTGATTCTCATGCGGACGGGACTCTGTCTCTTGTCAGATGGAGTAACCCGTACACACAGGTCGATATGCATGAAGAGGGTCTCGAAGGTGCGGGCTTCACCTCAGTGGTGCTGCCTTGGCGCTCTTGGGGAGGCAATTTGAGAAGGTTGAGCAGTTTACTTCATCCATTACGGCCGCTACCAGATGTGCATGAGTGTTCACGCATGAGCGAATACTGGTCGCGAGTGAACAATAATGAAAATAAATAATAAGGCGTCTTTATTGGGGCGAGATTGAGACTAAAGCAGTTTCTTCTTCCATCAAACCCCTTCGTCAGATAAACGCATGAAATAAGTGTGGAGAAAGATATATACATTTGTGGGAAAAACGTAAGCAAATAAGAAAGAAAATATCCTTGACGATAAAATCCACTGCAGGAAAACATCCACACATGAAGGGGAGCGTGTAAAACCTGCGAAAACCTACAGACAGAATAAGCTAATGTAACACAAACAATACAAAAAAATACATTAAATACACATGAATGATAATAATGATGAAAATGGAAATTTATGCATAACGACATGGTTAAAAATAAATAAATTAGTAATAGGAGAATATAAATATATAAATTATAAAAATGAACAAGTAAAGTAAAAATAAATAAATAAAACAAAGAAAACTCAAGAGAATAATATAAATATCAATAAATAATAATAAGAATAAGAATACTTTATTTGCTCTGGGTACATCACCCCTAAGAGCATTACAAAAATTATCAAAAACAATTATCAAACAAAAATTATCAAAAACAATATACAACAAAATAAGCATTAAAAACCACAAATAGTGAAGAAAAGTGTGAGAAAAACTCATTCGATGTTTATCAGTGAGATATCCAAAGTAAAAAGTAAAAAGTTCGGAATTAAAAACAATATACAATAAAACAAGCATTAAGTACCACAAAGAGAGTAAAATATGTGAGACAAACTTATTAGATATCAACAGTGAGAAGTCCAAAGTACCAAGTAATAATAATAAAAAAAAATAATACATGAATCATTAGCAGTAAATCGAAAATTAGAAAGGGATAGGAATAGGGAGACTTCTAAACGCTACTGGCTATCACATCGGGTGCATTTCTCGCTAGCTATCTTAATAGTTTGGCCGTTCATGCGACAAAAATATCCCGGTAATCGACTGAGTAATTCTTCGATCACTAGAGATATGATCGTGTGAATCCGCCTCAACGCCACATCTCGAGAGCCTCTAGCCGTTTCTTCTCCGATGGTGTCATGGTCCATATCTCGCTGCTATGAATGAACACACTCCACAAAATAAACTCTTACCTTATTCTTTCCCAATGGTATTGACGAAGTTGGAGGTTTGTTTTTCTCCTACTTAATAGCAATTTTTGCTCCAAATATTCTATTCCACGTTTCTTTTTTAATTCTTCCATCAACGTGTTAATTTTGCTCCCAATGCATTCAAACTCATTCACAGTCCTTTGTGTTTTTCCGTCCAACATTGTCATCGCTAGAACTGATGGATTCCACCAAAGAATAGATATGCAAAGCCGAAATGTTGGTTACGAAAATTCCATTTGAAGCGCCATTAATGGTTATTTTTTATAGCAATACCTGCGAGACCAGTTTGACACTGGCATTAGTTAGATTATGAATATTTAAATTTTTATTATATTTGCTCAAACATTAGATTAAAATATAATTTGCTCAGTCCATATAAAAATCTTTTCAGTCAAAATTTGTCCACATTAAAATTTGCTCAGTCCGAGTACGTATTATTAACATTAAAATTTATGAATCCTATTCATTTTCATTCATTCATGACCCACTCATTCCTGACCCTATCCATCCTACTTTTGCCGAAAATACTCCTCAGATAACTCATACCCACGACGTTTAGTCTACTACTAAGATATTACATAAGATAACGTGGAGGTAACATAAAAAATGAAAAAATTAACTGTACAAATATACAACGAAAGGAAGCTATTCATGGGACGAATTAGTTTATGAAAAGCAGTGTTTCAGTGAGGAGGTGAAGACGCTTCTTAACCCTTTGAGTGCGGCATGACGTGATATCACGTCATGGTTGTCTTTACGCTGGTGCTGATGACGTGATATCACGTCAAGGGTACATTGAGTGTTCCAGCTTACACTAGGGGGCCAATAGTGAAAGTTCCCTAGTGAAAGCTGGAACACTCACGGTATCAATGGGTTAAGGAGAAGAGGTCGAGATAAGGATTCTTCCGCCGGTGAGGGAGTTAAAATGAGATTTGGTGGAAAAGGGATCTTTTAGGAAATTGATGGAGACGCAACTGGGGTGTTCGAAGAAGAGTCTTTCTTCGAGTGGAACGAGATGGAGACAATTAATGAGAAAGACGAGAGGAGCTCTGGGAAGCGGAAGGAACAAATTAAGATTTGGTGAAGGAACTAAATATTACATATATACATACATACCCATCACGCCGTTCTCTTCCGGGGTAGGCAGAGTCACCGAGTGTCACTCATAAATAGACATTTGTACACTAAACTCTGCTTCAATAATTTCCTCCATACTAACCTATCCTAGCAAACCTCTTTTTCCTCATTTATATAAAACTTTTCATATATGTCCATTACTGGAGCATCTAACCCACATTCATTCATTACCCACACTCATTCCTGACCCTATCCATCCTACTTTGCCGAAAGCATTCCTCAGATAACTCATACCCACGGCGTTTAGTCTACTCTTATGTATATCCTGACATAAAAAATAAAAAACTACAAATATTCCGCAGAGGTATAGTTTCGTGTGTCAGAAACGATTCACGGGCATGGTAAGTTTGGCATGCGTGCTAAGTGTTTTCCCACGCATGTTTATACCCAAAATGAAGAGTCGTTGAAATATGGGCGGATAACAAGCGCGCAGCGAATAAGCGACAGTGGACAGAATGATGTGCTCAGACGAAACATTCGATAATCTACCATCAGGTAGTATTCTTTGGGTGCAGGATGGTCTTGGCCAAATGTTTGTTGAATGGGAGACGTTCGAACTACGTAATAAGTAAAGTTAGACATTTACTACAGAAAAATTAAAATTTTCAAAATAACCTCGTTAGACTTGTCTCCTGAAAATCAACTACAAAACCATTTCCATTGTTACTATGGACATTATTGTCGTCTATCGTCAAAATTGTCCCAGAATATGATGATGTGCGCAAGACCTGAAACA
Source organism: Ceriagrion tenellum (assembly GCA_963169105.1). Classification (NCBI taxonomy): domain Eukaryota; kingdom Metazoa; phylum Arthropoda; class Insecta; order Odonata; family Coenagrionidae; genus Ceriagrion; species Ceriagrion tenellum. The sequence goes on along the minus strand of OY720639.1, from coordinate 137,811,151 downwards.
ATTAAAAAGAAAAAGTACTGTATTTCTGCCAAAAAAGGGGAACTATAAAGAATGGAAAGAACCCGTTAATCACTGTCGAAAAATAAATTGAATAGGTACATACATAAATAAGAACGAGAAAGTACTACAAAACACATTTACCTTAGTCCTACTGAAATATGGAAGAGGCTAGAGAAATTAACACAATTCATCTGCTTAAAATAGTTTAAAAAATGAAATAATTTCTAATGTAATTCAAAAATTTTAATATTCAGTAGTGATACTATTCAATATGCTTAAATCTCAACCACGCAAAAAACGTATATGCCCATTATGAATGAGAAAAGCTACATGTATTAACGTCATGCTTTTAAGGTGACTCTGGCTATACTACGTGTGTCAAGACAAACACTAATTCACATATTTACATTTATTCAGTCTAAAAACTCGAGCTTCCGCTAATGAAATGGATTATTGAAACAATTAAAAACAAAATTTAAGTGCAAAATCCACAAATTATTCCACAAAACCAAATTTGTCCAGCCAATGAAGCCGATGGCAGCGCCATTTGCATGGCACTACCGCATTTTGACTGCAACTGTAATTTTGGTAATAACTTTGGTAACAGGTGGCATGATCGTTATATTTTACTGTTTTTCTATTTATCTTAATTTTTTTCCTTTTAACGAATTTTCAATCAAATTCTTGAACATACTTGCTCGTTTACATTGGCATTTTTCTGTTGCAATCTGAATTATCACCATGAGAGGCCATGTTAAAATCTCCGTTTTCAAGGCTAAGGCCGTTTTCGAACTTGGCAAACGCCTAGTTAACTTGATATCAAGTTAACTTGATCCCAAGACCGACCGGGTAGAATCTTGACTTGACACTTTCGTAGCCCTTTTACGGTGGAAGAGACACCATGCGGCCTTCATTACGTAAAACATACGAAAAGCGCTATCCGTGTCCATAATTATTGTGGGTGATGGAAGTGGATTACTTCTTTAAATGCTTCCCAACCTTATACGGCAAAGTAACAGAGAATATTATTTTTTAAATCTTATTGCTTATGAATAAAATAATTCTCATATACCATAATATGGTGATTAACTAATATGCTTCGATTACTTGGGGCTGCGAAAGTGGACGACATATCGCTCACTGTATTTCACCACAATCAACGTCTTTATGCACAAAAAGGCATCATAATATTTTTTGCCTGTATGAAAAAACACGTAACAATATATTAATGCATTACATTCCGAACTAACTACCTATGATCTCTGACTGTTGACTGATAAATACGCGCGTTGTAACTAACATAATTAAGCTGAAAACAAATTACATTTACTCTAAAGGTTTATTGTCCCATTTCTTTGATGACTGCTGTGAAAACCTCTCCAATGTTAACGTTATTAACAATTATTATGTTCGTTAGCTAAAAATAATGCTGCCAATGAAATTATGGCTACTTTAGAGTACTTTCCATCGGACCATAATTCTTTCATATAATTTCTTTCATCATTATTTCATTTCTTTTCCTTCCACAGTAAGGAAGATAGATTTTGTAGATTCAATGAAGTAAACAAGGACGGTACATTTACAATGTATGGAATTATTCACACAACTATTAGGTCTTACAACAACACACATAAACAACTATCTTTTATCAGTATATTCACATTTGAAAAGCCTTTAAATATAACGAGTTCATCAATTTTTCCGCAAAAAAATAATATCACACAAATATACGTAGTAATGATAAAATAGTATCCATTTGAGAGTTTCTTCACTTCTATTTTCCATACAAGCCCATATTTTCACACCCCGAGTACTAACTTAAAACCTAGCAAGCATAACAAGTCTGCTTTTTCGTTGACTTGGTATCTTTCCTCGATAGCTAGTGAACAAACGCATGGTGATGACGCGTCCGTGACGTCATAGCTTTCGATGCGTACTAGGTTTCAAGGCAAGATGCTAGATTTGCCAAGTTCGAAAACGGCCCAATTCACCGTCAAACTAGCCTGGATGCAATATTTAACTTAAATCTCAGTTTACAAGACGCACAAAAAGTATGCTACATCCAAATTTTCAGAAAATCCGGAACAAGTGACCCAGAAGCCAGAGCCACACACATGAGTTATTTCAGAGTGCTACACTGTGAAAAGTAATCTTAATAAGTATACCTAAAAAAGAAAGTGTGGTTGTGCGGTCACTTATAACTACCAAACCACTGCACAGAATGAAGTAAAACATTGTAACATGATTCCTTATATCACTCGGAACGTTTATGGCTTCTTTTTGTGTACCTAATGGTCTCCGGTTTGACTCCAGACGAGTAAAAACGTCTCCATAATAAATACATGTAAAGTTCGTTTTTCTGACATTAAGACCTTTTTTATTTTCCATGTTTAAATTAGAAATAATGATTGTAAAAAAGTTTCAACAAAAATCATTGAAAATAAAAATTAATAAACATTTTTATTTTGGCAATCGGTTTTTGTTTTCCAACCGATTTACTTTAAATTTTGAAAAAAAAAACATGAAATTGATGAAAATTCAGCGTTTTTGGCACGCTGTCCCCTTGACGACCGATAGCATTGTTGAAGCCGAATCTCGTACATGGTGAATATAGGCCCAGAACGCGTCAATTGAAATAGAAGAATCCGTATAATCCATAAAAATTACATTGTTGTTGTCCGCCCCGGTGGCGGTGGGGTAAAGTCTTCGCCTGCTAACCCGAGGGTCGCGGGTTCGAGTCCCGCCTGGGTAGAGCATTATCTGCCCAGGACATGGGTATGTGTGTTCGCCTCTTGTTAATGTTACAAAAAAAATTGTGCGTGATATATATCGATACGTTTCGATTGCTATCGATAGTATAAAAAAGATTCAATGTATTTCACGCCCGTTGAATTTCAGCGGGTAGGTATATTCCGCTAATTTATAATAATTTAATGTAAATGCAATTTAAAATGCAAGTAATTTACCACTTAAAAAAACTGCTTTCAGCCTTCGTCTTGACATGCTCCGGTAGCTTCACTAAGTAAGATATCATAATATGCAATGAAATTGAAAATTTCAAAATGGCAACCAGGATTTAATTCGGAGACAGGTGCCGTCGAAGGCACAGATTGGAATGCATAAACGCTCACACGACGCACGTTTTCCTCGTCCAATGATGGCTCTCTGTGGTTGAAAGCCCTCGGATGCGCGGTAGGATCACATCGATCGTGAATCGCATTACCCGGTCGGTGGCAGTCGTCGACTAATCCGTCTCGACTTGATTGACGTGACATTTGATTAAGTTTCCGTCTCCCGGCATTTCGGCGTTCGCAACAAGAATGGAGTGAAGCTCTATTGTTGTTGTTTTGGAATAATCGTGCAGTTTTACAGGACGCTGACCACGCCCGTCCATTGTTGATTGAACGTCACAAAGTGGATCGCCGGCCGGAATGAAACGGCGATGTAAAATATATTTATTTCACAGAGAAAATACTCTCCGGTGGCCATTCTGATATTCCCTGCCAAATGACCTCCACGGACTTACCAATGAAGTACAATGATGTGGGGATACTCACGCGTTACTCTTCGGAGTATTTTTTCAAAGGAAAAAAATGGAACCTTAGTAAAAGAGCCCGGGCCATTTTTTCGGAATGAAATGGATTAATACAAGTAGATGAAGTCAATGAGGTGAAACTATTGGATGGTTTTAGGTTAAATTATCGTGAAATTTTAATTTTAATTCCGGATTTAAAGTATCGCCGGCAACGGGTGACTTAGCATCACATCAAGGACGGAATTATGGACTCGAACTATGTTCCTCTTTAATGTTTTGCCTATTACGACCTAAACTTCAAAAGTAACGTCATCCACAGGTAACGAACGCATGTACTCTTTAAGGTAGTTTGAGCGAAAAATCATTTTACTTAGAAATCAATGAATTTGGTATCATTTTAAAGAAAAATATCTCACTTATCCAATAACACCAAAAATTCAACCCCGTTACCACATTAATTTCCGAGATATTTGCCAAAAAATACCAGCCAAAATACCATTTACGTGGGAAATTGTACGTTTATGCACTCCAGAGAGACATTATTTACAAAATAAGATATATTTATAACACTTATATGTCGTAAAAAACTAACAGTGTGTAGTTTGTATGTTTTCTCAACTACCTTTGAAAATTAATCATATTGTCACCGAAGTAGATTCTTTGGGCATCACACTAAACCTTCCGTTTTGAAGGAGTTTCAAACGCACCGCGCGAAAAAAATGAGTCAAGTCAAAGACTCATTTAGATATTTTCATTTAATTACTTTAAAATTTCTGTCATAGAAAACTATATTATTGCACCATTAATAATGCAATATTTTATCCATGTGGCCCACAGCTGGTGAGATTAAAACGAATAATTCGAATATGGTCTCTATTGTGACTAGGGAACTATCTCACTTGGACTACCTCAACTGAGGATAACTTATAGTCTCTCCCCGAGAATGAAAAATGGCGTGGACACGTGTGACGAGTAAAAAAATAACATTTAAAATGGAATCTTCACAGATTTCAATAATTATTTTAGGGTTTCATCGCGCTGAGTTTTTTATACTACAACGGTTCTCCTTTCTCTTTCTGGAGGTGTTGTCTGGCCATGGAGTCACAAGAAAGAACAACAATCATTAAAATTAAAAACAGCGGAAACCTGTAAAACCTGAGGCAAGACAATTGGTGTTCACTTACTTTCTCTTATGGATAGATTTCCCATTGTTAAACCTAAAACATTTAATTATGGTTGCATAACATGCTTATTCTGAAAGATCCATATCAATGGGAAGTATTAGCGAATGCCGCTTATATGACTCCCTAATAATGCCATTATGTGGGAGTCATATCGGGGCTTAAGGTAGTACGTAGTTCATCTTTTTCACTGGCGATGCCGCTCTCCAGAGTCAAACTCGATTTTCTTGGAAGGGGTCGCTTTACTCAGAGCCTAAAGAAATCATCACTGCCTATCTTAGAACTGACTAACTTATCCCTTTCCAATTATCATTATGCTGCTGATTCCTACATCTCACTGGCAAACGTCCATATAAGCGCATGTAAGTGGTAACTTTTTGTTTCAAGGTGATTGATGAACAGTAAAAAATAAAAGAGCCAGGCGAAGTTATAATTCGTATGAATCAAATAAAACTGTATCTTTGTTCACTTGGTGGTATGTTTCCATAGGCATATTAAATTGATAACTTATACTTAACCAGAAAAAACACACATGAAAACACGACCCCGGTTTCAATACATAGGTATTGCCTGAATGCATAGGTATCACCTATGTACTGAAACCCGGGTCGTGTTTTCATGTGTGTTTTTTCTGGTTAAGTATAAGTTATCAATTTAATATGTCGTATTAATCTATTTCTACTGTAGGATAAACCGTGGCATGACTACACACTTCCTTAAATATTATTTTTTTTTGTATTAGCAATAGCAGTACAGTGATTATTTTAAATCACACATTCACTAGTTGGACTTGGCACGCTGAATTTGAGCCTTATTCGTAACCTAAGATTAAATATTATTTTATTAGCTAGGTAATATTTTTGCGGTGATGTTACTTGTGACAATCTCCCACTTGGCCGGGGTAAGATTACATAATGTCTGGGGTACATTTACACACAATAATAAATTTAAAAAATTAAAGGCTTACCGTTAATGATAGAAAAATACTTCATTTATTTCAAAAATTGCATAAGAGACGATGCAGATCAGTTGGGATGAATCCTCATCGGTTTCATATTCGCTCTCATAACTGTTGCAAATACAGAAAAGCGCATCAAATCAGATCACATCACAATAATCGTTGTGCACCCATACCTCAGTACTATTACCATAAATACAGTAAAATATCTTGGAATTACCATAACTTCAGATATATCGTGGGAAACACACATACAAAACATATGCAGCACAGCATTATAGGAACTAGGTTTTGATAAGCGTATAATAGTAAGGTCCTCGGATGAAAAAGTAAAAGGGAGATGCTACTTCGCTCTGGTTAGGCCACACCTCGAATACAACACACAACTGTTAGAGGGATTAAGTGGGAGCCCCTAGAGACTCGGAGGCTACACGCAAGGCTTAGGTTGCTTGATAAATTCAGAACTGATATTTATCAGAGTGACACAGAGAATATTATCATGACGCCTCACTACATTTCTAGGTTTGAATATGCGATAAACTAAGAGAGATACTCCACTACATCTCTAGGTCTGACGGATGCGATAAAATAAGAGACATACTCTTCCGAACAGAGAGGTACAAAAAATCGTTCTTTCCGCGCACAATAAGCGACCACAGTAAAAATTGAGTTCCTCTAATTACACTCTCATAGTACATATTGCTATTTCACCTCCAAAAATTTTACATCTTTACACGGCTGGAGACCTACCACCCCCTGCCACACGCTCATGCGGCGGCTCGAGGGGTAGTATGTAGATGTAGACCTCTTACACTTGAGCACCCACTATCCTTCAGGTTTTGACTTTTTTCGTTTTATCAAACGGTTAATACATACTTTTCATCATCATACATATCGTCGGAATCAAATGAAGCTCTTTTTATATTTTCTAGTTGGTCTACACTCACCACATTCCACCTTCATTTTGAGGCATCGACTACTGTCATTTTAAAGGTAGTGCGATCGAGATAGTTCCCAAGTCATATTAGAGACCACATTCAAATTATGCGTTTTAATTTCACCAGCTTTAGGACACACAAATTAAATATTGCCTTATTGACGGCGCAGTAATACAGCTTTATATGACAGAAATTCTAAGTAATCAAATGAAAATATCTCAATAACTCTTTAACTTGACTCATTTTTTTCGCGCGGTGCGTTTGCAACTCCTTCAAAACGGAATGTTTTTTTGTGATACCCAAGAACCTATTGAGGTGAAAATATGATTTATTGTCATAAATAATTTGAAAAACATACAAACTACACACTTAGTTTTTTTTACGACATCTAAGTGTTAGAAATTCCTCATTTTGTAAATAATGTCTCTCTGGAGTGCCTACACGTACCATTTCCCATGTAAGAGGGTTGGTATTTTCTGGCAAATATCTCTGAAATTAATGTGGTAAGGGGTTGAATTTCTGGTGTCATTAGAAGGGTGAGATGTTTTTCTTTAAAATGAGACCAAATTCATTGATTTTGTTGATAAAATGATATTTTGCTCAAACCACCTTAACTTTTGTCTCTTTATTTTTTTTTCTAATTTCAAGTAATTTTTGTCGGTATTTTTCATATTTCTTTTTGTGGGAAAGGCTGGATCAATCTTGCTCTTTCTTAACTTATCCTATTACATTTTGGAAGCATATTTATTGGCATGTTCATAAGAATAGCTGTTTGCACCTTTCTTGCTTTTGCTTTTCCCACTTCTACAGCTAGCATATTTGAACATCTCATTGAAACTTATTGCAATTGGCGAAAATTCCTGGAACATTGAATGAAAATAAATACAGGAACCTCACATTTCTCAAAGTTGTTAGCGAATACATAATTGCTGTAATTGAAGTGCAAAAGGGTTAATTCCATGCAAATGGCGCCGCAGTCGGCTACCATGACTTAAAAAAATGTGGCTATAAAAAAACAAATTCGTGGAATAATCTGCGTGTTTTGTATGAAAAATTTATTTTTCGATTGTTTTCCCAGTGCAACCGCTAAAAAAAGAGTTTATTAGACCAAATAAATAGTAACGCGTCATTTAATGTTCGCTTTGACTCACCTAGCCAGGCCTGAGCCACAAACATGAACCACATTAATGTTAAGTTCCCATTCAATTTAAAATCTTAAAACATATAAAGGACAAGATTCATTGTTACACAGGGACTTAAACTCCCCGACTGTCCGCATTTTGCTTGCTCTGCCGTGACTGAAGGAAAAAAAACATCCCTTTTACGTGCGACGAAACATTAATATATATTATTATACCCAGGGAAGAAAAGTGCGCTTTAATATTGCAAAATGATTAGAGGACTAAATAAAATGAAAAGAAACAAAAATATGCATAAACTATGACATTGATTTAATAAATCAAACAATAATTCCCATTTCATTACGTCAAAATTGAAAAGGCTAGATATCGTTCTCCACATTATTCACATCCAGGAATATTCCAAAGCTGTAGATTGATCTAGTGTCATCTAATTATGTAAATAATTATATTATCACCGATTCTATAATTTATTGAATTACATCTAAATATATGTACTTGATCATTAAATTGCTGAAGGCATGTATACGGGTGCTTTAATAAGTATTGTTCCCTTGGAAATAATTAAGTGGATTTGAAATATACAGAGCCATTTTTTTAATGCACCGCAATCAAAGGGCGGCGCTCCGGCGTAAATAAATTGTTTCTCATCTCATTTAATCTGATATCCTGCTGTTAATTTTCTCCATTTTTCGGATTAAGCCGGCTCAGTTACAACACGCGTGTACACAGATAAACACGCGCTGGAATAACGGTTCGATTCCACTGTGACAAACGGTCTTCATACGTTCTAAAAGGTTCAAACTACAAAATGGATTCCACCATGTATGTCGGAACTCGTTCCCACTCGAGGGAGAGTCCTTGGAAACGGTAACCACAACAATTCCGGACGGGCGCTTTTCGCGAATTGCTGGAGCGATGCCAGCGCCACGACTCAAAAAAAAACATTACGATTTCACCCAAAAGCATTTTTTCCGGACAAGAATTGTGCTTCGCGGTTTGGAATCAAAATTATCTTTACCTCGCCAAAATGAACAAGTATCGTCTACGAGTAACAAGAGCCATGGAGGTTGAAACAAATACTCGGGGAAATTTAATATACTCTGTGTAAGTTTGATGTTGTCGCAGAACACGCACTCTGTCTTAACAAAACGCGCTTTGATATTTCTCGAAGAAAAACAAGCCTCTCCGCTGTATAGATTATACCTTAGATTTTTCCAAACCTCTTAAAGAAGACTCCAGAAAGTTTTACGGCAGGTATAATAAAATAACCTCGAGTGTTTCAAGGAACAGCATTTGCGCCGCTGATATTCATGAAAATAATCTCGACCAAAATTACGCAGAATAAGCCTTTTTGAGGGTACCTGATATCTTAAACAAGTTTGGGGTGGAAAGGAAGAAGTCAACGTGAAATGAAAAATGAAGTTAATGTTTTCATACTTGCGGTATTTAAATATTATTAATAATTTCATCGGTACGGAATTCTATTTCTTAAAGCACAATTTGTCCCGCAGGTCACACTAATAATTTAATAATCTTAAGAGTGAGGAAGGATGTAGAAAGCACTGAAAATACTGTCTCACCCTGGGAAAGAAATATATCAAAATTATTGATAAACAAATGCGAGATTGCGTTGAATTAGATAGAGGGAACTGTGATGATTTTAGGCCTCTAACCAGTAAATCTAGCAATTATATATCAGCTACACAGCTTAGATCTGTTCCTGGTATGTCGTAGATACTTGCACGGGCTAGTTTGTGGCACGAAAACAGCTAATTTTGGCTCTTAGGGCATACAATATGATGCACCGAGAATTGTTACAGGTAAACAAGCACGTACACGATGGTCATGATTGCCAGTTTAGAATCGTGGGAGAGGTAGGACAAGGACAGAAATCTTGGACGGTATGTATAACCATAGAGTAAGTATATATAGAGTGGCAAAGCAATGCTAAACACTGGACAAATTTTTGAGAGCTTTGGGAAGAAGTTCTCAGGTGCCACCATCTTAGTGAAGGAAGAATTTTAGCTTACGGAGAAGGCCACTTGGAGGCGCTTGTGGTACTCGATGATTTTGCATCAACATACAGAGGTGGATTTACCATGGCTTTTGTGTGCTTATAATTGAGTATCAATTGTTTTGTCGTTGCTATGATACATCGGTAAACAGTAGACTCCATGTTTGGTAATCGCGTGTCTTATCATATTGACGTGAATTCGATTCATTATAGACGATGCTCATTGAAGGCACATTAAAATACCTGTTTAATTTGGTCTCGACGGCTTAATAAGATTTGTTTCCGTTGCTATGGGTGGATTAGTAAACATCCAGGCACCGAAATCATCATAAGAGCATCATGTGAGTTATGCGACACTAAATGAAGTGGCCGTGTGCCAAAGGTCATTTGTTATATCTTGTCGTGCAACTTCAATACACCTGTTCCATCTATCGGCCAAAGAATAATTTAAAAACTCATATCCGAATCTCCCTGTCTCTTCGCCACTCTATACGTACTTACTCTATGGTATAACATTTTCAATTGTCTTCGTATGATGTGAAGAATTTCAGACGTTCAAGCTCTATATGCATTTACATGTAAACAAATATGCGGTAAATAACTGAATTGGTAGGTGTAAATGAGATAATTTAACAAGAAGGAACTAAAAATAACGGGAAAGTGAAATTCACAGTAAAAAGTGTACTTGCTTGGCTAGAAGAATTAAAAGCTGTCATACAATAACTCTCAGTGCACACAGAAAAATTAGCGAAATAAATTGTAACAATCCCATGTTCGTGAAACACATGGAAAATGAATTGCTTCTAAATTTTGAGGTAGTCCGAGCGAGATAGTTCCCTAGTCATAATAGAGATCATATTCGAATTATACGTTTTAATTTCACCAGCTGTAGGATACATCAATTAAATATTGCATTGTTAATGGTGCAGTAATATAGTTTTATGTGACAGAAATTGTAAGTAATTAAGAGAAAATATCTAAATATGTCTTTAACTTGACTCATTTTTGTCGCGCGGTGCGTTTGAAACTCCTTCGAAACGGAAGGTTTTTTGTGATACCTATGAGCCTACTACGGTGACAATATGATTTATTGTCATAAATAATTTGGAAAACAAACAAACTACACACTTAGTTTTTTTACGACATCTAAGTGTGAGAAATTCCTCATTTTGTAAATAATGTCTCTCTGGAATGCATACACGTACCATTTCCCATGTAAAACGGCTGGAATTTTCTAGCAAATATCTCTGAAAATAATGCGGTAAGGGGTTGAATCTTTGGTGTCATTAGAAGGGCGAGATATTTTTCTGCAAAATGAGACCAAATTCATTGATTTCTAAGTAAAATGACATTTCGCTCAAATTACCTTAATTAAAAAAATAAAATCGTAGTCTATATATATTTCATAGCGTAATTTTGTTCTCTTCTAGCTAAGACATGGCATCAATGAAATGGCACATTTCATCACTTCACCTCCCTACAACTTCTCCATTACACCTTTACACGGCCAAGATGTCCTGACACTCCTTGCCACCCGCCAATCGGGCAGATCATTGGGTAGTATATAGATATTTCCACCGATTATTTAGTAGTAATTGGGTTTCATGCATATTACACAAGCTGGGACGTCCAATCTCTTCAATCGGTGAGGAAGGTAATTCATTTTCCATGTGTTTCACAAACATGGGATTGTCACAATCCTTTTCGCTAATTTTTCTGCGTCCACTGAGTGTTACTTTATGACAGCTTTTAATTCTTCCAGTCCAGGAAATGCACTTCTTTTACTGCGAATTTCAGTTCAAACCTTTTTTAGTTCCTCCTTGTCACACTCCCCTACGTGGCGCGACCCTCCACTCCCGGGGGATGGCTAAATGCTTTCCAGAATCGCTCGAGTATTAAGTGCCCCAGTGTTATTTTTTTATTTTACGTTGAGTCTCTTCTCTTCCGTAGATTTTTCTCGCTCCGCTAGAAAAATGGCATTTTCTAAATGTTTGCATGACATTATTCCGAGCCTCTTTCCTCTTTAAAAAAAATCACATTAACGAGTATTTGTTTTCGGAGTTACCTCCGCGCGGAATTCTGTACTTCTTTTGTCTGCATCGGATTCCGACCTTCGGTTTTTTTTCCCCATCGGATTCGGTCTTTGAATTTTTTACAGGGCGCTCCAGGGCATTTTCGCGATGTCTTTATTTCGTGACCCAGAATCGCAGTTTATTGCGTGTAGAATTCATTGGTTCTTTATCGGAAAGCTATATTTTTTGTTATCTGTTACTGTGGCATTCGGATCTTCGTCTTCATTCATCCCTCCAAATACTTGAAAAAACATTTGTCCAGTAAATTTGGAAAGCATACGCAAGTCAAGCAGTCATAAAATGTTTGAAAAGTTTACTCTTAATGCTGTGAAGAGCCACAGATAAAACTTTCCTCACATCAGTAACCCAGTTAATTCACCAAGAGGGCCATTTAGAGCAGCGCATAATCAAGATTAATACCTAAAAATGTAGTCTGAATGTTCGTTACTCTCCTCCTCATAAACTACTCACCAATTTGAGATGCAATTTGGCAGAATTTAGCGATGGAATTAAGGGTAAATCCGTTCAAGACTAAATTAGTAGTTTTTGATAAGGAGAATGGGGAAAATAACTGTGTGATGAGGGCGAATGGTAAAGTAATTGAAGAAGTGGATCATTTTGTGTACTCTGTGTGTATTTTGTGATTAGGTAAGATGCATGCGAAAGATGGACGGATAGATGAGGAGATAAAGAGACGTGCGAATGCTGGAAGAAAAGTGGTAGGTAGCATGTGAGGCATATCAAGGAATGAGGAAGCGAAAATTGCCGTGTAAAAAAGTGTACTTCTCCCCACTTTGTTGTATGGTAGTGGAACATGGGTATGTCATGATAGACACAAGAGTAGACTTAACGCCGTGGGTATGAGTTATCTGAGGAGTGTTTGCGGCAAAAGTAGGATGGATATGAGTGGGTAATAAATGAATGTGGGTTAGATGCTCCAGTAATGGACGTATGTATGAAAGGAGTTTGCTTCGTTGGTTTGGCTATGTTGAGAGAATGGATTAGAGTCCAATAACGAAACAGATATATTAGAGTGAAATGAATGGTGCGAGAGGTAGAGATAGGCCGAGAAAGTTGTGGTTGAATGTGGTTAAGGTAGGAGGTACTTTAGGAGGAGGAATATTAGGAGTCTTAAAAACAGGAGGGCGTGTATGAAGCAGTGTATGGGGGTAAATGAGGCAAAAGAGGTTTTCAAGGACAGGTCAGTATGGAGGAAATTATTGAAGCAGAGTTAGGTGTACAAATATGTGTTTATGAGTGAAACTTTGTGACTGTGTCTAACCCGGAAGGGAACGGCGTGATTGGTATGTATGTATAAATAGTAAGTAGGTCTCTCTCTTGTATAAAGTGAACTTCCATACTATAGGTTACTCACCTCTCTTGTTGAGAATCAACGGAAATTTCAGCTAGTTTATGATAAATATTGATTATATTTCGGGTGTTATTAATGTACCGAAATTCAGTGGCTGTAGTTAATGATGTAATTGTTCTCGGAGAGAGTTTCTCTTATTAGTTAACGGCTCTAATCCTGCGAAATCATAATGTTAGAAGGGGAAAAATCTCAAACCATTGTCGTCTACTGCTAACGATTTTTTCGCTGCTCTCAAATAAATACTGGAAGAACATGACTCATGCTAAAAATTCTCTCACCAAATTGTCTTAAAATTGTTTCACAAAACACAACTCATGCTTAAATTGTCGTTCATCGCCGAAATGTACCAGGACATCTTTATTTCACTCTTTAAGTCCGGCATGACGTGATTTTACGTCATGATTGTCTATACGCTAGTGTTGATGACGTGATATCACGTCATGGGTACCGTGAGTGTTCCAGCTTTCAATATGGGGCCTATTGAAATTTCCCTAGTGAAAGCTGGAACAATCACGGTACGCTTGACGTGATATCACGTCATGCCACACTCAATGGGTTAACAGTTTGTCCTCTATTCTAAATATAACAAAATAAACCTTATAATAAAATCTGAGCTCCACTAAATGCACTCCCATAATACATGTCATCGTTTCATCTCCCAAAAACTTACATCTTTGCACGGCTGGTGACCTAACTCCCCCTGCCACACTCACTTCAAGCATCAGAATCCAGACATTTGATAATAATCAAGAGAATAGAAGATGTCGAAGCCAAAATTGTTTAGAATAAAAGCCCTATAGATGATTGACGCAGCTAGGATGAAGTTGTATCTCAGCAGTGAATACGTTAGCAAGATAACGACAAAAGACATCCTTAAAAAAACCGTTGATAATCGTCATAGGATCGTGAAGACCGCAAAATATTCGCACTATTCGTCTCAAAATGCGCGCACGAAAGTCACGGAAGCGTGAACGACGCGGGAGGTGAGTCACGGCGATGATTAAACGAACGCCTCCCGCGCCATGTTAGTTTGTTCAACGGTCGACAACTGATTAATTTTCAAATTAAGTTGAGAAAACACGCAAAATACACACTGTTATTTTTTTTACAACATGTGAGTGTTAGAATTACCTCATTTTGAAAAAAATGTCTCTCTGGAGTGCATGCACGTACCGTTTCCCATGTAACAGGGCTGGTATTATTTTGGCAAATATCTCCGAAAGTAATGTGGTAAGGGGTTCAATTTTTGGCGTTATTAGAAGGATGAGATATTTTTCTTTAAAATGATACGAAATTCAATGATTTCTAAGTAAAATGATTTTTTGCTCAAACTACCTTAAGCCCTGAGGTGAAACGGGGGAACAAATATGGGCGGCCATATTAGAGCTTCAAATATTTGACACCATATTAGGGGTGTCATCTCTATCAACACATCCATGTACATATCAACGTATCTACTTCAAAGGATATTGTACAGGATATCCGTAGACAAAAAGCCTTAACCTGATCATTGAAAAGGATCTACTTCTTGTAATTAATAGATGCGGTGGCTGATTATTCAAATGGAACCCAAGGCCACTCTCTACCATTGAAAATGTTTGAAGAAGTAATTATGCGGTTTAGGAGTGATGAGGTGTTTATCGGTATTTTATTGAAGGTCTTTCAAACCCCCACTAACTGGTAACCCGGTGACCCACATCTCCATAGTGAGCCGGAGAGCGCTAAAAAATGAGACGGGCTTCGAAATTATCGCCTTCACGCGAGCGCCTTTGTCAGACGACTGAAAAAAATAAATTGACACGTAAAAGTTCAGTGCCATTGCTATGGCGGCGGGGTGTTTTCAGTTTGAGCGTCATGATAGAGTATTTGCGTTGGTAGCCAATGAACGAGAATCCCTCTGGGTTTCAAATAATACATGCGCGGATTCCGGGTAAACAACCATAATGCCGTACAAAACAATTAAAAATTCCCCACAGGGTTACTTTTTTGATTCCCTTCTTCCATTTAAGGCAGTGCACGCGAGATAATTCCCTAATCATAGCAAAGACCATAATAGGTATACGTTTTAGTTTCACCAACTTTGAGACGCACGAATTAAATATTGTATTATTTATGGTGCAATAATATAGTTTTGCATGACAGAAATTGTAAGCAATTCAATGAAAATATAAAAATAAGTCTTTACCTTGAAACATTTTTTTCACGCGGTACGTTTAAAACTCCACCAAAACGGAAGGTTTAGTGAGGTCCCGAAGAATTTACTGCGGTTACAATATAATTAATTTTCAAAAATATTTGAGAAATCACACATACTGCACACTGTTGATTTTTCGACGAGATCTAAGTGTAGGAAATGCCTCATTTTCAATATATGGTCTCTCTGGAGTGTAAAAACGTACCATTTCCCATGTTAAAGGTTTGATATTTTTTGGCAATTATCTCCGAAAGTAATTTGGTAAGGGTTTGAATTTTTGGTGTTATTGGATAGGTGATATATTTTCTTTAAATGAGACCAAATTCATTGACTTCTAGGTAAAATGATATTTCGCTCAAACTACCTTCAAATTGTTTGGGCGAGATTTTTCCCTAGTCAAAACGGAGAATAAGTCAGATTTTATGATTCTTTTGTTTCAGAGATGGTAATAAGCATGAAGTAACTTTTGCAACATTGAAGGTGCGTTAAAATAGTTTTATGAAACAGAAATTCTCCGTGATTAAACAGATATGTATATCTATATTCAAACCTTCGACGTGGCTCGTTTATTTTACTCAGTTCGCACTCAGTTTGTTTTCTTGTGACTTATCTTCATTCCGAATATCCCGCACTGCATTTCTGAAGCATCTACCACTGCTTGCAGTCTCTTCGAAGATCCACTAACCAATGCCTGATCGTCCGCGAATCTAACCGATTTTATAAGATTCCCACTTTGATTCCAACCTCAGGTTGTTCCTTTGCCCGTGTTACCATTTCCTCAGCATAATTGTTGAAAAGCAATGGCGGAAACGGACACCCTTGCATTACCCCTCGGCCTGTAATTGCCCATCCTGATTCACCATCAGCCACCCTCACCTGCGCCCTTTGAGTCATATATAAGTTACGGATTAATCTCCTGTCTCTCCAGTCTATCCCCATTTTCTCGAGTATCTCCGTTAGTTTATTCAAATTTAATGTCGAAAGCCTTTTAAAAATCAATGAATCATGCGAAAACGTCCTGATTATACTTTATGTTTCTTTCTATAAGTTCTTTGGATATTATTAGGTAGGAGAAATATCACTCGGGAATACCTTAAAAACGCATTGTGGGCTGGATTGTGTATGAATTCACTCGGAAACATCGATACCTAGTGTCTTACTAAGAAAAGACTCGATGCGCTGGAGGTTACCACAAACTGCAGATTGGCATATGAAGAACCTTTAGGTATTCCGTCAATCAAAAAAGGCAAATGGTAGACCTAAACATACTTAGGAGTTCGCGAAGCTCCATTGCTGCTTTGTGCTTGCAACCAAGGTCCTTATAATGAATCCCAAAGCCGCTTAGTATTTTCTATCAGCTCAAACATTTTCATGGCTTTATCAAAATTATTCTAGGAAATATACGTGGATCTTTGTCCCTATGACCATGCTTGAATTATGGAGTCGGAACCATTGTTTACCACTTTCCTGGAGTCGAACGGGAGGCTTCAGACCAAAAGTTTAAATAAACCCTAAAGCCGCTTAGTGCTGTCTGTCAGCACAAAAATTTCATGGCATTACCTCAATTGTATAGGGAAATATATGTGGGTCTTTGTCCTTATGTCAGCCATTGATTTGCATGCAGAATTTGAATTCCGCCAAAAATTAGACCCAAGATGGCGGATTACACTGGACAAGTGCGTGTCATGACCTGGGTATAAGGACCTTGCTTGCATCCAATCGCGACCCAGGTAAACGTGCAGACGATCCATTGCCAGTGTGCATTCGATCATTTTGGGCCTCGTATAACATCCACCGGCATTCGTTTAGGTTAGGAAGCAATTTTGCCTCAAATTAAAATTCACCCGAAATTTGTAAACACTTCATTGTCGCCGTCGCCCTGGCAACCACTTTGGGCGCGAAAGGTGACGGCGTCGCTATTTATTCACCGTTAATTAGAGCGTGCGAAACTGCGCCATCTGTTGCCTGCAATGGAAACCCATGCATAAGACAAACTCGCGATTCTTCTTTTCTTGGCGGGTCAGAAACGAGAAACGATACCAGGACGATCACCACAACATTAAGACGTGACAAACATTCTATTCATCTGCTTGATAAATGAATCATATAGAAGAAAAGATTTTCATGGAAAAAACCCACCCACCATTTTTCCCTGTTTTGTCACAAGCCATGGTCAAAGGTGCCGAATAGTGTTTTTTTCCGGCGATTCAATGAAAATCTATAAATCAGACGAGAGGACTTCATTGGGATGGCATAATTTTTTACAATGAGGACATTTGCGGAAGAAAATGGAAATTTCCTCAAAAAGAGACTTGGAGCGCTGATCTTCTAGTTGCCAAAACAGTGTTTGATATCGCAAATTACCCTTCCTTTTGTTCTTTGTTGTTGCTTGTTTTTCTGACTAATAAAATATCTGTCTGTTTGCTTTTTCGTTTTTTTCTGATAGGTATTACAGACTGTAAATTTTTGTTTCTAACAAATTGTTTAGATTATTTATATTGAGATTGTTTTACATTCACCTCGCTCGTTTGATATTTTTCTTTGCTGAATTGAAAGTTATTTTTCTGTTTGTTTGTTTTTCGTATGACTTAGTATTTTGTTTTGTTTTCTATTCCTCATGAAGGCATCCAAACTGATTTGATGTTCCAAGGGACTTTGTCCCAGGAGAATAAAATTGTTTTCTATATCTATTTCCTTTCGGACATTTTTAATTCAATTAGCCAAGCATTCATCTATAAACTAATAGCGATCATGTAATATGCATTTTACTTAGAGACCCTAGCATGAGCACAGTTTGTTAAGTCCAAAAATAGGTCTACAATATCACACACTTACGAGCACATTTATTTGAAATATTTTAAGAGTTTTTTTTGCATTTTTCGGAGAAACAATTTTATCGTATGGTGGCTCATATTTTTTTAGATATTTTTATTCTTCACATTTCATCTCGTCAATAAAAAAAACCCTGTCCTTATGTTTAGTACTCTGCAGAGAGATCGAAAACCTCTTTAATGGAACATAAACCACAGTATTAAACGAACTAGGGAAAAATATTAGATTGCGCTTTTGAGTACTGATCACCTAAATTTTACCATTTAAACGATTCATATATCACCTAAATATTTTTGAAATGTTGTCATAACCAGAGATTATTTCATGTTAAAGTAACTGGTTAATTAACAGAGCACTCAGCAGCAGAGAAGTTTATCTTCTGTGAAATTAATCAGTCGCAGATATACTTTACGCGCGAAAGATAGCGATTTTTAAAGGAACCCGTATTTGGAACACAATACCTCTGGAAATTAGGCTCGCTCCTAACGGCAGATTCAGAGAAAAATTGTACCAGGAGGTACCTTTCACTTAATCAGAATTGTTGAAAATAATATTATATACTGTACAATAAAATATCAACAAGTCTTTCGAATGAAATAATCCACCAGTAAAGTAATGCTTACTGGGGTTGGAGATTGGCGCGAAGGAGGTAGGTGACGAGGGTTGCCATTTTTGGTGCCCCGGCCAACCGTCCACCTCAAGCGAGTTGCAAAGTGCATCGGTATACATGCCTACTGGTAATATATAGCCCAATATTATTATCATTATTTGTTTCCATGTAATGTGTCACCTGAGAGAGTGAAACTATTATTTTTTATTTTTTTCTTTCTTTTTTGCCATTCTGTTGTTTTTTTTATTCGGTAGATTATCCACATTGTTAATGTTCTTATATTTTTGTAATTGTTTTTCTGTAATTTATGTAAAAATAACTGGGAGAGTGTTTATTTTTAAAAATGTAATTTTGTTGAACCTAGAGTCTGAAGGACTAGGTTCTTGAATTACATTCTATTCTATTCTATTTTCTAATTAAATCTTTTTCCCTACTTCCCTGCATGGTGTCTTCCCATTAAGGTGGCATCTCCACGAAAGGACAAAAATTTTCATTTTATTCGAATCACGGATACTTGTAGAAAAAACATGTCCCTTATCTGATGTGCGAAACGAAATTCTATCCTTCCACACCAATCAGTTCACAAATAGAATTTGAGATAACATTGCGCTGAATGCTACAGAGGGAGAATCACGGGTAAAACAGTATATATGTATCTAATATAAATGCCAGGTTAATTTGCGCTTTACGGGCCCCCTTAATATCTCTTATTCCCGGGTTCTACCACTATATACACCAGTACTTTATACATCAGTTTCAAGCTGTAGGAACCGCATTTATTTTTATATAACGTTATTCAACAGATTTTCAATACTTTCTGGGAAATTCAGTCTAAAAAATCACCTTTTTTCAAGATTTTCACTTGCGCGACGACGCCAATTTCCGTATTTCCAGCGTTTCCACCAGAGGAATTTCACTTATTTAATTTCTTCCATATGTCCAAACCCCTCCACCCAACAAGCTTGCGGGCCTATGGCTTGAAACTGGGGTGCTGGGGTGGGACGGAACGCGACCTCGAAATCTTAGTCACTTTTCCTACATTACAGGGAGATTTTATGTAGAAAGTATACGTTTCTACATGCTTCCACCTCCGAATTTTACCCTTTTAATGACCAACCGTCCCGAGGGAGATTTTTTCTAGAAAATATGCGTTTCTACATGCTTACAACTTCGATTTCCGCCATTTTCTTACTCCATATCAGATGTGAAAGTCCCTCGATCACTGCGCCATCTCCGGAAAATAGCCAATATGGCCGCCGAAAGCATCACCTCCCATATTCAAACTCCTGTATAAACGGTATTTACGCATTTTACTCAATTATTTTTTTTTCCTGAAAAACGTCGGCTTGCAAGCACTTCCCTCCATATAAATTTCATTGAAATACATTGATTTTTAGGGGTCGAAAAAATATTTTTTCTTGTGGCCGGTAAAGCGCAAATTTATCTAAATGACAATTGTGCAACCAACCCGTCAGATATGACGGAATTTGTTTAAATGCATATAAATATACAAATATTTGTGTCATAGACTCATTTTAGAATGAGCAAAACTTGTAAGTTTCGTGATTCTAGAACAATAATTGTACATAAAGGAAAATATAAAATTCCCTCGAGTATAAACTGTTTTGATAACATCGGAATCTCCTTTTTACGACCTGTTTCTCGAAATCGAATTTCCCACGACTCGAATTAATGTTGAAAACCTGATGACAAGAGCATCCAAAGTTAAGTGTAGTCACTCATAATCCCGTATGGGATACTACTTACTTTCATTACATAATAATGTGATTGTTTGACAATCTTTCATCCAACTCAATACTGTTTCTCCGTCTAAGAAGCGTGTCATTATGGAAAATGCTGCCTAAACGATGGAGGCCGCTGAACGTTTCCAATTGATTTGTTATGTGACTTTATTTTTCCAATATATTAATACGCGTCACGGCTGCAACAATGCTGTTGGTCGTCAAGGTGACGGTTCACCAAAGCCGCGAGATTTGGAACAATTACACGCATTTTTATTTTTCAAAAACTTCAAGAAGTAAGGATAGCAACAAAATTTTGCATGAGAGAATATGAATCTTAATAACATTTCATTTGGCTCGACGTTAGCATCGAATTAATATGTTCAGTATTTCTAAATGAGTTATTCAAATTAAATAATACTGCAAGCAAATAAAATGTTAATCAGCACGTACTCCTTAAGGGTATTAGCGACAGAGAGAGAGAGAGAACAAAATTTCGCTAGTCATTACTAAATTTCAACAAACAACTGTATTAAAGAATCAAAAACCTCTGAGAAGTGTATTCAATAATAAATAAGATACTTCTTAACTTCCAGTTTTTTTCGGTATTAGCTAGTTGCTGCGAAAATATAAATCATAATATAATAGGTAGAAATGACCACGTAGACAGTCTATGGATACGATCAAAAAACTATATATTTTTCATAAAAATTCTATATTTATAAAAAACATGTATGTGGAATAACAGGCTTTAATTTTACCTTAATTTTAATTAGCTATCTACATCTACACAATACCCTGGGAGCCGCCGCTTGGGCGACTCTTAAGTCACCAGCCGTGTAAAGGTGTAAGTTTTTTTGGAGATGAAATGGTGGCATGTATTATAGGAGTGTATTTAGTGGAGCTCAATTTTTATTGTGGTCACTTATTGTACGCAGAAAGAACCAGTTTTGGTTCCTATCTGTTCGGCAGTGAATCTCTCTTATTTTGTCGCATCTGTCAGATCTAGACATCAGTTCTGAATTTCTCAACCAACCTAAGCGTGTTGCCTCCGAGTCTCCAGGGGCTCCCACCTTAATATCTCTAAATGTTGTGAGACACTATATGTACGCTTGTAGCAGTTTTTCACGAAGCGCGCTGCTTTCCTTTGTATTTTATTAATTTTTTTGATTAAATCTTAATGATCAGGGTCCCAAATGCTCGCGGCGTATTCGAGGTATGGCCTAACCAGGGCGAAGTAGCATCTCTCTGACTTTTTCATCCGAGGACCTTTCAATAATACGCTTAACAAAACCTAGTTTTTTTAATGCTGTGCCACAT
This sequence comes from Ceriagrion tenellum, assembly GCA_963169105.1. Classification (NCBI taxonomy): domain Eukaryota; kingdom Metazoa; phylum Arthropoda; class Insecta; order Odonata; family Coenagrionidae; genus Ceriagrion; species Ceriagrion tenellum. The sequence continues at coordinate 137,789,241 of OY720639.1, read as the reverse complement.
ATGTTTTGTATGTGTGTTCCCCACGATATATCTGAAGTTAAGGTAATGGCAAGATATTTTACCGTATCAGAAAATTTTATGTTTACTCCACCCATAATATAGGTATGGCATTTTTGTAATGACTTTTGCAGGATATGGACTGTGGTGCATTTGCTGATATTTAGTTCTAATCCCCACTCCTGGCACCACGAATGAACGTTGTTAAGGTCCGATAACAGAGCTTCTAAGTCCGCGTCTTTGCTCATTTCACGGTAGATAACTGCATCGTCTGCAAATAATCTTAATTTACTGATAACTCTAGAACTTAGATCATGAATATAAATAATGAATCAAAGAGGGCCGATCACACTTCCCTGAGGAACACCGGATGTGACTTCGACCATATCAGAGCTAAGACCATCCTTAACTACTTTTTGTTTTCGATCACTGAGAAATTCACGTATTTAATTCACTATTTTGCTATTAACTCCGCAGGATTGCAATTTTTATATGAGTTTTTTGTGAGGAACCTTGTCGAATGCCTCCTTGAAATCAAGGAGTAGCTATGATGCATGTCATCCGCCAAAAGGATTTTTTTATGAACCAACTAAACAGAAATATTACTTTAGTTATTGTGTTGACTAACGCAGTGGAGTCTCCATTAAAACGAGTGATCGAACAAGAGAGAATGGCCGGCGGCCGAAAATGTCCGCGCAGAATTACTCTCCATCGTTATGTCTGACCTTTGCCTTTCCGATTTTCATTCTATTGATTTCCCGACTGGTTTAAAAGCACCAGCGATATGTGATGCGTGCATGTGACGTGCTTACAGTTATCTCACTGTCACTCGCTCCCGTGAATAGGCAGATATTTTTGTTTTTAACGAAAGATGGGAGCAGCTCGCCAATGGCAGTGAACTTAGTGGTCCAAGGATTGAATGGATTCCAGCAACACGGCACGGGGGGTTTTCCGCACAGAGAAACTGTTGGGAGTCCTACAAAGATGAATCATAACACTATTCTCTATAAATATTCAGAGCTCACTCGAAACTAAGCGACCAAGATAGGTCCTTTAATAAATTATGAAAATTTCCACGTTATGATGCTACAGAGAAATTTTAAGTAAGCAACAAAATAATTAATATTGTTCAAACTAATTAGTACTAAGTTTCGAAAAGAAGTCATTGTTGGTTGAATATTTTTTTAAGCGCTTGAAGTGATGTTGCCGACATTTGTGATGAACAATGGATATGGAGGAATATCACGCAGTGATTTCACCCAGACAACGCGCAGGTTCACTCATGTGCCATTGCCAAGGTGAAATTGCACGAACTAAGATGATGATTGCTGCTATAATCCGCCCATTATTCCCATAGAGGGCAACTTAAGGTAGTTTGAGCGAAATATCATTTTACCTAGAAATCAATGAATTTGGTCTCATTTTAATGAAAAATATCTCACCCTTCCATTGACACAAAATATTCAACCCCTTTTCCACATTGCGTGCCGAGAATATGCCTTTGGAGAGTATGCATGGAGAGTAGCATTAAATTTATTTGAAATATACAATATATGATCTTTCCAATGTTCTTATGCATAGAGGAAGCCGAGAATCGTATTAACAGAGAGGGCGAATAAATTAGCCCTAAATGAATCAATTGCGAATGATAAGGAGCATTTTTGCAATGATGCATTTTTTAAAGCATACTTTTCAGACGTAGACACTCAGGTAGGTGACATATTTTCAAACATACAGTCAGACGGTGGTATCACAAAGGTTTAGAATACACTATTTGGGATTACAGGTGACTTAGAGTTCTACACTGTAGACTCGAAATTATGAATGACTCCATTAAGCCATATGAAAGTCTTGTCATCTGGTTTTCGACATGTGTGAGAGTGGTAGAAAATTTAATTAATAGGAATAAATCCGACCCAGAGAGTTTAATGTAATAATGGTTTCGGACACTCATACATTTTTCTATCACTTGCTGAATTGCAAAAAGCTGGTCACTACATCCTCTCCCAGGCATAAGCCCGCTCTGCACACCCCATATTCTGTCGGAAGTAATATTCTAATATTGTAAACATTTTCTCATATTGCTTCAACCATTTTTCATCAACATCGAGTAACAGTATACTATATTATTGTTTATAGTGTGCTTGGTTACGGTGAATAATGAGCATCGAAAACATCGAGAACCATTCAACGGAACCGTTCGTTTGTATTGTTCCGCGGGATTGTTGCCAAATCTCCTACCCAGGCGTTTCCTGGCTGGGTGTTACCCAGGTAAGGTTTATGAATCGCTCAGCGTAGGGGATCCCTAGGTGTTAACTGGCAAGGGGATACCCAGGTAACCCCAGGAATAAAACTATGAATACGGACATCAATATGATTGGTCTATTTTATTTGTAGTGGCAAAGCATTGATACAAACTAGAGGTATAACAACTTGTATTTTATTACTAGAGTTTTATTTATAAGCACAGGGATTCCCAAAAGGTTGTTACAACAATTTATAGAAATTATTATTAACCAAATTTGTTGCAGCCAACGGTCAAAGTTTAACCTGCTTCAGAAAAGATTTTACATGCTTTATAGATTTGATTGTTTGAGGCAAACAATTAAAAAGTTTGGGCCCCATATAGATAAAACATCGTTTGTACAAGTTTGGCTTAGGCAAAACATATAACAGGTTGGATTACCTAACTGAAACTTTTCCATTCGCCATCCAACCAGTATGGAAAAATAAGGATTTCGATAATCACATCAGAGAGATAGAGAGAGTGAGAGAGAGAGAGAGAGAACAAGAGTTTCTAAAAAAAAATTCCAGGGTACGAATAAAAAATGGCGAATCAATTTTAATGAATAATTCACGTATAGAGAAGAGCACACGGGTATTATTGCGTGGCGGCCGCAGCAACGGCAATCAATATAAGGAAAGGCTTAGAAAGGTCGGCTGTTTGTGCAGGATGATGGCGTTTAGGCGAACAAACTACGGGGCGATTGCAGCGCCGCCACACCCTAGTGGATCTTCCCGTCGTCGATAAATCTCGCCGTCTCGCTCCTCCGAAGTGGGGGAAGAAAGATGTCCTCTTAACAAGGGAAGAGGGACAGAAGACGCATAGCCCTAGCAACCGAGACAACGGCGGGGACCGTAGCCATGGGGATCAAAGCATATAATTGTTTCGTTTCCTCTTCCCTCCAAAGCCTTTCTGGCGTCATAAATCTCCTCCAATAACAATAACAACGCTCCTTTCCAATGACGTCACTAGAAGGGGAGACCGCCTATTCATTGACAAGCAATTTATTGAAAAAAAAAATAATCCCCTCAGCATTTTTACTACTCTTATAAGCAAAAAATATTACCTTAATATGCAATTTTTTTATGCACCACTGGTGAATGATCTCTTATCTTCTTACGTCATTATTTTGAATAAGATTACCTCTGTGATGATATTGCATTCATGCTGACTCATATATACCAAATACTTATTCACGAAATTCGTAGCCACTATGAAGAACGAGAGCACAGAAGTATCATGGAGAAATTTTTTGGAAATAATATGTGAAGGAATCGATAAATATATTCCACACAAATTCAAACGAGAAAGTAAAGAACCTCGTTGGTATAACCAGGAAGTAAGGCGAGAGCTCAGGAGATAAAGGCAATTATACAACATATGTAAAAATTCTATTAAGTCTTGTAACAAAACAATGGAATTTGCGGCGAGAGAAAGTTACGTTGCCCAACGAAGAAAAATCATGCGCACTAGTTTACGAAACTTCAAGAAAAAAATCCCAGGTGAATTACTAGATGAAAACCCCAAGTCATTCTGGTCTTATGCGAGAGAGCTCCAGGGTGAATCTTCGACAGTAGAGTTGTTATTGGATACAAACGGCAAAATGGTCACCAACAGCATCGATAAAGCCAACTCATTAAACCACTACTTCGAAAGTATATTCAACAAGGATGGTTGTATTGTACCATCCTTGTTGAATATACTTTCGAAGTAGTGGTTTAATGAGTTGGCTTTATCGATGCTGTTGGTGACCATTTTGCCGTTTGTATCCAATAACAACTCTACTGTCGAAGATTCACCCTGGAGCTCTCTCGCATAAGACCAGAATGACTTGGGGTTTTCATCTAGTAATTCACCTGGGATTTTTTTCTTGAAGTTTCGTAAACTAGTGCGCATGATTTTTCTTGTTGTTAAGTTTGCTTGTATATGTCCTTAAGTGTATGTATTGTTATATGGCCACTATAAAATGGCGACATAGCTGTATGTGGTTTTATTACTTTAAATAAATAAAATAAATAAAATACTATAGGGTTGTCATACGTCCAGATATCGAAGGACACGTCCTCCTTTTGAGGTTAAAAAAACTGTCCGGGCGGCTTTTGGTAAAATGTGGGAAATGTTCTCCTTTTCGGCGATTGGAAGTAAAATTTGTATTTTTGCGAAAATGATGTAAATAATTCGATCGGGATAATTCAAATATTTCGACTTTAACACCTTTGTATGCTAGTATCTCAACGCAACAGTGAAAAGAACAATATCGTAGCCAGAGTTACCTAGATGGCCGCCGCGACAACTACAATGTCTTATTTTGTTGCGGTTAGTTTGGAGTTACGCCGAGTTACGCACACGGCGTCTGAGCGGGAGGTAATGCACGTGTTTAAACCTCTCTGAGCAGGTCAATCTGTCGTCCGTCCACCCTTGCGTCCACGGTTGCAGCCGCGTAAAGACGACTGTAACGATAGTGACAAAGAGTGGTCGCTTTTTGTATCTTTTTTCTTACCGGTGGTTATTTTTAGTTTGTGATTGTGTTACGGCTTTTCCTCTCCAACTTCATCCAGTTTATATATCCGTATCTCCCTATCTATTTTCCACTCTATATGTACTTACTCTATGGTTTTTATACACCTAAGAAACTAATTTTTGCTTCTTTCCAAGGTTTGATTAATTAATGTCATGTGAGACACTGCGAAGCGTTTTGGCAAACAAACATTTTCAGCACTGCGGTCAGAATTAAATGAAAAAGAGCAATAGCCATGGACATTCCGCAAAAAAACGGCCATTCGAATGTTGAGTTATTGAGGCAGGGGTTTTTTGACGTCGTATTCACGCTTTTCCCGAGGTTCGACCTCGTCCCGTCCTTACTGAATTAGGCCCCAGAAATACTTCACGGAAAAGCCGAGTTCCTTGGAGTGACTGTTGATGCGGGACGGGTTGGTTGGGCTCTTGGGGAAATTAATCTGATTGTTGATGCGGGTCAAGGTTACAGACGACCTGAGTTTGGAAGCAGGAGATTGAAGTGAGAGAGTTAGTGGCAGAAGGCCAAGGTCTTCACCCTCGTACTGACCTCTTGAGACGACTGGGATGGGAATCGCTCACAGATCTTTGGTTAAAATAAAGAAAATCCTTTAAGGTAGTCCGAGCGAGATAGTTCCCTAATCATAATAGATACCATATTCGATACATACGTTATAACTTCACCAGCTGTGAGACACAAATTAAATATTGTATTATTAATGGTGCTATAATTTAGTTGTACATTACAGAAATTTTAAGTCATCAAATGAAAATATCTAAATAAGTCTTTAACTTTACTAATTTTTTTCACGCGGTACGTTTGAAACTCCATCAAAACGGAAGGTTTATTGTGATCCCGAAGAATTTACGGCGGTGACAGTGTAATTGAGTTTCAAAAATAGTCGAGAAAACATAAAAACTACCCACTGTTGCTTTTTTGACATCTAAGTGTAGGGAATGCCTCATTTTTAACATAAGGTCTCTCTGGAGTGCATGCATGTACCATTTCCCATGTAAAATGGTTGGAGTTTTTTTGGTAAATATATCGGAAAGTTATGTGGTAAGAGGTTGAATTTTTTGTCAATGGAAGGGTGATATATTTCTCTTTAAAATGAGACCAAATTCATTGATTTCTAGGAAAAATGATATTTCGCTCAAGCTACCATAAGCGTAAATTCCAAACCAATTTACTTGCTCGCGAAGTTTATAACGAACACGGAGATTATAACGGTAGATCATAATATGGGAATGGACTTTTGAAAACACACTGCGGAATTGACATTGCTTCAAATGCCAATTTTCCCGCGAACGATTGGTTCCCAATTTGGGTGCTACCGCCCCCTGGAGCGCGATGTTTTTATCTGAGGGGTCTTCAAGGGGCACTGGGGGCTGGATAATCACCGGATATACGAGGGTAGGCTGAAAAGTAACACACACATGCTTGTAGAACGCGGACGAAATGAGCTATAGAAGCGCGCCTGGTGGTATTCGTAAGTAACATTTACTTTTCCTTACTTCCCTTTTACTTACCTCTTTTACACGCATGCGCAGTTTGAAGTCCTTGCGTCCATCCAGTGTATTTTGAGCAGCGTAAATATGGAGACGTGTTCTAGTTTTATGTCAACTAGAGTTAAACGGCGTGCTGTTAATGAATTTTTAACTGCTAAAAAAGTGACTTCTACTGACATTCATCGTCGTTTTAAGGGTGTTTCTGGTGACGATTCTGTCAAAAGGTCTATGGGTTGTCGGGACCTATTGAGGAGTGGGTTGTACTCACACATTTGACCAAAATTGGTCCGTTTTGACCCTCCATTGGGTCCGGTGATCCTCACTCCAATGACGTAAGTCGGCAGACCGCACGGCGGCAACCCAAAAAGCGAATCAGAGGGATACCTAATCCCAATTATTTGGGCAACAGGCTCTCTCGGTACGCAGAGATGTGCGGTAGGCTCTAGCGAAAGCGGAGCCGACGGTTACTCGTCTCAGTTGTTTGGGGGAACCAAACTAAAACGAGCACTTCGGGGAGGCGGAGGCCCTTGAGGTCCTTTTGACCTCAATCCGCCTCATTGGTGTCGGTCTCGAAGGGGCAGTGGTTTCGCTAACCTTCCCTACCCATCCTTTCCTTCCACCTCTTCCATATCCTCGGAGATAAGCGAGAGCTTCAGTCCGGGGGCGGAAGTTGTAATCCTGCGGCGTGAGCCGAACCGCTTGTCAAAAGGTCTACTGTCAATCGATGGGTAATAAAATTTCGTGGTTGCGGACCTGGAGAAACTAAAAAAAATTCAAAACACAACCATCCACAAAAACAATTTTTTGTATGTGTTTTGGGATGGTCAACGAGTTTATGTAACGGATTATCTGGATCGAAGCGCAACGGTAAATTCTTCTCAGTACATAGAGACTCTAAAACACCTCCTTCGTGTTCTACAAGCATGTATGCATTACTTTTCAGCCTACCCTCGTACATGTCCGGAGATGGATAAACTGCCTCTCAAATGGATTTGAAATTCACAATAGTTTCATAACAATTGTTTTAACTTTATTTTTATAAACATCTTTCTTTGTTCATGTAGTCCATGATTTAAAGAAACTAGGTTTTATTAAATGTATAATAGGAAGGTCCTCGGATGAAAAAGTTAAAGAGAGATGCTACTTCGCTCTGGTTAGGCCACACCTCGAATACGCCGCGAGCATTTGAGACCCTGGTCAAATAGATTTAACCAAAAACATTAATAAAATTCAAAGGAAAGCAGCGCGCTTCGTTAAAAACTGCTACGGGAGTATGAATAGTGTTACACAACTTTTAGAGGGATTAAGGTGGGAGCCCCTAGAGATTCGGAGACTGCACGCTAGGCTTAGGTTGCTTGATAAATTCAGAGCTGATGCTTTTCAGAGCGACACAGAAAATATTATCATGTCTCCTCACAACATCTACAGGTCTGACAGATGTGATAAAATATGAGAGATACACTGCCGAACAGATAGGTACAAGAACTCGTTCTTTCCATGCACAATAAACGATCACAATAGAAACCGAGCTCCACTAAATACACTCCTGTAGTACGTGTCACCATTTCATCTCCAAAAAACCTTACACCTTTACACGGCTGGTTACCTAACACCCCCTGCCACACGCCTATGCGGCGGCTCGCAGGGTATTATGTAGATGTAGATGCAGACTTAAAAGCTTATGGTTGGGGGCATTGGGTAATAGTTTGTGGAAGAAAGGGGGCAGTGGCTCGAATAAGTTTGGAAAACACTGATTTCAGGCCATGATAACTGACATTAAGATTTTTATCTGGTTATGTCCATTAGTTGTGTAGTTAGTTTAATGAATTACTCCCAGATTCTTCTATGCTTATCTGCAACTTAGTAATAACAGCAGTTATGCATATTTACCGTTTAACCCTTTTATTTCTGTACATTTATGTAATTAGAAAATACATTTACGCAAACAGTTAGTCCAACATTCGCGGCATATCTGGAGTCAGTCTTTGTTGGTGAGATGTCATCTATCGATTAGTATTTGCATATTTATCACAAGTGGTGGCTTCGTTTACTTTTGTTTTCGATTAGCAGGCAAAGATTTTGCCTCTTCGCCACCGCAGCCGGCAATGTCAATAAATACAGAGCATACTTTGATGCTTTCGCTGCATTTACGTAGTTTTTACGTCGGCAGGTGGTAATAAGAATATTCAGATATTTCGATGTTTACACGTCGGTGATAATTGCCCAGCCAACCACCCTCTAGATGGTTTGTTGAGTGATGTGTGGATGCTTATGTACGGAAACGTCCTTCCCAGTCAATACTAATGAAACGTTTTTAATTGGTATGTACATACAAGCATGTGTAATAAAAATACATTTATATAATGTTAATTACTAACTCTATTTCTGACCCTTGCTCCTCAGTTAAACTCATCATTGAGCTTCCGTGGGACCAAAAATTCTTCCATAAGCTACTCGTTAAGCTCGAAACACATTAAATAACTTTTTTGAAGGCCTTGCACAAAACATTATCCGAATCTTACGTTTTATCAATAAATGAAATATTTCTACTGACATTTTGGGTGAGTTTCAAAAAGTTATGGAACAATGCCGAAAAAGAAAAAACTGCGAGCGTTCCTATTAGTACAGAAGCTAGATGGAAAAAGAGGATGCTTGCTTGGGGGAGCTCACCAAGTTTTGCTCAAAATTAAATTTGATAGCTATGGTTTATTATTGGAATTATCTTCTTCTATAATATGACAATGTTTATGTGTTTGTGTGCTTGTGTGCTCTTGTGGGGTCATTGAAGATGATGAAGTCCTCTGATGAAGTCATTGACCTCTAATGGGGTCATTGACCTCTGGTGGGTACAATGACCTCTGGTGGGGTCAAAGACCTCTGGTGGGGTCAATGACCTCTGGTGGGGTCATTTACCTCTGGTGGGGTCATTGACCTTTAGTGGGGTCATTGACCTCCTGGGGGGTGATTGACCTCTGGTGGGGTCCATGACATCTGGAGGGGTCATTGACCTCTGGAAGGGTCATCGACCATTAGTGGGGTCATTGACCTCCTGGGGGGTCAATGACCTCTGGAGGAGCCATTGACCTCTGGAGGGGTCATTGACCTCTGGTGGGGTCATTGACCTCTGGTGGGGTCATTGACCTTTAGTGGGGTCATTGACCTCCAGGGGGGTCACTGACCTCTGGTGGGGTCAATGACCTCTGGTGGGGTCATTGACCTTTAGTGGGGTCATTGACCTCCAGGGGGGTCACTGACCTCTGGTGGGGTCAATGACCTCTGGTGGGGTCCATGACATCTGGAGGGGTCATTGACCTCTGGAAGGGTCATCGACCATTAGTGGGGTCATTGACCTCCTGGGGGGTCAATGACCTCTGGAGGAGCCATTGACCTCTGGTGGGGTCATTGACCTCTGGTGGGGTCATTGACCTCTGGTGGGGTCATTGACCTCTGGTGGGGTCATTGACCTCTGGTGGGGTCATTGACCTCTGGTGGGGTCATTGACCTCTGGTGGGGTCATTGACCTTTAGTGGGGTCATTGACCTCCAGGGGGGTCACTGACCTCTGGTGGGGTCAATGACCTCTGGTGGGGTCAAAGACACTGGTGGGGCGATTGGCTTCTGGTTAGGTCATTGACCTCTGGTGGGGCGATTGACCTCTGGTTAGGTCATTGACCTCAGGTAGGGTCGTTGACTTTTGGTGTGGCCAATGACCTCTGGTGGGGTCAATGACCTCTGGTGGGGTCATTGGCCTCTGGTGGGGTCCATGACATCCGGAGGGGACGATGACCTCTGGTGGGGTCATTCACCTCTGGTGGGGTAATTGACCTCTGGTGGGGTCATTGACCTCTGGTGAGGTCATTGACCTCTGGTGGGGTCATTGACCTCTGGTGGAGTCAATGACCTCTGGTGGAGTCAATGACCTCTGGTGGTGTGAATGACCTCTGGGGTGGTCATTGATCCCCGGTTGGGGTCATTGACCTCTAATAGGGTCATTGACCTCTGGTGGGGTCATTGACCAATGGTGGGTACAATGACCTCTGGTGGGGTGAATGACCTCTGGTGGGGTCAATGACCTCTGGAGGGGCCATTGACCTCTGGTTGGGTCCATGACATCTGGAGGGGTCATTAACCTCTGGAAGGGTCATCGACCTTTAGTGGGGTCATTGACCTCCTGGGGGGTCAATGACCTCTGGTGGGGTCAATGACCTCCTGTGGGGTCATTGACCTCTGGTGGGGTCATTGACCTCTGGTGGGGTCATTGACCTCTGGAGGGGTCATTGACCTCTGGAGGGGTCATCGACCTCTGGTGGGGTCATTGACCTCTGGTGGGGTCATTGACCTCTGGAGGGGTAATCGACCTTTAGTGGGGTCATTGACCTCCTGGGGGTAAATGACCTCTGGTGGGGTCAATGACCTCTGGTGGGGTCATTCACCTCTGGTGGGGTCATTGACCTCTAGAGGGGTCAATGACCTTTGTTGGATCATTGACCTCTGGTGGGAACATTGATCTCAGTTGGCGTCAATGACCTCTGGTGGCGTCATTGACCTCTGGTGGGGTCAATGACCTCTGGCAGGCTTATTTACTTCTGACTGGCGGTAATTGACCTCTGAATGGGGTCATTGACATCTGACCCAAATTAAGTTTCTATATTATAATATCGACCACAGAGATTACCGAACTCATAATGCCATCTTTATCAAGAATAGATGCGCAATGGTAGCGAATCAAACAAAAAAAACCCTCAAGAGGGGTCCAAATGGAAATAGCTATCCTGTTTGCGTAATTTCGTTGGATTCAATTCTGAGATCTCACAAGATATATAATAACCATCTACGGCTGTGTAATGAATAATATGACAAGACAAGTATTTATTATTAGGCACGATGCGGGATATTGTAAACATATTACCGAGTTACAATACATGTGAATTGCTTAAACGCGGATGCGCTAATACGAGGGGTCATTTGTATATCTCGCTAGGAGCATAGAACAACAATCAAAGTAATGGCGAGAATAAAGTTTCTAAAACGCTAATATTTATTACTAGGCATATGACTAAATGTTTTAAAAATATTTCCGAGTTCGATATAATATCCATTGCTGAGATTGAGAGTATTTCTGACAAGGGATCATTTACGAAGTATCGCTGAGCATATAAAACTACTATATTCAAATTAATGGTGATGAATAATACCACATAAACGCAAACGCTTTATATCAGGAACATTTAAAAATGTTCTTAAAATATTTTCGCCTTGCAAATCATGTTTATCGCTGGACTAGAGTATTAATGACGATAGGTCATTTCGGAGATCTAACTAAAGCTGCTATTCTGAATAAAATAGCTGTACTGCTTATGCCAAAAATAGCTAACGTGACGCTATCGGTTCAAAGAATAGCGTCAATTCAGCTATCTACAATTCTGAACGCAGACCGACGCCTGGGAGCGACGCTATTTTAGGCGACGATCTGATCCCCACGTTATTCTAAGAGCGTCAAGCTATTCTCGAGTGAAACGGACACCTGATTCTTTATCACACGTTATCCAACGAGGATTCGGCAAAATATGCATTGAAAAGTGTTCCTAAATGCATTAAAATATTAGCAGGATTGACTTGTCAAAACGTAAAGTACAGTAAACATAAAAAAATTCTTCTCATTAAAAGTAGGAAAATGTGTCAAGCTGGACAGGAAGGAAAAGTGAGCAAACTGATTTAAAACTGAACTAAGTTGAGTTTAAGCATGAGATTGGAAACCTTCCTTGACTTTGCCTTTTTCCGTACCTCTCATTGAAGACTGGTATTTTTTTCGACCGAGTCTCATTGCTTTATTCTTGCATCGCATTACTTTTCCCATCTCTCAGCCGGGGATAACAAGTTTGGTAAAATAGAAGAACCTGATCTACACGCATCGGATGAGAATTCACTCTCTTCGTAAAGAATTGTATCTAGCATTTCCGTTGTATTATTTAAACAAGTCGGCTCGAACTATTGCTTACCATATTCACATTCACTTCCGACCTCACATTTCCCAACGGTCCCAATAGATTTACAAGTGACGCTAATTGCGATGTCTAACCATCTTATTAAGCCCACGGGCTATTTGCAATAATACATTTCAAATATCCGTGATAAAATAATTGATATTTACCATCACATCACTTTCCTTGATACACTTATATAATATTATTCCCACTTCGTATGCGTCCAAACGTGTCTGCTCAGCCGGATGGACAAAAGTGGTGAGAATAAAATAAGCAACCCAACAGATACACAAAAACAATATGCTTTGTTATAATTTTAAGTTGAACTGTGATTATACGCGTTTAAATTGTTCTCTCAGCATGGTAATCCGTTATTTGTCAATATTTAACAACCGTTGCAAGAATTTTCTGAACTGAATTTCCGTTCACCGCACAGGTTCTCCGAAAGTTTTCTATCAGTTGATGAATTTAATAGAATACTAGATTATTTTAGATAACAAATCCAATGATAACTTCAAATGAAAGTATACTTTGAAGATAATGCTGGATCATGCACGTCTCATGTATCCAAGCGTCGTCCGCTCCCTCCAATAAATTGTAAAAGTTAAAATATTCAAAAATTAACCTAAAATGTACATGAAAACAATATGATTTTTTACGATGGTGAGGTGAACTATCATTATAGAAATTAAAATTGTTTTCCCAGGACGGGTAGCTGTTATATGTCCATATAGGTACGCAAAACAAACATTGCCAGCCTTTCCTAAACTGAAATACCGTTCACAAATTCTAAAATTATCAGAGATTTATCAACCAGCTGATAAAATCAGAACAAAATAGAGAAAAATAATAGTATCCGAAGACAGCATTGAATGAATTTGGTTAGATTATTTATTGAAAATATTCTTTCATTCACTCACGGCATCCATGGCGAAGGTCTCAGCTGTTTGTGAAAAACTTAAACATCGCTCGTCATTGGCTGCCTGAATTTCCAATTACTGTACCAGAAGGTTTTCATACACAAAGGGACGGAATTAATAATAGCATTACGGAACCGACGCCTTGGATAGCTGTATCGTGTTCAGAAACCCTTCTGACGCTATTCTGGAGCAAGAAATAGCATTAGCCAGAAATAGCGTCGCTCGATTCAGAATAAAAGCCTAAGTACGTTGACAATAGGAATAATCATTGTAATTAGGAAAAATAACGCAAAAAAACTCAACATTTTATAAATAGGCAAATTTTAAAATGTTATTAAAACATTTTCGAGTTAAATTTCAAATGGATTGTTGAGACTTCTGTATTAATAACGAGGTATAATTCCGGACGTCTTACTTGGTAGGTATACATAAACGCAATATTTAATATAATGGTAAAGAAATACGCAAAAAACACAATCCTTTAATAATAGGCATAAATTCACGAAAGTAGCTACTACGATGTATAAAAAATGATACAATACTTCATTCAAGTGATAATTACTGATAAAGGTATTCACTACCCTTCATTAGACTGAAAATTATGGCTTGTTTACATCCACGACGGCCGTCGCTAAGAGATAGTCATTTGTCTAGTGTTGTTCACTTTTCGTTGATAATAACGTTTCATTCTTTGGTCCATAACTCCTCATATGAAAAACGAGGACTTCATTGGCCGATGTGAATTCTGAGGTACTTGTACAGACTTGAACGAAGAACTTGCCAAACACTGTCAATTTTGATAACGTCCCCTTTCATTATTTCTACCTTTAGTTCCCTAATTGCTAGGGTAGCTATATACGGCCGAAGCGAGACGCTTTTAACGCCGTCGTTATTTAAACCCCTGAGTTAGGTTATAGCCCCCCTTGGTAGAGTAACTGTGAACCCCAGAAGTCAAGGGGTCTAAGTGACATTTTTGGAAAAAATAAGTTACGTGCAGGAATAGGATGGGAACATATTAATCTATTATGTGTCAAAGGGATCCAAGTGATTTTCTTCACGGGTGCTGCTATCTAGGGTAATGACTCTTAGCTAATTAGTGGGTTGTACTAAACATTTTCACCTTTGACATAAGTTTTCTCTAAACAATGGTATTGTTACTTAGACCCCAGCAGAGGTCATTGTCCACACCAGAGGTCAAAGACCCCACCAGAGGTCTATGACCACAACAGAGGTCGATGACCCCACCAGAGGTCATTGGCCCTACCAGAGGTCATTGACCCCACCAGAGGTCATTGACCCCACCAGAGGTCATTGACCCCATCAAAGGTCATTTACCCCCAAGAGGTCAATGAACCCACCACAGGTTAATGACCCCGCCAAAGGTCATTGTCCACTCCAGAGGTCATCGACCCCTCCAGAGGTTAATGGCCCCTCGAGAGGTCATTGACCCCACCAGAGGTCAATGACCCCAACCGGGAATCAATGACCACCCTAGAGGTCATTCACGCCACCAGAGGTCATTGACCCACCCAGAGGTCAATGACCCCACCAGAGGTCAATGACCCCACCAGAGGTCATCGTCCCCTCCAGATGTCATGGACCCCACCAGAGGTCATTGACCCCACCAGAGGTCATTGACCCCACCAGAGGTCATTGGCCACACCAAAAGTCAACGACCCTACCTGAGGTCAATGACCTAACCAGAGGTCAATCGCCCCACCAGAGGTCAATGACCTAACCAGAAGCCAATCGCCCCACTAGAGGTCATTGACCCCACCAGAGGTCATTGACCCCACCAGAGGTCATTGACCCCACCAGAGGTCAGTGACCCCCCAGGAGGTCAATGACCCCACTAAAGGTCAATGACCCCACCAGAGGTCAATGACCCCACCAGAGGTCAATGACCCCACCAGAGGTCAATGACCCCACCAGAGGTCAATGACCCCACCAGAGGTCAATGACCCCACCAGAGGTCAATGGCTCCTCCAGAGGTCATTGACCCCCCAGGAGGTCAATGACCCCACTAATGGTCGATGACCCTTCCAGAGGTTAATGACCCCTCCAGATGTCATGGACCCCACCAGAGGTCAATGACCCCTCCAGAGGTCATTGACCCCACCAGAGGTCAATCACCCCCCAGGAGGTCAATGACCCCACTAAAGGTCAATGACCCCACCAGAGGTAAATGACCCCACCAGAGGTCATTGACCCCACCAGAGGTCTTTGACCCCACCAGAGGTCATTGTACCCACCATTGGTCAATGACCCCACCAGAGGTCAATGACCCCATTAGAGGTCAATGACTTCATCAGAGGACTTCATCATCTTCAATGACCCCACAAGAGCACACAAGCACACAAACACATAAACATTGTCATATTATAGAAGAAGATAATTCCAATAATAAACCATAGCTATCAAATTTAATTTTGAGCAAAACTTGGTGAGCTCCCCCAAGCAAGCATCCTCTTTTTCCATCTAGCTTCTGTACTAATAGGAACGCTCGCAGTTATTTCTTTTTCGGCATTGTTCCATAACTTTTTGAAACCCACCCAAAATGTCAGTAGAAATATTTCATTTATTGATAAAACTGAAGATTCGGATAATGTTTTGTGCAAGGCCTTCAAAAAAGTTATTTAATGTGTTTCGAGCTTAACGAGTAGCTTATGGAAGAATTTTTGGAGTTTAACTGAGGAGCAAGGGTCAGAAATAGAGTTAGTAATTAACATTATATAAATGTATTTTTATTACACATGCTTGTATGTACAGTGGCGGAAGAAATTAACGCAAAATTTTTCGCTCGCCAGAATGCGGCATTTTTGGGAACTTCTAGGAGCAGTACACACTCGAAAGACTGGCAACACTGAGGAAAACATCGTCTACCGCAAATATTTGAAATCCGCAATGGAACTCTTATTAGTCGGAGCCTAGAACTTGGTCATCAATCGCCTCATTTTTGAGCTTTCGTCTCATTTTACTTGCACATTCAGTCGCCGCGCATCGCTGTTTGTTTCAACGTGGTTCTTAGGTCGAATGGTATCATTTATACAGAAAGACTGATGATAAAAAATATTCACTATCCCCCCCAATTCAGTATACTATATGCTAAAATATTCATCTTCTACCACCAAGGGATATTTATTGTGGTCGACTTTCCGAGGATCTTTTAGAATGATGCGTACTGTGTCTGTTTCACCGAAATAATATAAATGGAGATTTATCCTCACCAAATGTCGATAAAAAAAAGATTTAATTAAAATAGGTATTGTCTACGTAATGTAATTTTTCATGATTTTCCATTTGTTAATTGACGAAGTTCCTTAAACGGATATTGATTAAATTAAAAACTGATATTTATTAATGAATCATTCTTGACCCAATATAAATCCATCTTTAGTTCGTCAGAATGGGATTGAACTATGAAAACATACGTAAACATATATGATTTCACGAAATAAAAATAAATGTGCTCGCATCGATACCGAATAATCTAGGCATATTTTCCCGATATTTCTTTCATCTTATCACAGGAAGCTTGGTGACGAGCTGTCCACTGTTAAGTTTTATCTTGTAAATATAGGATATACGAATAAGCATTCAGAAAAGTTTACCCAAATTAGGTGTAGTTATGGATAAACAACTCTATTACGTCTGATTGCAAACTATCTTATATGCTTAGCTATAAATTCGCCGCACATATAAAATTAACAAAAAGCCTTTTAAATGACTTCAGTTTGGAGTAAAATATCATTAATGAGATAAATTAATAGGTAACGGTTAATGTAGTAGCTGTCAGATGTATTTGGCTAGCTAAAGAGTGGTCCGTGTTCGATTTGTAATGAACGCAAATGAGTGTTTATATAAATTTCCTCATATTGGCGATATGAATGAATGTAGTGTGTAGCTGCAATGACTGGCTGATAATATGAAATTTTTTAAATATAAAAGAGATAAAATTTGCCGAATAAAAATAATTTTGCTCGACCAGAAATAGAACGAGAAACCCAAAAATGTCTCGACCAGGGGTGGGATTTCGGTTCTTTTCTTCTTATGGTCGTTATTGTCATACAAAAGGCAAGCCGCATTTGTAGGGCAATGCACAAGGTCCTGGAAGCGCACTCCATTGCTATGTAGCACCCGATCTTTCTTAATGACGATCACGTTTTCGAAATCATGAGCGTACTCGAACAATGTTATTATGAAGAACCATGATTGCGGTTCAGTTTTGCTACCCAATAACAACTACTAGACTCTCTCATGACAAGGCGAATTTATGATGATGTTTCGTATCCTTTCGGTGAATTTATTTGCGTCCGAATGAGTTAATGTGAACTAAGTTACTTTTAAAATGAGTGGTGGTATTGTCTACGAACGTTTAAAATAACCAAAGGATAGGAAAAAGCATACTACTCTCCCGGGAATACAAACAGAAAGAAGTAGTTCTCGATTTTACCTCATCAGCCCAGACCATTCCAATCAAACGCCATAACGCCCTCATGCATGGGTTTGGAGGCCAGCTCCTTAAATCTGAGTTAAAGCAACGAGCAATCGTGGAGGACTCTTGAGGATCCCTAGAGGTTTCCCCGTGTCGATACAAAGCTCCACCAATACTAATCCATAAAAAATCGGAATGTATGAAGGGCGCATTATATTGATTTGGAAAATAGTATGCCTTTAATAAGAGCTTACTTTCCCCTTGTGTTGCGGGGGATACCTTTTCTGCCATAGATAATGTCTTGAACGCCAGGCGTTTAGCTCACAGGAAAGAAGTGGTATTTGACTTCTCTTACGCCCTTAAAAGTATTCGACGGGGGCTTCCAATTTTTTCGAAGCGCGACGAGCCTTTTCTTTCTGGTGCAGCAAGTATTTGAAACCTGTGCGTTATTTACAACAACAAACCACCCCGACCATCACCACCCGGAACTTGGCCAAGGTTTACTGATGACTACTTCATTGAGACGAGCGTCGATAGACGAACAAGCAGAGCGGACAGCGCAAGCAGACATACAGTTCAAAGTTTTAGCGGCCTCTCCCATAATTCTTGGAGGAAAAAAAGATCTTAATAGCCTTTGAGTATGCCTCATTTTTCTCCCAGGCGGAGGAATCGGATAGTAGGTTTGTAAAAGGCAAAAACATCTGTCGAAAAATTACCCGAAGAGGTGTTCCGCCTTTGACTTTCACCCACTGAACTTTTATTTGGTGTTTAAAAGTAAAAAAAACCTATTTCTTACTACTATCAAATAAAATTCATTAAATTCATGTCCGCTATAATAAGAACTATGTTTATTCAAATTTTTATCAATATTCATTTTTCGTCCGCAACTAGAAATACTTACGAGTTCACAAATGTCAAAATTCTAGGCGATGGTTCAAAATCAATCATGAAACATAGATGGAGCGGGCTGTACGGAGCGCAGCGTTCATTATGAGAAAGATGCAAGAAACAAACGCTTTTCTACCCCCTCAAACGAAACAACCCCAAATTAAGATGCATTGAGGAAAATCGTGGGGGAAGAATGGGAAATGAACCCAGTAAAATGATACCGAAATGAGGGCAACTCCATGTCACAAATACTTGGTCAGGAAATCGAAAATGGAGGGGGATTGATTGATTATAAGGCTAATAAACATCCACATTCTTTATGTAAATACCAGCATATTTCTCGATGATCCTTTGCTGTGATTATGAGCACACATAGCTCAAATTGAGAGAATTACGCATTCATTTTAACCTTTTCCACTCGTTCTAAATAAAGCATTACAGTGTCCCTTTTCAACATCCGTTAAAATACATTACCACTAAGAGATGAAATTTATGACCCTGTAAAAAGTCTGCAAATATCTTCATGTGGGGGCACTCACAACTTTAACTTCCATTGAAGCAATAATATTACGACGCATTTGAAGAGGAATAGATTCTTTAGGAACGTATCAATCGTATAATCTTTGATGGTGCACATTCCTAATTTGCACTCCATTGACTACTCTGCGGATTAATGAGGAGTATACAAATGACCATAGGAAGAATATCTAATTATTGCTTAGTCGCTACATGGAAAAGATGATTTTGAGTATTTTATCACTTTCACAGGGGAAGATAGGCGATGCATTTTTGTCGGAGTATTACTAACGCGTGGGTATAAAAATGCTCCTCATAAAATTTAACTGCGTAATTTTAGCCAAACATTTTTCACTGCGAATATGTCAAAAGGTATTTAAGTGATTCATTAATTTACCTTCTCCTCTAAGTATTATCCTCCATCTTCTAAGTTGAACTGTTGAACTACACGGTTAATGTATTGCTCATAGCAAACCTAGAAAACAATGCTGGGAAAGCTTCAAATACCGTTTTAAAGATATTTTGAAGAAAATTCCACACTTGTTTGGTCTCTCACTCAGATAAGTAATCGGTATTTACAAGTTCGGCAGATAGAACCAAACTCTAATTCCTAATAAAAATAATTGCCCTCTTTACTAAATAATTCCAAAATAATTTAAAGGTGAATGTAGCATCAGGTAAGTTCACTAAATCGAGTAACTGACACAATCAGAGATCCGGTCTATTCCCTCCTTCATGAATAGCTTTTCATTGAGTGGTAAATTGGCGAATGAGTAGGTATGAGCATCACACGACAGACAGGACGTAGAAATCAAGTGGGGCCGAGTACCCTAAAATGGGAAGTAAACGTCTCATTCGACGACCAAGGAGACCGCTCTGATTCTTTTACTAAGCCCGAATATGCGTAAAACTCACACGCTCATGGTTGAGGTCAATATCCATTCCCTGGGCCTTCCGCGGATTCCTGCGAAGTTTTGGCTGCAATAAAGTCACATCGCGTAGATTAATTATAAAGGCACTAAAAGAGGCCACGCCAGGATTTGAACCCCAGGCATTCTTGGTCGCAGACGAACACTCTCCCTCTAGGCCACTTCATCGATCAAGCGAAATCCGCGTCCAGTGGTTCTTACTATGCAACGAAAAAAGGGAATTTTAATGTTTCCTTTAAAAACTGGACCAAATAAAATGTTCTGGATTTTTGAAAGTAGTTTTCAGAAAGTAAATAATATTACGTTAGGAGTAATTAAGAAATGTAAGTGTTTGAGACGACCTGTATGCACGAGGGCGGAAACTTACGTAGGGTTTCAAGGTATTGGAAATTCTCGTAAATAAAACTATTCTCCACATGGAAACCATTCTATTCAACCAGATTTCCCATACTTTTACTTGAAATTCACAGGATATTACGCCAAAATGTTAATTGTAATGCATCATATTTCTCGGAAGTAGTTTGAGGCCTATAAAAACGATGTTCATCCACAGCTATTCCCTGCACGAGGAAATACGTTTTATTGTCAGTGAATTTGATCTGGAGAGTAAAAAATTTTTATATCCCAACAAATAATGCTTTCATCGTATTGTTTCTTAAGTTTCAATCAAGAAATTTTTTTTAAACGGTCCAAAGCTTAAAAAAATATGGTAAGCATCTCTACATAATCAACTACGACTTCGGAACCTCAACTGGGTGAGGGTCGAAGCAAGCTCATCACGTTTATAACTCCTAGACGATCTCGCGAACATAAACCTTATTAGTATGACTATTTACATGACGCGTAAAATCGATATCCATTCATAGAGAGTTTGAATATTCCCGGTTTCCATATGCTGTCTCATTGTTGTCAAGTTGTCGAAGGAAAAACGATTTCAATTAGTTCCCGTTTACGCCGCATTCAAACGCCAATGAGTTTTGCGTTAATTTTTTCCGCCACTGTACTCACTTGTTTTATTTCAAAATTAACCTTTTCATCTTAGTTACGTGGGATTTCCTGGTGGCTTCCCACTAAGTTACACGCTATCAATTACAAAGGGCGATAGAAATGAATTCAGCAAACTGATATTCTGCCCACAATCCATTAACGTGACCATATCTACGAAAACTTTATCGAAACCGAATACTGCACTCGTTCACTTACACGCTGTAGGCGACTGTTATCAGAGAGGGAGAGAGAGAGAGGCGTTCTGCCAATGTGGCCATGGAAACGCTCGGAACAAGTGAGGGGCGAGAATCCGCCGCCTCAACAATGGCCCGTTATTAATTGAGCTCTCTCCATCCGCGGGATACATTTCCGCAACTGGACGATGGAGGGCATCACTGACCAAAGGGTGTGTATGTGTGTGTGAGAGTAAGATTTTGCGATATTCGGTCATAATTAATTATAAAGAACCGTTATAAAATAAACTGATGAGGAAAAGCATTTTAGCCGGATGAAAGTAGTTGTGCTATTCTCTCTTCAGCAATAATGGCTCGAAAATGTTATTCCAACCCTCATTGCATATGCTCACTCCCAGCTGAGAAAGAAACCTCAGCCTCGTATGGGTCGCTTTCAGAATAAAGGCTGGGACACAATCAACATGTACGTGTAACGTGAGCCGTTAACAGGAATACGCGTAAAGATGGCTGACGGGAAAGTATAGCGAACGGACGCAATCAACGTGTACTACGGGGAGTACGTGTACGCGAGAGATGGGCAACTTTCATCTCTTCCCGTGTCCCGTACACACGGAAAACCAATCAGAATAGTAGTCCTGAGAATCCGGGAATGGGAGCCATCTGTCGGCATATACATCCAACTGTTGAAGATTGCTCTTGGCGAAGACAACTTATTTACTTCCACACTTTTTTACACCTGATCTCATAGCTGCGCCTGCGTTATTCAATTGTTACTCCGGGCCGCGTTAACGTCGATTGTGACCGCTGACTTGCGTTCCCCGTCTCCCGTTGTCCCGTTAACGTCTCGCGTCACACGTACACGTTGATTGTGTCCCAGCCTTAATACAGCCTATCCTCGAACCAGGAAGGAGAGGTGGGCTTTCGTTTGTGCGGAATGTTTAATGCTAAAATGTATTTAGAGGGGTCGGCAGGGTGTTGTGTCAACACACTGATTTCGGAAAATAGATTGGAGGCTGAATTCTGTATTTGAGTGACTTGAATATAGCATTTGAGTCACTCAAAAAGTCAAAGAAACGAAATAGAGTTATTTTTAGCTGTCTGGATTTAGTGTGAATGTCATTTGTTTGGTCGATTTCAACGATTGTCATGAGAAATAAAATCGAGACGAGTTAAGCGACAAGAAGCATTGTATTATTGGAATGGTATGAGGATTGAAACATCAAGATTTGTTTAAATTAAACCAGTATTTAATTATTTTTGTAAAGAAATCCGTTTCCACAGGAAATATTTCCCCTTTTACAATTACTTTGACTAGGATTGTTCTCTTTCGATAAGAGGCCGAAGTTGTTGGTCTCCTTTGCCAAACCCCTTTTCTTTAGACTACGAGAGGAATTAACCGATACTGAAAGGTGACCTCACTGTGATCCTACGTTAGCAACCATTTTTATTTTACTCCCTGCTATCTAGACTATAGCATTGGAATTGAATTTAGAGAGGTTGGCCGTAGAATAATGAATTTCTTTCGGCGTCGATGTTGAGTCCTGAGAGGAGAAGTAAATCCAAGCAATAGGCGGATTTAGGAGCAGGATAAATTTACGAATGAATTAAACCTGCTTTTATCACATCTTCCTAGAAGGACCAAATGTAAATAAAGGCCGAAAACGTGCGATGCGAACCCCAGTGGGCAATGCTCCGTTTTCCAAATGTTAGGTAAATAACAAATAGTCCGACTATGATCAGTTCAGGAGTTGATATTTGAAAGTTGCCCAGGGAAATCATTTTCACTGAGCCCCTACCTCTCGACCCAAGTTCTTTTTTGGAATGATGAAGCAGAAGCTTGCAGAGTATCATATGCCGATGAGACGAAGTTTGACCAATTCTTAACATTCTGTGGCGAATATATATGCCTGTCCGGCAATCAGTGAATTTAATCCCCAGTAATTCTAACGGGAAAGAAAAATTGAGTGAATCTTGAATTCTGTGGCTTAATGGATGAAAGTCGGTTTAAAAGCATTCTCATAGGAGAATAATAAACTTTAGGGAATAATAGTTTGAGGGAGTTATTTCAATCCACATTTGAAGTAAATACCGTTTTTAAGAGGGAGCTCTAAAGCTGTTCCAGGGAAATGAATGCAAATTAAACATCAAATACGTATAGTCACATTGTTCCAAATGCTGAAGAGGCAATTTATGTGATACCGACTACGCTAAACAATTTTTTATTTTTTATTTGAAATGGAATTATCGTCCGGACAATAGATTTTTCTCTTTGAGAATATGAACTTTTGAGTAGTTGATTGCATCTTCAAATTCCTCTAACGCGTGTACCTGTGTAGCATGCGACTTTGAATGCACTTCCTAATGCACGACGTAAATTCGTTTCCTAAAATGCGCTTACTGAACTTTTATGAGGCGCATGAACAGGTTTCCAGAATAAGTAACTAAATGAATGAAATATTCATGAAATTGAATCAACTCACGAAAAAACTAATTAACTTGCCACAGGATCAATCATGGCATGTAAGTAACATGGGGATTTAGAAACAATAAGGAATTCCAGATGACAAAAATACGACAAATCTTCAAAGATTTCAAATGTTCATTAAATACGCGAATGAAATAATTCAAAAGACACGGATCAAGCAATAGGGATAAAGACAAAGGCTGGGATTTTCGTGTCTTCCAGCTGTTGTCGTCAACGAGAGGTCTTGGAGCGACCGAATCGAGTCATCTCCTTTCATTTGCGCCCACAAGTTAACCCTTTGAGTGCGGCATGACGTGATATCACGTCATGGATGTCTTTACGCTGGTGCTGATGACGTGATATCACGTCATTGGCGTCGTGAGTGTTTATTGCAGGTGGAGTGTAAAACTTATTTTCACTAACTCACTCAAAAGCTCTACCTGCTTTACCCTGGTTTATGGTACCTGAATATCAGTCTGGGTTTAGAAGAGGGTACAGTACCAAGTCTGGCCTCTTAAAAGTTACAGATGATATTAGTCTCTCAATTCAACAAAAGAAGGTGATGTCGTTGGTTCTATAAGAATTAGAATTTTTTAGCATGGAAGTAACTCAAGTTTTCTGTTTCATTTTATGTCATCTATATATGTATATATTTTTAAAAATGTATATGTACTCCGTCTGATTCTAGAAGAGTAATAACCATTTATAGTTTTTATTGAAATATTTGCCCCGGATTAATTCATATAATTTTGAGTACACCGGAAATACCTCCAGATAACTTTACGGGGTTACCCGCAGGGGAAGAGGACGCTTTGGTAGCTTAATTCGGTGAAGCATTCGAGGGATCCGGTTCGGGTCCCGGCCAAGGCGGGTGAATTATCCTCCTTGGAATTTCGCACATCATTTTCTTTCCTTCTTCCTAAAATTAATCCTCTTAAATTAGCATGGGTCTACCTTCCAACCGGTACCACTTGGTCACTGTCAGACCAGAGCTGTCTTAAATTCCACATTGGTCTCCCTTACAGCCAGTAACACTTGGCTCGACATTCAGCTCTGCATCTACCTTATTCTTAGAGTATGAAATGGCTGTGAAATTCAACTGATCCTGCCTTAAAAATGTTGCCTCTGAAAATCAGATCGACTTTTTCCTGTGTACTAACCTCTGAGCCGCCGCATTAGCATATGGCAAGGGGTGAAAGGACGCCAGCTATGTATAGGCGTAAGAAAGAAGGTTACAGGGAGGTGACAAGGCATATTTTGGGAGGGTTTTCAGTGCAGCTCAGTTTTATTATGGACACTTACTGTGCCAAGGGGTGAATACATTTTTGTACATATCTTTACGGCAATGTATCTCTCTTATTTTATCGCTTCTATCGGATCTAGAATTGTAGTGCGGCGTCAAAATGATATTTTCTGCGTCACTCTGAAGCATACATGTTCTGAATTTCTCAAGCAAACTAAGCCTAGCGTGCGGCCTCCGAATTTTTTACGGTTCCCAACCAAATCCATCTCTAAAAGCTGTGAAACGCTCTTTGCCCGCTTGTAGCTGTTTTCAACGAAGCGCACAGCTTCTCTTTCTCTTTTGTATATTTTTTGAGGTTAAATCATTCTCCATAGGGTCCCAAATGCTTGCGGCATATTCGAGGTGTTGCCTACTCATAGCAAAGAAGCATTTCTCTTTCACATATTGAAATATTTAAGGAACTTCATAGTTGTGCACATAAATCTTTCCCAAATAATAAACTTTTTCCGATTTAAAAAAATATATAAAATCAGCAATTTATAATAAAGTTCCTCAAACTCTCCTGAATTGAAAAGGAAATAGTCTCATCCCTCCGTATCTCGGACGATGCATGAGAAGTTGTGCTAATTTCGTCGGTGATTAAAGTGCTCCACTTGATACAGCAGAGAACTCGGCCGGTACACTATTGAGTGTTCTCTACGATTGAGGATCAGCGTTAGTCAAATTCTACAAATACTCTATAGATGGTGTTAACTGTCGCCAAGATAAAGGGTCATTAATTCAACGCATCTTTGACAAGTGGACACCGATTAAATGCATTTGAGAAAAAGGTAACAGTCACAACTAGATTTTTCCAGGCTTTGATATACTTATCAACGATACCAAAGTAAATCTTGAACGACAAATTAGGAGTAGAATCCCAGATGATGTACCGTTTACAGAGGAAAAAGTAAGCTACTTGAAACTTGACAGGATTAAGCGACTAAATTCAAGTAATGTCACAATTTCACATAGCTCAGTATAATGCTCTGTAGTACCTGAATATTTCCTTATTTTTTGGAAAAATAATTGAGCTTCATCTACTGGCCGAAATATTGAGATTCATTGCAAAGTGGACGACTATTTGCTCAGTACGGTGTTGTAAAGCACATTTAGTATAAACTATAGTTTCCATTCAATTCTGTGCAGGAGTTTTGTGGGCAGTGGTGACCGTGAAGTTGTGAAACACGCAGAAAATATATAATTGCATCTTTTTATTTCAATTATGTAAGTATAATTATTTATCACTCATGGTAACAATATTATAAATGGCAAAAAATAGATTCACTTTAAAAGTGTTACTCGTCTATTTGACCAAATGCACTATTCATTTTAATTTGTAGGATTGACTGGATGATTTTGGCACGAATAGCATTAGAAAACGTCTCATAGGGGCTCAATTTTTAAAATTTCTAGAACCACCCAGATATGATTTATCCTGGATGTTGTCTCAATTTTCTGTTGGCAACCCCTGCCTAAACCCGAAAAATTAACGTTGCATTAAGAAGAGTAATCCTACCGTAAAACAATAATCTCACCCGAGAGGTACGCAACTTCAAAAACAAGTGAACACCGCATTTCCATTTCAGCCATTTTTAACCATTTCTGTCCATTTATAACCATTTCTGTCCATTTCCATCCATTTCTGTCCATTTCTTAACCATTTCTGTCCATTTCTATCCATATCTGTCCATTTCTATCCGTTTTTGTCCATTTCTGTCCATATATATCCATTTATTTCCATTTCTGGACCTTTCTATTCATTTCTGTCCATTTCTAACCATTTCTGTCCATTTATAACCGATTCTGTTCATTTCTATCCATTTCCATCCATTTTTGTCCATTTCTATCCATTTATTATCCATTTATACCCATTTTCTATCAATTGTAGTCCATTTATAACCATTTCTGTCCATTTATATCCATTTATCAACCATTTCTGTTTATTTCTATCCATTTCAGTCCATTTATAACCATTTTTGTCCATTTCTATCCATTTTTTATCCATTTATATCCATTTATAACCATTTCTGTCCATTTCTAATCATTTCTGAACATTTCTAACCATTTCTATCCATTTCTGTCCATTTATAACCAATTCTGTCCACTTTTATCCATGTCCATCCAATTCTATCCATTTATTATCCATTTATACCCATTTTCTATCAATTTTAGTCCATTTATAACCATTTCTGTCCATTTCTATCCATTTATAACCATTTTTGTCCATTTCTATCCATTTGTTATCCATTTCTATCCATTTTGTACCAATTTCAGACCATTTCTAACCATTTCTGTCCATTTTCATCCATTTTTGTCCATTTATATCCATATATGTCCACTTCTATCCATTTCTGTCAATTTATTTCTATTTCTGGCAATTTATATCCATTTTTAACCATTTCTGTCCATTTATAACCATTTCTACCCAGTTCTGTTCATTTCTAACATTTTTGGTCCATTTCTATCCATTTCGCGACCATTTCTCAGTACACCATTTCTCAGTGTTGCACACCCCTTGAGCTCACCTCTACTTAATGACCGAGTAAAAATAATGGCGGCCTCTCTAAAAACCTGGCCCCTGTACCGACTATTTTTTTCTGGGTCATCGAACAGTTTTTTCATTTTTAAATTTATTAATACAAACGAAGAGTAACTATGCTTTTTTTAAATGTCAGTTTCATTGCTTTCATTTCCCGGGAAATGCATGGAATGATGTGAAATTCCGCGAACACTCTGCTATCGCGACATTCCCTCGCCCTGTACACATTGAGGCGGACGCGTTGCCTGGAGACGAGGTGCGTGGGCGCGGCTGGAGGGGCAAAGGTGGGAAGGGAAGGGGCCGGGTGCGGCATTTCGGGTGCAGACGGCGTGGCTGCGGATCGACCGATATTCAGAGGAGAGCTTTTTAGCCGGAAGAGGAAAATGAAAGCTTTTCAATGGGGATGCTCGTGTGGAAATATTTTTATCTCAGAAGACTTCCACTACTACGGTATGGTAAGAATTCAATGATAATTATGGAAAATACAAGAGAAATTAAAAACCAATACCCAATTAAAACCACAAAAAATAGGTGAAATACCTCAAATGTTATTTTAAACGTTGAAAAATATTCATACTGTCTAAAGAGTTACTTATCCATCGCCAAAACAATCAAGGTGAAATCTAAATGGGCACTGCTGAACGAATTAGCAACCGTGTAATTAATTAGCTTAAAAAACAATGTAACAAAAAAGTGGTAGTTTTAAACGATTCAGAGTGAATAGAATTTAAATGTGAGTAATAATAATAATAATATTCTATTACTCAACACAATTAGACGTACATTAATATTTACAACATGAGTAATATTAGGTAGCCTAAAAGGAGGCCCTGTATTAAGACTACCATCACTTGGTCATCAGTTATGCGTTAGTATTTTACATAATTACACGTAGAAATAGATACACAATATTACATCAGGTTATCAGTGCTTTAAGCGGAATTATCAAGTTTATCACATACAATCATAACAAGGTGTCCTCTATTCTTTCTTGAGTAAATAACCAAGATTGTATATTTTTCAACACTGTATTAACAGATTTGGATTTGACGCATGAAGTAGGCAACAGATTGTACACTTTAGATCCGACATACAAAAAACATCGTTTAAATAACGTTATGTTTGTTTTGGGCAAGGGTACGCGAGGTTTTCGAAGGTCGAAGAGAGAAGGCAATTTCAGTAGTGACCCAACATTTCCACTTCTTATATAGAAACGTCGTAGGACCTTATAAATGTCTCAATGGGAGCAACCGTAGTAGAAGAAAAAGTGGAAAGGAGCTTTCAAAACGGCTCTTTTTCAAAAGTTAAGTTATTACATTTAAATATCTTTCCCTAAATATTTCCTGGAATATACGTACGTACGGGAGCTTGTGCTGGCATGATTCTGCTCCATGTCAATGAGGGCTACATTATGGCATACACGGTAGATTGACTTCGTATAGGATATGTTATTGTGGTGTAAAATGCATTGTAATGTCTTAACATAAAAAGGGAAATCCCTAAAATCCCGATAAAATGTACCAGTGGAGCGAGATGCGCCCTGTGACGTCATTTACCCGTATCAATTGTACACCCCGCGGGAATTTCACGCGCACTTGGTTTTTTTCTGCGAGTTTAAAGGAACACAAGAAAATTACGTCATGAACTGTTTTAGGGCGGCCATTCTGAAAGAACTCGGCTTTTATATATGACAACAAGAGGGAATTTTTGCAGGTTGATTAGCACGATGCTTATTTCAGCCTGAAAATGGAACTGAAAACAGAAACAGCTTGACACTGTCGTACTGACACTATGAACGCAAAAATCACTTCTGTTCTTATACTTTGTAGAAACATAGTATCGTGTACCTTGATTAATTAATTGTAAAATGCTTTTATTTTTTATATTTTATGGTAAAAATATTTGCATTTCATCAGGATGCAAAGTGGCAAACTTCTTGTTAGATATGATTTAGTTCTTTCCCAGATAATACCGATGAAGTCTTCTCGGGTTTTCCACCGGGACAGGTTGTCATGTGCAGACATGCCTATTAGACATTGAATGTAGTTAATCTTCCACATGAACATATTTTGACTCTAACACAGAAAAGTTAATCGCGACCTAGGGGTCACGTGAGCACATTAAGAGAACAGTCATTTAGTTATTTAATTGCATTGTTGAATTATATGTTTGAATGTAATAGATCATACTCCAACTTCTGACAAATCTCATAAGCATTATTGAAGACATCGAATATTCTCATGAATAAAAATGAAAAATATACTAAAGAAGAGCTTTACGCCATCTATTATTTGTTTTCCTAACTGTTTTCAATCATCTGTGGCATCATACAGGCTTGCCAGATATGACGATTTATCGCAGATTGGGTGACATGAACCCTAAAAATACGATCAAATTCTGACAATTTGAGCCAGTCGCCATCATGGGCGATTTTACGAACAGATGGTGAGTTCTTTAGGGGATTGTCATTAGAAGATAGGATGAATAGGGGCTGACATCATGTGGCAATCTATAGAACTAGGGAAACGATCAATCGGTTGACGCAGGGAGTTAGCGCAATAAATGCATTAATAGTGATATTAGCTAATAGGATGGCGTGAATATTTCATTGGTGATCTATTGCAACCTATTTCGTTAGTGTACGTCAAACGAACTGAAAGCGAATCTCGAATTCTTCATTCAATCCAGTAGGTTCAAGATTTAAGAGTGAATCTCGCAGTAGAAATTAGGAGGTGATAAGTTGTCGAGTTACGATTCCATTATTAAAAATTGGAGTAAGGAACAGCACAATAACGTAAAGCATTCTTTCACTCAAAGCCATATGAGTGCTCAAACAAAACCATGTCGTCAAATTTGAGTGACAGAATATTTAAAAACACTCTTTTCTCTCTTTCAGACATGTTATTAATATTTACGCTGCTCCAAGATTTACCACCTGTCTTATTTCCGGCAATATATTTCACTTTAACATTTAACCCAACAATCTCTATATCTTCCTCTAGAGACTTTTGTTCTAATTCAGTAACCTTTTACTCCAGTATTTCAATCTTTGCGCCTTTCGTTTTTAACTTGTTGGTTAATTTATTTATAACATTGTATAATTCTACAAATTTCTCAAATTTGTATACAAGGAGGTTAAAGTATCATGCTTATTGCTTAAAAAGGATAGGCTCTTGTTGATCTCGAGCAGGTTACCTTCAGTTGCAGGATTATCGTCTCCGCTTTCAGATCTTGTCTGCCTACATCCGGGGCACTTCGAAGAATCTTTGGCCTTCTTAGAAAACGCCCTGTCTGTCGACTCAAGTCCAGAGCATTCATAATGAATGTTGCTGGCGCAGATTCTGCACTTCCAATAATCTCCGTCCCCAGGCAGGTTTTCTTTACGCCTGGAGCACTTTGACATAACGCCGTGAGAGCCGACAACACCACGTTAACAAAGCCTTATGACACTCAATTGCACCAACTGGTTGAACTGCCTTCACTACCACAGGTAAAAATATACTCCATTATGCGTGAAACATCACAATGGGATCGTACAGTCACCCAGTGTTTGAGAAAACACCGAAAAAACAATGAGTGTTTTGAACACCACTTCATTAAGAAACAAATGGCGTACGAAAAAAGTCAATACCCATAAGTCCAGTAAGAAGTAACTTACGCATAAAAAAAGGCGGACATTTTTATGCTCAACATCACATCATATACGTCACAAACTAGAATCTCTGGTCTCACAATTAAAATCACAGAATGACAACAAATATCTTGTGACAAAGGAATCCACTATTAGCACCTTATACAGTTAAACAAATTATATTTATTTAATATTTGAGCCACATAACTAAAACATTAATCTGAACGGTAACTAACTGCAAATTCCATTTAAAATACCAGACTGTGATTGCCATAAACTCTATGAAAATTGCTTGATAAACGCTTTTCCATTGAAGCATTAAAGAAGTAATATCAATAATATCTATTAACAGTGAGTGGAATATATTAATAAAATACGTAGAAGAAGCATTTAAAAAATTAGAAACCAACTTTAATGAACTTAATGGAGATAGAATTTACCTAGATTTGTAATTAAAAAGAGTCATTCTAAACATGAGTATCATCGCGCTTTGGATGTGAGATTCTTATGTATTACGACCATTGTTTATTCAACTTCATTTTTTCCGATTAAAGACAAAAGAACAGCCACGTTTCGTATGATTTGTTTTACAGTGAACGTGTTTTGTCGATAATTTTCATCAAGATGCCCAGTAACCTTCAAAATGGATAATAGATGGGGAAGTAAGTCGCAATTGGTCCATGCCGTCGAAGAAGTTTCCCGTAGCGTAACCATGGAGACGGCCGCAGCCTTCAATCCCACGTGCAAAAAAATACTCAATCAATATTTAAAGGTTATAATTAATTCGTTTTACAACGAGGATGGGGTTTATTATGACAGAACGTGTCAGGCATTAGTTTCGGATTCTGCGGGACCACTTGAAGGTGCATTGCTAATACAAAGAACTTAATCGTACTACGTTAGTTCAAGAATTCTCTACGCGTCCATGTCAGATCCAAGGAAATAGTTGGCCAACAATCATCGGGAAAAATATGGTGCCTAATTATTTATTTCCACGAAAAAGCACCGATCCATTTCGATAAGAGTTTTATCGTGGAGCATCTTCATGTAAGACGAATGGTTTATTCGCTAACTAGCAGTACAATACAGACATTGAACCTGAAAATTCCATCGAGTTACTTCCACAGGCACGTGTATGGCATGCGAACGGATAAATCCGCCATCGGTCCTTCCTGGTTATTCCTTCATTATAATTTTTGATTCCGTGAGCTGGGCTAGGCCGCGATTGGACTGAAAATGTATTTCTATGGATTCCTTAAATAGCCTTTCCCAATAACCATTGGCCTTGCATATGACTTTCGCATCACTATAGGAGATGAGATGGTCCTCCTTTAGGCTATGCTCCGCCACGGTGGATTTATCAGGATAATAAATCCGCCAAGCAAGGCCGATGGTTATTGGGAAAGGCTATTTAAGGAAGCCATGGAAATACATTTTCAGCCCAACAACTTTAATCGGGACTCGGGGTACTCGATAAATCAAGGGTGGAAACCGTTAATTTCAAAAATAATAACGGAAAGAAGAAACAACAATGGTCAGTCAGACGTAACCGTCCAGGACCCTTTATAAGGGAGAACGCAGGCGGGTCCGGGCATCATTGCCCTGGTGACGATGGAAGTGTTATCCATCGAAACGTTGGCAGCTGCCAAAAATTTAACCCGGTGTGAATCCTGAGAGAATTTCACGCATAATATTCGCCGGGAAAGTACAAAATCATTTAATATCAATTCTACTCTTCCTTCTATACAGGTCTTCACAACGTAAACAAGTCCGCCAAAGATGAGCTTATCTTAGTGTCCGCTAACTCAAGCATATTTCCTTGGAGATAGAGCTACCAATACATATCGGATCGAACGTCCCTGGCTTCCTCTTTTTTTAACTACGCCACTAATCTCAAGGCTTCTCTATTGCAAATTCTCGTCCAACGAGTCGGCGAGATGTGAAATGTGCATGTAATGAGCTTGAATGATATCAGTGTTGAAGATAACCTACAATAGATGTCACTAGATTTTGCAATCTACACTAATCCTATACGTGTATTCATTCAAGAGTGCGGTGGCCATATGTCTGCCACAAACTTCTCCTAGAAACAGGAGGAAATAATAAACAATTAGATTTCAGGAGCCATCTTACTCAAGTAGCACAGTTGATAGCACTTGCTGAGCTCATAAATATCTCAGTTGGGGAATGGAGGCATGGTGTTTCAAGGTTACATTAGATACTGACACAGTGGTATTCGACAAGGTATCTCTCAATTCATTAGCTCTCTATGTAACCACCCTTTCTGAGGAAGCTTGTCGATCGCAAACCTCACCTTAGTGTCGTGTGCTGACTAAAATGGCCGCATAGAGCAGTGTCAACCTAATAAAGGTTGGGCTCGATGCTCTTCATAACTCCAAACTCTCAAAAGAGATTAATTCAGACTAGGAGTGCCACATCGAATTGTCGATTTTTCGACGTTTATAAAAGTACTCACCACTCACTCAATATTCATCGGATTATTTTAGTACTCGATGTTTTCGATGTGTCGGCCAAAAACATTGAGTAGTCCGATACATCGATGCCGATTGACATCCCAACACCGAACAATGTTCCAACTAGGGATGCCACATCGAATTGTTGATTTTTTATTATTTATTAAAGTACTCACCACTCACTCAATTTTCATCGGATTATTTTACTACTCGATGTGTTTGCTTAAAAACATCGAGTAGTTCGATACATCTATGTCGATGTGACATCCCTAGTTGCGGTATTTCAAATATGCTGCGGAAAGCCAGTTTCCGATACCAAAGTTTTGGTGATAAGTAAATAATAAGTCAGATCCTGAATGGGTAACTAATTTAATTAACTGTTGGATAAAACTTTTTCACCCTGTCCTGACATCCCAATAACCACATGCTGAATATAATCTCCTCAAAGATCCCGATTATACAAAATAGCTTTTGCCAATAAATTTTATGAAATCAATAATACTGACAAGTGAAGAGAAATTTGATATACTGGAAAGATCTAAGGCTTCCCCGAAGCATAGTGATATTGAAGGTAGTTCCGGTTTTCCACTTTCGGGTCGGACTCTCCATCACTGCCGAAGTTTCGATGCACGACCCTCTACATAAGTTTCCTTTCCCACCCTTTCCTCGCCCGCCATACCAAGCACTTCCTCGTTTGTCTTCCTTTTCGTCCACCGCACCCTCTCCATCCTGAATTCCATATCAAGTTCTTCAACCAGCCTCTTCTTCACATTCATTCTCAAGGTCGGCTCCCTTCAATTACTAAACGCCTCCTTCGCTAACGTTACTCTCCTCCATATACTTCCACGATCATATTCTTATAGCGTACTACCCGCGCAGTTAAAATTCTCTGCTTGCCTTAGACACGTGCTACCCGGAATAATTGCGAGAAATCAAGCAGCACGCATCCTTTCAAGGCAAAAAATAAGGGCAAGCATGCTTCACAAATCTGATTATACCTCACTCAATTCCTTTTTCTTATTCCTCTCTGTCTTAAGGTAGTCCGAGCAAAAAATCATTTTACTTAGAAATCAATGAATTTGGTCTCATTTTAAAGAAAAATATCTCACCTATCCAATGACGCCAAAAATTCTACCCCTTACTGCATAACTTTTGGAGATATTTGCCAACAAATACCAACCCTTTTACATGGGAAATGGTACGTGCCAGCACTCCAGAGAGACACTATTTACAATATGAGGTAAAAAACTAACAGTGTGTCGTTTGTATGCTTTCTCGACTATTTTTGAAAATTAATTATATTATTACCGCAGTAAATTATTCTAGATCACAATAAACCTACCGTTTTGAAGGAGTTTCAAACGCACCGCGCAAAAAAATGAGTCAAGTTAAAGACTCATTTAGATATTTTCATTTAATTACTTACAATTTCTGTCATATAAAACAATATTATTGCACCATTAATAGTGCAATATTTAATTCATGTGTTTTACAGCTGGTGAAATTGAAACGTATAATTCGAATATAGTCTCTATTATGACTAGGGAACTACCCCGCTCGTACCACCTAAATTGATGGCCAAAAAACACCTCCAGACAGTGGCACGCTCGCGAAGTAATGAGAAGACGAAGATGAAACACAAAAAATGACTCCTCCTCCTACTACCTCCATGAAGTATGAAATTTCTCCATGGACCTCCGAACATATTTATATCGGGGGAGGAAAATGCAGCAATGCTCGATCGATTTCAAACTCTTCTCTACAACTTTCAGGCATAGGAATACAAACTAGAGGTTCATTCCCTTGAAATTGAGCTTTTAAATTGCCTTTTCATGTTCTTATGACATATTTGGGGGTTATTTCAAAAGAGTGAAACCGTGTACACGTCAGAAATAATCAGTTTACTTGCTTGCGGAATAATCAGATCTAAAACAATGCATTTGTATACTTAAGGTAGTTTAGGTGAAATATCATTTTACTTAGAAATCAATGATTTTGGTTTCATTTTAAAGAAAAATTATCTCCCACCTACTAACGACACCAAAAATTTAACCCCTTACCACGTTGCTTTCCGAGATATTTTCCAGAAAATACCAGCCTTTTTACATGAGAAATGGTACGTGTATGCACTCCAGAGAGACATTATTTACAATATGAGGCATTACTAACACTTAGATGTCGTAAAAAAACTAATTGTGTAGTTTGTATATATTCTCAACTATTTTTGAAAATTAATCATATTGTTACCGCAATAAATTATTCTAGATCACAATAAACCTTCCGTTTTGACGGAGTTTCAAACGTACCGCGTGAAAAAAATGAGTCAAGTTTAAGACTTATTTAGATATTTTTATTTAATTACTGACCATTTCTGTTATGTAAAACTATATTATTGCACCATTAATAATACAATACTTAGTTCATGTGTCTTACAGCTGGAGAAATGAAAACAAATAATTCGAATATGGTCTCTATTATGACTAGGGAAATATCTCGCTCGGACTACCTTAAGAGGGCATACATGCTATGCCATCCTAGCCTCACCAATCCCACTCGTCACAAAAGACCTTATCACAGTCCATGACATGTGTATCATCTCAAAAGAGCCAGCCAGGCAGTCAGGAGTAGCACATCAAGGTCTTAATATTTTCGCGAGGGCACATCAATTACTTCCTTGATAAATTTACCTTCAGTTACGCTATTTGCATTCAATTTCACTACGTGGGACAAAAGTGAAAGGTAAAACAGACAGCGAATGGCCATTAATGCCGCTCGCTGGATGGGAATGAATTCATTCTAAATTTCCAACTTCCACTGTTTTTTTTACAACTACTGGCTCGAGGGAAGAGGGGGGGACGTTGGGGTAAAAGTTCTCGGACAACGACATGTGACCGTATATGCAGTGGTTGACTCTGGAAATTACACCAGCCTCTGCCCCGCGGAAAAGAATCACCTTTCACATTAGCGTGCGCGGAGAGCCATGTTGGCGTGCATGAAAGGGAACATTTCATGTTGAGCGAAGGCTTCTATTTACCGGTCACCCGAGAGAATGGAAAGGAGTGGTGAAATAACATTTCGGAACCGCAAGTTTAGGTCCCAGGATTCAGAAAGCACTTCGCTTAATTGTAGAAGCGGAGTGTGAAAATTGCCTCTGGTGATTAATTAATTGCCAAAAAGGCGGTCACTGCGTTCCAATTCTCGTAATTTGAATCCATGAATCATATCAGAGAGTAATAACTTGTTCCCTATTTGCCCGATTGGAGCGAAGAAGTGTTTCCCCGCAGCAAACAACAGACTTTAAGCATCAGGCAATTTTTTTCGTGCTTTTTTTCCCTAGATAGTTCAGAACAAACTATTAAATAATAAAGTTTTTTTAATAGTGATGAAACTCAGTGAGACATTCACTACATGCATGTAACTACCGACTCTTTGAGTGGATCATCAATCAATATGTGAGGCCATCACTTTGCCTTGGAAAAAGAAGAAAATATAGTTTTTAATTGTCAAAAATAGTAAAAATCCTGATTACAAAGTATAATACCATGAGACAGCACATTTTATATAGAGACCTCAAGGAGAGGGAGGTAGTTAAAAGAAGGGGAAGGGGGGATGAGAGGTGAGTAAGTTCCGTGCCATAGCCACATCCACTTCACTTTCTCCAATCCTCCCGTCGGGCACTAAGTGGGTGAAGTTACCCTTTATTAATAATTTAACATATAAGTTCTATAGACATTTCTCGAATAATAAGCATAAAATTTCCGTGTATAATCCGGTGACACTACAGAAACTATTATTTAATTCTAAGGACCACATTGACATGAATGATAAAAGTGGGGTATATTTACTCAAGTGTTACACTCCTGATTGTAACTCTTTGTATGTTGGTCAAACTGGTCGAAAATTGAATATACGAATAACGGAACATTTTAAATCCATTGTCAACGGTGACAAAAAGTAAAATTTTGCTGAGCATTTAATTGACGAGGGTCACAGATCCAATTTTGCCCCTAATCTCTTGCAAGTTTGTGACAAGGGGGGGAAGTTGGACTTCCTGGAAAATTTTGAAATTCTGACATATTACAATGTGCATGGTGATAAACTACTCAATGACATAATCCCTTCAACCGCCACACCCTTGTTCTCTGTGCCAGTGTACCCCCACCTCTATCCCCGTAGTCCTTGAGCCTGGCGTCACCACCTGTTTGTTCCTTCCCCTGCAGTTTCGCCCAATCACCTCCTCCAAACTTACTCACCCCTCATATCCCCTCCCCCTTCTTTTAACCACCTCCCTCTCCTTGAGGTCAGGTCTCTATAGTAAAATCCATTGCTCAAGTGAAAAATTGATAATCCTTATCATTGAATTATAATGCCTACTCTCTATTTTATCATCAATTAGGCGGTTATTTTCTATGAGGGATATAGGGATGTAATCCATTTACCCGAACGTATACGTTCTCCATGGCACCCTTTTGCGAAAACTCTATAGTCTGCTACAGATCTAGAAGAATGGCTAATTTAAACGATTTCTGTCAGCAGAATCGCTTAATACCGTAAGTATTTTTGAGAGAGCGATTTGCCACATACAGGTATATCCCATGGCGCTCTATATTACTCATACTTCCTTGGCTGATTCATTTGTTTTTGTTTACCAGAAAAATTTTTCCTACAATGTTGAAACAAGTATATCTTAGTAGACTGAATTGAATTGAAAAGCATTTGACCCCGCTAGTCATGGCAATTTAATGAAAAAACTTCAAAGCATTGGGGTAGCAGGTTCGCTCCTAAAGTTACTGTGCTCATTTTGCATTTTTCAAAGAAAGCAGTGCGTAGTACAAGGAAATTCCTCATCAAGTGAATATCTTGTATAATCGGGAGTACCTCAAGGTTCAAATTAAGGCCCACTTCTCTTTTGAATATTTATAAGTGACCTGCCAAGATATGTTCAGCATACTAATTATTTTATGTTTGCTGATGATATCAAGATATATGGAAGAGTGAATAACCTTAATGACTCTTCAAAATTACAGAGTGATTTAAACAATCTCATTATTTGGTCACAACAAAACCGTTGCACTTTAACGTTGAAAAGTGCTGATCTATTACCCACCGATTCAAAGAAAAAAAAAGATGATTTACTGTTTGACTAC
Organism: Ceriagrion tenellum; assembly: GCA_963169105.1. NCBI lineage: Eukaryota > Metazoa > Arthropoda > Insecta > Odonata > Coenagrionidae > Ceriagrion > Ceriagrion tenellum. The sequence continues at coordinate 137,750,545 of OY720639.1, read as the reverse complement.
TCAATGAAAGGTCATGTTATCAAAAGGAAAACATACATAAAAGACCTGGGCATTCTTTTTGAAACTAATATGACTTTCGTTGGTCACATTTTACATGCATTAATTGCTGCGAGTAAATTACTTGGTTTTTTATGCCGTATGTCAAAGTACTTAAAAAATAAAAATGTGTTAAAGGTGTTGTATTATTCTCTTGGAAGAAGCAAATTAGAATAGTGTTCGGTGATATGGAACCCATGGTCTAAAAAGGTATAGTGGAACAATTGAGAGTGTCTGGAAAAGGTTTTTGAGGTTTCTTTATTACGTTCGATACCATGTTTACCCCACTGTTGAAAATTATGTTTCATATGAAGAATTATTGCCAGTGTTTAATTTTTATAAACTTAGCGATAGAAGATCACTGAATGATTTGTTGTTTCTACATGATGTAATTAATAAAGGCGAGAGCTCTAACTTGTTGTACGAACTAAATATGCTTGCTCCAAATAATAAATGTAGAGACAAAAGGACATTTTACATAGTGAATGTAAATAGTAACTATTGTCAAAATGCTCCCATAAATAGAATGTGTGCGACATTTAATACACTGTGTAATGACTTGGATCTATTTGACGACAAGAAAACCTACTACAGAAAAGCGTGTAATAAGTTGTCGGCACAAATTGTAAAATCGTAAATTGTAAATGGTGATGTACATGTGTTTATGTATTTTATTGGCCAGCTTGACTCCTTGTATTTAAAGAAGTTGTAAACATTTGTATTTGTTATTGTTCACCCTATAATTATAGTTATATGATGGGTGAATGTTAAACTCAATAAGTTCAATTCAAATCTCCGAGATAGACGTAAAAAGCCCATCTACATTGAATAGTGAGCCAAAAACAAACTACTATAGTTTTGGTTCACAAGTTCGGTAACGACGGACTCCGATCTATTCATATAGTTATAGATTGTACATATTTATATCAAATATATTCAATCAATCTGGTTAGTCTTATTTATTTATATACTCAAGGAAAATTTTATTTGTTTACTCAAGGGAGCAGATTTCTTCTCTAACCGCCGAGTAATTCATACTTATCGAATTACCAATCACTATTAAGTGCTATATTACTCGTAGATATAGCCTCCTCCCCATCTCCACGAACATTTCATTTTTTGGAGACTCCTGCAGTGAGGCTACCGCTGGCGGCGCTCACCTTCACCGCCGTCAAACCAAATAACGCCGAGGAAGGAATAATAATAATAAAAAAAACGAATAAAAGCGCTGAAAAGGTGAGGCGACAGTGCGTGGAAATGTTATGGCAACTCGAGTACCCGTCGTGTAACACAGCGTTGAAATAGTAATCAATAGAATAATTTTGAATTGCCTTGCCCTTCATTAGCTTCAACTAGAGTACGAGAAAGAAGCTATTTTACACTTGTCAGGCCTCATTTAGTATATGCCGCTAGTATATGGAATCCGTACAAGGAAGATTTGATAAAAGAATTAGAGCGTGTGCAAAGGAGATCCGCTAGGTTTGTTAAAGGCCGTTATGATAATCGTATAAGTGTTACGAGTTTAATAAAAGAACTAGGATGGGAATTACTATCAGAACGCAGGTTAAAATTTAGGTTAAACCTTTTAAGTAAATTCGAAACCGATTTGTTCACAGATATATATTGAGAACCCCTGCGTATTATGCTAGGTTTGATCAGATTAACAAGATTAGAGAGATAGATTGTCGTACCGATAGATTTAAAATGTCATTTTTCCCGCGCACCATAAGAGAGAACAATAGGCAGCGTAGCAAAGGGATAGGTAGGTGAAATACAGTTAGAGTAGTCTGTAGTGAATGATGCATGTAATAACAACCAATAATCCCTTTCTTATTATGTAGATACTAACCACCTTGCTGCATGTGACCCTGTTCTCTAGCATATCTCCCTTAAATATCCTACTTGCATGTCAATAATGCACGTTTGGTGATCTTCACCCCCTGTCACACACCCTCGTGGTGGCTCGCAGGGTATTACGTAGACGTAGACGTGGACGAACTAAGACAGAAAACAATTCCACGTAGTTCTCAGTGAAAATATCTTCTCGTAGACAATTAGGTGCTCATTAAAGCAGTGTCATGGTATTGCCACTAACGTAACCTTGGGTTAAAAGATCGTAAACTCTTCCGGTGAATAATATTAGTAAAATCTTCTCGGGTTTGGCAGCGAGTACGAGCGGATCTCATTTGCACAGGCTCTATTATAATACCTTCCTCACACGGATCCCATATACTAGCGGCATAATCGAAATGAGGTCTGACAAGTGTAAAATAGCTTCTTTCTCGTACTCTCTCATCGCATTTGCCTAGAACCCTTTTTCCGAATCCTAATCTACGGTTTGCTACGCTAGTTATTTCCCTGATGTGTTTCCCCCTTGATATGTCTTCAGTGATGGTGACGCCTATGTATTTAATAGATTCTACGTTAGATATTTTCTTTTCTTTGATGCAATAATTATTCTGGGGAAAGCCATTCTTTTTCCAAAAGTTCATTATCGCGCATTTCTTCAAATTTAATTCTAGCTGCCAACTATCACACCAATCATCAATCGCATCTAAATCCTTATCTAAAGACTGGATGTCCTCTTCATTTCTAATTTCCTTACTCATAATATTACTAATAATACACCACTACATCATAAAACGTAGAAATGTAGAAATCATTCTTTATTGGATTCCTCATGGTTTGTTGTATGATGACATTGCTAATTTTTATACGAACGAATTATTCTTTATTTGTTTCTTGATGGAGTACATGATTTATTTTTTTATTATTTGTCCTTGCACATCACATTATGTACTACTTTGTTCTAAATGAGTGCATTCCTAGAATGATAAAAGTAATGTATTATTATTTTCCAGAAGTACACGCTTATTATAGCTGTGAAATTTTATAGTTCTCAACGGCAGAAACGGAATATATTGATTCGATTTCATTATCACTTTAGATCAGGAATGCCAAACTGAGGGCCACCCAAGGGCCATATTGGTCACTTTTTTGGTTGTCCTGTGGGCTACACATGAAAATATATTGAGGAATCTTTACAAAATATATTTGAGAATATAAGTATTACTAAAATTTAGAAACATGAAGTGTGCCAAGAAATGGTTTAGTGGATAATCATACTCATGAATGCTATATACATGAATATATATCATGGATTTGGATGTTTGACATTGTTGCCTAGGCTACGTGTTGCCTAAACTTCCACTTTTAGTTCGAGCAGTCCTTAGCACCTCTTTGATTAGTCTTTCAAGTTGTTATTGTAAATAGACAAATTAATTGTTGCTAACATGAGACTGTGATGAATATTCAATAACGATAGAGGAGATATGAATTACTTGATGCTTAGAATAATATCTTGCTATTTTTGTGATCTAAAAGTTACTTTGTAAATGCTAGAGAGGAAATATCTACTACAGGAAATGTGTAAGAGGTCTATGAAACGTCCATCGTGAGCCGACGACGTTTGCCAGACTCTGATTCTAATTTGAATACATTAAGCCTGTTCGGCTTAAATAAAGAATTTATAACGCCTTGTTTAAACAGAAATTGCTTCGTACCAGGCTGAAAAACAGGGTATGCGTCTACGAGGACCCAAAATAGGAGACTTGGATTGAAAAATAAGAATCTGTTCAAGGCGATGGTAAGTGCATTCCTTTTTACCTACACTGCAATGATGGCCATTGGGAATACTCATGAAGTCACCTCGCATTATTATTAAATTTTCGTATAGCGATGTTGATGAAGTGCTAAGAAGTTAAATGTGCATTTGTGTAATTAAATTTGAAGAGGAATTAAATAGACCGAACGATATTAATAAAATGTATAATTACGTCCCACGTGTAGTTTAACAATTTTTATCCACTGAACTATGATTAATTATAAGTAAAATCCATGTATATTCATGGTAAAATCAGTACGACGTGTTTATTTACAAACTATCGACAGTATTTACATTTGAACTTCCGTCTTTCATCACTAGGCTCACTTTCACTTTCCAAAAAGTTGTTTGTTTACGGAATAATTGACAACAGTTTTTGGCGCCGAGATCTCAATCCATAATATATATTCACGGCAATATATATATATTCTGTTCCGTCTCACGACCTCATCCATCAATCACAATATGATTCTAGGCAATCTCTAAATGACGCAAATGGCTACTTCTGGAGTTCGTCGCGCCACCTATGTTGAACTGTCTTATGCTCCAAGGGAATAATAATCAGAGTCTCTTTCAAGAGGAGCGAATTTTTGTCTGTGGAACTTCGCCTGCACTAAACCCATTTAAGGACAGCAAAAGTGCAATTTTTTGAGACTGACCTCACGATCTCGTCAATCGAGTCTCATCAATCTAGTCAATCGAGGTCGAAAATCTTGAAGTCCAGTCTTCTTCTCTTCTAAAGGTTATCCTTGTTGTTGCAGCCACGACTTCCAACAATCTCTATTTTCAGCCTTCCTCTTCATTTCATTGTATATACGAGGTGCATCCCATTTCCATCGCCAATACTTTTAGGTATGAATTTCTCGGTCGTCCTCTCTGTCTTTTGCCTAGAATTTTTCCTTCCATAATATTTTGTAAGAAGTTGTCGTTCCTGAGCAAGAGTCCAATGAGCTTTGCTTTTCTTGTTTTAATTGTTTCCAATAGTTCTCTTTCTGTATGGACTTCATTACTTAGTACTTGCTCATTAGTTTTTCTGTCGGTCCACCTAGTTCTTGTAACCCTCCTTTAAAACTGCATTTCTGCAGGTTCAAGTTTGGTCTTTTCACTCTTCCTTAGTGTCCATGTCTCGCATCCATATGTTAGCACACTCCATACAAAGCCTTTCAGGAATTTCTTCACAGTCTCAATAGTAATGCTGATATTTACTGGGAGACTTTTCTACAATTGAAAGGATTTCTCGTCTAGCGTTATCCCTATTTTGATCTCAGAGGAGCAGTTTTTTATGATTCTCTAAAATGCTACCCAAGTAACAGACCTCTGTTAAGACATTGAAAATTTCATCTCCAACACTTTTTATGAAGTTAAAAAACAAGCCACTCTCGTGATCTTGGTCATTCTACCCCACTGACATTATTCGTCGGCAACTGAGACCCGAAGAACACCGCCTGCATCTTGGCTTTCGAGTCGGGAGACCCACAGACAAGCCAGGAAGATTGCGGGCGCGCGAGAGGCTTGTTCATTTTTAAAGCTGACATCCGGGTCAGGCAAAGGGAATGCCGGTAAGGCGCCCGGAAAGGCCCTGAAGGCGCTGTTAAAAGGTGAATTGCGCCTGCAAGAATTATAGAATGCGGGGATTCGCGTAGCGAATTGGATGACTTTGGAATGGGACGAAATGCGTGCACACATTTCAGAGCAGGTGGAATTCTTTGACAGAGACTGATGGGTTGCTGCAGAGGTAGGGCTTCTCAGAATCCAGCGAAGATCAAATTAGCGTTCGCAAAGTGTGTTGCTCTGCCTAGGAATAGTTAACGGTTGTAACGAATACTTTCAGAAGTTGGATAAAACATTATGCGACTGCAAACTGCCAAAGCGAGCGAAAATGAGATGGAGCTGATTAAGGTAGATAGACAGATAATATTTATTCCACTAAATTTTACTACAAATAACTTTGACAATAGATTAACATATGGTGGGATATATGCACCCCTGTGGTAAACAATCAGTGTTGGAGTTGCCATCATATAATGTTACCTCGACGAGAAGGAAAAAAAAGAAACAGCTGGCTGGTGCGGCCAGAAACTGAACATTACAACTTTGGTTTTTTATAAATTCAAGAAACAGTATTTTAAAAAAAATCATGTGTTCATTACAAGAGAAAAATAAACATAAATTATCAATGAGCATGAACCAGAGTATTAACATACAAACAAGTTTACAAAATATACATTAATCACTTCACTTTGTAGTTCAATATTTAGAAATATTTTCCAATATTGTCTATTGAAAATAACCGTTGTTTTCAAGTCTCGTGAAAACAATTTAACATTCTTTGCAGAGGCAACGTGGAATGGTAGGCGATTAAGTAACAGTACTCCGTTTGTCGGATGTGACGTTAAACCGTGGTCCCCTTGGCGCCTATCGTTAATACTTTACGTTAATACGTTAATAACGCTAATGCCGACGCCGGGTTTCTATCCACCCTTCCTCCCTTACCTGTCTCCTATGGCGCAAATGACCTTGGCTGTCGGTCGCCTCACCAAATATTCAATCCAATTCAAGAATTCCACGTAAAGATTCAAGAGGGAAATGGCAGGGCGGGCGAGTTAAAAGGAGAGAGAGGCCAAGCGGAAATGCCGGAGGAATATATTTCAAGAAATCCAGGCGGGGAGTGAACGAGAAAAATAAGACGAAGTGAAAGAAGGGGTCGCAAGAAGAAGAAGAGGAGGGAGGAAGGGGGGGAGGGAGGGAGGGTTCCCGCCCTCATCACAGGGAAGGCCGTCGAAAAAGGAGTCACGGCCGGTCGTTCGTCTTCCCTTGAATTTCTCTCTTTTTCAATCCCTCCGCTCTTCCAGAAAATGCCGCCCTGTTTCTCCCTCTCTCGCTTGCGACGTGGAATTAGGCCGGGAGAGGGAAGGCCCGGAATAATTGAAGGGGTCGGAGCGGTAATCGCAAGTCAATGAGGAAACATTTTAATAAATATTCAAGCGATTCGTAAAAAAGTTCTCGGACTACAATTCACCTACGTCGTTGGTACATGCGCCTACTACGCAAAATAGTCTCGCATGCTGCGTGAGTACTTTGAGATTATTTTACGACATCGAATATCGGTTAGCTTGACTGAGAGGTGCAGTATAATAATTTATATCGTTAACGGTGTCCGCGTCAAATTTACGGAGATGAATCAAACAAAAAAATCTGTACATCGAAGCACAAAAAGCTCCGTCCACATCCCTGACATTCTGAAGGCACATCAAGCATCAGGAAATCGCCCCAATTGAATTTTACTACACTTTATTTAACATATTATAAGTCGCCTGGATCTAAATGGTAACGCCATAAATGACATCACAGGTCACTCAGTTGCTATCGGAGCGTTACACGGGAGCCATCGTAACCTTCAAATTTCTTCAGCTCTTACATGCAATCAAGTACGTGTAAAAACGATAGAATAAATAATACGTGTAAAGTGTAAAAACGATAGAATAAGTCCAAGTGAGAGAGTTAGAATATCAATTATTTGTAATACGTGAAAAATACCCATTTCCTACCTCATGACCAACGAACTGTAAAAAGTGTTTTGGGAAGGACTTAAGGTAGTCCGAGCGAAATAGTTCCCTAATCATAATGGAGACCATATTCGAATTATACGTTTTAATTTCACCAGCTGTATGACACATGAATTTTTAATGCATTAATATTGCATTGCAATGAAATATTGCATTATTAATGGTGCAATAATAAAGTTTTATATGACAGAAATGGTAAGTAATTCAATGAAAATATGTAAACAAGTCTTTAACTTGACTCATTTTTTTCGCGCGGTGCGTTTGAAATTCCTTCAAAAGGGAAGGTTTTTTGTGATACCCAAGAACCTATTGCGGGGACAATATGATTAATTTTCAAAAATAGTCAAGAAAACATATAAACTACACATTGTTAGTTTTTTTACGACATCTAAGTGTTAGAAATACCTCATTTTATAAATAATGTCTCTCTGGAGCGCATACACGTACCATTTCCCATGTAAAATGGCTGGTATTACTTGGCAAAGATCTCGGATAGTAATGTGGTAAGGGGTTGAATTTTTTGTGTCATTGGATAGGTGAGACATTTTTCTTTAAAATGGGACCGAATTCATTGATTTCCAAGTAAAATGATATTTCGCTCGGACTACCTTAAAGGGTGACGACTCGTTTTTTTTTTTAATCAGAGGTGTTTCCAGTTATTGGTTCTCGCCTATATTAACTTCCTGATTTTAATTTATCGAGGGATCAACCCGCCATACATACAAGCCTTCAGCGTGCACATGCTACTAGATAGATATATGCGCTCAATCGCGCATGCATTGAGAGAAGGAGCATCCAATCCCATGCGGGCGCGGAGCTGTTCCTGCACACGTGACCCACTTCCGAGAATCCGATATTGGGATACCTTTAAAGGTTGCTGGAAAAGGATGTTGGGAGGGATTAGGTCCCGAGGCGATGTAATCCCAGGGAGAGTACTTCTTCCCCGCAAGCCATGCATCATTAGGCGAGAAGACACGAGAAGGCTGTCTCTAAGTTAAAGAATGACGGCGGGCCAATTTATAGACGGCATGAATAGTAATGACGTAGAACCCCGTTAAACGGAACACCACTAAACCCGGGTTAACGGGGACTACCGACGAGCGCTGCAAAATAGAGTGATAAAATTCTTCTCAATATCATTTTTCCCGTGTTTCGCTCATTCGTGTATTTAATTATATGTAGTTTTAACTCCATTTTGCGAGAAAGTTCACTGCTAAAGGTTTCATTATACTCTTCCTTTTAGTTACACGAGACTATTTATGAAAGTATGCATGTTATGAGAATAATAATACAAATATACATAAAATAGTTTGAATGATATTTACGTCAATCTAAGATGAAACGGCTTCAATTCTTTTTTATTGTAATATGACTTTTGCTGATCAAATTTTACATGCATCAATTGCTGCGAGTAAATTACTTGGTATTTTATGCCGTATGTCAAAGTACTTCAAAAATGAAAGTGTGTTAAAAAGTGTTGTATTATTCTCTTGGAAGAAGCAAATTAGAATATTTTTCGGTGATATGGAACCCATATACTAAAAAGGTAGAGTGGACCAATTGAGAGTGTCTGGAAAAGGTTTTGGAGGTTTCTTTATTACGTTCGATACCATGTTTACCCCACTGTTGAAAATTATGTTTCATATGAAGAATTATTGCCAGTGTTTAATTTTTATAAACTTAGCGAGTGAAGAACACTAAATGATTTGTTGTTTCCACATGATGTAATTAATAAAGGTGGGAGCTCAAACTTGTTGTACGAACTAAATATGCTTGCTCCAAATAATAAATGTAGAGACAAAAGGACATTTTACATAGTGAATGTAAATAGTAACTATTGTCAAAATGCTCCCATAAATAGAATGTTTGCGACATTTAATACACTGTGTAATGACTTGGATCTATTTGACGACAAGAAAACCTACTACAGAAAAGGGTGTAATAAGTTGTCGGCACAAATTGTAAAATCGTAAATTGTAAATGGTAATGTACATGTGTTTATGTATTTTATTGGCCAGCTTGACTCCTTGTATTTAAAGAAGTTGTAAACATTTGTATTTGTTATTGTTCACCCTATAATTATAGTTATATGACGGGTGAATGTTAAACTCAATAAATTCAATTAAATTCAATTTCTCAAGAAATAGCTCGCAAAAAGCAAATGCAAAAATAAAATACATCATCTTATTTAAAAACCATCTAAATTAAACAACTCTATCAATCAACACTGCAACAGATAGAGGCATAAGGCTGTTCGAATTTGTTACGAAGAAAATGTTCAAAAAAACTCCTCTATCACTAAAATACATAATATTGGTGATAAACAACAGGAAAAATTCGTGATGCACGGCTATTGATTACGGTGATGTAATTTATCTAACGTTAAAAAATTACATATTCTCCGAACATTAGACTTTGAACATCAACCATTGATTATCTAAAATTTACCTGGTAAGACAAAACGGTGCCGTCCACTTTATTTCGGTTACGCGAGGTTCTACTGGATATATATTCTTCTTGAGGATTGTGACAAAATAATCATGTCAGTTGTATTTTCCTAAGTTGCGATTTAAATGTAAATCTTCTTCAAGGCTATACTTGAGAAATGAATCCACCGCAGAATAATACACAGTTATAAAATCCTTTGAAGTATATCTTTGAATTTTTCATCCTCGGATAAAAATGTCAGAGACATGCCACTTCGCTTTAGTTGGGCCACATCTCGAATACGCTGAGAGCATTAGGGACCCTGGTCATAAATATTTAACCAAAAAAATTAACAAAATAGAAAGAAAAGCAGCACGCTTCGTTAAAAACTGCTACGAAAGAAGATGTAGTGTTACACAACTATTAGAGGGATTAAGGTGAGAGACCCTAGAGACTCGGAGGCTGCACGCTAGGCTTAGGCTGCATGAGATATTCAGAACTGGTGTGTTTCAGAGCGACACAGAGAATATTATCATCACGCCTCACCACATTTCTAGGTCTGACAGATGGGAGAAAATAAGAGAGATATACTGTCGAACAGATAGGTACAAAACTCTTTCTTTCCGTGCACAATTAGCGACCACAATAAAAACTGTTCTCCTCTAAATACATTCCCATAGTACATGTCACCATTTCACCTCCAAATATTTTACATCTTTACATGGCTGGTGACCTACCACCCCCTGCCACACGCCCATGCGGCGGCTCGCGGGTTAGTATGTAGATGTAGATAAGAATGGGACATTACTGGTCTGAGCCGAATACACGCAGAGATAATTTAATATAATAGAAGAGTATTGCAGCGTGACTTGATACGAGCGTCTATCATCATAGTGTGCTGGAGTATTTCTATGTTTTCATGAATGTGATGCTTAAAATTGCTTTTTCAATGATTGCCTGGTTACGGTTGTTGACAATTTTTCATGAATTGAAAATTGTTTGGTGCTTAAAAAGGTTACCTTTTAAATTTGCTAATGGAACCTTTCGACGTACGTAACATGTGAGTCTTTTTGGTTTTTATTTATTGTGTTACAAATGTAGGACTCCAGAGCCTCTTACTTTTTTTTTAGAAACATCCCGACTTCCAATTTTCCTCCAATTTCTTTGGTGAGACGCTTGCATCAAAAGATCATTGCGAATCATATTTCGGGAGATGAGAGCGGAAAAGTTGGGAAAGGGTGGAAAAGTACGTCAGTGGATTGGTATATACGAAAGTAAATGATCTGAAAAGAGGAAAATGACATTAGATCTATGAGTTTCAGTATTTCTGATTTAATGGCCAGTGTGCTCGTCTATACCCTTATGTACCTATGTATTGTTTCTTTCGTGCTTTCTTCCAAGAGCTGATTTAGTAATGATTTGATGCTGAAATATTATACACAAGGAAATGAAATTAATTTTAATAACCTCAACGATAGGCTATGAGAGATACAGTTGTCATGTATTTTGAGGTTAGTCACCGCGAGAATTTGGAATTTTTCAAAAATATGTAATCCGCTCCTTTTTACCTAAGAAAAAATAAAGAAGACATATCAGATAATAATAAAAGGACGTGTCTTATCCCACTGGCAATAAAAACGCACTCAAAGAAGTGGATTAGCCAATTTGTTGCACAACATGCTTGCCGCATGATATTAAAATAAAAATGGAGCCACTTCTCAGATATACTACTAGTGGAAAATGGGAAACATTCGAAGGTTGTGTCAAGCAGCACAAGAGATATATTCCTCTTTCTTTGGCGAGATGTTGTGAAAGAGCATTTACAAATGATACGCAAAGGATATCGTACTGTGTACTTTATTTTCATATCGTACTACACGTGTTTTGATTGAATATCAGTCATCATCAGGTACGACTAATTCACCTGGTCAATTATACCTGATGATGACTGATAGTCAGTGTAAACACGTGTATTATGAGTTGAAAACAAAGTAAACAGAACGATATCCTTTGTGCATAATACGAACATAAGAGATGATAAAAAAATAATACGTTTTGTCATTTAATTTATGAAGACAATTCATGAGATATTAAAACGAGGTGTAATACCTTCTTTCAAACCACTGTTCTTGTGGAACTCAAAGATATTTACACCCCTGATCAAACTGTCACGTGATTGCTTTTAGAAGAAATAGGTCAACCTTAAACGGCACAGGGTATACTGCAACTGATCTCTTTTAATGGCCGTGGTAAGCTATCGAAGACCGAGTTTCTGAACTTAAAATTGTTCTCCGTTCAAAAATAGACTCGGAAACGGAAATAAACTTCGCGTGCAAGGGCATTGGTGACACGAGTCCAGTCATGGAAGGAGGTCACGCTAGTTATTGCTCCAGTATATTTGTGCACCCTCTATTGGGACGGGTGAGAAAGATATGAACCACATTTAAAGCACGGGCGATGAGCATCATTTGTTCCTAGGTCAATGCCAGATTTTTAACTCCACAGACTATGGATAAACGGAGTTAAATGAGAGACTGAATATTCACCTGAAATTCGATAACGCAGATCGCCAGGGACTAAAAGAGTGAGTAACAAGATCGAGAGAGTATTTGAATTGAGCAAAGATACTATAATATGCACTGCTTACTCTACATATCTATACTATGAGTGAAGTAAACATAAATACTCAAGACACAGTAGAATATCTTGAAATTACCTTAACTTCTGATATATCGTGGGGATTGCACATACAGAACATATGTGGCGCAGCATTAAAGAAACTAGGTTTTGTTAATCGTATAATAGGAAGGTCCTCGGATGAAAAAGTCAGATAGAGATGCTACTTCGCTCTGGTTAGGTCACACCTCGAATACGCCGCGAGCATTTGGGACCCTGGTCATAAAAATTTAACCAAAAAAATTAACAAAGTACAAAGGAGAGCAGCGCGCTTCGCTAAAAACTGCTATGAGCGTACATATAGTGTCTCACAACTTTTATAGGGATTAATGTGGGAGCCCCTAATTACTCGGAGACTGCATGCTAGGCTTAGGTTGGTCGATAAATTCAGAACTGACATTTTTCAGAGCGACATAGAGAATACTATCACGACTCCTCACAACATCTCTAGATCTGACAGACGCGATAAAATAAGAGAGACACACTGCCAAAAAGATAGGTGCAAGACCTCGTTCTTTCCGCGAACAATAAGCGATCACAATAAAAACTGAGCTCCTCCAAATACACTCCCTTAGTACATGTCCTCATTTCACCTCCAAAACTTTTACATCTTTACACGGCTGGTGAGTTAACATCCCTTGCCACACGCCCATGTGGCGGCTCGCGGGACATTATGTAGATGTCGATTCATTCCGAGGAAATTTACATTCTAGAGAAATTTAATTCAAGGAGGTTATATTTACCAATGATTTTGAATTCAGTCATTTGTAATTGATGACATGGGAACTTTATTTTGGCAAAGAGCAACTGATCTGAACCAAAGCTCCATTGATGGCATGATTATCTATGTAATTGTGTAGTAAGTCAGTGTTGAGATTACAAATGCATTCATTGCTTGTCCCTTGTTCTAAATATCCTATGGAGTCAAGTATTGATTAACATGTCCTTATTATGATTTTTTACGAAGCTAATCAAGTTCATTGCTTGTAAGGATGTGGTGATATCTTATGTATATATGCTTTTTTGGGGATCTAATTAGTTCGTTGTGTGAAGCCTTGTGGAAGAAAAAGAGTACAGCGTGGAAATATTTGGCCTTCAACGTACTTGTTTCTTACACTCTTCACTAAACTGAGTACTTATTTATGGTGGTCTCCCCTAGCTAATGGTGGACAGTTCATTACCTTGCCTGTAATTAATTATTTCATCATGGTATTCCAAATCGAAATATGTAAGCAGCTTTTACAAGATACTGGAGTAATGTAACTTTTATGTATATATGTAAATTTCCAAAGTATTGCTATTCCTAAGCATCAAAAAATACTTTTTCTATTGTATATGTAACATTATGACTATTATGATGAGAACCATTAAAGTATATTGCATAAAATAAATGTAATTAATTATGCTCTACCTACCTCAAAATGTTGTATGGATCGAGAGTTTAGGAAATTGTGCCACTACTTTATACGTTTGCCATATTGGACATACTTGGAGAATAGATAGAATCATTTATCTAGAAGGCAAGCATTGCATTCGCGTAAGGAGAATGTTTAAGTGATTTACTGTTCAACTCTTGACTATTGATTTTAACGTTCCAGGCGCAGCTTTGAGAAATTAGCATTTGAATAAATAATTCTCTAAGAATTGTGATATTGTTGGTATCATTCACCGGTCTTAGCTTTGCTTCGTTTCTTTCATTAAGCGTGAAAAGACGAAATTCTAAAAGCGCATTTACTACGCATGTACCGGTTTCGTAATTGCCGCGACGGTTTTGTTCACTCTTTCGGTTAACAGACAGATAGATGTGACTACTATTGCGGCTCAAAACCCATAGCATCGGATTAAACGTTGAAATACGTACGGCTGCTAAAAAGACTGTAAGAGGCGTCATCTATTAACACAACACTTAGTTAGATTGTTTACATTCTACATGCAATCAGTGTGACTATTAACCATTTGCATTTACGTTATGTATCTTTAACACAAACATAAATAACATATAATTGTCCATGGGAAGAAAAAGTAGAGGAACAGGAAGAAAGAAGGAAGAAATAGGAAGAAGCTGCATACTGTACGAAATATTCGACAGGTAGAAGAACAGGATGAAATAGGAAGAAGGCGCATATTGTGCGAAATATTTACTCGGGTCAAGCAGAAGGGTCGACATTTCCATTGTCGGATGGCACCCATAATGAAGTATTTAATTCTTGCATGTAATTTAGTTAAACGGTTCGTTTTATCTTCTATATTTGGTTTTCAATTTAAAAACCATCAATTTCTCGTTGATTTCAACAATAGCATATTTCATTGGCACATTGAGCAATGGCAATGAGCGGAAAATTTTACCCGAGCCTTTCATGGCTCACATCAATGTAAATTTAGTCATTAGCAAATTTAGTAGGATCTCAGCGAGTGCATTTTGTACCCTATTCTCTCCATGTGTGCCTAACGGCCTTTTAATAGTATTTGAATTTTGCACGTCACATTGATTCTCGAATTAATGGCTCATCAACATGCGTAGTTTATCTCTTACCTCACAGAATTTTGTACACTGCTAGATACGTACTTATAGCTCCTAATAAACGATAATATATTTCTACAACTTGAAGGCAATGGTTCAAAAACACTATATATCCCCGGATCAATGGGTTCTCTTTCGCCTAGGAATGAATCTACATCTACATAATGCCCCCGCGAGCCGCCGCATGGGCGTGTTGCAAGGGGTGTTATGTCACCAGCCGTGTAAAGATGTAAAAGTTTTGGAGGTGAAACGGTGACATGTATGAAGGGGGTGTATTTAGAGGAGCTCAGTTTTTATCGTTTTTATTGTGGTCGCTTATTATACGCGGAAAGAACGAGTTCTTGTTCCTATCTGTTCGGCAGTGTATCTCTCTCATTTTAACGCATCTTTCAGACCTAGAAATGTAGTGAGGCATCATTTAAATATTCTGTGTGTCGCTCTAAAAAATATCAGTTCTAAATTTATCAAGTAGCCTAAGCCTAGCGTGTAGCCTCCGAGTATCTAGGGGCTCCCACCTTAATCCCTCTTAAAGTTGTGAGACACTATATGTACGCTCGTAGCAGTAATTAACGAAGCGTGCTGCTTTCCTTTGTATTTTATTATTATTTTTGGTCAAATCTATTTGACCAGGGTCCCAAATGCTCGCGGCGAACTCGAGGTGTGGCCTAATCAGAGCGAAGTAGCATCTCTCTTTGACTTTTTCATCCGAGGTCCTTCCTATTATACGTTTAACAAAACCTAGTTTCTTCTATAATGCTGCGCCACATATGTTCTGTATGTGCAATCCCCACGATATATCAGATGTTTAGGTAATTCCGAGATATTTTACTGTATCTGAAGATTTTATGTTTACTCCACCCACAGGATAGGTATGGCATTTTTGTCATGACTTTCGCAGGAAGTGAACTGTGGTGCATTTACTGATATTTAATTCTAACCCCTCACTCCTGGCACCACGAATGAACACTGTTAAGGTCTGATGACAGAGCTTCGAAGTGCGAGTCTTCACTCATTTCACAGCAGATAACTGTATCATCTGCAAATAATCTTTATTTACTGCTAAATCGAGAACTTATGTCATTAATCTAAATGATGAATAAATAGAGGGCCGATCGCTCTTCCTTGAGGAACACTGGATGTGACTTCAACCATATCAGAGCTAAAACCATCAGGTATTGACTAGCCTAATTGAAAATCTCACTGTCAGGTGTTATAGTCTCTTATCTTTTGCGATAATTACGACATTTATAACCTATTTTTAAAAGGTAACTGAAAAAGCACAAGAAACGAGCACGATTACAATGAGACTCTTATATGATCTCGGATGTGTGAAACGCACTTCTCAAATCGGACGTGTCGACGGGAAAGTCGACTTTTCGGAAGTCCATGTCGCCGCATTTCGAATGCGAGACCCAACTCTTTATTTCTCGAGTGACCTTGTCGCTGATTGAGCACATTGAGATCGAGTCTCTCCGCGTTTGCATTGAAATAAAGATACCCAGAGAGAGAGATAGGGAGAGAGAGAGAATGGTCTGTCCATCGGGGACATTTTTAGAACGAGGGGAATAAATGAATGAGAACGAAGAGGGTCGGGAGGCATTATTTTTGTCTCCACCCCTCTAACGAGCAGACTATGAAATGAAAACAAATGAGCAGCGCGTTTGGTACGACGTAGCCAACACATTGGCCCCCGTATTTTGTTTTCCTCGGCTATTTACGTCACTCGTCGTCGGCATTTGCCGTTGCTATTCGCGTCCTGCATCTGCATAACGCATTCCGGTGTCTTTCAAAACAGCTGCTGTAAAGAATCTTATGATTTCACCGCATTATTCGCCTTCTATTGGAAAGAGCTGACAGCTGAGCTGTTATATCGTGGGGATTACACATACAGAACATATGTGGCGCAGCATTAAAGAAACTACATCTACATCTACGTAATACCCTGCGAGCCACCACGAGGGTGTGTGGCAGGGGGTGAATATCACCAACCATGCACTACTGACATGCAACTTGGATATTTAAGGGAGGCATGCTAGAGAACAGGGTCACATGCAGCAAGGTGGTTAGTATCTACATAATAAGAAAGGGATTATTGGTTGTTATTACATGCATCATGCACTACAGACTACTCTAATTATATTTCACCTCCCTATCCCTTTGCTACGCTGCCTATTGTTCTCTCTCTTATGGTACGCGGGAAAAATGACATTTTAAATCTATCGGAACGACAATCTATCTCTCTAATATTGTTAAATTGATCAAACCTAGCATGATACGCAGGGGTTCTCAATATATATCTAACGTCATCTGTGAACAAATCGGTTTCGAATTTACTTGAAAGGTTTAACCTAAATTTTAACCTGCGTTCTGATAGTAATTCCCATCCTAGTTCTTCTATTAAACTCATAACACTTATACAATTATCATAACGGCCTTCAACAAACCTAGCGGATCTCCTTTGCATACGCTCTAACTCTTTTATCATACCTCCCTCGTACGGGGTTTGGTAACAAACTAGGTTTTGTTAAACGTCTGGTGACCTACCACCCCCTGCCACACGTCCAAGCGGCGGCTTGCGGGGTAGTATGTAGATGTAGATGTATTATGTATATGGTGTTTTTCCAGGGTGTATGATAATCAAATTTCTCGTTTTTTGGTGCTTTCCCTTTGTCGCCGTGACGTTATTCTTGCAGGGCAGTTGGGAACACACCAGACCTTAGTTTTATCTGCGCTTGCACGCGACTAAGTGATGGCGGAGTAATATATGTATAATTTTAGATACACTGAAACCGCATGCTGTCTAGAGAAATTAGATGATTTCTCATAAAAATGATTAAAGAATGAATATTTTTGCAATTTAGGGTTACTATTTGGTCTCATTAATTTGAGTATCAAAACACCTTATTCTCGTTTAGTCCTCACCACCAAAGTTATTGACTCTAAGTAATTATTTTATTGATAATGATAAGGCGGTCATTTTGTTATTTTCACAGCCCTGATGAATGGTGAGCGAAAACAGGCTTGATGCGAGAGAAAACACGGATACATAAACTTGGTGCATAACCACCCACATAGTAGAGTTATATGCCAATAATATTCCTGGAATATTCTCACAGGGATATTGGAATGTCCCAAGCATGTTCTCAAAGTTCTCAGAATACACCAGGAATATTCCCAGCACATTCCTTATGTCTGCCCTGTAGCATCTGCTAGGAATATTCCTGCGGGATATATTTGCGGCATAATCCTGGGAGATTTTCCTGGGACACTCCTGGGATATTTAAATATAAGGAATATTTAGGGTAGCATTTTCATCAAACAAATTTTTATACTTTCTTTTCGTTTTGAAAAGTAAGGACACTAACTCATTACAAGTCATCAGGAAAGGGAAGAAAAACATTGGCTCATTCGGCGATCGAACCTGCGACCATCGCGATATCCGACTCTCTAACCAACACAGCTAATGGGTTACCTGATTCAAAAAGCGAAAAATGTAGTATATGTTACTTCCAGACATTTTTACTAGCCTTGATAAAATCGTTAGTATGCTGAATATATTGTGACAGCAGATTCCATGAGGCAGAATATGATAAAATGGCTACAGCTAATGTATACGTTGCGATAAGTCAATCCTGTGTCCTTTCTTTTCGGGCCGGGTCAAAATATGTTCCAGATTCACAAGTCAAAGGAGGCAGGGTCAAAAGTTAGTCGGAGTAACTACGGTAGACCAAAAGAGTAGTCCAAAACGGGAAATGAGATGGGACGAGATGGCGTACTGGGTCTTACATTCGTTAGGTCCTCAAAACTCCTACGCCGACTTTAAAG
The DNA here is from genome assembly GCA_963169105.1 of Ceriagrion tenellum. Lineage (NCBI taxonomy): Eukaryota > Metazoa > Arthropoda > Insecta > Odonata > Coenagrionidae > Ceriagrion > Ceriagrion tenellum. The sequence continues at coordinate 137,731,830 of OY720639.1, read as the reverse complement.
AATATTCCAGGGACATCCCACTATGGTTCGCAAGGGCATATAATGGCGAAAACCACAGTAGAATATTCCAGGAATGTTCGCAGAAGGATATTCGAATGAGATTCATTAGAGAACATCCTACGAATATTCTATAATGATCCCAACGTCCCTCTAACCAAATAGGCAAATTGAGAATCAAAATAGGATACTCCTAGAATATCCTCTGCTGTGTGGGCAGAAAAGAATTTAGTACCATTCATGCTTGATCGTGAACAAGCGCCAAACCTCTCCTTCCGGCGAAATAACTGAGAACAGTTAGATATTCAGTTGACAGTTACTCGGTAACTTTGGCCACGGATTGAAGTTTTTGGGTCTCTACACTTCTCTTCAAAGTCTGTCAAATGGGAAGGTGAAATAAAAATAGCGAGGAAACCCATTACTGAGAGAGGTTCAAGGGAGAAAAAAAAACATTTTAAGCCTTTAGCTGCAAGGTGCGTCTACATCAGACTAGTGAGGGAAGCACAGCATGCAGAAGTGTCCCAGCTTATCGGCTTAAATTTTCCTGGAGATCACCGTGACGTTCAATTTGGGATGACAGGTACTCAAAAACTAAAATTAAGGTGATGAGGATGCATGCACCAAACGGCGCGCACCAGTGGTTGGGGCACCTTGGGCGATGTTTGAGCATCACTGAGCGCGAAGACTTTGTCAGTCAGAAGTCAGAAAACCTACGAAACTTTTTTCCTACCCAAAAACTCCTTCATCGCGATCTGGAATAATGGAATGAATAGGACGCCTGCCGAAGACTGTTGGATTTAAACGAACACATTTGAACTCATGCGGAAGATAACTTTACCAAATAGACATAAGTACTGTGGCTATCATCTAGGAAGTAGAAAAAGATTGGTGGCAATACATGGGCAATAAATGAACCATTTTAAGGACTTTGGATCCAATTATTCAAGCCATACCAATTCTTTACATTTATGCAATTTAAAAAGATGCAACCCTATATCATTTAAGTTAAACAAAGTTCTTTCTTAAAGTATATATTTTGTCTGATAATCATTGGAGAAAAAATGGATTGAGAAGAACAACTTTGGCCCATAAGAGAAAAATGCATATTTACAACATTTTGAAAAAATATGATTAAGAGTATGATTTTTCGCAGAGAGCAACTTGTTCTGGTAAATTGAAGAAAAATAAAGGGGCAAAATCTATTTAGCTTGTAAACAGTATGAATATTACGATAATTGCTGCGAAATACAATTAAGATGAAATGAAATCTACAGAGAAATCAACGGGCCGAGAAAATGAATAGCAGAGAACTGTGTTGAAAAAAGATTGCTTAATGTGCAAGATTAAAGACTGGAGAAATCATTCGATCACAATGGGAACCGAACTCGGATCCCCCCATATCGTACACAACTACATCTACGTCATACCCTGAAATCTACCCAAAGGGTGTGTGGAAGGGGGTGCTTCCACACCAGGCATGCATGAATTACACGGCAGAACACCGAAACTACATTGAAATCAGCCTACCACACATGCAACGCGCTCATTAAAATCTACAAACCCAGAAACATTCTATCGTCAATTGTTCCGACATGCAAGGGATACAGAAGACTACTACTACAGATTCAAAAGATCATGTATAAATAAGAACATCAATATTTACATCGTGCATAAATAAGAACGTAGAGAATATAAAGAGAAAGTCAAGTTAATGTCACTAATCGCACTATTCATGACGACGATCACAGCTGTTATGATCCCGAATGGTACGCGGAAAAAATAACATTTTATACCTATCGATTCTACAATCTATCTCTCTAATTGTATTGGCGCGATCTAATCTGCCGTAGTACGAAGGGGTTAATAGTATGTTTTTTACGTCGTCAAAGAAATGTTTTTCCTGAAATTTAGCTAAGAGATTAAGCCTATAATTTAATCTACCATATCGTAAAGAGTGCTTTAGCTGGATAACTCAGGAACGGATGGATAACGGACTCCGTAAATGCAACACCGGCTAAGTCCCGGCATGCTAAAAAAAGGACCAATTTACAAAAGTCTTACCTCGACAATAGACATGCGCCATTAAGATTTTCAGCCTGGTACGAAGCTAGTTCTGTTTAAACAAGGCGTTGTGAATTCTGTATTTAAGCCGAATAGGCTTAATGCATTCAAATTAAAATCAGATTCTGGCAAATATCGTCGTCGGCACACGATTGACGTTTCATAAGCCTCTTACACATTTTCTGTAATAAATATTTCCTCTCTAGCATTAACAAAGTAACTTTCAGATCACAAAAATAGCAAGATATTATTCTAAGCAGCAAAAAATTCATATCTCCTCTATCGTTATTGAATATTTACCACAGTTTCACGTTAGCAACAATCAACTACGTGCATTTACAATAACGACTGAGAAGACTCTAATCGAAGTGGCGCCAAGGACTGGGTGAACTAAAAGTGGAAATGTAGGCATCACGTAGCCTAGGCAACAATTCCAAACATCCGAATCCATAATATATATTCGTGGTAGTGACATTTAAGTGAGCTCCTTCTAATGAGGATTGCTCAGCAGAAAAACGCCAATATGGCCAAGAGAGTATACATAAGCTATTGAGATGAAACTTTTTAAAAAAAATGGAAAAGTGCTGGACAGTTCCATAAACATAAGATATACGTATCTCACCAACTATTTATTTAAATTCTTATCAAATTTCTGTTGTAGTTGAAGTCAAAATGCGGTAATTCTGTACAAATGGCACAGCAGGCGGCTACTACGGCTGTCGAGGAATAATCTAAATTTCTGGTCCTTTATTTTGGCTCTCAATGAGAAATCGATTTCATCACCTTAAGCTGTATTTTTGTGACCAACTAAAGAAAATTAGTCATTTAGTATTTTTTTTACTCATTTAGTCAGAGCAAAGCTACTTCAATGTAAAAATTTTCATCAGTTATGAAATTGGCATAGGTTTCACCTAGGGATGAGTCCATTCCACTGCCATTGATTCCGATTTCGCTTTCGATTCTTTCAAATCGATTCCCGATTCTCGATTCCGATTCCATCGATTCTTATTTCTAATAATAGGTGGAATATTGATATGCCAGTAGCGTACTACTATTATTTACATTTAAGTATTGGCTGAAATAAAACAACAAGGACAATTAACTCGCTAAAAAATTATATTTATTGACAAATAGCAAATATATCCTCAGCTCATTGAGGTACAGATAAAAAGTACAAATTGATAGCCTACACCCAAAATTACTGAGACAAATATGATGTGATAAATGAAATTTGATTTGAATCTTTCTCTATCTGGAATCGATGGAATCGACTTCAGGCGATCGATTCTCGATACCGATTCTAATCCTGAAAATCGGTGGAATAGTGGATCGACATTTGGATTCAACTCATCCGTAGTTTTAACACTAGCACTCAACCTCTATTTTTCAACCTCAGAGGACAGAATTAAGGGTGACTAACCTCGAAGAGTTCCTTGACTATCCACTCGTGATGCTCACGGGAGTTAAAAACGTCTCACGACACATCTCTTTCATGATTGTGCGAAACAGTTACTAATGAATCGATTTTTTTGGCTTGACTTAGAGAAAGTCAAAGCTTTTTATTTTCATTAGTAAAACATATTACTTTTCCAACCTTAAGTAAAACGTGCGGCGAGTCTCCAATTAGTTTTGAAAGAGAATAAAGTGTTTTCATTAAAAAATGATAACTTTCACTTCCATAAAGTTCTTACGAGACAAAGTCAAATTTATACCCAACAAATGTTACACTCATACTTTCGGAGTCATTTTACGGAGGAGCGGGTTTGATTTGAGGTAGTTCGAGCGAAATATCATTTTACTTAGAAATCATTGAATTTGGTCTCATTTTAACCCTTAGAGTGCCGGGGAGTGCCTACCGCGCTTCTCCTGTCTCTCGCGAAAAGTGTTAGGAGCGCGATAGCGCGCCTCCGACAATGTCACTCTTAGATGCCGGTATTTCATTGATTGTTCACAGATGGCACCTAAATGCAGATTACTTATGAAGCTTATAGCAAAAATGCTACGGCAATTTTAGTATAGTACCAAGAAAATCGGTTGGCACTCAAAGGGTTAAAGAAAAATATCTTCTTAAGGCACAAAAAATTCAACCCGTTACCAATTATCTTCAGAGATATTTGATAAAATATACCAGCCCTTTTACATGGGAAATGGTACGTGTATGAATTCCAAAAGGACATTATTTTCAAAATGTGGTATTTATAACACTCAGATGTCGTAAAAAAACTAACAGTGTCTGGTTTGTATGTTTTCTCAACTATTTTTGAAAATTAATCACATTGTCACCGCAGTAGGTTCTTGGGTATCACAAAAAACCTTCCGTTTTGAAGGAGTTTCCGTTTAGAAGGAGTTTCCAACGCACCGCGCGAAAAAAATGAGTCAAGTAATGACTTATTTAGATATTATCATTAGTTTACTTACAATTTCTGTCATGTAAAACTATATTATTACACCATTAATAATACAAAATTTAAAACTTGTGTCTCACCGCTGGTGAAATTAAAACGTATAATTCGAATATGGTCTCTATTATGATTGGGGAACTATCTCGCTCGGACTACCTTAAGGTCTAATAATCCGCCTTCCTACTCCGAGGGTTAGGTCAGAGAAATCTTTGAACCAATTTTCATCATTAATGATTTAATTTAAAGATTATAAGGCTATGGCCTTCCATTCGGTCTCTTTGTCTCATTACGCGGTTTACCTGGCGTGTATTAATTTATACCTTGATTTTCCTCAATGAGCTTTACTTTCTATTGTCCACGATCATTTTGTAATTTCTGGCAAATCATCTCTCGTTCATATGTTTTTTTCCTATCTCCAGTCGACGCCCGCCCTTCATTTTTTTCAACCTTTGTTCCACTCGGATCGCCCCAAGCAGAAGGTGCACACCTAATATCTGTGGACTTGGCAATGCGCCAATCAGACAACTAGAGCTTCTGAGGTGAGAAGAACCGCATGCATGTTATTAAAATTACACCGTGGGGGGGAGAAAGATAGACTGAGCGGAGTATTAGTCAAACGTGGCCAAGTGCTAATTAGGAAGTTTCACATCAACTCTTCCACGAAATGAGATTTTTGGAAAGTGTCCTCCCGGTGGAAATTATTCTTTGTGAAGTTCTTCTGGAACGCCAGGAAAATAAAGAGAAGACTTGACACGTCACCCATAATCCTAATTTTATTTTGTGGATTTAATTAGGATGGTTCAGGTCGGAAAAGTTTCCTCATTCAGTGAGGCTGGAGGCGGAAATCCTGAATCATAGTGAGCATAAATTAATGACGCTACAAGTAAGTCGAAAAATAATTATGAAACTAGAATAGAGACTAGAGAAGAGATTTACATGGTGTTTCCATTTTAATTTATTGTCCAGGATTACCCGCAAATATTTAAATTCAGTTACATTTCCAATCGTGATGCAATTTAAACAGTTTCCTACTGAACAGTCCGGACAATGATATGTTACTTCCCAGTCAATTTTATACCTGTTACATAAATCATACACCATGTATTTGGTCTTGGAACTTAAAGAAAGTTTGTTAAAGAGAAACCATTGCCTAAGAACTATTAAATCATCTTCCATCTTTCTTTTAACAATGTCCCAGGATGCATTAGCATAGTTTAGTGCAACGTCATCAGCGTAAGCTGTGACATGTCCATTAAAATTATGATTACAAAGATCGTTTATATAAACCAGAAAAAGTATCGGTCCCAGTACTGAGCCTTGTGGAACGCCAGCCTTTATTTCTTTATAATTACTATAACAGTCATTCACTCGAACACACTGTGAGCGCATAGATAGATTGAACCACTATTGAACCACTGAAGGACATTTCCTCTGACTCCGGCTTGAGTTTTTAAAAATAAAATTTCGTGGTCAAGGGTTTCAAAAGCCCTATGGATATCGATGAATAAGGTAGCTGTGCGTTTATTATGATTGAGTGCATTATAAACATTTTGCAAATGATGCATTAAGGCATCTTCGGTTCCCAATTTACTTCGAAAACCGAATAGCTTCGGGCTGAAAAAATGAGTTTTATCAAGGAAATTCAATAACCTTTTCTTCACGAGTTTTTCAAAAATTTTTGAGAATGTCGAAAGGAGCGATATCGGTCTATAATTTCCCAATTTTTGTGGATCACCTGTTTTGAATTGCGGAATGAGGACTGCCTTTTTTAAAGCCGAAGGAAATTCTCCGGTTGAAATGCTCAGATTGAATACGTATTCCAAGACAGGCGCTATGAATACTATTGTCCTCTTTAAAGTATTGATGCTTATGCCATCGAAGCCTGGTGATTTGTTTGAGGGGAAACTTTCCACCAGTGCAATGATTTCGTTTTGAAATATATATATATATACAACGACTGACAAGAATCGATCATGGAACATGGATTTTTCAATGGGGATTTAATCGGGAAGTCTTCTCTAGCTCGCCACCGGGTAAGTAATTGAAATGCAGCCGAAGTTTCAGTGACTCGTTACCCATCATCATGGCTAACAAATGGTTCATTTTAAGGTAGATTTCTCGGGTGTCCATCTGGGTCAAAGTCAACCCGGATGGAAACCCGACAACTTTGACCCGGATAGAAATCGGGTCACCGGGAAAGCCTGAAATCTTTCAAATGGTACATTTATTTTCCCAATTTCTTACATTTAGCATGAATAGAAAAGTTGACTAACCTCTTCAATGCAAGGACCATTATCAGCTACGTTGAACTGATTTGAGTCCAAAAAATATTTTTTTCAATCACAATCTAGTTACTTACTGCTGCCGTGAATGAATAATAAATCTCATAAACCCCTTATAAAACCACGGAGAAAAAAATTAGTGGTTCCATAAAATAAGATAATAGCTTCGACCGTCCTGAAAATAATAATATTCTTACCAGATGCGCAATGGGCTATAGGCTAATAGCAAAGGCCGTTGAAAAAGGTCTCAATGAAGTAAATATAATTTTAGTTCTTTTGAAAAGTTCTTTTGAAAGTTCTTATGAAGACTTGAGAACTTCTTTCAGTTTTAGTCGAGTCGGCCGTCGGCTCTACCATCAGATGATGTAACTGCAAGGAGCAAAACACTCCTGGCGAGGCAAGAGAGCGGCGGCGCATCAATCCTTGCTGTTGGGGGGATGGAACAGGCTTATAACAGTACAGTAGTTGGACTTAAATCGCCAATGGCCGCGCATGGCCACTCGCGTGTTTTGATCACACGGCGGACGAGACGGCTCTAAAAAAAACACTGAATGTTTAGATTCGCCGCACCAGCGGATTTCGCCGACTTAAAGGAAAACTCACGTGCGTAATAGCCCTGATTTTATTAGAAGAGATTTAACAAATTCTTAAATTTCTATTCGTGAAGAAAATATTTTTAATTATTTTCCTCGAAGAAAAACTCCATAATCTCCCATCCCCCCTTCGGTAGGTATTTTTGGGGGGGAGGGGGAGCGCCGAAATTACAGTTCGCTTACACTTGAAAAATGGCTCGGATCGGCCCTGCTCAGGGTAGCATGTAGATGTAGAACTTTATTTCTTTCACTAATGTCACCTTCCGGTGAAAACCTAAAGTCAGCAAATCTCGATATATATGTTACCCTGCTAAAAAAATCCTTAGAAGCTGTTCTGTAGAACGTACGGAATTCTGCAGAAATTGAATCTTTTTCTTCAGAACTAGTTCATTTTCTAAGGATCTGTACGGAACATGAGAGCCTGTCTCTACAGAACAAAATGTCTCCTTTCAAGCTGTTCTGTAGAACTTGAGAAACTCTACGGAAATATGTGCGGTTTCCTTGAGCTTGTAAGGAGTTCTACAGAGCGTCAAAGGGCTTCTGTAGAGCGTACAAAGGAATTCCACAGAACGTCCTAAGGTATTCTGCAGAATATCCTAGGGTATTCTGCAGAACATTGAAGGGAATTCCTTAATTAAGTTTCAATACTTTAAGGAATATATACAGAACTTTCTAAGACGTTCTGCAGAAATTTTTATAAGGAAACTATACAGAATTTTTTAGCAGGGTGATATACATGGAGATATTGGTTCCACTAATTGTTACTATAGTATCGATGGGAAGAGGCTTAATTTGAAATAAGAAAATACAAAAAATTGAAGAATACATCACCAGAAAGTAAGTGGATGATGTTTTAAACAGAGTTATCGATAAAAAAGATCATAAAATTGCAAAGTTAAGCGCGTCAGCCCGTATGTTCATGGTGATTACACATACAGAACATATGTGGCGCAGCATTAAAGAAACTCGGTTTTAACGTATAATGGGAAGGTCCTCGGATGAAAAAGTAAAATAGAGATGCTACTTCACTCTGGTTAGGCCACACCACGAATGCGCCGCGAGCATTTGGGACCCTGGTCAAATTGATTTTACAAAAAAAGTAATAATACAAAGGAAAGCAGAGCGCTTCGTTAAAAACTGCTATGAGTGTACATATAGTGTCTCACGACTTTTAGAGGAATTAAGGTGGGAGCCCCTAGAGACTCGGAGGCTACACGCTAGGCTTAGGTTGCTTGATAAATTCAGAACCGATATTTTTCAGAGCGACATAGAGAATATTATCATGACTCCTCACTACATCTCTAGGTGTGACAGATGCCATAAAATAAGAGAGATACACTACCGAACAGATAGGAACAAGAACTCGTTATTTCCGCAAGCAATAAGCGACCACAATAAAAATTGAGCACCACTAAATACACGCCTATAATATATGTCACCATTCCATCTCCAAAAACTTACGCCTTTACACGGCTGGTGACCTGACACCCCCTGCTACACGCCCACGAGGCGGCTCGCTGGATATTATGTAGATGTAGATGTATGTATCAAAGTGAAACGGGGGGAACGAAGATGGTGGACCGGTCACTCCCACCCTACAGCTTCAAGCGTAGGCCGCTATAGAAAGCGCCCTCTGTCTCTCTCTCCATCTACATCAACGGATGAAACCGTAAGAGAGCGCTTGAGTTAGTTAATTATTCCATAATCGGCCAAATACCCACTCTTTTGCTCATTCAGATGAAAATAGGAAACGTGTAATCAAGCGCTAAAGCCGATTAGTATAGGTTTCGCAAGTCGCTACGTTGAGGTTTGATTCCAGAAGGGGAAGAGAGGGATTTCACGGCTCATTGTTCTGCTGAGGCACCGAGTCTCGAAGCACGCCTAATTATTTATAAGCACTCGGGATGAGCCCCGGAACTTCCGACGCCATGGCAACCCCACTCCCGTCTCCGGAAGAGGCTTCTGCAAATCCATGGCGACAGCGAATAGATTCAGAGGAGAGATGCTGATGCTGCTGGGGTGAGCGGAAGGGAAATCGGGCCTCCATTGTTACTGTGCGCCGCCGCGCAACTATACCATTGTTGGACGAGTCGAGGGTGGAATGGTGGGAGAGAATGGATGGTTTAAGGGAATAACTCTCGGAGAGAGACTGCGCAAGATATTGAAAAAGGGAGATCCTGATCCTGTTGTCTCGAACCACTATCCTTATTTCCTTGAGGAATGTCACATCACCAAGAGATTTTGTGGATTTTTTAAATGAACCATTATGGTATCTCTCCTTTGATCGGAAGCATGGGCCATTGAAAAAAAATAGACTTGAAAAGATTAGAACCATTGGGGAGAAATCCCCGAGACAGCCGGAATTCGACCCATGACCCCATGGGTGAGTGTCCATTACCATACCACATCAACATGATTCATTTAGGTCTTTAGACGAAATCTTGGTGTGATATTTCACAGTTACCTGACTTGGCAAGATCATATATTTCTAATTTGCAATAAAATTAACAGTATATTGTATCAGCTTAAATTAAATACAAATGTTATCCCTGTACATATTAAGATGGTATTCGTTTCTACATCAATTTTTCCTCATATGGATTAATGTTGTCTGGTATTCAACGATCTGCCTGATAAGCTAAATATTATGTTACAACGTGTACAAAACTCATGTGTACGGTATATCTTTGAATTACGCCGCCAAGATCATATTTCCCCCTACAGAGATCAATTGAAGTGACTAACCGTTCAAAATAGACGATTGTATTTGCAGTGTGTGTTTTTGCATCGCCTGTTCTCATTCAGTGAGCCTGAATATCTGTCTCAATTGTTTAAGTCTGTACTTAGTTCACGCAGGGCCATAACTAGAAGCAACCCCTTAATACTTATTATCCTGCTCATCGAACCACCAAATTTAGTGATTCATTTGTTGTCACATCAACTAAAATATGGAATTCATTGCCAGTAAATGTTAAAAACATTAAAACAATCGAAAATTTTAAAAGTCAAATTTATGATTTTTTTCTAAATTTCTAATAGCACTTTTGTTGAAACCTTTATATGGATTTACTGTTCAATTTTTCTTTTTTTTTTTAAATGTCACAAATGAACATATATGTATGCATGCAAATGTTTGTATTTTTGCTCTTAAGGGCCTGTACCCAGAGCGATAATAAATTATTTACTTACTTACTTAGATTGATACGAGGCGCTTTACATTCGCTCTGTTGCGTTGTGTACTTCAAAATACGAGAGCTCAGCTGTTTTTGCCTTACGATTCAGGCCCTGAGCACCCCATTTTTGAAGTACCATCTCAATTAAAAGAAGAAATAAGACTGATATCAAGCGTAGAATGGCCCAAGTTAAAGAAACGCTAACGGTAAAAAGAAGCAATTGGATACAAAGAAGCTAGGACTACGAACAAGGGAATACTAACACAGAACCAGAGCTACAGAAACGTGAAACTATTCGTGCGGTGCATATCACTCCATGGATCGGAAACTTGGACCATTGGGAAAGCAGACCAGTAAAAATTAGAAGAATTTTAAAGTTTGTTTTTTGTGAATTCAAAAGGTCAAAAGGACGAAAAAATTAGAAATGATGAAGTTTACATACTAGTATAGGCGGAGGAAAGGTTCTACATCTATATACTACCCCGCGTGCCGCCGCTTGGGCGTGTGGCAGGGGGTGGTAGGTCACCAGCCGTGTGAATATGTAAACGTTTGGGGGGTGAAATGGTGACATGTCCTATGAAAGTGTATTTAGAGGGGCTCAGTTTCTAAGGTGATCGCTTATTGTTCGCGAAAAGAACGAGTTCTTGTACCTATCTGTTTGGCAGTGTATCTCTGTTATTTTATCGCATCTGTCAGGCCTAGAAATGTAATGAGGCGTCATGATAATATTCTGTGTGTCGCTCTGAAAAATATCAGTTCTGAATATCTCAAGCAGCCTAAGCCTAGCGTCCAGCCTCCGAGTCTCTAGGGGCTCCCTCTTCAATCCCTCTTACAGTTGTGTAACACTTTATGTACGCTCGCAGCAGTTTTTAACGAAGCGTGCTGCTTTTCTTTGTATTTTGTTAACTTTTTTGGTTAAATCTCTATGACCAGGGTCTCAAATGCTCGCGGCGTATTCGAGGTCTGGCAAAAGCAGAGCGAAGTAGCATCTCTCTTTGACTTTTTCATGCGAGGACCTTCCTCTTATATGTTTGACAAAACCTAGTTTCTTCAATGCTGTGCCACATATTTTTTGTATGTGCGTTCCCCACGATATATCTGAAGTTAAGGTAATTCCAAGAAATCTGACTGTATGTGAAGATTTTTTGTTTACTCCAACCACGGTGTAGGTTGGTTAGACCATTAGAAACAAAAAAAGCAGTGCAGAAAAGATTAGATGCTTCCAAAACTCGGTGCTGAAGTATGATGCTAAAGATTAAATGGACGGATAGAATAAGAAATAATTTATGAATTAAAGAGGAAAGGCCTCAGGGCCCACTATGATAATTGGAACCCTATGGGAAGAACCAGATGGACTGGGCTTATCCTGAAGCTCAAGGAGTTCGTGAAGAATATAATTCAAAGAAAATTAAAGGGAGAAGTTCCAAGAGGAAGGTCGAGAGGTACTAAGACCTAATAAAAAGGAAATACATAAAAGAAGAACTATGAGGGAATAGGTGTTACAGATTATGGTAGTCCGAGTGAAATATCATTTTACTTAGAAATCAATAAATTTGGCCTCATTTTTAAGAAAAATGTCTCATCTATTCAATGACACCAAAAATTCAACCCCTTACCACATTACTTCCGGAGATATTTGCCAAAACATACCACCCCTTTTTCATGGGAAACGGTACGTGCATGCACTCCAGAGAGACATTATTTACAAAATGAGGAATTTCTAACACTTAGATGTCGCAAATAAACAACAGTGCGTAGTTTTTATGTTTTCGCAACTTTTTTGAAAATTAATCACATTGTAACCACAGTAGGTTCTTAGGTATCAGAAAAAAACCTTCCGTTTTGAAGGAGTTTAAAACGCACCGCCAGAAAAAAATGAGTCAAGTTAAAGACTTATTTAGATATTTTCCTTTAATTACTTACAATTTCTGTCATGTAAAAATATATTATTGCACCATTAATAATGCAATTATGAATTGATGTCTTCTACAGCTGGTGAAATTAAAACGTGTAATTCGAATATGATCTCTATTATGACTAGGGAACTATCTCGCTCGGACTACCTTAAGAGAGGAAAGGATGGAGAGCTGCAGTATACTAACCTCAGAAGTGAAAGACAATGATTAAATGATGATGATGATTATAGTAACATATCCTTGGGAGCCTATTTGTCAGGAAAATATTTTACCCTTTGAGTGCGGCATGACGTGATATCACGTCATGGTTGTCTTTACGCTGGTGCAGATGACGTCAAATAACGTCAAAGGTACTGTGTGTTCCAGTCAGCAGTGTTTCACTAGGGAACTTCCACTAGGCCCCCTCGTGAAAGTTGGAACACCTGCGGTACCCATGACGTGATATCACGTCATACCGCTATCAAAGGGTTAAATCGACCGAGATTCAAATCCAGATGCTCCAATTCCAAGTCTTATGTTTTTCACGTGTTATCATGCGAGTAACCCTGTCAATCCAGACCGAGAATTGGAGCAAAAGGATACAAACAAATACATTAAGTTAACAAAGTGATTCACCACCCTGCCAAAAATTCTTAGAAGCTGTTCTGTAGAACGTAAGGAATTCTACAGAAATTGAATCTTTTTCTTCAGAACTAGTTTTCTAAGGTTCTGTACGGAGCATGAGAGCCTGACACTACAGAACGTATGCCCAGAAGAGTTATTTTCTGCAGAGTAAAATAACTCCCTACAAGCTGTTCTGTAGAACTTCAGAAACTCTAAGGAAATATGTGAGGTTTCCTTGAGCATGTAAGGTGTTTTACAGAGCGTCTAAGGGCTTCTGTAGAACGTCCTAAGGAATTCCGCAGAACGTCTTAAGTTATTTTGCATAACATCCTAAGGTATTTTGCATAACATCCTAAGGTATTCTGCAGAACGTCGTAGGGAATTCCGTAAAATGGGGTTTCAATACTTTAAGGAATATCTATAGAACTTTTTAAGAAATTCTGTATAAGTATTTATAGGGAAACTATACAGAATTTTTCAGCAGGGCATGGCTCTGTAAATAGTGTAACATACATGATTGATATAAATGTGGCCTCACTCGATCGGGTTAACAACTACTTTTTGAGAATGAATGCTGGATGGCAATGCATAGTCCCGATAATACAAGCTGAGCTACTTGAATTCATGGTTGAGGCGGTTCTAGCTTGCTACTTGCTTCAAGTAGAGCCCCGTGTCCGTCGATTTATCATGTCAGATTTTACAGACACTGGGTGATCTTGAATTTCTAGAATGAATGGCGTCTATTAATACCTTTTTTCAATGAGTAAGTTTCAGGCTACGAAATTAACAGTGAATAAAAATCTGTCAAATGCTCTTCTGGTCACCTGATGTCAATGGTTTGTTAATTTAATATTTAAGTAGACATGCGTTCAGATTCGAATGAAAACATCGCTTCCCAGCCGGAATACGCTCCCTGATCTTGTGAAACCATCTTAAACGGCAGCAATCAGACTGGATTCCGTCCTTAACATCTTGTACCTGTCACCATACAATGTCTTGTGCGAAGTTTGCGGTCGGAAAACCGAGCGGTCGTTACACCGAGAGACTAAAGATTGTTTCCAAAATGTCGGAAAGTTGACGCAACATGAACATGAATTAAGCCTCAAGAACTCCGACGGTCACCACACTTCTCCATTAAAGAAGTGATAATCCATCTTGCGAAATTCCACAGGGAAAAAATTATCCGTCTTGACCGGGAATCGAACCCGGACCCCTCAATTTCCGGTCGAAGGCTTTAGCCAGTTAAGCTACCGCTCTTCTCCTGTGGATTTTAGTGACCTTTACGGGTCACGTAAAGGTGGTGGTCATCTTGTTCCGTAAAGGTCACTAAAATCCACAGGAGAATAGGACGCCTCGGTAGCTTAACTGGCTAAAGCACTAGTCCGGAAATCGAGGGAACCGGGTTCGATTCCCGGTCAGGTTGGTTGATTCATTCTCTGTAGAATTTCGTAAAATTGTGCATTGCGGTTGACTCCGTAAAAGTGAAACTCCGTGGCTATTCCAGGATAGCTTGAAATATGTTTAAAATAATGATATCAACGTAAAAGTCGCAGCCACAGCCTCTCAAATTAAAGTCATTTTTTCCACCAGGATAAGTCATTCATTGCAGCGGACGTTTCAACAGACGAGACATCTATCATCTTCAGAGCCGATCCGACATTTTGATGGACGATTTCGACCAGTGTCTCAGCTCTGAAGACAGCGGATGACTCGTCCATCGAAATATCAGACACGATGAGTGAATTCACCCTGGGGAATACCCGCATATCCTTAAAGAACTGCATGCGTCGGGAATTATTACTTTAAAGGTATATTTACTACTTTGATGTATCTGATGAACTATAATTGAACATTTGCAGCCTCTTGAGCGTCGTTTGAGGATATTCGCCCCATAATAAATTTTAATAATAATAATTTCACTATCGTATCACACGATGCTGATTCCAGATGGCGTCGCTTAGCCTCTCCTACCCAATCTCTATCCTTACCTCCACGTGGCGGACCCTGGTAAACTGAGTAACCCTGACGAAGATTGGGTAACCAACCCCAGTGGGAAGCAGAGTCAGGACTGACGATGGAGGGAGAAATGGTCCTACAATAAGGGGGTTTGGCGTATGGGTGACAACCAAACCCCGGAAAAAATCATTGTTTCGAAACGTCTATTGAAGCCTCGGAAACAGGAACGATTAAACACATACAGACCAAGCAAACGGATGGATATAAGCAAGGATGCAAGAGACCTACTAAGGATCAGGAACTGGAGAGAACAGTCAAGAGACCGAGCTGGATGGATACGGAAAATTGACGAAGCCAAGGCTCAACTAGGCCTGTAGCGCCATTGGAGAGATTCGCGCCATTATAATTTTTTATAATTCTAATTTATTTATTGGTGACAATTTACGCCAATTTCTATTAAGTTATTAAATATACGAACAGCACAGCCATACCTTGGGAGTTATATATCCTATCCAAGCTAGATTCAAACTCACTTATTGACAAATTTCCAACCATTGCATAAACAAATGAAGTGGTACGAAGTCACTCTCACGGGTGCATATACACCAGGGTTGAAATTAGCCGTGTAACTGGCTAGCACACCTGACCGGCAATTGGGAGATCCGGGTTCAAATCACGGTCAAGTCAAATGATTTTTTCATGGCGAATTTCAACCCTGGTGTTCACTCATTGGGTCGGCAGGCAAGGACTTTACTCCCCTGCCACTAGGGCCGATATTTAAAAATACAGAATATTTTTCAAATTTACAAAGTTGCATAACTTATACCCAGGAAATACACGGTAGATCCCAAATTACTAATTCGATACGAATGAAAAAATACTGTGCAGCCCCATGTACACGGGTATTGAGCTTAATTTTGGGTCAACTACAGTTCTGTATTATAATACACAGTATTTAAAAAAAAAACAAAAAAAAACAATAAAGCTGTTGACCCAAGGAGGTCAAAGGAAACACTAAAAAAATAATGCTCTTTCACGAACCAATCTATGAACCTCAAAGTGGTACTTACATATAGATAATCGTTATTCTGTTAGGCATAGGAATCACCGGTAGCACACACCTGAAACGAAAAAAGAAAAAAATATTAGGATAAAGGAATCATTTTGAGGACATGTAATGAAGCGATCACTACATCTCTAGGTCTGATAGATGCGATAAAATAAGAGAGATACACTGCCGAACAGATAGGTACAAAAACTCGTTTTGTTCCACGAACAATAAGTGACCACAATAAAAATTAAGCTCCACTAAATACACTCCTATAATAGATGTCACCATTTCATCTCCAAAAAACTTACACCTTTTCACGGCTGGTGACCAAACACCCCCTGCCACAAGTCGATGCGGCGGCTCGCGGGGTATTATGTAGATGTAGATAAAGGCAACCTTGGCAGATAAATAGACGTGATTTATATGAAAAGATATAGGCATTTTATTAAAGACCCAAATGTGAGATAAATTGCTAACAAGGCAGGTGTTATGAAAAAGTACATGATCGCAGCAGTCTAGCGCTTTCGAAAAAAGAAATGAGAATCGCGGATGAAAACTATCGGAAATGTAAATTCTGAAATACGCATGCAAAACTTGTACTTTATTTTTTATGACCGAAGCAAACCAAACCTCGCCTCCCTCTGCTGTGCCCTTGCCTTCCAAAAAAGGCGAGGGCAAAGCAGCACTGTTATTAAGTGACCAGGTGTGCGCTAGATAATGGAACGTTTTACAAAAAGTTATATCAAAGTAGTCAATCAATGCCCATTTATTATACATACTGAATTACAACGACACTTTCATATCTTATATATTTTGATATCTTTGCTATAATCAGACCACATTGTTACTCTGCGATTATTTATTTTATGACCCATCCCGTGTTCCCGTGTTGCGGTGTCAATGACCCCACTTCAATCGAGACTCGTTCCTGGACAATGACGTCATTATCCTCTAATGACCAAGGACGCACGAGTAATTCGATATTTCAAAAAAGAAAGTATACCTTAAACCTAATGAGACATAATCTCACTCAAAGTCTTCTTCCATTATAAGACTATCCGGCCGTTGCAATTCATTTGCATTCCTCGTTAATCTAAGATATTAATCCTTGATGACTGCCTAATGCCGCTTAACTCATATTTTTTCAGAGACTAATATCTCGTCTGATCTTAAGCCAATGATGTTTTTATTTATGATAAAAATTGCTAAAAAGCGGCCTAAAAAAACGGCTGGTGTGTCGTCACCAGTTGAATGTTTCAGTGAAGTTCTTTTGTTTCCTTTTCCCAGAAGAACTTCAAAACGTACATTGTAGAGTGTGCACCATCTTGATGAGAAGCGGTTAGGGGAAGAGAATTAGGAGCTGCAAGCCAAACAGTCCAAGGACGACTGATGACCATGCCACATTAGAATCTTCTAATCCTACACTACGTCCGACATGGGTGACAGGCCGGTAACCTGTCCACATAAAAATTTTTATAACTCATAATCTTCACGTAGAGCCTCGAAACAGGATTGGATCCAATAGACGACGGCTAGGCAAGAATAATGGCATGAATACTGGAATAACGGATATATTGAATATTGCCACATGGAATGTACAAGGCTGCTTGGGTATTAACGAATCAGAACCAAATGATTCTCTTAAAAATATGGAGTTAATATAGCTGTCATTACAGAAACAAAAAAGAAACTCAAACGCACGAAAGAATTAGAAGATTATGTAATGATATACAGTGAAGTTAATCAAAATAGAAGAGCTTGTTGTGGAGTGGCTGTTTTAATAGATAAAAGATGGAAAAATAGCATCAGGAAATATATTTTCATAATGAAAGAATAATCACTCTCAGAGTGAAATTCGATATAGGTCATTTGACAATATTTGGAGCATACGCTCGTGAAGAGGGAAAAAAGAAAGAAACAGTTCTATCAGAAATTACAGAAAGAAATCGAGAAAGTATACAACAGAGATCATGTAATATTAGCTGGTGACCTAAATGCTGGAATTGGGAAAGAACCTATCCCAAAATTGATGGGCATATATGGAGAAGACCATTTGAACCAGAATGGGATTAAATGAAGAGAATTTATAAGTTTTAATGAACTAAAAGTGACAAATACTTTTTCGAGAAAAAATATATTAATAAAATTACCTGGTCAGCTAGAGGTCACTGGTCTCTCATTGATTATATAATAGTTAATCAGAAACTAGCCACAAGGATAATAGATAACCATGTATATAGGGGAGTAAATATCTGCACAGATCACTTCCTTGTTCAAACAAAAATACAATTATGGACAAAATGAAAAAATTAAAACCTTCAAAACATACCTTCTGAAGGAAGACAGCATTTAAAAATTGTAACAGCATAGGCTAACACAACTACTCAAACAAAAAAACTAGACCACCATGTCACTATAGAATGGGAAAACATTAAGAATGCTATTACACAAATATCTATGGAAGTTCTCCTCCAGAGCAAAAAAAACAAAAAACAAAAGATATAAAAGTCTGGGACGAAGAGATAGCAAAAGCCATCGAAGAGAAGATCAAAGCATATAAAGAACACCCACAGAAAATAACAGAGGAAACGAAAAAAATTACCACAACATCAGGAACCGAATAAAAGCAATAGAAAGACAAGCACATATGACATCATGGGACAGATTTATAAGTGGGATAGAAGATGATTTACATGGGAGACAAGACGTAGCTTATAGACTAATGAAACATCTCAATAAATCAGAGAAAGATACAGCACGATTAAACGTCGTACCGAAGGAAGATTTGATAAAACATTATAAGAGATTAATGGTATAATCCAAGGGCAAAAGATACACTTGATATGCCAGAAGATTCAATTGGTGTAGACCCTATTGACTTGAAGGAACTGGAAAACGCTCTGAATAAAACAAAGAATAGAAAAGCCGCAGGCATACATGATATTGATTTGGAGCTGATAAAGTATGGGGGTAGAAAGCCAGTAAGAAGAATTCTATATTTGTACAACATGAGCTGGATAAAATACGAAATCCCGGATGAGTGGAGGGTTGCCAGGTTTGCTTCATTGTTTAAAAAGGGAGAGAGGAATAATACAGAGAACTACAGAGGAATAAGTCTCCTAAATACTGTATACGAAACATATAGTAACATAATTAATACTAGGATACGAGATATCTCCGATTATATTAGAAGAACATTTATTATTAGAAGAACATTTATTATTTGAAGAACAAGCTGACTTTGGGAAAGGAAGATCTTGTATTGACGATGGTTTTAAATTCAAACAAATTATACAAAAACGAAGAGAATTTAACCTTGAGACGCATCTAGCATTCATAGATTATGAAAAAGCAGTTGATCGTGTTAACAGAGATATGTTGTGGTCAATTATGGAGAGAAGAGGATATCCTAAACACTTAATAAAAGTTACTTAGAGCCTATATAAAAACACCAGAATTGTGATCGATACTGGGAAACAGATGACTCAAGAAATTACCATTAACCAAGGTGTTAGGCAGGGTTGCAGTATGTCATCAAATTTGTTTAACCTATACATAGATGACCTTATAAGAAATTGGAAGGAAAATAATGTGGCGCCAGGTATAGAATTGGGACACACTGAGTATTTAAAGGCATTGCTATTACTGACGACCAGGCTATTATTCAAGATAAATTACAAGAAAAGACTAATTACAAATGGCGGTTCACAAGTTACATCAATTGAGTAAAATATATAACCTAAAATTTCAATAGCAAAAACAAAAACAATGGCATTCTTAGGAAACAATCCAACAAGAACAAACATTTTTCCTGAAGATAAAATACTTAAACAGGTATCCTACTTAATATTTAGGATGTGATATAACTTATGAAGATGATAAAGATATCACAAATAAAATAAACTAAGAGAGAGGTTTCTAAAGCAGGCTTTGGAATGTAAGCCATTAGGGAAAAGGAGTGTTGGGAGGCAAAGGTTGAGATGGTGATGCGAAGCCGGAACAGGCTGAATAGAGAGCCTAACCCTGGAAGGAAGAAGAAGAAGAACTTTGGAAGCTGTGAGGAGCATAAAGTAAAGATTGTGATGTAAATAGTTCTTTACCACTAAACCACCACTACCACTTTACCGCTAAAATGTAGTTCTTTACCACTGAAATTTTATATAATTGAATACATACATGTATACAAGTCATTAACTTGACTCGTTTTCTCGCCTTAGTGTGAAAATACCTTCAAAATTGAAGTTATATTGAGTCTGTGAAAATTACTGCATTGAGTAGTTAATCCATTAAAAAAAGTATTAGAGAAAGTATCCATGCTACTCACTGATATATTTTTTACAAAATAGTGGCGAGAATTCCGATCATTTTTTTTAGATGAAATCTCTCTGAAATGCATACTCACATAATATCCAATGGGAAACATCGTCGGGTTCTCCGAAAAAACCTTGAAAAGTGGGAGATATTTCAAAAAGATGAGATGTTTTTATTTAAAATGAAACAAATTTCATTGAGTTCTATTTGAAATAATATATGATGGAATGTTACATTACAATAATAAGATAAAGCCAGCCAAAGATCCCATGCGTATAGATTCAAGGAAATAGAGTGAGATTAAAATAAACGCATAACTACCAAGTCTAATAGTTTCACTTGCTGTAAATCATTATAAATTATTTTCTGCGTTGAAGGTCTTTTGAGTTTATAAAACATGACTACTATTACATTTAGTTGCAATCATCTAATAATTTCTTCGATATTTATATCGAAAACGATACAGAATAGAAGAACCAAATGGATTGGACACTCGCTGAGGAACAAGGGGTTTTTAAGGCATACAATTGAAGGAAAAATAGAAGAAAAAGTCCGAGGAGGAATACCTAGAAATAACTTCACGCCTTTATGGCCTTTAACAGGAGCCATTGGGGCTATAGCCATGGTAACAGGATTAGTAAAATGATTCCACTTATACAGAGATCAATTAATACTTACAGGTACAACCCTGTAATTTGCATTAACAATATATGACTGATGACGAGACATCTATCGAGAAGGGACATTACAAGGACTAAATACCAATCCTGTAGTGATTGGATTACGATGAGGAATAATTTTATTTAATACATCAGAAGTTTTGTTTTTTTCTCCTTTTTCTGAGCCATTTTTCATAGAAACTTGTCTCCCGCAGTAGAGCTAGGAAGTATATGACCTCCAAAGAGTATTTCACCATTTGACCCTATGTCTATTCCAATACTAAATACCTCGATTTTGTTAGCATCAGGAGTTACAGTAACATGGGCCCATCATAACTAAATGGAAGATAATCACTCACAAGCAATACAAGGTTAATTCTTCACAGTATTATTTGGAATTTATTTCACTATTCTACAAGCACATGAATATATGGAAGCGCCATTTACAATTGCAGACTCAGTGTATGGTTCTACATTTTTTGTGGCAACAGGGTTCCATGGTCTTCATGTAATCATTGGAACAACCTTTTTACTCGTATGTTTAATACGACATTACATAAAACACTTCTCTTCAAATCACCACTTTGGGTTTGAAGCAGCAGCATGATATTGACATTTTGTAGATGTAGGATGACTATTCCTATGAATTTCAATCTATTGATGAAATTTATATTCATTTAGTATAAAAGTATAGTTGACTTCCAATCAAAAGGACTGATTTTAATCAGAATGAATATTGAACACAATAATCATTATTATAATGGTATTATAATTATTCTTCTTCTTAGCTTTAATCCCAATTATTTGGGGTCAGCTTTTTGGACTTTCAGCTTCCAGCGTGCTCTATTCAAAGCCATGTCCTCTTTGGCACCAATCTATAAACATATCCTTCTTCACACACTCCATCCATGTTTTCCTTGGCCTTCCTCTGCTCTTCTTTACCTCCACCTTCAGGTTCATTACTCTTTTCCACAGATATTCACCGTCTCGTCTAACAACATGGCCATACCACCTCAACCTGCACTCTTTCACCTTTTCTGTTATAGGTGGAATTCGCAAACTCCCTCTAATGTGGTCATTGCCAATCCTGTCAGCTCTGGTAACCCCACTCATCCATCTCAGCATGCGCATTTCACTTGCATGTAATACTCTCTCATGTGTACTCTTAGTAGCCCAACACTCTGCTCCATAGAGTAACACCGGTCTAATGATGGTCTTGTATATCTGGCCCTTCAACTTTGGTGGCATCCTTCTGTCACAGGTCACACCTGCCACTGACCTCCATTTGTACCAGGCTGCAGATACCCTGTCCTTAATTTCTAGGTCAAGGCCTCCATTCTCTTCTATTACAGCACCCAGGTATCTGAAAGAATCCTTCTTAGCCACAGGTGTTCCCGACATGTTAACTGAGCCGGATTGCTTTTTGCCATCAAACTCACATACCATACACTCCGTCTTGGTCCTACTCACTCTGAGCCCAAACTTGTGCAGTTTCTGAACCCAGGCATCCAGCCTTGCTTGTGCATCCACCTTTGATTCTGCAATAAGTACGATGCCATCTGCAAATGACATGTACCATGGTGCTTCATCCTGTATATCAGCTGTAATGGCATCAAGGACCAGATTGAATAGGTATGGGCTCAGTGCCGATCCCTGGTGTAAATCAACCTGTACTTGAAAGGACTCTATCTCCCCTGCCACTGATTTTACTCATGTGCTAATTCCATCATACATATCCATTATTATTTGGATGTAACTGGCAGGGATATTCTATTTATGCATGGCCCACCACAGGACCTCACGTCGTATTCTGTCCTAGGCCTTTTATAGATTCTGATTATATTATATTATTATATCTAGATTATGGTATTATGATTATATGGTCCAAATAAAGAAGACATTACATAGGGAAAGATACCATGAAGTAAGGGAACTAGCGTTAGATAGGGAAGATTCTAGGGCTGTAGTCAACCAAACTTATCATCAATCAATTGAACGACTCATGGTGATAATTTCCCGTGTTAGTTGAGCTTACAGAATTTCGATTAAATAAATATTTGTAATTTAAATGTATATTTACAAGTTATTTACTTATTTCATTTACTGTTTTTACCAGATGGAGCGTTCTCATTACTCTACTTATCGGAATGGCAGGCATAATAGGGTGTCGGAGTGATTTTTCCTGAGAGTAATTATTAAAACTACGTCATATCCAGAATATGAACGCATATTTAAGAATGTTATCTGGCCTCATTATGCCTCATTTGCATTACATATATAGCTGCTTGATGATAGCTTTCCACACGGCCATTCTCAAACGGTTCGTGACGTCTTTCGCTCGCAACCGTCGATATTTTTCGCCGTGAAAACTCTATTCGCGTTACATGTCCGCAGAGCCTGGCGCCTTCGATACTGGCAACTGGCGTCACAAGGCATTTCCTCGCTCCGCTAATATCTTACGTATTTTAGCGATTTTCTTTTTGATGCTTAACGACATTAACTATGAATTTTTAACCTCAGTAGGTCAAATTGTTTTGTAACTCTTAAAAAATTCTCAAGATGATAGTAATTTCTTTTCGAGAAATAAAAAAATCGTGTAAACATTCCAACACACAACATGTGGACAGTGTCATCAGGACAAAGTGTTGGCCGATAAAGACATCGGACTACACCGTTTCGAGGGTGACAAACCATTAAAAAAAGAGTTGTCGGTGCAATGCTTCGGGGTTGGTGACCTTCGACGGCGTTTGACAGATGTCGTCGGGAATTAAGTGATTGTCCTCAGAGGAGAGATGGAGGGGACTGCAAAGGAAAAGGCCACAGAATAAATATTTTAAAAAATTAATGACGTAGAAGGTCGTGCGTGAACATAATAACCCTGCGTCATGAGATGCAAAATCGTGACCGTTTATTTGATCCGTGTGTTACATCGCAGACACATACACACATGCACGCGTGTGCAAGTGTAACCCCTGGAAACGCTTTGTTTTGCGGGTTCGGGAGGGTTCGGAAGGGAAGAAGCGATTATTGCCGTCGCCTACGACACGGCGCTGTTGTCCGGAGATTGATGACTTCCGGTCTCCCGGCCTCGCGCGGGCTCAACACGCTCACACAGCCCCCTCCGCACGCCACTTCTCTTCCCGTCCCCCTATACGTCACACACCCGTTCCCATGCCTTCCTACCTATTGCACTCTATGCGCTAATAGAACACTCTAGTCACTAATTCAAGGGGTTTGCGCACCAGACATGCATACGTACTCGTCGACGCAGGGGCTGGTTACATCGGAAACGGTCGTCTGACATCCGCGGAAGGGGGTGACATGGGGTGGGAATAAGGAAGGGGTGGGAGGAGAAACAAAAGCTGCATCACGGGAGGGATGACCTGTCTCTCGGCCACGCTTGTCGTTCCGGACTGGACACGAGGTGGAGCTGCAATGCCCTAATGCTGCCGGGTCGATGGCGCTGGTTCTTATCCCGGCTGCAGCGGAGATCTTTCAAAAGTAACCCTGATGACGTGATTGCGATTGACATTTTATTTTATTATTACATCTACATCTACTCATACCTTGCAAGCCACCCAAATGGTGTGTGGCAGGGGGTGCTTCCACACCAGGCATGCATCTACATCTACATCTACGTCATACCCTGCAAGCCACCCAAAGGGTGTGTGGCAGGGGGTGCTTTCGCACCAGGCATGCATGAATGATATGGTAGAACACCGACATTACATTAAAACCCGCGTACCACACATGCAAAGCGCCAATTACAAATCTAATACCCAAGAAACATTCTATCTCCAATCGTTCTAACATGCAAGGGATACAAAGACTACTACTACAGATTCAAAATATCATGCATAAATAAGAACATCATTATTTACATCATGCATAAATAAGAAAGAGGAAAATATAATGAGAAAGATTAACTGCCTGCCTATTGTCAATACTCGAACTATTCATGACGACGATCACAGCTGTTATGGTCCCGAATGGTACGCGGAAAAAATGACATTTTATACCTATCGGTTCTACAATCTAGCTCTCTAATTTTATTGGCGCGATCTAATCTGCCGTAGTACGAAGGGGTTAATAGTATGTTTTTTACGTCGTCAGTAAAATGATTTTCCTGAAATTTATTTAGGAGGTTAAGCCTATAATTTAATCTACGCTGTGATAGCGATTCCCATCCTAATTCTTCTAACAGTCCAGACACACTAGCCAACTTATCGTAGCATCGTTTCACAAACCTAGCTCCTCTTCGCTGGACGCGATCTAACTCTGATATCAACCCCGTTTCGTATGGATCCCATACACTAACAGCATATTCCAGATGAGGCCTAACGATTGAAAAATAACAACGTTCTTTCACTTTCTCATCACATTTTCCGAGTACTCTCTTGATAAAGCCTAGCTTCCTATATGCTTGACCGCATATTTCCCTAACATGTTTTCCCCAAGATAGGTCGTGACTAATTGTGACTCCTAAGTACTTAACAGACTCGGCGTGAATAATTTCTGTATTTTTAATTCTGTAAGCCCTAACTGGCCAATTTTTCTTTTTCCAAAATCTGACTGCTACGCATTTTTTTATGTTTAGTTCCATCTGCCACTTTTCGCACCAAGCATGAATAGCAAGTAGGTCGATTGTTAACGAGTCGCTATCTTCGGAATTGTTAATATCCCTATACACAACCGCGTCGTCTGCGAAGAGTCTAAGCTTACTTTTAACGACGTTACTAATATCATTAATGTACAAGAGAAATAAAAGTGGACCAATTACACTTCCCTGAGGAACACCCGATGTAACGCTGTGTTTGACATGATACCGTCTATGACAACCCTTTGTTCCCGCCCATGTAAGAATTGATTTATCCAACATTGATGCATAAATTATATGGCAGAACACCGAAGCTACATTGAAACCAGCGTACCACACATGCAACGCGCCAATTAAAAATCTACTAACCAAGAAACATTCTATCGTCAATCTACCACCGCAATCGCATCCCGAGTTGACCTTCCCTTCGGGAACCCAAAGTGGTCATCGCCTAAGTAGTTATTGGCCTTACGCTCCAAACTTCTATTGATTACTCGAAGTAAAACTTGTGCTGCGTGTTAAATTAAACTAATTGTTCTGTAGTCCTAACATTCTGATGCATTCTTCTGTTTTGGGATTGGAATCAATACAGTTTCCTCAAAGTCCTCTGGCCATACTCCTTTCTCGTAGATCCTACGTACAAGTTCGAAATCGACGTTTTATGACGGGAAATTAACGGACGATAGAGTTCAGTTTTCCAGTGTCTTCCGTCAATTTATATTGCATTACAATTGTCAGCAGCATCAACGTATACCCTTATACCGATTGTTACGCAAGCGGAGTCTTCAACGGTTACGTAAATACTGAATATTTTCGTTAGTTGAAAACAAAATATTAGAGATTCTGCCCACGGCACGAACGAATAATGCTTCGATTATGTCAATTTTGTTCCACAGCCAAGTTAAAAAAGTAATATTCACTACCTTGAAGTGAAGTTTGAATTGAATATAAAAAAAAAGCTTTCGTCTGATTGGCTGACGTTGACGAAGCGCGACGGAATAGTGAAATATTGTCAAGGATTACTCGTCGTCCTTTGACGGCGCCGTCAATATTCTGTCACCGTAATCGACCGAAATATATAGCAATAAACGAACTTCTCGAACGCCAGCGTGCGATTCCTTCACGACAGAGAACGTTGATCGCAATACCGTTTTTACATACAAGCATAGAGTAAGTCTATATAGAGTGGCAAAGAGATAGGGAGATTCGGATATATGAGTATTTAAAAAATACTTTGGCAGATAAATGGGACAGGTGTATCGAAGTTGCACGACAAGCCATAACAAATGAGCTTTGGCACACGGCCACTTCATTTAGTGTCGCATAACTCACATGATGTTCTTATGATGATTTCGGTGCCTGAATGTTTACGAATCGACCCATAGCAACGGAAACAAATTTTATTGAGTCGTAGAGACCAAATAAAACATGTATTTTAATGTGCCTTCAATGAGCATAGTCTATAATGAATTGAATTCACGTCAATATGATAAGACACGCGATTACCAAACACGAAGTAAACTGTTTACCGATGTATCATAGGAACGACAAAACAATTGATACTCGATTAAAAGCACACAATGCCATGGTAAATCCACTCTTCTGTATGTTGATAAAAAATCACGGAGTATCACTAGCGCCTCAAGTGGCCTTCTCCGCAAGCCAAAATTCTTCCTTCCCTAAAGAGGTGGCACCCGAGAAATTCTTCCCAAAGCTCTCAAAAATTTATGTCCAGTTTTTAGCATTGCTTTGCCACGCTATATACATATACATACTTTATGATACAATAAATGAAACACTTCCAAGAGTGGAGCTTAAATCCTTTAGATAAGGACGTTATGTTTGCACCACTGGGCTACTGTCTTAAAGGCAAGGTTAATTCGTACGACACGTGAATCCTAGGTCTTTTTTGACTCCACCCGGGCAATTCTTCTTTTAAAATCTAACACAACCCTCTGTCACAGCGCAAATGGACAACGCCATCGTTTTCCTTCCCTTTAAGCAACAGCGATTCACAATAATTTTCCCTTGGGCTCAGCGAATTACTGAAATGAATATTTTTCTTCCAAATCGGTCTTTTTACAAATTATCTGAGAGGTATATGTTAAGATGCTCCCGAAAACAAATATGTTTGCACTACGGTGTCGAAAATGCAGGTATTTACTGTTACTCAAATTAACGCGAAAATAAAATCTCTCCAAAACTGCTGTTTCCTGCTGTCTGCTAAACATTTTTACGGCAGTCGCATAATATAGAGGCGCTAAATCTCCGTTTAAGGTAGTTTGAGCGAAATATCATTTTACTTAGAAGTCAGTGAATTTGGTCTCATTTTAAAGAAACATATCTCACCCTTCTAATGATACCAAAAATTCTACCCCTTACCAAATTACTTTCCGAGATATTTGCCAAAATATACTGGCCCTCATACATGGGAAATTGTACATGTATGCACTCCAGAGAGACATTATTTACAAAATGAGGTGTTTCTAGCACTTAGATGTCGTAAGAAACTAACAGCATGTAGTTTGTATGTTTTATCAACTATATTTGAAAAAAATCATATTGTCCCCGCAGTAGGTTCTTGGGTACAACAAAATAGCTTCCATTTTGAAGGAGCTTCAAACGCTCAGCGCGAAAAAAATGAGTCAAGTTAAAGACTTATTTAGATATTTTCTTTTAATTACTTACACTTTTTATCATATAAAACTATATTATTGCACCATTAATAATGCAATATTTAATTGATGTGTCCTACAGCTGGTGAAATTAAAACGTATAATTCGAATATGGTCTCTATTATGACTAGGCAACTACCTCGCTCGGAACAACCTTAACACAAGAAAAAAATCCTATTTAAAAAAAAATTCTATTACCTGCAATTCATTCTAGCTCATTATTTCATCGTAGCACAGGATTATTTTAGGTGCAATTTAATAATACTGTGAAGTTAATCACGAAACTTTGATAATTTGTACCAAAAGTACCATTTCAGCATACTCCATGAAATAATGTGCTCTAACAACAAATCATATTGATCTTTAAAACTGAAATTGAATAATACCTCACGATACATTTTACATTATTACCAGCTGCTGATACAGGATTTGGCGTAAAATAGTAGATTTTTCATAGGCCAATATTTGTTGCAGATGCATTGTAGAAATCCCAAGAGCGCTGAGAAATTAAATTAATTCAAAGCATCGTAGCATCGTACATTCTGAGGAGAACACCGTCTGTTTGCAAATGCAAATGTTATCTTTGATACGAAATGACGGCGTACTGTCATTTTCTTCCAATATTTGAAGAGTGCAAGCAACGGAAGGATCCATTCTCCTACAAGTCAATATTGGAGGAAGACCCCATTTTTTTGAGTATCGTATGGCAGTGGTAATAATATTGACGAAGTTATCGCACGCTGAAGCGCGGAGAATTGTAACGCAAGCAAACGATGGACAGTTCGCAGAAAGTGTTCGGAAAATTTGGAATTCAGAATGAGTCGATCTCGTCTTACAAATATAAGGCAAATAAATGTCAACTCAACACATGACAGTTCCGCAAATAATGATATTCGTCTTCAATGGAATAAAAAATGGGCAAACACATTTGTAGAACGCTTGCCTGCCTTTACCACTAGTCATTCAGAAAGAACATGCATTAGGCGTAAATACCAGAATTTCAGTTTATAGTTATAATATTATTATTAAAGTACATTTCCAGTTAAAGATTGGTTTTCTGGAGAGCCAGAGAAATTCCTCAGTGTTTTCTACATTTGCACTGCCCAATATACTCCTGGCATTTCCCTCTTAGTCCCATTATACGATCTACCCTTCTTCATCCCGTCCATAAAAAACTATTTTCTATCTTCCCCTTCCATGCTTACCGAATACCCTTCTCTCCATCATGGCCTTACTCCTTCAAACATCAAAAGGATGTTCTTTTTTCGTAGGAATACTTTAGACAAAATTCTTTTCGTCTCAGAAACAGAAATGTCTCAGAAACTCAAACATCATTCCCCAGAAATGATGTTTGAGTTTCTACAATTCTGGATACAAAACGACTAACATTACATCATCACATAACATCACCTAATAGGAAGGTCCTCGGATGAAAAAGTAAAAGAGAGATGATACTTCGCTCTGCTTAGGCCACACCTCGAATACACCGCGAGCATTTGGGACCCTGGTCAAATAGATTTAACCCAAAAAATTAACAAAATACAAAGAAAATCAGCACACTTCTCTATAAACTTCTACAAACGAACATAAAGTGTTACACATCTGTTAAGGGTTTTAAGGTGGGAGCCCCTAGAGACTCAGAGACTGCACGCTAGGCTTAGGCTGCTTGAGAAATCCAGAACTGATATTTATCAGAGCGACTCAGAGGATATTATCATGACGCCTCACTACCTGTCTAGGTCTGATAGATGCGATAAAATAAGAGAGATACACTGCCGAACAGATAGGTACAAAAACTCATTCTTTCCGTGCACAATAAGCGATTACAAAAGAAACTGAGCTACTCCAAATACACTTCCATAGGACATGTCACCATTTCACCTCCAGAATTTTTACATCTTTACATGGCTGGTGACCTACCCCTGCCACACGCCCAATTGGCGGCTCGCGGGGTAGTATGTAGATGTAGATCCATTGGCTTCATTTTTCACCCATGACGTGATGCAGAATAAAGCCTCCCATTCCATTTATAAGAGCAAAACATGAGTGTTTATCCGTGCAGATTAATGTCTTTTAACTACTGCGCAAGCCCCGTACGCAATAGATAATCAACAAATCCATTCCATGTTGTTCCACCCTATTCATAAGTGAACCTAGGTGTTCCTAATTCTAAGATAACCCAAGAGAGATAGTTCCCTATTCATAATAGAGAACATATTCGAATTATACGTTTTAATTTCACCAGCTGTAGAACACATGAATTAAACATTGAATTATTAATGGTGATATAATATAGTTTTCTATGACAGAAATCGTAAGTAATGAAAACACCTAAATAAGTCTTTAACTTGACTCCTTTTTTCGCGCGGTGCGTTTGGAACTCCTTCAAAGCGGAAGGTTTTTTATGATATCCTAGAACCTACTGCGGCGACAATAGAATTACTTTTCAAATATAGTCGAGAAAACATACAAACTACTCGCTGTTAGTTTTTTTTACGACAAATAAGTATTAGAAATACCTCATTATGTAAATAATGTCTATCTAGAGTGCATACACGTACCCTTTACAGTGTAAAAGGGCTGTAATGTTTTGGGAAATAACTCCGAAAGTAATGTGGTAAGGGTTTGCATTTTTGGTGTCATTAGACGGGTGAGATATTTTTCTTTAACATTTGACCAAATTCATTGATTTATAAGTAAAATGATATTTTGCTCAAACTACATTTAAGGAACTCAGTAAATTTAGTATAAAATAAGTACCTTTATTGTATTTTCAATTACATTCGTAGTACAATTGCCTTATTTTTGTAAGTTCTTAAGCCAGCACAGTGGTAATATTTCTTTTTTTACGCACCTAATTTTGTTTGTATATTTTTCATATTTTGTTAATCATTTTTTGATGTGTTCTTTTCCGCATTAATGTTTTTGAAATTGGTCTAAACACAGGCTCAATGCCTTATAGGCTATATTACTTCCTTAACACAGAAAAAATATTTGTATTGAAACATGTAAGGAAGAATAAATATTATCATTGTTGTTTCTAATTGATTTCACCGAGAACAAAAGAAGAGCTTGACACATGCACTCAGTTACTTCCGAGGCAGTTACCTGGCAAGTCGCTTGCAAGTGACTCTTTGATGTGTAAGCACGGAATTCAATAGCGGTATTGGGTGTCGATAGCGGTGGTAATTGATCGTGGCTTTCGCACTTGTGAGGGATATGGAATGGATTCAGGCGGCTTTCCGCAGTCGTCGTTGACAGAATTTACACTAAAGTTCACCCCTATGGAAGTAGCGAGTATAGAGATATCATGAATTGTATCGACACTTGCATGATATCGCTGAGCTTATTCATTAAATCCAGTTTTCCCATGTAATTTAGGTAACGGAGGTAAACAATCTGTAGGACAATCTCCCTCATCTTTCTTTCATAAACTTCGCTCCTAATGCAATCCATACGATACCATTACATGTATCAAGTCATGGATATGTACAATTGACGAAAGGGTCTCTAGGCATACAATACTAAGAATAATGAAGTGGATTCAAAGGTCCAGCCGGCCAATCAAAGTGCGTCTGACTAGCTCAGGCGTTAGGTATATATAAAGGAACATGAAATCTCTGCAGCGCATTCAGGACCTGACGACGCTAGCTGTAACGTTATCGAAACTGCTGTCCGTCAAAATGAAGCAACGTGGGAAAACCCCGAATAAATTGACCTCAATAAATCACCGCTGAAGCCTCAGTACCAATCAGTAGGATAATTACAAAAAATCGCCCAAATTTTACAACCACTGCGTTCTTACACACTCTTTAACGCCGAAGGAATACGTGGACTTATTGAATTAGAGTAAATTATTTTATGTATTGTATCGGCTCGGCCACCAGGATGACTTGGCCGGAACGCGATGCCATGAGATACGAGTTCCTTCTCGCCAGAGACACTCGTGCCTAACTGTCGACACCTGTTTAATGAGCCAAATAGGGTCCACGACATTTAAAAAAATTATAACTAACTGCAGGGAGGTCCCTGACCCCGTTCAATTCGTTCAGCAAAGGTCTTCCCTGGGGCTTGCGTTCGTTAAGTCGTAGGGAAGGGAAGGGATTAAGGATTTCCTCACGGGATGAAGGATAGAAGGGTAATTCATTCGCAAAGTCAAGTTTAACAAAAAAGCAACATGTATTCAAATTCTCGTAAGGCATAAGCCACTCACACTTACATTTGCATTGAGGTACTTGACAAGATCATACCCTCCCAGGACAAGAACCCCAAAATACACCTTAATAAATATGACGGATGAAAAGTGATGATGAATAATTATGGGATGATATTATGATGGGAATAACACTAATCAGTGATGGGATGTAACGAAGTAAAACTAATCGAATTACTTGTAACGATTATATTTTTGGTAATTTTTACTTGTAATCGATACATTTAAAAAAAAGTAATTTTTACTGGTAATCTACTTCAATGCTCGTGCGAGTAATCGTTACACCTGAGTAATCGTTACGAGGAGGACCCAAAAACAACGGGAATTTCGTAATAACTTTTTTATTAATCAATATTTTCACACCAAATTTTGATCACCTTCAAATTAATCCCCATTGACTGTAACACATTTATCTACTTGTTTCTTTCATTGTTCAAAATAGTTTTTAAATTCGCTTATTTTAATGTTCTTTAGGCCTTCCAGAAATTTTAGTTTCACCTCTTCTACAGTCCCAAAAGGTTTTCCTTTCATGCCCTTTTGAGTCTAGGAAATAAAAAGAAGTCGGAGGGGGCAAGGTCCGGTGAATAGGGTGGGGGAGATGAAAAATTGGCGTCATGCCGTTTTTGGTCAAAAACTGCTTCACAGATAGCGCGGTGTGGGCAGGTGCGTTGTCGTGGTGGAAGAACACCTGTGCGCCAAAGATCCGCCCTTTTCTTCCGGATATTCTCCCTTAACCTCCTCAAAACCTCTAGCTAAATTTTTTGGTTGACCGTCTGGCCCGCCGCCTGGGGAGGTTGGGATGTTTAGGTGACGGTGGGGTTGTTAATGCTTGGTGGGAAAGTCGTGAGGGGAATGGTCTTGTTTGGAGGGTTGGGAAAACACATTGAGAATAAGAGAATTCCAAGAATATAATCGTTCATTGACTAATGTCACTGACTGGGAGGTTTGGCCCTGAAGAATTTCCAGCTGTCCCAAGGCGTCGAGTCTGGGCCCTTTACTCGCCTTGTGAAGAATTTGTGGGTGGAAATTACTTTCATGACCGCATTCTATGAGATGTTTGGCCTCCTCTCCATCCCCTTCCACTCCATCCTAACACCCCTCCTGACTCTTGCTGTATATTGAAAATGATTCTGTACTAAAAGCCTGATGATGATACAAAGTCATTAATTTTTGGGAGAGCTGCCAATGTAAATATGCTGCTTTCAAGTAATAACATTAAATTAAATGCTTTCAATATCCAAATCGACTAATATAACACCGTCAACAACCTAGGATCTTTATATAAGTAGTACCCGAACCTGGCGCGAGCAAGTGAATGCTGTCTCGAATGAAGTGCACAAGACACAATATATTATTAAGCATTTCAGGCGCCAAATCCCGATATCATTACGCCAGAGAATGGTTCAGACTTAGGTATATCCACTTCTTGATTATTGTTCAGTCATTTACCC
This sequence comes from Ceriagrion tenellum, assembly GCA_963169105.1. Taxonomy (NCBI): domain Eukaryota; kingdom Metazoa; phylum Arthropoda; class Insecta; order Odonata; family Coenagrionidae; genus Ceriagrion; species Ceriagrion tenellum. Next base: position 137,697,890 of record OY720639.1, on the reverse strand, counting down.
TGATGTGAATAAAGAACAAACACCTAAATTGCAAAGGCTTCGAAATTCCTGTTTGCGATTAATCTTTAACATCCGTTATGCCAAACATATTACTCCCAACTACTTAAAGTAAAATTGGCTGAAACTGAAGCAACGAAAAATGATTCAAAAACTCTCATTATAATTATTTAAAGTACTGAACGCAAAAGATCCATCGTATCTCTATGAAAACATAATATTTAATGTTTGTTCGCAGGTTTCCGCGGCGTTGATCAAATGATTTCAACATTTCTCTGGTGACGCGGATGCAACCCGAGAAATATTGAAATCATGATATTTAATGCCCTAACGACCAAGATATTATCCAGGCAAACAATTAAATTTCACATTCCCAAACTTCGCAAAATAAAGTAGAAAATCATTTCTCATTACATCATTGTAACTGTGGAACTTTCTACCCAAAGGTAATTGAGTTGTCCTGAAACGTCTAAAAATAAAGAAGAAGCATGACAGACTATTTAATCAAAACCCCAATTGGACCAAGGCAAGTTTTATGATTCGTGGGCTTGGATAATATCGCTCTTGTTATTATAATCATAACAATTGGTAATTAGGGCAAATTTATTATGTTATTATTATATTTAGTTATTAAGATAACATTTTATAATATTATGTATGTATTATACCGATAACCCTAGTAACGTGTGTTTGTAATGTGTTCCAAGAGACTAAATACCAAAGTAAAAAAAGTTTTCTGTTATATTCTAAAAAAAATATTTACTGTACTCACTGAGCTTTTATGAGCCTTACAATTAATTCTCCTTTGATAAGTTTATTTAGTTGATCATTGTAACGAATCATGTCCGCACCATTTTCTATGACAGTCCCACTCATCTTCCTATTGTGAAAACATATTAGATAAATAGAGAAAGATATATCACCCGCGAATGCTCTTGGCGCAGGCCTGCTTGGCTGGAAGGGGAGGTAAAAGTGAAGTAGGCTAAGCGAAAGAACGGAAGACAAGTGAAGAAAGGGGGCTACGAAAGAGTGAGAGAGAGAGAGAGGTCGGGGAAATCAAACTTTGCGAAATAAGCTATTAGCGCGCGGATGTGCAAGGCAAGCGGTTAAGGCGAGCGAGATAGTTCCCTAGTCATAATAGAGACCATATTCGAATTATACGTTTTAATATCACCAGATGTAGGACACATCAATTAAATATTGCATTATTAATGGTGCAATAATATAGTTTTACGTGACAGTAATTGAAAGTAATTAAAGGAAAATATCTGTATAAGTCCTTAACTCTTTTTTCCCGCACGGTGCGTTTGAAACTCCTTCAAAACAAAAGGTTTATTGCCTACTGCCAACTGCAGTGACAATATGAATAATTTGCAAATATAATTGAGAAAACATACAAAGTACACGCTGTTAGTTTTTTGACAACATCTAAGTGTTGGAAATTATCCATTTTGTAAATAATGTCTCTCTGGAGTGCATACACGTACCATTTCCCAAGTAAAAGGGGTGGTATCTTTTGGAAAATATCTCCGAAAGTAATTTGGTAAGGGGTTAAATTTTTTGAGTCATTAGAAGGGTCAGATAGTTTTCTTTAAAATGAGACCAAATGCATTGATTTTAGGTAAATTGATATTTCGCTCCAACTACCTTAAAATCACCCGGCGCCATGACTTCATCCAGGATCCCGTCTTGAAGTGCTATTGTGAGACAAGTTGAGACGGAAAGATAGGTAGTAGTGAGTCAACCCACTTCTCGAAGCGCCTGTTCAGCCAGCAATATCATAGGTTTTGTCTGACCTTCCCCACCCGTTCCTTAGTATTTTGAGGGCTCCCTAACCAAACCTCTACGCACAGAAAGGTGCAAATTAGCTTAAAATGACTAAAGAATGTGATAGTACATCTCAAAGAAAAACTTGGCTCCTCACCATAGGAAGTCTGCGATGTCCAGGAAATTCAAAAATCGTATAAGTTGAGGAGTGGAAGGATTATTGACAAAATGGCTCTTCCAAACGATAGTATGGCATAAATAAAAATATTCATAGAACGCATAACAGAATTATCTAACGATTATTTGTAGTGGAAATAGCCGCATACAAATAACAGTCAACATATGCAATTCTCCCAATAGCGTCGAAAAATATCGCAATGGACATCTGTATCAATACGGATGACCGGAATTTAAAACTAAAACGCATTTCGATATACTGCAGTTAGAGAAACTTAGCGCAATGAGAGCCAGTGATAATATTAATCTCTCCTATATCTCCTTCCATCCCATATTGTATCACACTAAAAGAAGTTACCGGTCTGCCAAAACTAAGTCTGGTCAACGTAAAGCAGCAAAGCCAGCACTAAATACATTTAGCATACATTCAAGGAATCATCATCTTCTAAGCCTTGTCCCTGCAGCCATGTGTCCCTGTGTACTGCAGCTCTCTTCAATTCAACATAAGTTTTTAATCCCAACGTACTTCGTTCATCATCTAGGAACTTATTTCTTGGCCTTCCTCTGCTTCTCTTGCCGAGCACCTTTCCCTCCATTATATTTTCTAAAAACAAAAGTATTAAGTCGAAGAACATGACCGATGAATTTAACCTTCCTTCGCTCTATCTATTTTATCAGTCTTCTTTCTCCTATTATTTCCCTCAGCACCTCTTCATTGCTCTTTCTGTCAGTCCATCTTGTTTTTCTCATCCTCCTCCATATCCACATTTCCATAGCTTCCAACCGCGACTTTTCCATCTTTCTCAACGTCCAGCTTTCACAGCCATATAACAGTGTGATCCATACAAACGTTTACGCGAAAGATTTCCTTATTTATACTTTAATGTGGCTATTTCCTAGAATATATTTTATTTTTATTTTCATATGCCATCTTTGCCAAGGCTATCCTTCTTTTTACTGCAGAGGTGCATCTGTTATATTTATATTTTTATTTATTGTTTAATCAACCTCGAAAACAGCTCATCAAAGGCCTTTTACATCGGGTGTTTTAACATAAACAAGAGACGAACTCACACACCCAGAATTATCAAACGATTATGTATGGATTATGTATTATCTATATTTCCTGGGCAGAAATATTCTACCCAGGCGGAACTCGAACCCGCGACCCTCGGGTTAGCAGGCGAGGGCTTTACCCCACCGCCACCGGGGCCGACGACGATGATTATCCCTTGAAATTTTGCTTCCAAGGTACCTGCACTCTTCAACCTGTTTTATTATCGATCTCCCTATCATTATATTTATATTGGGATTCCTTTTCGTGTCTAGATACTGTCATAGCTTTGGTTTTCTTCACGATTATTTTCAAGCTGTAATTACTCCAAATAATAACAATTTTTTGTTGCGTCTTAGTTCTTAGAGGAAATTAAGAGCATGACTGCCAATAGTTTCACATTTACACATTTAAACTTATCTTTGATAAATTTTGTGAAGGTTGAGCTTAAAACATCTGACTAGAAAAAATATACCGAATTTAAAATAATTAATTGGAGATGAAGTTATTTCGCCTTTTTACTTCCGATTTTTAGCCAACTGACTGCGCTAATTTCTCAAGAATCTCATACATACAGCACTTGTCCCCTTTGCAGAAAGGATTTACATTTGAAGAACTTGAAATACCGACCAAATGATGCTGTGCGGGTTTGGATATTGCTAAAAATAGGCATTCAGAGTGGAATTAGGTCAACGTTAGAGTCATCATTTAAATTATATGCAAATAGGAGAATCCGCAAGGATGCCTAATAAGCAGGAGGATTGCTAATTTATTTTCCTACATTTGTGGAGTAGTTCAAAAATAAATACATTTCGCATGGATTCCTTTAAATCCTAATATACACGTCGCTGGAACCAACAAAGAAAAATCGATCTAAAAAAAATGCAGAGTTCCGCGTTCACTGAAAGCCGCTCTCTCATTCGAGCACTTCAAGCCTACTTAATCTATTACAGCAGAATCTCGCCAGCTCAACCACGCTATTTTAAATTGCCGCCTTAACTTAAATATAATTCCATATTTCGGATAAATATTAAACCACGAGTGTCACTTCAGATATTGATGAACGAACTAGGGCTGGTTAAAATGAGTATTATTCCTCGAATTAGGAAATGGAGCAGTTCAGCTGTTGAAAGGACATTTTCAGGGGAGGACGATGAGCTTAGGATATGAGTTTTTGGAATAAAGCCATAAGAACACAGTGCATCATAAACTGGTGTGTTTCTTATCATACGAGCATGACATATCGTCTACATTTAAAATATATGTTATCTCTTCTAATGTTTTGCGTCGTGGTAAAATAAAATAACAGCAGAATTTAAAGTGGATTTATTTTTGTTCTGATTTAAACGTGCCACCTTGGATATCAAACTTCACACCAACAATCAGTCAAAACAAACTACAGCGAAAATAAACATACGATATTTAATTAAATGTGCAGGCACTTCGTCGTCCAACAATATAAATATTATTGTGTAATTTAAACGAAGACAATAAGGTATAATGATAAGTTATAGTTTTATTTATAGTGATAAGTATATGATATTATTAATTAAGGCCATAATTATAGCGATATGGATATAATATTATTATTTTTTTAATGTTGACGAAAAAGCCATGATCGTATGGAAGTAAATCCACTCCATTGTGTGTTATTGCGCATTAATTGTAGTCGTGTAACAAAACTAAGGATGAGTCGAATCCAAATGTCGATTCTCGATTCCATCGATTCTCAGGATTACAATCGGTGTCGAGAATTGATCGCCTAAAGTCGATTTCCATTCCATCGATTCCAGATAGATAAATATTCAAATCAAATTTCATTTATCACATCATACTTGTCTGTGTAATTTTGGGAGTAGGCTATCAATTTGTACTTTTTATCTACCTCAATAAGCTGGGGATATATTTGCTATTTGTTGATAAATATACTTTTTGAACGACTTAATTGTCTTTTTTATTTTATTTCAGCCAATAATTGAATTTAAATAATAGTCGTACGCTACTAGTATATCAATATTTCACCAATTATTAGGAATTAGAATCGATGGAATCGGAATCAAGAATCGATTTTAAAGGATAGGAATCCGAATCGAAAAAAAGTAGAATCGACTCATCCCTAAATAAAACACAAAGTAATTGAGGTAGAATATATCACCATGGAAACGTTTCATTGCAGAATTAGTTGTTATATCTTATCGGTAGACTAATTAATTAAGTATTGTAAGTGGTAATTTTTCCCTCGTCATATTGGAAGCCATATTCGAATATTATTCATTTGTTTCATCAGCTGCAAGAAGCACAAAGTGAATATTGTAATATATATACTGCAAAAATGTAACTTTATACAACTGGCATTCTCAGTAATAAATATATGTATCCATTCAAGTATTTAACTCGACTAATTTTTTCAACGCCGTGCGGTGTAAACGCGCCTCATCTAAATAAAGGCTTTTCGACAACTCTGTGAAAGTCCCTGAGGAGATAAATGATTATTTAAAAGAATAGTCGAGGAATAAAAAAATGCGCAGCTAAAATTGTGAAGGAATCTAGGCGTTATAAATATCCCGTTATTTAATTAAAAGCTCTCTAGATTACACATCCGTTATTCACACTTTCCACGAAAAAATGGCTAATATTCAGAGGAAAATACATCGAAAAATAGTTGGCTCAGTGGCTAATGTTTCATTTTTAGGGGAAGGAGAGTTATCATATTTATATTATTTTTCAAAGGTGTTATTTTGTCGCAACGCCATAGCTCCTATAATTTTTCATCAAAATAAATGATTCAAACATCGTTTTAAAGCGTATATTCCCCGCTATTGACGAAAAATAGACAAATAGTTTAAAATTAAAGTTTTTGTTAAAAATTTTAAATTACAATTTTGTTAAAAATCGATACAGTGCCATCTGTTGACAATATAATCAACTAATATGTTGACTATGGTTACGTGTTTAAAAGACTGTAGGAGGCGCCATCTATTAGCACATCGTTTAGTTAGATTGTTTACATTCTACATGCAATGTGTGACCGTTTATCGTTTACGTTATGTATCTTTAACACAAACATAAATAACATAAAATTGTCCAAGGGAAGAAACAGGAAGAAGAACAGAATGACAGAAGAAAGAAACAGGAAGAAGCTGCATACAGTGCGAAATATTCGTCAGGTAGAAGAACAGGAAGAAGCTGCATACTGTGCGAAATATTCTCAAGGGTCAGGTTAAAATTAGACCAGTTTTATTGAATCCTATGTGAAATGACATCTAGCTCAAAATAACTTCTCAGACTCACGCTGGTCAAAAAATAAAAATGTCCACGCTCGGAAAACACAATCCTTTATGCGTTTACGACAGGAGGAGTGAAGCTTTTCAACGAGATAACACAGTTATCGAATCATACTTCCCGCAATGACCGCCGAAAAAAAGAATCGCTTCCCAGACTACGATGAACGAATAAAGGCGACCGACCACTTCGCGGTAATTGGATTTCAACAATCTCTCGTGCGGTCCACCAGCAGAGATAGAGCGTCATCTCTCTCTCTCTCCAGCCTCCGGGGCATGGAAACATGGCTCCGGTTAGAGAGAGACCCAACTCCCTCAGGTCCACAGTGACAGCCTTTTCAACGAGGCACTTCCCGAACGATAATATGACGGTCTATTTCCGTAATGCGCGAAGTGGAAAATGCCGTTAAGAGGAGGCTTAGGGCGAACGGGAAGGCGAAGTGGAGAGACAGGAACTAGCGTTCATTTGGAGGAAAACTTCGTTAGTCGCGATCTCTTGCGGAATTTCGATTTCCATGAATTTGGATTTGGTGTCGCCTTTTAAAGGGAACTCGACGGGAGCACGAGAGGAGAAGTTAGGATTATTCGGTCGACGGCTGAGACGGCTTGGCAGACAGTTTGGGGAGATGTAGACTTGGTTTCACGACGGGGACAATCACTTTAAACTAGGATTTTTTGATAGGCAGCTAGTTAGTTAACTTACTCTGTAATACTTTTATCCTTATCTGATACCTTGTTCTAACAGCATGTTAGCGACGTAACTCTTGCGTCTCTGTGGCTTTGTGTAGTTGTAAATAAACATTAATACGCGGGTGCTACGAAAGTTTTGAGACAGACTGTGTCGCGGGTAGCTGGTTGCGGGTTGCTGGTTGCGGGTGAAGAAAGCGGGTCGACAGCGGCGTTCTTTCCGAGTAACGCGTGCAAGTTGCGACTTGCTCGGCTTATCGCTGTCGCTAATAGGCCTTCCTTTGTTTCTGCCAACGCAGTATTCATGTGTTGTGAGAATGGAGCCGGCAAGAGAGCACTTTCGTGCAATGATTCTTTATGACTTTAGAAGAGGTTTAAACGAATCTGAAAGCTTTGATCGTTTGCAACGGGCCTTTGGGGACCTTTCTGCTTCCCGTGTGACAATTTTTCGGTGTTTCCATGAATTTAGAAGAGGCCAAACTTCGTTGAAAGACGAGGAGAGGAGCGGGCGTCCGGCGACTGCACTGACTGAGGAAAATATCGCCGCTGTGGAAAAACTGGCGCTAGAAAACAATCGTGTGTCATTTAAGGACATTGAAGCGTCACCACAGATTGCATCGCCGGCAGTTTCCAAAATCCTGCACGAAAATCTTCGAGTCAGGAAATTTTCATCTCGATGGGTGCCTCACACTTTGACGGAGGCACAAAAGCGCATTCGCGTTGAATGGTGCAAAGAAATGTTGAAAAGATTTGACAGAGGCAACTGCGCGTTTCTGACATTTTTCCTGTTGACTACGCGTAGATTTATCAGTTCGATCCTGAAAATAATCGCCAGTCGACTGTATGCAATTTTCCAGACGAACATCCACCGACAAAAGTGAAGCGGCCTCAAATCGTCGGAAACGCGACGGAAAATTTTTTCGGAAAGTGGTCGCAACTTATTTCTCCAAAAGCTGTCATGGCGCAACTGTTCTCTTGGAAGAACAAAGAACTGTTACAGCTCTGTTGTACACCACAGAATGTCTACCAAAAGTTTTAGGAAAGCTTCAAGAACGACGGAGGGAGACCGGACTGCGGGGAATCGTCCTGCACAATGAAAATGCGTTTGCGCACACGGCCATCCTTACAATTCAGTTCCTGGAGTTCAAAGAGGCTAAACTAATAACTCACCCTTTTTATAGTCCTGAACTGGCTTAATGTGATTATATCCTGTTCCCTACACTCAAAAATCGCATGAATGGAAAGAGGTTCTCCAGCCCTGAAGAAGCTGTTGAAGCCTAAAAAAAATGTAATTTCAGCACTCGAGGAAAAATGAGTGGAAAAACTGTTTTGAAAAATGGTTTACGAGAATGCAAAAACGTATAGAATGTCGTGGTAAGTATTTTGAGAAAATACAGACATCAAAATTATTTCAAGCTTATTAGTTTTTGTGTGTCTCAAAACTTTCGGAGTGACCCTCGTACCAACAATCTCACATGGATAGACATTACATTCTGCCACCCATATTCTACATCTACATCTACATAATACCCCGCGAGCCGCCGTATGGGCGTGTGGCAAGAGGTGTTAGGTCACCAGCCGTGCAGAGGTGTAAGTTTTTTTGAGATGAAATGGTGATATGAATTATAGGAGTGTATTTAGCGAGCTCAATTTTTATTGTGATCGCTTATTGTTCGCGGAAAGAACGAGTTATTGTACCTATATGTTCAGCAGTGCATCTCTCTTATTTTATCGCGTATGTCAGACTTAGATATGAAGTGAGGAGTCATAAAATTATTCTCTATGTCGATCGGAAAAATATCAGTTCTGAATTTATCAAGCAACCTAAGCCTATCGTGCAGCCTCAGAGTCTCTAGGGGCTCCCACCTTAATATCTCTAAAAGTTGCGAGACACTCTATGGAAGCTCGTAGCAGTTTTCAACAAAGCGCGCTGCTTTCCTTTGAATTTTATTAATTTTTTTGGTTAAATCTCTATATCCAGGGTCCCAAATGCTAGCGGCGTATTCGAGGTGTGGTCTAACCAGAGCGAAGTAGCATCTCTCTTTCACTTTTTCATCCGAGGACCTTCCTATTATACGTTTAACAAAACCTAGTTTCTTTAATGCTGTGACACACATGTTTTGTATGTGTAATCCCCACGATATATTGGTGAAATTTCGCCACTTGACAAGTATTAGTGGTATTTTGCAGGTTCATCAGTAGTTGTAGTCACATGAACTCGAATCAAGTATCATCTGATGCATTGTTGGTGATAACTCACACCGTGCCATGCACCCTAGGGTGGCTCGGTAGAGTTTTCGCACCTAGGTGTAGGAGGAGAGTTACATTGAACGATAAATGAAATAGTAATTGCTTTTTATGTATGTTTCACAATATTATCAAGGTGATAATACATATATAATAAATATATTGTACGTCTAAAACATGTTCGGTAATCATTAAATACAGTTCAATGTACAAAATAAAGAACTTATTTCATGTATCGCGTTTTCATAACATTTTCTTCGTGTTTCGTAAATTTTTCCATTTTTTTTAATTACCTAATTGACCTGTCAGGTTCTAAATAAGTTTTTTTTTACTTCAAAATTAAATTTTGAATTCAAAATTCTATTTCATAGTAAAAATTACCTATTTGATGTTAGGTTCTAAATACGTTATTTTTTTAACTTCAAAATTAAATTTTGAATTATTTTCATAGTAAAAAACGCGAATAAACCTGCAATGAAAAGATAAGTCATCACCGAATAGAGAAACATTTATTAAAGTATGATATGTCATAACTCACCTTAATTATTACTTCAATGTTCCACCAACTCCCACAAATTAAAAAAATCAATAAAGATACAATAAAAAGCATTTCTATAAAACTTTAAGGACTAAAATATATAACTAATTAAATTGTTGAGTAATAAGGAAAATTAATTTATAAAATAGCCATGATGATATACGCAAAAATCTGGCAAAACTTTGGGGAAACAAGGGCCACTGATGATTTTTATTTTGTTTTATTGTACTTGATTTATCATTCTATGTCACTCTTTTACATTGTGTTACAGTTACTTTTTAATATTGCTCCACATTTTTTATACTTTATTCCTTATACTTTCTTTGGGATGGAACATTTCCTGCCAGTATCACGGTAGGGAGTAGTTTGGATGTTTTCTCAACTGTTTTTTGAAAGTGTATCATATTGTCAGCGCAGTAATTTTTTCTGAACCACGAAAAACCTTCGTGCTGAGGGAGTTTTAAACGCACCTCGTGAAAAAACGGGTCAAATGAAAGACTTATATTGATATTTTTATTTAATTACTTATAATATTTGTCATTTTAAAGTATATCATTGAACCATAAATATAATACAATATTTCCTTCATGCTTCCTACAGCGGCTACAATTGAAATGCACAATTCGAATATGGTGACCATTATGATTGGGGAACATTCTCGCTCAAACAAACGGATTTCGTGTGAAAGTGCTCGTTTACTCCCGGGAAGGAATACTTGGATCTCATGGGTTTGCTCCTGAAAGGGACCATTTTTTTAATTAGAATCAGAACGGTATCTGAAAATATTCATCTGGAGAGTAACAATCTACGGATCGGAAGCATGGACCATTGGAAAAGCTTACAGGAAAATACTGAAAGCCTTCGAAACCTGGTGATGGAGGAAGATGCTGAAGAAAAACTGACTGGTAAAAAAAGAAATGAAGAAGTGTAAAAAAGAGTAAAAGAAAAAAGTACCTTATGTAATATATTAGAGAAAAGATGAACAATTGTACACACCCTGAGACACAATGACTCTGTGAAGAACATACTTGAAGGCAAAATAGAGGGAAAGTCCCTAGAAGAATGCCACGGAATAAGTATATGGTAGGGATGCCACAAACAACGATGTATTGGACTACTGAATGTTTTTTGACCGAGATATCGAAAACATCGAGTAGTAAAATAATCCGATGAAAATTGAGTGAGTGGTGAATACTTTTAAAAACATCAGAAAACCGACTATTAGATGTTTTTAGTGGATGTGGCATCCCTACATCGAACATTGTCCGGTTCAGGGATACCAATCAGCATCAATGTATCGGATTACTAGATGTTTTTTGGCCGAGATATCGAAAACATCGAGTAGTAAAATAATCCGATGAACATTGAGTGAGTGGTGAGTACTTCTATAAACATCGAAAAATGGACTACTCGATGTTTTTTAGTCGATGTGGCATCCCTAGTTCATGGATCAAATGAAGGATACGCAAAACTTAAATACGCAAAACTTTCCAGAAATAGCAATGAAATATAGAATCGATTTTCTGCCAAACACTATGGAGAAAAAAAATTTATAAACATTTTCATTAATGGATAGCTGCCAGTGTTTAGCTTTGTTATAATGGAAAATGTGCCTTTTCCCTAAATCGTCTCAAACCGTTCTGCCGCGGTGGGGTTTAATTTTCTGAGTATTTTCACGGAGAGCGAGAGAGAGAGAGATGGTGGTGGGGAATGCGCTCACACGTCGATAAGAGAATTTATATGTTGAGAAGGTCAATGTCCTTAAACGTCCCAAAAGGCGATCGGCATTGATTCGGCTTCTTTAAATGACCGAGCGCGCGCACTCCATCTGTGCGGCCGAATTGGAAAACAGGGTCGAAAGAGCAATGTGCCCCCGTCTAGTCGAATGTGAGGCGATAGAGAAGGAGAGAGAGATAAACGAACAGAAGAAGGACCAATACAACGACTCATCGCAATATAAGGGTGCATTTTCGTAGTCAAAAGGAGACCGAATCGCCTTTTTTTAACACTAATCTATAGTCCTCATTCATTTCCCTTTTTTTCTTTGAAAATGAAACAGGTTGCTTCAGCATATTTAAGGTATTCCGAGCGAGATAGTTCCCTAGACATAATAGAGACCATATTCGTTGGATACGTTTTGATTTCACCAGCTGTAGGACACATCAATTACATATTGCATTATTAATGGTGCAATGAAATAGTTTTATATGACAGAAATTGTAAGTAATTAAATGAAAATATCTAAATAAGTGTTTAACTTGACACATTCCTTTCGCGCGGAGCGTTTGAAACTTCTTCAAACGGAAGGTTTTTTGTGATACACAAGAACCTACTGCGGTGACAATATGATCAATTTTCAAATATAGTTAAGAAAACATACAAACTACACACTGTTTGTTTTTTTCGACAACTAAGTGTTAGATATACCTCATTTTGTAAGTAATGCCTCTCTGGAGTGCATACACGTACCATTTCCCATATAAAAGGGCTGGTATTTTTTGGCAAATATTTCGGAAAGTAATGTGGTAAGGGGTTGAATTTTTGGTGTCATTAGAAGGGTGAAATATTTTTCTCCACAATGAAATCGAATTCACTGATTTTTAAGTAAAATGATATTTCGCTCAAACTACCTTAAGAACGCTGGGATGTATCTCAGTGGCAATAAAAATTTAAGATTTTCGGAGACTTGCCACCCGCGTATAGCTCTTCATCACGTCACCAGACACCAACTATGAAATTTACACGCCTCTAAATCATCCACTATTCCATGTGAGGTCATTTGGCGATTATGAGGCAGCTAAGGTCCTCGGATGAAAAAGTCAAAGAGGGATAATAATTCGCTTTGGTTAGGCCACACCTCATATACGCCGCGAGCATTTGGGACCCTGGTCATAAAGATTTAACCAAAAAAAATAAAAAAATACAATGGAAAGCAGCACGCTTCGTTAAAAACTGCTACGAACGAATATAGAGTGTTACACAACTTTGAGAGGGATTAAGGTGGGAGCCCCTAGATACTCGGAGGCTACACGATAGGCTTAGTTTGCTTGATAAATTCAGAACCGATATTTTTCAGAGCGACATAGAGAATATTATCATGACTCCTCACAACATCTCTAGGTCTGGCATACGCGATGAAATAAGAGAGATACTCTGCCGAACAGATTGGTAACAATCAAACTTTCAGCGACCACAAACCTCGAACAATAAGCGACCACAATAAAAATTAAGCTCCACTAAATACACTCCTATAATTCATGTCACCATTTCATCTCCAAAAAACTTGCACCTTTACACGGCTGGTGACCTAACTCCCCTTGCCACACGCCTATGCGGCGGTTCGCGGGGTATTATGTAGATGTAGATGAATAATAACATAGGTTGGCGAGAATAGACGAAACTCACTCTTCTTACTCGTTCAGGTGTGTTGCGCAAATTTTTCCATTAGTCACAAATGAAAATTTTAGTTTTTAATTCCAGCATCTGTAAGGTAAAAATATTGTAATATTAACGGCGGAAAATATAGCTTTGTATGACCGAATTAGTGCATGTATGGCGACTTCCACCGAATAAACAGACGCACTTCAATGAGAAGTGATGCATGTGTTTTTCAATTTACTTGAAAAGTTATTGACGTACACACATATCCAAATCCAGTTCCAACCAACGTGGGTGTAGGAGTTCACTAAGCCTCGCCATTGCCCTCTATCGTTCCATGGCTCTTGTCGGACAACTTCATCCCAATGGCCATCCTCTTGACTCCACGTCCCTACCCACTTCGTCAATCCAACGTCTCCTCGGTCTTTTTCCTTCCTCTATTGTGCTCAGAATTACTTTTGGCATTCTTGTTTCTTCCATTCTTTTAACATGTCCGAACCATCTAATCCTAGTGTCTACTATATTTTTTACCTAGTGCCTAATACTTTTTACATTTAATTGCTGCCTTATGTTGATATTTCTCACTCTGTCTAGTTTAGTTTTCCCTAGTATGGATCTCAAAAACTTCATTTTCTCCTGCTGTTACCCAACTCCACTTTCTTTCCGTCATTTTCCAAGTTTCAGCTCCATATAAAACTATTTGTAGATAGTACGTCTTGAACATGATCATTTTTGCCTGTTGTGGTATCTTCCTATCCCATACTAGATGCTTAAAGCTCTGATAAAATCTACCTCCATTCCTCCGTCCCTTTGAAATTTCATGTTCTATCCTATCATCTATACTTATTGTAGTACCTAGGTATGAAAAATTATCCACTTCTTTCACTGGCAGATCATCTATTGTTATAATTACTCGGGTGTTTTCATCTCTGCCGACAACCATTAATACACTTTTTTTGTTTTTCAGTACTTATTTTAAGTTCATGAAGCTTCATTTGCCTATTCCAAGTTGGCAAAAACAGGGGTACCCCAAGGTTCTGTACTTGGGCCTATCCTATTTCTTATCTATGTTAATGACTTGTGTAATTTTGAATTTAAAGGAACACTCACTGCTTTTGCAGATAATGTTGCCTTATGCTATGGTGGAAGTAATTTTAACAATGTAGTAAATGATGCACAGAGTGACTTGAATGTATTACGAAGATGGTTTGTCTACAATGGTCTAGAAATAAGTGACAAAACCAAACTTATGCTTTTTGATCCAAGAAATTGTTATAAATGTAACTCCTTTTTAATTTACAACGACTCTGACTGTTCAAAACAGCCATGCGGTTTGTAAAGATTGATCAAGTTGATGGTATAAAATATTTGGGAATTGTTATTGATAAATACTTGAAATGGAATGATCACATTACTGGACTTTCCAAGATTCTCCGATACTATACGTCAAAACTATTCTACATTAGAAACAAGTGTCCTGTAAATTTCCTATTAACCTTATATAAAGCCCTAGTAGGGTCTAGATTGGGGTATGGGCTAGTCTGTTGGGGAGCATCTTATAGTAACTCCTTGCAGCCAGTTGTATTATTGCAGAAGAAGATAATAAGAATTGTTACCAAAAGTAAAATGTACGAACATACATATCCCATATTGGTACGGTTGCGGATTCTGCCAATTAAACAACTGTTTATTTTTAAAGTACTAAAATTATTTTATTTAAAGAGCGGCAATATTCCCGCTAGTACCGGTAGTGATGAATACCATTTAAGAAGGAAGCGATGTGCAATTACTCCAAAACCAAACTTAACATTATTTAAGAGGTCCTTTGTTTACTTAGGACCCAAACTGTTAAATGATATACCAGACTATTTAAAAATTTCAAAAATCAAAAGAAAAAATCTAAAGCTGCTTAAGGAATGGATACTATCCATAAATAAAATCGAAGTTTTGTATTAGATTGGTAATTCGTATTATGTTCCAAATTGTAACTAACCATGTTAAGTGTTTATACAATATAGCTTGGTGTATTGTAAAAATAAGCGTGTATTTTTCTTTGTTAACAAATTGGCATAAATGATATGGTCCTTATTTGTACATATGTTCGGAAAAATTTAGTTTTTTCTTTTTTTTATGTATTACATAAACCAGCAATTTAATGTATTTATTTACGGAGGGCAGCCTCGATACAGATGCTTGTACCTTTGAGGCTGCATAGAGCTCCAATTTATTTGTACTTACGAGATTTGTACTTGTATTTCAAGAGGAGCAATAAAAAAAATATCTATATTATCTTATTCCATTCATCTAGTATGTCCTGCATCTGATAAGTTATTGAAAAGAGTACAAATTGACCAGCGATTACCGCTCTACGTATGAACAACATATGAAAATCGCAACAAACCTTCGCAGGCGAAGATTTCTGAAAATGGCCTCCTGATGGAGGCAGCTCCCCCGATGAGAAAGTTTCGAATCTCTCGACGGACTGAGAAGATGCCTCGATGTATTTCTTGCAGGAAATTAAGGTTAAAATAAAGAGAAGGGGACCTTCGGAATAATTAGGGTTCATGAGTTTTTACGCGACTGGGAATTAAAGAGGGGATGCGATGTGACCAGGAGTAGTGAGGCACGGGAATTCTTCTCTTCTCGCGAAAGGGGAAGTCAGTTTGCGAGCGCTGAATTCGTTATGAGTTGGCTTGCGCGTTCGCTTATTCGCTGGCTCTTCACGGGAAAGAGATAGGGATGAGAGGAAAGACCAAGGGTTGGCTGTTCACGGGATTCCCGCGTGAAAAAGGGCGCTTGCTTGCTTGCTTATTTAATGGGCTCCTAAGGGTTAAGGGTTTTTTATTTCACCAGCAGAAGGGCGCGCGAGAGAGAGAGAGTTAAAATATTCAGGCTAGTCACATCAATATGCATGCGTTTTTTATCCTCTTGCATTAATTTCACCCGAAGAGAAGGGCAAGATCGCAAAAATCATTATTATACTTGCTACGATTAACAATAATTTTGACATGAGAATCATGGAGGCTTGAGTCGCAACTATTAGACCTGATTCAAGTTAATTATGCCACTCTTAGAAACGCAACCACTGATTTTACTCCTATTTTTATGATGAAACGAGTAGAAAAGTCTGCATGAACAGGGTAAAAACTGGGTAATTAGCTTTTAAGTTTTGTGAATCAACAGAGAGAATGGAATTGAGGGTAAATGCGTGCAAGACTAAAGTAGTAGTATTTGATAAGGGGAATGGGGAAAATAACTGTATGATGAGGGAAAATGGTGAAGTAATTGAACATGTGGATGATTTTGTGTACTAAGGTAAGATGTGGGCGAAAGATGGAAGAATAGATGAGGAGATAGAGATACATGTGAATGCTGGAAGGAAAGTGGTAGGTAGCACGTGGAACATACCAAGGAATGAGTGCTTGTCTAAGGAAGCGAAAATTGCCGTGTATAAAAGTGTACTTCTCCCCACTTTGTTGTATGGTAGTGAAACATGGGTATGTCAGGATAGACATAAGAGTAGACTAAACGCCGTGGGTATGAGTTATCTGAGGAGTGTCTGCGGCAAAAGTAGGATGGATAGGGTCAGGACTGAGTGGGTTATAAATGAATGTCGGTTAAATGCTCCAGTAATGGACGTGTATGAAAGGAGTGTGCTGCGTTGGTTTGGCCATGTTGAGAGAATAGATGAGAGTCGAATAACGAAACAGATATACATATGAGAGTAGAATGAATGGTGTGAGAGGTAGAGGTAGGCCGAGAAAGTTGTGGTTGAATGCGGTTTAGGAAATTCATAGGAAGGGGAATATTAGGAGTTTTAAAAACAGGAGGGCGTGAAACAGTGTAAGGGGGTAAATGAAGCAAAAGAGGTTTGCAAGGATAGGTCAGTATGGAGGAAATTATTGAAGCAGAGTTAGGTGTACAGATATGTATTTATGAGTAAAACTTAGTGATTCTGCCTTCCCCGAAAGGGAACGGCGTGATTGGTATTTATGTATGTATGTAATAAATTAAGTAAATAATTACACAGAAGTTTCTCTGCGGTTTTATTATTAATGAAAACTATATGTCTATATAAGGTGAACAGTATACAACACGAGAAATGTCAGAGATTTACTTATTTACAGCATTTTTGTCAAAGCAGGCGTAGTTTTAACTATTATTCTCCATTTTGAAAATAATATTTTTAACTCCTCAAAAACTTAGTTAAACTTTTTGTAAAAATTGAAGAAAATGACAGTGTTCTTTTCAACACGGATACTAATGTTAATTACTTCTACAAAGTGACACCCAAAGCAGTCAAGTTGATATTCGTGGTTAGCATGTAAGATTTTTCCCTCGTCATGCGTAACACTATGCTTTTCATGGTAGATAATTCTTACTTGCATCTCCTATTTCCCTTCAAATTACAAGTCAGTCCGCCTAAAGTCGATTCCAATTCCATCGATTCCAGACAGATAAATATTAAAATCAAGTTTCATTTATCACATCGTATTTGTCTCAGTAATTTTGAGTGTAGGCTATCAATTCGTACTTTTTATCTACCTCAATAAGCTAAGAATACATTTACTATTTGTTAAGAAATAATAAAATTTTGTTGTTCTTTTTGAGAGAATTAGTTGTATTTGCTGTTTTATTTCAGCCAATAATTGAATTTAATTAATAGTCGTACGCTACTGGTACATTAATACCCCACCTGTTGTTAGGAATAAGAATCGATGGAAACGGAATCGAGAATCGGGAATCGATTTGAAAGAATTGAAATCGGAATCGAAAAATAGTGGAATCGACTCATACCTAGTTAAGACATATAGAGGAGGAAGAATTTTAGCCAGAACTCAGAGCAGAAGCGGTGTTAATCCAAAGTTGACGTATTTTTAATGATAGCACGTATATACAGTTCATGACATTTTCTCCTCACTGGAAGAACAAGCTAAGTCCTGTGTTCTCTTTTTTCCTCACAGGTAGCAGCACTTTCTTACAATATTCCCTGCTTTTCCTCCTTTCCTTACTTCTCCTTTACTGTTTTTCGGCAAACAATGTTTTGTGACTTAAAAACCACTCTTGCTCTGCACCCCTCAAGGAATGCATTCTTCAGGAACTTCGGAGGTAGCTCTCCCACTTACATGAATCCTTGGGGGCTAATATGATCCCAAGTATTTTAAGTAAATTAGTTTACAGTAAGAGACACGGTATTGGATTTTGCCATTGATATTATTACTAATCACAAGTTCTTAGGAGGGAAAATATAACGGAGTAGAAGTGATGACGAATGTCACATTTATGGTAAATGGGTCATGACCGTGAAATTTGGGATGAAAATTATGGACTGAATAAAATGAACGAAAAGTAGCATCCCCTTTGTATTAGTGAGTGAAAAATGTTGGTATCAATTTGGTATTGTCATGCCTCATTTTTAGTCAGGAGTTCATTATACCTTCCATTTTTGTCTCTAGGGATGCCATATCGACATCGATGAATCGAACTACTTGATGTATTTTGGCCGAGACATCAAAAACATCGAGTAGTTAAATAATCCGATGAAAATTGAGTGAGTGTTGAGTACTTTTATGAACATCGAAAAATCAACTACTCGATGTCTTTAAGTCAATGTGGCATCCATAGTTGTAACCAAGGGTATCTATACCCTGAAATAGGTCAAATAAATTTCCATTAAAGATGTGAGCTCACCTATACCACACAACATTGCTTGTTTCAAAGATACGTAGGCAAGATTCGAAGGAGGACTGGACGAATATTGGTACAAAATTGTAGCATTATATCAGAACTTGGAATTTGTACCTGTAGAAACTAAAATATTCAAGGGGGAATGTAACACAGCATGATAGGTCATGGCATCGTACCATTTAACGAATCATTTTCGGCAAAGTGACGAATAATTTATTTCCTCTATTCTCCAAAGAGACTCAGCAAATAAACTAATCTTTATGATATAAGAAGAATACATTAGAATTTTTTATCGTAATTCTCAGGATTACAAAGGAATGACATCTCTTGACTAATTCTATAAACGGCAGAATGGCAGCCAATGACCAAAGCATAATTTTCAGCTTAGCGTCTTAGTGTCCTCCAGTAGTTATAACACTAAAATGTTGAACCTTTCGTGATTGGACCTCGTCACTCCTTGGTTGCGTGATCGGATATATCTTGAACGTTTCAAACACAACCACCCTGGTTAGTCTCATACGAAGGTAATTGCCATTCCTGTAACTTCCGATCTGCTGTGTTCTCATATTGGAACATACATGGAATATACAGCCTCCGTTCTGTTGAAATTTTGTTTCTGGAATGTAACTAATGGACTGAGTATCTCACGATTGTTATTTTTTATTTATTCACTCTTCATTCCATCACTTAGTCTTGATTGATTTTGTTCCTTGGAGTTCACTTCCATAACAATTGATTTTTATAAAATGCAGCAGCCAATAGCCTTTCAACGAATTTATTAACTAACGAAAGTACTTTCAATGGTATCAGGCTCAACTATGTGGTAGTTGATATTCACAAATGAAAAAACGACTTCGTTTTCTTCCACTGATTTATTTCTTTGGTACTCGAAAATGGTACTTGAAAATGACCTCTATGTGTCGAAACATGTTGTACCAAAGAAATAAATCAGTGGAAGAAAACGAAGTCGTTTTTTCATTTGTAACGAAAGTACTCAAGAAATCTACTTTCAATAAAATAATGATGATGAATGTATTGAACGACTTATGGAAATTGCTTGATGATATTTGGAAATCAGCAACCAGTTAAATCAGCAAAGTAAAGGGGGGCAACGAAGGAAAATGAAACTTGAAAAATTCTCATGACAAGAGGTTGTAACGCTTTAGAAACGCAGTGAAGATCAATCATAAGAAAACAAAAGTAATGAGATTCTCTAGGACAAAGAAAGAGAAGCGTGTGATTAAAGTTGGAGGACACAAACTAGGGCAAGTAGAAAAGTTTAATTACTTAGGTAGCACGCTAGAGGAGAATGGGAATAGTAGTAAAGACATACGGAAGAGAATAGCGCTAGTTAAGGAGGCGTTTTGTAATAGAAGAGAGTAGATGACTGGGACACTGGGTAAGGATGTGAAGAAGAGGCTGGTGAATGCTTGATATTAGCTTGATTGCGTAGCGTTGTATGGTGCAGAAACGTGGACCCTGAGAAAGGAGGACGAGAATAGGCTGCAGACATTTGAGATGTGGGTGTGGAGAAGGATGCAGAAGGTTAGATGGACGGAAAGGGAGACTAACGAGGAAGTGCTTGAGATGGTGGGCGAGGATAGGAAACTTTTGAATG
This sequence comes from Ceriagrion tenellum, assembly GCA_963169105.1. Taxonomy (NCBI): domain Eukaryota; kingdom Metazoa; phylum Arthropoda; class Insecta; order Odonata; family Coenagrionidae; genus Ceriagrion; species Ceriagrion tenellum. The sequence continues at coordinate 137,677,458 of OY720639.1, read as the reverse complement.
AAATCCGGGATAGGCAGGGTAGATGGCCGAAGGATGTAATAAAGGGTGATGGGTTGCTGAAGAGTGTGATGGAGGGAAGAATTTTGGAGAAGCGGGGAAGGGGAAGAAAGAAAATAGGTTTCATGGACGGGTTGAAGAAGGGTTGATCGTGTGTAGAGGCGGAAAAGGTTATACTAGAGGGAGATAGGCCCCTGAATGTGTAGAAGGCCGGGAGCGGATTCTCTGACATTCAGCAAAACCTACCTTTACCGGTAGAATACATTGTAATAATAATAAGAGGTTGTAAGAATCTGACACTGTCCACTCTGCTGCACACGGGTAGATCAGGTTTGTTACGGATCATTTATTATTGAAAGTAACCTTTTACGCATTTCATACCTCTAGTGGTGAATTCTTTTAAAATGGAGCGCGATTGAAAATAATGCAAAATTCACTTCAGGGCTTCGGGGGATTATTCCGTATCCTCTCGTATCCAAGCTGAAAAATATATTCGTTGCTAACCGATTGGATTCCACGATTTCGGTCGGGGACAATGGAGTATTCAATCAGGAGAAAATAAGAAAAAAGAATACTTCGAGAATTTCGCTCTACTTTGATCTAGATTTCTATTTTAAACCAGCATATGAACGTAAGTTACAAAATAATCCCTCATTAAACAGGTAAAATAGATTCATTCCGAAACGTTATACTCGACGTAATTATCGACCAATTTGGACTGACGAGACTCAATTCCCAATTTTTCCATGACCTCAGTGAAGACTCGCATTTCGATGACGATTACGTCTCTCTCCTCCTCTCTTCCTTCGCTCGTTACGTCGAGCATGAATTCGCGAAAATCCGTTGCTATGGAAACGCGTGCGTGTAACCTACCTATCTGTGTTCATCGCCGTATCGCAATGGTCGTCGTGGGGCCGTGCGTTCTCATTGGTCGGGGCCGTTGGCCTACATTTTGGGAAGATTACTTTACTCCGCATCCCTCGCGTCAACTGTCCTTTTTTCGCCTTGTACTAGTACACCTAATCCTATTTCATATCGCTTTAATCTCTCATGAGTCGGCCATTTCGGGTCGACGGTTTCAGACCACATTTGGAAGCTTACACTCATCTCGACCGCCCTCTGAGCTCTGGAATTTCCTCATATCCATAATTTGTGAGGGATTAGGCCTCATACTATTCTTTTAATAGGCTTTTAACTGAGCCGAGCATAATTTTGCCTTATCATGGGAATATTTTCTACAACATATATGTATGGCACCTAAAATAAAGGCATAGCAAATAGGTACAGTGATTACTAATGCAACCAAATGAAATACGAGCCTTAATCACCACTTAAATTTGATTTAAACTTCGCTTGAATGCATATGGGTTCACGCTGATTCCATAATTTATTAAGTTTCATATGGAGAGAAAATACACTGCAACTCATCAGTGAGCTCATAGTTGCAAAATCAATCCTGCTGCAGTGGGATTATTATTAATGCTGAATATCAAGAGATTATGCATATTTTAAATCGAAAATAACTAAGGGATAAGTAGTTGTATCATTCCACAAGCGGGTGCCGAGTTTCAGTAAATATTAATGCGCAGCGGTGAGTTTTAGTTTTTTTTCGTAATTACATTCTATCGAAAAAATGCACCAAAATCTTATATATATTTAAATAATAAAGTTTGATTGTGCGGTCACTTGTGCGGTCAACTACCAAACCACTGCACTGAATGACATAAAACTTTGCAACATGATTTCCAACGTATCTCGTGAGGTTCACGGCTATTTTTTGTTTACCTAATGGCCTCCGGTTCGACTTCAGACGAGTAAAAGCGTTTCCATAAGAAATAAATGTAAATTTCGTTTTTCTGGCATGCAGACTTTTGTTTGTTTTCCATATTTAAATTAGTAATAATAGTCATACAAAGTTGCAACAAAACCCATTGGAAAGAAAAATAAATGTACCTTTTTAATATTGCAATTTATGTTTGTTTTCTAATTGATTCACTTTAAATTTTGAAAAAAGAATCACAAAATTGCTGAAAATTCAGCGTTTTCGGTAAGCTATCCCCTTGACGACCGATAGCATTGTTGCGGCAGAACCTCATATGGTGAATATATAGGCCCATAACGTTTCAATCAAGATAGACGAATCCATATCATTCATAATAAATTCATTTTCCCGATATATATCGATATATTTCGATTGTTATCGATAGCATAAAATAAGTTCAATGTTTTTCACACCCGTTTAATTTCAATGGGTTCCTTCCGCTTGTTATACATATACATTTCAGCAGAGATTTCGGTGTTTATAACCGGCCGCTTTTAACACTTGAGGACTTCTGTTGATCGATGTTCATTTAAGTTAATGGATCTGATTTAAAAAATTAATTAGGCAATATCAAGTGTCTTAAATATGCCGTCCGCGGAAAACTATGCAAAATATAGTGATGAAAATGCATATTTGGAGAGATAACAGACCAAGGTTTCCTTGTTTCTTCTTTCTGAAAATATCGTATTTTCTTTTATTTGGGACAGGTAATGCCCCATTTAAAAATAATATTTCTATATGATTGCTCATATTGGATACTGAAAAAAAATTATCGACTTTGCAGGTAAAATTAAGTTATAGGAATATCTTTTTTTTAAAAATTGGAATTGGGTCAAGGAACTGAACGTCTCGAAAGCTTTGAAAAAAGATTGCTGAAGGTGAGCAAAGACATATAAAATTAATCGAACACAAAGAATGTAAACGATGTTTATAACACATAATTTTTTAGGTCTTAGGCGAATGCTCATTACATCCATTCAATTAGTTATTCGCAAAATAAGGATATCCGTTTTTACAAAATCCAAATCTTCGTGTAACCCTTGTCCTCTACCACTCTAGAAATCTGTCACCACCATAAACATAGAGTAATATTTTAATTCCACAATAGCATAAAATATCAGAACTACAGGGCATTCCGAAAGCAACGCACAACAATTTGTTAATGGCAGCTTGCCGACGCCTAACAATTTGTTAATGGCAGCTAAGCAACGCATAACAGAGGGCAGAGAAAGGGTATTTAAGGAGGCACGCTGAAGGGCACAGGGGCAGACTGACACTAATCAAGGACTCTTGTGGAACTGAGCAGATGAAGTTATATTATTTTTGTGCATAACGAGGACAAGCTGCTAGGGGAGCAACCGTATTTCAACGCAAGGTGTATCCGGGAATTTAGCTGGCAAGGAACACAGCATCCGCCTGTGCGGATATCGATAAGGAAATTGTATGTATGGTTTTAATTTTTTTATATGTTCTGTGTTGTGAAGAACAAGAAAAGTGAAGTGGCTCAAGTGAGAAAAAGTGCATGGCCTGTTCAATTTTATGATCCTGAAGAGAAGTGATTATGTGAGGGGCAAAATATATGTTGTGTATTTTAATGGTGTAACATATTTATGGTAATTGGTAATCATTTGTGTAAAGGGATATTCGTTTTCTTTCTCGTAATATTTTGGGAATAAAATTCGTTGATGAAACTGAGAAGGATATTCCGGGAAATTTATTAGTTAAGTGAGGTTTGCTGGAGTGCTCAGAAGGAGAGGACAAAATCAGAGGCGCGCACCACGAGGGAGAGTGAAATTATTATTTTGTTACAATAGAGACGGTGCGTTTCCATATCCAGACATAGCGAGAGGTCACTGGGAATGAATAGGTTGTTAGAAGTTGGAAAGCAATTGAACAATTTACACTTCTTTTACGGATCAAGTAACGCCTACTGCCCCTGCCACATGCAGACTTGGGTAATAGCAGGGTCGTTTGATTCGATATATCCAACGCTCTATCGATATCGGTCTTCACAACCATTTCCACATCCCGGTCGCCATTGATCTACATCAGTGGTTCCCAACGGGGGCGCTACCGCCCCCCGATGGGCGCTGAGAAGTCTGAGGGGGGCGTTCTGTGCCCAAGTTATATTGAGGGGGCGTTGAGGTCCAGCCGCCGCCCCCTTGAGCAGTTGGCGTATTTAATGGCCACTGACGGCATTACTGACATCTTTGTTTCGATTCTTCAACTTTTGACGCTACAGCCTTTTGGTGCCAGGTGTCAGAAACATTGTTATAAATGCTTTCTCAGCTCTCGCCGCGGAAAACTTCGAGCTAACATTACATTGTAAAATTATACAAGCAAAGAAGGCATCCTCTCTGGCCAGAAGCAATTGATAACAAATAGGCTATCGGATAAAAGGTACCTCGAGGCCCGAAATCTTCCACCCAATGCGAAACAAAGTAGCTACAGATAGAAATAGTAGCATTCTGAAGCTAGCAGCGAAGGCAATCTGGGAGGGGCACATACAGTCATTATTTTTCCACCCGCAGAGACCGAGTTTTAGAAATCAAGACCTGTCAGATCGTACTCTGCGCATCTGCCACGAGCTTGCACTCGAGAAGTTATGTGAGAATTAAATTCATCAGACATCCATCGCCCGTTGTCGTCGTAATACTGGTACCAAACAGTTTCGGAATTTCCTCAGTGCAAGTGCAAATTGGCGCAATAATTATTATCACATAGGTAAGCACGTATTTATTACTATCATTTTTAATTCAATTAAAATAGTAAAATCCTACATATAGAATGAATATACACAATCTATGTAAATTTTCACTGACTTCTTTTTAACAGTACAACACGTTTCGACGCTAGATCCTCAGGTACCCTTATTCTCATGTACACCTTATCGTCGAATCGCGTTGTACTATTAGAATAAAGTCTGCGAAGAGACAAACAGGAAGGGGCGCATATAGTCATTATTTTTCTAACCGCAGTGACCGGGTTTTAGAAAATGGACATATCCGGCACCAGATCGTCCTCAGCGCATCTGCCACGAGCTTGTATGTGAGAAGTTGTGTGAGGATTAAATTCATCAGCCATCCATCGCCCGTCGTCTTTGTAGTACTGATACCTGATAGTTTCGGAATTTCCTCAGTGCAATTATCATTTTTAATTCAATTAAAATAGCATACATGAAATTTTATTTTAATAAAAGCGACATGTTTTGGACATAGACATCTCTGTCAGCAGGCATGTAAAAGTAGAAAGAAAAGGAAAAAAATATATCTTTTGTCAGTAAATTTACAAATTATAAGTGTATCTGTCACATAATCAAATAGCAGTATTTTTAAATATTACCACTGATTGTGAGAAAAAAATATTTCTCAAACTGGGACTCGGACTCAATTTTATTCATCATCGTTTTAATTTAAAAGTCTTCCACATATCAGTGAACTATATCGAATTTGGTTAACACTGATACAGTGTGATAACATCATCGCCTTTTACTCATAGTTTGGTTAATGAAGTTTGACAATGATTGACGCAGAGAATAGAAAATAATAATACCAAAACTTTTTATGATTTCTGCCCTGACGCGCCCAATCATCACTAAAGTGCAATCCGTAATAATTGACAAGAAGGTAATCGGGGTATTCATTTAAAAACAGTTCCTATGCATGAAATATCAACTTTCTTACATTATCAGTGAGAAAAATTGTAGCTTGACAGATTATCTAGCATAAGTTCTCGTCCTCCAACTTAACGGATAGATATGTTTGTGTTTTCAGACCTCTCTGAATAGTGAAATCGCTAATTTTTTTAGTGAACTTTCGTGCAGATATTATTAAATGTCCAATAATTACTGCACAAATTACTGAAACCAAACCCAAAGTACTACAAAGGAGTGAACTATCCTGTCCTGCGGTCCTTACTTGTCGTATCCAACTTTAGTTTGAAAAAATGTTAATACCATTTACCATAAAACATAAACATAACTTTCAATTGAATTCATTTATGCCTATAATTAAAGATATAAAATAATCAGATAGCTAGTAAAAATGAAAATACGATACGTTCAAGAATGATAGGGTTAGAAAATAGAATGCGGAATTAGACAGACATTACGAGCTCACATTAGCTAGGAACGCCTACCTAATCGCTCAGGAATATGATAGCATCCCAGTCTCATGGTTTCCATTTCTGCACACCATGGTTCAATTTCCGCTATTTCGCGGTTCATTTAATTTTACAAAATTGTTGGCAAATTATTATTCACCTTGCTTTGATTTTTAAATAAGTAAATACAGAAATTTTTATCTCCGAAACATATTTTCTTATTATTACAATATTTCCGTACATATCTATCTCGTAATAATCATATTATTGTGTTATTTCTACAGTTAGATCCATGTCGGAACCAAAGAAAAAATGTAGACAATACAATGTCGAATATTTAAAATATGGTTTCATTCAATCACCCACAAACAAGACATAACCAATGTGCCTAATTTGCCACAAGGTGTTTTCCAATGAAGCTATGAAACCTTCGCGATTAGAAGAGCACTTGAGCAAAATACATCCTGAGAAAAAATATAAAAATATATCTTACTTTCAAATGCTCAGAGATCAACATTCGAGACGTCCTACTTTGGGTGATATGTTTTCGGTCACATCAAAAGAAGAAAATAATGGATTACGTGCGTCCTATAATATTTCCTTACTCATTGCTAAATCGGGAAAACCACACACAATTGGCGAAGAATTGATAATTCCAGCTTTGAGTGAAGTTCTGCATACCGTGCTGCATAAGCCACCGTCTGCTATAATTAAAAAAATTCCGTTGAGTAATAATACAGTGCAGAGGCGAATAGACGAAATGTCCGAGGATGTGGAGAGTTCTCTAGCTGATTTTTTTAAGACCACCGAGTTTTCATTACAGCTTGATGAATCTACTTTGCCAAAAAACGAGTCTTTACTTCTGGTGTACGTTCGCTTCATAAAAGGTGAAAGCATTTGTCAAGAATTAATATCCGCAAGAACGTTAGAAACGGACACTAAAGGAAAATCTGTTTTTGGCGTTTTGGAACACTATTTTGAAGAAAAAGGAATTCCTCTGAATAATATCTTGTCTGTTGCTACCGATGGTGCTCCGGCAATGGTTGGACGTCACCGTGGTTTTATTTCATATTTGAAAAGAGCGGTACCAAATGTAGTCGCCGTGCATTGTGTAATTCACCGACAACATTTGGTAGCAAAACACCTTAGTGATAGCCTTCACCGCTCGCTACAGTATGTAATTACTGCAGTTAACAGGATCAGAAGCAATGCTCTCAATGATAGATTATTTAGAAAGCTTTGTGATGAAAACGACGAAGACTTTAATCGGTTACTATTGCACACAGAAGTTCGTTGGCTGTCAAAAGGTACTTGTCTAAAACGATTTTTTGAACTCTTTAAAGCAGTTACTAAGTTTTTTGAAAGCAAAGATGATTTATTAAGAGTGAATTTATTGAAATGTAAGAGCGATATTGCTTATTTGACAGATTTATACAACAAATTTAATGAAACAAACCTACAATTGCAAGGGAATGATTTGAATTTGATCAAAGCCAATGCAATTATCTCTGCGTTTGTGTCAAAACTTGCTTTGTACAAACAAAATTTGGGTAGAACACAATTTCATCAGTTTCCAAATCTTTCTTCAATGAAAACTAATGATAACGGCATTCTCGCTTACTGCCAGCATTTGGAAGCACTAAAAGAAGACTTTACAATTAGATTTGAGGATTTACTCAATATGGTCATTCCAGAGTGGGTCATAGAACCATCCACTAACTTAGAAATCAAAGAATTATCACTGCAGGAGGAGTTTATTGAATTGTCAACAAATGAAGAGTTGAAATTAAAATTAAAAAATGGGTATCAAGAATTTTGGCTTCAACGTCAAATTCCAATATTATATCCAGCCTTATGGGCTGCAGTAAAGAAATTTTTCATTGCTTTTCCGTCCTCATATTTAGCAGAAAGAGGGTTTAGCACGGAGATCAATCTATTAACTAAGAAAAGAAACAGGTTGTCAATAGTGGAACGCGGTGACTTAAGGTTATTAATGACAAAAATGGCACCAAATATTGATAAATTAGTTTCATCGCATCAAGCTCAGCTGTCTCATTAATAATATTATATTAATTATTAATAACATATTTTTATCGTTCTGTAAACAATACTTCAATATTTCACTATCTTAAGATTAAAGAAAATTAAAAATTTGTTCTTGTTTTTCAATATATAGCATGCACAATGTAGTTAACCTAAGGGGGGCGCTATCAAATTATTGACTGAAAAAGTGGGCGCTGACTCCAAAAAGGTTGGGAACCTATGATCTACATCCACAAAATACCCCGCGAGCCGCCACATGGACGTGTGGCAGAGGGTGTTAGGTCACCAGCCGTGTAATGGTGTATGTTTTTTTTTAGATGAAATTGTGACATGAATTATAGGAGTGTATTTAGTGGAGCTAAATTTTTATTGTGGTCGCTGATTGTTCGCGGAAAGAACGAGTTGTTGTACCTATATGTTCGACAGAGTATTTCTCTTATTTTATCGCATCTGTCAGACCTAGAGATGTAGTGAGGCGTCATGTTAATATTCTCTATGTCGCTCTGAAAAATATCAGTTCTGAATTTAACAAGCAACCATATCTAGCGCGTAGCCTCCGAGTCTCTAGGGACTCCCACCTTAATTCCTGTAAAAGTTGCGAGACACTATATGTACGCTCGTAACAGTTTTTAACGAAGCGCGCTGCTTTCCTTTGAATTTTATTAATTTTTTTTGTTAAATCTCTATGACCAGGGTTCCAAATGCTCGCGGCGTATTCGTGGTGTGGCCTAACCAGAGCGAAGTATCATCTCTATTTTACTTTCTCATCCGAGGACCTTCCTATTATACACTTAACAAAACCTAGTTTCTTTAATGCCGCGCCATATATGTTGTGTATGTGTAATCCCAACGATATATCAGAAGTTAAGGTGATTTCAAGTAATTTTACTGTATCTGAAGATTTATGTTTACTCCACCCACAGTATAGGTATGGCATTTTTGTGATGATTTTCGCAGGAAGTAAACTGTGGTGCATTTACTAATATTTACTTCTAATTCCCACTCCTGGCACCACAAATGAACGTTGTTAAGGTCGGATTTCAGTGCTTCAAAGTCCGCGTCTTCGCTCATTTCACGGTAGATAACAGTATCGTCTGATGAGGTTGCTGAGCATTTACCACAGCCACAGCACGTCCAAGGAAATATGCGATTGTGCGTCGCAAGTCGTTTCGAATGCAAATGCAAATGACAAATCAAAAGAAACGCAGGACAACCTATGCTGTGCGTATGGAAAATAAACCAAATAATAAGCACAGTAATGGCGGAATATTTATGTTGCGATGCTTCCATCATGGCAGCCCGTCGCTAACAACTATTCCAAATTACAATGCTCTTTGAAGGCAATTATTTATATCCACAGCACACGCATAGGTATTTCGAATTCGGGTACTAAATTTCGCTAGTGAAATTGCTGTCATGCGCGACACTCACTTGTGGTTAAATATATTCAATACGTACTCCACCTTTTCTATACGTATGTTGAGGAAAGGGTACCAGAGACTTCGAAATCCAAGAGTGTACACCGATGGTACCCTTAATTGATGAGAGCTTTCCAGGATATCAGTGCGACATATGGGATTCAAATCGAATGGAATTAAATGAGTCCGAGAGCGTTCCCGAGTACTAGTATTATCATTTGGCCAGTTTTAGTCCGATGGTCATTAGATTTAGGATTTATCCCTGATTTCACATTCTAAAAAATACTAGATATGGACGAAAGCACTGCGACAGCAATTAAAAAATGATAAATACGGTACTTATCTTGAATAGAGATGGGTACCTCGGCAGCCATAACAGAAGACAATAGACGATCGAATCTACAAGCGGCTAGGCGACATCTATCAATTAGTTGCACTACTAACTATACACAAGCGGTAAGTTTAATTTTGAGTAAGAAAGCAAATCAATTATGAGTGTTTGTTGTTCACAAATGATGTAATTTTCAATTATTGAATTTCCATTCGACAATATTAAATAAGCGAAGTTTTTCCCTTCTAAATGAAGCAAAATAATTTAAAATAGAAGGGGGAATTCTTATAGATCGATCGTCTATTGTCGTCTGTTATGGCTGCCAAAGCAAACGAGGTACCCATCCCTAATCAAGATAAGTACCGTATTTATAATATTTTAATTGTTGTCGCAGTGCTTTTGTCCATATCTAGTATTGTTTAGAATGTGAAATCAGTGATAAATCCTAAATTTAATGACCATCGGACTAAAACTGGCCAAATGATAATACTACTACCATAACCGCGTTCCCTTGTGTCATTTGTGGTTTGTAAGTCATGTTTAGTCATTCATTAGGGAGCTCAAGCAGTTATTATTCGGCCAAAGACGTGAGTTCCACTCATTTTGCTGAATGGTCTACCATTAAAAAGCCCATTCGGCCCCAGATTACGGGAGAAGACGACTTGGTACGACTTCCTAGGACTGGCACTTGCATTAAAAGTTGTAAACGTCCAACAGATCTTGGACTGTGCGCTAATTGAAGCTTCCTTTGAGGAGACGCCGTTTCTCAGCTCGCCATTACATTGTGTGTCTCTAAATACAACAAGAGAACTCATTCAGTCCCTATTCCGCTGCTCCGATAATAATGCGCCCCCAGAATGCAAATTAGCGACGCGAGGTGTCCTCTCCGATGCGCGGTCGAGGCGCCGACTCGCGGGAGAAATACTCGACGTGACAAACGGAACGCGAGCGACAACAATACAACTCGTTTCCGTGGATTCACACACCTCCTCCCTAAAGCCTGATTCACACTAGGCTGGTAATTTAGTTTAGTGGAGAGTATTTTAGTAAATAAAATACCGTCGCTACCCTCCAAAAATCATTCGCACTACGGTCGAGTACAGTTGACAAGTGAGTCGTGTTTTGCAAGATGAAGGAGCTGCAACGCAATATAGTGAATAAACTGATGAGGCTTATGGTAATGGTTATTTTGGAAGGGGTGGATGAAGAAATTTGTGTGATAGAGAGGAAAAAGCTATGGGTAGGAAAATGGATCAATAGAAGAGATGAACTAGGAGCTACGTGTTGTCTTCCGAAGGATTTAGCATTAGAAGATCCCAAAGAATACTTCGATAGTTTGAGGATATCTAAAAGTTGTGTAAATTTTCTGGAAATGAAAATACAGTCGAAAATTTAGCGTAATGATACGCATTTAAGAAGTGCAATTCCGGCAGTTACAAAATTACAGGCAACTCTCTACTTTCTGGCTACTGGATGTTGTTTAAGGACACTCACGCATATATTTTGACTGGAAAAATCAACTGTTTCCGAATTCATCACATCAAGTCTGTGAAGCAATCTATGAAAAATTAAAGGAATGTATCAAGGTAAAATTAAATAAACCAGAAATTTAGAAACATTTATTTATGAACGATTTATGATGAACGAGTGGGCAATGACGCGTGGATGGGGGCGCTACTCGCAAAAATAGAACAAAATGGATCGACTCGACTGAATAACTTGCTAATCCACACGACTAAATATTTGTAGTTCAGACACATTTAGTTACTAAATTACTCGGTACTCAACTAAATTACTAGCCTAGTGCGAACAAACCTAAACTATCTTCATTACTGTCTCACGTGTTTGTTGCAACTCTAAAATTCTTAGCAAGGTCAGTTTTTCTCTTCTCCCCTACTCTAAAGTCGGGGAGGCCGACATTGGATTTGGATTTAGTAACACTGTTAGAAACCATGGCATTACGTTAACTAATAACCTCTCGTGGAATCATCACATAAATGAAATATCATACAATATCAACAAAACTTTATGTCAGTTAAAAGTACACAAACCTCATATTCCCATTTCTACCCGTCAAATGCTTGTCTCAACGCTTATATTTCCCTCACTTGATTTTTGCGCTTTGGTCTATAATGACCTTCCATTGGAATTAGCAAATAAGCTTCAGCGGCTCTTAAATTCTTGCGCAAGATTTTTCCATGATCTTCGTAAAGACGAGCGTATCTCCCACCACCTTCACGACTTGTCATGTCTTAAAACCTCTTATCGGAGGAAATATTTACGTTGGCTATTTCTCTTCACTCTTTTCTGCAATAAATATCCAGTCTATCTCTTTCCAATGTTCAAATCCAAATTAGTCTCTGTTCTTAGAATCACTAGAACTGACTCCTCCTACCTCTTACGCCCCCATACCTCGGACAAATGCATACCTTGAATCATTTCTCATCTCTGGTTCTAGTCTCTGGAATTCCTTGCCATTATCCATAAAAAATTCTTCCTCCCTGTCTGTTTTTTAAGGAAAAACCTTTTAATTATCATCATAAGCAGCATATATGCCTATAATAGAAATATTTACCCTGTTATAGATTTATATGTTTCCAAAATAATCGGAGAAATTATTGTTTTTTTTGTTATCTCTTTGTGATTGATATTATATTTTCCTTTGTTATATATTATAATTTCCATTGTTTTTAGTGTTAATAAACTGTAACTGACATTTTTTTCTTTTTCATCACTGTGAGATGTTGGCCAGGTGTATATATTTTTTTGTTATTTTTTGCCCTTATGGAGAAACCTAGAGCATAATTAAACCTATTCTATTCTCTTCATCTTTTGGGTGGAAAGACTGAGAAGTTCAAAAATTAGTGATTCGATCAAGTTTCTTCAGGCCTTAAAAATAATTAATCGTACCCAGAATTGACTGAGCTCCTCTCTAGATTTGAATTTGCAAGAGCTCCAGTCACCAGGATTAGGAGTTCATGAGCTACAAAAAAGCTATGCTCGATTCTTCATGACAAAAGAGGAAAAGCAAAAAAATTTTTTGCGTAAGCAGATGTCTCTATTAAAAGGTCCTCTCGACAGCAATGTTGTTTGTATTCCGGAGTGAAATTCATTCCATTGGTTATTTATTTTCTAATTAGACCCTGAAGTATAAAAGAAAAACTTTAGAAATTTTCGTGCAGGCGCAAGACGTGACGATGGAGTTGTTTGTGGTTTCCAGGGAGACGCCGTTAAGTGTGGGTGAGGGTAGGGGAGGTTTATTTCCTTTCTATGGGGGAAGGGGAAAATGGAGGATGGTATAAAGAATGCAACGTCATCAACACGAGGGATGCCCCCCCCCCTAACCTCCTCATGCATTCAACACGGTGTGATGCGCCTCGGCTCGATTCAGTTGTTTCTTTATTGAGTCTCGACAGAGGTCAACGGAATTGTGTTCCTCCTCCGAATACAGAGCGCTGAAGACAATGCATTTATTGATCGACCAATTGAGAGGCCTGTGGAAACAGGCTAATGTAACCGAATATAAACAGGGTAATATAGGCGTATTATATAGTAGATTGTAGATATATCCTTAACTGCATGAAACACTCAGCCAAGCTATATTTTACGAATATTAAAAGACTTAATTTGGGTCTCTTGTGGCGCAGAGGTTTATCATATATCGCGTATAAACTAAAGAGTGCTACATGGAGTAGAGCCATATATCGCACTCCTTAGTAGATACGCTAGTGTCGGACAAAATTGCAGTTAAAACGGTTTTGTAGTTTTTGTGGAGAAGAGAGAAGAACAGACAGACACCACTGCATTTACACATATAAGTATAGATTTCCTTAAAGTAGAACCGGCAACCTTGCAGAGTACAGGACTGCATTAAATGCAAAAAAACTGCAGACGATACTGTTATCCACCGTGAACTGAGGGAAGACGCGGACTTTGAAACTCTGTCATCGGAACTTAGCAACGTTCATTTGTGGTGCCAGGAGTGGGGATTAGAAGTAAATATTAGTAAATGCACCACAGTTTACTTCCTGCGAAAGTCATCACAAAAATGCCATACCTATACTGTGGGTGGAGTAATCATAATATCTTCAGATACAGTAAAATATCTTGGAATTACCATAACATCTGATATATTGTGGGGATTACACATACAGAACTTATGTGGCGCAGCATTAAAGAAACTAGGTTATGTTAAACGTATAATAGGATGGTCCTCGGATGAAAAAATAAAAGAGAGACGCTACTTCGCTCTGGTTAGGCCACACCACGTATACGCCGCGAGCTTTTGGGACACTAGTCATAAAAAATTAACCAAAAAAATTAATAAAATTCAAAGGAAAGCAGCGCGCTTCATTGAAATCTGCTACGAGCGTACATATAGTGTCTCGAAACTTTTAGAGGAATTAAGGTGGGAGCCCCTAAATACTTGGAGGCTACACGCTAGGCTAAGGTTGCTTTATAATTTCAGAACAGATTATATTTCAGAGCGACATAGAGAATATTATCATGACGCCTCACTACATCTCTAGGTCTACAAAAACGCGTTCTTTCCGCGCACAATAAGCGACTACAATAAAAATTAAACTCCACTAAACACACTCCTATGACACATGTCACCATTTTAACTCTCAAAAACTTACATCTATACACGGATGGTGACCTAACACCCCTTGCCACACGCCCATGCGGCGACTCGCAAGGTATTGTGTAGATGAAGATGTAGATGAAAATTATGAGAACGGGAAATTACCAGCGGCACTGCAGCACACGGAACATTTTAATTTCTGAAAGAAGCTGTTTTTAAAGTTTGCAAACCATCGGACAAGCCGTTCTGAAAAGAATGACATTCAAAGCCTCACAGAGCAGAATAGTTAGTATGTGAAAAAGGAATAGTAAGTATGTGCATTTAGAAGCTTTTAAATGTAGGTTCACGGCCTTGAAAACAACCCTTGTATTCAATCTCAGGAGGATGCCTTTCTCCAACGTAAGGACTAATTATTTTGTAGCTTTAATGGACCCATCCTCTCGAATGGCTCTTATGGGCTAATTACACCGTTTTTTGCAACCTTAGTAGGTAATGCCCATTAAATTCCTCGCTCAACTCATATAAATCCTTCTCGTCGTAGTTAAGGAAGACTAAATTCAAGGAAATTACGCCACAATAAAAACTGAGCTCCTCCAAATACACTCCCATTATACACGTCACCATTTCACCTCCAAAACTTTTACATCTTTACACGGCTGGTGACCTACCACTCCCTGCCACACGTCCATGCGACGGCTCTCGAGGTAGTATGTAGATGTATCTTTGGAAATGCGACAAATTTTTCATCGAAGATTGGGCAAATTTCAATAAAGTTTAATGAGGAATGATATCTCGTTCAAACTACCTGAAGCTGAAATGGAGGGTTTCTTCGTGAGGAGAGTGGATTGGAGAGAGAGAGAGAGAGAGACTGCGGCTCAAACCAATCCTCTGATTGAGATGGCGGTTGATGTCGTTTTTTCGAGCGAGGACGACCATTCTCGGGTGAGAATTAGCCAGGGGTTAATTCATTCTCACCCACGATCCCCTTATCATCATGATGCTTGCTACCTGTGGTCTCGTGTGGCGACATTGCCGCCGGTGGGGAAAATGGGGGTAAAGGGGCGCGGTTGCTTAGCAACGGCGCCCGCAGGTGCCCCCTCTATTTCCCGAATGGTGATGGGAAAGGCCAAGTCGGGAAAAATGGGTCAGTGGGAAAATGCAGGCACCGCCGGCTCGATATGGACTCCTGCAGACTGCACTTCCCACCATCCCCGCCTTTCCCTCGCCACCGCCCACCCCCTTACGTATACATATGTGTATATATATATCTTCCCACCACTTCCCCTCACACACGTGAATCCCCAGGAAGGAACAGTAGAAAGGTGGGCGGGATTCGTCCGTCTAGGCCACTCCCACTTCATACATACATTCAATGCGAGCTTTCCATTCATGTCGTTGAAGGGTAGCGGATAGGAATTACGCCACCACACCCGTGGGTGAGCGACGGCGAATTGAAGGATGTGCACACGCGAAACGCTCGCTAAATTCCCCTTAAGATAGTCCGAGCCAGATAGTTCCCCAGTCAAAATAGAGACCATATTCGTTTATACGTTTAAATTTCGACAACTGTTGGACAAAATATTGCATTAGTAATGGTTAATTATATAGTTTTATATGACAGAAATTGTTTGTAATTAAATGAAAATATCTAAATAAGTCTTTAACTGACTCATTTTTTTCGCGCGGTGCATTTGAAACTCCTTCAAAACGGAAGGATCTTTGCAATACTAAAGACCCTACTGTGGTGACATAATGATTAATTTTCAAATATAGTGAGGAAACATACAAACTCCACACTGTTAGTTTTTTTCGACATCTAATTGTTAGAAATAGTCCCATTGGAAACGGTACGAGTATGCACTTTTTTGGAAAATGTTTTGGAAAATATCTCCGTAAGCAATGTGGTAACGGGTTGAATTTTTGTGTCATTGGATTGGTGATATATTTTTCTTTAAAATGCGACCAAGTTCATTGATTTCTAAGTAAAATGATATTTCGCTCGAACCAAGACCTTAAGATCGCGGCATTCTGTTGACGCACAATTATAATCGCCAATGTTTTTATAATTAGCGACTTTATTTCCTTTACGAGCTGAAAGTAGAAAGCCCTTAGCAACAAGAATATTGAAACATTAAGCGACTTTATCGTAGCAATGTGCTGAAGGAAAGCAGCTTTTTTCCTCAAAATAATTAAAATAGTGAATTTGCGGTAATGAAATCCAAGGGAAAGTGAGCTTTTTTGACCAGCGAGAAATTCCAATAGATAATTTGAGTCTTTTTACCACGAATAAATTATAATAGCGAATATGTTGTAACTACATGCCAAAGAAAGGCAGATTTTTTTTAACCTCGAAGTAATTGAGATGACGAATGTGTTTAAACTACCTGGTGAAGAAACAGACCATATGTTACCATAAAGTACCAAATAAAAATTGTCAATTAATTTGTTGTTACCACATGTTACACAGAATAGAGTACCTGTTCCAAAACCTAACTATGAAGCTTTTAGAAGGCCTTAGTTGTATTGTGCAACTACAGTGTTTAATCGCCTACCATTCCACGTTGCCTCTGCAACACACGTTAAATTGTTTCTACGACACTTGAAAGCATGGTTATTTTCTATAGACAATATTGAAAAATATTTCTAAATATTGAACTACTAAGTGAAGTGATTAATGCGTATTTTGTAAACTTGTTTGTATGTTAATACTCTGGTTCATGCTCATTGATAGTTTGTTTTTTTGTTCTTGTAATGAACACATGATTTTTTTTAAATACTCTTTCTTGACTTTATAAAAAATCAAAGTTGTAATGTTCTGTTTCTGGCCGCACCAGCCAGCTGTTTCTTTTTTTTTCCTTCTCGTCAAGATAACTTTATTTGATGGCAACTCCAACACTGGTTGTTTACCACAGGGGTGCATATATTCCACCATATGTTAATCTATTGTCCAAATTATTTGTAGTAAAATTTAGTGGAATGAATATTACCTATCTACATGCTGAATTAAAAATTCTCTTATTACTACAGGGTAACTACAACTATATTTTCCATGCTTGATTCTTTTACTTACAATTGACGCATGTATCATAATCGCGAATGCGAATAACGAAGCTCTTTTTTTCCCTTTAAACCCCTTTGGAAATACCCGTTAAATAACATCAAAGACTGCGCGGTGTCATAAAACGCCCCTTTTCTCACGTTCCTCCTCGGTGAGGGTGAAAAGGGCAAGGATTAGAAAGAGAATCCCGGCTGTTGCCTTTCCTGGTAAATGTGTAAGGTATCCTTTGCGTGAAAACTTAAATTCTACCCAAAAGATGTTCCTAATATGCGGCATGAGTCCGTAAATTATCCAAACCAAAGCATACCAGAGTTTACCAAAGTTTACCAGAGTCACGCGTTCAGTGATCAGTTCGATCGATTCAATTTCCTCGTAATATCTTCAATATAGTATTTTGGGTCAATAGAGACTGTATACCATGCTTAAAATCACAATTTTCAAAAATTAGTTTCAAACAACTGGAGATATCCAACAGAGTCACCGAGTCTTTATGCCCCGCCTCGAGGAGCCGGGCCGTGAAGCAAGATCGAAAAATTGCGTCCATTTTCGCAGCCGCAAACTTTTTTCCAATATTTTTCATTGTATTCTTAAAATACCTTTAGTAAATACTTTGATGAAAGTTTTCGGGGTGGCAGTTTTCTTAAACTAAAGATATTGCCTACTTTATGTCATATTTTTCCCGGAAAAAGGGTCCGTCATTTTGCGACGTAATACCACACTAATATTAACCAAAATCTTCGAAACTAATGGATAATATAGATAAAGTACCATATTACCGGAATATAATGTTTTTATTTCATGAAAATCCTTCCAAAACTCCACCAGTAGCTTAACTTCAAATATTTTTGTAGAAAAACGAGATCGGGAGTGTTTTTGGAAACTTGGCCATGCTTGGGCCTCCGTATCTCAAAAACGGATGGGATCTTTCAAAAAATGACTTAATGTTCCATGATCAGCGATCAATTTTCAGCGTGTACGCCAAGTTTCAATTGTGTACCTCAAAACAAGCAATTTTGGACTTTTGTCCGGCTTTTTCCGATTTCAGACCACTGTGGATCACCTCGATGGATGGGAGGCAAAGGCTCTGTCACCGTGCGAACGCATATGCGCACGAAAACGCACTGAGTTGCCGCAGAGACGATCCTAAACGAATTCAATTGGTCGACCCTGAGAGTGGAAGGTGTGTGGGTCAATTGGATACATGGACGCGCATGCAATGAGGACTGTGAAACAGTTTGGTTTGCACGTAACGGATCGAGATGACAAATATTCCGGTGTTTGAGTCGAATGACTCCGATTGTGGAGCCCAAACCCAATAGACCCCGAGGAAAATGAAAGACAGATTATTCTCATCTGAAAAGAAGTCTTGTTTGACTCGTCAAAAAATCGACAGTGTGTAGTTTGTGTGTTTTCCCAACTACTTTTGAAAATTAACCATATTGTCATCGCAGTAAATTCTTCGGGATAACAAAAAACCTTCCGTTTTGAAGAAATTTCAAACGGACCTCGCGACAAAAATGAGTCAAGTTAAAAACTTATTTAAGTATTTTCATTTAATTACTTACAATTTCTCACATATATAGCTATATTAGTGCACCGATAATAACGCAGTATTCAATTCATTTGTCTCACAGCTGGTGAAATTAAAACGTATAGTTGGAATATGGTCCCTTTTATGACTAGGGAACTATCTTGCTCGTACTACCTTAAATGGGATGGGAAGCATTGAATTATCATAGCACGAGAGGTCGCCCTGCCAATTCTAGGCCGTGAGACCTGGTGAAACCGCTTCCGCCATAGAAATGCCCGTATTCATAGTCGTATTCCTAGGGGTTACCTGGGTATCCCCTAGCCAGGTAACACCTATGGGTCCCCTATGCTGAGCGATTCATAGACCTTACCTGGGTAACACCCAGCCAGGGGACGCCTGGGTTAGAGATTTGGCAACAATTCCGCGGAAAAATACATATGAACGGTTCCGCTGAATGGTTCTCGATGTTTTCGACGCTCAATTTTCACCGTAACCAAGCACGCTATAAACAATAATATAGTATACTGTTACACGGTGTTGATGAAAAATAATTGAAGGAATATGAGAGAATGTTTACAATATTACTTATGTAATATGAATGGCGAGGAATACGAGGGTGGTTCAGTAAGTACCCGTGTTTGTAAACAGAAGACGTTACTATGGAAAGTTGTTGATATTATCGTGTACTGCCATTAGTACAGTAGTATCAATTCGTCCCACGCGTGGGCAGCAGTACTGCATTAGGGGAGCTTGTGGGAAGCTTCATGCCTTACCCAGGAAACCAGCGGCCTGGGTTAGGGAGGGTTAGGGGACGGCAGTCCCATGGGTAACGACTATAAATACCATTTCTGAGCCAAGAGGTTCAACCACACCATGGGGAAACCCAGGTAACGACTATAAATACGGCCCTAATTGTCCGTGATTTAACATAAGCTTAATGAGGCATTCATACATTTATCTTCGCGTTTGCTGCACGTTGAGTGTTGAATTTATGAGAAATTTAGATATAATCGGTAAAGTTGTCAAGTGAATATATTTTCATCTCCTCCAACCAAATTGAAGGATAAATAGGAATATAGGAGGGTGGGTCGGATTGGTGTGGTAGCTAGAGTATTCGCCTACCACTCGGGTGGCCAGGGTTCAAATCCCTGCAGAGGAGGATGTTTTTCAGAGGAAATCGGATCCCTACTTGAAGTGCCCTCCACAAGACACTCAAGTACAGTATTCCGTCCGTCGAATGAGACGTAAAACCGTGCTCCCCTTGGCGCCTATCGTTAAGAGCAGGCTAATGCCGACGCTGGGTTTCTATCCACCCTTCCTCCCTTACCTATCCCCTACGGCGCAGATGACCTTAGCTGTCGGTCGCCTCCCCAAATATCCAATCCAATCCAGGAATGTGGGAGCATTGAAAAATATATCGTTTGCATATCATTGAGAGAGTAAGCTACATATAACGTCTCCCAAATTAAATTAATCTTTAGTAATAATATTAATGTTTCATAAAAACATTTCATGTTAAAGCAGGAAACACAAGTTTTCGTCGTTGGAATATCCATTCCGCCTCACGGTCTCACGCACAGCTCATCACAGTGTAATTCAATTAACTCTCAGCATGGTGGAAATGGCTTCACCTGCAGTTTGTCGTGCCATCTATGTTGAACTATTTAACACTCAAAGGGATGAAGAAGGGCAGAAAATACTGATGAATGAAATATAGTAAGAAGACAGGTGCCTGCAGCTGTGAATTATGAGCTGGGTTTACTTTTTTGTAGACTTGATTAAATTCGTCGACTTCCAAGATTAGCATCAAATAATTCGTTAAGTAAACAAATGCTACAGGCTTTCGGGGAGCACCAGCAATCTCATGGTCACTTTTCGGTGCGTGCGGTCTTGAGGTAATGAATCTCTCATGAAAAACAGGAGGTTTTTAAGCATTTTTTATTCTGAACATAGCGAGTACATTTGCTTTCAAAACAGGCTTGGTTGTTGTATTGAAGCATGTCGCTCGTTAAGCCGGACGTCAATGTAGAGTCATTGTATTTCAAACAGGTAGCAAAAAGTTCCTGATTTTGAAATTTGGAGATAATATAGATATTTGTTAAAAGTCATGAAAATAACAATAATGGAATAAAATGTCTTTTCCAAAAAATCTTCCCCAGGGTCTGTCGCTTGAATAAATCCCTGATTCCTAAATAGGTCACAAACTGCTAAATAAATTTCACACACTTAACTTCGTTCGACGAAGTTGATGGACTCAAGAAAACATTAATTTTATTTGGAAATATAAATTATGTACCGCATATAAATGGAAAAATCCACTCCATATACGTTTCCACAAGCACCTTAAGTATAATAGTTGTAATCTGTATAATACAAATAGATTTAGTTATAAAACAAATATTCATGAAACTATCAGACGTACCGACTAAGTTTCAAAGAAATGTTTTCGAGACATTCTCTTGAGATTAATATTTCTGGAAATATTTATATCCTCCATTATATGGAGCGTAGCGTTGTATGAGGCAGAAACGTGGACCCTGAGAAAGGAGGACGAGAATAGGCTGCGGGCATTGAGATGTGGGTGTGGAGAAGGATGGAGAAGGTTAGGTGGACGGAAAGGAAGACTAACGAGAAAGTGCCTTGAGATGGTGGGCGAGGAAAGGAATCTTTTGAATGAAATCCGGGATAGGCAGGGTAGAGATGGCTGAAGGACGTTATAAAGGGTGATGGGTTGCTGAAGAGTGTGATAGAGGGAAGGATGTTGGGCGAGCGGGGAAGGGGAAGAAAGAGAATAGGTTTCAATGGACGGAATGAAGAAGGGTAGATCGTATGCTGAGGCGATAAAGGATATACTAGAGGGCCCCTGAATGTGTAAAAGACCGGAAGCGGATTCTCTGACGTTCAACAAAACCTACCTTTACCGGTAGAATACATTATTATAATAAAATATAACGTCGATCGCAATCATGTCATCAGGGTTACTTTTGAAAGATCTCTGCTGCAGCCGGGATAAGAACCAGCGCCATCGACCCTGCAACATTAGGGCCGGGAGGAGACTCTCTGACATTCAAGAAAACATACCTTTACAGGTAAAATACATAATTTAAATATTAAAATAGTACTTGTGCGTTGGTTGTGCGCAGACTTGAGATGAAGCGAATGAGTCAATGTTAATTGTGCATTTTTTTGATAGATGTGTTAGTTTAGAGCCGTTAGGTGGA
The DNA here is from genome assembly GCA_963169105.1 of Ceriagrion tenellum. Lineage (NCBI taxonomy): Eukaryota > Metazoa > Arthropoda > Insecta > Odonata > Coenagrionidae > Ceriagrion > Ceriagrion tenellum. The sequence continues at coordinate 137,655,351 of OY720639.1, read as the reverse complement.
CGATTTTCGGAATTTCACGTACGAATTTGCAGGTGATCGAGATCTAGCAACACCTGATTTACGCAGAGAGAATTAGAAGTCGAGCAAGAGTGAGATGGTCAGAGCGTGTGAATTAGGCAACTTACAAACAGGTTATTTGAAAGAGAAGAAGTAATGAAAAAGGAAAAGAAAGCAAACCATTGTTTGAGGGTAAAATATAAACGCGGGCTTAACTGCCACCGGAGGTGACAGCTTAACACTAGAACGCCCAGGCGAATCATTTGGACCCAAACGTGATTTTAAATTCATTTTTCCATTTCATTTTGATTGAGAGCAGGATTTTCTCCCCTGAATTTTATTCACTTTAACACAAGTTTTCGCCCAAAATGTTTCACCTTCCTGGGACTTTCCATAACTTAGATTTTTTTAGAATTTACCCTAAACGCCCATGCGGGTCATTTTGACCCAGAGATGAATTTGCATGTTGTATCATCACCAAAAACAGTAAAATATAGGAATTATTATTAAAAATTCAGAGTATTTTATGTAAAAAGTATCATGTTTACAAATGTGTTAATTATGATAGTAAAAAAAACCATTTAAGTTGCTTTTAATTTTGCAATAAATTCCTACTTTGGCCCTCAAAAAATAATTTGTGCTTGTTAGTTACGATCTAAATTTGTGAAATTAAAGACAAATAAACATAATTTAAACCCTTTTGCAGTTTATAGAGCACTTACATTTTAGGCTAGTAAAATAAACTAAAATTGAAAACAAGGATTAATTGATACAAATGCCGAAAATCCCACGAGAATTCCCAATCCCACCAATAAATTATCGATATTGGCTAAATTATGAATGTTATATGGTGAAGAAATCGATGTATGTAAAGAAAAAGAGTGGTAAATTGTAGAACAAACCGGAAAAATAAATCTTAAAAGTGCAAAGTGAGGTATTAATCCATTAAATATTGTGGGACAAAATGACCCGCTTTGGGCGTTGAATGGTGTTGAATAGTCCGGGCGTCCTAGTGTTAAGGTAGTGTTTATATTAAAAGCGAGTCGCCTCTTAAGTTGTAGGTATATTGCTGGATTGCTTCTTACACCCTGTATCCCACTAATGTACTCAGGGTATTCCGCAGAAAGAGCCGGAAAATAATGAGAAAAGATACAAAAACGGAAACCAAATTCGTAAAAAATTCTCCTCCTTCTTCCTTCATGCCACAACAATTTTCGGGTGAAGGGAAGGAGGGAGTGGGTGAGGCATTACAAATGTTATTGGTCCGACAATTCTCTCGTGTGAGTCTAAAAGGAACTTACTCGGGCCCCTTCGCAAAACAGTAGACAATTTTCAACGCAAACCGGGTCGAGAGCTGGGAAGCGAAAATAAAAAAAAACAAAAGAATAACCCAGGTGGAGCGAGGGAGAGAGAGGGAGTGGTTCCAAAGCGACCAAATGCGACTAAGTGAAGAAAAAAAACGATTGAATAAGAGGAAAAATTTCAAAGCCCAACAGCGACGAGAAACAAAATACTTCACGCTGCCACGGTCTGATTATGTGCAGTCGTCATTTGTAAGGAGAATGGCGCGGAGTGTTTACCTATTCGAATTGCTTCCTCGTTACGATTCGTGGTTTGCTAACCTAGTAAAACTTCACACAATCAGGCTTTATGTAAGTTCAAAACCCATTTATTTGCTTACGACGTTAATAACATCTAACGAACATCGACATACTACGGTTCACACATTAGATCATGTGGATAAGAATTAAGAAATAGATTTCAGAACGGACAGGTATAAAATGTCATTTTTCCACCAAAATTCCATTAAATCAGGAAGCCCACTAATGAAGTATATAACCGACATTTATTCATCAGCCACTCATTCCAACACCATTCATTCTACCTTCCCCACAAACACGTAGCAGGTACTTCATTTCAGCTGCATTAAGTCTATTCTTAAAGGGGCAGGGTACCTCGCGTAATACCCTGTTTGCAGACTCGAGTTTTACATTGTTACGATGGACTGGTGGCAGATAAAAAACTACGGTTTTCACGATTCGCTGTAAATATGCAGCCATGTAGCAAATGATCTCTTTTTGTGCGTGATTCATACCTTATTGAAGCGATAAATATTTTTGCTTAATTTTTAATAATTAGAAAATTTTGGCTTAATTTTTGGTAATCTATTTTTAATTTGTTTTTATTCGTCTCAAATTATCTCTGTTATTGGTTGTTACTGCTAGCTTTTCTACTGTCTTTCAAATGGAGCGGTTGCTCGTCACTTCTGATTTCATATCACAATGTTTTGTTACGCATCTACGGTGGTTTATCCATCTCTGTTTTTAAGTTAGTCTTTCTTTGTTGCATCGCAAGAAGTAGCAAGTTAATAGTATTTCATAATGAGTGAGCTGAAAATATGTCATGTTGATTGCCAATCACTTATCTGAAAGTTTGATGAATTTCGCAATCACTTCAATGTAAATAGCGTCGATGTAATTTTCTTATCTGAAACCTGATTAAACCCAACTATTCCTGACGACATGGTAGCACTTGATAATTTCACGCTACTACGCTGTGATTGAATTGGCAAGAAAGGAGGAGGTGTAGGTGTATATTTTCACCAAGATTTGAGTGTTAAAATTCTATCAACCTCACCGACTTCAATGTACTCGTCTTGGCCAGAATTTGTCATTGTAGAAATATTCGGTGTTAATTTCCCAAAAATCCCTAATTTGTGTTATCTATTCACCTCCCAAAACAGCCTTACTTCATGACTTCGAATCCCTTTTACTTCAGTATAGTCCCACGTATAAATACTTGGTTATCATTGGTGACCTGAACATTGATTTGTATCGCCAGAACTATGAAGGTCAATATCTAAGAAACTTTGTATTTTCCAATAACCTTCATCTTGTGCCTTTCAATGTAACTCATCATACCCTCATCAGTCATAATTGACTTTGTCGATGCATTGTCGATGATTCGGAGAAAGCTGTCTCTGTCCTACAGAAGCCAGTGCCTTTCCTTTCAGTTCATGATCTTATCCAAATTACATATAAGTATGCTTTTCCTAGAAGTATTTTAAGGACTCGAACGTCTAGAAACCTAAATGCTCTTGAAAATCCAGTGTAGAGCTGAGCTTGCCGAAATGGATTGGTCACAATTTTTCATGTCTACATCTATTGACAACAAACTCGGTATTCTTAATAAAAATATTCTTAGTTGCGTTGATAAATACGCCCCGCAATGTACGTGGCGACCCAAGCATCCTGCAGCTCCCCGGCTAACCGAAGCTATAAAACATAAAATGAAAGAAAGAAATAGGATTCACCGCGAATTCATTATAACTAAAAGAGCAGAAATATGTAACAAATACAGAAAGGTAAGGAATTTGGTAACACAGCTAATACGAAATTCAAAGCGCTCATACTATTCTGAAAAGTTTCCTCCTCTCTCTAATTCCAAATATCCAAAATAACAAATCCATGCACCGTATCTCACTATCGACCAATCTCTATTTTGTGTTACCTTTCTAAATGTCTTGAATGAATCGTTATTTTCAGCTCATTGAATACCTTGAGCTCAATAATTGACGTGACCCCCATCAATCAGGATTCAAAAGAGGCTATAGCACTCAAACTGCTCTTCTTCGAGTCACAGATGACATAAGAACGGCGATAGATCAAGATATGCTCTCAATTTTAATCCTCCTAGATTTCAGTGATGCATTTGGTCGAGTTAATCATACCTTACTTCTAAAAAAACTTAAAGCTCTTAAACTATCCTCGGGTGTTCTAAACTGGTTCAATTCTTATCTCACTGGGCGAAAACAAGCTGTCAAGGGCAACGATGGTAATTTATCACCTTGGCAACATGCCACATGTGGTGTCCCTCAAGGTTCGGTACTTGGGCCGCTGCTCTTCTCCTTGCACGTTGGTGATCTGCCCAAAAATATCAAATACTGCAAGTACATTTTTTATGCAGATGGCCTGCAAATCTATTGTCACTGAAAGCCAAATGAAATTAGAGAAACAATTGATTTAATAAATGCAGATATTGTTTGTATATCGGAATGGGCGGACAAAAATAATTCCATTCTTAGAGGCCCTAAGACCAAAGCCATTATAATGGGAAGCTTACGTATGACTTACAGTCTTGATCTGAATGCGCTTCAAAATATCAGTGTAGGTAGAGATTATGTCTAATACTCCACCAGTGCCCGAAACTTAGGGGTAATCATCTCCAGCAACCTTTCCCGGACTGATCACGTATCTTTTACACTTAACAAGATAAACTCCATACTATACCATCTTAAAATAAATCGTTATATTTTCCCTCAGCACGCTCGTATCCAGCTAGTTACAACCATGATTTTTCCTCTACTGGATTATTGCTCTCTTTTATACAACAATTTGACGGCCGAGCTTGATACCAAACTACAAAGAGCAGTCAACAGTTGCACTCGCTTTATTTTTAATGTTAAGATTACTGATCATATCAGCCCACACATACAAGAATTGGGCTGGATGTCTACGTCTCAAAGACGGAGATATTTCTTGGGAGTATTTATTTTCAACATGCTAAGAAGCAAGAGACCTGGCTATTTATCTAATACTTTCGCTACTCGGCCATCCCCAAACTCTCGAACAACTACAAGAAGCAAAAATTCGATATTCTATTATCCCTCTCACCGGACCACTACCTTCCAAAAATTTTTCATTGTTACCGCGATAAATTTCTGGAATTCCCTTCCCCCTTGATATTGGAAATACGTCCAAATTTACGATGTTTGAAACAGTGCTGTACAAATACTTACTCACGCACAAAAACAAACTTCTTTATATGAGTATTTATCAATCTTTGTAATATGTAATATGACACAAGACCAAATGAAATTTCGGCTGACATTCTCTTTTTGTTGAATGGGAATTATGTTGGAACTTGATGTGATTAATATTTAATGTGTTATTTGTGTATTTGCAAACTGATAGTAATATTATATTTGTGTAATGTGTAATGATATGTGTATTGACCAACAGCTATTTGTATATTTTTCAACAGTAATTTCTTTGTATTTTTTGTAATTTTTTGTTACTTGCTCTATCTTTGCGACTATCAAAATCGCTGTGTAATGAATGTTCTTCTTAGGTGGCTTTGCCACAGAACATTAATAAATATATTATTATTATTAGAAACGCATTTATTAAGTCAAAATCGACCATTTTCACCGTTGTAGAACTCTGCTAATAATAATAGCTCTGATAAAAGAGTGACTTTAGAGAGGCTGAAGGCTCTACGGTTTTCGGTTCTTGAGAATAATTGCGTCCAATAGATGCATCTTAAAATCGTGAGGATTCCCTTTCTAAGAAGTCAATTAAACCTTTAACAGAGGGCATCTCATTATTCGTCGATTTAGTGTTTTCAAAGCGTTTTCTAGTCTCAGAGTTTAACTTTCGAAGAAGAAATGTCAGTAAAAGTGGACTTTCATTAGTGATGTCATATCCCAAGGCGATTAATGCTTGCGTATTTTCTCGGAAAATATCCAAAAAGTTTCGGCTGCTCTTCAGTGGACCATTTACATTAGGTAAGTCAATAACATTGCTGATATGATAACTTACCAAATGTCTAATATTATGATATCTTTTGTGAAGAAAATCCCAGGCAATTTTATAGTTGTTGGCGGAGATGGGCAACCCCTTAACTACATTTAGGGCCTCGCCTCGAAGTGAGGAAAGAAGATACTGAAATCTTTCAATTTCCGAGAGACATTCATTTTGTTTTTTCGAATAAATTAGAAAAATATATCCAGCCATTAAGATGTCCAGAGAATAGAGGCATATCAAATTTGGGCAATCTCAATGACGTAGTATTTGACGGCGAGGAGGCTGGAGGAGCAACATCACTTTGCACATCTGCATTTTCTTCTGATCTCAGTAGCGTCCTAATTGCTGCCTTCACGTCACCATAAGCGTCCGATATTTCATCTGAAAAGAGTCCGACAACCTGATCATTGATTTCAGAGGTTTCGACGCCGATGTATAACTTTTCAACAAGCTTCTGAAAATTAAAATACTTTTGTTCCACTTCCTCTAAGTAGGAACATAATTTGTCCCTCTTTTGCCCCGGAAGTCGGGTAGCAATAGGGGTAGAAGTTGTTCGACATAATCCTTTATTTTGACAAATCTAACTTTTATTAGCTCTGCTTGGCGAGAGAAAGCAATATAACGCATGGCGATAAGTTTTTACGTGGGCGAACACTAAAAAACAGCTGTTTTAGGCGCTTTGCACACGGGAAGACCGAAACTCAACTAGAGTTGAACAACTGGTTTGTGATGCAATTATGGTTGCAGTTGCGTTGCTAACATCCGCACACGTGCGCGACTTCAGTTGAGACAGACTGAAGTTTTTTTGTTCATGAAATGTTGTGTATTGTGTTTTAAATAATGATAAACAATGGATAGCAGTAGTGACGAAGAAGTCCTTGTGGTTTATAGGAGATTAAGAAAGCGCAGAGGACGTAGGTTGTATTGGGCACATCCTTATATAGAAACTAATATTCAGGGTAGGCTGTTTGTAGCTGCTGCTGCGAAACAAGAAACAGACGCCAAAATTCAGTCAGTGTACAGAATGACAAAAAGTACTTGCCAATAATTATTACAGTTGGTTCGTCCTCACCTAGAATAGAGCAACGCAAATATGTGTAAGAGGTAAAGTGTAATTATACAACACTGGGTGTTTTTCCACTTCTTGTACAAACTCTATATTTGCCAACTGATCACGCATTTTCAATAAAATACCATGAATAGCTACAGATAACAGTCGACAAGTTGATCACATAGGCAACTGAAGTCGAGACGCGATCGGCATGCCCGGTTGCTAGCAACTGGAACGCGACTAGTTGTCGACGCGTCGAGTCGGAGTTGCGCCGTGTGCAGTGTCCCACCTGACTGCATTGGTCGAGTCACAGACGACTCGATTGCTCAACTTGTATACAACTACAGTCGGGTTTCAGTCAGTGTGTGCAGAGCGCCTTAGGCCGGCTTCATAGGTCGGCGGCGGCGGCGGAAGTGGTGGTATTCAGCCAATGAGGACGCTTCTTTAGAAATCATGACGTCAGACCGATGAGCTGTGCTATGATAGCTAGCGGGGGCCGCAAATATTCACACTGACTGAATCTGGACTGAATTCTGTGGCGGCGGAAGCTGGCCGAGTAGCGGGAAAACCCACTGCCTTTAAAAATTGAATCCTCATTGGTTGATTAGCGAGCCCTTCTGTTTCAGTAAAAGATTCTTTAAGCGATGCGTATAATGTTTACGATATATTTAAAATGTTAAGAGTATAATTTATAATGGCTTTAGAAAATATGGTCTGGTATCCAACGAAAATAGCCTTCCTTAAGGTTATATAGCATCATTAATCTACTAGCGTTAACCAGAGAGTGGCATAAATCAGCCAATTGACAAATATTAAATAATAAAAAATATAAAAGAAATAAAAAGATACCACTGGGAGAAAATTTACAGGTTGTGGCTAATGTTTATTTGCATGTTCGGACAGTGGAGGTGATCACGCATAAATGCTGATATGACATTGCCTAACGAGTTAAACAACAACCGAATTATTTAACTCGCTCGAATGTAAGGATCAATGCACAATATAATTCTTGAATTGAGTGGAAAGGCTATTTCTCCTCTTATTGCAATAAACATGTGATTCACATCGAGGCGTTGCACGTTAGCTTGACGGATATGGCTATAGTAAAGCTACTGCCATCAAATAAGCATCAATAAATAATTACTTACTTATCTTTAACCAATTCATTCATTAAATCGCACGAATTATACTCAAGAGTAAAAAAATGCTGCTTTTTCCGATGACATGTGAATTCTGCAGTGTCAACGTTATTGAACGCCTACCACCTTTCATTTGTTTTCTCGCCGCCGACCTATGAAGGGTCCACCGCCGCCGACCGCGGCAAAATCCATCGTGATCCCCGCCGCGTCCGCCGACCTAAGAAGCCGGCCTCAAGAGGTGCTGCGTGAGTGCGCGGAGCAAGTGGAGAGCAGCGGCCGACCTTGGAGATGGCAGCACGAGCTTCGGCGGCGAGCGATGAACACGTACGCAAGAGGACGAGGGAGGCGTTGTATCGGGGAGGCTCAGGGCGTTGAAAGAATCGAATGGGTTGAGAGTTTCTCAATGCGTGAGAAATTACCCCGACTAACAGCCACCGGATTGCGCGTACATTTGCAACATATTGCGATGTATATGTATATCCAGAAGATTAGAGCACCAAGAGAGAGAAATTACACAAATTACACCAGCAGGCACAAATATAACATGTTGAAAGTTTAGTGAATGAGAACAAAAATGAGAAAAAATGGTACTGTTTAGAGGTGTGTCATTCATGAATGAATCGTTCAGAATGAACGATTCAATGGCATGAACCGAATGAATTGAATCTACGCTTTCCACTCGAATCGTTCAAAATGAACGATTTGATGGAAGATTCAAATCCGCCGAATCCAAATCGTTCAATATGAACGATTTGTGTGGAAGATTCTGCTAGCAAATCTCCGAATCCGCCAAATCCAAATTGTTCAATAAGAACCCTTTAAATACCCTTGAAACACCTTGTCAAATGTCTTGTGTTTCCGAATTGGAGCATCACATTTCACCTTTTTGTTTGTTATTTCGCACACTAATATTTGAGTATGTCGACAGATTCACATGGATTCGAGATTCAGTTGGATTCGAGATTCAGTTGGATTCGAGGTTCACATGGATTCGAGATTCACACGGATTCGAGATTCACATGGATTCAAGATTCACTCGTGGATTTGGTTCATTTGGTTCATTATGAACGATTTAAAGAACCGAATCATTGCCACGAATCAAATCCCATGAACCGAATCCACAAAATGAACCGAAATTCCCACCTCTAGTACTGTTAACCTAGAGCCTGAGTTCAATATTTAGTTACGTACACCATTAGAATAGCAACTTAAAATGATCCGGCCCGAAGGACCAAGAAGTGGTGAGTAAATCAGGTATCTTATCGAGTTCCGAAGAACCAGAGACACCTAACCACATAGAACAAATATATTGAATATAGAGAGAACTTCGATACAATATGCAAAACATAAATAAAAGAAATATCACCCTTGAGAATGTGAAAACTTATCGAGTCCAGTCCGATGATTTCTGCTGGCCGGGATCGTTGACAACACCCGTAGAGGAGGTTCACTCGCGCACACACATACACACTAAAGGTTTTGATGGCCACGATCGGCTTCGATGACTGCTGCTTACATGAGATTTTTCGTCGGAACACATTACAAGTTGACCTGCGCCCGCCGGTGGCAGTTATTCGAACTCCCAAAAACACGTGAAATACGACACAACGTTTATCTCGCCCGTCTCACGGATAAAAAAATTGAATTTCGGGTGAATGGAATATGGGTGAGTGAAAGAAAAGAAATGACAAATAGAATCCCGACAAGAGCTCTATCTTCTGTCTTGGCTATTTCAAGTATTCTGGATTAAACGAGGGATTGTTTGGCCTTCCAGTCCGGAAAATTTTAATCGAGTGAAGCTTGACCATGCCATGAAACCAATGAAAAAGGTGGTCCCAGCATAAATACATGCAGAAGAGGAGAAATAATTCTCTCCAAGGTTTCTAATTTGCTTGGGAGTCAAATGAATGCTTACGTTAGGTGGCTTTTATTCGTACTGCATCACTGCGTTGGTTATTATCAACAGGATGGATTGGATTGGATTTTTGGGGAGGCGACCGACGGCTAAGGTCATTTGCGCCATATGGGATAGGTAAGGGAGGAAGGGTGGATAGAAACCCGGCGTCGGCATTAGCCTGCTCTTAACGAAAGGCGCCAAGGGGACCGCGGCTTAACGTCTCATCCGACAGACGGAGTACTCCACTTGAGGTGCCCTCCACAAGACATTCAAGTAGGGATCGGGTTCCTCTGAAAAACATCCGCCTCTGCAGGGAATTGAACCCTGGCCGCCCGTGTGGTAGGCGAGTACTCTAGCCACAACACCAACCCGATCCCCCATTATTATCTACAGAAGCCTCAGATATTGATAAAATTATTTCGACATGTTATTCCAACACCAGCGAGTTATTAATCATTATTTCTGCGGGTACATGGATGCATAATCTACATCTACATCTACACACTACCCCGCGAGCCGCCTCTTGGGCGTGTGGCAGGGGGTGTTAGGTCACCAGCCGTGTAAAGTAGTAAAAGTTTTGGAGGTGAAATGGTGACGTGTATAACGGAAGTGTATTTAGTGAGCATAATTTTTATTGTATTCGCTTATTGTTCGCGGGAAGAACGAGTTTTTGCACCCATCTGTTCGGCTGTGTATCTCTCTTATTTTATCGCATCTGTCAGACCTAGAAATGTAGTGAGGCGTCATGATAATGTTCTCAGTATCGCTCTGAAACACACCAGTTCTGAATATCTCATGCAGCCTAAGCCTAGCGTGCAGCCTCCGAGTCTCTAGGGGCTCCCATCTTAATCCCTCTAACACTATATGTACGTTCGTAGCAGTTTTTAACGAAGCTACTTAGATGAGTAAGGTAGACAAAGAAGATACTTAGTCAATATGGTAATCTAAAGATGGGATTCAATAATAGCACAGATCTTTAACGAATCCGCTGACCAACTCCATGTTTTGTCATAAATACTGGAAGATTAAAATAGCAAAAATGTTGAAGATAAGTGATAGAAAAGGAAACGTTATTTCATACGTTCCTTCCATAACTTCTCATTGCATAGTTTAATGGATTGTTGCGGTATCGATAAGCATCACATGGAATGGACTTTGATCGACATTAGCCGATCAAGTGATGCAGTTCTCTACATCTACATCTACGTCATACCCTGTAAGCCACCCAAAGGGTGTGTGGCAGGGGGTGCTTCCTCACCAGGCATGCATGAATTATACGGCAGAACACCGAAATTACATTGAAACCACCGTACTACACATGCAACGCGCCCATTAAAAATCTACTAACCAAGAAACATTCTATCGTCAATCGCTCCAAAATGCAAGGGATACAAAGACTACTACTACAAATTCAAAATATCATGCATAAATATGAACATCAATATTTACATCATGCAGAAATAAGAACGTAGAGAATATAAAGAGAAAGATCTACAGTCTAGTTAATGTCACTATTCGCACGATTCATGACAACGACCACAGCTGTTATGGTCCCGAATGGTACGCGGAAAAAAAGACATTTTATACCTATCGGTTCTACAATCTATCTCTCTAACTTTATTGGCGTGATCTAATCTGCCGTAGTAAGAGGGGGTTAATAGTATGTTTTCTACGTTGTCAGAGAAATGATTTTCCTGAAATTTATCCTAAGAGGTTAAGCCTATAATTTAATCTACGATGTGATAGCGATTCCCATCCTAATTCTTCTAACAGTCCAGACACACTAGCCAACTTATCGTAGCATCGTTTCACAAACCTAGCTCCTCTTCGCTGCACGCGATCTAATTCCGATATTAACCCCGCTTCGTATGGATCCCATATACTGGCAGCATATTCCAGATGAGGCTTAAAGATTGAAAAATAACAACGTTCTTTCACTTTCTCATCACATTTTCCGAGTATTCTCTTGGTAAAGCCTAGCTTCCTGTATGCTTGACCGCATATTTCCAGAATATGTTTTCCCCAAGATATGTCGTGAGTAATTGTGACACCTAAGTACTTAACAGACTCAGCGTGAATAATTTCCGTCTTATTAATTCTGTAAGCCCTACCTGGCCTATTTTTCATTTTCCAAAAGCTGACTGCTACGCACTTTTTTATGTTTAGTTCCATCTGCCACTTTTCGCACCAAGCATGAATAGCAAGTAGGTCGATTGTTAACGAGTCGCTATCTTCGGAATTGTTAATATCCCTATGCACAACCGCGGCAAACTCTTAATTAAAGCTATGTACATAGGGCAGGTATTCCAAGGCATAACGTGAGAAAGCCAGTACAGCTTAAATTCCAGGACAACAGACTCTTCCTTAAGGCACTACAAACCGCAAGAGCCTGTATTATCTAGTAATTCTTCTAGCTTCGTCATGAGTCATTGGTCATGAGTCATTGCTTTCACTAAATGAAGAGTAGAATACCCTCAGGCACAATATGGCATATTTATCAAAGAACAGAATGAGTTGCTCAAAATGTCTACCAAAATATATCTCGAATGAGATAGACTGCAATTTACTGATATTTCAAAAGGGAATGATAATGACAACCCACGGATTGAAGGAACTGATGGAAAATTTAAAGGATAATGTGTTATCATACATATTGACTTACATAGATAGAGATGCGAATATATATCGAATCGAACGACCCTGATGTCATGTAGTGTTACACAACTGTCAGAGGGATTAAGGTGGGAGCCCCTAGAGACTCGGAGGCTGCACGCTAAGCTTAGGCTGCTTGATAAATTCAAAAAATGATATTATTCAGAGCGACACAGAGAATATTATCATGACTCCTTACTACATCTCTAGGTCTAACAGATGCGATAAAATAAGAGAGATACACTGCCGAACAGATAGGGACAAGAACTCGTTCTTTCCGCGAACAATAAGCGACCACGATAGAAACTGAGCTCCTCCAAATCCACTCCCATAGTACATGTCACCGTTTCACCTCAAAAACTTTTACATCTTTACACGGCTGGTGACCTATCACTCCCTGCCACACGCCCATGCGGCGGCTCGTGGGGTAGTATGTAGATTTAGATGTCAACCTAAGTTACCGCGCTCTATTTTTCCCAGCAACCGATAAAGCATTAATTGAGAGACATAAATCTTCTTTCAATTTGAATCAATAATGATTAAGTCTGACGAAGAGTTGGAGAAAAAAATTGCTAGTTGAAAACTCCTGCACGTTGCATAGACAAACCTAAAGCACAAATTCCATGACACATGCGCATATTGAACACAATAACGAACAGGGACAGGCAAGGAAAGAGTCTCATTAAGGAGGAGTAAGGCGCAAATATAGTCGGAAAATCTCAGGGGAGTTTGAGAGAAGAATTACAAAGAAATCGGCTGTATATGAGGAGAGAATAATGGAACCATAGCGATGATTGGAGAAGATAAATTTAATGCCTTTCTTATGGTTTCAAAAACATTCTCGTTTTAACTTCATGCATTAATAGTCTCTAGTAATTTCAAAACATTTTCACCATACGAGATTTTATACTGAACATTTGAGAATAATAACCATGATCACAAACGTTAATGGACTAACTTAAAACTTACCCTTTGACAGTTCACTTTCAAAACTACAAATCTCATTTGAAAGCAAATTGAATAAAATGTTCGCGCTTTTTCGCAGTTAGCTCATAATTTATGCATATTTCATAAGTATAGAGCATAAAATTATTTTTAAAACTCCTTAAGTGAAAGAAATATTTAAAATAAGCCAATCCTTTGGAGTGAACGAGAATCTTTGATTATTAAATATTTTCGAAAAAAATGTAAAACAGAAAAAATTTGAAGCAAGAATATAATGCAACTAGCTGACCCGTGCGAATATTTCGCACAGTATGCAGCTTCTTCCTGTTTATTCCTTCTTTCTTCATGTTCTTCTACCTATCGAATATTTCGCACAGTATGCAGCTTCTTCCTGTTTCTTCCTTCTTTTTTCCTGTTCTTCTACCCGTTTCTTCTCATAGACAATTATATGTTATTTATGTTTGTGTTAAAGATACATAACGTAAACGTAAACGTAAACGGCCACACTGATTGCATGTAGAATGTAAACAACCTAACTAAATGATGTATTAATAGATGGTGCCTCCTACAGTCTTTTAAGCACGTAACCATAGCCAACATATTAGTTGATTATATTGTCATCAGATAGCACTGTTAATTATTGACCATTTATTATGTTTTTTAACAAAAACTTTAATTCTAAACCATTTGTCTATTTTTTGTCAATAGCGGGGAACATAAGCTTTAGAACAATGTTGGAATCAAAAATTTTGATGAAGAATTATGGGAGTTATGGCGTTGCGACAGAAAAATACCTTTGAGAAATAATATATGTATGATGGGAAAGAATGACAAAAAATGCCAACCAGGACGAGGAAGGCTGCGACTGAACGATATAACGATAGACAAAATATCCGTAATACTCGTGGAGATGTGAAGTTTGATAGTGTTTCTATCAATGCAATTTATGGGTGACATGTTGTTTTTCTGTAATGAGCGGTTCCTCTACTCGGCATATCTGGGGTATGGATGAGAAAAATCTGTTTTTCTTCTTTTCTCAATTAACCGGAATACAGAAATCCCTCATTCAGTTACATGCTAAAGTTATTTTATTCACAGCCGAAAAACTGCAGTGGTCGTTTAATTCACCAAAATGAAATGAATACGGTATGGAATTGGCATTCGAAATGACGAGAGGTTTATGTTTTTTTAGAGATTTACTTGTGATTGGTAATCACCACAAGAATTTGGAGAACGAAATCATGAAATCCAGGCAATAACATTGAGTGTGTAACGGTAAAAAAATGTCATTTCGTGACAACAACGAGGTTTTTGGTGAACAATGATGGAGAACCGTGACATACAATTCTTCCGGGAATAATTTATACAAATGAAAACACAGCTGAAACCGAGCGTGGTAGCATCACGGGCGAGCAATTATAATTTTAATGCGACACGTAATGAAAAAAAGAGGGAAAATTATTGGAATTGATTGAATTTAAAGATGAAAAAAACATAACTGACACGAAATTAATCGCATTTATACTCAGGTGATTTAATTTAATATTTAGATATCCTGGTGGTCAAATACTATTGAAATCCCAAAACACTGGTCAAGCTTATAAAAATCGGATGTCACGGCCGATGTTTCGACTGGTTTATCGGTATCACTTAACAACCGCAACCGACTACGTGTTGTGGTTTGAATCATCGATTATGAGCGTATCGCCCGATATATCGGTTTTATAATATCGATATTGGGCCGCCACCTATCGTATAGTAATTAAAGCTGGTTATTATTTCTCAATTCATTGTTACTGAATGGGTGCCTAGCAAAAGAATAGGAAAACCCAAAGACCGAAGCAGTTAGAGGGTATTTCATCATACTTTAGGTAAAGGAAACTCCTTAACTTCGGAAGTATCGTCAAGGGGAAAAGACAGCTTTCCTTGGTTACAGGTAGGGTATCCGGATTAACATCGCAAAAACAAAATGGAAGTGTGTATGCAGAGCACCAAAGCAGAATGAAAGACTCAGTATTGATCCGAACGAAATTAAAAAAGTTTCGGAATACAAGTATCTAGGCTCGATGATTAATTCATCACTTGATTGTGACAGAGAAATCAAAATTCGATTTGGTACAGCCAAAACAACATTCCGGCAGCCAAATAATACATTGATTCATAAAGACACTCCCTTGGCTCTCATAATAAAAGTGGTGCAGTGCTACGTATTACCCGTCTTATTGCATGGAGTGGAAACGATTAAGAAAACATCAATGGAAAGACTGGGAGCAACTGAAATGTGGTTCTTAAGACGGCTTCTCAAAATTTCATGGATCAAGAGTGTTTTGAACACTGAAGTCCTGCGAAGAGCAGGCCTAGATCGTTCGCTGAGGAAGTTAATTGAGAAGAGGAAAATCTCATATCTTGGGCACATCCTGAGAGGGAAAAAGTACGGAATCCTCAGTCTGATCTTGGAAGGGAGAGTTGAAGAGAAGCGCTCAAGAGGGAGAAGAAAAAGTTCATGGACACAAAACATCAAAGAGTGGACATCGATTAGAGAGAGCGACTGGGGACCTGTTTCAAGAGCGATGCTTGAGCAGCCAACGCACTGAATAGTGTGCGGCATCGAGGAGAAGAAGAAGAGGAAGACGGGCTGGGTCGTTCGATTCGATATATATCCGAAGCTCTATCGATATGAGTCTTCGCAATCATCTCCGCAATACATCCGTCTTTATGTGCTCATTGAGCTTTTACATATATAGCCCTCCCTAGAAAATCTACTAATTTTATTCGCAGGTCGTCATTTTGAATAAAAATGCACTTTCAAATAAAAAACGTTGAACGCCATGTTTAATGCTTATGGAGAATACATTAAAATAAGAAAATTCATAGCGGCCTTATTTACGTTGCGAAGGCCTGTATCGAAGGAAGAATAGAATCGATGTTGTGCGACCATTTATATGGGTTATAATTTAGTTTACAAAATAAATATTCTTACCATGAGTCAAATTCAGTCAGTCACAACGTAAAAATATTTTTGTGACAAAATATTAGAACGGTGACACAGCACGTATATGCCTGGGGCACTCCTGAAATATTAGCACATATTTTTTTTTAAGTTATAAGCTCGGGTATTTATTTTTTTCTCCGTGAGCTGTCACGCGAGGAACAATTCTCGCGAAAACGATGGGTCGCTGCAGTTGCGTCACGCACTCTTATAATCACGCAGATTACACTGGAGCAATCCTATTAATCCGTCGCTTGTGATAGATTTTCTGGTGCACCATGCGCACGCGATACTCTTTCATAAGTTCTGATAAATGGCTCACCCAACTACCGACGCGTCTCTTGGAGTTCCGTGCAGTTCCGTGCCGCAGCGAATCGGTCACGTCGCCCGACGTCTACGCCGTCTATATTGTTCTCGCTCGTTCATCAACCAATCCGTTATACCATAGGGTAAGTACATAAAGAGTGGCAAAGCAATGCTAACAGGTGCCACCACCTTAAGGGAGGAAGAAAAGAAGGCCACTTGGAGGCGCTAGTGGTACTCGGTGATTTTGCATCAACATACAGAGGTGTATTTACCATGGCAGTTGTGTTCTTTTTATTGAGTATCTATTGTTTTGGCGTTGCTATGATACATCGGTAAACAGTTGACTCCGGGCTTGGTAATCACATCTCTTAACATATTGACGTGAATTCGATTCATTATAGACGATTCTCATTGAAGGCATATTAAAATACATCTTTAATTTGGTCTTGACGACTCGATAAGATTTGTTTCCGTTGTTATGGGTCGATTAGTAAACATTCAGGCACCGAAATCATCAAAAGATCATCATGTGAGTTATGCGACACTAAATGAAGTGGCTGTGTGCCAAAGCTCTTTTGTTATGGCTTGTCGTGCAACTTCGATACACCTGTTCCATCTATCGGCCAAAGTATTACTTAAAAACTAATCCGAATTTTCCTATCTCTTTGCCACTCTATATGTACTTACTCTATGGTAATACAAGCATGTATAATTTACAAAATTCATATTTCCCTTATTATATTTTTGGCGCCCATTTTTAAACCAGAAATAATCTTTAAGTAATTTTACTGGCATCTGTGGAAAGTTTAGATGCCATACTTTAATTAATTATCACTAATTATTTATGATATTTTAAGGATTTGATTATATTCTGAACATGTTATAATCTGAACGTGAGAACAGAGCAATAAAAAATACTCTGTTCCTCAAAGATAACAATCAGAAAAGTAAAATATATTCCTGATGCATGTCATTACTTTATTATTATTTTTAGTCAGTAATTACACTTGATATTTTGAGAAAAAATTCTGAAAACTTGATTTAGTTTTGAAACGATTGTTGCAAAATTTTTATTCTTCATTAAAAGCCCAAACAATTGGATAAAGGTTTCTCGGATCTTCCACCGGGTGAGCGGGTCCATGGGGCCGAAAGTTTTGGAGGACGACTTGTCCTCCATCTTCAGGGGGGTTCAGCTTCCGAATAGACCCGAGGGGAAGGGGATAGGGGAAGACTCGAGAAACCTTTATCCAGCAGATACGCCGGGAAAATCTGAGATCCTTCAGCCCTATAAATCGTTTGTCACCTTTTTCAATCACCTATGTTGTATTTTAATCATCCACTTAGATGTATTCCATTGCATTTAACCCACATTACATGCATGCTTCCCTACAAAATGATCATTTAAATTTATTTTTGTTTAATTGTTTTTTCGTAATGTCTTCTGCCTACTGAGCAATTTTAACTGCATTAATCATTGAAGAGGGCAGTAATTAAATTATAGTTAAGTATTATCTAAAACAGGTTAGGAAGGTTCATGTAACGAAGGAGAGAACATTAATTCATAGTATATAATGGCTAGTAAGTTTTTATTTTTCTACCAGGATTCCTTTCTTATATGGATTCCTTTATCAAATTCTTTAGGCAGTTTGAGATAGGTATCACTTCACACTGAACTTAATGAATATGGCTTCATTTTTGAACATAAAGATAATATTCTTCCAAATACAAACCAAAATATCCACCAATCACCTCGCTACTTTTCGATGTTGTCACCAAAAAGGACGAGCCGTTTTCCATGGGAAAGGGCTTGAGACTATACATAATCATGAAAATTAGGAAATTCTAGGATTAAATCTCGTCAGAACTTTAACAAGGCGCGTTTTGAATGTTTTCTCATTTATTTTAAAAACTAAATCAATTACTCACCGCCATAGTCTTTTTTCAGAATTGCTGCTGTGCTTTTTTTTACCGCATATCACGAAAGAAATGAGTCAAATGAAATGCTTGCGAGAACATAATTATTCGATTACCGAGAATTTCATTTGTGTTAATAACAATATTTTTGCAGTATTAATGGTATAATGTTTAAGTATACTTCTCAAAGCTGCTGAGACCAAAAAAATGGAATTTGAATGTGTTCTCCATTGTAGATGGAGAATAATAACGTTCAGACTACCTTAAAAGATGAAAATAACACGCGTATGAGGAGGAATAACGTGATAGCACAAGAACGCCGTCGTAAAATGGTTATTAATGCTCAAAGATATTATGACCAAGATGGAAAAAAGAGCTAAAAAATAATAATGAAAAGGCATCGTTCATCGTAATGCTCTCCACGTGGCTTTTTTTTTACACCCGCTGCGAAAGATCTGTCGGCGGATCCCAATTGATTTACGTACGGGAGAATTCCTTGCCGGCGGCGCCTTGTAACTAGGAGCTTCACTCGCACCCTCTGCAGCAGTGTGTGCAAACTTCACGTTCATCTCGCAATAAATCAGACTACCTCAAGATTACAGAGAAGACAGAGAACAGTTACTTAGTCCCCTAAAGAGGGTTATTTTGCATTATACATCTGCTTTCAGTCTCACAGATTTCGAGATGTACCCAGTTCACCGTTCGAATTTACAAAGCGCAAAAATTTACACTTCGGAAAAGTGTCGAGAATTGACTTTTTCAGCCATGTACTGTGGTTATTTTGTAGATTTTCGCAGCTCATGATGTATATCTGGTAATATTTGGGTTCTGGGAGTATTATTTGTATTATTTTGCGACAGTTTCGCCGTGCTCTGCTGCCGGCTTCGTTGGCTTTGTTTTTTAAAAAAAAGCCCACAGAGCCGGCAGCGGAGCACGGGAAAACTGTCGCAAAAATAATACAAAAAATACTCCCAGAACCCAAAGATTGCCAGATATACATGTAATGTGGTTGTCCAAGGAAGCAATTTAGCGAGGATTCGTTGAAGCCCGCCCCAATGAACACTTGTGCCCAGTGAAAAATATCGTAAATTCTGCGAAATTACACGGAAAAAAATCATCCGCCTTGACCGGGATTTGAACCTGGATCCCACAATTTCCGGCCGATAGCTTTAGCCAGTTAAGCTACCTGTGGATTTTAGTGACCCGGTCAAGGCGGATGATCTTTTCTCGGTGAAATTACGCAGAAATGTGCATTGCGGGTGACTCCGTAAAAGTGGAACTCCGTGGCTAGTCCCGGATAGCTTAAAATCTATCGTCAATTCTGGCAGTTTCCGGAATTGACTCAAATCAGTTTGTCATAATGGGTACAGTGGATGTTCTCTGAAGTAGGCATGAGCGGTGCCTGTTAAAGGAGAGGTATTTAAACATCGGGTATTTAAAAGCAGTGTACCGTCCCGGTTGTACCAATGTAATTCTCCCGCTATTCCGGTATATTTCAGTACTTGCGTATGAAGGATAACCTGAACCTAATTCGTCCGGTATTTCCATAAAGAGGTATGAGATACAAAAAGAGAAGTATCAGGCGTGATATGGTGGAAGTTCAGCATGATGAATCACAGAAATGGCAATTCTACACTGGGTAAGGTTTAATACGACCATGGTTTCGATGCACTGCATCATCATCAGGTACATTTTATTTCTTTTATCTCCCAATTTTATTTCTTCTCTACGTAAATGACTTGAATACAGCAGTAAAAAATAGCAAGCTCCGTCTTTTTGCCGATGGTGCAGTGGTGTATAAGGAAATTAGAAATGAAGAGGACAGTCAGTCTTTAGCTAAGGATTTAGATGCGATTGATGATTCGTGTGATAGTTGGCAGCTAGAATTAAATTTGAAGAAATGCGCGATAATGAACTTTTGGAAAAAGAATGGCTTTCCCCGGAATAATTATTGCATCAAAGAAAAGAAAATATCTAACGTAGAATCTATTATATACTTAGGTGTCACCATCACTGAAGACATGTCATGGGGGAAACACATCAGGGAAATAACTAGTGTAGCAAACCGTAGATTAGGATTCGTAAAAAGGGTTCTAGGCAAATGCGATGAGACAGTACAAGAAAGAAGCTATTTTACACTTGTCAGGCCTCATTTCGATTATGCCGCTAGTATATGGGATCCGTACGAGGAAGGTATGATAAAAGAATTAGAGCGCGTGCAAATGAGATCCGCTAGATTTGTTAAAGGCCGTTATGATAATTGTATAAGTGTTACGAGTTTAATAGAAGAACTAGGATTGGAATTACTAACAGAACGCAGGTTAAAATTTAGGTTAAACCTTTTATGTAAACTCGAAACCGATTTGTTCACAGATGACGTTACATATATATTAAGAACCCCTGCGTATTATGCTAGGTTTGATCATCTTAACAAGATTAGAGAGATAGATTGTCGTACCGATAGATTTAAAATGTCATTTTTCCCGCGTACCATAAGATAGAACAATAGGCAGCGTAGCAAAGGGATATGTAGGTGAAATATAGTTAGAGTAGTCTGTAGTGCATGATGCATGTAATAAAAACCAATAATCCCTTCCTTATTATGTAGATACTAACCATCTAGCTGCATGAGACCCTATTATCTATCATATCTCCATTAAATATCCTAGTTTCATGTCAATAGTGCATGTTGGTGATCTTCACCCCCTGCCGCACACCCTCGTGGTGGCTCGCAGGGTATTACATAGATGTAGATGTGTAGATGTACATACACAAAAAAGATCGGGTATATATGCAAAATTTAGCAGAGGAGGAGGTGGGGTAGGGAGGAGAAATATTTCCAAGCAGATAATTATGAAAATATCTATATAAGACTATATGATAATAAAAAATAATTTTATAGGGGAGGATTGGGATTGAGGAAAGTAAGACTAAGGATGAAGGTTAAGGGTGAAGCATCGGGCTGGAGGTGGACGTAACCAAATATTTCCAGGAAGTGGAAGGGGAGGGGGATGGTACCAAGTCATTTAACAAATCGGAACCAAACTGCTTAGCGTGCGTCATAATTTCAAAATGACTTGGTATCAATACATCATTCTCCTCTCTACCAAGTTACTGTCCCCCCGCCCCCTTCCAGAAAATATTTGGTTTCTTCCACCTCCAGCCCGATGCTTCACCCTTAGCCTTCATCCTTAGTCATACTTTCCTCAACCCCAATCCCTCCCCCCTCTCTTCCGACATAAAATATAAATACGTCCTCGCCAAAACACGCATTGTATAGTCCCTTGAGAATGACACGGCAGTGTTGAAACCGGTCGGGTTTATACCGTACCATTAAAGTTTCATGTGGATTATACAAAGTGTTCCTATTTCATCTCAATATGAACCCGGAAACGTTCAAGTATGTAAAATATAACGGCGGAAAAGTAACATTCTAGGCGACGAGCCTCCAGAATTCGGTTGCAGACGAAGAGAGTGCACATAAAATCATTCAATCAATTGATAGGATGCCAAATGGTGTTGATTCAAGTTTTGTGCTTTTGGGATATATTAAAAGATAAAAATGACGGAAGACTTTCCACCTCTCCTTCCTTCCTCCTTTCCTTTCTCCTTCTCCTCTCTTTTCTGTAAGTGACCTTCATAAACCATTCATGTCCTCCCACCCCCAAATTATAGAAAGAAAACCGAGCAAAGGTGATAAATGAACCCTTCTTGGATATAAGACGTCGGATGCTCGGGGGAAATAGGACGAATGTCTTGCCGAATATAAAAGTTCCCACTTGTTCATTTCACCAAACTGCGCACGAAAATGAGTAAACAAAACATCATTCGATCTTCGTTTCGAGAGTTTTATAATATTTCCGACAGATGGATGTTCACTCTATGCTGAGAAAAGTGAAAGTCAACGTATGACACCTTGACTTGGATTGGATATTTGGGGAGGCGACCGACTGCTTAGGCCATTTGCGCCATAGGGGATAGGTAAGGAAGAAATTGTGGAGAGAAACCCGGCGTCGGCATTAGCCTGCTCTTAACGAAAGGCGCCAAGGGGACCACGGTTTAACGTCTCATCCGACGGACGGAATACTGTACTTGAAGTGCCTTCCACAAGACACTCAAGTAGGGAACGGGTTTCCTCTGAAAAACATTTTCCTCTGCAGGGATTTGAACCCTGGCCGTCCGTATAATTAGCCAGTACTCTAGCCACCACACCAACCCGATCCCCATTACACCTTCACTTTTAGCTCTGAAAGTTCACATCATTATCTTTACTGAACATGCTGGCTTACAGTCTCCATCTGGAGGAATGGGAGCTCAGTTACCTGCAAATGGTACATACATGTGGGACTTATGTCCAGAATAATGAGGGGGAGATTGGTTTCGTTTGCTTGGTTGCATAAACCACACAAAATATCCTCAGTGTAAACAGAACAAAAGGAAATGTCCTACCGCATCCCTGGTTGAGAAACCCTGTTTCAAACAAAGGTTCAGGCAATATCGGCTTGCTTTCGGGCCTTGAGACGAGACGATGGGTAGAAGCCCCAAACGTCCTTTCCCCTTTGCAATCCCTACTACACTCTGAAAATACTCTAATACTGTCTCTAATAATATCAGGCGCGGTTGCATAGTTAATGTGCTAGTATATTAAACAGTCTAGAGGACATGGAATACTCTCCAGTGCCTGAGTTTTTCACGAGAGCCTTACAGCACCCGTCTTGTTCGCCTATTTATCATTACCTATGACACATAATTGGTTGGGTGTATATACTATATTTTTTTACATTAGAGTACCAACATGCTAAAAAACATGAAAACATCCAGCAATTAATAGTATCATCTAGGAGTAACATTTGGTAAACCCAGATTTTGCAAAGTTAACTATTTTTAAGCTCATTTTCTGGGTAATGAGAAAGGTTTTCACCATCTCAAAACTAATTATTTCAGTTTTATCCCATATTTCTGAGTAACTGCAACAAGTTGACAGATGATTTACTTGTAACGGTCTTTCCGCGTCATTCAGTAACATACTATAAGCCGAGCACGGCAATATTTCGTTGCATATTTTTACCGTCAACGACAGTGAATGATCTCAGGTAGCCAGAATAGCTAATCAGAACTTCAATGCGCTGTTTCAAACGACCCCTTATTTTTCTTACTTTCTACTTCAATAACATAGCTACTCAAATATTCTGTTAGAAATCCCAGTAAAGACAAACATTGCACGCTACCTAAATAAATTTTTTCGACTTCTCTTCCCTTCACAAGCAGGAAAATAGGAAATCAAAGCTGAACAAGGAAAAATCACCCAATTAGACCAAATGGTCCCGATAATTTTAGTCTAGGAGTACAAAAAAATGCACGGTTCCCAACGAAATCTCATTTTCCTTCCGAGCTTTGCTTATCACATTCCTGGGTCCTAAAAGAGGTCCATATCTGGACATTTATCTGAGATGTCAATCCAACCACAATGTTTGACAGCCGTGATTTTACAGTCGTGCAGGAATAGCCTGCAACCTTCACGAACAAATTAATTGGTCAACAAGAGTGGTGTTATTAAAATCTAGACTCGGTGAAAAACAAGACATGCGCCGCACGATTCTCGAGAAAAAAGTAGGCACCGGGGAGATTCGAACTCCCGATCTCCTGTTTACTAGACAGGCGCTTTACCCAACTAAGCCACGGCGCCTTCATCCCGTGACAGATATATATCTTTTGTGAGTGGGGAAAATATAATCCCAAAGAAGACTACATAATTGGGCTCAACCTACTCACCATACTGCCTCCAGCCATACTCCCAGCGACTAATTTATTGTCGAAGAATTTGAGAGATTTGTAAACAAGATTCAGCATCCTGTTCCTTTATTATCCTCTCATGACCTCGCGCACTCCAAATATGAGTTCTCCGTGCACCGCCGTCCTCCAAAATCGTTTCTTTCACACGACTTGAAAAGATTCGTTACCTTTGATTACCAGAACTATTTGCTCTTCAAGGTTTGGAGTCGTATATTCTCCGCTGATTCCATCGACAACAAAGACGAGACTGTATCATTACTCTGACAAATTCCTCAACCCGCACTGCCCCGTTCATCGTATGACGGAATAACGTCTGTCATTTGTCGTCAGCTCAACTGCAAAATAGAACTCGTTAACCAGTTCTGTTAAATGCAGTAAGTTTCTTAATTAATTTAATACAAAATTGTATCACCTCTTGTATTTAAAGTAGTTCTGCTATCTGCCGTGGATTCACGCATATTTACAGAATCCATTATGTGCATGTCATACCTCTGTTGCCATTTTTAAAATTGTGTACGTGATGCCGGAAAACCCTCAAATCCCAGCATTACAGTGCCAAACTCTACGGTTTGTGTCAGAGGCCTAGTCGCCAATCTATGTATACTTATTTTTTGTGTTTCTCTATTTCACTTCTTTACTTTTATTGTGTGAATCACATTAAATAATGTGATTCACACGATTGCAAACACAATTGCTGCCAAGTATTAACTGGCGATTGAGCAGGTGCAGAAGACGTCGATTACCTCCCGTTCCTTGAGCAGCTCCGTTTCTTTGCGTCATTGCAATGTCCTTCGGATCTCTTTACTTTTCCAGGTATAGGGTACTCCGATTTCTCGGAGCGTAGGAACAGAAACGACAGAGTCTGAAATCACATATGTATTTCCAATGAACGACCAGCAAAAGATACATCCATAATAATTGTCTCCTTATACCTAATAGAAACTTTAATAAAATGAGTAGCATTCAATGCATAAATACCATCAGGCGGAAAAGAACCAACATAGCAAACAGATATGCTTCTGACATATCCAACATCAACCTACACTTCATACAATTTACTATATTTATCATTATCAAGCCAATAATCTTTACACCGAAGATACTTTTTACAACCTGGATATAAAGTAATTTTATCGCTCAAGTTTCTAACATAACGCGAATTATCAATCGCTTTATAATCTCCAATATGCCTTTCATCGGGCATTCATCTTCATAAACATATGGTAATTCTAAATTCGCAATACCAAATTTCAGCTTAAGAAGTTAAGATGCGGTGAAAAATGCAAAATACATGGGGAAAATATTAATTTATTTACGTAAAAAGACACTAATGTGTGTACGGAAACTCATTTATAGAGGAAGCAGAAGTTTTGAATCATTAGATTCCCTGTGTCGAATAAGAAGCAGCAGCATAAACTATGATGAGAAAGTCCTGAAGTTGGACTGTAGTTTAGCTCTTGAAATGATGTGTTACAATCAGATGGCCTTGGGTCACATCAACAACGACAAGAACCTTTAATCATCAACGCAAAAGGCATTCTCATAAATTGAGCCCTCATGAGATCCAATAGTCATAATTTTTCCACCTGGGATGAAATTTCCAGTAGCAATGGATGTACTTGAAAAAAGCTAGATGAATAAAACAGACAATAGATCCTTGGCAAACATTTGACAATCCGGTCTAACTTATCTCCAATGGAACAAATGAATGATCCTTTTTTATTTTCATACAACGCGTCAACTGTGGAACACATCAATCATTGTATCATCAATAATCAATAGCATCATAATAATAAAAATAATCAGTAAAAATCAATCAGTATCATTTTTTAGACACCTAATTTCGCAAGTCCTCGAAATGAATTCGTCTCCTATCAACTTAGTTTTTAACCAATCCTAAACTTTGCGGAGCTAATTTGCCCTAGATAAGTTAAGGAATAATGTTATCACCGTTCTCTTGGTAAAATACTGACACTTTTGCTTTTTTTTAGGTCATAAAAACCCTGTGTAAAGCAGAATATCTCAAATTAGGTGGGAACAAGTATTTCGAGAAGCAGGAGAAAAAGCAATTTTAAACGCATGTGTTTATTTTTTAAACTAATTTTAAACATTAAAAAACGAATAACTGGGGATGGTACCAGCGTTTACCTTCTCATCTCAAAAAAGGTAAATCTTCCAACGCAATTTGTTGCCGTGGAGACAGGATCAACGTCAGTATCACGAAAAGACGTTAATTAATTACTGCGACGTCGCTCCCTCAACAAACCTTTCTCTCGCTCAAGGCCACAGTCCAAAATTCCAACGCTCTCCTCAAAATGTGACAAGGGAGACATCTGGCGGGAGGCAACGAGAGAGGGAATGCTCGCTAAAACGTTTCTAAAAGGTGCTCGACATAATTCCAGATGAGATTATGAGCAAAATGTTTAGTCTGACAAAAGTGAATTGCGGTTCCCACTGAAGAACACTGCATTGATCGAGTTTCCTATCAGCAATGGATAATGAATAACACTCAAACAGGATGAATTTGGACGTTCCAACTTCATTATTCAGATTCATGAAATTAGTTTCGGTTGATTTTTTCAGCCACAGAAAATTAAATTTTACGCAATGTATTTACGCAGTGTATTTATCACCATTGAAATAATGGAATGAATTTCGATTTTAGTCGAATGATTAAAGCCAATGCAATAGAGATTGTAATCGTAATAATGTAAGGACCAATGCAATTGAGATAGAAATGTTCTAAATAAATTTCAATGCCGCAGGGAATTAAAATTAATTTAAAACAATGGGAAACGGGAATTGAATGATGCTGCGTGAGTTTAATCAAAAAGGCATATTGTGTTGTTTCACTTCTGAAGTGTCAAGTGCTCTTAAAAAAATGTTAAAATGACGATGAAAATCAATTCTGCATGGCCTGTACCTGCTGGCAGGCCAGGATAGACATAAGAATAGACTAAACGCCGTGGGTATGAGTTATCTTAGGAGTGTTTGCGGAAAAGTAGGATGGATAGGGTGAGGAATGAGTGGGTAATAAATGAGGGTAAGTTAGATGCTGCAGTAATGGACATATATGAAAGGAGTGTGCTTCGTTGGTTTGGCCATGTTGAGATGAGAGTCGAATACAGAAACAGATATATAAGAGGGAAATGAATGGTGCGAGAGGTAGAGGTAGGCAGAGAAAGTCATGGTTGAATGTGGTTGAGGAAATTTAGGGCGAGGAATATTTGAAGTCTTAAAAACAGGAGGGCGAGTATGAAGCAGTGTATGGGGGTAAATGAAGCAAAAGAGGTTTGGAAGGATAGGTCAGTTTGGAGGAAATTATTGAAGCAGAGTTAGGTGTACAAATGCGTGTTTGTGAGTGAAACTCTCTGACTGTGCCTACCCAGGAAGGGAAGGGCGTTATTGGTATGTAGTTCGTCAGCCTTTAAGCCCTGAGGTCGATCAAGGAGGAACGAAGATGGCGGCCCGGTCTGGCCCACATGAGCGCTTCAGGCAATGGCCACCATGGAGAGCGGGCGCCCTCTTACTCCGTTCACGATACGGGCTGCGACCCTTAATTTTAACAAAAACGGCGATCGAGATCGTATCGCGAGCATAAAGTAGTCCGAGCGAAATATCATTTTACCTATAAATCAATGAATTTGGTCTCATTTTAAAGAAATTGATCTCACCTATCCAATGGCACAAAAATTCTACCCATTACCACATTAATTTGGGAGATATTTGCCAAAAAATACCAGCCATTTTACATGGAAAATTCTACGTGTATGCACTCCAGAGAGTACTTATATTAAAAATGAAGCATTTCTAATACTTAGGTGTCGTAAAAAACTAACAGCGTGTAGTTTGTATGTTTTCTTTACAATATTGGAGAATTAATCATATTGTCACCGCATTTGGGTCTTGGGTTTCACAAAAAACCTTCCGTTTTGAAGGAGTTTCAACCGCACCACGCGAAAAAAATGAGTCAAGTTAAAGAGTTATTTAGATATTTTCATTTGATTACTTACAATTTCGCTTAACTTTTTTCTGCTGGAATCTGAGGGATCTCCATCGGAGCCCACGCTAAAATCTCCCCTTGCACGGCTGAATAACAGTAAAACTAGCCAGGATGCCTGATGTTTTATTCACCTCAGTTTTTGAAACGCACTGCAAAGATACCGCGTA
The DNA here is from genome assembly GCA_963169105.1 of Ceriagrion tenellum. Classification (NCBI taxonomy): domain Eukaryota; kingdom Metazoa; phylum Arthropoda; class Insecta; order Odonata; family Coenagrionidae; genus Ceriagrion; species Ceriagrion tenellum. The sequence goes on along the minus strand of OY720639.1, from coordinate 137,626,913 downwards.
TGTGTTTTTAGAACTTCTAGCATAACGACCCTGAGGCCATAGCCGACTAAAGAGTTGTAATTCCTTATAATTGAAAAAAATTACTCTCGTTTTTAATTTCATGAGACGATAAAATGGAACTCAACCCCAATTTAAAAAATCAATGCTCAAGATTGAACACAAATCCATCTTCCTTGTGTAAAATCCACTGCTTCATCATTCACCGATGATTGAAGTCTCGATCAATTCAAAAGACTTTTTTGTGCTCTCTACAGTTTACTTTGGGTGAAATTAATTCTTTGCTCATAATCAAATAATGAAAATCTCTGCCTTTGATCCGACGTCCCTTAACGTTAAGCCGTTTCCCTATTAGACGAGTCATTTCCCTGATAAAAAATTCTGTATAGTTTCCTTATGAATACTTGAACAGAATTTCTGAAAACTTTCCGCAGATATTCCTTTAAGTACAGAAATGCCATTTTACGGAATCCCCTACGACGTTCTGCAGAATACCTTAGGATGTTCTGCAGAATACCTTAGGACGTTCTGTAGAATTCCTTAGGACGTTCTGTGAAATATTTTACGACTCTCCATATAGGTCCTTAAAAAAGGAACTGGGTCATCGGAAACCTCACACATTTCCGTAGAGTTGCTGAAGTTCTACAGAACGGCTTGTAAGGAGTTATTTTGCTCTGCAGAAAATAACTCTGCAGAACATATGTTCTGTAGAGTCAGGCTCTCATGTTCCGTACAGATACCTTGAAAAGGAACCAGTTCTGAAGAAAAAGAGTCAATTTCTGTAGAATTCCTTACAATCTACAGAACTGCTTCTAAGGAATTTTTTAGCAGGGTTGATATTCGATTGTTAAGAGGCCGGCGCAAGTGCAAAACATAATAATGGCTAAGCGTCGTTTTAGAAAGGCCATTTGTTCTATACTATTAGTCTGGATGTAATTAATTCTTTCATGGCCTTTATTAGGTCGAATGTCGAGCACATTTTCCACCCCAGCGATCACTTTGAGATCACCCGTTGCCTCGGCAACGACGGCGTCGCTCCCGTGAGCGGGTGTCGCGTCGCCCGGGGACGCCGCCGCCACTCTCCCGGCAACCTTGAACTTCAAGCGGCGCGGACATTGCGAGCGAACAACGGAACGAGGACGGCGTCGCATCACGAATCACTCGAGGCTCACTGCGACTCACCCAACACGGAGACGGAAAATTATGCTCGGAGATAGACGAGACTATTCCACCCGGGACGGCAATTTTTCCGAGTAAAATGAATTTTAACTGATCAGTGAGTATATTTTTGTGAAATATTATTCATGCAGTATAAAGTCAAAGTTCTACTAGTTATTCCCGATGTCAAATTAGAGACCCTCTTACCTTATAAAATGTTTGCACCGTAATTTGATGAGTAGAAGGTAAAAGTTATTTTAACGAGGTTCTACCGTAACTGTGCGGGTCAAAACAAATACTGAATGGTTACCAGCGTGTTATTAAACCCTGCTAAAAAAATTCCTTAGAAGCAGTTCTGTAGATCGTAAGGAATTCTACAGAAATTGACTCTTTATCTTCAGAACTGGTTCCTTTTCTAAGTATCTGTACGGAACATGAGAGCCTGACTCTACAAACATATGTTCTGCAGAGTTATTTTCTGCAGATCTGCAAAATAAATCCTTACAAGCCGTTCTGTAGAACTTCAGCAACTCTACGGAAATGTGTGAGTTTCCGCTGGCCCGGTCCCCTTTCTAAGGACCTATATGGAGAGTCGTAGGGAATTTCTACAGAACGTTCTAAGGAATTCTACTGAACGGTAAGGTATTCTGCAGAACGTCGTCGGGAATTCCGTAAAATGGCGTTTCAATACTTTAAGGAATATCTATAGAACTTTTTAAGAAAGATGATCTACATGAACTTTTTACAGTTTTATTACAGCGCATTGCGATATGCTGATACTTTTACATTACTTGCTTTCAAAATTCATGCATCCTTGTATATCACTCCATTGTTTTAAATCAACAAAATGTCAGTGCGAATAATTGGGATGACATTTCTCGTCACCAGAATAAGGAAACTTTACAGAGTAATAAGGAAACTTTACAGAGTAATAAGGAAACTTTACAGAATTTTTTGGCAAAAAAGAAGTTTAAAAAAATCCTGCTTTGACTAATGACTGGCATTAGCCGTTGAAAACTATAATAGGGCACAATAGATTATACCGCAAAAATATTTTTAATGGTCGCGCAGCGTTTTTAAGGCGTGTTCACATGATTCTAACAAACATTCTGGTGACGAGAAATGTCATCCTAATTATTCGCACTGACATTTTGTTGATTTAAAACAATGGAGTGATATACAACGATGCATGAAATTTGAAAGCACGTAATGTAAAAGTATCAGCATATTGCAATGCGCTGTAATAAAACTTTTAATTAGCACAGGTATGGGTAACGTTATTGTTGTAAGTGCATAGCTTATACCTGTTAAGGTAGTCCGAGCGAGATAGTTCCCTAGTCGTAATAGAGACCATATTCGAACTATACGTTTTAATTTCACCAGCTGTAGAACACATGAATTAAATATTGCATAATTAATGGGGCAATAATATAATTTTATATGACTTAAAATTGTAAGTTATTAAATGAGAATAACTAAATAAGTCTTCAACTTGACTAATTTTTTTCGCGCGGTGTATTTGAAACTACTTCAAAACGGAAGGGTTTTTTGTGATACCGAAGAACCTACTGCGGAGACAATATGTATAATTTTCAAATAAAGTTGAGAAAACATACAAAATACACGCAGTTGGTTTTTTACGACATCTAAGAGTTATAAATTCCTCATTTTGTATATTATGTGTCTCTGGAGTGCAAAAAAGTATCATTTCCCATGTAAAAGGGCTGGTATTTTTTGGCAAATATCTCCGAAAGTAATGTGGTAAGGGATATAATTTTTGGTGTTAATGGAATGGTGAGATATTTCTATTTAAAATGAGATCAAATTCATTGATTTCTAAGTAAAATGATATTTCGCTCAAACTACCTTAAGGGTATAAGTAATGCACTTACAAATTAATCCTCATTCTTCCATGAACTGAAAATAATTGACCATATATAGCTTTTTTCGGCTAAAATTCATAGATTATAAAAAGCATTAGATCGTGGAAACAGAGACATCTTATGATAAATTATGAAGAAAAGAGGATTTCTTAAACACCTGATGAAAGTCACTCAGATCTTATAGAGAAGAATCGGAATGGTGATTGGAACTGGGAAGCAACTGGCACAAGAAATCGCTAACGTCACAATGTTATTCGCCCATGACCGACACTCGCAATGCGCACTTCTGCCATGACACAACCTTGACAACAATAAGCCCTAAAATATGGCGGCAACGATTGCACTTCTCAGTTCTACGTTGCTTGGTAACGCTCAAATATACTGCTTATACACGTTTATGATAGGCACACAACTATCTATTATCTACAACTATTATTTCCTTTAGAGTTTATAGTTATGAATTAACTTCATTTTAAGCCACTTAACCCTTTTGAGAATGCTAAAAGACCGCTATTTCTCAGCACGGACTGCTCAGATGGACCGCGAGAATGCGAGAATGAGCAACTAGCGGCAGCACTGCTGCCCGCGCTTCATGATAAAAGTGCCAATAGCTTAAAAAATGGCATTTAAAAGCACATAACTCTTGATCCTCCCTTAAGACAAAGGCTTTTGCTGGCACTAGTATATTGTCTTATCACAAGATAATGTAAGGTTTTTTTTAAACTCCTAATTTATTTTATTTTTTTATTTAACTTTAAAAAAATTATTTAACAAATTAAATTTTTTTTTAAACTCCTAATTGATACCGGTAAAATGCGTGGCGTAGCACCATTTAATAATACCTGGCCGTTGTCACATAAAAACGACAAGAAGAGACAATTTGGCAGAGTAAAAATGTAGTAGAGATTTCAAAATGTGTGGATCATGTAATTTTCTGATGGAAACATGCCTTATTCGAGTTACATTTGGCTTTCTATTCGAGCGCGAGAAAATGATTTTCAAGTGGTGGCGCTGATCCCCCAGGTGTCCGTCTGTACTAGTCAGACATGGGTCATCATTTAAATGAAATTTCAATTGGTTTGTTATGAATTGATCATTTCTCTTTATTATAAAAATATCTACGACACAAAATCGACATTTTGAAAAAATCGATTTTTGACCGCTAAAGTGGGTTCCCAGACCACTGTGCGCCGTATGGGCGTCTGGCAGGGGGTGGTAGGTCACTAGCCATGTACAGATGTAAACGTTTTGGAGGTGAAATTGTGACTTGTACTATGGGAATGTATTTAGAGGAGATCAGTTTTTATTGTAGTCACTTATTTATTTAAAAACGAGTTTTTGTACCAATCTGTTCGGAAGAGTATCTCTCTTATTTTATCGCAGCTTAAAGACCTATAAATGTAGTGAGGCGTCATGATAATATTCTCTGTGTCGTTCTGAAACACACCAGTTCTGAATTTATCAAGCAGCCTAAGCCTAGCGTGCAGCCTCCGATTCTCTAGGTGCTCCCACCTTAATCCATCCAACAGTTGTATAGCACTATATGTTCATTCGTAGTAGTTTTTAACGAAGCGTGCTGCTTTTCTTTGTATTTTATTAATTTTTTTAGTTCCATCTTTATGACCAGGGTCCCAAATGCTCGCGGCGTATACGTGGTGTGGTCTAACCAGAGCGAAGTAGCATCTCTCTTTGACTTTTTCATCCGAGGACCTTCCTATTATACGCTTAACAAAACCTAGTTTCTTTAATGCTCTGCAACATATGTTTTGTATGTATCTCCCCACGATATATCGGGTATATAACAGGTGTATTTTGGGCAATTATGTATTATTGCGACACTATTTCTATTCAAATGATAGCATTTTCCAAAAATAAAGCATTTCATGTCGCTGGCATAATAAATTTACTGCACAGTAGCCATGCGAGATGGATAATTATTTTAACGAGAAAATTATTCTTTTAATCATTACAATCGCGATATGCATTCCATATGATGATTGTAATTATTTCGCAGGTTCTTTGAGTGACAAAGAGCTATAATAGAGGGTTGCAATTTTCAATCAGGACATGCAAATATTACGGACGTTTATATCCGCTATGGAAATTTTTCATAAGATTGGATTAAAAAATAAAATTTTCTTGAAAAAACGTTTGGAACGATATTGGAATTTTTATTGATTTGCTGTGTTAATGCCGATCGAGCTACAAACTCGTTTCTCTCCCATATTTTCATGGATAACCGAGCAATGTGAATATGTTTTCGATCATTCTAACTCATAAAATTTAAAATTTCCCTTTGGAACGTCAAGCGAAAATGAATATGGTATTACGTCACCGTCTCGTATTTTTGTTGGCTCCGCGCATGTCTTTTTAACGATTCAAAACGTCTGAAATATCAACGCTAAGGATTTTTGTGTCATTTGCACACGCACTTTGAGCCTCAGTAAGGGATCCCGTGTTTATACAGGTGCTCGCGAGATTGGTTTGTGCATGACGGAATCACCCACGAATTTTGATGACTGCATAATTAACTCTCCAGCAGGTACAGGCATAAATATTGCGATACTACTTCCTTTATCGCTCAAGGTTTGGTCGCGCATCAGTTGTCATCGTTTGAGAACGACGTTTGCTTTACAAATTTGGATCGCACTGGTGTTCAAATTGTTTGATGAAAGTGTTTCGAATAATACACTAACCGGAGAGCGCATTCATCCCCCTTTCTGTAATTTCGCCCAGCGTATTTTCCTTTGAGGAGCAATGTCATTCATTTGATTAGCCTAGTCGCTGATTGGATGGTTTTTGAACGGTAAATGTCCAAACGTCCCAAATTCTGGGACATCGTCCCATTCTCTCTCCATTAGGAGATCCGCCATAGCATCCGTCTTAGAATCCTCACTATTATTATTAGGTATTATACCGGTAAAGGTAGGTTTTGTTGAATGTCAGATAATCCGCTTCCGGTCTTTTACACATTCAGGGGCCTATCTCCCTCTAGTATATTCTTTTTCGCATCTACATAAGATCTACCCTTCTTTATCCCGTCGTTGAAACCTATTTTCTTTCTTCCCCTTCCCCACTTGCCCAACATCCTACCTTCTATCACACTCTTCAGCAACCCATCACCCTTCATTACATCCTTCAGCCATCTACCCTGCCTATCACGGATTTCATTCAAAAGTTTCCTTTCCTCGCCCACCAACTCAAGCACTTCCTCGTTAGTCTTCTTTTCCGTCCATCTAACCTTCTCAATCCTTCTCCACACCCACATCTCAAATGCCTGAAGCATATTCTCATCCTCCTTTCTCAGGGTCCACGTTTCTGCCCCATACAACGCTACGCTCCAAATCAAGCTCTTCAGCAGCCTCTTTTTCACATCCTTACCCATTGTCTCCGTCATCAAATCTCTTCTATTACTAAACCCCTCCTTGCCTTGAGTAGCCTTGAGAATGGGTAACGAGTCGGAACCCGAAACGTCGGCTGCCTATGACTATCTTACCCGGTGGCGAGCCCGAGAAATGTACACTAAGCAACTTAAGCTTTGCGTGTAGCCTCCTAGTCCCTAGTCTCCCACTGTAATCCCGCTAAAAGGTGAGAGACACTAAATGTTGGCTCTTAGTGGTTGTTAATGAAGCGCGCTGCTTTCATTTATATTTTGTTAATTTTTTTGGTTAAATCTATTTGACCAGGGTCCCAAATGCTCGCGGCGTATTCTAGGTGTGGCCTAATCAGAGCGAAGTAGCATCTCTCTTTGACTTTTTCATCCGAGAACCATCCTATTATAAGTTCAACAAAACCTAGTTTATTTAATTCTGCGCCACATAAGTTCTGTATGTGTGTTCTCCTCGATATATCACATGTTTAGGTCTCTCCAATCATATCAAATACCTCTTTCTTCGTCTTTCTCGTTACTCGGCTCGTATTCGCTCCATGTCAGAGTTTTCACCTGGCATTTTATACATAGCGTGTTGATAAATAGGCCGATGGTGTCCATGAGTATTTATTTTTACCTCTCATTGTCAATGTAATTTAGCATAACCATACATGATCATGGTGGATGTTTGTTAGGTACCAGAAGGGGGCCACTGACTTCTTAACTGATTCCTTGACAGCATTTCTAAAGCACTGTTTGACACTGTCAAACCTCGAAAAATTCATGTATGGGATAACACATCCAGGGCAAGTTTAAACTATTGTCCTCATTATTAATAATCATCTCTGAGACGTGAAAATTTCTATCACTGCCAAGACTTGATTATTCCGAATCCAAACAGAATAGTATCATACCGGTATGGTTTCGGACTTTCCGAGCCTCCACAGTGGAAATATCCCGACATCACTCGCTTGATAATTATACATATGGCCGTTCAAGTGTTCAGATTTTTTTCGGGGCCTGTCACTTCTCGTCCATGAATTTTACCGAGGTGCGATCAATCCGAGTCCTTGCTGAATAAGCTCCTTGCGGGTCGCTATGGAAAGTTCAGAGAAATGCCAACGGGAATGCCTTCAACTATCATGACTCCTTACTAAATCTGTAGGTTTGACACATGCGATAAAATAAGAGAGATACACTGCCAAACAGATAGGTACAAGAACTCGTTCTTTCCGTTAATAATAAGCGACCACAATAAAAATTGAGCTCCACTATATACACTCCTATAATACGTGTCACCATTTCATCTCTAAAAAAATTACACCTTTACACGGCTAACACCCTCTGCCACACGCCCATGTGGCGGCTCACGGGGTATTATGCTGATGTAGATGCAGAATACGCCTATTCGAGTCGGAACCATCTTTCGCAGTCGTTTTCTCCTCTTTGATATTCACAGCGCTCATTTCTCGACGTCGTTTCTTTTACCCGCAGACAGATGACAATGTCCGCTTATCACCATGATAAACAAAGTTTTTACACAAATTCTGTTTTGAACAATTTTATTTTTACATTATTTTACCTTTATTCGCGGCAAAAAATGTGATATTTAAGCGTTATCAATATTTTTGGAAGTAATAATATTTTGAACAAAAAAGATTTGATGTAAGCGGAGAAAAACTTGCCATTCCCTGTCAAGAGACTAGGAGTTAAATATAGGTTCGAGATATGTCATTATCTAAATCTATCTGCAATCCTGTAAAATCTGCGAAGGTGCATGGGCAATGCGGTCTTCACATTTTAGGTATATTCTGATAAAAATGGAGTCAATACGTTAAATTTCTGAATGTGTAGATCGTTCAGATCAAGGGCTCCCACCGGTGGTGCGCGTACCACTGGTGGTATGCGTGGATGATACGAGCGATTACGCAATTATTTATCATAAAAATTTTAATAATATACATATATCTCTATATATTTTAATATAAAAATTTGCAAGAAAAAATTGAAAAAATCTATATATATTTATTATATAGCTGACGCAGAAAATCTTTCCACTGAATTGAAACATTTAAAAACTACGTTCAAACTTAACGGGTACAGTGACAAAGATTTTCGCTTGGCCTTGGAAAGAAACATGAGACCCCCTAAACCAACGAAAGAAGATCACGAAAAGCCGTTAGGAAGAGCCTGCATTCCCTATGTTTCCACCATCTCGGGGAAAATAGGAAGAATTTTACATAGGCACAACCTACAGGTGATCCATAGACCTCCAAAGAAAATTCGAGATGGGCTCGTAAGAGTTAAGGACAAACTTGGCCTCAGAGTGCCTGGAGTGTATAACATCCCTTGTGAGTGTGGCCTTGCCTACGTTGGAGAGACATCATGTACGGTAGAAGCCAGAAATACGGAGCACAGGAGGCACATAAGACTTTTTCAACCCGAAAAATCGGCCTTAGCTGAGCATAGCCTCGATATGGCGCACTCCATCAATTTTAACGACGCCAAAATCCTATGCCGATCTTATGGATACTGGGATCGATTAGTAAAAGAGGCAATAGAAATACGTCTCGAGGAGAAAAAGCTTAACCAAGACTCTGGGCAGAGCATCAGCCAACTATGGAGTCCGTTAATTGATAAAATACAACGGTCGCGGATAAAACTCAAATTCCAACCGCCCTGAGCCAAATTTGAATCGTCTGGTCAACAATGGGCCTCAACCGTCCAATTACTATCTTAGTATAAAAACCCGGCGTGAACCAAACTCGGCAGTCAGTCTTAGCCCTGATGACGATGAGTGAGTTTCTCATCGAAACGTTGGCCTTAAACAGCCTTACCCGGTGCCAAACCCGAGAAATATTTATCTATAGTATTCGCCGGGAAAGCCTACGATCTTTTATATATTTATTGTTGTCTTGATAAAGAATTGAAAAACCGAAATACAAGTGAATTACCTAATTATTTAATATGAAGTTTTTCTAGTAATTTAATTTAAATAAAACAAGCCATTGGACACTTTTCCGACATTAAATATGTTTCTAAAAAATATGGGACAGTTGTTACGCAAAAATTTCTAGTGGTACGCAGTTACTAAGAGGTTGGGAACCCCTGGTTTAGAAGATCCTCAGAGTAATGCTTACGAACATATACTTGTAAGTTTTACTATACTGTTGAACGTCAGCATGCATGGGATGGGCCTATGGGTGATGGGCCTATAATCTCCACACTAGACGGAATGGATAAATAAATGATCTGATGATTCAGCAAAATATTATACTCTGAGCATTAAAACTATAAATATTAGTAAACATAACTCATGGGGGACCTATAATACGCACAGGAAAGAATGATGAGTATTCATTTTATCGCCAGATTCCACGATTTTTTTCCATAGGCGTTCTAAATTACTTTCCCATTGCCCTGGGTTTACTTTCCTTACTGGAGGAAACTGCTCTCCATTCCCGGTTGATCATGCACAGAAAAGTGGAATCGTGTTTGTACGTCCGTTCTGCTTCTCGTTTCAAACTGATAAACCGATTGACCTGATATTTAGCTTTATTATGGCGTTTTTTCCAGAAGGGACCTACGAATATTTTAAAAAGAACGACTATTTTGGGCCTCACGAGCCCTGGACCCTAAAATCAGTGCATTAGTTTCTAAATTTGCCTTTTTTCAATTAATTTGAATCGATTGAAAAACTCTAGAATCTAGATATCATTAAACTGAATATATTTGAAATTTTCATTATCGGATGGCCAGTATAATTTAGAATTTAATTTTTGCTGTTTATTTTATTGTATTTTCTTCCGTATTTGTTTTTAAAATTTGCGTTTTTTTATCTGTAAGTTCCAATTTTTCTCTGACCCCCAAACATGTGATCTTTTCTAAGCAACCAGAATATCTTTGATCTATCAGTATGAGTATCTATAAGTATCGGAATATCTTTAGGTCAACAGCCAAGTAAAGATGTAAAAGTTTTGGAGGTAAAATGGTGACATAGCATATGAGAGTGTATTTGGAGCAGTTCAGTTCTATTGTGGTCGCCTATTGTGCGCGGAAAAAACGAGTTTTTGTACCTATCTGTTCGGTAGAGTATTACTCTTGATTTATTCAGTTACTCAGTTGTTATCACTATATGTTCGTTCGTAGCAGTTTTTAACGAAGCCTGCTGCTTTCCTTTGTATTTTGTTAATTTTTATGGTTGAATCTTTACGACCAGGGGTCCCAAATGCTCTCGGCGTATTCAACATGTGGTCTAACCAGAGCAAAGTAGCATCTCTCTTTGACATTTTCATCCGATAACCTTCCTATTATACGTTTAAAAAAAGCTAGTTTCTTTAATGCTGTGCCGCATATGTTTTGTATGTGTGTTTCCACGATGCATCTGAAGTTAAGGTAATTCCAAGATATTTTACTCTATTTGAAGATTTTGTGTTTACTCCACCTCCGGTGTAGGTGTGGATTTTGAGTGATGAGTGTTTTGTGAATGTTCTCGTTCGGTCTCTATTTTCTATTTTCCAATCATTTTCCTGAGATGCTACCCATCCCATCACATCAGATCATCCCGGCGATATTTCTTCACCTTTTACGCATTTTTCCCCACGATTTCAAGTAAATTATAGATTGGGAATTGCTGGAAGGGTGAATTTTTAATACAATCGACTCTGAAAAATTCCACGCCTGCATCGCGTGTCTGGATCCATTTGGTATCCTTGACAGCGAGAGATGGAATCTCCATAGAACGCCTGTCGTCAGGCAAACCTTCGTACATGTATGTATTGGTGTCAAGCCTATGCTGGTGATTCGAATGAGACGGTCTACTCACACCGCGCCATGCGGATGTGTCGAAGTACTTTTATTGACGAAGGCCACTTTTAAAACCTCTTCATAAAACTGTATTGTTCATGAATAAAGGATATAGGCAATGTATTATTATGGCGTACCATGAAAATCTAAATTCATGCCGACTAATAGATATTCTATCACAGGGGTTGGCAACCAGCGTTATAGGAAGTTATGACCATATTCACGAAATAAAACAGATATTACCAAAAACTGATATCATTAGTTTTTCGTATTATCTGTTTGATTTTGAATAACTAATAGAATCAATTCCCTGGATAATGTTTCCATTTCTTCCTAATTAGTGTAAATTAATTTATAATATAATAAATAAAATACGAAGAATTGTAAATCATGATATTAACTCCGCTGTGTTGAAAAATATTCTCTTCCAAAATACTACCACAACCAAGGTAAGAGTTCATTATTGTTCATTGTTCCAAAGATATTCAACAACTTGTTACAGTCAATTCGAGAAACTGACAAATTGTCATCATTAAAGAAAGAAGTTAAACAATGGTTATTTTATAAAGAGTAATGCAGTTGACTTAATATGGTATTCTGTTAAATCTGATTCATTTACAATTTTAAAATAAGGCGGATAACCAATTAGTGTTGTACATTTGTTTATTATGAAGAATTGTACATATCCTAAGATAGTCATTATTTAATAGCAAAGTTTTAATTGTGTGTTGTGAATATTAATGTGTTTCTTTTACATTTTAGGTTTTTCATCGATATTTGTAATGTTTTCTGACGGATCAATGTTAAATGATTTAAAAAATTAATTTTTACTTTTGTTTACATTTGAATGCACTTGTTCAATTAAAAAACGTTTGTACGTATGCTATTTGATTTATTGATATAATTGCATCTTTTAGTGCATATGTGTGTATAATTATGTGTTTTAATTACACTCTAGGCTTTAAAAATTTTCAAATGTTTTCCAACTGATCAGTGTTGTGATCACCAGCTGACAAGCCTTAGGCTTAGCAGGACTACACATGTATACAATAGATCCTCAATATAATTACAGTACTACATGTAATTATATTGAGGATCTATTCTATATATTTAAGAATTTTGAAACTTAGCGATATGGTATTCAATTACTCTAAAAATTATCCGCAAGCGCATTATAAAATTCATGTTATGTAAATAAAATTGATTTTATAGTAAATAAAATAAATAAAGAGTGATCAAATTTTTTTACACAATAATTATGTTCGTTTCTGACCCAAACGGTCAGCAATGTCATTCTACTTAATAATGAGTTACTTTTAATAATAAATAATCGTATTTTTGATTTGATTCTGCCGCTGTTTGTACTTAATTTTAAACTGCTTATCTATGTCAAAAAAGTCAACATGATGGCCGCGACCTGCTCCGTAGATTCCTAATAAAGATTCTCATCAATATTTATTGTAATGTAAAGAATAAACTAATAGATTCCTAAGAAATTTAATGACCCCAACATTTTTTTATTTGATTAGATGCCAAAAATACTGTTTTCACCTTAAACGTCTGAATCAAATGAAATAGGCACGATAATAATTTTTTCGTCTATAATTTTTGTACCCAAAGAAGAATTTCAGCGCCTATATATGAGAAAAAGGCACCAACATCTACATACTAAGCAGAGAGCTACCGCTTGGGCGTGTTACAGGGGGTGGTAGATCACCAGCCTTGTAAAGATGTGAAAGTTTTAGAGGTGAAATGGTGACGTGTACTATGAGAGTGTATTTGGAGTAGCTCGGTTTCTATTGTGGTCACTTATTGTGCGCGGAAAGAAGGAGTTATTGTACCAATCTGTTCGGCAGTGTATCTCTCTTATTTTATCGCATCTGTCAGATCTAGAGATGTAGTGAGGCGCCATGATAATATTCTCTGTGTCGCTCTGAAGCATATCAGTTCTGAATCTATCAAGTAGCCTAAGCCTGGCGTGCAGTCTCCGAGACTCTAGGGGCTCCCACCTTAATCCATCTAAAAGTTGTGCAACACTATATGTTCGTTAGAAGCAGTTTAAAACAAAGTGTGCTCCTTTTTTTTGAATTTTGTTAATTTTTTTGATAAAATCTTTATGACCAGGGTCCCAAATGCTCGCGGCGTATTCGAGATGTGGCCTAACCAGAGCGAAGTAGTATCTCTCTTTTACTTTTGCATCCGAGGACCTTCCTATTATACGCTTAACAAAACCTAGTATGTTTAATGCTGTGCCGCATGTGTTTTGTATGTGTGTTTCCCACGATATATCTGAAGTTAAGTTATTTCCAAGATAAGTTATACGTTGGTCAATAAATGTTCAAAGTTTCCGGTTGAACGAAAATCAGAAATCCACAAGTGCCTTGATTTTAATTAAGCTTTATTTAATGTATTCTTAAGAAACAGTTTAGTTAACGGAAATATTAAACGTCAGTTGCTTGAAAAAAAAATATTTCCTCTTCTCTCCCATTAAAATTTTTCCAACTAGAAGACATTTTAAGCACCAGTTAGCACCAACACATATTCATGATCTCTGATGAGATATGATTTTGAAAAAGCACCAAAAACATGAAAAAATCCGAGATATTTAGCCATAACACTCCTGGTATTTAGCACGCCCCTAAATATTTAAATATAGGTGTATATAGGTGTAAATAGGTGTAAATAAGAAAGTACCGTGCCTAACACGACAATATAAGTAAAGCTGCAAATTTCATGTATATGAGTTCTTTTTAAGATATAGAGGGCATTGCAGCATGGCACTGAACACACACCTACTGAAATCTTTATATCCAAGGGATTTGTAAGGTAAATCAATTTTAAGTTGGTCCGAGCAAAATATCATTTTACTTAGAAATCAATGAATTTGGTCTAATTTTAAAGAGAAATATCTCACCCTTCTAATGACATTAAAAATTCTACCCCTTACAATATTACTATTGGAGATATCTGCCAAAAAATACCAGCCCTTTTACATGGGAAATGGTACGTTTATGCACTCCAGAGACATAATACACAAAATGAGGAATTTCTAACACATAGATGTCGCAAAAAAACCAACTGCGTGTATTTTGTATGGTTTCTCAACTAATTTTGTAAATAAATCATATTGTTACCGCAGTAGGTTCTTGGGTATCACAAAAAACCCTTCCCTTTTGAAGGAGTTTCAAACGCACCCCGCGAAACAAATTAGTCAAGTTAAAGACTTACTTAGATATTTTAATTTAATTACTTACAATTTCTGTCATATATAACTATATAATTGCACCATTAATGATGCAATATTTAATTCATGTGTCCTACAGCTGGATAATTAAAACGTATAATTCGAATATGGTCTCTATTATGACTAAGGAACTATGTCGATCGGACTACCTTAAGATGTTGTGTTCATGTGTTATCCTGAATTGTACTTTAATGAAGGATCATTCACTTATTTTACAACTAGTATTTACAATAATCTCAAAGAAATAGCGCAACAGCATTGAGTACAACAGAGGCATTTCAAACTAAAGTAAACCTTACAATATAGTAAATACAATGAGAATCCAAATGTTTACTATCACTATTATTTATCTTATCCTAAATTAATTAGCTCTTATGTGCTTGCTCACTTTATTATACGTGGCTGCGTACGTGATCTATGGTAAAAGACGAACATCTACCCACAATAGCGTGACTTCTAAATGCACTTCACTACACATACGTTTAAGCGAGCATTATTCCGCGAGGGCTCATGCTTGGATGCATTTCAATAGAAAGAAAAGTCATTTCGTAACCAACGGGTTAATTGATGGCTTTCTCCTTTGAATTTGTCAACTTTAGATAAGATTTGCCAAATAAGGGATAATGCTAGAGATCTGAAGTGATGTGATTTAACGGTCACGTATTCTGATATATTGTAAAAGGCAGAGCACCTGGGCGGCGACGGGGTAAAGTCCTAGCCGCCTAAACCGAGGGTCGCGGGTTCGAGTTCCACCTAAGTGGGTTTCTCACCACCCAGGGAATGGATGTGTGTCAAGTTCTGTTGGTTCGGTCCCTGGAAAACACGATGAAAGGCTTAGCTGCCTATTGGAATTCCAGAGAAATACGAGCTTACAGAATCGTCCAGCAAACAAAAAAGGTTTGATGGAGTTATTGAAAGCTGAAATTGGAATTTATTTGGAGAACTAATATTTCCGGCTGATTTAGCGGCTTCTTACCTAATTTAATTGGTATTGTCTATCATTTATTTTGTTATTAAATAAAGAGAGCCAAAGGATTTGCGAAAGAAATCTCAGTATAATTTGTTTTTTTTTTTTAATCATCCGATATATTAAGTCTCGAAATCAAGCCAAATGTAAAGAGTCATCTTGTGCGGGGTCGAGACATTGAGTCGCGCAAGAACGCACATCTTCAAAATAATTCCGCCGGAAGGCCTAATAATTCACAGAATTTTGCTTAAGACATGTGAAACTCGCCAAGCAAATTTTCATGAAAGACCGAGATGGCCGAGCCAGACCAATTTCATTCGAGGTGAGGTCATTCAAATTCCAGACCACTGGAATTGGAATGACCTCACCACAACTTAGGTGAACGCGTGGACATTCGCCCAGAAAACAGCTCCCGTCATTGTAAAAAACTTAAATTATTAATAATAATAATGATAAATTTATTATTCTAGGACCTTCTCCTATGGAACATAAATGATTTATACAATGAGACTCTGCAGTGATAAGAAAAGACGAAAATAGGAACTTGCCAACCAAGAATACAGGGTACAATCAGAAATGAGAAACAAAAAGAAATCCGCCTTTCAAAACAGATCAATTGAACATATCAGAAATCAAAAAACCAGAGTGGAAAGAGTAACTTGAAAAAAATGGAATGAGCCAGTCATGTAATAATTCAGTTATACAGAATTAATGATTGTGTCGTATTAAAATTTTACAATAAAGTAATTTGACATCGATGATACAGGAGGATAACCTTGATTTGAATGATAATTATACCATTGTGGTAAATATTTGTAAGTTACAATTATTTTTACAATTATTTGGTATTACAATAAGTATTAATTACAATTGTATTTTTAAACAAATATGTATACACTTTAATTGTTATAATTTTTTTTGTTTGTTTAATTCAATAAGGGGGAAAACGTCTCACGCAATCCTGAGGATAGAAGATTTGAAGGCAGATTTGAAGTAATTTTTGTTTGTGTTAAGAATTTTGTGAAACTTGAAATGCGTTTTGTACATTAGTGATACTCATAGAAAAAGAGAAATAAGATGGGTCTTTCTGATGGTATTTCTCTGGAAATTCAATGTCATTTTAACCCGTAGTCTTGTAGCGCGTGGCATGCTTGCGTAATAATTTCATTATTTTTGTGCAGAACAAGTATCAAGATTTCGCTCGTTTTCCAATACTCGAAGATAACATTTTTCAATATCATGTTGTCATAATTTCGAATATCACGTCGATATATACGTACATAGCATGCTTGAATGTTGGGAATAAAATGAAATTCAAATATCACTGCCATCATTGCCAGTATGGTGAGTTCTGACGCATGAATAGTTGTTCAAAAGTGAAATATGGTTTGCATGTGTTTGCTCGACTTACGTAAATAGTACCAAAGTGTTCACTCAATGACCAAATATCACCTAATCCAATCAACCTAGACACCTTCCGGGAGTCTACTAGGGAAACCGACAAGTGTTGGCAACCCTGTTAAAATGAGGTTCCCAAGGGCGCCATGAATCCACGTGCATCGAAAGTATAACATCAAAAATCAATAAGGAGGAAACTGTGAGTCCTAGCTTGCGGAAGAAATAATCTTTTGGTAGACTTTGCTCCTTGAGGGAGAGATTCAAGGTAGTTTGAGCGAAAAATCATTTTACTCAGAAATCAATGATTTTGGTCTCATTTTAATAAAAAATATCTCATCTATCCAATAACACCAAAAATTCTACCCCTTACCTTATTATTTTCCGATATATTTGCAAAAAAATACCAGCCCTTTTACATGGGAAATGGTTCGTGTATGCACTCCAAAGAGAAATTAATTACAAAATGAGGTATTTGTAACACTTACATGTCGTAAAAAAACTAAAAATGTGTAGTTTGTACGTTTTAACAACTATATTTGAAAATTAATCATATTGTCACTGCAGTATGGTTCTTGGATATCACAAAAAACTTCCATTTTGAAGGAATTTCAAACGCACAGCGCGAAAAAAAATGAGTCAAGTTAAAGAGTTATTTAGATATTTTCATTTAATTACTAACAATTTCTGTCACATAGAACTATATTATTGCACCATTGATAATGCAATATTTTATTGATGTGTCCTACATCTGGTGAAATTATAACGTATAATTCGAATATGGTCTCTATTTAGACTAGGGAACTATCTCGCTCGGACTACCTTAAACGAGAAAGACCTTTCATATACCAGGCATATCATTGGTCGCATCGTAACATGCGATTCAACCGTTACGAGAACCAACTGAAGTGGGACAACCTAACTTTGAAACCTAGAACTTGAATATCCCAGACAAGAAATATAGGAAGAGATACAGGAATCATTGGGAAGAGTAAAGGATTAAATGATACTTTTGAAAGAGGTAGACGGAAAATGAAAAAATTATGTAATACTTCGGGAACACTATTCGAGTGCGTCCAAGATAATAGTGCAGCGATAGTTGTGAATCAAAAAGCACATCCTATGCCGTTTAGAGAAGGATATTACGTGACCAATCGTGAATCTAAAATGGTGGTCTATTCAAAATCATAGGAATATTTTTAGTGCCTTTTTTCATTTTTTTTGAACCCACATCATTTTCTTCAACTGCGCTATTATCTTGGACTGGAACCATGTGAAATGCTGATTATATAGTAAAAACGTTGATTTGAATAGCAACATTAAAAAAGACCTTGAAAATTATCTTTAGATTAAAAAGGTATCTGATTAAATCATGGCTAAATTATAAGCTTTCAACATCAGTGCTAAGTATTCGTCCGACGGAAAGTAGTTTGTTTGAATTTCCCTATGACATTCTACAGAATACCTTAGGATGTTCTGCAGAATTCCTTAGGACGTTCTACAGAAGCCCTTTGATGCTCTGTAGAACTCCTTAAAAACTCAAGGAAATCTCGCATATTTCCGTCGAGTTGCTGAAGTTCAACAGAACAGCTTGTAAGAAGTTATTTTTCTCTGCAGAAAATAACTCTCTAGAACAAATTTTCTGTAGAGTCAGGCTCTCGTGTTCCGTACAGATCCATAGGAAAGGAACTAGTTCTGAAGAAAAAGAGTTTCTTTCTGTAGAATTCTTTACGTTTTACAGAACAGCTTCCAAGGAATTTTTTAGCAGGGTAATGAGAATTGCAGCGATATTAACTGGTCACCTTGAAAAACTAGTTTGGCGCAGGAAAACAAATAAGAACAGTTATGTACCTTACGTTTTTGCATAGCAGTGGTTCATCCATCTCTGTCAGATAGAAAAATACTCGCGTGGAACTAAGCGGCGTATAGCCTTTCTCTTGACATTGATGATGATGAAGCTCAAGTCCTTTGAATGAAGCGTTGCTATGATAGTTCATATATATGATGGAGCTCATTTTTTTGGATTTACTCGCGTTCTTAGATGGAGTCACGGTGCCATTCAAATTCTTGGCTAGACATTTATCTCCACAGGATCTCACAAAAAAATATCCATTTGCAGCCATGGGGACCTGCATCCGCAAAAGGTTATCGCATTTGGGTCGCTTGTTTTAATGGATACATGCTTTTCATATCAAAAAACCATCAGTACTGAAATTCGTAATTTCTTGTGAAAACAGTGGGGCAATTTACCGTTATTTTCACGATGATACAAAAGTTACTCTCTCCCAGATATGCACTCTCTTCATAGTGAAAATTAAGTTTCCACCTTGCATCCCTGAAGAAAACAGAACATTTTATTCGCATTATAGTTCCATCATGTATAGGCAGCAACTTCCTTAAGGCAGTTTGAGCGAAGTATCATTTTAATTAAAAATCAATTCATTTAGTCTCATTTTAAAGAAAAAATCATCTCACCCTTCTAATGACACTAAAAATTCTACCCTTACCACATTACTTTCGGAGATATTTGCCAAAAAAATAGCAGCCATTTTACATGGGAAACAGTACGAGCATGCACTTCAGAGAGACATTATTTACAAAATGAGGTATTTCTAACACTTAGATGTCGCAAAAAAAACAAACAGCGTGTAGTTTGTGTGTTTTATCGACTATTTTTGAAAATTAATCACATTGTCACCACAGTAGGTTCTTGGGTATCACATAAAACCTTCCGTTTTGAAGGAGTTTCAAACGCACCGCGGGAAAAAAATGAGTCAAGTGAAAGACTTATTTAGATACTTTCATTTGATTACCTATAATTTCTGTCATGTAAAACTATATAATTGCACCAATAATGGTGTAACATTTAATTGATGTGTCCTAGAGCTGGTGTTATTAAAACGTATTACTGGAATATGGTACCTATTATGACTAGGGAACTATCTCGTCGGACTACCTTAAGCTATAAAACTACGTCAAAAAAAACGGAAATAATCATCCCTAAAGTCCTTTTCAGGTCATAACTACACGTTATCTGCTCCAAAAATATCGCTCAATGTTCACAGGACAGGATAAAATAGAATGTCAGTCAAACAGTACCCTTTTACTTACGACTTACACACTACCGAATTGACTTATTAATGAAAATCGCCTTTCTTTATATATTGCCGACATTAAAGCACCAAAACCTAATCAAAGCACACAGAATAATCGGTAGAAAACATGCTAAATAACATGACGTCAGAAATGGCAAACGAGCGTTGCTGCCCCGTGTCAACTATTTTTCATTGGTCATCTGTCTTTGTCAAATTTGCACAAAAATATCTATACAAATGAAGTGAGTCATTATTCCGTATTTAGTATTGCTTATGATACTTATTTTCCTTGAATATTGATTATATTCCTCCACAGGACACTCTTCGACCACCATTGACTAGGATCTACCCACTATAGTCGTAGAATTTACTACCACGGACGTCTTTACATTGTCTCATTGTTTGACCCTTGGTCTTCACCAAATCCGATAGAATTCGACTCTTTTCGAACTAGTATCAACGAAGTTATTATATTCTATCTGGCTGAAATTTAAAGTGGCTAGATCTAACCACGCTATGTTTCAACCAGCTGAACTCGACCAAGGAGTCAATTGTTTTGCTCAAATCAATTTGTTTATGCTCTTTCTCGCTTACATCGCTAGCTGACCTAACCAACCAATCAGCTACGAATCCAATGACCAATCATAGGCAAGCAGGCGAGTCAAGCGTTTCGATAAAAAAACCAATGACAGCGCTAGAATCTATCAAAAATAGAAAAGCCAAAAACAATCTCTCAAAGAGCAGTTCAGAATTGAACGGCCCATGGCAACAAAAGGAAATGCCACGCCCACTTCATTTAAATTATTCGATAATCCCATTGTATCGCTTGAATATACAAAAACATTCGGAAAGAACAGAAATTATAATTTTCAAACGTAACTAGCCACAATAAAGCATTAGAAAAAGCAAGAAGTGTGGCGGCAGGAGGAGAAAAAATAGAGACAGTGAAGTATGCAGATGGTCAAGCAGTACAGGCGGAATCAGAAGAGGAGTTACAGTACATGATGGAGATTATTGCAAGAGTGGGGAAAATGAAACATTTCCACTTACCAACATTTATTTTCATGAAAAAATGAAAATAAATGTTGGAAAGACAAAAGTGTAGAGAGTAAGTAAGAATGAAGCAATCATTAATATATCCGTAGAAGGAAAAATTGTTGAGCAAGTGAAATCATTTTAGTACTTAGGAAGTTTAGTGACTGAGAATGGGATCTGTACCCAGGAAGTAAGACAGAGGATACCTATGGGTAAACAAGCATTTGAGAAGGTGAAAGAACTTCTGACAGCATTTAGCATTCCAATAGAACTGAGAAAGAGATTTGCTAAATTTTTTGCATGGAGTGTGGTGAGTTACGGCAGCGAAACATGGACAGTCAAAAAGAAAGATGAAGAGTACTTAGAAGGTTTTGAAATGTGGTTGTGGAGAAAAATGCCTAAGGTGAGGTGGACGGATAGAATGAGAAATGAGGATGTACTAACGACAATAGGAGAAGAAAGAAAACTGCAGAGGGAAATGGGGAAAGAGGGAAATAAAAAAATGAACAGCTTGGATGAAACATATATTACGCCAAAATTGTCTTTTTAGAAGAATTATTGAAGGAAAAATGGAAGGAAAGCGAGGAAGGAGAAGAAGAAGAATGGGAATGCTCGATGATATAAAAAATGGCCAAAGTTACAGGCAAGTGAAAGAAGATGTTCAGGACCGACTTCGATGGAGGATATCCAGTTGAAACCTGTCAGAAGACAGATTCCACTAAGAAGAAGCTACAATAAACAATTTGCATGACTTAAAAAGTACAGATTTTTATTCCTATCAGGATACCACTATGAGCATTACCAGCTAGTAGACATTTACTGCAATGCATTTCCTTAAATATTCAGAGCATGCGTACACGTAAGGTAAAAATTAATTTCCAGCCAATCACCAACACTCATGCTACCAGGTAATATGACTGACAATGCATTAGTGACTAAACATCACTATTAAACTGAACTAATCTCAAGTAAGACCTCACATACTCCACCTGTTTTATTTCCGGGAACTGAAATATCACTATAAAAGCGTTACTTGCGTACTTCATTGATAAACACAAAGTCATAGTGCAATATTTATATATAATACTAAGAGGGCTGGTTATATTTTTATCGAGGGATTTTCAGTTAGTTACTAGCATAAATTCCCGTTGTGACCAGCAGAAATTCTCAATAGGAGAGATAAAAGTGACAATAAATATGGTATAATTAATATAGAAAAGAATGTGACTTTTCATTTCTCATTTTTTTTACTAAGTGGCCATTTCCCGTTTGGACGCCTTATGATGTATAAAATTCAGAAATTTTGCTTAAATGTTTGACGAAAAATGTATTCCAGTGCCAAGAGGGCGCAAGGTGAAGATCAGCATAAACTTCGAGTTAATTCGCCCTTAACTAGAGATTGAGCGAGATTTTTTCCTAGAAACAATTGACACCCTATTCGAATTTTAATTTGAAATAATTAACTCTTATTGCGAGTTGCTAGGTTCCGGGTACCTAACGTCGCACGTGGATGCCAGGTTTTTTACAGAGTTATAACATTAAGTTTAACATTAAGATGCTGAAACACTAAGTAAGTCAACTGCTACTGATCAAAGACGTCCAAAATTAGTGTTTGCTGAGAGTAATTTTCTCTAATCCATATTCCACTCTGTAATTCGCTTGGTCTCCGTCGCCGACTCCTGTCCCACCTCGGAAAGTCCATTAGTGTTTTCCCTATTATTCATAGAGTACTTTTGAAAGCGAATCCACCCACTTACGTCACCATGACAACAAGAATTCCGTCAAACTGAGCTGTCCATCCAGACGGCTGCGAGGGAGGAGAAGGGGCAAGGGGTGGGGAACGGTCGACTGTAAAGTGTAACTGACCAATCAGAGAGCTTAGCCGGAAAGTAGCGAGATACAAGTCCAGCTCTTCTCACCCCCACGTTTCCATGGAAACGTCTCGCGAAGAATGTCGGCGAGCAATTACATCCCCCTCCACTGCACCGCATTTTCATCGAGCAAATGCATTGGAAAAAGAAACAAGATGCAAGGTAAAAAATTTGTCAAGGTTAAAATTGCAAATGATTGAGCAATTTGTTTCAATCGGTCAACTTTAAACTCATGAAAAGCACAAACACAAACGGCTCAACATTTAATATATTCCGGAGCTAAAAAGAATGCAGATATTGGAGGAATTAGAGCATATTGGAGCCCCTGCCAATGCTCTTGAGATCTGAAGCTGTACGGAGGTTGAATAGCTATAGTACGTACATATGATATGAAAAACTTTACGTATTATGCAATACACTACGCATAACGATAGGCCCTTATAATGAGAATCGATGTGACGTATAAAATGGAGACTATGTATAACCTCTGAAGTGCTCAGGAGGAGGTTAGGGTTAAAAACACCCCAACTTAAATCTTACTGTAATGTACTGATATTGATAATTAAATTTTTATATAAGCTATCAAGCTAAGCGAAATTTCCTATTCACAGCCATTGCTCAAATTGCCAAAGATATACTATTGTGGAAATCGGAGAAATATAAATAGTTATGGAAAAGGATACATTATTCTTACGCAATCCTTACGTGAAGTAACATAAAAAGTAGTATTTAACCGGTGGAGAAATCAAGCACAAATTCCCCATTGGCTGGAGGTTGAAAGAGGATTGCAAATGGAGGCAGTGTAAGGTATTAATGAGAAAAGTACCCTGAAACCATTCCAAAATTGAGGGAAGAATCGCCGGAAAAAGAAGAAGAGATCTCGGGGTCTCCTAGGAGATCATCAAAGGTGACGAGGCGGAAGGGAGGGTCGCGAAAAGACTACGTTGCTAGGAGACGGTGCCCTAAGGTAGTTTAATCGAAAAATCATTATAATTATAAATCAATGAATTTGGTCTCATTTTAGAGAAAAATATCTCACCCTTCTAATAACACCAAAAATTTTACCCCTAATCACATTACTTTCGGAGATATTTTCCAAAAAATACCAGCCTTTTTACATGGGAAATGGTACGTGTATGCACTCCAGAGAGACATTATTGACAAAATTAGTTATTTATAACACTCAGATGTCGTAAAAAAACTAAAAATGTGTATTTTGTATGTTTTATCGACTATATTTGAAAATTAATCATATTGTCACCGCAGTAGGCTCTTGGGCATCAGAATTAACCTTCAGTTTGGAAGGAGTTTCAAACGCACGGTGAGAAAGAAATGAGTCAAGTTAACGAGTTATTTAGATATTTTCATTTAATTACTTACAATTTCTGTCATATGAAACTATATCATCGCACCATTAATAATGTAATATTTAATGGATGTGTACTACAGCTGGTGAAATCAAAACATATAATTCAAATATGGTCTCTATTATGACTAGGGAAATCTCTCGCTCGGACTATCTAAAAAGAAAAGTATCTAATGAATAAAAACTTGATTATAGAGGAGTTCAAATAAAGAGTGCGGCTCGGATGAAAGAAAAAATAAAATGAAACGCCTCCACAGTCTACGGAAGAGGTCGGGTTGGACGGGTGGAGGGAAAAGGAGTTTAGGGAGTGGGGGTTAGAGACGGGGGAAACGTAAGTGGCATGGCGCGGGCGGAGGGAAGTGGCGATGCCAATTTGGAGTCTCAAAAGAGGATCCGCACAGCAAAAAGAGGAGAGAGAAAAAAAAAGATCAAGGGGATGAGTAAAGAGAGTGTTTTTTTTGCAAACAGCGATAAAAGATTTTAAAAAAAGTAGTTTTAAGAGTGATAACAAGGGAGCAGCAAATGCGGGAGGCTTTATAAAAAATTTTCGGGATCCTTTTCCTTTTATTTTTCAGGGGTAAACAATGTCATGACGCATCAATTATCCGGAATCTAAAAAATAAGAAAAAAAATATATCAAAAAACACCTTTCGAGACACAACTCTGTCCTTTTCATGTCCTCCCGCAAAATAAAATGAAAGTGAAAAAAATTACGAGTATTCTTCACAAAAGGCTCTTCTCAAGGTATTTTTACGCGCCTAGTGACGTGATAAAAAATGTATTTTCAGAGCTTTTGATTTTTTTCATCCTCGATTTTTTACGACGATCCCGAGCAATCCCAGTCTATTGTTTTGCAATGCGTCGGCCGAGATGAATTGACGATCAGTTAAAAACCATGCAAGAAAAACATGGACAACTTGCAGAAAGGGTCCTCGAAAATGAGGAAGAGGGTTTATTTTGAGTAATCGGTCGTTCAAAATTCAGCGCTCAAGTAATTCGTAAATACAAGCGCAATATAATAGTTTTAAGATATAATAACAATAACTTTGTAATATTCCACACTGTTTAATTACTAGTAAACAAGCCTGACCGGTTTCAACGTATACACATCATCATCAGAGGCAAAATACCGAACCGAATTTCCAAACATTTTAAATGTATTTTTAAACAATGACAACAGCTCTGTGTTTGCTAAGCATCTGTTTGACTTCAATCAGTTTTCTAATATTAATCCCAATATTTTATATTTTTGTGACAAAGTATTTTTTTTAGAAAATTTTGAAATTGTTTTAGCCTTTAAAAATCTAGTCATTGGGTTTTTAATGATTTTATTCCGGACAAATTGCCGCCCCTTTTTACTGTGCCTCTCCCTTTCTCTTTTAACTCTTGACGCTGTTGGTTTTACATTTCCCGTGTCCTCGCTTTTTTAACCTCCGCCTCTCTAATAATATCGTCCCCCCCTCCCAATCTCCCTCGTACTTCTTTCCACGTGTGGTACCCTGTGTGTGTGTGTGTATATATATATATATATATATAATTATATATATATATATATATATATATATATATATATAGCTCTTGCGACCAAGGTGCTAGTGGCACCGAAATATCAAGAAACTTTGTGTGTTCATCATTTTTTTGTTTTCTGTGTTTGTCGTCTGCCTTCCTCTGGCAAACTTTTATATATTCGTCACTTAGGTGATCCTAAGTGCAGTTATATATATATATATATATATATATATATATATATATATATATATATATATATATATATATATAAATATATATATATATATATCCAAAGGTCCGTGGTTCGATTCCCGGTCCAGTCGAATTTTTGCTGCTCGGAATCGGCCATCATTACATCTTCACAC
Source organism: Ceriagrion tenellum (assembly GCA_963169105.1). Taxonomy (NCBI): domain Eukaryota; kingdom Metazoa; phylum Arthropoda; class Insecta; order Odonata; family Coenagrionidae; genus Ceriagrion; species Ceriagrion tenellum. The sequence continues at coordinate 137,600,852 of OY720639.1, read as the reverse complement.
CACCATTGTGTTCGTCAATTTTGTGTTCCTATCCACTTTCTTTCTACCTTTCTGTACAAACATTTATGTGTGTATTTGCCGCTGAGCGGTCTGAGTGAATGAATGCACGATTATATATATATAATTAATATATATATATAATATATATTATATATATATATATATATACCAAGCCACCACCACTCTACGCTGTATTTTGCCTCTGATGATGATGTGTGTACATTGAAACCAGTTAGGCTTGTTTACTAGTAATAAAACAGTGTGGAATATTACAATATTATTAATATTATATCATGTCGAGTCCACCAAGTCAACTCTACAACTATCTTGTATAGAGTTTTAATTGTTTAGATGTTTTTTCGCTCGTTCACCAATTTAAAATTTAATAAAAAATTATTACTTTTCCAGTTTGTGGAATACTAAACCCTCCGGAAAACTTTTTCGACTCTAAAAGGATAATTATAATGCCGATTTCAAGTAAAAGCAAGAAAAAAAATCCTTTCTAGAAATAAATCTACCTGTAAAAAAGCATCAAGATATTCATAAACGATTCAAAGGCATTGAGGGATCAACCATAATCTATTTTCCCATATATCTTAGGTTTTGCCTGAATTGTCTGTATTTTAAGACAGTCTGTGGCTGCATAAAGGAATTAATTTAGTTTTGCAATCTTTAATGTATATTTGAATTTCCTTAACAATTAGAACTAGCAGTGTTTATAATACTTGTGATATGTTGTATGTTTTATGGTGTAAAATTTTCATGGTAAATTGCATCCAAAGAAAGCAAATACATTTTTTCCCGATAATTTGGAAGGAAATAATTTAGAATCGTTAATAAAAAATAGTTATTAAAAACCCCCTCAAAGGGTGTTATAATGTTGTTCTGTATTCAGAACAGTACCAATATTGTTCTGAATACAGAAAAAATACTATTCAGCTACTCGTATTCAGAACAAGACCCTGACGTAATTGTTATGAAATATCTGAACTGTATAACTGAACTGTATTCACATATGCTGCGGTAAATAGTAAAGGCAATCTTTTAAGCAAACTAAACGTACGTAATCTTTCGGAAATTCGCTGCGGTTCAAAAAATCTTTAAATGCCATTATTTTGAACTCATATTTGTATCACATTGGCTAAACACCAAGATCTAAAATATAATAATAAATGTTAAAATGAATTAATAATATACATCGCTGAAACGAAAGCGCTAATTGCTGGATTTTTGTAAACAGTGGTGGGCGTAACAACTGCCCACAACTTCCTTCATAGCATTTTAACGTAGTCCGAGCGAAATATAATTTTACTTAGAAATCAATAAATTTGATCTCGTTTCAATGAAAAATATGTCATTTATCCAATGACACCAAAAATTCTACCCCTTACCACATTACTTCCGGAGATGTTTGCCGAAAAATACCAGCCCTTTTACATGGGAAACGGTAGTGCAATCACCTCAGTGAGACATCATTTACAAAATGAGGTATTTCTAACACTTACATGTCGTAAATAAATAACAACGTGTAGTTTCTATGTTTTCTCATCTATATTTGAAAAACATCATATCGTCACCGCAATAGGTTCTTGGTATCACAAAAAAAAACTTTCCGTTTTGAAGGAGTTTCAAACGCACCGCGCGAAAAAAATGAGTCATGTTAAAGTCTTATTTATATATTTTCATTTAATTACTTACAATTTCTATCAGATGAAACTATATCATCGCACTATTAACAATGAAATATTTAATTGATGTGTCCTACAGCATTTGAAATTAAAGCGTATATTTCGAGTGTCGTCTCTATTATGACTAGGGAATTATCTCGCTCGGACTACCTTAAATCTAACCATTCATCTATTTTGTTAGTCTTTTCGGTTGGCTAAGTTTTATGCCACTTGAAAAATGTGATCATGTGCCCAGTGAAGAAGAGGTCGAAGGTCAACAGTTCGAACGAACGCTTTGGCATGCTGACGGCGAACGGTCGTTTTTCTTACGGCTGAAATCGAAGAAAAGGCGTCGAAATGCTTCTCAAGGTGAAAGCCATTAACCTCAGAATAAAGGTTTTTGGGAACATTTCCAAGGGAGCCTTTTATCCCGCCATCGAGGCCAGAGAAATTATAATGGCGCTCGAAAGCTCTTTCGTAAAGCCAAACGGACGACTCCAAGAAATTTCTTGACCTTGGCACTCTTTAGCAGGTGACTCACGGCGACGGCAGGAGTTAAGATTCGATACAGACATATGCACATCCGGTCCACGCTATTATCACCTGGATAAACTAGGCCTGGATTAAAGTGGCTGGAAATGTTACTGTGATTCATTTAATATACATAAGTTTATATAATGTTTATTACAAACGAAACTGTTTCCGGCGTTACTTTGTGGAAGTTTTTAATATTTATAATGAAAAGAAAAACTTGGTTAATTCAACACTAATTCAATTCACACGCAATTAGTGTAGAATTAACTAAATTTTATCTTTTAATTATGAATTTTTATTGCTCTAAAAAAATAAATACAGAAAAAATACAAGGAATACAATTTTATTATACAATATAAATGCAAGGAATATTTAGTGGAGATTTAGGTAACCTATAAGGTGAACCTGTGTTTAGGTTACCATCAATTCATCTACGACATGCATTGTTACATATAGAACAAGAAAAAAAATATATATATACTTACCAACATTTCAAGATAATTCCTTTTAACAAGTATGTTTACAAAAATAAATCATTTTATTCAGCAAAATATATCTTCGATTTTTTCATAGGTAAATAGCCAGTTTTTAACTTCTTTTAAAAAAGAAGCAAGATTAGTGCATATTTGTACTCAGAAGGTAATGTGTTATACATTTTTGGCCCAATATATAAAAAACTTCGCCTGTACAGAGATAATTTGGGTCTCGACTAAGGTGTCAATATACTGCAAAAATTCCATAAACCTGGCTTATTTGAGGCAGGAATTTTAGCACCACCCCTCAGAAAAAACAGTCAAAGTACTTTGTACACGTACAAATGCCTTAGTGGAAGGAATTTCAAACGTTGAAAAAGCGGGAAGGATGGCTCATGACAATTCTTATTGAGCATTATCCTGATAAGCCTCTTTTGCAGTGTAATAGCTGGCTTATTACACTTCAAATAAGCTCCTCCCCATGCAATTAAGCCATAAGTCAAATTACAGTTTTTTAATGCATTGCAATTTAACCTCAAATTTTCTAATGGACATTTGTAGCGAAGCATATAAAATTTTGCTAACGTATACCGCAACACTTTTGTTACAGAGGCTATGAGTTGCGTTCGCTTTAAACCTTGGTGTGTAGTTATACCGAGATAAGTTATGCTGCTGATACGTTCAAGAGGAGCACAACGTTAAAACGAACCGAATCGTTTAAAAATGTATGTCAAGTGTGGCGATGCCACTTTTTAAAATCGCATATAACTGCCAATTAATTAAATCGGTAAAATAGAGTTTCCTTCTTTTTTTATCCAAATTACGAATTAAAAATAAGAACGCGCATGCAAAGTTTCACGTTTATCTGTAGTAAATCAAAAATCGCTCGCACCACCTTTAAGAGCTGGCCTCAAAACATTAAAAAGATTATAGAAGCTTGTCTAACTCTCTACTCGATATTTCCAGTCCATCTCTTTTCCTTGATGTTAAATCTGCCTCTTTCAATACGATTCTTGTACGAACTCCCATCCAATCATCAGCAGTCAGCCATCCGAATATTGGTTTGCAGTGACTATCCAATCCTTATGAGATATCTTATCTGATATATCTTGGGGATTACACACACAGAACATATGTAGCGCAACGTTAAAGAAACAAGGTTTTTTAAACGTATAATAGGAAGGTCTTCGGATGAAAAAGTCAAAGAGAGATGCTACTTCGCTCTGGTTAGGCCACACCTCGAATACGCAGCGAGCATTTTGGACCCTGGTCAAATAGATTTAACCAAAATCATTAATCAAATACAAAGAAAAGCAGAGCGCTTCGTTAAAAACTGCTACGAGCGTACATATAGTGTCCCACAACTTTAAGAGGGATTAAGGTGGGAGCCCCTAGAGACACGGAGGCTTCTATGCTTACACGCTAGGCTTAGGTTGCTTGATGAATTCAGAACTGATATTTTTCAGAGCGACACAGAGAATATTATTATGACTCCTCACTACATCTCTAGATCTGACAGATGCGGTAAAATAAGAGAGATACACTGCCGAACAGATAGATACAAGAACTCGTTCTTTCTGCGAACAATAAGCGACCACAATAAAAATTATGCTCACTAAATTCACTCCTATAATTAATGTCACCATTTCATCTCCAAAAAACGTACACCTTTACATGGCTGGTGACCTCACGCCCCCTGCCACACGCTCATGCATCGGCTCGCGGGGTATTATGTAGATGTATGAGCTGACCGCATCACTCTCTACTCCTGCCTTTATTTTTTAAGTATAAATTTAACGTTTCTCATAATTTTCCTGATTTAAACCATTCTTGGTCTCCATTAATATTTTTTCCATGCGTTTCTCCTTCTTTAGCGTTTTTCAAACGACCATTGAGACCAAGTGACTTTCAGCTGTAACCGACCCCCCCGACCCCCCCCCCCCCGACCCCCGACCGAAAAGATTTATAGGGTGTAAATGGAGAACGTGTTTTTCCACATCCATCGACGTGTAAGGTGAGGTTGAGGATTTATTCCAATTTTGCTACAAAAAGACTTCGCTTCCATGTCTTTCCAAGACAATGTAAAAAGCACTCATAATACGCTTTCATAGACGTGCAGTCAGCTTTCTATGCTATTTGAAGAGCCATCGCTTATATGAGAGAACGTCGCAAACCTACCACGTTCATGGTTTGTTCCAAACAGTTGCGACGCATTTCTTTAACAGAGCGGTTGAAAGTAAGAAATAGATTAACAATACAAATCTCTCCACATTGAGGCTTCCATAGTCATCCACTACCATTAGTAAAGCGGCGATTAAACGCAGCGGTTTACTTATTGTTATTTTACAATCTTTAGGCCTCATCTGGAATATACGGTCAGTGTATGGGATCCATATGAAGTGGGGTTGATATCAGAATTAGATCGCGTAGAGCGAAGAGGAGCTAGGTTTGTAAAACGATGCGACAATAAGTTTAGAAGTGTTTCTGGATTGTTGGAAGAATTGGGATGGGAATCGTTATCACAGCGTAGATTAAATTATAGGCTTAAAACTTTAACTAAATTTCAGGAAAAACATTTCTCTGACGACGTAAAAAATATGCAATTAATCCCCTCGCACTACGGCAGATTAGATCGCGCCAATAAAATTAGAGAGATAGATTGTAGAACCGATAGGTATAAAATGTCATTTATTCCGCGTACAATTCGGGACCATAACAGCTGTGATCGTCGTCATGAATAGTGCGAATAGTGACATTAACTAGTCTGTAGATCTTTCTCTTTATATTCTCTACGTTCCTATTTATGCACGATGTAAATATTGATGTTCTTATTTATGCATGAATTTCGAATCTGTAGTAGTAGTGTTTGTATCCCTTGCATGTCGGAACGATTGACGATAGAATGTTTCTTGGTTAGTAGATTGTTGTTTGGCGCGTAGCATGTGTGGTACGCTGGTTTCAATGTAATTTCGGTGTTCTGCCGTCTAATTCATGCATGCCATGTGTGGAAGCATCCCCTGCCACACACCCTTTGGATGGCTTGCAGGGTATGCCGTAGATGTAGATGTAAAAATCTCTCCGCATCGAGGCTTCCATAGTCATCCAATTCCATTTGTAAAGTGGCGATTATACGCAGCGGTTGACTCCTACAAGAGTCCACTTGGCAGGACTACTCGGATGTGTATCGTACAGACTCCTGAACGAGTTCTCTATCGACAGCGGGGCAGTTCGCAACTTGGGCGGTGTAGCCTCCGTCCTAGTTGCGGAAGCGAGTATAGGCCAACTATTCGGTTGGACGAGTGGAGATCGCACCAATGTAGATTCCTTGGGTTCTACGCCCTATCGAACTCTGCATTTCTGCCAATGTTTAAGCTAGGGATGAGTCGATTCCACCTTTTTTCGATTCCGATTATTTCAAATCGATTCCCAATTCTCGATTCCGAATCCATCGATTCTTATTCCTAATAACAGGTGGGATATTGACATACCAGTAGCGTACGACTATTATTTAAATTCAAATATTGGCTGAAATTAAATAACAAAGACAATCAAGTCGCTCAAAAAGCATATTTATCAAAAAATAGCAAATATATCTTCAGCTTATTGAGGTATCTAGATAAAAAGTAAAAATTGATAGCCTACACCGAAAAAATTACTGAGACAAATATGATGTGATAAATGAAACTTGATTTGAATATTTATCTATCTGGAATCGATTGAATCGGAATCGACTTTAGGCGATCAATTATCGATACCGATTCTAATCTTGAGAATCGGTGGAATCGAGAATCGACACTTCGATTCACCCTTAGTTTCAATGCAGAGTCATCCACCGCCATCAGGGCTCATCACGGCCTAGTGAAGACGGACGAATCGCACACCTAAACATAATTAAGAGGTATATTGTCCCATAATGCACAATTTATGCAACATATAGAATTTTATACAGTCCATGAATGCCTGCGCAATTCGAAGCGAACAGTGCACGAACACAATTATTGCCAAATTTATGGAATTTTCTGAATTGACATATTCACTGTATATTTTCGTCACACATGTCTTCGGGAAATACCAGAAGTTTTGAGCAAGCAAGACGATGCTTGCAAGTAGCGACGCTGTTCGAGACATTGCTACACTCACTACTTCCATAAAATTTCACTTTCATGTGATAAGACACCCTTTCAAGTGGAGATGTCGATTCGATGCATATCGACCAGTTAGTACTCAACTCCTCGGTGTTATTGGGACTTAAGGTAGTATGGGCGAAACATCATTTTACCTAGAAATCAATGAATTTGGTCTCATTTTAAAGAAAAATATCTCACCCTTCTAATGACACTAAAAATGTACCCTTACCACATTACTTTCGGAGATGTTTGCCAAAAAATACCAGCCTTTTTACATGGGAAACGGCACGTGCATGCACTCCAGAGACACACGTTTTCTCGACTATTTTTGAAAATTAGCCATATTGTCACCGCAGTAAATTCATCGGAATCACAATAAACCTTCCGTTTTGAAGGAGTTTCAAACGCACCGCGCGAAAAAAATCAGTCAAGTTAAAGACTTATTTACATATTTTCATTACTGTCAATTTCTGTCAAATAAAAGTGTATTATTGCACCATTAATAATGCAATATTTAATTGATGTGTCCTACAGCTGGTGAAATTAAAACGTATAATTCGAATATGGTCTCTATTATGACTAGGGAACTATCTCACTCGGACTACCTTAAAGCGGCCTTCACAGTTTGTTGTGACTTGCGTCATCAAACACGAAATACGTTCGAGAATACGTCATCAGCGCGCGCCCTGCCGTCTGCTTCTTCCTCAGTTGTCCTCCCTTACCTCTTTAATAATGTCCTGCTCGACGCGGGTTGAGGAGAGGAGATTCGGGGGGTTGGAATGAGGGGGAGGGGTTTTGATAGAGGGAGGGAAGGAGGGGAAATGAATACACGGATGGCGGGGAGGGGGCAATGACCTTGGTTTGGCACATCTCCCGGACTGCCGCCACGCCTTTTCGCGCGCACTCTACCCCCGCTTTGAGGGAATTAAAAAAAAAAAAAGAAAACAAGAGAAACGCAACCCGAGCGCCACGCCCCTCTTCCCAGTGACGAATCAAGGCCGGGAGATTAAAGTTGACTCGAGTCCAAAATCGTCAGGCATTGAGGGAAGAAGACGTTGAGGTGCCTGAATGCTTAAATCTAAGGTGACCAATCGTCCTCCTTTAGGGAGGACAGTCCTTCTTTTGTAAGTTCTGTCCTCCCTCGAAAAGTGTCCTCCTATATGTCCTCCTTTTCGATATCTGAAGACAAATCTGTTGCGCGGTATGTGACGCATTTGTGTTCGACATGACGATTCGTCAAGGCTCGGTACAGTGCGGTATAAGACGCGATAATGAGACGCATGTGCTTCGCACGCGAGACCTTGAGAGAGCGCGCCGCGCGTAAGTGGCTTTGTTTACTTCTAACCGAAACACGACACGGCAATACGCAGACTCACGGCACAGTCTACTTAGACTGGAACTAATGTAGCAGTTGAAAGAGTTTTTTCAATTGCCAATGATTTTTGGACAAGTTAGAAATCGAGATTGAATGTTGATACTCTAGCTGCAGCACTTGTTGTAAAATTCAATATGATGGATATTTCTTGTTCAGATATTTCCAATATATTGTAAGAAGATGATACATTGACACAAAATATTAATTCAATGGAAAAATACGAATTTAAATAATAATTAACAGGCATGTAAGCATAATTGCGATATAAAATGTTACAAATGTTTTATTACGCATATTTCATATTATAGTATATTATTGTTGCAATAAATAAAATGTTTCTTTTATTAACGATATCTATTTTAATTTAAATGTCCTCCTTTTCATTGTAAAAAAAGTTGGTCACCTAATTAAATCGCACGCTGAAAGGGAACTCCAGTTTTGCGAGTGCCTGGCATTTTTGTTTTTCACGTAGTTAGCATTGAGGCCGTTTCACAAGCGGCGCGTAATTTCACAATTTGATGTCCATAAACGGCGAAAAAGACGGGCAAGTAATAAGTGATGCATTTTCCACTCTGGCATTCGTGCATTTACGCATGCATTCTTCCAATTCGTCGCTTCACAAGAAGCAACTTTCAATGCACATCAATGAATACACCAGAATGTGCAGTTTAATGCGTCGTGTTAAACGGCATTTAGGAATAAAAGTCTGTCAAAGATGAAAGCGCAGCTAAAAGGAATTCATTGAGAATCACGTGCCGGAAGAATTTTCGATGGCAGTCTTCAATTAAGTCGCAAGATCGAGGAAATATTGTTTACTTTTTATTACTTTCTAACACCAAATCTGCAAATTTCAACCTAGATATTATCTTGGACGGACTCAATCTGTTATTTATTTTCGACGAAAGGGAATATTTTTTACCAATGAATATTTGGTGTACTACCTATAACAAGAACCAACTCAAGATTCAAGAATATCGTGGGAATTACACATACAAAACATATGTGGGGCAGTATTAAAGAAACTAGGTTTTGTTAAGCGTATAATAGGAAGGTCCTCGGATGAAAAAGTAAAAGAGAGATGCTACTTCGCTCTGGTTAGGCCACACCTCGAGTACGCCGCGAGCATTTGGGACCCTGGTCAAATAGATTTAACAAAAAAAATTAATAAAATACAAAGGAAAGCAGCGCGCTTCGTTAAAAACTGCTACGAGCGTACATATAGTGTCTCTTAACTTTTAGAGGGATTAAGAAGGGAGCCCCTAGAGACACGGAGGCTACACGCTGGGCTTAGGTTGCTTGATAAATTCAGAACTGATATTTTTCAGAGCGACATAGAGAATATTATTATGACTCCTCACAACATCTCTAGGTCTGACAGATGCGATAGAATAAGAGAAATACACTGCCGAACAGATAGAAGTAAGAACTCGTTCTTTCCGCGAACAATAAGTAATCACAATAAAAATTAAGCTCCACTAAATACACTCCTATAATTTCTGTCACCATTTCACCTCCAAAACATTTATATCTTTACACGGCTGCTGACCTAACACCCCCTGCCACACGCCCATGAGGCAGCTCGCAGGGTATTATGTAGATGTAGATGTAGAAGATATGGTGTATCCCAATCAAAAATGACGTATTTCCAACCGCTGAAAATAAAGTTTAGTTAGCATAGATCTTACGAATAATTGTCGGTAAAGGCCAATATTATCTTTGATCAAAGGAAGATGATTTGTCTGCAAATATTTTCCTGCGATGTGGCTTCCATCCCGGAATATTTCTTTATATCCTCAGCCAACACAAACAATCGACTACTAAAGGATAAAAAAACCCGATTCGTATCAGGTAAGTTTGATGCTATAATATTCGCGAGTATTTCAACGAGGCCGTTTATGAGAAGTTTTTCTCATCTTACAGTTAGAGGGCATTATTAATTGGGAATGCTGCAGACAACTTGTTTCCAAAAAGTTATTTTTACCAGAATCATAAAAGTGCGTGTGTTTTCTCATCATCAAAAATCATCCGCCTTGACCGGAACTCGAACCCGGATCCCTCAATGGGTCCAAAACCGGGATCGAGGGATTCGTGTTCCATTCCCGGTCAAGGCCAATGATTTTTTTCTCCGTGGAATTTCGCACAAATGTGCATTGCGGGTGACTCCGTAAAAGTGTAACTCCGTGGATAGTCCCGGATAGTTTAAAATCTGTAATTAACGTAAGAAGTACGAAGTGAATAGTTTTCAAAATTTTACTCAGAACTGATAAGCAGCGATGAGTATTCTTACGATGTGCGGCTGAAGATTTCAGCAAGAGATATTTTGATTGGTATTAATCCAATGTTCCCATTAATTTCCATACCTGTCATGTTTTGTCAATACACCTTTTATGCGCTTCAGTTTGAATTCAGAATGAATTTTATTTCGACAAAATAAGAAATTTTTTATCTAATTATGGTTCAAGTATCAGGCGCCAACGTGTGAACATGAGTGACTGATAGCATTATCACAAAAAGATGCTTTTAAAATTTCCACACTGAGCTCATTTAACCGACTATAGTTACAAAATGTATTTCCAATATCGAGGTTGGCCTTCATTATGGCAATAACTTCTGAATCCCTACTTGGTTAAATAATCCCAGAAAGGGAATTATAAAGTTTTTTTGAATAATATATGGAGTTTAATTAGCCCAATTTTAGCCTAATTCATAGAATTTTACCTTAACTAGCCATTACAAGACGTATTTTTATTCTTGGAGAATATTTTGGATGACCTAGTAATTATTCATACAGACAGATCATCTCCTGAAAATGTAACAAGCACTCTCTTATTTCTTCTCCCGATCATGGTGGTATATTTCAATGCAGAGTCGCTTTCACGGTGAAATCGAATGGCTGTCAACTCGCCAAACCATTCTAAACGCACTTTCACACGCGTCTCTGATGTTTCTGGAGAGTGTGTGAGGAACCCACTGAGAAAATTTGAAAGGGGGATGATGTTATCAGGCTCTAATAAGGACATATCTTCATGAAGTGGAGCGCTTTTGGTGGGACACTTCACAGAAAAATTCAAATGAAAAGTGAACAAAATGCAAAGAAAAGTCGCGCGCATCGTTAAAAACTGTCACAAGCAAAATACAGAGCGCCACAAAGCCATTGGAAGAACTTGCTTAAAACTGAACACGCTTCACATACCCAGACTGCATTGCAGAGATGATAGTTTGAACAAAATACGAAATGTCTTGTGGATAGAAGAGAACAGCATAGGATTAATTATGCTCGAGGTTTCCCTATAAGAGCAAATAATAAAAAATACACATAAAATTCTGCTTTGAGCAAAAAAAAATGACACAAAAATATACACACCTGGCCAACATCTAACAGCGATGAAAAACAAAAACATTCACATATACAGATAATTAACACTAAAAAAAATGGAAAATATAATATATATCAAAGGAAAATGTAATATCAATCACAAAGAGATAACAAAAAACAATAACTTCTCCGATTACTTTGGAAACATATAAATCTATAACAGGTTAAATATTTCTATTATTGGCATATATGCTGCTTATGATAATAATTAAAAAGTTTTTCCTCAAACACAGACAGCGAGGAAGAATTTTTTATGGATAATGGCAAGGAATTCCAGAGATTAGAACCAGAGATGAGAAATGATTCAAGGTATGTATTTGTCCGAGGTATGGGGGCGTAAGAGGTAGGAGGAGTAAGTTCTGGTGGTTCTAAGAACAGAGACTAATTTGGATTTGAACATGGAAAAGAGAATGGCCAAGAGGCAACGAGAACTCACGATGTAAACGATTATAAAAATGAGTTTTCCCGCGAAAGCATACTCAAATATACACTCGTGAGAGAACGATTCACGAGAGATTTCTATAAAATATTGGAGACAGCTTTTAAATAGCCTTTAATTTAGTGAAAAGATGACATTTACCATCATTAATTTTCGTGATTCAATTGATAATGGTATCCATATTTAGAGAATACAATTTCGTACTTTTCCACTGAGTTTTATTTTGTGTGGTACGACACGTTTCACCGATGTTGCCGCACCGATGAGGTGCCTGCTGTTGCCGAAAGTCGGTGAAACGTGTCGTACCACACAAAATAAAACTCAGTGGAAAAGTACGAAATTGTATTCTCTAAATATGGATACCATTAACTTCAACGAAGTGAAGCCTGAAACTGTAGAGTGTATTGATGATTGTAGATTATTAATGGCATATTTAGATTTAAGTTGATTGTTTATGAGTTAACATTATAGAGGTTAACTACGATCAGTTTTGAAGCATTTTCACGTCATTCTTTAATTGTATATACTAGGGATGAGTCGATTCCACTTTTTTTCGATTCCGATTCCGATTCTTTAAAATCGATTCCCGATTCTCGATTTCGATTCCATCGATTCTTATTCCTAATAACAGGTGGGATACTGATATACCAGTAGCGTAAGACTATTGTTTAAATTCGACTATTGGCTGACATTAAATAACAAAGACGATCAAGTCGCTCAAAAAGCATATTTATTAGCAAATAGCAAATATATCCTCAGCTTATTGAGGTAGATAAAAAGTACAAATTGATAGCCTACACCGAAAAACTTACTGAGACAAATATAATGTGCTAAATGAAACTTGATTTGACCATTTATCTATCAGGAATCGACTTTAGGCGATCGATTCTCGATACCAATTCAAATACTAGGAATCGGTGGAATCGAGAATCGACCTTTGAATTTGACTCATACTTATAGTATATACAGACATGAGGTGAAGGTTAGGCCGGGTTACATAGTTTGTGGGGAAGCAACGAGAAGGGAGGGAAATGGGAAGATAGGCTTGGGGATGAGTGAGTAAGGTCAAGTAAATCATTCAAGGAATTCTCTAAAGCGGAGAGGGCGAGATGGGAAGGGGAGAGAGAATCATTATTGAGAAGGGGTGACAAGTGAGGGGGTACAATCTCATTTAACAGCTTTCGACCGGATGACTAAGAATTACGCATAACTTCGAAATTTTAAGTGAAATCTAGTTTTCGGCACATGTCCATGAAATTTAAAATCTTGGGCCCAAAATCTGACGCATATGAGTCATAATCAATAGAAAAAGTGTGAAAAATTACAAATCTTTTCATGAACTATTTAGAGCTCGAGTGAGATATGACTTTCTGGTTCTACGCCATCAAACCATTGCATGTGGAAACGATCTATTAAACGTAAATATGTAATGATTCAACTCTGAGAAACACTGCTATTGGCTTGAATACTAGTGAAAAAAAATCACCTGCTATCATTCAATTTCGTCAGTATTACAAAATTCTACGAAACCACACTAGTTTAGTAAAACACGAGCAGTTTTATGCAATATAGAACTCTCTGATTTCCCTTTAATGACCTCTAAAAACCATGAACGCGTAGAGTAAACTATCATTTACGAAATAGCTTTTTTATTACAAAAGATATGTAAAGCAAGGACTGAGTGGAACATAAAATTTGAAAGCCATCATGTAGAGAAGAAACGGAGAGAATGTGTAGGTAATAATGGCTTTAAGTTTGTACGAGTGAGATACTTCCCCAGTCATAATAGAGACCATATTCGAAATATAGATTTTAATTTTACCAGCTGTAGGACACATTATTTAAATATTACATTATTAATGGTGCAATAATATAGTTTTATATGACAGAAATTGTAAGTAATCAAATGATAATATCTTAATGAGTCTTTAACTTGACTCATTTTTTTCACGCGGTGCGTTTGAAACTCCTTCAAAGCTAAAGGTTTTTGTGAGACCCAAGAACCAACTGCGGTGACAATATTATTAATTTTGAAAAATGGTGGAGAAAACACACAAACTACACACTGTCTAAAAATTATAAATACGTCATTTTTTAAATAATGTCTCTCTGGAGTGCATACACATACCATTTCCCATGTAAAAGGGCTGGTATTTTTTTGGCAAACATCTCCGGAAGTAATGAGGTACGGGTAGAATTTATGGTGTCATTGGACAGGTGAGATATTTTTCATTAAAATGAGACCAAAATCATTGATTTCTAAGTAAAATAATATTTCGCTCGGACTATCTTAAATGCGGGTGAAACAATGTAGAATTAATGAACAAACAATCATCAATAACAATATTCGAAAAAATCAATTCATCTCAGGTGTTTTATATTCTAATATTCCATTTTGAAAATTCATATTAATCAAACAATCCGGAACAAATATCAATGTTTCATTCTTTGAACTAAGAGCCATTTATGAGTATTTATTCTCTATAATAAGTTGTTTATAAAACACTATGCATTTAGCATAATAAATATAAGGATATATTTAATAAAACCGTTTAAGCCATTTGTTGCATTAGTAGCAAGATAAATATTCCATGGGTGAATCGCGTTAAGTGAACTCAGGTCTTTTGTTAACCAGTGGAGAAGAGTTTTATTGACTTTAAGATTTCATGGCACTGCTTTCAACTCACTAATTTTTATCCATCATAATCCCTATTTAGGGAATCGAAAATTCTCTTCAAAAAGGAGCAAATAATGATATTAAACGCTATATTTCGTCCTCTATTCAAGCTCTTTATGCCTCAGACAGCCCACGCAAATATCGTGGAAATAAATAACCATTAAGGTTCCCGGACTGGGAAATGCGAGCATGGCCCGCAAATTTGCTAGAGGAAGACTCGATTCCAGTCAAGGGTTGACTTCGTTAGGAAGGCTCTTTTTCGAGACGAATAAAAGAGGTAAATGGAGAGGAGAGCTCTGTTTCAAAAGGAAACTCAAAGAGGGCGAAGAAATCATGCTTTCATCATTTTCAGCCAACTCTTGTTTTTGTCAGGCAGAGAAGCGAACAGAGAGGTGAACTGCGTTTGCGCGAGGACTTGTGAAAGAACCAAAGAATGAGAACTGGGTCTTGGTATTTCGGTAAAATAAATCGAATTATTGGCCGAAGGCACATCTACATCTACATACTACCCTGCAAGCCGCCGCTTGGGCGTGTGGCAGGGGGTGGTAGGTCACCAGCCGTGTAAATATGTTAAAGTTTTGAAGGTGAAATGGTGACATGTCCTAAGAGAGTATGTTTGGAGGAGCTCAGTTTCTATTGTGGTCGCTTATTGTGCGCTAAAAGAAAGAGTTTTTGTGCCTATCTGTTTGGCAGAGTGTCTCTCTTATTTTATCGCGTCTGTAAGACCTAGAAATGCAGTGAGTAATTTTCTCTGTATCACTCTGAAACACACCAGTTCTAAATTGATCAAGCAGCCTAAGCCTAGCGTGCAGCCTCCGAGTCTCTAGGGGCTCCCACCTCAATCCCTCTAACATTCGTGTGACACAATATATGTTCGTTCGTAGCTGTTTTTAACGAAGCGTGCTGCTTTTCTTTGTATTTTGTTAATTTTTTCGGTTAAATCTTTATGACCAGGTTCCCAAATGCTCCTGGGGTATTCGAGGTGTGGCCTAACCAGAGCGAAGTAGCATCTCTCTTTGACTTTTTCATCCGAGGACCTTCCTATTATACTCCTAACAAAACCTAGTTTCTTTAATGCTGCGCCGCATGCGCACATGTTTGCATGTGTGTTCCTCACGATATAACTGAAATGATACTGAAATGATGAAGGAATAATTCCATTATTATAATTTAATAGTGGTGGGTTAAACGGATAAAAATAATCCATTTTAAAGGGAGTTTTTTAAGCCACGATGAAATATATTCTCTTTTCTTCGCAACTCTGGGGCATCAGTGACTGAACTATACTGAACGAATATCGTCATCATGAATATTTGTGTTGCATATTATAGCTCACTCTCGGGAATTATTCTTTGGAATGAAAAACTAGTAATGAAAAGCTTATCTTATTTCCATTGATCGTCGAGAATTCGATTTCACTTATGCTTTTCCAAAATTATTCAGAAAATAAATTATGTAAAAAAAGTCTTTGCATTGCTTTGTACTTTGCCCTCAACTCTATTTTAACTTTAGAGGCTATATGAAATGACATGTAGAAAGAAGATCATTGGCTCCAGTTAATCTTAATTTTCCGGTTTTTCCATATCCCGATAAAGCTGCCGACACATGTTCTGAGAAGAATAATATCTTTCCGATAAAACCACTAGTGCTTCTATGTTTCCATTTTCTTGGTTGGCAGTTGTACTCGTCGGATACTGTTAATTTTTTCGGGAGAAAGAGAAACTGCTTACTGACGGACAGTGAGGAATTCAGACTTATGTAAACAGTAAATGACGATTACTGACGATAATTTTAGGTTAAAACTGTAGTAATTCTATGTGTTTCGTTTAAAAACAATGGATCATCGTTGCTAAGTCTCATCCTTCAGACTGTTAGATATAGAAGTTATTGGTGTTGGTTGCCATGTGGCAGATGTTTCTTTTATGGTTACTCTGTAAACGGACTAGCTGATGATATTGCTTTTGTACTGTTGATAAAGTATTAAAAGAAATTAACAAGGCATCAACTGAGTTTTTCTTAAATCAACAAAACTAAACACAGAAAATATTCTATCAATCGGAAAATGGGCTGGGTAAGTTATTGGGGAGTCTGTTGGCTAATTAAGCCTTGTTGTAAGAATGAAAAACATCACTCTTTCGGCAATAAACTGAATAATATACTGAAAAACTTTTGCCTTCGGTAGTCCACGCAAATGGAAACCTCACAAAGGAAAAAAGGCGTGTAAATTCTTTAAAAAAATACCAAATGAGGATGCCGGGAAAAGATGAGAGAGCAGAAAGTCCCACTTCAATTAACTCGCTGAAATGGCAATACCCTGAACTACATACAAACGACAGCCGTAGAAAAAAAGGAATGATTTAGGGTCGTATTTATAGTAGTTACCTGGATATCCCCCACATATGGGGGAACCCCTTTGCTCAGGAATGGTATTCATAGTCGTTACTCAGGGGACTGCCGTCCCCTAACCCTCCCCCAGGCCGTCGATTTCCTGGGTAAGGCATGAAGCTTACCCAAAGTTCCCCCATCGCAGTATTGCTGCCCACGCGTGGGACGAATTGATACTACTGTACTAATGGCAGTACACGATAATATCAACAACTTTCCATAGTAACTTCTTCTATTTACAAACACGGATACTTATTGAATCACCATCATATTCCTCACCATTCATATTTTATAATTATTTAAGTAATATTGTAATCATTCTCTCATATTCCTTCAATCATTTTTCATCAACATCGTGAAACAGTATAGTATATTATTGTTTATAGTGTGCTTGGTTACGGTGAAGAATGAGCGTCGAAAACATTGAGAGCAATTCAGCGGAACCGTTCATATGCATTTTTCCGCGGGATTGTTGCCAAATCTCTAACCCAGGTGTCCCCTGGCTGGGTGTTACCCAGGTAAGGTTAATGAATCACTCCGCGTAGGAGACCCCTAGGTGTCACCTGGCTAGGGGATACCCTGGTAAACCCTAGGAATACGGGCATTAATGTGGAATACTAAATTTCCAGTCACAAATAAGATCCCGTGGAAAATCATTCCCAGGAGACATAAAAGGAAAAATAGCACAGTTAACTGTGTGTCCTGGCAAGTACGCGACTCAGCTCACTGAGTTGAGTGTTGTTTCCGTGGCGAATGTTGTTTGAAGATCTTAGTCTTACGACTTTTATTCCGCTTTGGCCCCGTACGTCCCAACATAATGAAATAACGCGGAGGAGAACCCGGAAGTCCTTCATCTACAAATTTATCATGCCATGGAAGCTGACGTTGCCCGGAGACCGAGAACAGGAAATGTGGCAGAATACGAGATTATGAGCGATATACCTACTCAAATATAAAAGTAATTGTTTAACTGCAATCACAATTCTGCAGGAAAGAAATGCGGTAAATAATTTTTGATTACATCAAAAAATGAAAGTAAAATGAAAACTATCAAGCTTCAAATGACCTATTCCCAATAAATTCACACCTCGTGCATATTGGTTGCAAATCTAAAGCCTGAATCACACGATACTTGACCTTGTACAAGTCCGAGGATGCTAGCGAGTACTGGATTTCTGGTACGAAACCTAGCATGCTTGAAATCTTCCTAGAAGCTATCACACGATATTTGAACTTGCGCAAGGTCTGTTTAGTAGATCTTTGATCTAGTACAGTCGCGGAAGGAGTTTGACGACCGAAATGGATCATTTCGAACGAAGACTTCTAGCCGCTGCAGCTCCTCAACCTCAATTGCCTCAGGTGCCATTGTGTCTTGTTGTGAGGTTTGAGTTGTTTATTCAATCGCGGGAAATTGTAATTGTCACGAGAGACTATGGTGGCGCTGACATAAAAAACTGACGACCGCATTGCAAAGAGCAAAGCCGATTGGTCAGCGGCTACTAGGTCCTACTAGGAGAAAGTATCAAACTAGTACCACACCCATTATGAAAACAAGGATGCCCGCTAGTATGCTAGCGATCATGCAGGATTTCCAATATGCTTGGTCTGAATCTTACGATACTTTACCTTGAACAAATCCTAGTATACTGCTAGCATCCTCGGACTTCCTACTTAAGATTTTTCATTGATCCTATTTCTTGCAATGCATTGATAATAAAGAATTGACCCAACAATCCACTGGACACAAAAGGAACGTTTTTCATGATATCTGTATTCCAATCATCCCAAAGAGGCCACCTTACAAAACTTCATTTAGTATAAAATTGACTTGAATTCTTCTGTTTACTATAGTGCAAAATTCCGCAGAGGGAAAAACATTTGCCATGACAGAGACTCGAACTCGCACCCCTCGATTTCCGACCGAGTACTTAAGCTAGTTTTGGTCTCACGTCCCGGTCACGTCCAAGTTTTTCCCGGTGGATTCTTCTGGCATTCAAAGGTGTTCCAGAGCACCGGATATAGTACGTAACTATCTAGCAGTCCAAGGTGTGCGCTGGGTTACCGCTCGGTTACTGGGGCCACAGACCGCGAGGTTAAAAACAAACTTCGAACCAAATGAGGATTTGGCTCTTTTTGACAAATTTTTAGTACATCCAGACTAACCATTACGGAGTCATCCATAAGTGAGCCATATTTCACAATTCCATGGAGTAAAAATCTTTCGCCCTGACCAGGGCACGAACCTTTAATCTCACCGAAGAATTTCCCACTTATGGGTGCACTTATGGGTTATTCTGTAAAGATAATATCGTGGCTGGTCCTGCTATTCTCAAAATTTCACTGATATTTGCTTTAAAGAACAGTTTATGAGCAGTTCAACCAGAATATCTAAACTAGCTCAGAAATACGTAATACATTGATTGTAGCTTTCTGAAATATGATGAAGAGCAATAAAAACTTCTGTGGTAACATCGAAGGTCTCAGCCGGCAGACATAATATTAATCAAATTACTCATGAAAATATTACGAACAAACCATCTCGTATATAATTTGGTCCAATTATTTAAATTAATATCCAACCAATGGCCCCGCGATTACGGCTGCAGTCACCTTAATGGCTCAAAATGACTTAAGTTAGCTGGTTTGCCTCATCACACGCAACCGTCAGAGCTAAGCGGAGTGCCAGGGTGGAAAATGTTTGATGCTGGGATTCGTCTCTACGTCCCATTTGAACCCATTAAAACTGCTTATCCCTCCCACCCCCTTCAATCCCTCCTTAAACCCCCCCGTCCCCGTTACCATTACATCCCAATGCAGTGTGGTCCACGCTCTCCGCCCGGCGCTCCGCACGTGGTGAAGGGCAATGCACCGACCCGGAGAAAAGGGAATATCGATTTCACGGCACGGTGCTGGCGGCGCACCACGGGGGGCGGGGGCGTGGGAAGGCCCTACACGGGTCCCAACCCACCCTCCCACCAAAATCCCCAGTTGAAATCCAACCCCCCCCCCCCAGCAGTTTTGGCAAACTCCCCACTTCCACGAGCCACATTTTTGAAAAAAGAAAGACATACGAAAGAAACCAGCTATTTACGCGAGGAACTTCCGCAAAGCCGAGACTTTCCAAAAACATTCCTCAAACGGGATGACCGCCAAAACGCAACAATTAACCACCATTACGTGGCTTTGGCCTGACTGTGTGAGTCAAAACAAACACTTAATTAGAAGAAGGAGAAGATAGAAAGAAGGAAGAAAGAAAAACATTTATTGTTCAGGAAAGAAATCCATAAGAACAAAGAAATAATAGTAAATAGAGTTTACAGGCGAAATAATTATTATAAAATAATTGATGATATCGTCACAGCAAAAAAACTTCTGTGTTCAGTACTTAACATATAAAAAAATTATACAATTATAAAGAAACTATAATAACTTGAAATCAAATTTGACAAAAAAGGAAAGTAAATTATGTATACCCGGGAAAGTAAATGATCATAGTATTTCATTTTAAATGTTTTAAACGATGTGCAGTTTTTTATTTGAATAGGCATGTTGTTCCATACGTGGCAAGCTGTTACAAGAAATGACTTACTATAAACAGTAGTGCGATGGCCTGGAAAATACAATGGATTGGGATCAGACCTATTTGGACATTATAGAAACTGAGGGACAACTTAAAAAATACGAGGTTTTTTTATTTATTTCACTTAAAAAAGCCTGGTTTCACTGATGAAATGGGTTACCGATTGACAACCATAATTGAGGTACAACAGATGCAGATTATTCTACGAATATATTTTTAAAGACCATATCTGATTACTGCGTTCATGGAGATCAATATGTTGTAATTTCATAGAAATTGCGCTCAATAGCTAAAATAGGTTTTTTTAAAACTTTATACGTGAAATAGTAGGCATATTTTTGACTTAATTTTGGCTTTAAAAATCTGACCTATGTAATTATTGAAAACAGTACTATTAAAATCATTTAAATAAAAATAAGAATTTTGTATTTGTTTTGACTTACACAGTTGCGGTGAAACCTCCTTAGCCTAGAACGGAACATTGGTATTTGTCCTTCACGACGTTTCAATGCTTTGTTTATTTAATACTGATGCATATATGGACTTCTCAGAAACCTCATGTAGTAAGGAGTCAAGGATTTCCTTGCTGTTGATAATGACTTCTAATGCACATGAATATTTAGAGATATGGATTTCAAGGATTCCAGCTTTGTCGAGGCTCGTAAATTCCAAATCTTCCCTGAGTGGTGTGTAAATCTTACATATTGATTACTTCGTCTGGTTGGCCAATTTAATCGGCTGTGGTGGGACAATTGGATGTGATGCTCTACCTATCTCGTTTCCCACTAATTACAGATATGGAGCAGAATGATATCCTAAAATCAGGTGAATCGAATAAGCAAATCGACGCGATATTCCTTGATTTTAAGAAGGTATTCGACAAGGTTCCTCACAAAAAACACATTTATTAATTGTATTCATGTGGTGTTAATAAAAAAATAGTGACCTGGATAAGGGACTTACTCTGTGATAAAAAAAGTAGTTATTGATGATTTTAGCTCTGATATGGTCGAAGTCACATCCGGTGTTCCTCAAGGGAGCGTGATTAGCCCTCTTTTATTCATTATTTATATTAATGACCTAAGTTCTCGAATTAGCAGTAAATTAAGATTATTTGCAGATGATACAGTAATGTACCGTGAAATAAGGGAAGAGGTGGACTTTGAAGTTCTTTCATCTGACCTTAACAACGTGAATTCGTGGTGCCAGGAGTGGGGTTTAGAACTAAATATTAGTAAATGCACTACAGATCACCTCATGCGAAAGTCATCACACAAAAGCCATACCTACACCGTGGGTGGAGTAAACATAAAATCTTCAAATACAGTAAAATATCTTGGAATTACCTTAACTTCAGATATATCGTGGGGAACACACATACAAAACATATGTGGCTCAGCATTAAAGAAACCAGGTTTTGTTAAGCGTATAATAGGAAGGTCCTCGGATGAAAAAGTCAAAGAGAGATAATACTTCGCTCTGGTTACACCTCGAATACGCCGCGAGCATTTGGGACCCTGATCATTAAGATTTAATCAAAAAAATTAACAAAATACAAAAAAAAGCAGCACATTTCGCGACAAACTTCTACTAACGAACATAAAGTGCTACACATCTGTTAAGGGTTTTAAGGTGGGAGCCCTTAGAGACTCAGAGACTGCACGCTAGGCTTAGGCTGCTTGAGAAATCCAGAACTGATATTTATCAGAGCGACACAGAGAATATTATCATGACGCCTCACTACATCTCTAGGTGACAGATGCGATAAAATAAGAGAGATACTCTGCCGAACAGATAGGTACAAAAACTCGTTCTTTCCGCGCACAATAATCGACCATAAAAAAACTGAGCTCCTCCAAATACACTCTCATAGGACATGTCACCATTTCACCTCCAAAACTTTTACATCTTTACACGGCTGGTGACCTACCATCCCCTGCCACACGCTCAAGCGGCGGCTCGCGGGGTAGTATGTAGATGTAAAATCATTTAAATAAAATTAAGAATTTTGTATTTGTTTTGACATACACAGTCGCGGTGAAAACTCCATAGCCTAGAAGGGAACATTGGCATTTGGTCTTAACGACGTTTCAATGCTTTGTTTATTAAATATCGATACATATATGGACTTCTCAGAACCCTCATGTAGTAAGGAGTCAACGATTTCCTTGCCGTAGATAAGACTTCTAATGCACATGAATATTTAGAGATATGGATTGTAAGGATTCCAGCTTTGTCGAAGCTCGTAAATTCCTTTAATTTGCAAATTATTTCAATAAGGAAGACGGCTATCGCCTGAGCAGTGTATGGAAAAGACACCTAACCACCGAATATCTTAAACGGCTCGCAACATTTTTATAAAATTTAAAACCCTTAACAATGTTCAACCGTCTCGATGAAGAACCTATATATAGAAGCGAAACAAACAAACTCTTACATGCTCCTGACGAAGTTCTCAGTGTAAAGAACGAAACGTCGAGTCAATTTAAAATGCTCAGTACGCAGCGGGATACCCCGAATGACTTTAACATAGTAAAGAGTGAAATATATTTCCATTTTCCACCCAGGTGAGGCCATCATTCGATCCAGCTAAATCATCAGCAAATGCTCCATTTTCATTCGCAAATGAATGCGTCAAAAGTGTCCAAAAAGGTGTTCTTGACCTCTCTTCATCTCATTCTCCCACCAAGTATTCCACTCGTTATCAGATTCGTTGGCGCAGAATAGTCCGCACCGATTCCACGCGGTGGCGCCCTGGAGCAGTCGCGGTTTACAAAGGTCATTGCCACCACCCCCCACCCTCATCTCAGCTGTACCACAAGCACTCCTCCGTAACATTCCCCTGACATCTCCCTTCCCCCCGTCCACTTCCCTTGTCCCTTAAGAGCAGCAGACATGCCCCACCCCGTGACCTCCGTGCAATCCTTTGTGAAAGAAGAAGATCCAGGATATCCTCCTGTTGAGTTAAGGCGGCGGCGGAGCGGTAACCGCGAGTCCTTGTATGCACATTTCAAAAACTTTTCAAGAACATCGATAAAAAATTGGAACACAATTAACTACAAAGCGTCTGTTAATTTGGTAGAAATCAATATGCAAGCAGGAATATGAATGATGATACAGTTATGTTATTCTGCCCTAATTAAAGAATCAGTTTAATAAATGGAGTGACCAAAGAAATGGAAAGCCATCACAAAGATGGGGTGAGCTCTTACGGCTATACAATTAAATTAATACAAAGAAAGTCTCCAAAAGCCGTAAACAATTGGCACCCTTCGTCATAAAACACCAAACTTCCTGTGTTGGTATGCTGGGAAACCACAGCAGCGACCAACATCAGCCTCTCAACCAAGAATAGTGATGGTTTACGGGAATGTTACTTCCTCGCCAGGGACCAAACACAGACGCACACACACAACCCAAATAGGATCCTTTGCAAGGGCTAATGGGACCCCACTAAGGATGTTTGGGTTATAACCTGGGATCCTTCATAATCTTTTCACTTCACTGCACGATTTACAACCTAGTTCCTTCATCAACTGTCCCATATAGTCCAGTCTAGGTCTGCCCCTCTGGTTTTTTCCCTCTACTGTACCTTCTAGTATGGTCTTAACCAAGCTTTCGTGTCGGAGAATATGGCCAATCCAGGTGTTCCTTCTCTTATTTAGCATTTTGAGTACACACCGCCTTTCCCCTATCCTCTTCTTAAACGCCTCCTCGTTCGTGACTCTTGCCACCCAGGGTGTTTTCATCATTTTCCGATAGCACCACCCTTCAAATGCCTCCATTCTTTCCTTTTCTCTCTTTCCAACTGTTCAGGTCTCACTACCATAGAGCAGAACGCTCCATATGAAAGTCCTCAATAGCCATTTCCTAATCCTTAAATTAATGTTCCTGGCAGTGAAGAGTTTGCTTTTCTTGCTGAAGGCTAACTTGACCTAAGAATAAACAAACTCGTCCACCGTCTCTAGTGATTCTCCTCCTAGAACCAGCTCTACTCTCGTCCCTTGTCTGCTTACCACCATCAATTTTGATGTTATATAATTTATTTTATATATTTATTTAATTTGATATATTTATATATAAAATATATAAGCCATATTTCATGGAAACTAGCACAGGTATTCACTTGTAAGGGGAAAAAAAAACATTTTAGGGTATAGGCGTAGTCAGAAATTTAACTGTGGGTATTTCAAAAAATTATCAACTATTTAAAAATGATCAATTTCAATGATAAATTATATAGAAATGCGAAAAACACATGTTGTGTAAGAGCTTTTATTGTGCGGCAATGAAAAAATGAGTTAAGTTAAAGACTTTAACAGAAATATTTATTTTATTCTGAGAATTTCAGTCACATTTAACGATATTTTTGCGCCTACAATATTGTAAAGTATACTTCATGCTTATTACAGTTGCTACATAACATGACATTTACGTCGGTAAATATCGTCATGGTCAATAGAGCCAGGAATGGTTCTATTTGAGTCCTTTGATGGTCCCTTTGAGTGCGTCCGTTTAAATATAAACGTATATATTTAAAAATTGAATTCGACTCTTGTAAGAGTGGAAAAAATATTCCTCAAGCGGCCTTAAAAAAGGGAAAAAGAAAAATTGTGAATTGTGGAAACTTACTTTGGATTTTTGTTCTTCCATCCCTTCAACTTTCCTTATTTTTCAACTCCACTCATTTCAACACTTATTCTCTCTGTGATAGATTACTGCTGTCTTGTTTATAAAGACCTAAACGAGGAAGATAATCTCAAACTCCAACGAGCCTTAATTAAACTTCTGCCTTAGGATTATTGACCTTCGCAGAGACGTCCACATTACACCGCATTACAAACATCTAAGGTGGCTCAATGTTAACTCCCGTAGAGAGTACGTTCTGGGATCTTTTTTGTTTGTTCTGTTTGAAAATAAATCATCTAAGTACCTGTATGATCTTGTTCCTCAGTTGTCCCTCAGTTTCTACAATGTCCGCTACGTCTGAACCCAATCTATTGTATTTCCTAGGTCATCGCACTACTGCTTATACTAATTAATTTCTTGAAACAGCTTGTCATGTATGGAACAACATGCCTACTCAAATTAAAAACTGCACATCTGTTAAAACATTCAAAGTGAAATACCACGATTACTTACTTTACCGGGAATAACATAATTTACTTTCTATTTTTTATCAAATTTGTTTTCATGTTATTATGGTTTCTTTGTTATTGTACAATTTTGTTATTTGTAAAGTATTGATTGCATAAACTTTTGTGCTGTGATAGATATCATCAATTTGTTTGTAATAGTTATTTCGCCCGTAAACTACATCACTAATATTTTTTCTTCTTACAAATTTTTTTCCTGAACTACAAATGTTTTTTCTTTCTGACTTTCTTTCTATTTGTACCTTCACATTTCCTGACGAGTGTTCCAACTTCTCAAACCACTCGCCTTTGTGGTGGCGCCAAATTTAAGGGGAAATGATTTGACTGTGGCACGAAATGATGTTATCTTCGACCTTTCACCGCAAAATCTCAGATGAAAGTGGCAAATCATTGATCAAATTGAATAGTGACATTTGGTTAACTCGACTGTTTCAGGCTTTACTTGGTGAAAATCCATTCTAGTGAATTCAAGAGAGATATGGAAGTTTTTCACAGTTTTTTTTCAAATCGACCGGTTTCATCGCATAGGCGACATCTTTAGGTCCTGATGTTGTCGCCTATGCGATGAAACTTGAACTTGAAATAAAAAACTGTGAAAAACTACGATATCTCTTTTGAATTCTTTAGTGTCATTTGGTGCCTTATGGCCACCAATGGCCTCGATGGCCACCCATTGTCATTTGGATACCACTCCACACTTGCGCAGGGACTGAACGTCGTGAACTAAATGTAATTTTGCCAAGCTACCATTCTTATAACCGGAATGTGGAGTTTTTTATTGCTCTCGATCGCCAATAAACGAGCCTAAGCTCGTCCAATGCACGGCGTTTGTAGTGGATTAGAATGCGAAATTCAAGGAAGCGTCGTCGTCGGTAAATATCGTCATTGGTCAATAGAGCCAGGAATGGTTCTATTTGAGTCCTTTGATGGTCCCTTTGAGTGCGTCCGTTTAAATATAAACGTATATTCCGTGACACAAACCTATCATGAAATACCCGAAGTACATAATTCCTTAGCATTTATCTTTCAATTTTTATTTATAACTAGCGGAAGATTCTCGTTTAAATTCAACGGGTGTGAAAAACATTGAACTTAAATTATACTGTCGATCGCAATCGAAATATATCGATATATATTGCGCACAATGTATTTCTTATGGATTCTATGGATTTTTATATCTCAATTGATACGTATTGGGCATATATATTCACCATATATCCATATGAGGTTCTTCTATAACAATGCTATTTGTCGTCAAGGGGACAGCGTACGAAAAAAGCTTAATTTTCAGCAATTTTAATATTTTTTTTTTCAAAATTTAAAGTGAATCAGTAAAAAAAACAAACATGGATTGCAGAAATAAAAAGGTGTATTTATTTTTTTTCGAATGGTCTTTGTTGCGAATTTGTACTTCCATCGTTTGTAATTAAAATACGCTTAATTAAGTAGGTCAGCATGCAATTAAAACAAACTTTACATGCATTCCTTATGGAATGGCTTTTACTCGTCTGGAGTCGAACCGGATACCACAAAGTAAACATAAAGTAGCCATAAACCTTTCGAGTGACATAATAAATCATGTTACAAAGTTTTACGTCATTCCGTGCAGTGTTTCTGGTAGTTATAACAGTGACCGCATAATCACACATTCTTTTTTATATAATATAAGATCACGACTTTGTCCGTCGTTTTTATTGAATGAGAAGTGGATAAGTTGAGCCAAAAATTTGTGGGCAAAGGGACACCGACTATTTTTTAAATTAAAATATCGTAACTAGAGTCCGTTCCAGATAATCGCGCAGTTGAAATACACAGATTGAGCTGAGAGAAGAAGTGAACAGTTCTTCACGATCGTATAATTTAAACAAAGGCCACAATTATAAATTCTTCGATCACGTGATCCAGTTCCCCAAACGCCATTGGGCGTGTTCACCGACTGGCCTAATTTCAAGCAATCAACTGCCCCGTTGTCTTGAATGAACTCTTAAGTTCATTTTTTTTATTTTGTCTCTTCTTTGCTCGGACAGGCGACTCCAAAAATTATTTTTTTCTCAATTTCATTTCGCAAATCCTGGATAAAACAATTAAATAAAGCTTACTGTTAGAAAAATGAAAGTTAACTGCATAAGAAAATTTAGTACCCAAATACGTTATAAAACGTTATCTCGATCATTTTAAAGATTATTTCGCAGGTTAGAAATTCATTATTAGACCTCTTGATCCGCGATGGTGGTGGACTCTGGAGAATCATTTCTTTAATATCACCTGCATCACATATATCATACTTTTAAGTTTTGAACATTTTTTTAGCATCGTTGATGAATATGTGAGGTATTTTATCAGACTACAGCCTTTCAGTGAAGTTTAGATGAAGCGCCAGTGTCATGATTTCTTAGTGCATGTTGACAAATACAGCATTCTCTTGAGCTTAATTTGATTCATTTTGACGATGGTCATCAAACGATGCGAGAGAATCATCATTATTTACCCGTGACTTCATTATCAGCGATCATTAATAATTGATGCAAATAAAATCGTTATATTTAATAAATACGAGGCATATTTTTTAAGCAAGTAACGTTTTGAAATCTGGCCACTGTAGTGTTGCGGTCGGCATTTGGCGCATGAGCGCTATGTACCTACATCTGTAATAAAGCCACAGAGGCCATTACGGAAACATTCGACCGCGTTTACGTTTGTTTGTGAGTATTTCAAATTCCTCAGCCGATTGAGAATCCCGCCGACTGTGAAATACGCGCTGTGATTCGTGTTCTTAGTGCTAAAGGTGTGAAAGCGGCTGAAATTCATCGTCACACCAGTGAAGATTATGGAAAGAACATTATGAGTGATGGAATGGTACGGAAATGGGTTAAAGCTTTCAGGGAATCTAAAACAAAAGTCGTGGGACGCTGAGTAATGGGATCGTTTTGCTCCGAGACAATGCCCGTCCACACGCGGCTAATCAAACTCAAGATCTCATCGGATCATCATCGGAACAATTTGATCACATTCCGTACAATCCCTGTCTAGCGCCCAATGACTACCGCCTGTTTTTGCATTTGATGATACAACTGGGTGGTCAGCGCCACGACGACATTGATGAAGTCAAAACAACCGTGTTGCAGTTGTTGTTAAATCGGGCGGAAGACTTCTATGAGGGTGGGATTCAAAAGCTGGTTCCTCGATGCGATAAGTGCCTCAATATTAGTGTAAATTATGTACAAAAGTAGATTAAGGTACAGGTTTTCATGTAAAAATAAAACTAATAAGAAAAGTACACTTGTTTTGTTTTTATTACAAATCGGTACTTACTTAAAAAACATGCCTCTTATATATGGTGCGATTGGAGAGCTAATTGCATTTTTGAGGAATTGATCGCATATTTTATTGGCGTTTCAGAAAAAATCCAAGAGCCACATTCCACTTGAGTACATCTGATTTTGCGGCTTAACTCTCGACACAGGAAGCAATGTAAATTATAGATAAATTAAGTTTGAAAAATTTTTCATTAAATAAAGTAGGTTGTGACTTTATTTCTTGGCACTGTATTCAAAACTTAGGCGTAAATTCTAGTTTAACATGCTTTTAGGTCAACATGACACCTTTACATTTGTAAAAGTCGCTTGAAACGGTATCTTTTATTGTACAAACGAATGTATGAAGTCTTTCATGAGGAAAATTGTACCGTAAAAAGCGAGAAATTGTATGATTGTCTAAACGACTGAACGTAAAATGGAGCCTTTCATTTTCTTGTACAATCTATGACGTATGTTTTTGTACATTGAAATGTTCTGTTAAAAGCGGCCTTAAGGAGCTAATTTTATAATATTAAAATCATTATCCTGCGTTCAGAAGGGAATAAGTCTATATATCGTCAAATTATATCGGAATATGTTCCATATACAAAAAAGCTACGCGTTAAAACAGCATTGAATGGGGAAAAATGCCAAATCGGTATGCTGTAATTGACAGAAATTTCAACTATTTAAAACTGTTAGACACAGAAGTTCTTGGTATTGGTTGCCTTGTGGCAGATGTTTGTTTAATGAAGTTATTGGTGTTGGTTGTCATGCAGCAGATTTTTCTATTATGGTTACTCAGTAAACAGACTAGTTGGTGATATTGCTTTTGTACTGTTGATAAAGGATTAAAAGAAATTAACAAGACATCAGCTGATAAGTTTTTGCTTAAATAAGCAAAACTAAACAAAAGCATTGACACAAGTTCTCAAGCCACACAAATCTTTACGCATAAAATAACTTCTTAAAACTTCTCCAAACTTCTTAAAATTAGTAAATTTTCTGCAAGTAATGGAATTTCTAAGAAATCCTACGGCAGGAAACTTTTCGCTCAAAGTTCAAGAGCAGGTGAACTTTTACAGCCCGAGAATGTCGTTCATCATAAAGATGTTCTGGCCTCCAACAGTGTACCCACAATGCATTTCGAAGAAAAGGCGTGCTTAGTCACATCTATCTCCTTGAAACTCCATTTTTTCTCAGGGTAACAACACCGCGAGGGCGACCGATCCTTGGATGGAAATAAATTCTCAAGCCTCTAGAATCGATTCTGCTCCGGGAGATGTCTCCACCAATTTCAATTTCGCCATTCGTTTTTCGCGCGTTAAACTTTTCCGATGGTCGTGAATTTTTTTTACATGGTCGCATTTTACTTTTTTTTCAAATTAAATCCGAGAAAGGGGAGAAAATTATGCATAAAAAAAGGAAAGGTGTGGTGACTGTCCAATTCGATGGATAGCGCCGGGATAGTCGGTTTTATTTCACTCAGACTTTTCCATATCTATGCGTTTTTTGTTTTCCAACCGTTTTTTCACTTTTTCTCGCTGACGAATTACTTTGTCCGTAAAAGTCGAGGTATAGGGAGACGGATAACGGGATAATGGCAGGGAAGGGATGAGAGTGGAAGGATTCGTGGAAGGGGGACTTTGGGGTGTATGGGAAGGGAGAGACAGGCAGGGTAGTGGCGGTGATTTATCGCCCCACGAGGAAATTTGGCAATTTACGAGGCCCTAGGATCTCACACACAGGGAAGGAGGGATGCAGGGTTTTGCTCGGCGGTTGCCAGGGTACGAAGGGTATTAAGTGGGTGAAACAGGAAGAAAGATAGGAAGAAGAGAGGAACAAAAGCGGAGTGCGATATTTTTTTTTTCTTTTTTAATTCGTCTCCCCTCCGCAACCGCCTGCCTGCCTCTCGCGGGCGTCGCTGAAAATCGATCCTTCCGCCATTAGTTCCACTTTTGTTTTTTTTTCATTCTTTTGTTATTTAATTCGTCGTCTCGCCGCACTTCCTGCGTAGCGCTCCAATCCTCTCAACTCCTCTCATTTCCCGGTGAAATGCAACACTCAACTTCCGGGACTATAATTTATTTTCCTCGTTGACCTAGAGCGTCCAACTATCGGCTCTCGAGAGAATTAACTCCATCCTTCGACAAGTAAAACTTTTTTTTGCTTAATTCGGACGCTAATTAATGTAAAAAAAATTGCGATCCGGACGCGTGGATTTAGGAATGATTCATTCAAACAGAAAATTAATTACAAGCTAGATTATTTCGCTGAAAGTTTTCCTCCCAGGATTTATAAATTAATTGGGAAAATAATAACATTTCCGGCTGTCATGATCGGAATGGACAAATTGCCCAACATTTTGCGAAGAGGAATGTTGAATCCACTGGTTTACTTCTTGATCTTCAGCGATCCAAACAGTGTACGCCAACTTTTATAAATAAGATGAATCATGAAAATTTTCCGGGGACATCATTACCTTGTTTAATACGTACTATATTTTTCATGCCAAAACATATGTGGGGCAGCATTAAAGAAACTAGGTTTTGTTAAGCGTATAATAGGAAGGTCCTCGGATGAGAAAGTAAAATAGAGATGATACTTCGCTCTGGTTAGGCCACACCTCGAATACGCCGCGAGCATTTGGGACCCTGGTCAAATAGATTTAACCAAAAAAATTAATAAAATACAAAGGAAAGCAGCGCGCTTCGTTAAAAACTGGTACCAGCGTAAATATATTGTCTTATAACTTTTAGAGAGATTAAGGCGAGAGACTCGGAGGCTGCTTAGCTAGGCTTAGGCTGCTTGAGCTATTCAGGACTGGTGTGTTTCAGAATGACATAGAGAATATTATCATGACTCCTCACTATATCTCTAGGCCTGACAGAAGCGATGAAATAAGAGAGATGTACTGCCTAACAGATAGGTACAAGAACTCTTTCTTTCCGCGCACAATAAGCGACCACAATAGGAATTATGCTCACTAAATACACTCCTATAATTCATGCGCTCTGCTTCTTTTGTATTTTATTAATTTTTTTGGCTAAATCTATTTTACCAGGGTCCCAAATGCTCGCGGCGTATTCGAGGTGTGGCCTAACCAGAGCAAAGTATCATCTCTCTGTGACTTTTTCATCCGAGGACCTTTACTATTATACGCTTAACAAAACCTAGTTTCTTTAATGCTGCCCCACATATGTTTTGTACGTGTCTTCCCCACGATATATCTGAAGTGAAGGTAATTCCAAGATATGTTATTGTATTTGAAGATTTTATGTTTATTCCACCCACGGTGTAGGTATGACTTTTGTATGATGGTAAATACAATGTGTTACAATAATTTTCAATGAAGAAACCATATTCAACGAAAATCTATTGTAAGATTTAGCCTAGCTCTTCATCTCGTTGGACTTACATTAATGAAATTAGTTGCAATAGTTCATGTAAAAACATTCACAGCCTTCCTAAAAGCTATTAGTACTGTTGATACTTACTCAACACTGTGTCACTGGGTTAACCGATAACTTACGTCACTTGTTGTAAGATCGGCCACAATGTGGCATCCCCAATGTTTCCAATCTCTAAGTCCAGTTGTTTATTGAACGCACGAAACATTCTTGAAATCTTTTTAAATTTAATTGGAGTTAATAGTTGACATTTGGTTGCATTTTTATTGCTCATGTCTCCCAGTCTGCGATGAATCGTCAAATCTGACAAGCCTGCGCGAGACCACTTACTGCTGCCTTGAATTCTCCTTTATCGGGTGGTAATCCATTTCGTCTTATTTGATCGTTTACTTAAATGGTTGAGCTAAAGTCATTTGAACTCGAATGACTGGATGGATATTAACAGGTAGAACGGTTGAAATAAATACCTGATAAAAGCCTTCCGCCCCCCTCACGCCCCCCCCAAACTCCCTTACGCTTAACAATCCATAAACCACCGAAAAAACTGCGTGGTGATTTAGTGCGAGTCAAGGACAAATTGGGACTCAAAACATCTGGAGTTTGCCGTACTCCATGCCAGTGCGGAAAAGTATACATCGGAGAGACGATAGGGACCCAAGTAAAAGAGCACAGAAGGTGCATTAGGCTGTTCCATTCGGAGAAATCTGCCTTGGCTGAACATAGTCTATCGGAAGATCACCATCATCTCCTTTGATGAAGCTCAAGTGGTCTCCAAAGCGAATGGGTATTGGGATCGTCTCCTTAAGGAAGCCATTGAAATCAGGCTGGAGGATAACAACTTTAGTCGGAAGTCTGGGAACATCCTCAGCAGGGAATGGAAACAATGAATTCAAAAGAATAACGGAAAAAAGGAGACAAGAATGCCCCCCCCCCGGATTTAACGGATAGGTATATAAGCGCAGCAAGAAAGTCCTACAACTCGTATTTCTATGAGGGACGATGGAAGAGTGTTCCATTGAAACGTCATCATCCAAAATGCTTACTCGGCTTGCATCCCGAGAATTATTTAGAAATATAATTCCCCGAGAAAGAACCAAATCTTATTCCCTTAAGTGGGCTCACTACCTCAGCTAAAATCGCCTCTGCCGACCACTTTTATTTTAATTGTCACCCTATTATTTTTTTGTGTAGAAAGTTTAAGTTTTCACATTTTTGTTATAAAATAATGTATCTGAGCTTTCATTGAGATACATTGTTCACTTCACTAGACATATTAATGATAATTAGTGTTTTCAGTGACCTTTTTCAGTCATTTTTCAGACCTCTTCATTGCCCTTTTTATTCACTAAAAGAAACATATCACGTAGTAAGATCACATAATGGTCTTTGGTATTTAATTTGGTGTCATCTACTTTATTATGCTTGTCACTATAAGGCCTCAGACTTTAAAATGCTAACGCATGTTTCGTGTTTTTTCGCGATCTAGTCACGGCATATGGCCGATTGCCCCCCCACCTCCTCTGCCGTCACCCCCTCCTCTAACTACTCCCCCCCCTCGACAAGAAGATTAGGACTTTCCCATTCCACTCAGGTCTCGGAGGGGAGACGCCAGTCGAGGAGAATCTGAGAAGTAGTGAGCCCCCTTAAGGTAGTCCGAGCGAGATAGTTCCCTAATCGTAATAGAGACCATACTCGAATAGATAGTATCAAGATTTGAATACCAAATTGCGGAATATATAGTATATTTTATTTAGGTTTAAATATTTCACATAGTAAGAACTGGTACCATTTATTTCGTTTCATCATAACATGAAATACTTGCGCTAGAATGAGATAAGAGAGTGAACACAAGATTTCTTACTCAACTGTTCACATTAAGATTTCAGTGATTAAATTATGATTTCCAGAATTTTAGGCTTTTCATTTATAATTTATTAGTAACGCACCTCTTTTAACTGTCTCATTCAAGCAAGGCACCACAAGATCATGTGCAGCTACCAACTGACATCATCAAAGCTGAGGTTTTGAGCGAATTTCTTAATATTGCAGATATAAGTGCATTTACTTATGACAGGTTTTAGAGAGATTCTGTATAACACTTGAGCAAAATATCATAAAAAATCCACACAGACTAATCTCTCTTCGACCACAAAGGCAAGTTGGTGTAACTAGGGCTGTTAAGATAGTCCGAGCGAAATAGTTCCCTAATCATGATGGAGACCATATTCGAATTATACATTTTAATTTCACCAGGTGTAGGGCACATCAATTAAACATTGCATCATAAATGGTATAATAATATAGTTTTATATGACAGAAATCGTAAGTAATTATGTGAAAATTTCTAAATAAGTCTTTAACTTGACTCATTTTTTTTAGCGCGGTGCGTTTGAAACTCCTTCAAAACGGAATAATTTTTGTGATACCCAAGAACCTACTGCGATGTCAATATGATTA
Organism: Ceriagrion tenellum; assembly: GCA_963169105.1. Taxonomy (NCBI): domain Eukaryota; kingdom Metazoa; phylum Arthropoda; class Insecta; order Odonata; family Coenagrionidae; genus Ceriagrion; species Ceriagrion tenellum. Next base: position 137,565,900 of record OY720639.1, on the reverse strand, counting down.
ATGTTCAAAAATAGAAGAAAAAACATACAAACTACACGCTTTTAATTTTTTTACGACATCTAAGTGTTAGAAATACCTCATTTAGTAAATAATGTCTCTCTGGAGTGCATGCACGTACCGATTTCCATGTAAAAGGACTGGTATTTTTTGGACAATATCTCCGCAAGTAATGTGTTAAGGGGTTAAATTTTTGATGTCAATGGAAGGGTGATACATTTTCTTTTAAAATGAGATCAAATTCATTATTTCCTAAGTAATGTGATATTTTTCTCGGACTGCCTTAAAAACCCAGTCCATTGAGGAAAAGAGGGAGTAGGAAAAACGAGAGTCATTGCAACAGGAAAGGGAGTGAAAGGAAATGAATATTAATATCTATCCATTTGGAAGGTACAATCTTACTAAGATACTTAATTCTGTCGATAATTCTGATAAGCTATCTCTTCTATCGGTTTAAGTTGTAAAATGCGTAACTAGAACGTATTAGTCACAAGACATACTCCCTTGTAGAGTTTCATGTGAGGAGGTTAGATTTTACAAGAAAGTGTAGTAACATAGCAGTGGTAGCTTGCTCTAGCGAATCTTACTTCACCGAGTGATGAAAGTTGGAAGGTCAAATTAAAATACAGTCGACAGATTGTAAATAAACACATCTTACCGGTTTTGCCATGGATTTCACATTTCCCAAATTATTATTTGGACGAATTGGTTTTTACTTGCGAGTAATCATAATGCAGTGGATAAAAAATGGAGTACTACACGCCGGACGTAATTATACACTTTTAAATATCGTCCGATCTACAGATATATTTAACCTCTCCAAATTTAATAACATAAATGCACAACTTCTTAGCACGTCGTGAATATCGCTACACGGAAATTTAATAATAATGCGAGGTGACTTCATGAGTGTTCCCAATGGCCATCATTGCAGAGTAGGTAAAAAGGAATGCACTTACCACCGCCTTGAACAGATTCTTAATTTTCAATCCAAGTCTATAATTTTGGATCCTCGCAGACGTATACCATGTTTTGCAGCCTGGTACCAAGAAAGTTATGTTCAAACAAGCCATTCTGAATTCTTTATTTAGGCAAACCAGGCTTAATGCATTCCAATTATAATCGAATTCTGGCAAACAACGTAGTTGGCACACGATGGACGTATCATAAACCTCTTACACATTTTCTGTAATAGATATTTCCTCTCTAGCATTTACAAAGTAAATTTTAGATCACAAAAGTAGCAAGATATTATTCAAAGCATCAAGTAATTGATATCTCCTCGATCATTATTGAATATTAACCACAGTCTCACATTATCAACAATTAACTACGTCTATTTACAATAACAACAGAAAAGAATCAAATCGAAGTGGCGCCAAGGACTGAGTGAACTAAAAGTGGAAATTTAGGCAACACGTAGCCTAGGCAACAATTCCAAATATCCGAATTTAATATATATAGTCATGCATTTATCCATCAAGATCTCCGTATGGATTGATTGCCGGCGAAAGATGAAAAATGTTTCTGACGAAAGAAATAATAATTATATCGTCCGTGATGATAAAATATACCCTCCAATTCAGCGTGATCAACCAAGAGAGCAGAGTTTCTTCTCTCCCAGAATGCACTTTCTATTCTCATTGGTCCTTCCCCTAGTATGACGTATACATATTCGTCTCGTGCATCGCATCATTAAAAAAAGTCTTCGCATTTATCCCCACCCCCTCCTCAAGATATGCCTTTAAATGCACTCCTTAATATGGTCCCAGTATCACCGCTCCCATCTAGCGGTGAACCCCGGCGAAGTAATTATGGTAATGGCTTACCCTCCCTTACCCGGGGAAAAGAGATCAGGTGTCGCTTGGATACGGAGTGGAGAGGGATGCTGGGTTACCCCCACATCCCCCTTTCTCTCTCCACCTACTGACACCCACCAACCCTCCCCCGGTGGGCACGAATCCCAGACAGAACGACTCCACCAGACAATGACGTGCTCCTTGCCGTTGCCGTGACGACGCGTGCCACCTGGCGGCTTCCAGTCACACCAGAGGGAATGAAACCCACTCAAAATACATAAGCACTCACTCACAAGTTCAGATTCGCACTTGGGAAGACAAAAGAGAGAAAGAGGGCAGCAGCAATTCATCGCGCGTGGAGCTCTTCTTTTTTTCAACGGTCTATTCGCGGAGGATGGTTTAGTTTTTTTTCCAGCGCACACTAAAAAGTTCAATGGGATACTATATATACAGCACCTCTAACAGCACAAAAATCTGAGTTATACCATAGAGTAATTACATATGGAGTGGCAAAGTAATACTAAAAACTGGACATAACTTTTTGAGATTTTTGGGAAGAATTTCTCAGCTGGCATCACCTTAGGGGAGGAAGAATTTTGACTTATGGAGAAGGCCACTTGGAGGCGCTAGTGGTACTCGGTGATCAACATACAGAAGAGTGGATTTACCATGGCTGTTGTGTGCTTTTAATCGAGTGTCACTTGTTTTGTCGTTCCTATGATACATCGGTAAACAGTTTACTCCGTGTTTGGTAATCGCGTGTCTTTATCATATTGACGTGAATTCGATTCATTACAGACGATGCTCATTAATGCGCCTTGAAATACATGTTTAATTTGGTTTAGACGACTCAATAAGATTTTTTTCCGTTGCTATGGGTCGATTAGTAATCTTCCAGGCACCGAAATCATCATAAGAACATCATGTGAGTTATGCGACACTAAATTAAGTGGCCGTGTGCCAAAGCTCATTTGCTATGGCTTGTCGTGCAACTTCGATACACCTGTTCTATCTATCGGCCAAAGTATAATTTAAAAACTTATATCCAAATCTCCCTCTTTGCCACTCTATATGTACTTACTTTATGGTTATGCTCATGAATCTAAGCAGTTCTAATTTAAATCTATCTGCATATATTTTTCCTACTAAAATTTCTACGATTTACACAAACTCATCCACACAAAATGAGACTGTAATCGTCTCCATAAATAAGTTATTGCAGGTTTTTTCACGCCCTCCACTCAAGAGGGCGTTTTCCTGCAAAGAGCATAGTTGTTGAAGGATGTTTGACCCTGATCCTTTCATTTCTTCCACACATATATTAACCTTGTCTGGCCTAAAATTAATAGATTTTATTGCATAATGTATTAATTGACATAATACTGCAAATACTATATCCAACAATATACAGTATAGACCGTTTAACCACGTGCACCTTTTTTTCAAAAATTGTCGCCGAAAAGGAGGTTGCGCGTCTAGAACGGGCATCTTATCTCGCTGCATTTCCTTGAAACCCCTACAGTAGCTAGCGGAAACTCAAAATTGGAACTCTGTGCCTCAACCCGTTCCCACAAACTGAACATGCTAGAGCTAGTTTTACTCGAATTATAAGGAATTACTTTTCTCAGTTAATCGTGGAGAAACAAAAGTAGAGATTCAAACAGAAAGCTTTGGAATTAGTCGGAAGGACTATGGCTCTCAAAACCTCGCAAAGAAGAGAATGAGGAAATACACCGATTTTATTCCGACGCTCATAAAACCGGGGTGTGCGTCTTACATGGCTGCGCGTGGTACAAGGGTGTATATGGTAATTACATCATTTCATCCCCAGATGAAATCCTCAATCGGTTATAGCAGGGTATTATCATTTCGCCAGTTTTTGTTCAATGGTAACCAAATTAATGATGGATCTTTTATTTTTTCATTCTAAAGAATACTAGATATGGACGAAAGCGCTTAGACGAATGTTAAAGTATGATAAATACGGTACTTATCTTGATTAGGGATGGGTAGCTCGTCTGCTTCGGTAGCCATAACAGACGACAATAGACGATCGAATCAGCAAGCGGCTAGGCGACAAGAATTCTACCTTCTACTTCAAATTATTTTGCTTCATTCAGAAGGGAAAAACTTCCCGCTTGTTTATAGTTAGTAGGGCAACTAACTAATAGATGTCACCTAGCCGGTAGTGCGGTGTCGATTATTGCAGTAACGTGTCTCCATTTTTTGTTATATTATATAATTAAAAAATATTGATGAAATTAAAAGGAAATTATCTTAAAATTGGTTCCTAAAGTATTGCGCTATCATTTACACGGACCAAGATACAAATTCCCAAAATACAGGAGCACATTATCTTAATGCAAACTCCCGTGGCGATGGAGGGTGTAGTCCAATCATTGAAGTTAAATATCTCCGTTGTTTATGAACTGCCCACGACCAAACTTGTTTCTGAGGTGACACAGAAGACTAACGTGTCAAACTAGAAAAAAAATTTAAAATTAAAAATGGCTGTATTTATGTTGTTAAAATTTAAACATTTTAAATTTAAACAAATTAAATAATATTTAATTTATTTACAAAAATAATAACAAAGTCTCTGCACATTCTTTTTCAAACAAAATAAGACATCAACCTTTTCTCTTCAGCTGTTTTCGTTTAGGAGATATAGCAAAAAGAGAAAGGTCTAAGCGCAAAATGGTCGAAACTTTGATCGTCTCCAGATCTGCCAAAATATTTTTTTCCAAAACGCTTCTACGTTTTTTCATTTAACGCCAGATGGGACCCACACAAAAATTGTGGTTCGAATCGGAGACACCAAAGGTCAACTCACTGCTGATCTGACGTGGAATGACCCCAAATGAAATTTATTATTCCAGCATATCTTGCTCCCGCTCTTGATTGGCCCTGGAAGTCGATTCTGTGGTGGCAAACGAGACCACCGGAGGATATGGGAAAATTTCGAAGGAAAATATTTCACCCATTAAACCACTTTCCGAAAGGCTCATTTACCTTAACAGCGAATGAGTTTAACGGCAATTGTGCTCCGCTAATTCCCTTTAGATTTACGCCCATGCCTTCAGTTGCCACTCACCTACAACTCGCGTTAAATGGTTTCTGATTATGAAACCAAAACTAAAAAGACAAAAACCATTCGTATTTGCGTGTCTCCGAAATTGGCTGGAGCATACGCCTGCATTCCGGCAACCCTTTTAACGCGGAGGCGTCTGCCTCGGAATCACCAGTTTTTAGTTGATACCGAGGAGCTTGGAGAATTTAAACAAATGACATGCATCAATTCACGAGCCTATCAATTGAAATTGTCTATTCGAAGATTCAACAAAAGGTTTTTGAGACAATTGTACAACGTATGCCACAATATTTATCCTATGTTTGAAAACTTTGTACATTACAAAGATATGTTACTAGAGTTTACATTTCAGAATCTTAGTGAAAGAAGAACTATAAATGACTCACTATTTTTGTATGATATTCTGAAAAAAGGCCATTTTATGGAATTAGTTGGCGAATTAAATTTTATAGTCTCAGTAAAGAAAGGGAGACTTAAAAGAACTTTTTATGTAAGACATGTAAACACAAATTATTGTAAGAATGCACAATTGAATAGAATATGTATTACCTACAATACCTTTTGTAAAGAACTGAATACTAGCATGTTGAAAGAAAATTTTAGGAAGGATATACAGTTATTGTTATCAAAAGTGTAAAATCTGTCCTACGGAAAACGATCACTCATGTTATCAAGACTATTATGTAGTATTAGCCAGCCTTGACTGTTGTTATTGTGTTGTGTATTGAACAGTATAATAGCGCACCCTGTTATTTTGTTTTCATGTTGGGTGAAATATAAACTTATTAAATAAATAAATAAAACTGCCGGTCATAAAAAACACAATCTGAATTTCGACCATCATTTTTCACTTCAGCCCTCCGTCATCTGAACCAATACTCACGTTCAAAACCAATATTCACGTTCAATCCAGAGTCACGTCTCTGACGCGCACACAATCTCTTCCTACGTTCTTTCCTCCATAAGTCAGTGAAACTTGTCTCTAGACGACATGGCGACAACTGCGATCACACCCATCTACTGTCACAAAGAAAGAATCGAACGGGATCATTTTTGACGCGGATATGGAGAAAAAGAGAGGTGTTGATACACGGCGAGGTTGGCGACGGTGAGGAGTATGAACACGATGAGGGTAGACAAGAGGTATTTTCCAGGAAAGGGCGAAAAAGTTGCGAACACGGATGGAGAGAAAGTTGGAAATGGAATTCCTGAACGCCATGGATAGTAGGTGAAATGTTGGGCAAAGGGAAGAGACTTAATGGGTAGAATTGAAAGGAAAATTGATGGAGAGTGAGAGGCTGGAAGTGTGAATAAATATTCTACGGGGAAAAAGTCTTATTTACGGTGTAAAATCTTATTTAGGCAGTTTGAGCATGAGTAATTTCAGGTTTCTCCTTCAACATAATATTAAAATGTAGCATCAAAAATGTTTGTTGCATAGAATAATATTATTCCTTCGCCATATTGTCAATCATGATTACAGATCTTGAAAACCACATTTACCGCTTTCGATATCAATGACGCTTATTCTACAAGAGCAATGTTCATTACTGAATATTGAATTTATTTGATCAATAAATATTGTGCACATGTGCCTTCGGAAAAAATAATTTATCTAATCATTCAAAACCTCGGTTATAGTAGGGGATTATCAAATCGGCACATTTTGTCGGATGGTCACCAGATTTAGTATTTATCACTGCTTTCACATCCTAAGGCTAGGCAACAGGAATTCCCCCTTCCATTTTAAATTTTTTTGCTTCATTTAGAAGGAAAAAACTTCCCGCTAGTTTATAGTTAGTAGTGCAACTAAATGATAGATGTCGAATAGCCGCTTGTTGATTCGATCGTCTATTGTCGTCTGTTATGGCTGCCGAAGCAAACGAGGTACCCATTCCTAATCAAGATATGTACCGTCTTTATTATATTTTAATTGTTGTCGTTCTCTCGTCCATATCAAGTATTATTTAGAATGTAAAATAAGTGATAAATCCTAAATTTGGCGACCATCGGAGAAAAACTGGCGATTCGATAATACCCTACTGTAACCCAAAAACTCTACATCACATTTGATATCCCAAGGGGTTTAACATCGTACATGACCAAAAACATGATTTGAAGAATGTTCCTAGAAAGTTTGGATTCAATTTTCATTGAGAAGGGTAGCTTATAAAGGGACAATGTTTATCGTTTGACTTTATTAAATTTTGAGCACCCGCTAATATGAAAAAAGGCTAATCTAATGATTTAAAAGATCAGCATTCTCAACATGGACGAAGAGACGTTGATCATAGATTTAATGGCAGTCATGATAGTCAGTGGGAAATGCACTGGTGAAAAACAAAAGCAATACAATTTTTAGACGACGCACTGACAAAAGAATTCTCTCTCATGGGAACTCGCGCGAGAAGTTTTGTCTTCCGTTGGCCTTAAGACATTTCTGACCAAATAATACTCGGCGCCACCTACCTCTCGGATAACTCGAACTTTATAAGTATCAGCAGCGAGATAAATTAAAACGTAGAGTGACTTCGTTTTTATGAGATGATTCATTTAAGCGGGAAGACGTTGGAGGAAGGAACATTTTTGCAGCTAATCTTATTATTGCTATACTATTAAAAGAGTTATTTCTGTAAGTATACGTGAAAAATTATTTTATATTTTAAAAAGACAATATTTAAAATGTAGGCCTTATAGGTAACACCGGTGGCAATGCTTCAAACAATGAAATAAACATTAAAAACAGAGGTAAGACAATTTTTAATTTAAAAAATTAACAGGCAATAAATTATTCACTACAATATTCCTCGGTGACTCACTATCGAACAACATTCCATTGTATCTAAAGAAAGATAAGGCATTTGTTAAAAATTGGTCCAAAACTTTAGGGTGTGAGGTAAACCCAAGAGGTGTCACCTGACATTATATTGTATTAATTTCCTTCAAGTGAATGCGCTGTTCCAAAGGTTTTCTAAGACTCCTATGATTACGCAATGCAAGATGGATACAGCAACGCGGTCTGAAATGTGTTGCTAGAGTATCTTCCTTTTAAATTCATGGAATGCAAAAGCAATCAGCTGGTTCTTTGCGACCTAATTAGGTTGAGTGCAGGCAATGCGGTGCCTTTTAGGTAGATGCAAAAGAGCGAGTATGGTCCCAGATGGATGTAATTTGGGGAATGCAAGGCAAATTGACTCGTCACAAAGCAACGTAACATAAGAGATGCAGGCAAGCCGAAGTTGTTAATTTATCTGACGATTTATATTGCACATTGATAATCCATCTTTTTCTGCTAGAAGTAAATAAGTTATTTTATCATTAACCAGAGCCATGAAATATATTTCGTCGCTTGCATACATACAAAGCATATGCGGCACAGCATTAAAGAAACTAGGTTTTGTTAAACGTATAATAGGAAGGTTCTCGGATGAAAAAGTCAAAGAGATATGCTGCTTCGCTCTGGTTAGGCCACGCCTCGAATACGCCGCGGGACCCTGGTCAAAGAGATTGAACCAAAAAAGTTGATAAAATACAAAGGAAAGCAGCGCGCTTCGTTATAAACTGCTACGAGCGTAAATATAGTGTCTCACAACTTTTAGAAGGATTAAGGTGGGAGCCCATAGAGACTCGGAGGCTTCACACTAGGCTTAGGTTGCTTGATAAATTCAGAACTGATATGTTTCAGAGCGATATAGAGAATATTATCATGACTCCTCACTACATCTCTAGGTCTGACAGATGCGATAAAATAAGAGAGATACACTACCGAACAGGTAGGTACAAGAACTTGTTCTATCCGAGAACAATAAGGGATCACAATAAAAATTAAGCTCCACTAAATACACTCCCATAATTCATGTCACCATTTCATTTCCAAAAACTTACACATTTACACGGCCGGTGACCTAACACCCCCTGCCACTTGCCCATGCGGCGGCTCACAGAGTATTATGTAGATGTATTTTACTTGAAGTGGCACCTTCTCTTCAATAAAGTGGTTTGAGACTTAAACCTTTATGATTTTTAACACTTTCGACTCAAATTTTGTTGGATGTTGCCCTTAATAAAATGATTTTTACTTTTCTTTGCTGCAGAGAATTGCAATGTATTTTACTTAATAATTAATTATGGCTTTCGACTCTTTTCCGGAGTAAAGCAAAGAACAGTCAAGTCAAAAGTTGACGGAATTCATGAGAAAGGCAAAAGGACCTCTTTCAGGTAAAGAAAATTTGAAATTGTAATATCAATGAATAAACTTGATTTTTCCGCAATTTCTATTTTTCTCCCTCCACCTAGGTTTCGACACTCGGGTCATCATCAGGTGCCTGCAGAAAATTTTTATCTCAATGAGTATATATGTACACATAGATGAGGAAGGAGCGGGTTAGGGTTTTTTATGGGGGCATGGAAGGAAAAATTTGAAACGATTTGAATTCAGACTTTTTTTTTCACAGAACCTTTTAAGTGTATAATCGCAACAGAAATGATTGCAAACCTCAATATGTTGAGAAAAATCAAACCTAATGTGAGCAAAAATATAAAAGGACACGACGAGGTAGAAGAATGAGTGCCGTCATTCAACTTTAATTCTTTCTTGAGCAATGTCTTACGGAGGATAACCGAAAGAACACATAAATGGCCTCACACAATCTATAAATTCTGTTATCACTACTTAATCATGAACGCACCGAATCCAAAATTAATATTTTGAATTATAAAATATATCATCAGGTAATCTCAAACTACAGTCTTAGCTTACTATACAAGACTAGGCTAGTGCTTCAGTAATAATTAAACATTTGCAATTTGAAAATGTCGAAAGCTACGAGTCATCAAGCACCCTACATTAAATGTCGATTTATCTTCAGCATCCAATAACCAGGCTCTCTGCTGCGTCTTCTATTTGCATGAATTCCGTTTATCTTATGTAGCACAAGCAAAGTTAGAGGAGCTGTTCAATTTTTAAAAGAGAAATGTCTTTTTAAAATGCTCTCTAAGAAGGCATTTTCTCTGCGACTTTCAAAAAAGAAACGAGAGGAGAAATCATGCGCACCTTGAGGGCAAAGAAAAACTGGATGTAACTTGCCAAAAATATTAATAAAAAAAATCATTCATTTAAAATACAGAGTATGTTGATCAAAAATTCATTTATTTTTTCGTTTATTCATAAAATATTTTATTTATCTGTAGCAATCCAGAAAGGAGAATTAGGGAAAACAGAATAAAAAGTAATCCGAAAACGTTCCAAAAGAGGAACTTGATGAGCTCAGTAAACACATCAACGTGGAGTCAGGCTTTTCATGGAAAGGGCTGAACGAAAGAGTCCCGCTAGCTGTTTGTCCGACCTTGAAACTCGAGAACCGGAAGTTGAACTTTACCGGAGCTTCAAATTAATCACTTCGGCCGTATATTCAGCCTCATTATTTCTCTTGGAACGATAACGCTTTCGTATTTGAATCTATTTGATGTGAATTGGATGATTCAGGCATTTTAAAGGCAAAGAGTGACAAAATTTTGCCCAGGGGAACACGGGCACAATTTTCAAGCAATAAGGCTGTTCGATAGTACACACCGAAAGACATTTCACTCCTTCATTATTTTCATCTTAGCCATGATGAACAACTGATATACCGATTTAATCTTGCCTTGTTAAGGTTAAATGCCTGTCTACAATAACTTAGAAGCAAATGACATATTTCTGTGATTTTTACACGAATATATTACTGTAAGACAGCCAAAAAACAAAAGAGATCTCGCTCAGCCATACCTAACCATAAGAAGCTCAATAAGCACTTGAGGAGCACTGGCAGCATCTTTCCTCATCTTTGAGCCAAACCCTTCATTTTAAACGGACGAATTCTGGAGGAGTATATAAGATAAACGAAAAGGGATACCGTATCCCTGCACCAACCATACTGCCGGATATTAATTAATCGACATTTTCCCGTGAGCTCCGGGGCCTGTGATATGATCCCTTCTCAAAGGTTGGTTACAAGCGGAAGGATGAAGATGCTCCATCGCTCGGAGGCTAAAAGAGTGGGACAAGGGATTCTGCAGGCGGTTGCCAAGGGAACGGCATGAGGCTTAAACACATAGAAAATCTCCGCTCTGTTCCCTTACGGTGTGGGCGCACAGAGCGTTCTGTTATTACTGCAAGGCCCATAATACTGGCTCTACTTAGTTCCTTTCGCTTTGCCACAACTGCTTCGCCCAAGACAGGTCCTGTCTTGGGCGAAGAGTGACACTTCAACATTTGAGTGACTCTTCATTCCATAAATCAGTTTGATTCACTGTGTATTTTTTGTCGAGCGAGTAATTCATTTCCAAAATATTTATGAGCAAATGCAATTTCAAAAATATTTTAACAGCCAAGTACCGATCTGAAATTTTTAACGCATTTCTTTGAGACCCATAGTTAATAACCCTCTGCCATACTTCATCGCATGAATATATATTATGGATTGTAATCTCGTCGCCAAAAACTTTTGTTTAGAATTCCGTACACAAAGAAATTTTTGGAAAGTGGTGACACCTAGTGATGAAAGACGGAAGTTCAAATGTAAATGCAGTCAACAGATTGTAAATAAACACGTCTTACCGGTTTTACCATGAATATACAAGAGTATTACTGACAATAAATCATAATGCAGTGGATAAAAATGTAGTACTACACGCGGGACGTAATTATATACTTTTTTAATATCGTCCGGTCTACAGATATATTTAATTCCTCTCCAAATTTACATACATAAATGCACAATGAACCTCTTAGCACTTCGTGAATATCGCTGTACGGAAATTTAATAATAATGCGAGGTGATTTCGTGAGTATTCCCAATGGCCATCATTGCAGCGTAGGAAAAAAGGAATGCACTTACCACCGCCTTGAACAGATTCTTATTTTTTTAAATCCAAGTCTCCTATTTTGGGTCCTCGTAAACGCATATCCTGTTTTTCAGCCTGGTACGAAGCAAGTTCTGTTTAAACAAGGCATTCAAAATTCGCAATTTAAGCCGAACGGTCTTAGTACATTCAATTTAGAATTAGAGTCTGGCAAATATCGTCGTCGGCACACGATGGTCGTTTCATTAACCTCTTACACATTTTCTGTAATAGATATTTTCTCTCTAGCATTGACAAAGTAACTTTTAAATCACAAAAATAGCAAGATATTATTCAAAGCATCAAATAATTCATATTTCCTTGATCGTTATTGAATATTCATCACAGTCTCACGTTAGAAACAATTAACTAAGTCTATTGACAATAACAACAGAAAAGATTCTAAGCGAAGTGGCGCCAAGGAGTGGGTGAACTAAAAGTGGAAATTTAGGCAACAATTCCAAACATCCGAATCCATAATATATATTCATACTTCATCGTCTACGAAGAGTCGAATTTCGCGAATAACGACTGTAGTGATGTCATTAATGGGCAAAAATAATAATCTCAGCCATATGACCCTGTAACGTTGTAAATACTCTCAAGGTCAACTTTGGGTCATGAATAATATCAACATGGGGGGCCGTCGCTAGGGACGCCAATTTGAGATAAACATGTAACAATAGGGGAACGAGAAACTCGAGGAGGAACAATCGGAGAGAAGGATGAGGGATATAAGGGAGATGCCGTTGGAAGTGGACCGATGCCGCGTGTGCGGGAGACGTTATAATTTATATCCCGTAACGGGGAGTCATAAGCCATCTGCCGTGAGGAGAAGACTAGTGTCACGCATGTGGAAGATGTTACACTTTGTATCCCGTTGTGAGCAAAGGAAAAGTTCGCGTGGACAAAAGAAAGGACGAGAGGAAAGGAAGAGTTGGCCAGAGATTCAAGGTGCCGAGAACTTGAGAAAGAGGAAGGTGACCCTGGCGCAGTATTGGGACTGAGAAAGAGAACGCGGAGACGGTTAAGTGGAAAACTTTTGTTAATGGGATTGCATAAAACTTAATACACGCTAAATCAATTGTTAAAGTGGACCTTGGGTTATGTATTTATATTAAGAATGAGTCAAATCCAAATGTCGATTCTCGATTCCACCGATTCTCAGAATTAGAATCGGTATCGAGAATCGATCGCGTAAAGTCGATTTCGATTCCATCGATTCCAGATGGATAAATATTCAAATCAAATTTCATTTATCACATCGTATTTGTCTCAGTAGTTATGGATGTAGGCTATCAATTTGTACATTTTATGTACTAACTCAATAAGCTGAGGATATATTTGCTATTTGTAAATAAATACACTTTTTGAGCGACTTAATTGTCTTTGTTATTTTTAATTTCAGCCAATACTTGAATTTAAGTAATATTCGTACGCAACTGGTATATCAATATCCCACCCGTAATTAGGAATAAGAATCGATGGAATCGGAATCGACAATCGATTTAAAAGAATCGAAATCGAAATGAAGTGGAATCGACCCATCACTAATTTATTATTATTATTATTAGTTGCGTATGGACCCTTTTTTATTGGATCGCGCAAAGCATTATGACTCATTTCTTAGTTCCTTTTTTATCTTTCACACTTCTCTCATTCTTTCTCCGTGGATTCTCTTTCTCTCTTCCGTCCATTTTGTCCCTGGTTTCTTTGGGACTTCGTTCTCTGACATTACGTTCCACTGGTGTATCTTATTTCTGTAGGTGATTCTGTTTTCAATTTCCTTAGGGTCTATTTTTGCTTTTTCTAGATCACCTCTGACTTGAGACAACCATGGTATTGTTGATTTGAAACCTTGTAAATATGTGATGACCTTTTCGATGAGTCTTGTCGGTGGGAGTCTATTGATATGTCCGAAAAATTGCAGTCTTCTTTTTCTGATATCCGCCGCTAGGTTGGACATATTCTCCGTAGTTTTACTGAAGTGCAGCACATACCCTTCTTCTGTTAATTTTGGGCCGAGAATTTTCCTCATGAGTTTTCGCTCTTCCTTAAGTATGTTCTCCCCCATCACAAATTTATATATATATAATATATAAATATATAAAATCGTTCGTTCATTCACTCAGACCGCTCAGCGGCAAATACACATTTCAATGTTTATACAGAAAGGTAGAAAGAAAGTGGACAGGAACACAATGTGTTCCACTTTCTTTCTACCTTTCTGTATAAACATTTATATGTATATATGTATATATATATATATATATATATATATATATATATATATATATATATATATATATATATATATATATATATATATATATATTTATATTTATATATATATATAAATTGGGCGCAATAATCTTTTGAATTGAATATAATTTTCTAAACTTAAGACTTAAATTAGTGCACGCATTAGTGATGCAACGCAGGGCAACTAAGTGAAGTCTTTTGTCTCATACAGCATTTTACATTATCGGCTTCCAACGTGGGGCTCACAATCAGTCTTCGGTATGTGTTTGACAACCCTCACCAGATGAGTAATATTGATGTTACTTTCAAGGTACCTTGAACTGGCGTCATCACAAGTGCCCCATACCGCACACTCATAAGATGGCTAGCAGGGTATAATGGAGACGTTGATGTATGACTACCTTAAGGTTCGCGGTCGTCTACTCTGAAATGAGGCCGATTGCGTCGCTGTTAATTCCATATGATTTCTTCTCTACGAGTTATTTAGGATGAGGAACTTTATTAACCCTTTGTTCAAATAAAAAATGTGGCGTGTACCTGGAACAGCCGTTTCCTAGAGGATGGAATATCGTGAAGAAAGAGGGCCAGCTGGATTTCGCGAGATCTTCCTTTTCAGAATCCATGCAGACTTTGTGTTGACAAGTTTTGACAGTCCAGATACATAAAAATAAACTGGAAGCTATATATGAGAATATCTTTTGCGAGGTAGACGTAAGGGAAATTTACCGATAACCATAGCGCTCTTCCTTTTCACCTCATCTTTAACGTGAGTGTAACGATCACGATTTTCCGAAGTCAATAAACTCTTCTGTTCTGGTAAACTCTAAGTCGCACGACCAAATACCTTCGGGTTATCCTCCAAATATTACGTCTTTCTTTCAAATTCAAATATCAGGCTTTCTCGAGTGAATACGCCTATCACATCCCATGGAAATTGACACTTCATTTTGAAAAATATTTCAAAAATGAATCGCAGTTAATGGCAAGAATTTTTGCATCTTTGGCTGTGCGATGTATTTATATTTACAATGAGACCGAATTGCCTGAAACGTGCAATGTCTCATAGTTGCGGGTGGTTACTCATTTATTCAATATCAATAATTAAATTTACGTTACATATTCATTTAATAATTGTAAATTATTTGATTCACTCTTCTTTCTGCAGCTGAAATAAACAATATATAATTCGATTTAGGGCTCTATCAAGAGAAAGTTCTCGCTCTAACTACCTTAATGGGGTGTGATGAAATGCGTGTTGGTGATGATTCAGTCCAGACAGATACCCATTGAGGTGGCTCACAGGGTATTATGTAGGTTTTTTCTTTTACACAATACCCCGCGAGCCGCCGCAATGGCGTGTGGCAGGGGGGTAGGCCACCAACCGTGTAAATATGTAAAATATTTGGGGATAATATAGTGACATGTACTATTAGGAGTGTATTTAGAGGAGCTCAACTTTAATTTTGGTCGCTTGAGAACGAGGTTTTGCATCTATCTGTTCGGCAGAGTATCTCTCTTATATTATCGCATCTGTCAGATCTAGAAATGTAGTGAGGAGGCATGATAATATTTTCTATGTCGCTCTGAAAAATATCAGTTCTGAATTTCTCAAGCAACCTATGCCTAGCGTGTGGCCTCCGAGTCTCTAGGGGCTCCCGCCTTAATCCCTCTAAAAGTTAAGAGACACTATATCTACGCTGGTAGCAGTTTTTCACGAAACGTTCTGCTTTCCTTTGTATTTTATGAATTTTTTTAGTTAAATCTTTGTGACCAGGGTCCCAAATGCTCGCAGCATATTCAATGTGAGGCCTACCCAGAGCAAAGTAGTATCTCTCTTTGACTTTTTCTTCCGTGGACCTTCCTATTATACGTTTAACAAAACCTAGTTTCTTTAATGCTACACCACATATGTTTTGCATGTGTAATCCCCACAAAATATCAGATGTTATGGTAATTAAGGTAATATCAGCTGTAGAAGGATAATTTGTAAATCTAGAGAGTTTGGGGGCGCGTGGAGTGGTGTGCTCGGGAGTGGAGGACGGCTGCAGATAGTCCCAGGAATCGACCACTCCCATCTCTAGTTCCGGAATTCGCCAATGCATACCGCTTTGCGCCCCCCGCTGCAACTGTTTCGCGCGAAGGTCACGGGACGCCCCGGCAGGAGATCCTATGTTTAAGAGGCGCGAGGGGTGGAGGAAAGGTCAAAGGGACAGATTCCGCATCATTCTCCAAGGTCAAGGTCAAAATGTTCTGGCATTGGATATGATGTTCACGCATTGGACATATACTGTTACACAACTGTCAGAGGTATTGAGGTGGGAGCCCCTAGAGACTCGGAAGCTGCACGCTAGGCTTAGGCTGCTTGATATATTCAGAACTGATATTTTTCAGAGCGACACAGAGAATATTATCATGACTCCTCACTACATGTCTAGGTCTGACAGATGCGATAAAATGAGAGAAATACTCTGCCGAACAGATAAGTACAGGAACTCGTTCTTTCCGCGAACAATAAGCGACCACAATATAAATTAAGCTTCTCCAAATACACTCTCTTAGGACATGTCACCATTTCACCTCCAAAACTTTTACACCTTTACACGGCTGGTGACCTACCACCCCCTGCCACACGCCCAAGCGGTGGCTCGCCGGGTAGTATGTAATTGTAGATGTAAATGAGAGGAGTAATCGCCAGAAATTGCTACCTCATGAAACGCGGCGACAATCGCTTTATTATTGCCACGTGTCATCGAACTGTAATCATCTGCCTGCTGAGTTTAGTTTCAATGCTCATACAGAATAAATTTCAGTCGCTTTCACTAGTAAAGTACAATTGCTTCAAATTTTATTTTATGAGTAG
The DNA here is from genome assembly GCA_963169105.1 of Ceriagrion tenellum. Taxonomy (NCBI): domain Eukaryota; kingdom Metazoa; phylum Arthropoda; class Insecta; order Odonata; family Coenagrionidae; genus Ceriagrion; species Ceriagrion tenellum. The sequence continues at coordinate 137,549,009 of OY720639.1, read as the reverse complement.
GTTATAAATGAGTGAGGGTTAGATTCTCCAGTAATGGACATATGTATGAAAGGAGTGTGCTTCGTTGGTTTGGCCATGTTGAGAGAATGGATGAGAGTCGAATAACGAAACAGATATATGAGAGTGAAATGAATGGTGCGAGAAGTAGAGGTAGGCCGAGAAAGTTGTGGCTGAATATGGTTGAGGAAATTCTTAAGAGGAGGAATATTAGGAGTCTTAAAAACAGGAGGGCGTGTATGAAGTAGTGTATATAAATAAATAGATAACTTTATTTGTTTAAGGATCACATTATAAATGTGCATATAAGACACGTCAATCAAAAGAAATGTACAAACACATAACTTACAAAACAAAATCCAATCTAGTTATCAACAATCATTTAAGTATTCAAATATAGAGTAGTATAATTTACCATATAAAAAACTAAGAACATTTTGCTTAAATACATTCTATTTTTAACTGTTTTTTACCCAATTGGGTAGTTTATTAAACAATTTGATGCCCTATTCCCTAGGGCCAGAAGTAGAAGCACTAGTTCTGACAACACCTTGGTGAAGATTTTTGATGCTCGTGTCCCATACTGATGGAAGTCCGAATTAGTTGTAAATTTCGTAGAGAACTGTCGGACATGCACAACTGAAAATATAATATACACACAAGGGAAAGGGAGAATATTTAGGTTTGCGAAAATTGGTCTGGATGGAGAGCGATATGATTTCCGTGCTATAATTCTAATTAGTCGTATTTGCATTTTAAAAATCTTTATGGCATGGGTGGAAGAGCCCCAAGGTCATATGTGAGAAGAAGATACCATATTAGAGTGTTTTAAGGACATCTAGACTTACAGTACCGCGTATGAATCTCACAAGATAACAGACAAAGCTAAGTTTTTCACGGTTCCCAGGAAAGGTTGGCACTGATGTGAACGCCAAGAAATTTTGTCGAGTTGGCCTGCTGTATGATGGATTTTTTATTGAGCTTGACCAGAACGCTTTCATAGATTTTTTTATGAGAGAAAACAAATTATCTGTGTTTTCTGAGAGTTAAGGCAGAGGTAATTTTCTTGATACCAGGTATTAAATTTATTTGAGATGAAATTAGCCTTATCAATCAAGTTGGGGTATGAAGGAGAGGAGAGAAGGAAGTTCGTATCATCAGCATATAGTAATAGGTTTGAACTAGAGGTGTCAGTAATATAATGAGCCAGGTCATTGATATAAATTAAGAACAATTTAGGGCCAAGAGTAGAACTCTGAGGAACCCCCAGAGAGCAATGTCTTACTTCTGATGAGTAATGTACACCATTTGCCAGAAGAGACACGAATTGATTGCGATTAAGGAGATAAGATTCTATCCATTCGTATGGAATACCTCTAATACCAAAGTGAAAGATTTTTTTGAGAAGGTGATGATGATTTACAAGATCGAAAGCTTTCGAAAAATCAAAGAAGATACCAAGGGTTTTCTGCTTGCTGTCAAGTGATGACAGGATGAAGTCAATGGCTTCATATACCGCAGTGGTTATAGATCTATCCTTCCTAAAACCGTGTTGATTAGAGATAAGAAGGGATTTCTTTCCAAGAAGGAAACAAGCTGAGTAGCGTAAACCCTTTCAAAAAACTTAGCTAATGTATTTTGCAATGTGATAGGTCTGTAATTTTTAACATCATTAAGACCTTTGTTTTTGTAAATTGGGGCTATTTTAGATTGTTTCAGGGAAGAAGGGAAGACAACTTGGGACAGAGATTTATTGATGGTTCTTTTACATAGTCATATACACTGAGAATAATAGAACCAGGTATATAACCAGGTGTATGGGGGTATGTGAGGAAAAAGAGGTTTGCAAGGATAGGTCAGTATGGAGGAAATTATTGGAGCAGAGTTAGGTGTACAAATATGTATTTATGAGTGATACTGTATGACTTTGTCTATCTCCGAAGGGAACGGCGTTATTGGCATGTATGTTTGTATGGTATAAGTGAATAAATCCCCGTTAAGCACGATGAAACATCATATAAACTGAACTCTTTGTCGATATTAATTCATTGAATGTTTAATTAAAATGCATTTTAATAAAATTGCTTAACTTTGGTTTTCATAAAATATTTGTATTATTGAAGTAATTCAGCGGCTGTCTATTCCGCAGAAAAAAACCAAGTCCATCCAAGTTACGATGAAGGGAACAAATCAATCCTCTTCTAAAACCAAAGTTGACAATTGATTGACAAAATAGGGTGAGAATTTTTCTCCAACGGCCGTAACTATTGGCACCACTCGTCAAAAGATAGAACAAGAAAATATTTACCGTATATAAAAAGAAAATATTGGTTTGACAGCAGCGTCAGTGACCAACCACAGCCTCTCAACCAGAATACCCTTGTGAAGGTTTACGAAAACGTTAATTCCTCGCCAGTGACCATTCACAGACACACACACTCACAAGCACTCACAAAAACAATCACTCACACATTCAACAGGGCATCAACTTCTGGGAGAATGAGGCTCGAGATGAGCTTGGTCAAAGGAATGAAACAGGAAAAGACGAGGGTGTGCGTCGAATATGCGTATTTCGGCCACAAGGTGGCCCTCTCCAGCGAACTGGAGGGAAATTGACACTAACAACACAAGGTTGATAGTTACGGCCCCTGCAGAAGTATTCTCACCCTATTTTGCCTATTATACGAGGCCATAGAGCTCAAGTTTCCTTGAATTTATAAATTAATGAAAAGTCCTGAATGTCATCGTCTGGACACACTTATTGCTGGACTTAGTTTGAAATTTGGCTGACAGAGCCGGTGGAATGAGCTCTCAATCATAAGTGGAAATATAACCAGTCGCAAATCAATTAACATTCACTGAATACCCGTCACTTGCATGTACATTTGGGCAGCACTTGCCATGACTAACCATTATAAGTCCGCACTCTTGAGGGTCGAGTATTGCAAACACTCCATAATACGTACGCAAATACCTACCATCACGCCTACTGAGCGATAAAGGTTTTGAGAGCACAATCACATAAATATTGCTGCGAGTAGGATCTGCAAAAGATAACTATTCGAAATGTTAAAACAAATTGCACCCAAAATTATTAATTCGTCAGCTGCCAAAGGATTTCTGAATCCACTGGGAATCGAAAGGGATGTTTCGTGGACTCTCATTGTTTCAGTTTTATCATTTACCTCGAATTAAGACATCCTAAAAGCCGTTCGTATGTCTCTGTTACGCAAAATACAAATATTTTTCAGGGAAACTGAAGCGATAATCAAGGTTGCGGTAATGACTGACCCATGAATATATGTTATGGATTCGGATGTTTGGAATTGTTGCCTAGGCTACGTGTTGCCTAAACTTCCACTTTTAGTTCACCCAGTCCTTGGCGCCACTTTGATTAGAGTCTTTTCAGTTGTTATTGTAAATGGACGTAGTTAATTGTTGCTAACGTGAGACTGTGGTGAATATTCAATAACGATCGAGGAGATGTGAATTACTTGATGCTTTGAATAATATCTTGCTATTTTTATGATCTAAAAGTTACTTTGTGAATGGTAGAGAGGAAATATCTATTACAGAAAATGTGAAGGAGGTTTATGAAACGTCCATCGTGTGCCGAAAACGATGTTTGTCAGACTCTAATTCTTATGTGAATGCATTAAGCCCATTCGGCTTAAATAAAGAATTTTTAATGCCATGTTTAAACAGAAAATGCTTCGTACCAGGCTTCAAAACAAGGTATGCGTCTACGAGGACCCAAAATAGGAGACGTGGATTGAAATATAAGAATCTGTTCAAGGCGGCGGTAAGTGCATTCCTTTTTACCTACACTGCAATGATGGCCATTGGGAATACTCATGAAGTCACCTCGCATCATTACTATATTTCCGTATGGCGATATGCACGAAGTACTAAGAGGTTAATTGTGCATTTATGTATGTACATTTGGAGAGGAATTAAATATATCTGTAGGCTGGACGATGTTAAAAAAGTGTATAATTACGTCCCGCGTTTATAATTACATTTTTTATCCACTGAATTATGGTTTATTGTAAATAATACCCTTGTATAGTCATGGTAAAACCGGTAAGATGTGTTTATTTACAATCTGTTGACTGTATTTACATTTGAACTTCCGTCTTTCATCACTAGGCCATCACTTTCGAAAAAGTTGTTTGTTTACAGAATTCTAGACAACAGTTTTTGGCAACGAGATAACAATCCATAATACATATTCATGGACTGACCAGTCAAAATTCTATTATTTACCCGTAATACAGCGAATGATTATCGCAATTATGAGCCAATATTAACTTTTTCTTGATCAATTGCTATTGTTTCCAAGTTTTTCTCCTTTCTCCCATCCAATTGTAGCACAAAAAAACAATTGAATTCGTGGAGAGCGCAGCGTACCTCTAAGACTAGAACAAGGTATCGACCGCATACGACATCTTACAGACATGCGTCTTAATTTACCACGAAGTTTTGTTATAATATCATCAATACTTTAATTCTATGCTGAAAAAGATACTTCTGGCTATCACGTAGTAGTATTCAAAGCATTCGCGAATTACTAATTGGTTTCGATGGAGTCATTACGTACAGTATTACCCTCACCATTGGTGTTGCGATTTTTGGAGAAAATGTGTAATGATGAACAGATGCTTTCATATGATCTAAGAATATGTTTTTCTTGATTATGCTAAGGAACTTACTAAACATTGATATGGTAGATGTAGATTGTTTGTTGGGGAGCCTTCGACAGGAGTTTGGGCACTTGACACTTTGAGTGGTCCATTGTTTAACCTGCCTGCCACATGCCGACAGGGGACAAGAGCGCCACGGTGATGGTATGAATGCTCGCCCATCCAACGCTCGTCCGGGCCCAACATTGATTAACTTCAGTGATCTAACGGGAACTGGTGTTTCAATGAGGCTAGGCCCTTGTCTCACTGAAAGTGTACGTGCCAGTAAACGAACCGAATTAGAAGGAGTAGAAATGGGAAACCTCGGATACCTCTCGTGAGGCCGCACTCGAAACCAAAGATTATGTACACGATATTATATATAATAATAATAATAATTTATCTTTATTGTGAGCAAATTTAGGACTGTAAAATCCTCTCTTACAATTAATTCATTTAATACACACAAACATTTATGTCTTGGGCAGTGGATAATCTACCCAAGCGGGATTTGAACCCGCAGCCCTCGGGTCAGCAGGAGAGGACTTTACCCCGCCACCACTGGGGCCGATATTTAAATCCCAATTAGAGTAGAAGGTTATACACTTCCATCCACGAACGAAATGAGGTCCGGTGCAGAATTCCGGGCTATTAATTCATCACAACAAACTCATTGCACAAAAAACTTCAGTGATTTCATCATTCTCAACACCATCAAAGATAATTAGCATTGAAACGGAAATAGTGAAGTCACGGCATAGAAATGACAAACAATATTCAAACTCACAGGGAAATAGACTGTAATCTATGAAATCATATCTGCATCGTTAATCAGTAAAAGAATTACGGCTGTAGTTATTAAGAAGAATCTTATCAATGATTAAGGGCCGTATTCATAGTCGTCACCTGGGTGTCCCTACAGGTGTGGGGGAACCCCTTGGCTCAGAAATGGTATTCATAGTCGTTACCCAGGAGACTGCCTTCCCCTAACCCTCCCCCAGGCCGTCGATTTCCTGGGTAAGGCATGAAGCTTACCCAAAGCTCCCCTAACGCAGTACTGCTACCCACGCGTGGGACGAATTGATGCTACTCTAATAATGGCAGTACACGATAATATCAACAACTTTCCATAGTAACGTCTTCTAATTACAAACACGGGTACTTATTGAACCACCCTCGTATTCCTCACCATTCATATTACATCAATATTTAAGTAATATTGTAAACATTCTCTCATATTCCTTCAATGGTTTTTCATCAACATCGTGTAACAGTATACTGTATTATTGTTTATAGCGTGCTTGGTAACGGTGAAAAATGACTATCGAAAACATCGAGAGCAATTCAGCGGAACCGTTCATATCTATTTTTCCGCGGGATTGTAGCCAAATATCTTACCCAGGCGTCCTCTGGCTGGGTGTTACCCAGGTAAGGTTTATGAATCGCTCAGCCTAGGGGACCCCTATGTGTTACCTGTCTAGGGGATACCCAGGTAACCCCTAGGAATACGACTATGAATACGGGCATAAGACTTACGAACAACATACCGTACTGGTTGGATAGGAAATTTGAAAAACTTGTGCTCGGCAGACACCGAAGTGCATCCGACGACCGCATACCTCTTATTATGCGAATACCAGAGGTCCATTATGATATTTCGGAATTCTCTCAGCTTAATAATCAAAATAAAGCCAATGAGAACAACGTGACCACAAAAGGTTTAGGCGGGAATGCCTCCATTGACAAAAGAAACACGCTGGCCGCCGATTGTTCCAAATAAATCAGAGAGGCAACTACAGAAATTTTAGTTAAATGATTGGGTGGGTTTTTCCTGAACTCTGATATGTTTAGCTCAAGCAGTTAATAGTTTTACTGTCAAAAATATCCGATCTATGTACAATTTAAGAGTAATTGGATTGAAATAAATGTTTTGTTCAGGAAGTTAGACGTGAAAAAGTTACGTTGGTATCATTGAAAGACTTGTTCTTCTTGAAACCGTGAATCTGTGCCGAAAATTAAAAAAAAATGCAGAAATAATGTAAATTAATCATCGTTAGTTAATGTACCACAGTCTCATTATTCCAATAATACATTAAAAATGCGTAAATCGTACATTTAGCTCTGACTGCTTTCTCGCGACAGCAGTACCTTCATATCTTTTTCCGGAACTAAGCCTCCACAGGAACTAATACAAACTTGCTGCATCATACCGCAATTCTTGCTTTCAGGGGGCTGCTCGGAACTGAGTCGGCCTTATGACGTCACAGTGAGTTTTCAACATGGCCGTCTGATTTAGAAGCGCTCTTCTTTTCGTCATAATTTTGAGGCGTTTTGCAAACCTTTGCCGCAATTTAAATTTGGTTTTAAGATGTGATTTTTTAAAATTCAGTGCATCACAAAACTCATCAAAAAACATCATAAATTTTATTTAGGGTGGCTACTGACATCCAATTTTTAAATTTCCTGACCTTTTCCTGACGAATTTACCAATTTCCCTGACTGATCGCCAAAAGGTCATCTACTATTGGAATATTTGTTTGGGCAGAATTAAATTTTCAACGTCAGCTTTGAATTTTCTCAATTTTCTAATCATCGTCTCGTATTTTTATAACTGCAAGCATCTGTTTACTATTAAGTTTGTGTGCTCCAGCTGCTCCTCGACCTGAGTTTCGGAGGTTAAAAAAAAAACGTGAGGTAAAATTTTCCGAACAACATAATCTCGGATTCCTTGTGATGAGCGTAATGCATTGTAATCAAGATTTTTAACACAACTAGGGAAATATCGCAATAAGTATATACAAAAGAGATACACTGTACGTATGATTCACAACTAAATACCTAATATTCACAACTGACAAGTTTCACAGCTGAATACTCCACGAATTGATGGTGCTTATTCCATGCACGCGAGCGACGGAGGTTACTTTTAGTTGGTGAAATAAAGGGCGGGAAAGACTGGCTGATAAACGTAATGGTAGAAAAATAACGAGGATTCCTATTCCAGTTTCTCCCTGACTGTTATAAGAATTCCCTGACATTTCCCTGACTTTTCCAGAAATACAAAATTCCCTGACAATTCCAGGTTTCCCCTGACGATCACCGCCCTGTAATTCCACTAAATTATAATTCACGTCCGTTGATTCGGGCATTATAAGAAGTGATGAACAACCCTAATCTGTTAAGGTATATCTTGCCTTGGGTTTTTGGTGCAATAATATCCGAAATTATAAAGTTACTTACTTTGAAACACATTGTTTCCGAAATTTGAATTCGGGATTACCTCTTAAATATCTGACAGCCACAATTAATGTAAAAATAAATTTTTCGAGTTTCCAATAAAATAATGAAATTGTGTTATTAGGCTATTAAACAGCATCCTGCGGGACCGAAAAATATCGAAATCAAATAAAACAAGAATATACAATGCCATTTTCCAAAGTATAATAACGCATAGATGTGAAATCTGGCCTATAAAGAACGTACTAAACAAACATTAAAAGTTACTGAAGTGGATTTTTGGAGACGGGCTGCGGGACGCTGAAGGATAGAATGAGTTACAAATGAAAGAATACGACAGAAAATGAAAGTCGAGCGCTATAAAACGGAGGACATCATGACCAAGCTGCAAATCTGGTACGGGCATGTAAAGAGAATGAACGAGGATAGACTACCAAGAAAGATCTTGGAGCTAACAGTCCAAGGGAAAAGAGGAAGACCTAAGAAGAGATGGAAAGAGGGAGTGGACAAAGAAATTAGAGCGATAGGATTGGAAGAAGATTTGTGGAAGGACAAAAAGACTTGGATGCTAGAAATCGGAAGACATCAGATGGCGTTACGAACCGATCCTACATACATACAATGTGTTATCAATAAAATTAGCTGCAAAATTTATGTCGTACGCTACGTTTAAAAAAACACATTGACCTGCAGAACAAACAAATTAGTATAATGCAAATTTTTTCACTTTAAATCCACACAAATAACTCAAAAGAAAACGTATTTATAGCAAATCTGTTCACCAACAAACGTCGCTCCAACTATTATAAGTTTAAAATTTGCCTTCCTTATCTCCGTTTCCAAATACATAGGGAGGAGAATGTTTAGTCTTCAATGCGCTGTCACTCCACGGAACACACCATTCATTTTCTTCAGGAAATTAGCACAAGAAAATTTTTGAAGAAGCTTAAAAGCTGATTTAAGGGTCATGTATTTTATTTTAGCTTTCCTTATGCTATGATTAAACATAGAATCTCTTGTAAACTTATTAAATGCCCCAATGCCAAAGTTGCATATAATAATCGCCGGCTTTATAAGCTATAGCAGCTTCCCATGCAACATTCCGATCAATACCAGCGATGAAACTTTTTTTTCGCATTAAAACAGGTCATATTGAAGATTAAAAATTAAAGAAATATACATCAATTCATATATGATATACAATTTAATGCATTAAAGTAGTGGAAAAGATTTAACATATGTGTAAAATATATAATCACAGCAGATTATAACTTTTTGGTCCTGCTAAACATATATAATAGGCTTGTCAGCAGGATCAAAATGTTAAGTATTAATCACAAAATTTAAAAGTCAATTTTTAATCCATATTCAATAAATAACAAAGCTAACCCACAATCCAGCATTTGCGTAAAAAAACTAGAATTTTATACAGAAAGATGAAATCAAATTAATTGACGCGGTTTCCAGGGTTGCGGGAGAAAAATAAAAGGGTAGAATACCAATCAGATACCCGTGTTTGGTTCTTAAATGAGAATCGTGATGTCGATATTTGACAACATCATTTTGGACAGTGACATCGAAGGAACATGGACTCGTCAGCTAGCGCTTCCGCGCAATGGCAATGAATAGCAATGTTCTCTTTTATATCAGTTCATCTGAGCAGAGAAAACATTCTAGGAATAAATATCAACCACATGTCAACTCAGCGAACTCGCATCGACCGACGTGCCAATGGAGAGATCTCCTCGAGACAGATCCAGCTGCGTCCACGGCCGGTTAAATCGGACAAGATCAAGGCAAGATTATCCAAGACCATGATATCTGGGCCGTCCTTCATCGCCCGATGCCAACCGGGACAGAGAATGGCATGAATCAAACGATCGCAGAGACGAAACAACTTCCGTCCTCTCCCGGATAGCATGCTATCCGTCTGAATGGACAATTGTTAAAGTCTTGTGAATGCTAATTTGAGAATATATATATATATATATGTGTGTGCATGTTTTAGTTGCCAAATACTCTGATGCATGTAGTTTCTAAAACTTTGGTAGCATAGCCATAGGTAACGAATGTTGATGAAAAATGATTAGTGTCAGACCAGGGCTGTCTTAAATTCAACATGGGTCTACCTCACTGTTAGACCGGGGCTGTCTTAACATCAACATTGCTCTATCTCACTGTCAGATCAGGGCTGTCTTAAATTCAACATGGGTCAATAGGGCGTAGTGAATTTCACCATAATTTTTTTCGGAGCTGCGCCCATTGGGAAAAGGGGCCTTTGAAGCCCAGATTACGGAAATAAAAAAACATTTACCGAACAAAAAATATTTTACCGGGGCGCCAGGGCCTGAAAAATAGTGTGCAGGAAATGAGTGCTGTTTGGCGGGTTGCCTGCCTTATTCGTGCACTTATTCGGCCTCTCTCTAGGAGCTCCCGTGGCGCCAGTGTGGACGGGGATGATCCTGAAGGTAATTCTGATGCAAACCTTGGTCATTTCACTACATGTAAGCTGTAAACAACAAAAAATATCGAATTTTCACGTTTTTTGGCAATTTCTGTGCAGCTCTTGGTCGGTTCTAGGATTTTCCCTTCGAAACTTATCCAGGTGTCACGACGAGGAGGTGGCTGCACCGCGGCACCCGCCCGTGCCCACCCTCCTGCACTTGTGTGTGCTTGATGGGGGTTTCAATGGGCAGTTTCTCACGTTTTTTCGATGCAAACGGAGAGTTGTAGTCTTTTTTTTGGTGTTGAACTTTGGCATGGCTGCTTGTGACATCAGCTTCGTTCTAATGCACTGATCTCGTTGCTCAAAACCAACCACTTGGGCACATACTGTATTTATGACCTGCACCATGCGCTCAACACTTTTCGCGTGGCATTGGTATGGTGGTACCTCGGCCCATCAGGCGCGTCGAGCTTAGCTTGAAGATCAGCATCAGGGTACCGCCGCAGTACAGGCGGATCGAATATTTTCCCCGCTAAGTCTACCATGCACTCATAGCGTTTGGCTTTGAAATTGATATGTGGAACGTGAAAGCTCCGCTCGGCACCTTGTGAATTAGAAGCTGCTTTCTTTTCTATCGAGGATAGAATGAGCTCTTAAGCTTGCTTTCGCACAGGCTGCCGAGTGTCCGTAACCATGCTTATAACGATGTTCTCAGGGTAAGCGAAGAATCCATTAGTTTGAATGGTCTTGTCAGCCTTATCCCTGTAATTTTTTGGAAGGTATCTGGAAAACAAGATTCCATTGAACAGATGATGGTATCTCTCAGCGCAAGATGGCGCACGCTGGATTGCTAACCACTGAGGCACATAATGATAATAATAATAACTTTATTTGCTCGGGGACAAATATGTCCCTTAGAGCAGAAATGTTTTAATAATCAATTAGTCACAGTGTTCAATATAGACATGGTACATAACTGCAAACAACACAAAATATGCTATATAACTAATAATACGGTCGTGCGTGAACAGTGCATCGAAATACATAGCTTTACAAAAAACTACAGAGTTGGGTGCATATCAATTAAAAATATTTTCCGATATTTTTGCTTTAAACACCTTATCATTATGTATGGATTGTAAACTGTATGGAAAAAAATGCCATAATTTGAATGAAGAAATAAAAAAGGACTTTTCATACAAACGAAGGAAAGATACACGCGAAGCACAAAATTTGTCAGGATATTCAGCTTATTGTTAGGTTTCTTGGTAGAAATGTACGTCCTCATGATGTGGTTCGCTGTTGTTACCCAACGGGAATGATTCAAATCCCCTGGATATCTCGCCGCTAGGTCTGCAGGGCAACTACCATTGCTGATCGCTCTTGCCAGTTCCAGCATGTACTGTTGGTCGTTGCTCAGGTTACTTCCATCCACCTCTGGGATATTGCTCTTGATAGCTTTGAAACGCACGACTGGCATTTCCTCACACTTACTGCTGGGTTTCCCGACATCACCGGAAAACTGGTTAGGAGTTATTGTTCGGCCGTCGACAGCAGTGAACAGGTGACAGAGAGGCAGCTCGTTTTGATGCAGCAAGCAGATCAACCACTGCTGTTCCTTCCCCAGGTTCTTCTCTATAAGCATCATGATTCCTCCTTTTCAGCCGGTGTTTGTGCCGGTTCCATCGGCTCCGATCGCTTCCAAATCGTCTGCTCCCAATGATTTCAGATAGGACAGGATGGAGGTGGAGATATATTCAGCAGAGCAGCTGGTGGGTGGTACATGTGTTAAATACTTGCCACCGGGCTGGTCAATAATCACTACATGTTCCTTTTTGACAGTAAAATTGCGGCGCATCTCCCCAAGAGCTTCTACTGAAAGTGTGTCGCACCTTTTCCCGTCGAAATAGATCGCTTTGGGTGGGTTGGTTTTCAGAGCAGTTCTAGACAGCTTTCCCAAGTCATACCCTCTCTCGACGAATCTTACTGCAATCTACGACGTTTAAAGTCCCAAAGAGACCTCTGTCCTGCCACGATGCAGTGGTGAGAGCAGCTGCTGCAACAGTTGAGATCCCGTAACGATTCGCTATAGATGACACATTGGGGAGTTTTACTCTCGTTTGGGAAATTTCCTTCGTCTTTTAAATAGTTGTTGTACAGGATTCCATCCATCGCCACAGTTTGAAGCCTGTTTCGTCAGAGGCAATGTTCTTTTCTCTGCTCGCTTGCTCACTGTTGCCATGTTTTTACGCGCGGCTCCTCTCTCACTCGTACACCCCTCAACGCAGTTACCTCGGATATACCAAATTTCATCTCGAAAGCTTTATGAGCGAGATCACCCATTCGAGTTCCACGGCTCCCTCGAATGCGAGTGAGAACTTGTGAATAGGCCCCGCGGGCAGTTTAGTTCCACTCTCCTACTTTTGCCTAATGTGCGGCAACGCGCCACATGTAGCACAAAAATAGCCAAAAAAACGTGAAAATTCGATATTTTTTGTTGTCTACAGCCTACATGTAGTGAAATGACCAAGGTTTGCATCAGACTTACCTTCGGGACCATCCCTGTCCACACTGGCGTCCACACTGACTGGAGCTCCTAGAGAGAGGCCGAATAAGTGCACGAATAAGGTAGGCAACCCGCCAAACAGCACTCCTCTCCTGCACACTATTTTTCAGGCCCTGGCGCCCCGGTAAAATATTTTTTGTTCGGTAAATGTTTTTTTATTTCCGTAATCTGAGCTTCAAAGGCACCTTTTCCCAATGGGCGCAGCTCCGTAAAAAAATTAAGGTGAAATTCACTACGCCCTAATGGGTCAATCTTACAACCAGTAACACTTGTTTCGACATTCAGCTCTTCATCTACCTTATTCTTAGAGTAGGTAATGGCTGTGAAATTCAACTGGCACTGCCTTAAAAATGTTGCCTCTGAAAATCAGTTCTCACTTCTGTCTTAAAATCAGAGCGACTTTTTACTGTGCATTGGGTAGAAAAATATATATATATTCATGGTTTCACATACATTTCAACATTTTCAACCATAACGTAATTGCAATCTCAGGCTCATGTTAAATCTTACTCTAACAACTGTCTTTAACGAGTTCATGAAGCGAACTTCGTCAGTGGCAATTTGGAAATCATCAATGATCATCTTACGCTGATAATGACTGTGATACCATCGACTAAGTTTGCTTACGACAACTGTTTTGCGGATATCAGAGGAAGCATCTACGCAGCTCATACAACGGGGCCATGTGTTCGTATCCATAATGTATACATTAATGATTGAGCATAAATGCATGATTATAAATTTAGTCTCTCATAGACCGCATTTCCAATTACAGGGAGCACATCGCATCCCCACGGAAGCAAAAAAAACGGTCGCGCTGGCTTGATTTTCGCCCTAGTTACAGCAGTTCCAGGCAATGTTCAGAATTTTTTCCCAGGGATAACTGGAATATGATATGAGAGCAGTCTTTTTCATAGTAATGGTTTGTGTGCTGGTAGCCAAGAGCAGTCATGCGAAACTTCGATAGATGTTCAGAATCAACTTAAAGTGCTTACCGCCACGTTCATTAGGCGGAAATAATGAAGAACCAACCGACACGGTCCAGGAAATTCCAGGTTTTTGCAGGTTTCCATTGAAATATGTCATAATAAGGGTAACAATAAGTCAACAACGGTACTCATCGTCCGAAATGAATTATTATGTACACAAATCATGGGCCTAGTCATAGCCAATTCAGTACTCCGATGTTCTATAGATTTTCCAGAACATTTCGGCTATCCCACCAAGGATATCGTAGCACTTTTATTTGAGTTATCGGTACATGTGCCCGAAGACACCGGAAATGGTACCTCTAAGTGCTTATAAATGTTCGGGGCTGTTTGGGCTTAGGGTTCGTGTGAGGAGAGGTTTCCCCTGTTTAACGTCAGGTATGGTGGCTTCGGAAATAGGGGTGCCGAGTGGTCACTCTAAGAGACGGTCATATCCAGGAGTTTCGGCTCTCGCCGCAGGGATTACAACCTCCGTCCCCAGGCCTGCAAGCTTCCGCTTATACCTAGGGACTAGGAAGAGGGGGAAGGAAGGGATTGGGAAAGGGAAGGTTAGCGATACCACAACCCCTTCGAGGCCGACACCAATGAGGCGGATGGAGGTCAAAAGGACCTCCATGGGGCCTCCGCCTCCCCGAAGTGCTCGTATTAGTTTGGTTCCCCCAAACAACTGAGACGAGTAACCGTCGGCTCCGCTTTCGCTAGAGCCTACCGCACATCTCTGCGTACCGAGAGAGCCCGTTGCCCAAATATTTGGGATTAGGTGTCCCTCTGATTCGCTTTTTGGGTTGCCGCCGTGCGGTCTGCCGACGTACGTCATTGGAGTGAGGATCACCGGACCCAGTGGAGGGTCAAAACGGACCAATTTTGGTCAAATGTGTGAGTGCAACCCACTCCTCAATAGGTCTCGACAACCCATACGACGGTCATATCCAGTGAAACTACGGAGTAGAACATTCTAGAAGAGGGGAGCGACCCTCTCCCCTCTTGGAAGGATGATGCAATCCCCCTTCTCCGGCCAACCGTATATAAGGGCAGCGGAACAAGCAGAAACATCAGTTCATCTGGTCAGCCCCTAGCGGTAACATCGCTCATGTTGCAGTGCTCTCGGGAGCAGACTTCAAACTGCATCCCAAGCGCGGTGTGCGCAGGCAGCAGTCAACCAACGCCCGCAGCGACGAAGACATCCAGCAGTCAGCCTACCAGTGAGGCCGAAGGCCCCAGTATTTTGTCATTTCTCTCTTTAGCACTCGGAGTGAGAGATTGTTTGTTCAGCCCGCTTGTGTATAAAATCCAGCGATTTGAACCCGCCTATTAATACCTCTTCATACAGTCCGCTTGGGTCTTTTTTTCAACAAGTAAAACCTGACCCCTCTACAGGGACGGATCCTAAATGCACTGGACAAAGATGGAGAGGGCGGCTGCTATATTGGACAGAGCCCTAAACTGTGACATAGGCAGCCATTTTTGTTCCCCCGGATACACCTCAGTGGCTGCGGCCTCACGCTCAAACTTCGCAATTTTGACGAATACGCTTCCCATCCATAACTCACTTCAAAATCAGCAGGCTTTCATATTGAAAAAAGCACTCTCCTAGTGATACTTTTGGGGAGTTACATTAATAATATTCCATATTCCAAGCAAAACACGTATAAAAATACAGGGTAACTAATACCTTCAAATATCTAATGTATGTTTCAAATCAAGATTTAATTACTTCAAAACATTCACAGAAGGTGCTCACATTCACATATGCTCCATTCACAGAACCATTCAAAACCATTCACAGAAGGCAAAACATTCACATATGCTCCAATAGGTCCACTCCTCCGAGCTCTCCAAAATGATGCAAGGAAAGGGCAGGGAAAAGGAACATTTGGCGGATAATACGCTTGTTAGTCAGCACTTTGACGTCGTAATGCCCTCTCCAACTACCTCAACGGGGTAAACAGACAAAAGGTCGTGGTCGGGAAAGTGGAGGGTCGAGTTAAGGAAGGGAATGATGGGATGAGGTTTAAAAATAAATTCGGTCCTTTAACAAATCTGATCCATGCATTTTGGAAAAATCAAAATTTCAATGTTTCCCATTAAATACAATTTGGTTCTCATATCACATGCAAGTTACATTCTCGGAAAAAGAACTGTAGGATAAGTCACTTCACTTAGATATTGGGCAAAAAAGTATTTGTTGCCGTAATTAATAAAAAGGTGTGCCTTTCTTCAGTCCCCTCGAAAAAAATGATTGTAACTCATGGGCCATTATTAGTCTTGAGAGCTAGAGATATCTTACCGTCGGTTAATAATTCGTTAAACACAGCATTTGTACGAGAATGATAAATTATATAGATAAACATAACTCATTCAACGACTTAAACAGACAAAACATTAATTCACGGTCAATCCGTAAGTCTCCGCAATAAAGCACCATAAAAAAGGTCGTCCTCCTTTGAGTATATTTTTCAATCAAATTGGCAAAATCCATGAGGAATACTTTTTTCATAAAAGTTGGTCACGAATACTTTTAACATATCACACCCCAAG
Organism: Ceriagrion tenellum; assembly: GCA_963169105.1. Taxonomy (NCBI): domain Eukaryota; kingdom Metazoa; phylum Arthropoda; class Insecta; order Odonata; family Coenagrionidae; genus Ceriagrion; species Ceriagrion tenellum. The sequence goes on along the minus strand of OY720639.1, from coordinate 137,532,554 downwards.
CTCGTTGACAAATGTATCCGAGAAGATTTAGCTATTTACTTTGAAAACCATTCAAGTTCCTTCGATCTTTTCTCACAGAAATATTTGGACACGCGGGGGTAGGTGCCTGAGAGGCAACGCGATGAGGAATAATTGTTCTCAATTCGGATTGAGAGCATTAAAAAAAAAGGATGTCACGACGGAGATCTTCATTTACGGCCCATCAAAGGGAATGAATTCACACAAGGGTAGCCACCTGTCAATGAAAAGAAGTAATTTGATCAGAAGGAAGTGATTTTCGAAGCATCAGTAGCTTTAGCTCCAGTCCACCATCGATCATCTACCCGGCTACAGATAATCAACTTTAAAATTCAAAAAACATCTAGATATCCTAGAATACTGAAGTTCTTCACGATTATTTTGACATAGCTTACACAAAGAGCTTTTAGGCGAAAACATTTTACATATGCTTTTCTAAGTGTGTAGCAGACGCACATCTCGATATGGAAAGAAACCAACAGAGCTAAAAAAACATCACGAAAAGTGATTCATCTAGAACTCGATGTTATTTCCATAAAACTTGAGCATTTACTGCAGAAAACTATGAAGAGACTCGCACAATATTGGTTTTTACTGACTAACGGGTGAAAGTAAAAATTTAGCCACACAATACCTTAATCTGGTGACAAATCAACCAAAACAAAAACACATTCACCAGCATACAACAGTGTGAAATCTCCTGGACTACGAATACATAATGGCCTCATAACCAATACGATCTGAAGAGGATGAAGGATCATGGAACCCATGTTCTTCGGCACAGGACAGTATCTTCTTTTCATCAACAGTTAACCTTTTTTTCCATTCATAATCCGTAAACAGTTGAGAAAATGATGACTATAATAGGAATGCCCAATTTCCGTCACCAGTGGCGCACGCCTTATCATCGTTTGTCAATTCGACGCATAATTAAAAACCGGCGACGATCCACAATCGTTACCATCTCCCATGCCCTCATTCGTAAATTAAACGATATTCGCGCAACATGTCGGCCCCGGTGGCGGCGGGGTAAAGTCCTCGCCTGCTAACCCGAGGGTCGCGGGTTAGCAGGCGAAAATAAAATAAAAATAAAATAAAAATAAAATAAAAATAAAATAAAAATAAAATAAAAATAAAATAAAAATAAAATAAAAATAAAATAAAAATAAAATAAAATAAAAATAAAAATAAAATAAAAATAAAATATTCGCGTCGAAACTTCACGCGGCGCCGAAATCTTTTCACCCCGTCGTGATTGAGTCATCTTCAGAATTCCATGGTCAAGCACGGCAGTGGTCCAGCGATATGCGATGAACACCGAAAATGATAAAAGATCGTAGGCTTTCCCGGTGAATAATATTAGTAAAATCTTCTCGGGTTTGGCACTGGGTAAGGACATTAAAGGCCAACGTTTCGAAAAGAAACTCTCTCGTCGTCATCAGGGCTAAGACTGATTGCCGAGTTAGGTCCATGCCGGGTTTTATGACGGGAATACGGAGACCGTTACTCGATAAAATACAACGGTCGTGGAGACAATTCAAATTCCAACCGCCGTGAGCGAATTTTGAATTGGCCGGTCAACGATGGGTCTCAACCGTCCTTGGCAAGCTAAGTAAAAAAAACCCGGCATGGACCTAACTCGGCAATCAGTCTTAGCCCTGATGACGATGAGAGAGTTTCTCGTCAAAACGTTGGCCTTTAATAGCCTTACCCGGTGCCACACCCGAGAAGATTTCATTAACGCCGAAAATGTTATTTGCGACGGAATTTCTCCGTTAACCAGCAGTCTGATTCTTGGGAACGACAATCTTATACAACATAACATTAAAAAGTAAACCTACCCTCTAAAACTTTACGAAATGTAAAAATTAAAACAGTAATACATAGAAATAAAACGTACATTAAATCGGCGAAACGTGCCATAGTACTCATTAGCCATCCTATCTCGAGCAAACGTCAATACATATTCCCTTCCTCACTCGACGTTTGCCTGATTTTTTCGAATTGCGCCACGTCCTTTCAAGCATCATCCATCTGAACAATCAGAGGTAAATCATAGCTGAAAATTTACCTCAATTAGTCTCATTTTTCCATCCACAGGAAAATCAGTTCACACCCAGCCCAACACTGCTAGAAAACGGTAAAAAAATATCTTAGAGTAGCAACTATAAACTGAAGACACAAAAGGATAACGTGGATGCAGGCATGAGCATCGAATGACACATTAAGATGCTCGTGTCTGAAATGCTTTCGTTTAAATCACTCCATCTTCACCGTCGTCTCTGAATCACAAGCTTCTTCTTCCTCCACGTATTCCTCGTGGGTATCCGGAGTGATGTAGACAAAGTTCGGGCGAGGATTCTCGCCGACTTCCTGGCAGGCAGTGCTCGAAGTCCCAGGGCCTCCGGGATGGGTCAGCTGCCGTTCCACGTTGACCCTCGACGTAGCAGATCCAGAGGGCGGGACTCCGGGAAACTTGATGTCCTTCATTAAGTTCATCATCCCAATCTTGAATTCCATCTTCTGCAGCTCCGACATGCTCTTTATGTCAGGAAGGAAGCTGATCAAGAAGGATAGGTCCGAGTCCTGTTCCATGGCGTACACCGTCCTCAGCGGCTGGTAGTGAGGATGCTGCTGGTGCGATTGTTGCTGGGGATGGAAGTGTTGGTTGCCGTGAGGATGGACCGTGGATGCTGGAGGTGGCGGTGGAGACATCGGGTCCACTGAAGGACCCGCTGAGGCCACGTAAGAAAGGGAAGTCGAGGACGTTGGTATGGCCCGGACTAGGAGGTCCTGTTGTTGACGCCTTTGTCTCCAGTGTCTCCCGTCGTCGCCTTCGACGGCGGCGAGGTGGTGCTGGGAGGAAGATGAGGAGAGGAGGGGCGATTCGGATATGGTGAGTGGCGGGGGGTGATCGTGGAGGTTGCGGACCCAGACGACGGGGACACTGGTGCTCACGCCGGGGTCGAGCCGCGCCTTCTTGGCCGGGGTCAGCGTCTGCTGGGAGGCGCAGGAGTCCTCGGTGGTCGCGGCATCTTCCTCCGTCGACTCGGCCACTGCCTCGCCGCCGCCGCCGCTAGTCAGGAAGGTCTTCAGATAGGTCGGCGGGCTTCCGGAGGAGGGAGAGATGGGAATTGTCCAAATTGAGATTTAAAACACTGTTAAGGTAGTTTGAGGGAAATATCATTTTACATAGAAATCAATGAATTTGGTCTCATTTTAAAGAAAAATATATCTCCTTGTTCACTACATCGACCTCCTTTGCTATAGGATATTCTCTCGAGGAAAGGTCGTACAAGTAATAAGACGGTAATTCTTGACCAAAATTTCGGAACGTAATTCATTCCATCATCAGGAATACAAAAAAAAACATGTACACTGAAGGTCAACCACAACACATCTCAGAACAACCCAGCATATAAAAATTAAAAAAATGGTATATCAAATAAAACAACACTGAAAATTACCAAAGAATCACATTAAGAACCCGAATTCACATCACACTGCCACTGCAATTCTGTCATTATCTTCCCGACCATCCATGACTACCTGGCATAACAAACACCATCAAGCGCCACTCTCCTGTCTCTATTCATCGCACCGATATGTTTTTTTGTAGCCCTGATGATGGAATGAATTGCGTTCCGAAACGTTGGTCAAGAATTGCTGTCTTATTACTTGTACGACCTTTTCTCGAGAGAATATTCTAGAAAAATAAATCACCCTTCCATTGATGCCAAAAATTAAACCCCTTATCGCATTACTTTCCGAGATATTTTCCAGAAAATACCAGCCCTTTTACCTGGAAAATGGTACGTGTATGCACTCCAGAGAGACTTTATCTTAAAAATGAAGCATTTCTTACACTTAGATGTCGTCAAAAAATCAATAGTGCGTATTTTGTGTGTTTTCTCAACTATATTTGAAAATAAATCATATTGTCACCGCAGTACATTCTTCGGGATCACAATAAACCTTCCGTTTTGGGGGAGTTTCAAACGTAACGCGTGAAAAAAATGAGTCAAATTAAAGACATATTTAGATAGTTTTATTTGATTACTTACAATTTCTGTCCTGTAAAATTATATTATGTCACTAGTAATAATGCAATATTTAATTCATGTGTCATACAGCTGGTGAAATTAAAACGTATTGTTCCAATATGGTCTCTATTATGATTAGGGAACTATCTCGCTCGCACTACCTTAAGGAAGTAGAGGCGATTTCTGTCAATGCACAAATAAACTTTGTGAACGCTGAATACTTACTAATTTATCTACATAAAAGTACACAATATTACATGTTACTGACTTGGTTTCTTAGTATTTTATTGCTATTTTACACGAAGCTTTATGGGTCTTGGAGTATATTTTGCGATATTTTGATTACATACGTACACACATTTTTCTAAACGCGAAATAAAACGATTAATAATATTATCATTGTTGATAACAAATTTTGAGGTAACATGCCGAGTTTAAAACCTGTATTTACATTTGATTTTTTTCTTAAATTTTGAATTTCGCTCAGTAAACTATTTATAACAAAGCTTAATTTAAGGTAGTCCGAGCGAGATAGTTTCCTAGTCATAGTAGAGACCATATTCGAATTATACGTTTTAATTTCACCAGCTGTCGGACACATCAATTAAATATTGCATTATTGATGGTGCAATAATGAAGTTTTATATGACAGAAATTGTAAGTAATCAAATGATAATATCTTAATGAGTCTTTTACTTGACTCATTTTTTTCACGCGGTGCTTTTGAAACTCCTTCAAAACTAAAGGTTTTTTGTGAGACCTAAGAACCAACTGCGGTGACAATATTATTAATTTTGAAAAATGGTGGAGAAAACACACAAACTACACACTGTTAGTTTTTTTTCGACATCTAAGTGATATAAATTCCTCGTTTTATAAATTATGTCTCTCTGGAGTGCATACGCGTACCATTTCCCATGTAAAAGGGTTGGTATTATTTGACAAATATCTCCGAAAGTAATGTGGTAAGGGGTTGAATTTTTGGTGTCATTAGAAGGGTGAGATATTTTTCTTTAATATGAGGCCAAATGCATTGATTTCTAAGTAAAATGACATTTCGCTCAAACTACCTTAAGACAAACATTTTAAAATATAATGCTTTCATTATTTTTCTTACTAAATTTATGGTTATTTCCGTCATATAAACAAATCCACTCAAGTAAAGTTTTTCTCAAGATTTTTTTTCTATTCACCAGATCCATTATAAATATGTGCACTCAATGACTCACGACGACCAGCTCCACCCAACTAAAAGCTATAAATTTGAAAAAGTGTCATTTGCCACGCAAATAACAAGAAATCACACGGCGCTTTCCATTGATTTTCCACGGCTGATTGTGAGCTGGTGAAATGTAACAGTAGTAAAGCAAATTTCAAAAAAAATTCCGCAATATTAAGATATAAGCTCCTTAAATTTTGAAACTTTTTTCCCAATGAATCGTAATATAAGCAAGATTCCTAACTCTTGAAGTCGAAAGATATTAATTTTTCCAATGTTTGTAAGGATACTAATTAGGCTGTGCCCCTTTAGGTTACGCTAGCACGTTGATGTTTCGCGCATCAAATCAAAGGAATAATGCGTTCATTTTCCCCAATCTTTCATTTTAATAATAGAATAAACCTTAAAGACCTTAAAAGAATAGTGTGATACGAAAATTATGAATAAGATAAAATAAGGTCCACTATAACTCAAATGTCCTTGTTCTCACTGTTCCAAGATTACTGCTCTAGGCTAGAGGAAAGGCAAGCAATTTAGTTATGGAGGGAATCGATATTTTTATGCATTTTTAAGAATATATGAAGCGCTTATTTTTGCAATATTGGCGCAGAAAGAAAATATTTTAATTACACGTAAGATTTTACAAATTAATAACAAACAGAGAGAATAGCGTGATATAAAATTAAATAAGAAAGAAAGCAACTTTAACTAAAACCACCAATTTTATTACAAAACGACCCACATTTCGATGTTTATTCACATCATCTTCAGGTAAATGAAAGCCGTGGCGCAGGCTTTATATATTAGACATTATCAGGTGAGGATTGGGGATGGGGGAGAAGATGACATTATACAGGAGGGGAGGGTGGTCGCGGGGGAGGGTGTGGGCTAGGAGGACGAAGAGGAGGGGATAAAAGCTTTAAGGATGGGGGTATAGGCAGGGAGCATACATTCATTAACGAGGAATTGATCACAGTCAACTTGGTCTTTAAAAATCTCTAGCTGTTCTAAAGCATTCAACTTGCGTCTGCCATTAGTAAAATGGAGAGTTGTCACGGTAAAATCACTTTTATGTCCGTGGTTTAAAAGATGTTTGATGTGTGAAAAAAAGATGTTTGTTTGATCGAAACCTGGGTCGTTTTGTAATAACACTAGTGGTTTTAGTAAACGTTGTCCTCTTTCTTATTTAATGATGGAATACCACCAAGTGATACTGACGAAAGGGAGTGATAGGACATAAAATTGATAAAAACGACACTGCTCTAGTACGAGTATATTCTGTCGTGGATAAAGTGCCTCCTCCAACTCACGTCCTTCGCTTGAACACGGGCCTGAGGAAGGTGAGCATGTCAGCGAACACGTATTCCTTCTTCTTTTTCCTTCTCTTGGGTCCGTCTTCTTCACTCTCCAGTCCTGTCCCCCGCTTCGTCCCCGGCTCCTCCACCGCCTCCTCCGCCCCCACCGCTGCTCACCCTCCCCTTACCGCCCCACCGGTTGCCGTGAAACTCCTTGCGGTAACAGTCCCGGATGTTAGCCCACTTCCGCTTCAACGCGCTGCCTATTGAGTGAATAAAATGAAAAGATAATAAATAATAAATCCAGGACAAGAATTCCCCTTTCTATTTTAAATTACTTTGCTTCATTTAGAAGGGAAAAACTTCCCGCTTGTTTATAGTTAGAAGTGCAACCAACTGACAGATGTCGCCTAGCTGCTTGTTGATTTGATCCTCTATTGTCGCCTGTTATGGCTGCCGAAGCAGACGAGGTACCCATCCCTAATCAAGATAAGTACCGTATTTATCATACTTTAATTGTTGTCGTAGCCCTCTCGTACACATCTAGTATTGTTTAGAATGTGAAATAAGTGATAAATCCTAAATTTGGTGACCATCCGACAAAAACTGGCGATTCGACAAAACCCTACTATCTCTAAGTTGTCATCTTTCCTCCATAGTCTATGTACTTGGTGATGACGCCTTTGCGTCAAAACGCGTCGTAGTAATAGATTACTGAGTGAACATTACAAAGATTTTTCATTTAAATTCTATCATGATGTTCCATCACATCTCACCCTATATATTTGAATTTATTTGCAACCACTCTATTCAGCCAATATTTAATTAGAAATATTCTCTTTAATTTAAACTGAAAAAACTTTGAAGATTCTACATTATGTTCGACGCTACTTTTTAACTGTTTGACGATCATGATATTGAAATTAATGAGGTTTTTATATTTAAAAAAAATTGACAATTATTATTAATTACTAAATTAACATTAACAATCGACTTATTCATCGTTAAAGTCACCATCCTTCAATAATTCATACATTTCCATTGCAAATTTTTATTAATTATACACAAATTTACCATTATTGCAAGTAATAAATTATTCAAAATTTTAAAATGCACATTTTCGCCTCAAAATGGAAATCACAGTTTACTCAGTGATGAATTATAACTATACTGGGATGAAAATGTTTATATGGGACAGGGAATTTGTCTGTATATAAGCATAACTTTAACATAACACGAACTAATTCATTTCCAAACGTGTGAAACATCAAAAAAAATTATTAGTTACTATATAAGAACCAAATTCTGAAATGAAAGCAACGATTACTGACAAAGTAAATCGGGCGGGGGCAAAAAAAACCTTCATATATCGACATTTGGAGGGTAATATGAGACGCATTTTTTGTAATACAGCTACATTGTCTTCCCAATTTAATTTTTCATTTTATATATCATATTTTTATTCAGTAACATCTACTTGAAGTAATTGAACAAGTGGATGATTTTGTGTACTTAGGTAAGATGTTTGCGAAAGATGGACGGATAGATGAGGAGATAAAGAGACGTGCGAATGCTGGAAGGAAAGTGGTAGGTAGCATGTGGAGCATATCAAGGAATGAGTGCCTGTCTAAGGAGGCGAAAATCGCCGTGTAAAAAAGTGTACTTCTCCCCACTTTGTTGTATGATAGTGAAACATGGGTATGTCAGGATAGACATAAGAGCAGACTAAACGCCGTGGGTATGAGTTATCTGAGGAGTGTTTGCGGCAAAAGTAGGATGGAAACACACATTCGCAAGGGAGGAGTCTAAAATCACCGATCGCTTTGACAACGGCAGGGGCCCCGTGGCCTTTGAGGCCCGAGGTCTTTAAGGCCTCATTGTGAGATGGGTTGACATACCTGATGGAAGTTAATCATCCAACTACTCGAAGCATTTTTATTCTCAACACTGAACAATATTCTTCCCGCGTTCCACAGCATTTCGAAAGTCAAGGTGGCACTGACCACAGGCAGGGTGGCTACAGATATCCAATTTTCAAATTCCCTGACCTTTCCCTGACTTTTCCCTGATGGATTTACCAATTTCCCTGACCAATCGCCAAAAGGTCTCCTATTATTGGAATATTATTTTCTGCCGAATCAAATTTTCTACGACAGCTATAGATTTCCTAAATTTTCTAATCATAATCTCATATTTTTACAACTGCAAGCATGTATTTACTATAAGGTATTGTGTGCTCCAGTTACTTCTCGACCTGAGTTTCGGAAGTTAGAAAAAACGCGAGGTAAAATTTTCCGAACATCATAGCCTCGGATTCCTTGAAATGAGCCTAATACATTGTGATCATGATTTTTAACACAACTCGGCAAATATCGCAACGAGGATATACAAAATGGATACATTGTTCGTCTGATTCACAACTAAATAACTAAGGTTCACAACTGAATACTCCACGAATTGATGGTGCTTATCCCCATGCACGTCTGCGACGGACGTTAGTTTCAGTTGGTGAAATAAAGGGCGGGAAAGACTGGCCGATAAACGTAATGGTAGAAAAATGACGATGATTCCTATTCAAGTTTCTCCCTGTTACGAGAATTCCCTGACTTTTCCAGAAATGCAAACTTCCCTGACAATTCCAGATTTTCCCTGGCGATCGCCACCCTGGATACTTACTCCAGGAACTCTTAATACTTAGATTGTATATCATATTTGAGGCGTATTTTACAAACTTTGGTGAAATGAAAATAGGGCTTACCGGCTTTCTTCAGTGTAACTCAGCATCGTTTTAATATTGCCCTTTGCATGAATTTCAATACATAGAATCAGGACAGAGCTCCCTTATGGTAGCATATATCTTCAAGTCGTCCACTACGAAGTGCCAGGAACTTTTGCGAGAGTAGTGCAAACTTGAACAGCTCCAATAGATTTAACCATGGGCTCCTTTGTAAATTACTCACATTTCAGCAGAAAAATGTCAATTTGAACGAGAAAGCATACAAAAACCTTTCGAAGTTTATAAGAAGTGAAAAGTCTTGGGAAAGTGAATGAAAATAAAACACATGTATCACAACAACTATTTCTTACGGTTGTCTGCGAATTAATGTTGTAACTGAAGTAAAAATGCGGTAGTTCCATGTATAATGGCGCTGCAGTCGTCTCATATGGCCAGACAAATTTGGTCATCAAAAATATATTCGTGGAATAAATAATCTGTGCATTTTGTGCCATAATTTTGGTTATCAATGGGCAATCCAATTCACCAGAGAAAGCAGGATGTTTTGAATCCCATAAAGATAAAAAATGCCCTATGTATAAGTTTCAACTCATAGAATCAGGACTGGCTACCTTAAAGTAGCATATGTCTTCAAGTCATCCACTATGCAGTGCCAGGAACATTTGCGAGAGTAGTGCAAAGAAGGCCACTTGGAGACGCAAGTGGTACTCGGTGATTTTGCATCAACATAGAGAAGAGTGGATTTACCATGGCTGTTGTGTGCTTTTTATTTAGTATCAATTGTTTTGTCGTTGCCACGATTAATCGGTAAAGTTTGGTAATCGCGTGTCTTATCATATTGACGTGAACTCGATTCATTATAGACGATGCTCATTGAAGGCACATTAAAATACATATTTAATTTAGTCTCGACGGCTCAATAAGATTTGTTTCCGTTGCTATGGGTGGATTAGTAAACATCCAAGCACCGAAATCAACATAAGAAGATCATGTGAGTTATGCGACACTAAATGAAGTGGCCGTGTGCCAAAGCTCATTTGTTATTGCTTGTCGTACAACTTCGATACACCTGTTCCATCTATCGGGCAAAGTATTATTTAAAAACTCATATCCGAATCTCCCTATCTCTTTGCCACTCTATTTGTACTTACTCCATGGTTAGTACTGAGACATGGTTTCCTTATCCTTTGACTTTTACCTAGAGCTCTAAGAAGTCAACTTTGACGTTTTGATGAGGATGCGCAGAAGCCTCGGTCAAACGAACACTATGATAAGCCTACAGACACTGCAAATTTTTAGAACTTTATTTCGGAAATTATTTTAATAGAGGTCGACATGAATAAAGGATAATCATTTCAGCGCTGGAAACTGCGTTTCCATATAATTTGATTCCATAATCACATGGAAAGCGCGCTAGTCACTTCCTTTCGTAACACCGACATTTCCATCCTAAACATAGGTCAAATTTCACGACATGACTTCGTTCGTTTGATCCCGAATTTTATGAAGCTTTGTGTGGAAAATGTTTGCAAGAAAGTTCACAACTATTTTTGCTGACGGAATAGCAACTTTGCAACCTACCCTCACCGATTTCGACTGTAAGATTATACCTTAATCTTAAACATTCTGAAGCGAATGAAAAATCCGAGATAGCCTTCATCTAGCACCTAACAAGACTGGTGATAAAAGTTCACAAAAAAAAAGGTCACAGCTGTCCCCTTGGCTAATTCCACCGTTAATACCTAATATAAGCAAACCCACTGAGTTTACCAATCACTCGCATCTCAATTCAAAGATCGCCACATAATATCAGCTAAGGATGAGACAAATCAAAATTCGACTCTCGATTACACCGATTCTCAGCATTAGAATCAGTATCGAGAATCGATCGCCTAAAGTCGAATCCGATTACATCGATTCCAGATGGATAAATATTCAAATCAATTCCATTAATCACATCATATTTTTCTCAGTAATTTTTTCGGTGCAGGCTATCAATTTGTACTTTTTATATACTACCTCAATAACCTTAGATATATTTTCTATTTGATAACAAATATACTTTTTGAGCGACATAATTGTCTTTGCTATTTTATATTAGCTAACACTTGAAAATTAAATAATAGTTGTACGCTACTGGTAAATCAATATCCCAACTTCTATTAGAAATAAGAATCAATGGAATCGGAATCGAGAATCGGGAATCGAATTGAAATAATCGGAATCGAAAAAACGTGGAATCGACTCATCCCTAATATCAGCCCTTCCAATGCACGCTTCGCATTTGACACCACCAAAAACTGCAACTGACGCAAATAGTTGAGATATGGTCTCATTTTTTAGCGCCCAGGTCGTCTAAAGCGCAATAAATCGCCCAATATGGCAACCCTGGCTGACTGGATGAGGACGGAATGGCATGATTTGGTTGCGAATGAAGGCAGAAATGGTAGCCCTGCTAAAAATTCTGTACAGTTTCCTTATAAATACTTCTACAGTTTTTAAAAAAGTTCTGCAGATATTCCTTAAAGTATTGAAACGCCATTTTACGGAATTCTCTACGACGTTCTCCACAATTCCTTAGGACGTTCTGTAGAATTCCCTACGACTCTCCACATATGGTCCTTAGAAAAGGAACTGGGTCAACGGAAACCTCAAATATTTCCGTAGAGTTGCTGACGTTCTACAGAACTGCTTGTAAGGAGTTATTTTGCTCTGCAAAAATATTTTTGAACTATACAGAACATATATTCTGTAGAGTCAGGCTCTCATGTCCCGTACGGATCCTTAGAAAAGGAACTAGTTCTGAAGAAAAAGAGGCAATTTCTGTAGAATTCCTTACATTATACAGAACAGCTTCGAAGGAATTTTTTAGCAGGGAGGTAACGTAGAGATTGTTTTTTTTTTAGAGAGAATGATGAATGGGCTCGTTTACTCACAGAGGGCTTGTTTGTCCGTCACCTCTTCCCAGTCTGGGATGACCGTCTTGGCGACTTCACCCCACGCCTTGTCCCGCACTTCCTTGTTCATGTAGTCGGAGTTGGAGTGTCGCCACAGGCACGGGTTGTCGTGCACCGCCGCAATCAGCGCCCTCGTATCGAAGGTCGCCATTCTCACCGCCTCCCTTTATTGCGTCACAATCGCCACGAGTATGCAAACCACAACCGTGCCTCCCTCCTGCGGCCGGATGAGAAACGACAATTCTGTGGACATGACAAATCAAAGGGAAATGTAAATAGTAATCTGGACTAAACACTTGCATCGCCGAGGGCAAAAAATTCCGCTTTCCCTTTTGTTTTCTTAATTAATTTCGAAGTATATAGTTACAGATGGTGGAAACGGGATGATATAATCATATGCCATCATTAGTGCGAATGGCTAGCAATCGCTGGCACTCAGAATATCAGTATCCGTGCACTTCCTTCCCTGAACACAGAGACATCACGAATTGGCTCACTGAGGACATCCTGACCTTCAGCAAGGCCACAGGACTCAAAGGGCAAATTCTGGCACAATAAACCAACAGGTTCATCCCCCTAGGGACCTCCATCCAAAGTCAAAACCAAAACTCATCAGCGGAATTTCCGCTACACTTACTGACTTACCCAGAAGGACCACGACAGACCGCTGTTAGACGACTGACATTAAAAAATACACAGAATCAATCTCTCATCAGCAAGAATATTTTATTTATTTATTTACACAGATCAGTACGAATATACAAAGGTCGGGTGGCACTCTAAGGTCACGTCAAAAGATGCCGTGTGAGGCGAAATATAAACAAAATCATAGATAATCAAAATATCGGGAAAGATAATCATACATATATTAATATCACCGATCAACTTGCATAAATGGTGCACATAAAAGTCTTTGCATGCATTTATTATATTTCTTTTTGAATGCCTGTGTATGTGAGAAGGTAAGGGTTCAAACAAATCTTCAGGTAACTGGTTCCATTCAATAATTGTCCTGTTGAGGAATGAGAATTTTTTAACAATTATTTTTGGGATCTCTGTTTTCTTTTGAACATATGATCATTCTTGCTGATGAAGGAGAGTTCTCTGTTCGAAGCCCTCCCCACGCTGTTTCGTTCTTAATAATTCTATACAACCCGCAAATTCTACTTCTTCTCCGTCTGCTCTGTAGACTCTCCGATATGAATCAGGCACCAATCCCGTGGTTCATGGTTATTCCATCATAATTCAGGAGAGCAAGTTTATGGTTCCATAGAAATCAAACTTTCACATGCAACAATATAAAAATGTTTGGTGGCAGAAAAATAAAAAGATACACTTTTCCTCTTTTTATATACGAGTGCATACATTAGTATACAAGTACGCGCTTATATTTAAGTACTTTGCTCACTTTTACGCATCATCATCATTAGCATTACCAGAAAACAAGGACGAAATGATCCTAAAATGAAGATAATAGATTCTATCGAACGCATGAATATATAGACATTATGGATTGTAATGTCTCGTCGCCAACAATTGTTGTCTAGAATTCCGTAAACAAACAACTTTTTGGAAAGTGGTTCCGCCTAGTGATGAAAGACGGAAGTTCAAATGAAAATACAGTCGACATATTATAAATAAACACGTCTTACTGGTTTTACCATAAATATACATGGGTTTTACTTACAAGTAATCATAATGCAGTGGATAAAAAGTGTAATAATAAACGCGGGACGTAATTTTACACTTTTTTAGAATCGTCCTTCCTACAGATATATTCTATTCCTCTCCAAATTTAATTACACAAATGCACAATGAACTTCTTAGCACTTCGTGAATATCGCTATACGGAAATTTAATAATAATGCGAGGTGACTTCAAGAGTATTTCCTATGGCCATCATTTCAGCATAGGTAAAAAAGGAATGCACTCACCGCCGCCTTGAACAGATTCTTATTTTTCAATCCAAGTCTCCTATTTTGGGTCCTCGTAGACGCATACCCTGTTTTGCAGCAAGTTCTGTTTAAACACGGCATTCTAAATTCGCAATTTAAGACGAACGGGCTTAATGCATTCAAATTAGAATCAGAGTCTGGCAAACATCGTCGTCGGCACTCGATGGACGTTTCATAAACCTCTTACACATTTTCTGTAAAAGATATTTCCTCTCTAGCATTTATAAGGTAACTTATAGATCACAAAAATAGCAAGATATTATTCAAAGCATCGAGTAATTCATATCTCCTCGATCGTTATTGAATATTCACCAGTCTCACGATAGCAACAATTAACTACGTCTATTTACAATACCAACTGAAAAGACTCCAATCGAAGTGGCGCCAAGGACTGGGTGAACTAAAAGTGGAAATTTAGGCAACAATTCCAAACATCTAAATCCATAATATACAGTCATGGTCGAACGAATGTGATACTAATTGTTTCGTGTACTAAAACTTACAACGCAATATAAAGTTCAGTATTTAACTCCGATATATCCTGTTGTACCAGTCAGTGTCATGAACCCTGGCTCATTTACTCAAACGGCTTCACTTCTTGCTTTTCATTCTGGCCTTACCATGACGGGAGGCTGTTGAACCAAGGAGAACATTCGACACATAAACCGATTTGATTTACCGCCGCATTATCAGCCGTTCTGTTACAATTCAGCTCGTTTGAATCAGCAGTCGCTGCGAGGCTTGAAACGGAACGGGAAAACATTAAAACGATCCTTCTACCACCATATAAATTAAGGGACCAGTTGGTTAAGGCAAAAGATCCCACCGGCTTGAATACACCAGAGGTATATCTGATTCCGAGTGAATGCGGCAAATATATATGTGGGGGAGACTGGCCGAACAATTTAAACCAGGCTTAAAGAACATCGTAGGCACTTTTGATTGGCGCAACCAGAGAAGTCGGCAGTGGCGGAACACAGGTATCAACGAGGACCATGCCATTAAATGGACCGATGCAAAAATACTATGCCGCGCACATCGTTACTGGGACCGCATTATGAAAGAGGCCATCGAGATACGATTACATCCGCATAATTTTAATAGAGACACCGGATTCCAACTAAGTAACACCTGTAGGCCTGTAATCAAATGTATTAAAAATATGAGAAAATAATTCAACGGTCAGCGGGACACGTCAGCCAATCATACGGATCGTAACCTTCCTTTTTGGGGCATCAACGGCCAGTTTAAAATCAGTGCAAAGCCCGAGAAAGATATTTGAACATATTACACCAAGAAAATCTTAGATCGCTATGGATTGTTTAACTTAATTTTATCACAAAAAAGGCAAAGTTTCTTCTTCCGTCTGTGATAAACTAGACGTCAAATGTCCTCTGATCTACCTGTCTATTTGTTGACGACGTCCTATAATTAGATATTCATTGACAAACATAAGGAAGTCCTTGGTTTGACTCTAGATACAAGAAAACATATCTCCTCACACATTTTTCCGCTCCTCTAACTCAAAAAAAGTATATTATTAAGTACAAAGTTTCCATATCATTAAAAAAAGTAAGAAGCATTTTTACTCATTCCTCGTTCATTCCTTTCACGTAATTTTATTTTCGTAAATAACTCCTTAAAGAGTCCGTAAAGAAAATGTTTTCTTTACGACTTCTGAGGCAGTTATCTCCTTTATTTGCAGCTTACCCTAAAAGGCAGCTCATCTCTTAATCCGCTTAAGATGAATTTATGAGATGGCAGAGCCACTTTAAAGGAAAGGTTGCTTCTTTTTTTCCTTCAGCCTTTAAGAACGGATACTGGAATCTGAAATGGGATTCTTACATTGTTGGTGTCTAGGGTGAAATGTGTCCCTTGAATTGGTCGTTGGGTTCTGCAAGAGGAGGTCCATTTGGGAAAAGGGCAGGCAATGAAATCGGACCCCCGGTGGTGCATGCTATAACCAGCAGAAATATGATGGCGATAAATTTTTTTTAAACCCCAAGCTGTTGACAAGTTAAAAATCCTGGGCATTATATTTTTCTGTCTCTGGAAACTCGTGCACCCCGTGCGTTTTCATTTCATTTCGCCAATTCCTGGTGCAGTAAAATCCGATGTCATATGCCGGCGGTATCACTGCCATCTCCCGGTGACGGCGGTGAGAGGAATCAAACGAAACAAAACACAAACTCCAGGCGCTTGATGGCCGTGTTATACCTGTAGGTCGCACAGGTGCCGCACCCGTTAATACGACCAATCGTTAAGGAAAAGAATTTTATTGGAGGGAAAAATAAGCGAAGTGATGAGGCTGAAAAAGAATGGGAGGATCGTTAGTTGCGTGAAACCATTTAGGAAACGGTGAGCGTAAAAATAAAATCCTCTTCCACTCTGCGAATTCACGAGGTTTCATTTCCAGAGATTCCCTTACATCTTAGAGTAAGTTTATATGGAGTGGCAAAGCAATGCTAAATGCTGCACATACATTTTTGAGAACTTTGAGAAGAATTTCTCAGGTGCCACCACCTTAGGGGAGGAAGAATTTTGGTTTACGGATAAGGCCACTTGGAGGCGCTAGTGGTACTCGGTGATTTTGCATCAACATACAGAAGAGTGGATTTACCATGTCTGTCGTGTACTTTTAATCGAGTATCAATTGTTTTGTCGTTGCTATGATACATCGGTAAACAGTTTACTTTGTGTTTGGTAATGGCGTGTCTTATCATATTGACGTGAATTCAATTAATTATAGACGATGCTCATTGAAGGCACATAAAAATACATGTTTAATTTGGCCTCGACCCCGATTGCCAACAAACAAGGGAAACACTTATCATAAAAACTTTGCTTCACAGCACTGAAAATCTTTGTCACTTCGACACTTAGGTACTTAATAGCGTTACCCTTAATTTTCGTCTTGAATTCAATTCTTTGCCATCCTCTGTAATGTCCCCTTCCAGAAGCCTTCCGTTATTGTTTTCGTAAGTCTGTTATTTCTCACAATGTGTCCAATATCTTTGTCTGGACTGCATAGAAAGCCATAGAAACAATGGTTTCGAAACTAAACAACGATGTTTGTTAGAACAAAAAAGAACGTTGATAATGGCATCCGTGATTTTGATTAAGTTTGTCGCTTATAAGTAATGACATCAAGCATGCACGCCAAGTAGTTTTTAATTAATCCATAAAAGAGAGCTTACATTTTTAAAAAATACTTACTTTAAACGAATACCTCGTATTTACGGAAACTTTTCAGCCGCGCTCACCCGCTGAGTCCTACGAACCGAACAAACCATTTCGGCTGCACACGTCGTTTATGTGTGCTAATGTGTTCCGATAACTGCCCTCACTTCAACTCCATGAAGGGAAAGCTCGCAAAGGAAATACTTGTAGTAAGCACATGACAAAATTTCGCGGACATTCCTGAAGACTGCCAGCAGTTTAGGCCATCGAGCAAAAGAAGAATCGGAGCAGAAAAACCTACGTCTTCGTATCTAGGGTCTAATTCCAACAATAAGGCTTAAGGTAGTTTGAGCGAAGTATCATTTTACTTAGAAATAAATTGATTTGGTCTTATTTTAAAGAAAAACATCTCACCTATCCACTGACACCAAAATTCTACCCCTTACCGCATTACTTTCGGAGTTATTTGCCAAAAAATAACAGCCCTCTTACATGGGAAATGGTACGTGTATGCACTCCAGAGAGACATTATTTACAAAATGAGGAATTTCTAACACTTAGATGTCTTAAATAACTAACAGCGTGCAGTTTTTATGTTTTCATGACTATTTTTGAAGATTAATCATACTGTCACCGCAGTAGGTTCTTGGGCATCACAATAAACCTTTCGTTTTGAAGGAGTTTCAAACGCACCGCGCGAAAAAATGAGTCAAGTTAAAGAGTTATTTAGATATTTTCATTTGATTACTTACCATTTCTGTCATTTGAAACTATATTATTGCACCATTAATAATGCAATATTTACTTCATGTGTCCTACAGCTGGTGAAATTAAAACGTATAGTTCGAATATGGTCTCTATTATGACTAGGGAACTATCTCGCTCGGACCACCTTAATCTAGGCGATGAAGGACAAGAGTTCCACATAGGAGGCAAAATGATAATAATGTATTCGGGGCAGGATCTGTCTGCAATGCTTCTGATTTTCCACGAAGCTCTTAACCCTGACCCAAATGTATGTATAATACGCACCAGGGGGGTGGAGAGGGCGAGGGTTCGGAGGGAATAAGGAACGTCGTATTGCCCTCGGCCTTTTGAACTATTCCCCAGACGGTGCTGAACCCTTCGGGACAATCACGGAAAGAGGATTCGAGATCGCATCGAGGTTTTCCCGCATCAGCTGATCGCCCTTCCGAGAGGAACGGCACGAATCCACCACCACGACATGTCGGAGCGATCCGAACGAAAATAGAAATAACGACAGACAAAAATGATTTAAATTTAACAATCAAATGTTTAACAATAGAGTGAGAGTTATAAACTAATGCAAGAAAATGACTCAGAGATATACAGAATGATATACAGTGGTTGCAAAAAAGAGACACTAAAATACATGATCAGGTATACGTACTATAACAATGGTATTACGATAACGCTCCATTTTTTACATTTAATTCAATAAATATTACATCCAAATTACAGAACAAAACCTCGATGTTTTTTATGAGTAATAACCAATTTTTTATTCCCTTAAGAAATGTTCGTAGGTTTTTTTCTTCTTTGATGTGTGTCGGAAGGACATAAAATAACGAGCACAGTCATTATAATATGAACGTTTGCAGAGTTACTTCGCTGATAGTTTCAAGGCCAACAGAGGCCAAGACAATCACCGAGTATCAATTACTTAATATATAAAAAAGGCAAACCACGAAAAGGTACTTGTTTTTAAAAAAGCATTCTTGAAAATAATAACAAAGACTATGACTTTAAAGTTAGATTTTAAGCGCTAAGTATGAATAAAGAGCTGGAATTTTAGCTCAAACAGCGATATAATAATGTTGTGACACGATAATAAATAACACTTAACAGTGAGATGCTGTACATCATAGCC
This sequence comes from Ceriagrion tenellum, assembly GCA_963169105.1. Taxonomy (NCBI): domain Eukaryota; kingdom Metazoa; phylum Arthropoda; class Insecta; order Odonata; family Coenagrionidae; genus Ceriagrion; species Ceriagrion tenellum. The sequence goes on along the minus strand of OY720639.1, from coordinate 137,513,259 downwards.
TAAGTCAAATCGTAACAAAATTGTCAAAGAGATAAAAGTGATTTTGTTTGGGAACGGTAGCTGGCGGTACTTAAGAAATGAATCAGTTTGTTTCGGAGACCCCATTCACTAGATCGACAGGACAAAACCAGGCCAGAATCTTACTTGATCCATCACTATTTCGTATGCGAGATGCAGGGCAGTCTCGGAGCGTTAGAGTAATCATATCTATAAAAAAAAGAAACAGATTGTGCGGTCACTTATGACTACCGAACCACTGCACGAAATGACGTCAAACTTTGTAACATGACTCATCATGTCACTGGAAAGGTTTATTGCTACTTTTATTACCTAATGGTCTCCGGTTCGACTCCAGACGAGTAAAATCGTTTCCATAAGAAATACATGTAAATTTCGTTTTTCTGGCATGCAGACCTTTTTTCTTTTGCATATTTAAATTAGAAATAACGATCATACAAAGTTGCAAAAAAGGCCATTGGAAAGAAAAGTAAATAAAAATTGTTATTCTTGCAATCGACTTTTGTTTTCTAATTAACTTACTTTTCATTTTGAAAAAACAATCATAAAATTGCTGAAAATTGATCGTTTTTGGTACGCTGTCCCCTTGACGATCGATAGCATTGTTGAAGCCGAACCTCATACGGATATATGTAGAACGAGTAAATGGGTGCTTGCTGTTAGCAAGCAAGGGGGGTTTGTGCATTATTTTACACTTTAAGTATCGAAAAATGAATGCATGATCCTTACAAAACCAATGAAAGCTCTCAAGTATATGTGCTACAATATGCTAATTTTCATGTTCAATTTTTCTTTTTCAAACTTCTATATGAATTGCACATGCTTTTGAATGAAAACTAAAATATCATGAAGATTGGTTGGTTAAAGTTGGTCATCAAACCTACGGTAGAGGCCAAGAAGAAGTGGAAGAAATTATACCCAGTACTTAGCAGCGATGTATTAATAGCACCTGTCCATTTAATGATGCCTATATGGGTGCTTGAAATTTGCAAGCAGGAGGGTGGGAGTGTTAGATGATGATACTCTTTAAATAAGGAAAAAAAAGGAAAGCTCTCAAGTCTGCGTGCTGCATGCAAGCAAAGAAAAATATAATTCTCGAAAATGAAATACGCGCCTCATGAGGTATGGATACCAGACAGTTCTAGTACAAACTTATATTGTATGTCATCCGGTTATTAACGACTTTTCAAAATACTATAATCAGTACACCGAAACGAACGTGTAACCGCTGAAAATTTTCATCATAACCTCATTTGACGGCATATAAGACGTTCTTCTACGTTAGATATTTCATTTCAGTACACCATATTTTATTAGAGCTCACATGAAGAATTTTACTATATAAGTTCGATCGGAATCGAGATTTTTAATATACTAATTTTCATGTTCAATTTTTTTTCTCTTCCAATCTTCTACATGGACTGCATATTTTTTTAATGAAAACGACAATATCATTAAGCTTGGTTGGTGGAAATTGGTCATCAAAGGTACGGTAGAGGCCAGGAAAAATTTGAAGAAATTATACCCAGTATTTAGCAGTGCGAAAAATGGCATAGAGAAGAGTAAATTACATGCACTTAGGATACCTATATATATATAAAGCTACTCATATATATATATATATATATAAAGCTATCGATTGCAATATCTCGAAGCCGAATCGACTTTTTTAACTTTTCCGATTTTAACCCAAATCAACACATAAATATAACCCTCCCCTGCAACTGGCCCGCCTAGCTTAGTTCCAAACCTGAGTCGACACTATGGAATAAATCCATAGCAACGAAAGTGAAAAAATTTCTACAATCCCAAATAAAAGTTTAAAAATGTCAGTTCTACGGTAGGTGGGAAAGAATCGATTGCAAGAATAAGATTTTTCAAACATTCAGCCTCATATTTGTGAAAGAATCAGTCTTGTAGCTCAGATATTTCATATTTTAATGAACGAAAGAAAAAAGGTCTACACTAAAATTTTTCTTTTTTCTCACATAATCCCATTTAAAGCTATCGATTGCAATAAATGGAAGCCTAATCGACTTTTTTAACTTTTTCGATTTTTTCCCAACTCGATAGATACATGATTCCAACTCTATCCTGAAAATTTCACCCACCTAGCTTGCTTAGAAATACCCTAGAGGTTTTGATGAGTCAGTCAGTCAGTTTTGCAGCTTTATATATATATAAACGAGTAAATGGGTGCTTGCTGTTAGCAAGCAAGGGGGGTTTGTACATTATTTTACACTTTAAGTATCGAAAAATGAATGCATGATCCTTACAAAACCAATGAAAGCTCTCAAGTATATATGCTACATGCAGGCAAAGAAAAATATTATGGAATTCTCGAAATGAATTTCACGGTCCATGAGGTATGGATACCTGACAGTTCTAGTACAAATCATATTATATCTCATCCGGTAATTAACAACATTTCAAAATACTATAGTCAGTGAAATAAAAGGAACGTGGAACCACTGCAAGTTCAACATAACTGTATTTAATGGTCTTTCTACGTTAGATATTTCTTTCAGCACATCATAGGTACTTAATAAGGTCTAACATGAAAACTTTATAATAGAACTTCGATCCGAATCGACAATTTTAATATGCTAATTTTCATGTTCAATTTTTCTTTTTCAATCTTCTACATGAATTGCACATGCTTTTGAATGAAAACTAAAATATCATGAAGATTGGTTGGTTAAAGTTGGTCAGCAAAGCTACGGTAGAGGCCAGGAAAAATTTGAAGAAATTATACCCAGTACTTAGCAGCGATGTATTAATAGCACCTGTCCATTTAATGATGCCTATATGGGTGCTTGAAATTTGCAAGCAGGAGGGTGGGAGTGCTAGACGATGATACTCATTAAATAAGGAAAAAAAAGTGAAAGCTCTCAAGTCTGCGTGCTGCATGCAAGCAAAGAAAAATATAATTCTCGAAAATGAAATACGCGCCTCATAACGTATGGATACCAGACAGTTCTAGTACAAACTTATATTGTATGTCATCCGGTTATTAGCGACTTTTCAAAATACTATAATCAGTACACCGAAACGAACGTGGAACCACTAAAAGATTATCATAACCTTATTTGACGGCATATAAGACGTTTTTCTACGTTAGAAAAGATTGTAGATTGTAGAAAAATTTCTACAATCCCAAATAAAAGTTTAAAAATTTCAATTCTACGGTAGGTAGGAAAGAATCGATTGCAAGAATAAGATTCTTCAAACATTCAGCCTCATATTTGTGAAAGAATCATCCTTGTAGCTAAATTATTTCATATTTTAATGAACGAAAGAAAAAAGGTCTACACAAAAATTTTTCGTTTTTCCCATATAGTCCCATGTAAAGCTATCGATTGCAATAAATCGAAGCCTAATCGACTTTTTTAACTTTTTCGATTTTTTCCCAACTCGACACATAATTCCAACTCTATCCTGAAAATTTCACCCACCTAGCTTGCTTAGAAATACCCTAGAGGTTTTGATGAGTCAGTCAGTCAGTCAGTCAGTTTTATAGCTTTATATATATAAATATACGCCCAGAACGGATCAGAGATAGAAGAATCAATAAGAGATTGTGTGTGATATATATATATCGATATATTTCGACTGCTGTCATTTGTTAGTAAGCTTGTTTTTCACACCCGTGGAATATCAACGGGTACCTTCCGCTAGTATGAGATAAAGGACTAAAGTTTTGGGAAGGTTATACAACAATGGGGTATGGTGACACTGCATGTCTAATGGGGTATGGTGACTTACAAGCCAATCGCGTTATATGGGACGACGTGTGCGTCCGCATTTTCTGTTGCGCTATCTCAAGTGAGGAGGTGAACAATCCAGGGACAGACGTCAGTTAGCCCTTTACCATTAGACTTCCCGGGCGGAAGAAAACAAAATTCAACCATCGTTGGATATTTATTCCACCCAAAATCACACATGAAACTAACTGCATTCAATTGAAAGACCCTGGGCTTCTTTAATGGATCCCCGGGGTCCTTCAGACGTAGATTGACAGCATTAATTAATTAATCTGGTTAACCATTTCAGCATGTCATATCTTTTATTTATTGTGTAACATATATCATTCAAGCTTGTTTCCTAATTTACAGATTATATGCTTGTTATTTTGTTATGTTACCATACTATTTACCTTTGTTAACTAATTTATAGATTTTATGCTGGTTATTTTGAAATCTACATTGCATAATGCTCTTTATTATGACATATTCATTTATACGATTCAGTTACCTATTCTCAAATTGTCACTCTATTTACGTATCTTAAATTCGCTATCTATTAGCACTTATCATCTTCCTTGCTAGTAGTTACTTTGCCTGTGCTTCATAATCACTTAAATTATTATCTTGAAAATGCATTGAATAGCATGTTCTCCTTTTGCAAAATGGTGTAAACCATTGGTGAAATAAATAAAAATAAAAAAAGAGTTCCATCTTATCGGCGCGCGAACTACTGCCATTCAGGCTAAGCCAAAACTCCCAAAGAATACACTGATTCACTTCTTCCGCTAAGTCATGCGGAACTGCAGCCATTGGCACTCCCCTATCTCTTTCACCCACTCCATATCCTTTACCGCTCAAAGATTTTACTCTTTCAATCGTTAGTTCAAAAGTGAAAACCATATATTGAAGCAGATGCAACCACACCTACCAAATGTTAACGCAGGAAAATATGTACGCCATACATGTGCACAAGGGTCGCACTGGATTATCATAATTTTTAGTGGTAAATAAGCAAAAACTACGAAGAAAAGAAGAAACGGATGGATTGAACATAACCTGAGGCACAGCAGATTTGTGAAGAACATATTGTTACATTTGTATATTAAATTCGTCTCTTGATCATGGTAATGACACTATACATAGATTTAAAATAATAGCAAATCAGAGGACCTCCGACTAACAGCATGATTATGTCAAAGGCCAAGAGAGGGAATTCCTGAACCTTCAACTTCTATTTGTGGACCTTCAAAATTTTTAGGCTAACAGATTTGATATTAGCAAAGAGAAATAATGATCATTACAGAGAAATAATATTTTCAAAAAACCACGGAACTAGCCGCGCAGTAACTTCAACGGAGTCACGCGATAGTGATCACACAATTGTGTGAAATTCACAGAGGAAAAATCATTCCCGAAATTGAGGGATCTGGGTTCGATTCCCAGTCCAGGCGAGTGATTTTTCCTCTGTGAATTTCACATAATAATGAAAGAATAGAAAAAAAATTCGGACCACATTACAAGTAGTTCGCTGACATAAAATGCTCGCATATTTCACGCAAATGAATTCCCTTTCGGGGCTGAAACAGTCAGAGAGATTAATCATTGGAACCGATAGTATGCCGTAGGAGAGTATCACTCTAGCAATAATATCCTTAAAAAACCAGATACTACGTACATCAATATATATTATGGATTGTGATCTCGTCGCCAAAAACTGTTGTCTAGAATTCCGTAAACAAAAAACTTTTTGGAAAGTGGTTCCGCCTAGTGATGAAAGGCGTAAGTTAAAATGTAAATACAGACGACAGATAGTAAATAAACATGTCTTACCGGTTTTACCATGAATATACATGGATTTTACATACAATTAATAATAATGCAGTGGGAAGTGGATAGAAAACGTAGTACTACACGCGAGACGTACCGAATTATACACTTGTTTAATATCGTCCGGTCTACAGATATATTTAATTCCTCTCCAAATTTAATTACAAAAATGCGCAATTAACTTCTTAGCACTTCGTGAATATCGCTATACGGAAATCTAATAATAATGCGAGGAGACTTCATGTGTATTCCCAATGGCCATCATTGCAGTGTAGGTAAAAAGGAATGCACTTTCCGCCGCCTTGAACAGATTCTTATTTTTCAATCCAAGTCTCCTATTTTGGGTCCTCGTAAACGCATACCCTGTTTTTCAGCCTGGTAAGAAGCAAGTTCTGTTTAAACAAGGCATTGGAAATTCTATATTTAAGCCGAACGGGCTTAATGCATTCAAATTAGAATCAGAATCTGGCAAACATCGTCGTCGGCACACGATGGACGTTTCATAAACCACATACACATTTTCTGTAAAAGATATTTCCTCTCTAGCATTTACAAAGTAAGTTATAGATCACAAAAATAGCAAGATATTATTCAAAGCATCAAGTAATTCACATCTCCTCGATCGTTATTGAATATTCACCACAGTCTCACGTTAGCAACAATTAACTACGTCTATTTACAATAACAACTGAAATAACTCTAATCGAAGTGGCGCCAAGGACTGGGTGAACTAAAAGTGGAAATGTAGGCAACACGTAGCCTAGGCAACAATGTCAAACATCCGAATCCATAATATATATTCATGACTACGGTTTTTGTCTCGTTTGCATCTACAACAACAATGCACTTCATTCACGCTCTCTCGTTCGCAGGATTCCTGATTCCTTCCAGTCAAGAGGAAGACCATAAAAAAGCAGATGATTGCAGTGAAATGCCCGGATGATTTACATGAAAAAACACTTTAGCGTACACTATCGAACGCAGCCAATAATTCCAACGTCGCATTTCATCGCACACTATGGAGGAGATTATCTGACATTCCCAAATACGTAACTCATTCATTGGCGATGTCAGGATGGAAAATTTAAGGATTTTATTGGACCAGAACTGCTTCGCAAGTCTTTCCTGAAATTTCTTGCAAAGCGACGACAGTTTAGCACGGGGATTTCTCGGGTCTCCGTCTCCTCGCCATCCAATTCTTCATGAATCGGTGAATTTGTAATTAGTTTCATTCGGGTCACAGGGTGGGGCCAAATGCCCTTATCCTCGGCAAAACATTTAAAAAACGGACTTGCCGAACAAAATAAACGCACAACGCACATTCTGGCTAACTATCGGTAGGTGCATGAAAATGCTATGATTGCTCTGAAAGGAGCGCGGCATTATTGACAGGACGTGTCAATAGTGGTCGGTTTGGGCGACCGCTCGAGCCCGAAACGAAAAAGCAAACATCTATATCTACGTCATACCCTGCAAGCCACCCAAAGGGTGTGTGGCAGGGGGTGCTTCCACACCAGGCATGCATGAATTATACGGCAGAACGCCGAAACTACATTGAAACCATTGTACCACACATGCAACGCTCCCATTAAAATCTATTAACCAAGAAACATTCTATCGGCAATCGTTCCAACATGCATGGGGTCAAGGACTACTACTGCAGATTCAAAATATCATGCATAAATAAGAACATCAATATTTACATCATGCATAAATAAGAACGTAGAGAATATAAAGAGAAAGATCTACAGACTAGCTAATGTCACTATTCGCACTATTCATGACGACTATCACAGCTGTTATGGTCCCGAATGGTACACGGAAAAAATTACATTTTATACCTATCGGTTCTACAATCTATCTCTCTAATTTTATTGGCGCGATCTAATCTGCCGTAGTACGAAGGGGTTATTAGTACCTATGTTTTTTACGTCGTCAGAGAAATGTTTTTCTGAAATTTAGCTAAGAGGTTAAGCCTATAATTCAATCTACGCTGTGATAGCGAATCCCATCCCAATTCTTCTAACAATCCAGACACACTAGTAAACTTATCATAGCATCGTTTTACTAACCTAGCTCCACTTTGCATTATGTCCACTGATCCATTTACGTAGACAGTGCTTGGGAATATTTGAATAATCTACCATAAGATGCCCATACCATCTAATATGAACATGTTTTCATCATATCATATGCGCTACATTAACACCAGACTATTTTATAGCGAGGTATGACCAGGTGATTCTAAAATACACAGTATTTTATAGCTTATTTATTTATATGACGATATTTTTTTTGGATGAGGTGATGACATCTTTCAAATTCTTTTGTCACAGTTTCTATACAATTTAGTCTTCAGGCCAATCGAATAAAAAGCTACGTCTTCTTATAATAAGGCAATTTCATAGCTGATAGCCATCCTAAAAACCCAGCCACAAATTTTCGTTAACAATCGCCATTCACTGTTCCCGTTAACAAGAGTCCTGAATCGTTAGCCTAAGGTCGGTTGCTATTTATCTTTCAGCTGTCAATCTAAATGGCATTTTTTGCTGTACGAGCATACTAATATCGGCAGGATAAATGTCCTTCCTACAAATAAGAGAACATAAACGCTCTGTAGTCTTTGTCGGCTAGATATTTTAATCCATTAAATAGTTGACAACTTTGCCGAGAGATGGGAAAACTTGGCTCTGGATAAACTAAGCCGAAGCAACTATTATTTCAAAATTAAATTATTTTACAAAAATATTTAAGTTTGAACGAGAAAGAGTCATTCTAGCAGACTTCCAGAAAGAAGTGTGATATATCTATAAAGACATTAAAAAATTAAACTTATTACAAATCATTTTTGAAGAACTGTCCAATAATTTCAACTTTTTTGATCGGCTTCTACACATGAGAGTAACATTTTTCTCTCATCGAAATCAGGGGGACATTCAGCCGTGTCTGCCGTCGACTGAACCCGAGCAGAGATATGGATGAGAGAACAACAGGATTCAATGATGGCCTTTTCTTAAATGTGTACTCATGTTCATCGATTCCACGTTGGAAATTAAGAGTTATCTCCATAGTGGTCAAACTACTGCGCCCACGGTAATTATTTCCACGTTCAAAGCATTAAACTGCCGAATGAATTGTGATCCCCGTATATTCAAACGCCTCGAGTAAACATTGCACAATGATAGGCATTGGATCTCGGATTTCCCCTTAAAATCGTGATATCCAGCGTTGATTCGCAGCATGTCTCCGGCAGCAAAATATAATCCATGTTAAAGAATAAACCAATTGTAACTGAAACCACACCAAACCAATGTGTGCTACCTTTTTTTTAATAAAATAGCAAATAACCTTTTTATAGTAACCCCTAGAGACAAACTGAGATTATATGTGTACAACCCTTCGACGCTGGGAAGATTACCTTTTTAATTCTACAGACCGTCATGGTGATTTGGAGAGGAGTGGTGTTTACTCATTAAAGTGCAATCATTGTGACATTAATTATATTGGTCAAACAGGCAGAAAGTTTTATATACGTGCTAAGGAACACAGACAACATTTTATTAATTATGAAGAAAAATCAGCGTTCTCAAAACATTTATGTGAGTCAGGCCATTCCAGTGATTTTGAAGTGAATATTTTACACGTGTGTGACAAAGGTATAAAATTGGACTTTCTTGAACAGTTCGAGATTGTAAATACCCCAGAAAATATGCCCTCATATATCGACATTGTGTTCTTTCCCACCCATTCTCCTCTCCTCAATATTCGCCTTCCTAAGTGACTCATACCCTTTTTCATTGTCCCTTTCCAAACCCCCTCCCCACTCCAGTTTCTCCCACCCTCCCACCGCTTCGGAGTCACGGCGATGTAAACGTCCACTATTTAAGGTTCTCGACCAATGCTTCGAACTACCTTGATAATGACACATGGTGTTTCGAAACATGGGTCGGTTTAAATAAATCTTGTATGGAAGTTACAATTAGTTTATTCTTTAACATGAATATTAAGAATTTCCAGAAAGTTACGCCTTCTGTCCTTAGTGATAAGCAAAATATAGGTCTCACAAACTGTAATTCATCCACCAATAAAAAAATTTTACCTTGGGCCCCTGCACGCGAAGGGGTAACTAGGGTGAATCATTGAAGAAATTCATTAAGGGATAGCAGCAAAGGTCTTTGCCTGCCTGATTTTATTATTTTTAACTAAAATAAAGGATTGATTATCAAAACGATCTTCTTCTTAGTGGAATCAGTCTTCTGACAGGTGTCAACTGGATGCCCTCCATCGCAGTCGGTATTGAGCATCTTGTTTAATTTGCCTGTAACTTCGGCCATTTTTTATGTCATCGAGCATTCCCATTCTTCTTCCTCCCCTTCCATTTTTCCTCCAATAATTCTTCTAAAAAGATAATTTTAGCGTAATATGAACGAAACGATAAGTCAAAACGATAAATGTGAGTAAAATAATTCATCAGTACATAAAGGTCCACTTTCACAGACGCTTAAGTTATCAAGAGCAAACTGTGAAGAGTCAAATAGGATATGAAATATTCCCCATTACATCGAGGCGTTCGCAATGTTGGTTTGGAGAAGAATGGAAAGGGTGAATGGAGGAGAAGGACGAACGAGGAGGCTGTTGTGGATACAAGCATTCATTTGTTTATCTTTGTATATAACGTCTTGCACAGCATGTTCGAAGTCATTCATTTTCTTGAATCCATCCACGTAAGACGTACCGAATCAAACGGGTTACTCAGATATCTACGAGTTTTACTTAACAGAGGCTTTAGATATGGCTGGAGAGGACATGAAGCTGGTGGCGGAGGTTCGGAGGAAGCAGGAGAGATGGTGGAGGAAGTATTGAAGAGAGAGGGAATTCTGAAGAGGGTATAAGACGAGACAACGCTGGGGAAGCGAGGAAGAGGATAGGAAGAGGACATGAATTCCGGACAAAATAAGAAGAGGGGACGACATGAGGAATCAAATATGGATAAAATGACGGATAACCTATAAAAAATGAAAGAGGGCCGATGTGCCATAAATTGGGAATAAAAGACAGGGACAGTTCAACCACCTACTAATCAGCTGGTAGAATACTCAAATGACATTACATCACTTTTACAATTTCCAGTTCGATATCAGAACGCCGAAAAAATGAATAAAGATTTCTCGAGTCTTCCATCAACTCTAACATGGTATAAACAAGCAGAAAGACCCGTAAACTTTATATTTCCAGAAAAATTCACCAGAGATATGTTGGCAGAGACACGTCTACACGTCGTATATTAGGAGCGAAGTGACCCGTGAGTTAAAACGTCAATTGTCCGACCTTGTGTAAGCCCTAAGGGGGCTTTCGCGTAGTTGCAAGGACGAACGAAGATCGAAAAATGAGGGTTAGATCCAGTCTCGTCTCAACACGTAAATTATTGACCAGTCGGGTAGGCCACGTTTCATTGGAGCCGCTGCACGCCCGGACCCGCTGACAAAGCCCCGAGAGATAATGAAAGAGAGAAAATAGAAGAATATTACTACTCACCGAAACGCCGGACGACGCGACGGGAAAAGAAGCTATCGATGGCTGCCGTGAAATTAAAAAAAAAAATCACCACTTATGAAAAACACTCGGAACTGGCTGGAGACAACAACTATTATTCACAAGTGAGAGTTTTTTTAAAAACTCGAATCCCCGAGGTCTTCGATCAAAAGCAGGTGGAGGAGAACATAAAAAATGAGGAGGAACGACAACTTGGAATGACGATGCACTTAGTTCACAAGATCGACGAGAGATTAATCACTTCACACCGAACACTTCTTGAGAATGCGGCGAACATTTCACGAAATTTATTATATCACTCCCTGCGCGCACAGCAGTCTCTTTATCGTAGAGGGCGGAGGGAAAGTTGGCAAATCCAATCACGGGAAAAATCATCTTCCATTATAAGCTATGATGATACACTGTCTTCTTTCTCTTCCCAGATTCGACACATATTTATCATCAGACGTCAAATGGGGCGCAGATAAGCTGCCATTTATACGGGCACGGGGAAATCTGCCTTCAAACGGGTTCGGTGCTTAAGAAAAACGGGAGGGCGAGAAAGCAAAAAAAAAAATAAAGTCTAGACTTTGATGGGGTCACACTATCACAAACACAACCACAAAGGCCACCTGGATGGGAAATCATACTCGTAGCAGACACATTAGAATCTGAACACACGCGAAAGGCATATTAAAAGGACAAGGTCGTCAAAATCTTGGCTTAAGGAATTATCTCCGAGAGAGGTCGAGCCATTGTACAACACAGGACCGACCAAGTGACATAATCTAGATCTGCTCGCAATAGTACCATTCAAAACAGAGCAGGTTTAAAATATTTACCCCTAACATGAATATTTAAAGGAGTCGGTAGAGAATTTACTCCTACCATAAAAACACTTTCCGTCATGGACGAGATGACAATGAAATAGGCAGTAGATCACAACGCAACGGAAATATTTATTAAGATATTCGTGTGCTTGATAGCAATTCACAACGGTGCTGTTATTATTTACACTATCTAGGCTTGAAAAATGAACGAACATCCGGGCGCCGTACCTCATTCGCAAGTTAACGTGTATGCTAGCTAATTGTGTGCTCGATGATACGTGATTTTGACTTAAAACTAATCAAATACTTGGAAGAATAAATATCGACTTAACGGCATTTACAGCAACATAGAATGGCTTATCCTAATGTTTGGCGAATTGGGATGTGCAGTTTTGAAGACGCGAGATTTATCGAAAACCTTTTCAGAGATTAATGCTCAAGTCCAATAGCCACCATTAGCTTAGCTGCACAGTTTTTTCTTTTCTTTAAGACTTTAACCGAAGTTGAATTCGTCGCATGGAGTTTGAGGAATAAATGTTCAGAGAGATAACAACTAGCTCTTTGTTGAAATCTGATAGTCCCTCTCAGGTCTATTTGGGGAAGTTCCGCGATTTGATGTTGTGACGTGGGGACATCTGATTTGTATCGAACGGCAACGTTAATTTGCGTCTTGAGATCTCCAGATAAGCCAGCTCAGACGGAAGCACACACAGAAACGAATGGGAAAACAACAAACGAACGCAGACTCTATCGACGGGACGCTCCAGACAGAGATTCCAGTCCCCTGCCTGGTGGCCACCAGTCCGGCGGAAGTCGGGCGAGGATAAACAATACTTCCCGTTGCTTTAAAGGACAATGAGTGACCCGTAAAAAAATTATTATTTCCTTAACTTTAAAGTCTTTAAAAGACGTTGAGAATGGTCTCCGTTTACAATTTTCCAGTTTTCAGACACACGGCCGAGATGAACGCGATTGAAACAATATTTTGAACACGAAGTATCCTCGACTATGCGTCACAGGGCCATCTGAGGTCACGTCGAGTTCACCACAAGTAACGTGTCAGTCATGACTCAGTAACTTCCTTGGATTTCTTCCGCGATTGTTTTCCACCCACACACTGTCCGAGATACGGAATCGATACAAAAGAAAGACTTTGGCAACGACCTGTCAGATCGAATACACGTCACAGGACAATCAAAGTCGCGTCACATTGAAACTTCTGTCCTTGCCCATGGGTGCCCGTGAGTTGAACAGGTATCCCTCCAGCGCGTCCAGTCACTGCAGTTCAGTTCAGCACGTGAAGTTCAGGTAGCGTGGCACGTCGACTGATTGAAGGCCATCCACTAATGACTGACCGAGATCAGCGGGGTCCGCTCCCAAGGTCAAAGTCCGAATGAAATTGATTCAAGGAGAGCAGAAACGATTGCCGTGTGTCGCATGATGTAAGGAAGTGAGACACAAGAACAGTCATAGATTACTGACACAAATATTTGAGCATTCAGAGAAAACAGTTGCCCTAGTCACTGTAACGTCTCTGGATTATTCACAGTGTCGGTTACTGAAGCATTCACATGGAACGATTCAGGAGCTGTCATTTGCTGAGCAATCCCTGGATCTGACAAACAAGTGCCGATGGAGGAAATTGTTGTCCTAAGGTCTGGAAGGATTTTCAGCCTCGGGTATGGGAGCCTAGCCTCGAAGCGGTCACCTCATTCCGTAGAAAGCGTATGAGGACGATCCCATAGCTCGTAAAAGGTAATGACAGAGCGCTGCACTTTAAATCCCTCCCACTCCACCTCCTTGACTTAAAAGAGGAGGAAGAGTAGGGGGAGTAAGTAGGAACGGTTAGGGAGAACAGTGGATCTATAACTTTCGCGTCCGAGCACTGAGTGAGCGGTATCTAAGCACGCACGTGTCGAGTGTGACCCGCAGCATTTTAAAGAGAAGAGTTCGACTCCGCGTGAGCTGCACCGAACCCCAACTGGCGGGCGGGCGGGCAAATCGGTGGATCGGGGCTCTGTCGGCGGGTGGGGCGAGTCAGGAGGGGGGCGTGGAAGGGGAGGGGGAGGGAGGAGGAACGCTTCCCGTCCCCGACGGGTGGCGGCGCAGCTTCCGCGGGCAGATAAAAAAATAAAAAAGAAACACCACGAACGATACTTGATTCGTTTAACGGCTGTCTGGATGCGTCGAAGATTACGGACGGATGCTGTAGATGCAAATGGTATTGTCGTGAGGGGAAAAATTTCGGGTTGCAGGAAATATGCGGATTACGGCGTCATATCACATTGGTTTTTCCTCTTCGTTCGTGCTGTACGTTTTTTGTTTTTAGAATTTACTCCTGAATCTATTTAAGCTTGAATAAACGGGGCTCAGGTCTTCCCACCCGCGAGGTAACGAACCGAAGGTAATTTGAATGAGATCGAGGTTGTGATTTAAAGTGTCTTTAATAATAGAGAAATTAGCATACTCCATATGCTTAATACAATGAATATAAAATCCAAATATCTCCGTGCGTAACTGATAAATTTAAATTTCAAATATATATTCCCTCCAAAAGCAAAAAAACTAAATCATCACAGGAAATATCTAATTAAATTTTTAATGCGTACAGTTAAACATATTAGCAGTCATGATATATCGCATTAAAGAAACTAGGTTTTGTTAAACGTATGATATGGACGGCCTCGGAAGAAAAAGTCAAAGAGAGATGCTACTTCGCTCTGGTTAGGCGACTCTGCTTAGGCGACACCTCGAATACGCCGCGAGCATTTGGGACCATGGTCAAATAGATTTAACCAAAAACATTAATAAAATACAAAGAAAAGTAGCACTCTGCGGTAAAAACTGCTATGAGCGTACATATAGCGTCTCACAACTTTTAGAGGGATTAAGGTTGGAGCCCCTAGAGACTCGGAGGCTACACGCTAGGCTTAGGTTGCTTGATAAATTCAGAACTGATATTTTTCAGAGCGACATTGAGAATATTATCATGACTCCTCACTACATATCTAGGTCTGAAAGATGTGATACAATAGGAGGGATACACTGCAGAACATATAGGTACAAAAACTCGTTCTTTCCGCGAACAATAAGCGATCAAAATAAAAATTAAGCTCCCTAAATACACTCCTATGATTCATGTCACCATTTCATCTCCAAAAAAACTCACACCTTTACACGACTGGTGACCTAAACTCCCTGCCAAACGCCTATGCGGCGGCTCGCGGGGTATTATGTAGATGTAGATGGTCTTGGTTACATTAGAAATCTACACCTTAACGAATAGTATACAGTAATGAAGATAACACACAAGTAAAAAAGTGTAAGTATCCATCTTTTTTTATCTTCCGCGAACTATTTTCTTGAATATTGCATTAGTATAGGGGTAATGGCTGGCATTATTGCCACACGTTAAAAACAGGCTTCGTTTTCGCAGACCTCACAGATATGAATATCATAATATAAGATTGAAAGGTGAAGGAATTCCAAAAACTAGTACTTGTGAGGGGTCTCTACCCGTTTCAAACGCCTCGGGCTGATTGAAAATAAAATGGATAACAGAGGCAGAATATGGCCTCTGAAACAGTCGGAAATACGTATCCAGTGCAAAATCTATTCTGCTTGGATCGTGGAGTGTTTAAAGATCGGGTTAAACTGACTTGCAATGAAAGGAGTCCCCACTTTTCAACACAAGAAAGCCACCGCCTATATGCCCCAAGTAAATAAAGAACGAAGAATATGAGGTTACAAGAACGAAGGCATTTAATGGAAGGTATCTTCTTCAGTACGGAAATGTGTAAAATAATGAATAACTAATACTGTAACATATGCCGTGAGTCTGGGTAATTTCGAGCCAGACACAGTGCTTAGATCTTTTAAGTGTCAGAAGCTCATTATGAATTATTCGTACCGAAGCATAACAATATTTATACTCCAAATATGAAAAACGCTGATATCTTCCTCTGTAGTAATGGAAAAAAAGAAATTCATGATGTAAGAGAAGAGGAACGATCCAGGAAAATAAGCTGAAGAAAGGTCAGAAAAGCAAGATGATGAAGAGATAAATGAACTGCAAACACTTGCAAGAAAGAATCGATTAAAGGAATAGGACCACTCATGGTCAAAGCTGTATTAGTTGCGATAAGTTGTGAAAGCAGTAATGATTTTTCTAAATTTAAGAAAGCAAAAATAACTGGGCAAATAACTATCAGTCACTAGACCAGTGGGAGGTGGCCAAAAGTTATACCGATTGCAATGCTTCACTCTTAAGTCCAAAATTATTTTTATGTGCAGTTCTTTCTATACATACATTCAGATAGTCAAAGAGGAAATAATAGAGATTTATTTTAATCTAAAGTATTATTGTTATTTTTATCGCGATTCAAACACGATTTTTTCGAATATTTGATAAATAAAATGCCTATAGTAGAAGAACAAAGACCATGAGAAAACAATAAAGTATAAGTCTTAGCTATATAAATTTACATTCATTTACAAATAAATAATCAACTGAAGCCAAAATATATTTAATTTGTTTTTTTCTAATTCAGTATTTGCCTCCATTAGCTTTTTAAACTTTATATTGTGAAATGAGTAAGGGATGGAGTGAGTGTCTGTCTAAGGAATGAGTACCTGTCTAAGGAATCGAAAATTGCCGTGTACAAAAGTGCACTTGCCCCCACTTTGTTGTATGATAGTGAAACATGGGTATGTCAGGATAGACATAAGAGTAGACTAAACGCCGTGGATATGAGTTATCTGAGGAGTGTTTGCGGAAAAAGTAGGATGGATAGGGTCAGGAACGAGTGGGCAATAAATGAGTGCGGGTTAGATGCTCCAGTAATGGACATATGTTTATGAAAGGAGTGTGCTTCGTTGGTTTGGCCATGTTGAGAGAATGGACGAGAGTCGAATAGCGAAACAGATATATAAGAGCGAAATGAATGGTGCGAGAGGTAGAGGTAGGCCGAGAAAGTTGTGGATGAATGTGGTTGAGGAAATTCTTAGGAGGAGGAATATTAGGAGTCTTAAAAACTGGGGAGCGTGTATGAAACAGTGTAAGTGAGGCAAAAGAGGCTTGTAAGGATATGTCAGTATGGAGGAAATTATTGAAGCAGAGTTAAGCGTACAAATGTGTATTTATGAGTGAAACTTAGTGACTCTGCCTACTCCGGAAGGGAACGGCATGATTGGCACGTATGTATGTATATTATGAAATTTCAAATATTTACATATTTTTCCTCCTAAGTGACCAGCAACTGTACCGTTTACTCTATCATTCGCTCTTCAGCATTTCCACGCCCAAAATGATCAGACCGACATTGCATCCCCAGAGTGATGATTGCCTCCAGCGATTCCTCGCCCTCCAGTCCAATCCACTTCCCTATTTCCATCTGACTTTCGTCAACTCTCCTCTGCAGTCACACACATCAGACGAGTCCAGTTCACTCACAACAGCTTTTTCTCTCCGAGTCTTTTATACAGCGCCATACTCAATCCTGGACTATGAGCCAGTCTATTCTTCGGACCATTACAAGCTCCCGCTCATATTCTTTGCCGGTGGCGAAGAAAGTTAAAACATAGATGAAAAATAAACAATTTTCAGGACCTGGTCCAACACACCTGCGGAGGAGGATCAGGTAAAAAGCCTATCTGCATTTGAATAACGCACCAACATTACTCGGATTGCGTAGCAGTAATTTGAGAAACAAGCCGGGACAAATTGGAAATATTAATTTCATTCATCAACTGGAAATATATACTTTACAGTTTCCGTACGCTAATCTGGAATTTTTAACATCGCCTTTAAATGAGTTGAGAATTTGAATAAATGGTTGTTGAATCAGTATATTATACATTATTTCTAACGTGTTTTATTGTCATAACGCCATAACTCCCATAATTCTTCATCAAAATTAATGATTCGAACATCGTTTTAAAGCTTATGTTCCCCGCAATTGACGAAACATTGACAAACAGTTTAAAATTAAAGTTTTTGTTAAAAATTTTAAAATTAAAGTATTTGTTAAAAATGGTACAGTGCCATCTGTTGACAATATAATCAACTAATATGTTCGCTATGGTTCCGTGCTCAAAAGACTGTAGGATGCGCCATCTATTAACACATCGTTTAGTTAGATTTTTTACATTCTATATGCAATCAGTGTGACCGTTTACGTTTACGTAATGTATCTCTAACACAAACATAAATAACATAATATTTTTCATGAGAAGAAACAGGAAGAAGAACAAGAAGAAAGAAGGAAGAATCAGAAAACAGCTGCATACCGTGAGAAATATTCGCCGGGGTCAGCAAGTAATTAGGAATTGTTTGTTGGGTAAAAGTACTCTAACATATTATTATAACGTATTACTTATTATTGTCACCGATTCATATGATTCTTTTTATGGCCTCCTATGTGATAATGATTTTTTTCTTCTGGTGTTTAGGTAAAGTTATAATTTAATGTTTTATATATATCTCATTCGCCAGCTTTTCGCATTTTAATAATTCATCATACTTTGGAAAAACTTGACATTTTTGTTTTCGAATTTTGAACTCAAAAATACGATATTAGTTAAAAACAAGTTGGAAAGAATTTCTAGACGTTTTTATACATTTCCTCTGAGGAACTTTTGTGAATTTTAATTATCTCAAAATCTTAAAAAAATATTCTAAACATTGAATGAGAAATTCTAAAATAAGACGACGGCTTGCGCTGTATAACAAGCGGGTTCAATTGTTGACTAAAATGACCATCGACTGACGTTTAATCCTAGTACTAATAATTTGACTAGGAATAGGAATTAAGGTAGTTTGAGCGAAATATCAATGTACCTAGAAATCAATGAATTTATTTGCATTTTTAAGAAAAACTTCTCACCCTTCTAATGACATCAACAATTCTACCCCTTACCACATTACTTTCTGAGGTATTTGTCAAAATATACCCGCCCTTTTTCATGGGAAATGGTACGTGTATACACTCCAGAGAGGCATTATTTACAAAATGAGGAAATTCTAACACTCAGATGCCTTAAAAAAACTAACAAGGTGTATTTTTTATGTTTTTCCAAATATTTTTTTTAATCAATCATATTGTCACCGCAAAAGTTCTTGGTTATCACAAAAACCCTTCCGTTTTGAAGGATTTTCAAACGCACCGCGCGAAAAAATGAGTCAAGTTAAAGGACTATTTAGATATTTTCATTTAATTTCTTACAATTTCTGTCATATAAAACTATATTATGGCACGATTAATTATGCAACATTAAATTGATGTATCTCACAGCTGGTGAAATTAAAACCTATAATTCGAATATGGTCTCCATTATGACTAGGGAACTATCTCGCTCGGAATACCTACAAGTACAAAATATTTTGAAGTTCCGAATGATACAGTGAGGTTACTCAAGAATAACAAAGAGATAGCAACCGTAGGATCGAAAAATAAAAAAATGGCGACATTAACCATTGCATGAGCACAAAAAATAGTTGAGCGCACATCATTAGGTTCACTCGGACTTTCACGAATGCAGGTAAAAATAAAAACTGAAACTTTATACTTCCAGGAAAATTTAGCTTCACCCTTGCACATCAATATAAGTTGGTGCGCATTTTAATGCATTTAACTCATGTCAGGCCGACGGAGATGAGACAGAAGCCGCCGAAGCAATTACGGCCGTCAAGCAGAGTTAGTTCCGCCGGTCTACGCACGGAGCGGGGGGAAAATGTCTGCGCGGCATCCCGCTCATTTTTTTGCCCTTTTGTTTAGATTCGCAGCCACGCCGAAAATGTGGCGCGGCGGTTGGTGCTTAACGACGCAGACGACGACGTCGCGCGACGGTGGCGATGGCGGTGGTCGGAGATGGTAACTCATTTTCCGGTCCACAAAAAAAATGCAGATGATGACGACGGTATGGCCGAAAAAATTCAAAAAGTGGAAAAAATAAACGGTCGCTAATTGGCGTTTGAGCAGTTGCCTAATGGGCGCGGTTGAAGGGACCATGCGCCTCCTGCGAAAAATCAAAATGGAAGCGATTCGTCGGCGTTTAAGCGATAGGTCGATTGCTGAGCGTCGAGCTTCATGCACTCGTCGGCGGAGAACCCAAGGCAAAAGAAGAGAAGAATCCATGCTGATGCGGACATGTAAGAAAATGTAAACAACAAATGGAACTGAGGAATGCGCAATAAATTCCAATTATGACGACGAAAGTCAGTTTGATTGATGCTGAACGCCGGAGTTTTCTTTAGGCTAGTCCGAGCGCGATAGTTCCCTAGTCATGATAGAGACCATATTCGAATTATACGTTTTAATTTCACCAGCTGTAGGACACATCAATTAAATATTGCATTATTTATGGTGCGATAATATAGTTTTATATGACAGAAATTGTAAGTAATTAAATGAAAATATCAAAATAAGTCTTTAACTTAAATAATTTTTTTCGCGCGGTGCGTTTGAAACTCCTTTAAAACGGAAGGTTTTTTGTGATACCAATGAACCTACTGCAGTTACACTATGACTTATTTTCAAATATAGGTTAAAAAACATACAAACTACACACAGTTTTTTACGACATCTAAGTGTTAGAAATTCCTCATTTCGTAAATAAATCCTCTCTGAAGTGCATACACATACCATTTCCCATGTAAAAGGGCTGGTATTTTTTGGCAAATATCTCCGAAAGTAATGTGGTAAGGGGTTGAATGTTTGGTGTCATTGGATAGGTGAGATGTTTTTACTTAAAACGAGACCAAATTCATTTATTTCTAAGTAAAATGATATTTCGCTCTTCTACCTTAAATGCATGATGGATGGGATTTTGCTCAATATCTTACGATGTCATGTACGTCCCATTTTCAAAAGCTGTAAAAATATAAATTGTAATAATAACTTAAGACGGCTGAAAATGCTTTCGCAAACTGTGATGAAATTTTATTTTACACCACTGCTTTGCCAATTTAATTAAATCCGTTGGCTCAAATCAGACCTCGGAAATAAGGAATAGTATCAATGCAATACATGCAAAAGTTCAGTAAATTTTCGCTTTTTGCTTTCTACGTAATTATTTCGAAAGCAGAAGAAACGTATACTTGTCTCAAATTAGGTGATCTCCGAGATGCGAACTACGCCATTTCTAAAAAAGTCATTGAATTCATTGTAGATATAAATCCTTAATCTACGTAATAATTTTAAAAAATCATCTAGAATTGTAAACAATATAATGAAAACGAGGTCTCTTAAACTAGTGTTTCACTTTTCATTTTTTACGCTCAAGTGACAGAATGAAGGAAATCCTACCCTGCTAAAAAATTCCTTAGAAGCTGTTCTGTAGAACGTAGAGAATTCTACAGAAATTGACTCTTCTTCTTCAGAACCAAATGTTCTGTAGAGTTATAATCTGCAGAGCAAAAGAACTCCTTACAATCTGTTCTGTAGAACTTCAGCAGCTCTACGGAAGTATGTGAGGTTTCGGTTGACACAGTTCATTTTCTAAGGACCATATGTGGAGAGTCGTAGGGATTTCCACAGAACGTCCTAAGGAATTATGCAGAACGTCCTAAGATATTCTGCAGAACATTTTAAAGTGTTCTGCAGAACGTCGTTGGGAATTCCGTAAAATGGCGTTTCAATACTTTAAGGAATATCTAAGGAACTTTTTAAGAAATTCAGTAGAAGTACTTTGAGGAAACTATAGAGTATTTTTAGCAGGGTGGACAAAATATTTAACACCCACCGCCTCTGAGTCTTCACTTGATGGAAATGCTGATGGAGATGGTAAAGATTAAAATCTCGTAAATTTCCAAAAAAGTTTATTTCAACTATGTAAAATGCGAGCCAGCGTCTTGAGGAATCATTAGATAACCGAGGTCATGCCGTCAGTAGGAGATTCGCGTCGTGCCAGGTAGTGAAAAAATTCTTTGGGAAGCATAGTGTCAAATAATATTTGAAATAGGAATAACCAACTTTTCAAGACAAAAACTTAAAAATACAAGTCCATTCAGGGGATTATTATTATTATATGCGTTATATTTCCTGCTCGAGGTTTTTGCTACAAGAATTCTGAAAATCTGAATATTAGTCAAAGTTTCCCAGATTATGTCAACTTATATAATACTATAGAGTGAGTACATATAGAGTGGCAAAGAGATAGGGAGATTCGGGTATGAGTTTTTAAGTAATACTTTGGCCGATAGATGGAACAGGTGTATCGAAGTTGCACGACAAGCAATAACAAATGAGCTTAGGCACACGGCCACTTCATTCAGTGTCGCATAACTCACATGATGTTCTTATGATGATTTCGGTGCCTGGATGTTTACTAATCGACCCATAGCAACGGAAACAAATCTTATTGAGTCATAGAGACCAAATAAAACATGTATTTAACTGTGCCTTCAATGAAAATCGTCTATAATGAATCGAATTCACTTCAGTATGAAAAGACACGCCATTACCAAACACGGAGTCAACAATTTACCAATGTATCATGGCAAGGACAAGACAATTGATACTCGATTAAAAGCACACAACAGCCATGGTAAATCCACTCTTCTGATTTTTGATGCAAAATCACCGAGCACCACTAGCGCCTCCAATTGGCCTTCTCCGAAAGCCAAAATTCTTCCTCCCCTAAGATGGTGGCACCTGAGAAATTCTTCCCAAAGCTCTCAAAAAGTTATGTCCCGTTTTTAGCATTGCTTTGCCTCTATATATACTTACTCTATCATAATACTGATATAATTTGTTGCCATAATATAACACAAGGAGTAATATTCATGCGGCAATGAGTGGACTCTCATTGCTCTGAACTTACGGGGAGGGGCGATCTACCATGTGCTGGTACAGGGAGGGGAAACAGGGGGTAAGGTGTCTCTAAGGGGAAGGCAATGGTGCGGGCTATTCCACCGCGGTGCTGGGTGCCATCCTTAGGGGACGGCTCGAAACGCTCAGTACCACTTCTCAAAAACGCAATAAGACACGTGAAAACCGACGAATTTAACAATTGCATTTTACACAGGAGTAGAGTTTTTTCCGCTCGCAAGTATGCAAATTATATTTGAAATGTTTTAAGCCCTTGGGGTACGGATTCCTGATAATTAAGAGCCACGAAATTTAAGCGCATGAATTAACACTCCAAGACGATAATTTTTAGAGGTGGAAATAAGGATGAGTCGAATCCAAATGTCGATTCTCGATTCCACGGATCCTCATGATTAAAATCGGTATCGAGAATCGATAGCCTAAAGTCGATTCCGATTCCATCGATTCCAGATAGATAAATATTCAAATCAAATTTCATTTAGCACATCATATTTGTCTCAGTAATGTTTTCGGTATAGGCTATCAATTTGTACTTTTTTATCTACATCAAAAAGCTGAGGATATATTTGCTATTTGTTAATAAATATACTTTTTGAGCGACTTTAGGTAGTCCGAGCGAAATATCATTGTACATAGAAATCAATGCATTTGGTCTCATTTTAAAGCAAAATATCTCACCTTTACAATTACACCAAAATTCTACCCCTTACCACATTACTTTAGGAGTTATTTTCCAATAAACACCAGCTCTTTTCCATGGGAAACGTTACATGCATGCACTCCAGAGAGAAATTATTTACATAATGAGGTATTCCTAATACTTAGATGCCGTAAAAAATCTAACAGTGGTTAGTTTGTATGTTTTCTCCACTCTATTTGAAAATAAATCATATTGTCACCACAGTAGGTTCTTGGATATCACAAAATAACCTTCCGTTTTCAAGGAGTTTCAAACGTACCGCGTGAAAAAAATGAGTCAAGTTAAAGACTTATTTACATATTTTAATTTAATTACTGATAATTTCTGTCATATAAAACTATATTATTGCACCATTAATAATGCAAGATTTAATTCGTGTGTCTCAGAGTTGGTGAAATAAAAATGTATATATCGAAAATGGTCTCTATTATGATTAGGATCTCGCTCGGACTACCTCAATTGTCTTTGTTATTTTATTTCAGGTAATACTTGAATTTAAGAAGTAGTCGTATGCTACTGGTATAACAATATCCCACCTGTTATTAGGAATAAGAATCGATGGAATCGGAATCGAGAATCGGGAATCGATTTGAAAGAATTGGAATCGAAAAAAAGTTGAATCAACTCATCTCTAGGTGGTAACCATAGCTTTTCTCAATTTTTCGAAAAACAAGAGCCACCCTATAGTGGGCAGTTATACAAGGCTTAGAAGTTTCAAAGCGAGAGTCCCTTTTCCAGGCCAAAGCTGCCCGCCATAAGGATGAGAGGGGGGGGGGAGGGACTTGGGGAGAGGTGTGCTTAGGGATCAATTCGAATTAAGGGGCCGACCCTCTCCCCCGTCTGACCGAAGAGAGAAAGTGAGTGGAGAATCTAACAGGGGGTTGGGAGGGGCGTTCGCTCGCGCGTGTTGCCCTGGGCGACGTGAAAGGTCCACTCGGCCGGTGGTGGAGATTATTCCTGGAGAAGATGGAGCGACGACGTTCACACAGAGTTCCATTATGGATTGAGCGGACCAAAGTCTGTGCATCAAATTCATAATTTAGGAGAAAAAAGGAACTTCGCACTTCGTGAGGGACAAGGCAACACGCGGCTCTTACAGCGGCATCGCACACTCACTCACACATGATGGGAAGAAATATGCACTCGCGCGTCCATTCTACAGTGTAGTACAACTTAATACTATATGTTCGTAAGCATTACTCTGAGGATCTTCTAAACGTTCGCAAATTTTACTTAATGACTCCAATAATATCAATATATACCTAAAATTAAAGAGCGTAATGAAGATAACCAATGCCACCGTAAAGAAATGCTATCAGAGTGTATTGCTCAGAAACGGTAGCAGATTTCACGGGATTGCAGATAGAATTAGGTAATGACATACCTCGAACCTGTATTTAAGTCCTAGTCCCTTGACACGGAATGGTGAATTTTTCTCCGCTTAAAGTTTTTTTATCCAAAATATTATTACTTCTAAATATATTGATAACACTTAAATTTCACATTTTTGTCGTGAATCAAGGTAAAATAATGTGTAAATAAAATTGTTCAAAACAGAATTTGTGTAAAAACTTTGTTCAGCATGGTGATGAGCGGACATTGCCATCTGTCTGCGGGTAAAAGATACGACGTCGAGAAATGAGCGCTGTGAAAATCAAAGAGGAGAAAGCGACTGCGAAAGATGGCTCCGACTCGAATAGGAGTGTTCTGCACCTACATCTACATAATACCCCGCGAGCCGCCGTATGGACATGTGGGAGGGGGTGGTAGGTCACCAGCCGTGTAAAGGTGTAAGTTTTTGAAGATAATAATAATGATTTATTTACTCCCAAAGAATTTTTGTGACACAAACTGGTAACAGCAAGGAAGAGGGAGCTTTAGGTGGTCTCCAAGGTCATAAGACCAGAATTGAGCCACCATCAAATTACAAAAATGTATGCCATAAAAATAAACGCAGTAGCTGTTACATAAGTATTGTTACAATGAAATACCATCAAAATAAATGTTCAATTTTTTCTGGAGAAAAAAGGCAGTCTCTGGCAAGTTTTAACATTTTTTTTATAATTTAATTTTTTTAATTTCAGCGGGCAATGAATTAAATATCTTTGGCCCCATATAGAGAAAGCAACGTTTATATAAAGTTAATCTTGGTCTGCTTGTTACAATGTTTGACTCATTCCTTAGATTATATTTACAATTATCAGATACCCTCGGCATATTGCCACTTCTGTCATAAAACAATTTTAAGACTTTAAATAAATAGAAATGCCTTAGTGGCAACAATTTGAGGGCCACGAATAACGGAAATGAGTGTTCATAAGAATTTTTGGACAATATTACACGAATTATTTTTTTTGCAAGACGAGTGCACACTTAAATGTGTTCATGTATGCACTGCCCCAGCAGATTATACCATAAGAGATTTTGGAATGGTGACATATCTTATAGGAGTGTATTTAGTGGAGCTCAGTTATTATCTGTTCGGCAAAGTATCTCTCTTATTTTATCGCTTCTGTCAGACCTCGAGATGTAGTCAGGAGTCACGATGATATCCTCCAAAAAATATCTCCATGATACTTCGTTGCTCTCGTCCTTCATTGTGGCTACGAATTTCGTGAACATCTAATTTCTAACATCTCTCCAAATTTTATGTAATCGCATTTTTCAAATAAGTAGACTTTCCGTATATATTTTACAGTGGACTCTACCGTTGTTGTTTTCAAAGTCGTAAAAATTACTTTATGATCACTTATGCCTTCGAGGATATCGATGTGTTTAATAATGGTGGGGTGACTAACAGTTAAAAGATCTAATGTTACCTCTATACCTATATTACCTCTCGTAGGTGCGTTTACAACTTGAACAAGAGAGTGGTGTGAAAGTATATTAATTAAAGCCTCACTTATATCACGCTTATTTTTACGTATTTCAATGATATTGGTTTTCCAATTTATAGCCGGGAGGATGAAATCTCCACCGATAATAATTACGCTATTGTTGTCTCTCGAGGTAAATGTTGATAACTGAGTTTCTAATTTGTAGAAATCGTCTATTTTGGAATCTGGTGGTCTGTACAATGAACATAAATGTATATTTATATTGTTTTGTTGCTTAATAGTACACCATACGCTCTCTATTTCATTGTCGTCTAATTTGTGTGCAGTACTACTATGAATACTCCGCTGCCAGTCCTATCAGGCCAATCACATCCATAGATTTTATATCCTGCTGGAAAAATTTCGCTATCGTTAATACCCTCAGTAAGCCAGCTCTCTGTTCCAGTTACTATAACTGAGTTTTCCAATATAGGCTCAACTTTGGCTTGTTTGTTCTTTACACTAAAGAATTTTAATAGTACTAAATTTATATCACATTTAGCTTGATGAATGTCGGTTCCCTGTTTTCTGTGATTCAGGGTGTTTACTTTTTGATGTTCTCCTAAACCACTGAGAAGCAAGTTTTTCTTTGACGTTTCGCAGTTAGATAATGATACTCCGCCGCCAGTCCTATCTGGTCCATCCCGTCTAAAGATTTTATATCCTGTCGGAAAAACTTCGCTATCGCTAATATCCTCTGCAAGCTCAATATATGCTCAACTTCGGCACGTTTGTTCTTTACGCTACGGAAATTAACTATTACTAAATTTACGTCGCATTTAGCTTGATGATTGTCGGTTCGCTGTTTTCTGTGATTCTGTGTATTATCTTTTTGATGTTCTCTGAAACCACTGAGAAGCGAATTTTTCTTTGAATGTTCGCAGCTATCTTGAGAGCGCGTGTTGGAATTATTTTATTTAAGGAAGTAACATTTATTCAATTGTGCTTCTCTCAGGTTTTTTTGGCAATGAAGGCTAACGTTATTCAGATTTACTCAGAGGCTGTTGTAGGGTCTATACTTTTGAATGCCACTGAAAGACCGACTCTCTTGCCTGAAAAATACCTACAATGCTCGAAAATCCTACGAGCCACCCGTTCTGACGGCTGGGCTGAGTAATACACCCCAGAACGGTTGAGGGGAGCCCGGCACGTTCCAATCACCGGCCGAAAATCGAAGATTGATGATGCAACAATAGATCTCGCTCTCCATTTTGTGAGGAGAACCATTTTGGGCTAAGGCATTTTAAAAAATGCCATGGTGACAACGCCGAATCTGATAATAATTACCGTATATAAGGGCGAATCCGGTAGCGTTGTTTACGTTGTTTAGGTCTCCTGTACTCACCTTTTTTTCCACGATATTTTTACTACGAAAACTTAATCTATCAACTAATCGCTTCAAGTATGAATATTAGCGATTCGCTTTCTATAAGTTCAGAAAAAAAGAGTTAACTCAGGGCTACCTTCACGCCGCGAAGTAGCGTGAAGATGGCGTTCCTAATGTTTTCTTTGAAAACTCAGAGACATTGGCTTCTATTTCAAGTTCACTCCATTATTTTCCAACTTGGACACCTCTTAAAAAGTCTGTGGATATGGGAAACGCCTTATCAACCGTCAGTGCTTAATCAATTTTCAACTGGATAGCGTAGGCCACTTCTCTAATTCATTGCAATCTTCATTGAGGCTTTTGGTAGCGAAAACCTTGATTACCTCGTCAAGGTTTTCAGGAGTTTAATCCTTTAACCTCCGGCTATGGGCGTATTTTAAGCAATTTGAGCATTTTCCCTTTCAATTCGATTTGTCAATGTCACTTTAATTTGTTAATGTATCCGGCTTAACTTTGTGCAAGTGAGTAATATCCATGATAAAAACAACTTTGTTTCATTCCACACAATTATTATAAATACGACCTGGGTTTCAGCAACTTCGTGCCATCATCAGGTCGAGAGTAGTAGGTGAAGAATAATCGAAACTAAACACTCAATATGCAATTAGGTCAACTCACCACACCTGACCACACACGAGCGGCTTGGAAACGAGGCATTGGCCTGATGATGGCACGAAGTTGCTGAAACCCGGGTCGTATTTAAAATAAATGTGTGGATTGACACAAAGTTGTTTTTTTATCATGGCTGTTCAAGTACAGTTCTCCGTCCGTCCGATAGGGCGTTTAACTGTGAACCTCTAGGCACCACTGGTTGAAAACCATAAGCGCCATAATTTACTCCAGCGTTGATTTTTTACGTAATGTGCTGTGGCGGATTGGGGGACACGTGGTGAGAAATCGGATGTCGGCATTAATCTAATCCCAAATTAAGTTACAGAGGGTACACATGTTTTACTTCCCAAACCACAGATGGAGAACCAAAATTGAAGTGATATCCACGCAATACCCGATGAGGGAATTCTAACGCAGACACTCCATCACTTTCAGAGATTCGAACCCGGTCTCACAAGATGAAACTGCCGGTGACTCCGCAGATATGCCGGCACTCTAACCACCCCATCACCTAAATTACATCGTTTTATTCTATTATCGTGCAAAAATGGATTGGTTTGGATTTTGGGGAGGCAACCGACAGCTAAGGTCATTGGCGCCATAGGGGACAGGTTAGGGAGGTAGGGTGGAAAGAAACCCGACGTCGGCGTTAGCCTTCTCTTAAAGAAAGGGGACGTCTCATGGTAAAACGTCTCACTCGACAGACGGAGAACTGTACTTGAAGTGCCCTCCACAAGACACTGAAGTAGGGATCGGGTTTCCTCTGAAAAATATCCGCTTCTGCATGGATTTGAACCCAGGCCGCCCGTGTGGTTAGCCAGTACT
Organism: Ceriagrion tenellum; assembly: GCA_963169105.1. Lineage (NCBI taxonomy): Eukaryota > Metazoa > Arthropoda > Insecta > Odonata > Coenagrionidae > Ceriagrion > Ceriagrion tenellum. The sequence continues at coordinate 137,484,077 of OY720639.1, read as the reverse complement.
CTAGCCACCACACCAACCCGATCCTCCTACAAAAATGGAAAATTGATACTCACGTACAAAGCATTTTTATGGCGAGCACAGATTTTTCGGGTTGCATTAGAAGTGGGATATTCAACTGGGGTATCCGTTCCCTTGGCAACGGTCGGTAGACTCCCTCCCCGCCCTCTCCTTCCGTTGTTATGTTACGCCCCTTTCCGTAGTAACCCTTTGCGCGGTGGGAGGGCGTGGTGGGTGAGGTGGGGGATAGCCTCACACCCGTGGTCCCGGAGCAGGCCGGAAGAGGCAAATTCATTACTATGGATGGACCATATGGATGGAGAAAGGAAGATGAGAAGAGGTTTCCCTTCGCCTCTGTCTAATATGCTCCACTTGAAACTAGTCCCCGCTGCTGTAATTAGTGGACCCCTAGTCTCGGACCTTTCCATAAAGCCATGACAAGGAAATTCCGCCGCTAGGACGACGTCACGCAATTCGGTCGATCCATTGAGGTAGATGGGGAGGGCGTGACGCCACCTAGCTTTGTCCTGACCATGTATATATATTATGGATTTAGATGTTTGGAATTGTTACCTAGGCTAAGTGTTGCCTAAATTTCCACTTTTAGTTCGCCCAGTCCTTGGCGCCACTTCGATTAGAGTCTTTTCAGTTGTTATTGTAAATAGACGAAGTTAATTGTTGCTAACGTGAGACTGTGGTGAATATTCAAAAACGATCGAGGATATATGAATTATTTAATGCTTTGAATAATATCTTGCTATTTTTGTGATCTAAAAGTTAGTTTTTAAATGCTAGAGAGGAAATACCTATTACAAAAAATGTGTAAGAGGTTTATAAAACGTCCATCGTGTGTCGAAAACGATGTTTGCCAGACTCTGACTATTATGTGAATGCATTAAGCCCGTTCGGCTTAAATATAGAATTTCCAATGCCTTGTTTAAAAAGAACTTGCTTCGTACCAGGCTGCAAAACAGGGTATGCGTCTACGAGGACCCAAAATAGGAGACTTGGATTGAAAACAAATATCTGTTCAAGGCGGTGGTAAGTGCATACCTTTTTTCCTACACTGCAATGATGGCCATTGGGAATACACATGAAGTGACCTCGCATTATTATTAAATTCCCGTATAGCGATACTCATGACATGCTAAGAAGTTCATTGTTCATTTGTGTAATTAAATTTGTAGACCGAACGATATTAAAAAGTGTATAATTACGTCACGCGTGTAGTCCTACATTTTTATCAACTGCATTATGATAATTGTAAGTAAAAGCCATGTATATTCATGGTAAAACCAGTTCAACGTGTTCATTTACAAAATATAGACTGTATTTACATTTGAACTTCCGTCTTTCCTCATTAGACGGCACCACTTTCAAAAAAGTTATTTGTCTACGGAATTCTAGACAACAGTTTTTGGCGACGACATAGCAAGCCATAATATATATCCATGGCCCTGACAACCGAAATGTGCACCGCACAGAATCTCCCTGTGCTTTCCTGGCCTGTCTTCGTGTGACTCGGAGGCGTAGACGTATCATAAAATAACCAAATTATTTCGTCAGCTCGTAAGCGTTAAGGTATATCGGGGAGAACAAATATGGCGAACCTGCCACGCCCACGGCAACAATTCAAGCAATTATCGCCGAAGCAAGCAACCTTGACATCGACCTCAATGGGTTAATTCGTTAGCTTTCGAAATGCACGACACTCGAAAGTATTCTTTGCAAGAGAAAATGTTTTGACGAACGTTTTCCTTTATTTGCGTAACGAATAATTATGAAGGTCCCTTAAAACTCAACGGAAAGGAGTTTCTCCCCCAAGCGGCCAATTGATGGGTCATCAGGAGTCAGGAGCGACTCGGCCACCGTCTCTAGAAGACAGGCCGGAAATTTCATCGACGCTGTTGACCTGAAAACGCAAACAGGATGTCTGGATAAACTGACGTCATCAAAGGACAGCGCAACGAGGAGATATTTTCAAAATCTGAGCTGCACACATTATCATAATCGTTCGTTCAATAAGAAGATTGGTTGACTGCAGCCAAAAATCCATCTCTATTCAATGCAAGTTGCCTTATTCCCCGATAATTCTTCTTATTCAACTTCCTCTTTACTTGGTCTATGTACGATGGGTGTTTTTAAAGTAAGTACCGTTTTGAAATAAAAGAAAACAAGTATGATTTTCTTAACAATTATATATCTACATGAAAATCTGTACCGTAATCTACTTTTCCACATAATTTCCACTAATATTAATGCACTTATCGCATAGTAGAACCATCTTTTGAATCCCGCACTCATGGAAGTCTGCTTCCTGATTTGACAACCACTGCAACACGGTCGTTTTGACCTCATCATTGTCATCGTGGCGCTGACCACCCAGTTGCTTCTTCAAATGCAAATACAGATGGCAGTCATTGGGCACTAGATCGGGATTGTGCGGATGGTGATCAAATTGTTCCCAGCCAAATGATCCGATGAGATTTTGAGTTTGATTAGCCATGTGTAGACGGGCATTGTCATGGCGCTAAACGATCCTTTTACTCGGCACGCCACGCCTTTTGTTTTTGGATTCTCTATAAGCTCTAAGCCATTTCCGTACCATTCCATCGCTCATTATGTTCTTTCCATAATCTTCGTTGATCTGAAGATTATTTTCAGCCGCTTTCACGCCTTTAGCACTAAGAAAACGAATCACAGCGCGTATTCCATAGACGGCGGAATTCTCAATCGGCGGAGGTATTTTAAATACTCACAAACAAACGTAAACACGGTCGAATGTTTCCGTAATGGCGTCTTTGGCTTCATAACAGATGTAGGTACATAACGCTTATGCGCCATATACCGACCGAAGCACTGAAGTGGCCAAATTTCAAAACGGTACTTACTAAAAAAACATGCCTCGTATTTATCCCTTGGCCCTCTTTTTCGGAACCCTTGTCTACAGAGTGTCCCACGCGGTCTTTTCTTCTTCTACTGTCCTTCGTACATCTTCATTCCTTAAGTATCTTCCCACTTGATCTTTCGCATTCTATTCCAGCAGCAGCAGGTACGAATGCATCCAATCTGTCCTTGTCTGCTTTTCCACGGGTAGACGCTTCCAATCAATAAGAGTGCCACGCTCCACACGAATGTATTAACGAGGTTTCTTAGTTTGTAGTCTTTTCTTCTTTGAGCACAGTAGTTCTCTTTTTATTATGAACGAGTAAATGGGTGCTTGCAATTTGTAAGAGGGGGGGGGGAGTGTTATATGATTATACTCTTTAAATAAGGAAAAAAAATGAAAGCTCTCAAGTCTTCGTGCTACATGCAAGCAAAGTATAATTCTCGAAAATGAAATACGCGCCTCATGAGTTATGGATACCAGACAGTTCTAGTACAAACTTATATTGTATGTCATCCGGTTATAAACGACTTTTCAAAATATCAGTATATCACGAACGTGGAACCACTGGAAGATCATCACACCCTCATTTGACGGCATATAAGACACTCTTCTACGATAGATATTTCATTTCAGTACAGTATACTTAATAAGAGCACACATAAAGAATCTTACTATATAATTAGATCGGAATCGAGATTTTCAATATATTAATTTTCATATTAAATTTTTCTCATCCAATCTCTTATATGGACTGCATGTTATTTTAATGATAACTACAATATCATGAAGCTTGGTTGTTTGAAATTGGCCATCAAAGCTACGGTAGAGGTTAGGAAAAAGTTGAAGATATTATACGCAGTAGTTAGCAGCGCAAAAAATGGTATAAAGAATGGTATAAAGAATGCACTTTGTGTACCTAACTCATATATGTAAAGCTATCGATTGCAATAACTCGAAGTCTAATCGATTTCTTTTAACTTTTACACAATATCGACACATAAATCTAACCCTCCCCTGAAACTGGCCCGCCTCGCTGAGTTCCAAACCTCGAATCGACACTCGGCCCGGCGACAATGGAGAAATGCATCCATAGCAACGAAAGTGAAAAAATTTCTAAAATCCCAAATAAAAGTTTTAAAATATCAGTTTTACGGTAGGTAGAAAAGAATCGATTGCAAATATAAGATTTTTCAAATATTCAGCCTCATATCGGTGAAAGAATCAGTCTTGTAGCTTAATTATTTCATATTTTAATGAACGAAAGAAAAAAGGTTCACACTAAAATTTTTCATTTTTCCCATATAATCCCATGTAAAGCTATCGATTGCAATAAATCGAAGCCTAATCGACATTTTTAACTTTTTCGATTGTTTCCCAACTCGACACATGATTCTAACTTCACCCTGAAAATTCATCCACCTAGCTCGTTTAGAAATGCCCAGGGAGTTTTAATGAGTCAGTCAGTCAGTTTTGTAGCTTTATACATGTATATTAATAAAATGCTTTCTTAGCTTTGAAAATGAATATATATTATGGATTTGGATGTTTGGCATTGTTGCCTAGACAACGTGTTACCTAAATTTCCACTTTTAGTTTGCCCAGTCCTTGGCGCCACTTCGATTAGAGTCTTCTCAGTTGTTATTGTAAATAGACGTGGTTAATTTTTGTTAACGTGAGACTGCGGTGAATATTCAATAACGATCGAGGAGATATGAATTTCTTGATGCTTTGAATAGTACGCTGGAATTTATTGATCTAAAAGTTACTTTGTAAATGCTAGAGAGGAAATATCTATTACAGAAAATGGGTAAGAAGCTTATGAAACGTCCATCGTGTGCCGACGACGATGTTTGCCAGACTCTGATTCTAATTTGAATGCATTAAGCCCGCTCGGCTTAAAAAAAGAATTTACAATGCATTGTTTAAACAGAACTTGCTTCGTACCAGGCTGCAAAACAGGGTATGCGTCTACGAGGACCCAAAATAGGAGACTTGAATTGAAAAATAATAATCTGTTCAAGGCGGCGGTAAGTGCATTCCTTTTTACCTACACTGCAATGATGGCCATTGGGAATACTCATGAAGTCACCTCGCATTATTATTAAATTTCCGTATAGCGATATTCACGAAGTGCTAAGAAGTTAATTGTGCATTTGTGTAGTTAAATTTGGAGAGTAATTAAATATATCTGTAGACCGAACGACATTAAAAAAGTGTATAATTACGTCCCGCGTGAATTACTACATTTTTCATCCACTGCATTATTTACTTGTAAGGAAAAGCCATGCATATTCGTGGTAAAACCGGTAAGACGCGTTTATTTACAATCTGTCGACTGCATTTACATTTGAACTTCCGTCGTTTTTACCAATGAATGACTTCCTACGCACTCACGAAATAAATTTTGGCTTTGCTATTCTCCAGCAAAAGAGGCTGCAATAGCAATTAAAAATATTATACCACTCCCATTTACATGGTTCCCAAAAAAAATGGAATTACATGCATGTCACCTTCCAACGTTTCACACAAACATCACATTTAGATTAAAAAATCAAGGGACAGTATTGGTGGAGAATCAATAATGAATATGCCTAGCGATGAGTCAATAAACCAACCTAATTGATCGCCCTATATCCCCATCCGCATTTGTTGCCCATAAATTAAGACAGACATCGCGTCGTGAATCCGGTGACCGAGATAGCAACCCGTATCTCTGGCGATTGTACGCAAAGCGAATGTCGCATACGTTTCACGCTCCGCTGTCCTCCAAAGCATCTTTAATCCGGGCAAGTTCATTAGGGGAGGCAAACAAACCAACGTTACCGATGCACCGATGTCGAGGTAGTGGAGCACTTCACCGAAAGAAAATGATATTGCGACCGCTCGATGATATAAAAGCTGAAATTCACAAGTTACATTATTACGCAGCAAACAATTATGTGAATGCTCGCAGAATGCCTTCGGGATTACAGAAGTTACTTCACCAACATTATCCTGGGAAGTTCACATTGCAAATAAATATGAGATACAAAACATTCATCAAACCGTAATAATGACAGCGAATCTCACAATAAAAAGGTGCAAAAGTCAAACATATGAGAAAAAGCATTTTTTTTAGATTCTGTGATGGATTTTTAAAAATTTTCAATCATTGCATTTAACAAAGGATGTGGTACGAAGTCACCCGCACGGGTGCACATACACCAAGGTTGAAATTTGCCTCGAAAAAATCATTTGACTTGACCGGCATTCGAACCCGGATCTCCCAATTGCCGGTCAGCTGCGTTGTTCCAATGATTTTATTTTATAACAATATCATATTACAGTACATTCATTAGCATACAGGGCAAAAAAAAAATTCCGCTCCAAGGACACATACATTTATGATACATTTTTGTTTAAAGTATTTTTTAGACACATACATGAATGTATTTGGCATATTTTAGTTTTTTAAATCTCTTTTTTACATAAGATACTATTAAAAGATGTTTAGCCTCCATGATTTTTCATGCTCTGAGGAGGGTAACTTTTTATTTACTATTTTAATTTCATCGATTAAAGTCGATCTTATATTTTCTGACCTGTTTGACTTTCCATGAAAGTTGCTATTAGTTCTGTTAAGATTGTACTTTTCTTGGCAGGAAATAATTTAAAATTTAGTGTTAACAGATTCCTTTCTCCAATATCTCCATCTCCGAATGTGTCGAAGTCTCTAAAAATCCTGTTTGGTCCTTTACAACCTAGTATTTTGTGAACCACATTGTCTATCCTTCTGCATTTAGGACATATGTACTGGGCTATCGCAAAGTCCAAGTCTGTATTTCATTTGTACCGTTACCATACAATCACTGCAAATTTCGTACATTATACTTTTTTCCTTGATACGGTGTTTCAACTTTGCGTAATTTGTACAAATGGTTTTTTCCCGGGTTTTTAGGTTGTTTTTTATTGTTTTTTTTTCATTTCCTCCTCATAGATTTTTTTTAGTCGCTTGAAGTTTTTCACCGGTCGCATATTTATTTTTCAAATCGATTGCCTCAGTCAGTACATTCCTAAAATACCTCATTATTTTCGCTCTCCCCAGAGCGCTCAACATTACTGTTTTCCTATTGTAATGTCCTTCTTGCAAAATTTCCGCCACTTTTTTTCTGTTTATAATATTCGCTTTCATTTTTGAATTAATTAGGCTAAGGCCACCCAGTTTAGGAGAAGCATACAACTTATTTCTCTCCACTTTCTTTATAAATGTATTCCAGATAAATCTATTTGTTATTTTAATTATCTGAGCATTTTTCTTCTCCGGGAGTGGCCACACATGGGCCACATACCACAGTAGGGGGACTAAAATTTGATTTATAAATGCTATTTTAGCCATTAATGGCATTCGGTGATCGGGGAAGTTTGTCAGATTCCATTTAATTATATTTATTACCTTATCCCAGTTTTTTTCTACCATCTGAAAATAATTACTTTGCCACCACAGGCCTAAAATTTTTATTTCACTCGTTCGGGTCCATCCGTGAGTATTTTTTATTTCCTCCCCATGTATGTGTAGAATTTTAGATTTATTTCTATTTATTTTTACCCCAGCTGTATCAAAGTGTTTAAATGTTTCATTTATTGTGTTTAACTCCTTCTCGTCCTTAATATAAAAGTTATGTCATCGGCATACCTGTATACTTTTACCCACATTGATGGACCCCTATTCTGCAATTCTCTATTGCTATAAGGATTGGTTCTAAAGCCAATGTATACAACAACATTGACATAGGACATCCCTGTTAAACCGAGTTTTTAATTAGAAATGCTTCTAAATGTTTTTTCCCGATTTTGACGATTGATTTTATTCCTTTATACATAGTTTGAATGATTTGAATTACTTAGTTCGGAAAGTTCATGTTTTCCTGTACTGTAGACTAATCCATTACGTTTTAATATAGTCAAATGCCTTTTCTAAATCTATTGCTAGTAGAGCTAGCGACTTTTCAGATTTTTTTGGGAGTGGAGAGAGAGCACAATATCCCTTTTTAATATATTTGCATCTATATATAGCACTTTTAGCCAGTTATAGCATTTGCATATATAGCACTTTTAGCCAGTTACACCACCAAGCCATCTTCCTTCAAAGCGAATTTCGAGGGGGATTTATGCGAACAAGATGTTCACGCCTCAAGCGTGGCGTTTCAACCCTGGTGTATATGCACCCGTGCGAGTGGCTTCGTACCACATCATTTGTTAAATGCAATGATTGGAAATTTGTCAATATCGTCGTTTATATAGTCGACAGTGTTGGGTTTATCCACCGCGACAGTGGCTTTGTAAGCACGACTTCGTCTCGTGTGCTACAATGTGGACTTGAGGCGTGAACATCTAGTTCGCATGAACCACCCTCGGGATTCGCATTGAGGGAATGTGGTTTGGTGGTGTAAATGGCTAACACACCTGACCCGCAGTTGGAAGATCCGGGTTCGAATCTCTGCCAAGTCAAATGATTTTTTAAAAAATTATCCAGATTGTATTATGAAAAACACAGAGATTTGCACCAAATATATTAGACGAAAATTTATTGCGTAAAAATGATGAATTGATATAATTTGGCTTTCAGGAAAGACGTTAAGTATGGACGGATGGAAAAAGGAGAAAATGAGAGGACAGGCATTTCAGATTGCAAGAATGAAGGAAGAATATATGGTAGAGCTTGATGAACATATGACAATTTAAAGCGGTTTAATTCCTAGGTCTAGCAATGTGCAAAGTTTTTGATGAAGATATTAAAAATAAAGCCTAATGGGATAAACACTGTACATCACTGTGAATCAAGAAAGCAGAACAGATCAAGCGTCAAAAAATGAGAGAAACGAACTACTCCGCTTGTCCCGGTTATTTTTTTTACCTCCAATCAATTATTCTAGATAAATGTTATCAACGCTTTTGAACAATGGAAATACATGGTTAAAGGAAGGCACCGCCTACCGGATGTTTTACAGATAAAAATAAATGAAGAAAATTATAAGAGAGTGAGAGAGTTTAAGTATCTTCGGTGCAATTCGGTCGGAAGAGACATCAAATGAAGTAGAAATAAAAGCAATAATTATAGTTGTTAATAAGGCATTCTATGCTCTAAACAATATTCTGAAGTCCCGGAATGTATCAAGAGAGCTTAAAATTAGATTGTACAGGACATTAATTCTCCCTGTGGTTCTCTATGGGTGCCAAAGCTGGAGCACACGAAAACAAGATCTAAACAAACTCTTAATATTTGAGAGGCGGGTGGTTAGGAAAATATATGGGCCAGTCCAATACGAATTAACATGGGAATGGAGAAGATGACATAATCAGGAATTATATGACCTTTATCGAGACAACACTATAGTAGGATTACTAAGAAGCGGGAGATTGGAATGGATAGGACATGTGGAACGGATGAACGATGAACGATATCCTAAACTTGTAATTTTGCATGAGCCCAGAGGGGAAAAGACCAAGGGGAAGACCAAAGAAAGGATGGATGGATAATATAAGAGGGGATCCACAGCAAATAGAAGCCTGGGAAGATTGGAGGGAAATTGCCAAAGGAAGAGAAGAGTGGAGAGCCTTGGTCCTGACATCGCGCGGTCCACTGGGCCTGATCGCGTACAGTAAAGTAGGTAAGCTTTTGAACAATATTACATTTTAATTACTGTTTTTCGTCAGTCCCCTTATTTTATAAACTAGTCTCACGTCTTTCTCACCATGAAAAACTATTTAATTATTACAACAATCAAATTATTTGTCACTAAATCGACAATATTAAACTCAGTGAACTCATAAAACTTTGTCACTTTTAAATGATTTTGTCACTTTTGGTTAATAAATTCACCAAAATGACGCCAAACAGTGTTAAATTTAAATAAATACTGACCAAATATCTTGATTTTACAAAACAAGAATGAACCGTTTCGCGTTGCGGTAGGTGCGAGTGGTAGCGAGAGTATCAACTAGCTTCCCACCCCGAGGACCCGGGCGAGAGTGGTTGAGATTTCTACTCCACTGAATCCTGATCCTTACCGTACTGAATGCACTCTAAAAATAGCACTCCGTCCGTTGCATGTGACGCAAAACATTGTGCACCCTCGGCGTCTTTTGTCGGCACTTACATAATACCTATCAAGCCACCTCAAGGGATATGTGGTAGGGAGTGAGTTACCACCAACATGCTTTGAACTATAACCTATTTAAGTTAATGTAGCTGCGAATACTGATGCATTAGCAAACATCTGCCAAACCTATACTTGGACGAGAAATTTTACAAATAAGCACTTCACTTCAGAGAGTGAAATTAAATGAAATTTGTGCATTCCACAGTTACCCCGACCGAAATTAACCCTTGAGTGTCATTTTGGAGGGATATTACCACAGCTGTATTATCCCTTGAAATCCTAAAAGGTAGTTTTACTGGAGTATTATTTTTTTAAAAATTAAAATGAAGGAATTGAAACCGGTCAGGGGTAAGCATTAATATAAGCGGAGTGCACAGGGTTAATTTGATTTCACTCTTTAAGATGAGCTCGAAATTCCACGAAGTGAGCTCGCGAAACATGAAAAATTATGCGCCCTATTCTGTGCACGCAACCATTGTGAGACTCTTTGCACTACTATCATATCTTTTATTCTCAGCAGAATAATGTTGACTCTGGTTTTCCCTCCCTCTCTTCTTCATTTTCCCCAAATAATGTGGAGTTGATAACAAAAATAGTGAACTGGAAAAGGGACTTTCTCAATGATTGAAAACAAAAAGTAGTAATTGATAATTTTAGCTCAAAGGTAAAGTAAATATAAATAAATAATAAAACAAAGATGACTCAATAAAATAAAATAAATATCAACATATAATAATAAATGAGCCATAAACAGTAAATCGAAATTTAAAAAGTGAGTCCCCATAAACGCAATCAAATGAGAAAAAGCTTCATACTACAGAGATCAGGGGGGCGGGGGGTAGTGTAAGTGGCTGGAGGCAGTATTAACGGGCCATGAGTTGCTTATGACAATTAAAGAGTGAAGGATGTAGTAATAGGGGAAGAAAGAAAATAGGTTTTGTGGACAATATGAAGAAGGGAAGGACGAATGCAGAGGTGAGGAAAGAAATAACACAGGAAGATAAGGCCCTTTACGCGCGAAAATCTGGAGAATTTTCATTAGCAATCAAGCCATCCGGTATGCTACTAAAACCGGTATTTACTAAAGTATACAAGTATATTACTAAGGTAATAACCCGGTCGAAACCGCATATGACTCTGCGAAAAATAACATCATCTGGAACACGGAGGGAAGTGGGTTCCCTCCATTTGCCATGTGGGTCCACCGCCATTTGCCATTCCCAAAAAAAGTATTTTTACTAATCACCCCATTTTGCATTGTAATTTGCTACCTTCTTCTTGTTATGTTTTTACGATTGTGTCCTTATTCGTTTGTTATATGTTTACTTTAACCCTTTGAGTGCCACCAATTTTTTGGTGGGTACTCCCAGAAGTGCCATGGGTATTTTGATATATTTGTAGGCCTTTATTCATAAAATTATTATTTGTTTATTACGGAAATTTAATTATTATTTTTTGACTATTTTTACATGATCATTTCTGTATCTGAAAGTAAATACTTTTTCCTAATGAATATGAAAAAAATAAATTTTTTGTAATGACTCATTGTTTTAACAGGTCTCCTCATAGACAACGATATATCGTCGTTGGCACTTCTGACACATTCTGCAAACGACGATATATCGTCGCGTGGCAATCAAAGGGTTAAAATGGCCATGCCTACACCGTGGGTGGAGTAAACATAAAATCTTCAGATTCAGTAAAATGTCTTAGAATTACCTTAACTTCAGATATATCGTGGGGAACACACATACAAAACATATGCGGCACAGCATTAAAGAAACTAGGCGTTGTTAAGCGTATAATAGGAAGATCCTTGGATGAAAAAGTAAAAGAGAGATGCTACTTCGCTCTGCTTTTGCCAGACCTCGAATACGCCGCGAGCATTTGGGGTCATAAAGATTTAACCAAAAAAATTAACGACATATAAAAAGCAGCACGCTTCGCTAAAAACTGCTACGAACGGACATATAGCTATAACATATATAACTCTCTGTTAATAAACTTGATCATATCTTCCTTAAAACCGATCTTAAACTTATCCATAGCACACTGAACTCAACCATTGACTGCCCCGACATAGTCTCCTCGATAAATTTCAGAATACCCCCCCCCCCCGATACACCTAGGATCATTCATTGCTCCATACCCCTACTCCCAGATTATCACTTACCAAATGCTCCCTCATTTTTTGCCTCTCCTCTCTTGTTAATTCCCTTCCTGTGAGCATTGACCCTTTCATCCTGTCTTCCACTGTCTTCGCCAACCAAGCCATTTGCCATTCCCAAAAAAAGTAATTGTTACTAATCTCCCCATTTTGCATTATAATTTGTTACCTTCTTCTTGTTATGTTTTTACGTTTGTGTCCTTATTGGTTTGTTATATGTTCACTTTAAAATGGCTTTATGCTGTACCATGTGATCCTTTTATCAAATTTAAAAAAATAATAATAGTGTCTCACAACTGTTAGAGTGATTAAAGTGGGAGCCCATAGAGACTCGTAGGCTACACGCTAGGCTTAGGTTGCTTGATAAATTCAGAACTGATATCTTTCAGAGCGACATAGAGAATATTATCATGACTCCTCACTACATTTCTAGGTCTGAAATATGCGATAAAATACGAGAGATACTCTGCCGAACAGATATGTTACAAAAAATTGTTCTTTCCGCGAACAATAAGCGACCACAATGAAAATTGAGCTCCACTAAGTACACTCATATAATACATGTCACCATTCCATCTCCAACAACTTTAACCTTTACACAGCTGGTGACCTACCACCCCCCGCTACACGCCCAAGCGGCGGCTCGCGGGGTATTATGTAGATGTATATATAATTATTCCCACACCCACCCAGTTCACCATTCTTCAGAGCACGAACGACTTCGAAGGTAATACGCCTCCACTAAGAACCAAAAGACAAACGAGTCAGCTCTTTAAGCCTTTATATATTTCCATTTATAAAACCATACAATTAACCCCCTCGTACTACGGCAGATTAGATCGCGCCAATAAAATTAGAGAGATCGATTGTAGAACCGATAGGTATAAAATGTCATTTTTTTCCGCGTACAACTCGGGACCATAACAGCTGTGGTCGTCGACATGAATAATGCGAATAGGGACATCAGCTAGACTGTAGATCTTTCTCTTTCTATTCTCTACGTTCTTATTTATGCATGATGAAAATATTGATGTTCTTATTTAGGCATGATATTTTGAATCTGTAGTAGTAGTCTTTTGTATCGCTTGCATGTCGGTACAATTGACGATAGAATGTTTCTTGGTTATTAGATTTTTAATTGGCTCGTTGCACGTGTGGTACGCTGGTTCAATGTAGTATCGGTGTTGCGCCGTATATTTTATGCATGAAAGCACTCCTGCCACACACCCTTTCGGTGGTTTGCAGGGTATTACGTAGATGTAGATGTATGCTTTTTCGTTCCGGACTCGAGCGGTCGCCCGAACCGACCACCATTGACACGTCCTGTCAATAATGCCGCACTCTTTTCGGTGTACTCATAGCATTTTCATGCACCTACCGACAGTTAGCCAGAATGTGCATTGGGCGTATATTTTGTTCGGCAAATCCGATTTTTAAATTTATTGCCAAGGATAATTGGTATATATTTTGAGAGGAGGTGTGAAAGAGACGGAAAAAAATGAATTTCGCCGGAGGGTTGGTTCGATTCCCCAGAGCGTCGGGAGTAAAGCGTACCCTACGGATCAACAAGTGAGAAATAACCCCGAACGGCGGAACACCAGCAGCAGAGTAATTTGTCTCTCGTAGACTCTAATTACTTCTCTTGCACCGGCCATTACGCGCGCCCCTTATCTATTCGAGCCCTTTCGTGTACAAATGAATTTTCGAGACGATACCACCACTCTTTGAAAGGCAATACTAATTTTGATTTCAAGGTTGTTTTTTCATACAATGTTACAAGGCATTGGTACAAATCTGGGGCTAGCACTGAAGTCGTTAGCTAATGTAGCACTGCATCATCGCCACCAGTAAATTTATAGCCAAAATGATGAGGGAAAGTGTTAATTATTCTGAGATTTCACGAGGAAATGCTTGCCACGGTGAGTGAGGAAGGGAAATTTCTGAATGAGAAGATAATATAAAAATAAATAATAAGGCGTCTTTATTGGGGCGGTATTGAGACTAAAGCAGTCCCTTCTTCCATCCAACCCCTCCTCAGATAAATACATGAAATAAGTGTGGAGAAAGATCTATGTATACATATGTGGGAAAAACGTAAGGAAGGAAGGAAGAGAATACCCTTGACGAAAAAACCCACTGCAGGAATACACCCACACATGAAGGGGTGTGTGTAAAAGCTACGAAAACCTAAAGACAGATTAAGCTAACGTAACACAAACAAAACAAAAAATCCACATGAATAAAAGTACACATGAATGATAGTAATAATGAAAATAAATGGATTCCGATGAATGAAGTGATAAGTGTGTGTGTGTGTGTATATATATATATATATATATATATATATATATATATATATATATATATATATATATATATATATATATATATAAATAAAACTTCGTCACAGGGTGACACTAAACATAAAACATATAAAATGGAAACTCACGCGTTTAAAATTTTCGGTGGGTCGCCCGCACCTTCATCAGTGATAGAATCTATCACTGATGAAGGTGCGGGCGACCCACCGAAAATTTTAAACTCGTGAGTTTCCATTTTATATGTTTTATGTTTAGTGTCACCCTGTGACGAAGTTTTATTTATATATATATATATATATATATATATATATATATATATATATATATATATATATATATATATATATATATATATATATATATATATATATATACATGTAACAATATCGTCTTATCAAATTAGGTTTTCTCATATAGAGGAGAGGGAAAATTTGGGAGACAAAAAGTCGGCCATGCTCCTTTTAAATTGTGAGACGTTCCTAGAGAATTTAATACTTTCAGGCAACGAGAAGGTAGGGAAAGAAGACGTGGAATGAGAGGGAAATGGAATGGGAAACAAGAGGAAGAGGATATGAGACGGGGGCAAAGAGGAAAACTGCGCGTGAACAATGAGACAACACGATGCAATGGGTGGTTTGGGAGAAGATGAGGACAGAGAGAGGGGGCGGGGGTGAAGCCATTTTCGGGGGAATGTTATCTTGTTCCTGATTGGCTTCCGCTCTCCCATTAAAGAGCACGAGGGAGGAAGAAGGGGTCCGAACGACTACCACTCCACCCTCACCGTCTCATGTGGCTGCTGTGCCGACGGTTGCCATGGGAGCAGACGCTTAGAGGTGGGGGAGGGGGGGGGGAAAGAAGGAGATTTTGACAAAAAAAAGAGGGGGATTCGGTATTCACAGAC
This sequence comes from Ceriagrion tenellum, assembly GCA_963169105.1. NCBI lineage: Eukaryota > Metazoa > Arthropoda > Insecta > Odonata > Coenagrionidae > Ceriagrion > Ceriagrion tenellum. Next base: position 137,468,662 of record OY720639.1, on the reverse strand, counting down.
GGCAGGTCGTATTAGTTCAGTTTCACTACACCGCTCCTCGGCATTTATACAACCCACTTTTCCTCGGCATCTTTCGAAGACTTAGAGCATGACCCTGGAGCACTTAAATCCTTGGACATCATTAAAAAAACACGACTCTATCTCTCTCTCTCTCTCTCTCTCTCTCTATTGGGCCCGATTAAGGTAGTCAGAGCTAGATAGTTCCCTAGTCATAATAGAGACCATATTCGAATTAAACGTTTAAGTTTACCAGCTGTAGGACACATCGGTTAAATATTGGATTATTCATGGTGCAATAATATAGTTTTGTGGGACAGAAAGTGTAAGTAATCAAATGAAAATATCTAAATAAGTCTTTAACTTGACTCATTTTTTTCGAGCGATGCGTTTGAAACTCCTTCAAAACGGAAGGTTTTTTTGTAATACCCAAGAATCAACTGTGGTGACAATATAATTTATTTTCAAATATTGTTGAGAAAACATACAAACTACACGCTGTTAGTTATTTTTCGACATCTAAGAGTTATAAATTCCTCATTTTGTAAATAATGTCTCTCTGGAGTGCATACACGAACCATTTCACATGAAAAATGGCTGGTATTTCTTGGCAAATATCTCCGAAAGTAATGAGGGATAGGCGTTGAATTTTTGGTGTCATTAGAAGGGTGAGATATTTTTCTTTAAAATGAGACCAAATTCATTGATTTCTAAGTAAAATGATATTTTGATCAAACTACCTTAATACGCCCAGAGAACAATCGTCGATCCGATCCGCGGATGATTTCCTCGTCATTACGAACGTCCACACTATAAAAGAACCAACAGCGATCAGGAAAATCAAAATCTTCCGCAGTACGAAGTCGTGCGTAAAGATTAAAGGTAAGAAAGACGAATATTCTCGAATTAGAGCAGAGTTATTAAAAAAGACGGACGCGAATAGTTCATTGCCGGTAAAAAGGGACAAATCTTTAGGAAGAAAATTACCGATTGAAATTGTAACAGGGTCAGAGGTTTGAACACGAGGTCATCGGCTAATTGTAAGATAAGATCCCAGGCAACCCCTGACGTTCACCTAATTTCGCACGTCCGGTTATCCATCGCCAATGTCAGAATATCAGGGAAGTAGTTGTCAATTCTTTAGAGATAAAAGAGTGTGAGATATCAGTATATTTAATTAATCCCTCCACCATGTCCAAAGTTTAACAGGTTTAACATGACTTATACGTCGAAATTCAATTTTCGGGGTTCGGGTTGGTGTGGTGGTTAGAGTACTCGCCTACCACACGGGCGGCCACGGTTCAAATCCCTGCAGTGGCGGATGTTTTTCAGAGGAACCCGATCCCTACTTGAGTGTCTTGTGGAGGGCACTTCAAGTGGAGTACTCCGTCTGACGGATGAGACGTTAAGCCGTGGTCCCCTTGGCGCCTTTCGTTAAGAGCAGGCTAATGCCGACGCCGGGTTTCTATCCACTCTTCCTCCCTTACCTATCCCATATGGCGCAAATGACCTTAGCAGTCGGTCGCCTCCCCAAATATCTAATTCAATTTTCATTAGTTATTCAAATGAAAGTCAACTCACTACTTTGTTGAGTTTGGTAATTTGGATTTTGGGCGAAATTCACGATAACACAGCAGTCGAGAGAAAATGATTAAATATACTTATGTTTCACACCTTTTAATTTATCAAGAATAAACAACCACTTATCAGTTGGTTTATATTAAGTAATACGATCATAAAAAGTGGAAATACGAACTGTAAGTTCCGATAAATATTCATATCGTTAAATTAGGTTATGTTATCAAGAAGTTTCGTAAGAACATTACGTTTTGAAATAGTGGTTCAACCAACCAACTCAACATGATATCTTGAAATGTAAGGTATATTAATAACTATCATTTAGGGCTCATCCTTCAAGGAATACGGCGAAATAAACGATTATATATTATGACGTTAGGTTTACCCGAAAACTCGCATTCGCTTAGGATCTTTTGAGGTAAGTTGGGACATCAAATTACATTTCAGTACATATTCAATCATTCGTGTTTACCCAAAATATTGCACTAAATTTTAAATTGGTAATATTGCGAGGTGCACCCCCAAAATGTATCGAAAACATCAAAATACGAGTTATGTATGGTCTTGATTAGGCCCGCCATTTTTTTGGACTAGTACAAGCATAGAGTAAGTACATATAGAGTGGCAAAGCAATGCTAAAAACTGGACATCAATTTTGGAAAGCTTTGGGAAGAATTTCTCAGGTGCCAACACCATAGGGAAGGAAGAATTTTGGCTAACGGAGAAGTCCACTTGGAGGCGCCAGTGGTACTCGGTGATTTTGCATCAACGTACAGAGGTGGATTTACCGTGGCTGTTGTGTGCTTTTTATTTAGTATCAATTGTTTTTTCGTTGCTACGATTAATCGGTAAACAGTTTGGTAATCGCGTATCTTATCATATTGACGTGAACTCGATTCATTATAGACGATGCTCATTAAAGGCACATTAAAATAATGTTTAATTTAGTCTCAAAGGCTCAATAAGATTTGTTTCCGTTGCTATGGGTGGATTAGTAAACATCCAGGTACCGAAATCATCATAAGAAGATCATGTGAGTTATGCGACACTAAATGAAGTGGCCGTGTGCCAAAGGTCACTTGTTATGGCTTGTCGTGTAACTTCGATACACCTGTTCCATCTATCGGCCTAAGTATTATTTAAAAACTCATATCCGAATCTCCCTATCTCTTTGTCACTCGATATATACTTACTCTATGGTACAAGTATTCGGTTAGGTATATCTGAAGAGAGTTGGGCAGTATCGAAGATACATGTATTTGAAATACGTATTTCCGATACAACTGTAGCTTGTATTTTGTATCGAAAATACATTTTAGGCGACGTATTTTGTATTTGTGTTGAAAATACTTTTTAATAGTATTTTGTATTTTCAAAATCCTAAAAATACCTTTTAATAGTATTTTGTATTTTCAAAATACTAAAAATAGTTTTCACATCATCCAAGATTAGTCGTCAGGGTTCGGCTTTAGGATGATTGTTTGGTTTCGTCTTTCTCCCGCTAAATAAATTCCCATCTTTCCTCCCAAGACCGACACTTAGTCCGCGGCCCTTCACCATCACCATTTCAATGGTTCGGATGATATCCTTGGATCGAGCCCTCGGTCGGCAAACCGCCCCTAGTAACAATTCCGCAACTTCCACAACAATTGTGCTCGCGTCCTAAAGAACATCGAAAGAATCGTCCGAAACGAACATCCACTCCATTTCTCTTTCACTGAGACGATATACGAAATTCTCGGGGGGTGGGGGGTGGGAGGGGTTAGGGTTTAAGTTAATAGGAGGGAAGTTTGGGAGGGTAGGGGTAGGAGAAGTGAGGGTATTTGGAATAAGCCACGTCAAGGTGAAGGAAGGGACTGCGGGTGCAACACGGAGGTGAACGGAGAACATTTAAAAACAAATAACCATTTAAAAGGAACACATCAGCGACACCATGTCTCTTAGCAATTTCAAAATTTTCTAAAAAATCTAGTTTAAAACCTTTGTTTTAGCAAAGCCTGATTTTGGGTCATAATTAAATACATAGTTCATAAGTTCTCCTGCTCTGGTAATGAATTTGCGACCCGTTTGACCAACATATACACCTTTACATTCATCACACTCTAGGGAATACACGCCACATTTGTCCAGAATGTCTATTTTGTCTTTGGAGTTAAAAAGGAGTTTTTCTACCGTCACTGGATTATAGCACCCTATTCTGAACATGTCTCCCGGGATGCATCTCGTTATTTTATGGGTAATCACACCTAATAAATGGGAGTTTACACCATTTGTTAGGCTTGTCCGGAGTTATTCTGTTTAGTGTTGACACATGAGATATAGTTTTACTTTTTAATTGCTTGTCCCGTAGTTTTCATACGAGATCACTGTTATAACCGTTTCTTTCGGCGATGGTTCTTATCGTTTTGAGTTCCTCTTGATAGGAGACTTCCGCGAGGGGGATGGATATTAGTCTGTTTATCATGGAATACATACCAGCAATTTCATGGCTGTGGTGGCGGAAAGAATTATTCGGGATGATTACGTCCGAATATGTATTCTTACGATAAATTGTAAAGAAATGTTGATTCATGTCAATAGAACTTGTTAGGTCCAAGTAATGTATATTACGATTACCCAATTCCATGGTAAATTTGATGGCTTTGAATCGGGAGTTTAAAAAAGCTAAAAACTGTTCCAGCTGTCTACAGCTTCCTGTCCACAAGCAAATAATATCATCCACAACTAGTTGAACTGCTACAACTGAACACCAACCAATATATGACAATTGCGCAAAAAAAACATTAACTGCAGTCAAGTTTACGGCTTCGGAGCTAAATAATATTATTTTCAAACATCATGTGCGCTCAAAAACGAAGTTATTTACCGTTTCCTTAAAATTTTGTAAGTTCGTGTGTCAGAAAATCAGTGTTTTAAGAATTAGTAAATATTAACGAAGAGCAATATTCACTATTATTGCTCTTCGGGTGAAATTTCCCAACAAGGATTTTACCATTTTGTCTTTTTTCCTTTCCTTGCTCCAGACATCAAAGGACATCACTCCCTCCTCCGCGTCACCACATGGCAGGATGATACTTACTGGCGGTGGCACAATTAAGCACACCTCCGCGATCAAACGCCCACTGTATCGACCTCGCAACACGAGGAGCCGCTTGATTAGAGCTTCCACTCCTTTTGTATTTACCCCTCATCAATGCTTACCAATGACGTGGCATCTCCAATCTAGTTTTGCGGTTCGAGAGATCTTGCTGATACAGACGAGCATGTTAAAAAAACTACAGCGATAAACCACCGTCTAAACATAAATGACGGAACAAAATGAAACATCCAATGTGTTGGCACTAGTTTCCACAATTGCAGTATAGAATGTCTCACTGTTGACTTTCCCCTAATATTGTACATACATCATATGAAATGGCATTGGTTTTCAACACAAATATGGACCACATCGTAAGCATACAGGTAGGAGTATGTATAAAATATCGAAATACTACCATTCGCAACCAAACCGTTTCTATATTCAATACCTAATACTTTCAGATTTGTTTAGGTGATGTATGGACCTTTTTTTCTTCGAAGGTGGAGCACAATCACTAGCGGCCTCGCTGCCGTCTAAATCGTCCTTCAAAAGACCATCAATGACCTTTTCCCCCTTTTTCAATTTTTTCGGCGAATATCTTGTGGGTCACCTTTCCGATTCGATCGGAGTGAGCCGCAAACGTACGTTTTCCTTCTCAGATGTCCTTCAATCAATCACCAAAATGTAGATATTAGCTTCAAAAGCCAGAACGCCGACTCAGAAGCATATGATGAATATATTAGAGATAAATTCACACACATGCACTGATATAGGAATGAGAATTCTCTCTCAAGCATTAATCGCGAACTTAGAACAGCGGTATTACTCCATCATTAGCTATATTAAGTTTAAACACGAAAATTATAAAAATGATGTTCTTAAAGGAAATTGAGTCCAGGATGCACTAGAAAAAACCAATGTTATTGCCAAAGAAAATCGATTCATCAATTTTAAGGCCTTTGGATATACTAAATAAAACTGCTTTGGTAGACACCATTCTATGTGAAAAAATGAGCACAAGAACAAAATTCCAGACAAGGAGTTTGATTTTTTTAAACTGAGAGAGAAAGAAGAAGCTTTGAAAAGAGTTAAAACTGAGGAAGGAGGAAGCCAATCTCACAAGTCCATGAAAAATAAAATGAAACTTTCTTTAAAAGCTCATTTTCATTATTTAGTATTTATTAATTAGCTTTCGGGGAAAATAATTCAAAACTCGACGTTGTTTTCTTTAATTATGGAAAATATTCCACACAGGATATGCTCTCGCCGGGGCCTCTAATTAAGCAACATAATGAATCGGATATGGCTGATGGAGAGTCGGGCGGATGCTTGAAGAAATTTCGGACGATAGATGGCGATTGTGGCCGGGCGATGTTGTTTAATGGTAGTACGAGCGAGATAGTTCCCTAGTCATAATAGAGACCATATTCCAATTATACCTTTTAATTTCACCAGCTGTGAGACACACGAATTATTCATTGCATATTTAATGGTGCAATAATGTAGTTTTTTAATGACAGAAATTGTAAGTAATCAAATGAAAATTTCTAAATAAGTCATTAACTTGATTCATTTTTTCACGCGGTACGTTTGAAACTCCATCAAAACCGAAGGTTTTTTGTGATCCCGACGAATTAACTGCGGTGACGATATGATTAATTTTCAAAAATAGTTGAGAAAACATAGAAAGTACACGCTGTTAGTTTTTTGACGAGATCTAAGTGTTAGAAATTCCTCATTTTGTAAATAATGTCTCTTTGGAGTGAATACTCGTGTCATTTCCCATGTAAAAGGGCTGGTATTTTCTGGCAAATATCTCGGAAAGTAATGTGGTAAGAGGTTGAATTTTTGGCGTCACTGGATAGGTGAGATAGTTTTCTTTAAAATTAGACCAAATTAATTGATTTAAAAGTAAAATTATTTTTCGCTCAAACTACCTTGAGTAGAAAAAACATTAATTGTCGACGGGGTTACTTTGTGGATTTTTTCCATGGTTGGAATAAAATAACTTAGTAATTTTCCACACGGTTTATTATCCTCGACCGATTTTAACGCGATAGCGTATTTTATTCCTACCTTAAGTAGCTTTTTACGTTTCAATTAACATTATATCCTAGCTAATAGTTTCCATACAATGCTTTTCTGAAAAATATAAATTGACGTCATTTGATTTCAATGACGTCAATGATGATGAGAATCATTTCCCGAGTAGGTTCTCACCAATTTACTGATTGAAAACTCTTAATAAAAGCTGGAAGTGTCCCCACTCATTTTCAAAACCTTGAAACCAATCTCACAGGAATACGATTGTTTGCCAAGCTTCATTAAGATTTCCACACCTCTTTGGAGGCATATAAATCATTTCACTTCCGTAACAATTCCAACACAACAAATATTACCTATCCACAGACCAACCAATTAGTGACAGGGCCAAGTTAAAACATCAAATCAAAGAATACCATCCTAAAGTTTTCGATACCTCAGTGTAAGCACTCATTCCAACAACTTATAGAAAGAAATCTATCATTAATAACGAAGTACAGTGACTTTTTTCGCATCGCTGGCAAGATCGTATTTTCACCCTAGTTACGCAATTTACTATATCGTTATTATAATATTTCCTTCTTGATTATCTTAAGATAGTTTGAGAGAAAAATCATTTTACTTAGGAATCAATGAATTTAGTCATTCATCATCATTTCATCATTTTAAAGAAAAATGTCTCACCCTTCTTATTACACCAAAAATTCAACTCATTACCTCATTACTTTCGGAGATATTTGCCAAAAAAATACCAGTCCTTATACATGGGAAATGGTTCGTGCCTTCACTCCAGAGAGACATTATTTAGAAATGAGGTATTTATAACAGTTAGATGTCGTCAAAAACTAACAGTGTGTAGTTTGTATGTTTTCTCAACTATATTTGTAAATTAATCGTATTGTACCCACAGTCGGTTCTTGGGTATCAGAAAAAACCTTCCGTTTTGAAGGAGTTTCAAACACACCGCGCGAAAAAAATGAGTCAAGTTAAAGACTTGTTTAGATATTTTCATTTAATTACTTACAATTTCTGTCATATTAAACTATATTATTGCACCATTAATAATGCAATATTTAATTGATGTGTCCTACAGCTGGTGAAATTAAAACGTATAATTCGAATATGGTCTCTATTTTGACTCGGGAACTATCTCGCTCGGACTACCTTAAGTGCTTCAATTTAAAAACAAAAATCGAAAGAGCTCTCTCCCGTGAACAAGAGAAACCTCGCCCAAATTACCTTTAAAGACGTGCGCTGCACAGCGGAGTGCAGACCGCACCAACTTCTGCCTCAATTCGGTGGCGGCTCCTTGTGGTTGATGATTTGCACATCGGCACCCACGTGCAGCGTAATACAGCCTCCCATTTGTTTGCACACTCAACCTGGCGTCGCTAAGGGGAATGGCTTCCACGTGGATTCCGCCGTGGCCTCGTGTTCACTCGCTGCAGCGGACCGTTTAAAAGACAGCGTCGGAGATCACGTGACCGTGCGCGTTGCGAGGGAAACTGGGGAAAAATAACACAACACGTATTATTTTTTTATTTTAAAGAATAATAGTCCACAAACGGCAAATTTTCCAATTAAAAGTATACTTGAAACAAACAAAAAACACAAATTAACAAAAATAACAGGAAAAATCAGAAACAACAACAACAAAAAACTTGATTGAGACAGGTCTGGAGTTTGAGTTCACGTTTGTTTCAGCCTAAGTGCTCTTTTTTTATTTGTAGAAAGAGATGTGCGGAGGCCAATTTGATAAAGTTTTTTGGAGAGAGGGAAAAAGGATGGATATCAGAGGGAAGTGAATGAATTAGGGAGGAGAGACGGAATAAAAGAAAGCGTTTAATAAATGATAATCTTGGAGTTGTGATATGTAGTATTGAGTTGGTTCTTGTCGGACGCGACAGTACTCTGATGAATTTTGATGAAAAAGGTAAGTTCGGGACTGTCAAAGGAAGAAGTAAGGGTATTTTAAATTAATTTTAAGTCCCATCTGAGTCTTTGATGGGAGAGATTACAAATGAAAAGGGAAGATAGTATCTCTTTCGTAGATGCATTATAGAAGCAGGAAAGGGAATGATTGGAATATTGTATTATTATTGCATAAAATAAAGGTACAGATAGATTAACATTTTTTACCCTTTTGTTTCTTAAATATATCATCCAACGGAAAATCTTTAATAGACCTTCCACCTAATATGCAGGTTTAGTCTATTGCATGCCACAAACAAAATAATAACAGAGTCCCAATGGAAAATATTACAAAAGACAAAAAAATTAAGTGTAAAAGCAACCTTAACAATAAGAACAGAGCTTTTGTACGGTGTAGAAACATGGATAATGAACAAGACGGAATAATACAAAAAATATGAATGGAAAGCTCGCAAAATCTTTGGGAAATTCATTTTAAAACGCGCTTAGATACTTAAATTTACTGAGTGAACAAAGAAGTTAGTTCAATGGATTTTGTTGATTGGGAACATGCATAGTTTGGAAAGAATCGAAAAGCAAAGTTTTATGCTGAGGAAAGAAACTGAGGGGAATTGAACTACATTGTCTTATGAAGATATTCCCTGTTTACGCGCGTTTAGCGCGGCGTCAAAACTCGGCGTAAGTCATCAAGATACGGGGAGACGAAGTCACGAAACAGTCCATCTTCAAGTAATACGACTTATTTCTTGCTTTACCGCTCTGTTTTATCCTAAGAGGACGAAAAAATATAATGTCTTCTCTGAGAAAAAATGACGATGTGTGATGAGGTCCTTGCTATTTTAGCCATGGAAACACAAGTAAAGAAGCAATACCGTAAGGTGACGTAAACATTTGATATATCTACCATCATCTCAAGAGAAGGACTCTGTTATATTTCCACGCAATCAATTCTCCAAAACACCGATACAGGTTTCAACAATATTTCATGTCATTATCAAGGTATGTAGGTCGGTGTGTGAGAACAAATCGCGAGGAAATATGACAAAGTTCTTCTCCTGAGATGATGTTACCTAATTACCGAGGAGTATGGAACTCTGAGAAATGGTGTACGCTGGTTGAGAAATGGTCGCGAAATGGACAGAAATGGATAGAAATGTATGAAAATAGACAGAAATGGACATAAATTGATAGAAACGGACAGAAATGAACAGAAATAGAAAGAAATGGTCAGCAATGGATAGAAATCGTTATAAATGGACAAAAATAGTTAGAAATGGATAGAAATGAACAGAAATGGATAGAAATGGCTGAAATGGAAATGCGGTGAACACTCGTGTTTGAAATTGCGTACCCCTCGCTAATTAACAATTTCCACAAGATATCGCCTGATTCATTCAGCTTTATCATTGAAATTTTGCTTTGGTTCGTTATTATTTTCATCAGAGCATGCACTTTACGAAAGAAACTACTACAAAGATACTACATCTAAACAATACTTTGCGAGTCACCTCAGGTTTAAGCGGTGAGTATGCAGGGGTTGAGTAATCACCAACATGCATTAAGGTACGAGACATGTTTTTTAAGTAAGTACCGTTTTGAAACTCGGCCACTTCAGTACAGTGGTCGGTATGTGGCGCATAAGCGCTATGAATCTACATCTGTTATGAAGCCAAAGACGCCATTATGGAAACATTCGACCGTGTTTAAGTTTTTTTTTTGTGAGTATTTAAAATGCCTCCGCCGATGGAGAATCCCGCCGACTGTGAAATACGCGCTGTGATTCGTTTTCTCAGTGCTAAAGGCGTGAAAGCGGCTGAAATTCATCGTCAGATCAACGAAGATTATGGAAAGAGCATTATGAGCAATGGAATGGTACGTAAATGGGCTAGAGCTTATAGAGAATCCAAAAACAAAAGGCGTGGCGTGCCGAGTAAAGGGATCGTTTAGCGCCATGACAATGCCCGTCCACACACGGCTAATCAAACTCAAGATCCCATCGGATCATTTGGCTGGGAACAATTTGATCACCCTCCGCACAGTCCCGATCTGGTGCCCAATGACTGCCACCTGTATTTGCATTTGAAGAAGCAACTGGGTGGTCAGCACCACGACGACAATGATGAAGTCAAAACGACTGTGTTGCAGTGGTTGTCAAATCAGGCGGCAGACTTCTATGGGGATGGGATGGTTCTACGATGGGATAAGTACCCTAATATTTGTAGAAATTATGTGGAAAAGTAGATTAAGGAAAGTTTTTCATGTAAAAATATAATTGCTAAGAAAAGTACACTTGTTTTGTTTTTATTTCAAAACGGTATTAACTTAAAAAACACCCCTCGTCTGTATGCTCATTTGAAGTTGATGTAACTAACACTACCGATGCATTAGAAGAAACTGCAAACGTTTGACAGGAGGCGACATTTAATAACTACGCGCTACACTATGGGCAAACTACCAATGTAAGACCGTGATTAAAAATGTTTTTATACAGCTATCAAATTATCAATAACTTATCCAATAATTCCTCGCAAACTAGCTGCGAGTGACTCAAAAATATATGTACATATAGATTATATATTTGAGATCATAAGAAAATTTCCTGTCATGTGAGCTACACAACTATGAGGAGTGTGTTTTATGCATGTTTACATTGTACGTAATCAACGGGTGAGTATTATCTAAGAGTAAGTACATATAGAGTGGCAAAAAGATAGGGAGATTCGGATATGAGTTTTTAAATAATGCTTGGGCCGATACATGGAACGGGTGTATCGAAGTTGCACGACAAGCCATAACAAATGAGCTTTGGCACACGGCCACTTCATTTAGTGTCGCATAACTCACATGATGTTCTTATGATGATTTTGGAGCCTGGATGTTTACTAATCGACCCATAGCAAAGGAAACAAATCTTATTGAGCCGTCGAGACCAAATTAAACAAGTATTTTAATGTGCCTTCAATGAGCATCGTCTATAATGAATCGAATTCACGTCAATATGATAAGACACGCGATTACCAAACTGTTTGCCGATTAATCGTAGCAACGACAAAACAATTGATACTAAATAAAAAGCACACAACAGCCACGGTAAATCCACCTCTGTACGTTGATGCAAAATCACCGAGTACCACTGGTGCCTCCAAGTGGACTTCTCCGTAAGCCAAAATTCTTCCTTCCCTATGGTGTTGGCACCTGAGAAATTCTTCCCATAGCTCTCATAAATTGATGTCCAGTTTTTAGCATTGCTTTGCCACTCTATATATACTTCCTCTATGGTATTATGAATGTCTTTGAAGGGTAAAGGGTACATAGGCTATTTTTACGAAGAGGAACTGAGACGAGATGTGATGATACTCCACATTCTTAGCGTGGTGGTGGAACAGCAAAAGGTATGTGGGTACAGCCCTCGCTACCTCCTCCGCTCTCCTCTTCGTCCGTCCGATCAATTCACGAGTGCTCGTCGGGTCGCGATGAAGAGTGCACACCGCACCCGGTCTCCATGGCGACCGACGCCATTTTCCCTCGCTTGGTTACCCTCGAATTTCGCCGCGGTGTCTCTGACGCTTAATTGTTATATATTGCGCGTCCCGATGGCGGCTACTAAGGTCAAAGGTGGCTCGATAAAAGGCCAAAAAAAAAGAAATCTACAAGAGCGCAGCACTGAAATGGCGCCGGACGAATAAAGGGATGCGTACATCAGATGTGCGGGGTAGCCCGAAGTTATCCGACAGAAAGAATATTGCGCAATCATTTATAAAATTTAAAATAGGCATGATTTGTGTTGGAATGTACGTCCATTTCCATTGATGATATCTGTAAGAGAAATAGAAAATTTATTTGGTTCCCTTGTGGGAGAGGATCACCCAGGATTGGGTTATTTAACATTAAAGGGCCTTATCGGTCTCATCTATTAATTGCATACCTACTAGCAGAGGTACCCGTTGAAATTGAATGGGGGATGATAGAATGACAGGACTAGTGGTTAAAGTTGATTAATGCTGATTCCAAGGTAGTAAGTTCGAGTCACTCATGAGGTGTATTTTTTTCTGGGCAAATCAGCTATAATTTTAGTTTTCTTTTTTAATTCACCCGACGAAAATCGCATTGTATTATGCTTACCGAGTTTCGACATTCGTTTGCAGTAACCTATAGAAACTAAACTACAGGCCATTTGCATTCCAGAGGCTTTCCGCATAAATGTGACATCGTAGCATTCTCCTGTTTTTCATTGATCCAACTTAAATTAGTCCAATTGAAATGAATTTTAGCCGATTTTAGGAAAAAATATCCCTGAAAATATCGTAATCAGCAACATTTCAGTATACGGCCTATATTTCCACTGTAATACCTATATCTAGATATAAAACCCAGCCTCCATTGTAAAGGTTCCATTTCCCTTATTCCGACTGCAGCGCCATTTGCACGAAAATACCGCATTTTAACTTCCGTCACGGCAGTAAGTAGGTAATAACTTTGAGAAATAGATGGTAAGATTCCTATATTACATTTTTATACGATTTTCCTGGACTTTTCTTTGATTATCTATAGCGTTATAAAATAGCTTGTACTTGCTTTCTCGCTCCATTTGACGTGTTTCTGTCGTAATCCGAGCATTTTCCATTTGAGCCCAAGTTAAATTCTCAACTTTCCTCGATAAATTATGCCAAACATGGCTTAAAGAAGAGGTAATTTTGATCGCATCGTTAGACAAACGTGCATTAAAGATACTAAATTGTAAATTTCTGATTTTTTTCTAAGTAACCTGACTTAAGGGTTTATTTTTTTTAATCGTTTCATTTCTTTCTCTCATCGTAATGGCCCCATTTGGTAAGAGGCATTTAAAAGGCCGAGAAAAAGAGTTCAAATGATGAGTACTCCTCTTGAACATTGCACTTGCACGAAGCTAGCGATTGCATCCGAAATGTAAAAAAAATAAACACGCGTTGCCATGGATACCCCTTTCAATACGTGCGGCCGCTCTCCATGCTGAGGAGCAAGCTGAGGCGTGCCGCCTTGCATTCGAGGGAATGCAAGAAAATGTAACGTAAAAAGCACGAAGACTTAAAACCCTTCAAATATGCACGTGACCATCGCGCTCGGCATATTGCCTACTTAACCCTAGAACCGAGCAGTTATATGCGCCGGTGGGATACACATACAAATCCCAGCTGCGTCCGAGACGATATTAACAAAGTCTCCTCCTAAACTTCTCGACGGGATTTTCTTGTTCCACTTTTACGGTGCATGAGTGCCCTCTCTTTTATTTTTTTTCCTAGTTTCTCCTTCCCTAGAGCTTTAGGGAGAGAAGGCCTTAGCCATAGAGAGATATCCCTCCTCCGTAAACCATGAATTTCTACGGCGCTACTTACGCCAGCACTTGAGCGCTCTAGCTCTCCTTCCAGCCGCTGTGGCGGCGCACCCGTTCCCGGGTATTTTAGTGGAACGGCGTCAGCTGAGCAGTTTTCGTAACTTCTCGCGTCTTTTTGTTTGTCCCTTCGTCGTCGAGGGAACAAGAATTCGTTCACTTTTTTCTCCCACTCTCAAGTACTAAACTCAAGATTGACTCATTTTTACGGATTCCGCTCTCTCGCAAAAAGTACTTTTTTGGTGAAATTACACCAATTATTTATTCTCCATCAACAAAGTCGGCGAATATCTTGAATTATCTCGAAATATAGCAGCAACGCCTGCATTCGTTATTAACCGCGTAGAAATAATCTCATTTTGGCAGGATATATGGCAGATGGGTAATAATAAATCGGCTGAATATTCGATAAAACTGTTATCAAAAGAAGCATTAAATGTAGCCTCAAATCCTTCCCTTTTTTTGTTAATTGTGCAGACCAAAAGGATTATCACCCACCTGTAGAAAAGTTACTTGAAACATAACTATTGATACACTACTTCTTCAACCTACTAGACACAGTTCCTTACAGTACAGAATGCTCAAGCCTCGAATCTCCGTACCAAAAAATGGACGATCCGGGGAATCAATAATCGAAATCAGTGATAATTATCGCGCGTCAAGATAAAACTTTTATCGCTTCGATATTTAAAAGTCTCAAGCATGGAGTAGAATATCCTATTCCTTGATCTGAAGATAAGATTTGTTGAGTTGATGTACAAGTCTCGATCTGTTATACCCTGCCTGCGTGCGATAACGATTGCGTGGCTAAGGGGGCTGTTTAATCTAGGCTTGTGTGATGAACGAATTTGCCCATAGAGTATCGATGAAAAAAATCATCGAGATGATTCGGTTTCGATGTTTGGCATCGACGACGATGAGTCGATAGATTCATCGCCGTCGATGAGTCGATGAACTCACCGACCTCGATAAGCCGATGAATTCATTCATCACCGACGGAAAGGTAGGGATAAACACGGACGGGCGACGCAACACAAATAATTATCATATAATGGGGATGGATTCGTTGACTCATCTACATCGGTGAATTCATCGACTCATTGACGTCAGTTTATTTGTCAACTCATTGACGTCAGTTAATTCATCAACTCATCGATGTCAGTTAATTCGTCGACTCATCGACGACGGTGAATTCATGGAATCATCGACGATGATGAATTCATCGACGTCGATGATCGATGATATTCATTGTTATCGACGCGGTTCATCGCAACGCGATTACTAAAATCATCGTCGATGAATTCGATGAATCAACTCACCGCACAAGCCTATCTGTATCTGTGTGTATACCACGGGGGCCGAAAACGCTTACGAAGACGTCTTCACACTTTTAATTGACGATTCTGCCACGCTACTTAAAGCTAATCTGTTTATGCAGAACATCGGAATACAAGAATTGATATTTAGCATAACTGTTGGAACTTTCCGCTGATTGCTTTCTAAACAATTATTTTGACGGTAGGAAAAACGTAAATTTGTCGAAAATTAGGCAATTTCCATGACGACGTGTACGACAATATTTCTTGAAAATCTTTGCATTCACGCAAAATACGAATCCTTCACCTTCATGAATGACCATCATATCGCTGCAAATTGAAAATTATTACGTCACAATGAATATTCTCGGGAACCCACGCAGTGCATTTTCCGCTGTGCCATAAGTGGCGCTGTTGTTCGCGGCGAGGTATGGAGGGGAATGCGAAGATTTTTCAAGAGGCAGCGGCAGGGGCCAGAACTAAAAACGACGTAATCGGCCGAGGTATACAGCCCCCTAAATTTAGAGAAGAGGTTAACATCGGAATTTCAACGAATCCTAGCGACAATCAGTTACTTTAACAAGCGATGATTTTCGCGGCGTTTCAAGGGCTATGCCATTTCGAATTTAATTCCCGGACGGTAACACAAATTCCTCTGTCTCTCTCAACGGCCCTCGGCGCATCCGTATCGAGGTCACCGCCTCCACCAGCGTGGAGACATTGACCTCCGCCCTGGACGTTGTGACCCACTGAGTTAAATGTCCCCGGGTCGATCGCCTCTGGATTTGAACTTCGCACCTCTTCACCAGTGCAAACGGACGAGTGGACAAGTCTCTTTCCGCGAATCTCACAAGAGAGAAAAAATTGATCCGTACCCTTATTCTTTTTTTTGGATAAAACAGATATCTAGAGAACTTACAAGATAATAGCGCAATTTTAATCTACTGATCTAATTACCTACTGCACTATTATCTTGGGTGCACTCTGTTAACCATGCTGCTTAGTTGGAACAACTATTAAACCGGGACATAGGGCATATTTCAAATAACATTCATAAACTACAATAAACAAGTGAATAAGTCTGAGGTACACAGAATATGCTCGTGTGGCGTCTGTCAGACGCCAATAGTGTGCATTGTAATAAAATAAGTAATATTTTTAAAAAATGCTATACAAAACTTTTACGTTATTTATTTACTCATTTACAACTTATTAAATTGTAAATACAATAGCTTATCACTTATATAAAACATTTTTACCATCTATAAATAACCAACCAAATTTTTGATACATTAAACACAATTATATCACATCACAGCATTAATTACACATTTTAAACCTTGCAAACAACACAAACGCATTGCGAATGCTATAAGCAGATATAATGTTCACAGGAAATGCACCTATATTTTGGAATTTCGATTTTTCTTTCGGTCGCAAAGGTAACATCTCTTTCTAGATATCTCTTTTCCCTCATTCGAAAAATAAACTCATCGATGCAGGCAGGCAAATAGATTGTATCATCAGTCCTTCTTGTACTGTCTGCTTTAAACAACGTGGATTTCGAGAGGAAATTTTAAACCAAATTTTCTCTTCTTTTTCTAACCAACGACTATGGAAGAGGAGAAGGATAAAATGAATCCGACTAAAAGGTAATGAAAATGGCATGGTATTCGCGTAATTAAGGATTTATCACTCAAAGTAAGATCGTGTTAACCCCTCTGCTTTTCTCTCCTGGCATTCCACCATGTAACTTTCCTTCTATTAAGCTGTAAATGCGCTTATACAGAATGGCTACTGATATCCAACTTTTAAATTCCCTGACCATTCACTGACTTTTCCCTGATTGATTTACTCACTTCCCTGACCGATCGCCTAATGGCCAACTATTATTGCACTATTTTATTTGTTTAATTAAATTTGCGTCAGAACTCAGAAAATCGATACATTAAATCATTTCATAAATACATTAAAAGCTACAAGTACATCCTAATGATAAAAATATATTAATGCTTTGTAAGTTTAACTTTCATCCAATTTATACAAAATTTTAATATATATTTTTTCCCTCAATTAGGTTGGCTATAAAACATTTATCTTAATAATCATGATAATCTCGTATTGTTAAAACTGCAAGCGTGTATTTACAACGAGCTTAAGTGCAACGGCTAAGTCTCGGAAGTTAAAAACAAAACGCGAGGTAAAATTTTCCGAACAACATAGCCTCTCGGATACCTTGTGATGAGCGTAATACATTGTAATCATGATTTTTAACACAACTAGGCTAATATCGCAATAAGGATATACAAAAGGGATACATTGTACGTCTGATTCACAACTAAATAGCTAATATTCACAACTAACAAGATTCACAACTGAATGTTCCACGAATTGATAAGTGCTTATTCCATGAACGTCAGCGACGGACTTTAGTTTTAGTTGGTGAAAGAAAGAATGGGAATGACTAGCCGATAAACATAGTGGTCAAAAAATAACGAGGATTTCTTATCCCAGTTTCTCCCTGACTGTTACAAGAATTCCCTGAGTTTTCCAGAAATTCAAAATTTCCTGACAATTCCATGTTTTCTCTGACGATCGCCGCCTCTTATTGTCTTTAGTGGTGCTCCACGAACACGAATTGCATTCCTGAGAGGAGGCGTTAAGAATATGAAAGAGCAGATAGAACTATGGGGCATAGTTTTTATGCCAAAAATGACAGAGAAGAAAAGTGTTTTATAGAAGTTCCCATTGTACTTTAAATGCCCAAATATTCATGTTCTGGAAGCAGAGAAAAACATGTTTCCATCAATTATCAACAACAAAATCTTTCTTTTCCGAATTATTTTTTCTCGCCAATGGAACTTGAACTATGTAATATTGATATTTAAATAATACAATGGGAGATACACGAAGAAAAACGAATTTCCCTATATCACATAAGTGAAATTTCCAAGAAAATCTGCTTATAAGAAGCGGAAACTAACCAGAAATAGAAAAAAAATAAAACAAACGTTTCTCTAAGTTTTATTTTTGAGGTAACAGCTGATTTCTTGCGATAAAACAAGTAAAATTGTGGAAATTCCAGTCAAAAAGGGCGGGATGGCTCGTATGGCTCTAAAAATGTGCTCATTTAAAATGTATACGTGGAATAGCCGGCTTATTTTTAGCCGTAATGTTGGATTTTAATAGTCTTCACATACGCCAGCGAAAGCAAACGTTTTGAAACAATCCAATAATTAGATAATTATCTGATTCGACGTGTCTCTTTACTCGTAGACTTGGGGCCAAGTTAGAGCTGTGCGAATGCTTCGAAATCGAATCGAATCGACTCGAATCAGGCTTAATTCGATACGATTCGCCTGCAAATCGGGATGCTTCGGAACCGAATGATTCGAAATATTCGAATCTGATAGATTCGTCTTCGAATCGTTGCATGTATTCAAACATGGCGCTCATTCAAAAAATGGTGCGCCGTCCGTTTAGACGATGTTTCCCTCACGCGAAACGAAAATTTAAACGACCACATGTTATTCTGTGCTATTCTTTGTGTCACTATAGATATATAACCTAATGCAAGGCCCTGAAATATTGAGAAAATCATTATTACTATAACTGCGCATAAGCTTTTGCATTTTATTTAGATTCGAATTCGACTCGCAAGCGAATTTTTAGAGTGATTCGATTAGCTACCAAAATTTAAAAAAAAATCGTTTCGATTCAATTCTAAATATCTTTTGGGAGATTTGATTCGGTTTGATTCGATATGAAAATCCGTGATTCGCACTGCACTAGGCCAAGTACACCCTTTTCTCACCCTAGTCCAAGAGTTGATCGAAACCCTTTCCGTCCTGACTCACCATTTCTGAGTCGTATGTGAATCACACAAGTCGCAGAAGCCGAGAGATTTTTCATCGGAGGAGGACTCTCACAACCCAAAAGCACGCGTAAGCTTACTTGGCGTTGGCTTAGTGTAACGTAGCTTCTACTTTTCCAAGACTTTTAAATTGGAATACTAACGAATATTATTTGTCTGATTCAAAGAAATTTGTAAATAGCGATTTTGAAGACGAATGAAAATTGGCTTCACCCATCAATGAGTTCTACAAATGATCTATCACTAGCAAAAAATATTTATATTGTTCTCTTGTTATGAAAGCTTCCGCAGAGTGGTCTTGTATCATGCTCGCTAGCGAGCTGGAATGCTCGCGAAACTGTAGTCAACAAAAATGACACAACGCAGAAGCAAACCCGAAAGCTTTCACGATATTGTTCTCTTGTTGGTCAACTGGCTCACAACCATTCCACTCCATTATCTATTAATATTTTTCCTACATTGACACACCGCTAGGAAACTAAACTAAGGACTCTACTACAACTGAATGATACATATGCCAAGAAATAAATGGATAAAAGAGACAAAATGTAATAATAAAAGATGAGGATTTTCTCTTGAGTTTTGGTCAAGTGTTAAAGGAAAAAATACCCTCATCAGTACAGTAAGTGGTAGAGAAAAGAAGAGATTTTTCATCGATTGACCACAAAATAAATAAATAAATGTTATTTGATTTATCAACTCATTACTGCCAGTTTAAAAACCTAGGTTGTGACAAAATATGACTCTGATTTGCGACACCATTACCTCCGCAAGTTTTTTTATTCCGTCACTTGGGGCGCTGGTTTCGAGTTCGTCCGTAATCAGATCATTTGGAGAAGAGATCATCGAGTATGTTGGACCTCCCGCTGTGTGAGGGCGCTTTCCTTTTGCTCTTAGAAGACGCCGCTCCAAAACTTCTGCATAGTACCTAATTAAGTATATAATTTATATTTAATTAAGTATATTTAATATTATAAATTAAAATTCAAAATAAAATAGTATCGTATCTGGATTTAACTGAATCCAATGTATCAAGCATAAACATATAACTAGGTTTATAACCTGTAACTGAACCTTTTCAGTACGCCATAATATGTGACAATTTCTTTCAAAAAAAGTTCAAAATATAATTAAATGCAAATTTTTTAATTAATAACAGGCCTGCTAAAAATTTCGTATAGTTTCCTTATAAATACTTTTACAAAATTTCTTTATAAGTTCTGTAGATATTCCTTAAAGTATTGAAACGCATTTTACGGAATTCCCTACGACGTTCTGCAGAATACCTTGGGACGTTCTGCAGAATTCCATAGGACGTTCTGTGGAATTCCCTACGACTCTCCATACACGTCCTTAGAGAAGGAACTGGGTCAACGGAAACCTCACATATTTCCGTAGAGCTGCTGAAGTTCTACAGAACAGCTTGTAAGGAGTTCTTTTGCTCTGCAGAAAATAAGTCTTTAGAACATGTGCTCTGTAGAGTCAAGCCCTCATGTTCCGTACAGATCCTTAAGCTTGAATCACACGATCATTTTTTCCGTCCCTTTTAAGGGATAGCTCCAATGATCGCTCGAAAATGATCGTGTGACTCGAACAAAGTCAGGGATGGCTCCAGCGATATGGATCCCTATCGCTTTTTCCATCCCTGGGCACGTCCCTTTTTCCGTCCCTGGAGGCATCGCTGACTCCACCATTTAGCCAATCAGAGTGCTCGGCCGACAAGAGCGACTCTAACGCCACGTTCGGCTTCCAATGGAATGAGAGTAGTTAACACAGAAATGATGCGAAAAGGGACGGAAAAAATGATGGAAAAAGGGACGGCCAAAATGACCGTGTGATTCAGAAAATGATAGCTCGAGCTATCATTGTCATGGTCCCTGAAAAGCTATCATTGGAGCTCTATCCCTTAAAAGGGACGGAAAAAATGATCGTGTGATTCAGGCCTTAGAAAAGGAACTAGTTCTGAAGAAAAATAGCCAATTCCTGTAGAATTCCTTACGTTCTACAGAACAGCTTCTAAGGAATGTTTTAGCAGGGAGCACCTGCTGACAAGCCATAGGCTTAGCAGGACTATACCTGTAATTATATTGAGAATAAATAAATTTAATTTAGAACATTGTTAAAAAATAGAAGTATTAATTAAACCAAACGTATTAATCAATCTAATAAAATTTGATAATAATATGGTTGAAGGAAAGGAGAATGGGTTGGATTGAATTATTTTTACAAGTCTCTGTCAAAGGCGCAAAGCTGGGTTCAATTGAGAACTTGTAAAATACAACTCATGCTTAGTGCATTGGCAAGAATATTTTAAACGATCCGGTACCATTTTCTCTGTAATTCGCCTAGTGCCCTCCGAAAATGCTCTGTCAGTTCTTAGTCTTCCTTACCGCAGTCTTCCAGACGGCTACTTCTTCAAACTTTTTATGTTTTCTGAGACACAAACTCACCAAAGGAAAGACTTGTATTTTCCGCTGAAGGACACGCAAGCGTTGAGAGCGGTCGAGGTTCGCCAATAAACTGCGATGAAGTTACGAAGTTCATTTTATTTTACAATTCAATATTACAATAAGTCAGCTCGCTAGCAATAGATGACAATCCCAACTAGAGAAACCAATTGGTACATAACTGCGTATTAGTACAACACTTAAATTCTTCCGACTTAAAAGGCATGCGGTGGGAAATCAGCGAATCATTCGGTTGGGAGCATTGGCAAGAATATCCTATTCCGCTGCCATGACGTCGACGCTCAACAATCACGACAACACCATTTTATGGGTTTATCCAGCTTTAAAACGACGAACCAAAAATTCGATTCCGTTCCAAAAACAAATTGGCTTTTCCGAGACTCGAATTAATAAAGAAATAGTTGCCATGGAAACAATAATTTCCACTTGCCCGAACCCCCAAAGCGCCAATCCTCGCTTATCCGAGGAAATAAACCCTCCAATAAAAAAAAGAAATATGTAGTACGAAAGCGGTCGTTTTTAATCAAGTCCAAACGAATTAACAGAATTGCCTTTACAATACCGGATTCATATTGCTCTGCGTGGTCCATTCATTGTCGCATCGCTCCCACGGGACAAATGAGAGATCACGCTTCAATCCGAGCGATGCATTTCCGTATTGACAAGATCCGAAGAGGGAATCAAACTCCGCGACGGCTAAAATTACATGCCCACATTCCTTTACTTCTTTTGACTATAGTCCCTCATTTTTCCTCGCCCACGGCTTCTCTGTCATCTCCGCACTACAATTTACTTTACCTTCTGCTGCTCTCAGATTACAATCACCGCATCCTACCTTTTCCCACAAAATTTCTCTCTGGAACCTCATGATAAATCTAGAATGCAGAAGTCAACTCAGGTAGTCCGAGCGAGATAGTCCCCTAGCCATAGTAGAGACCATATTAGAATTATACGTTTTAATTTCAACACCTGGGGGAGACATAAATTAAATATTGCATTATTAATGGTGCAATAATATAGATTTATATGACAGAAATTGTAAGTAATTAAATGTGAATAACTAAATAATTCTTCTAACTTGACTCATTTTTTTCGCGCGGTGCGTTTTAAATTCCTTCAAAGAGGAAGGTTTTTTTGTGATACCCAAGAACCGACTGCGGTGACATTATGATTAATTTTCAAAATGAGTTGAGAAAACATACAAACTACACACTTAGTTTTTTTACGACATCTAAGTGTTAGAAATTCCTCATTTTGTAAATAATATCTCTCTGGAGTGCATACACGTACCATTTCCCATGTAAAAGGGATGTGGTAAGGGGTATAATTTTTGGTGCCAAGAAAAATATCTCACCAATCCAATAACATCAAAATTCTACCCCTCACCACATTACTTTTCGAGATATTTTCCAAAACTACCAGCCCTTTTACATGGGAAATGGTACGTGTATGCACTCCAGAGAGATATTATTTACAAAATGAGGAATTTCTAACACTTAGATGTCGTAAAAAACTTACAGTGTGTAGTTTGTATGTTTTCTCAACTATTTTTGAAAATTAATCATAATGTCACCGCAGTCGGTTCTTGGGTATCACAAAAAAACCTTCCTCTTTGAAGGAATTTAAAACGCACCGCGCGAAAAAATGAGTCAAGTTAGAAGAATTATTTAGATATTCACATTTAATTACTTACAATTTCTGTCATATAAATCTATATTATTGCACCATTAATAATGCAATATTTAATTGATGTCTCCCCCAGGTGTTGAAATTAAAACGTATAATTCTAATATGGTCTCTACTATGGCTAGGGAACTATCTCGCTCGGACTACCTTAAAAGGCAAAGAATCGAAACAAAAGTCGACCAATTCACATCGTAAACAAGAAGTCGGTGATGCACTGAAATGAGAAATGAGAGAAAGAATACACTCATGACTGACCCAATACTATATTTTCATCGAAAAACTACGAGTGCCTATCATTCGCTCCAAATGCTTCCGCTAAAAGTTTTGCAGTGAAGCGCATTGTATCAGATATCAGATACTAATTAATGGTTACCGGGAGGATTCGCAAAGATCATTACACACGAGCAGATGGCGTGACACGACGATTGAATCTGGGTCAACGAGATGTATTGCTTTTCCGAACACGATAACTCGAAGGGAATAAGGAATCGGTAATCGATCGATCACAATGCAGAGCAGCCGTAATATAGGCATTTCCATTTAGTCTCTGTCTCCGTTGATAATGGTTATCCAATATGCATGGGCACATGACACATGTGCATCAAACATAATCTGATGACCGTCGCGTGAGAGACAAGAGGTAAAACAATAGGTTTAGTTTATTTTTAGAACGGCAACATTCCATATTTTAGTCCAAATATCAAATACAATCTTTCTTGAAGAAAAAACGTATTGCATTTTGAACTCAAGGCAGTGAGGCTTTTGGCGCAAGATAATTTATCGAGCAGGTTTAAAATAAACAGTTCCCATTATTTTCAACTCCACTTGGTATCTTCCACTGACAATGACTCAACATGTTATTATTCTCCGAATGAATCTTACCGGTTGAAAAGGCTGCAAAAGGTTGTTACCGGTTGAAAGGCCGGTTTCGCGGTTGAATGTCAAATAGGTATGTCTGTGTATCCCAAGGTCCGTAGAATATACACGCTGCCCCAATCGGAGTTGTTTGCGAGTTACCCTTTGAGGCACATGGAGAGGGCACTACGTCATCAAGCTGTAGCCTGGCAACCAAAGTAGGAACCATATTGTTTAACGCTGATCTATCTGTTTACTTTCCTATGAATAGCACGACGGAATAACCAATTAACGACTTCAAATGCCGCTTTACGCGGTAAATTTTATTGTACAAATGAATGTATCATAGAATGTACAAGAAACTGAATGGAATTAGAGCAGGTTCTATTTCCCGTTAAATCATTCAGACAATCATACAATATACCGCTTTACATGGTACAATTTCCTTCATGGAGGAATTTGTGCATTCGCTTGTGTAATAAAATGGACCGTGTAAACCGTGTAAAAGTAAAACAATATCCACCATCTGTTTTTTAACTTTAAGGCTAGTAAATCTTGAAACATATATTGCCTGTTTAGTGCTTTGGATTATACATGATTTTACCACAGCTTTCATTGGTAATTTGGACATTTTTAATTTAGGCAAATAAACAAAATACGCTTATATAATTCGTAGTAGTATTTAGGTGGATAGGGTGCTTCGACGACTGAGGTCATTCGCATATATAATTCATATTAATGAGTAAGTGGATGCCGATTCTAGTAAATTATTAAGTAAAACATTGTTAACTTGCAGAATTAGTGATTTAGCCCGCAAGTGCTATAGGAAAATTAGGGTCAGCGAAGCTGGCGAACATGCTTCAGCTTCAAGCATTGGCCAGCATAGCAAGTGCGCTCTCCACATAGTACCTCAACGGAATTATCGAAAATGTTGCCGGCGCTGCTGCTGTGACGTCACTGACGTCTTCACAGACAAACCCTTGTAGAAGTGTATTGAAATATGAATGAACGGAATAAAGTCGTTTCCTTATTCAGTTCAGTGAATTTCGTTTTGTAATGCCATTCATCTGATGATTTCAATATTGATTATGATTATATGCACATGAACTCTCTTAAAAAGACTCCCGGAATAAAAATATAATGCAGGGATTTAGAGGTTTATTTGAAATGTTATGGAAATGATTTGCATGGCCTACAGTGTCAGAGTTCAAATGATATTTTCGATTGAAATTTCCGGTTCAAATGAAAAATAGATCGTTGCAAACCAGTGATCGCTTCTGTATCTTCGTTCGGAGTAGTATAGTCTTTGGACGGCCGTATCTACGACGTCATCGATGTCAAGCGAGAGGGCAGCCAATAGCGGTGCGGATCGGGAATTCGCATTGTTCACGCGTTTTGAGGCGATCTCTACATTCGAGGGACTTTGTGCGTAAACAACACTTTTGACGAAGCAGGAGGATCTCTTATTACGCAGTTTCCCTAGTGATACGTTTGATTTGAAAAATGTACACGTGCACGCCGTGTATCGGATAGTAGAGGACGATATGCTACTAAACTACCACAATTCTATTTTTTTTCGTCGCTACAGCATTATTTTGTGTCTTTACCCTCATTTTGTTCAATTTGAAGCCTTCCTATGCGATAGTTTCGGGCTTCCACGCTAGCTTTACCTGGCGCAACTGTCGCCGTAGGAGACACGGCGTCTCAAGATGCGACGGTTTGTGTTTTAAACGCCGAGAATGAGAATAAGTGTGCAGTGGGGGAGGAGAGGAGAGTTTTTCTCCGCACTGCTCGTCTCGCGGCGAGCGCGTCGTAAAAAATAATCTCGCGGCGGCAAATAAGACGTCGTTCGCTCGGGAGTGAAAAGAGGCTTTCGTTCTCCGAGCGGAGAAAACTCTTCATTCGTCCAACGGAGACGTGATTGTGGCGACGCATAAAAATATTGCTCGGCTTGGTAGGGTGGCACCATCACATGCCACACTCGCCCCTCATCCCGTTGTCGCCCCTGCTGTGCGTATGCATGTATGTGCACACGGCCAGGGCCGGAGGAAGCGGGGCACATACTTCGCCCGCCTGGAAGATGAGGAAAGATGATGCCTGAAAAAAATTGTGTGCTCGGTCTTGATAAGCGCAAGATTGGAAAGGCAATGGCTTGAGTAAGGAATCTCCATTAACATCCACAGGCTGTTTCCCAAAACAAACTATGATCCATTTAGCAAGGATAACCCATAATATATAGGAAAACCCTGGACATATGGGCCGTAGAAGCCAGGTTTTTGAAGTCTAATGGGAGCATATTTTCGGCTTAACGTTTCACCCACGTCACAGCAATCTTAATCTGGAGGGAATTAAGAATAATTGTTCCTGTTGAATATTATTAAGGTATTTTGTTCATCATTCAATTAAAATATAGAATTAGCCGATGTTTTAATTTTGGAATTTATAAACCATTCTCAGGACATGCGTGTGTTTATCTTTATATACATAATTCTTCTGTGCGTGTGTATGTCACTGAACTCCTCCTAAACGGATGGACCGATTTTGATTAATTGTTTGTGCGTGTTTGAGTGGGTTCCTGGATAGTTAGATTCACAATTGGACCCGGTAGGTGGCGCTGGAATCCGGTTGTAGGAGTTTTTTACTAATTTTTTTTTTTTTTTTAAAAGATTTTTCGCATATAAAAACATATAACCCCAAAATTTCATCCCCCCAATATTTTTAAACTGAAAAAAATCATAAGTTCATGAATCATTGACCGTTAAAACCTTCTGAGAAGTTCATGAATAATTGGCCATCAGAGAATAGTTTATAGTTATGATTGTGTACTATAGGTGGCGCTTATGTCGAATTCTATGTTATTTGACGTACGCATCAATACATGCGCATGTCGTCGCACTTGCGTCGTAGCTTGGCGTTGTTTTTACGAAACGAAAAGATTGAAATGTCAAACTCAATGTCAAATGTCACTTAGCATATAGTTTATCGAAAATTCGAACATCGAAAAAACGTTTGCTGAACCCGCTAATAGCAGGCAAGCCAACGTTTGGGCAGGACAACGTCTGTCGGGTCCGCTAGTTCAATTACTATTACTATTTCACTATAATTACTATTTCACATCTGCATTCAAATTGTTAGGGACAAAATTCTAGTTAATATGAAACACAATAACAGGACTCACAATACAAAACTGAATTAGCAACAAAGATATAGCAAACTAAGGAAGAATATGGTTGTATCAAATGTGGAATAAATAGTTCCTGAAAAGCGATATTGAATAGTAAAAAAAAATAGTTCTTGCAGCAGTTATGCACATATGTTCCGGTAAATAGCAATAACTTGCGATCAAAAAGCAGGAGTAATGTCTGTCTAGGCGGCATAGCATTGAATAGGAGTAATAAACCATTCAGATATTTGCTAATGAAAAGCTGAGAACCAAAATTGGTTTTCTAACAGTGAATAATTAATCTTCCACCAGTCCATCAAATTTCATCAAGGGGTAAGCATATATCACTTCATTAAAACCATACGTCATCCATTATTCAACCGGGTTTAATGATAACTGGCCAAAATCGGTAAAGAAATCATAACAGATAAACCTTAAGAGGTGGCACAGGGCACCACCTGGACGTAATTGGGGAGTGGAGCTAATTAAAGATCTGACTCGCAATAAAAATATTGCATTTATGTACACTTACATTGACATTAAAAAAATTTCGAAAGTAAAAATGGAATTTAAAAAAATTATGAAACAGGCTCATAATATATCACCTCATTGTTTAAATACACTTTGGGGATAAGATAAAAATAGGATTGCTGATAAAATTTACCCATACATTTGGAAACATTTACATTAAAAAAAGACTAAATATTTTGATATCTCCCACCAATTTGCACCACATTCTACAGAGGCTTAGATTAACGTAACGTCACAACCATTTCGAGTATCTGACGAAGATTCAGTCTACGTCGACAAATGTTACATAACAAAATCTTCTGGCGTTGAAAGGAGAAGAGGAGCTACAACTACAGACATTAAAGAATTTCTTTTGAAGAATGTCATGTGCCATTAATCTCAGAATTAAAATCGCAGTGAATTGATACATACATAAATACCAATCACGCTGTTCCCTTCCGGGGTAGGCAGAGTCAGAAAGTTTCACTCATAAATACATATGTGTTCACCTAACTCTGCTTCAATAATTTCCTCCATACTGACCTATCCTTGAAAACCTCTTTTGCTTCATTTACCCCCATATACTGCTTCATACACGCCCTCCTGTTTTTAAGACTCCTAATATTCCTCCTCCTAAGAATTTCCTCAACCACATTCAACCACAACTTTCTCGGCCTACCTCTACCTCTCACACAATTCATTTCACTCGTATATATCTGTTTCGTTATTCAACTCTCATTCATTCTCTCAACATGGCCAAACCAACGAAGCACACTCCTTTCATATACGTCCATTACAGTAGATAAAAAAACTTAATCCGTGTTTTGCAATTTTTTCCACTTCATCTATAGATATACATTTGACCATTTCCACACTAATATTTACAAACGCAAAAAACTCTCTTAAAAAACACCATCGAAGAGGGAGGCCCATGATGTTCCGCGCGGCTCACCAACGCACCACCGCGCACCACAGTATTTCCGGTGTCACGATCACGCGTTAACTCAGAAAATGGATTCCCTCAGAGAAAAGTTTCATGATTCACTAAAGATCTGCGCGCGAATTTTTAACAAAGCCTGTTTCAGAATAATATGATGCCCCTACTCCCTCCCCCCAAGGACACAATAATATTTTTTCGAAGATACAAAAACAAATAAGGATCGATCACATAAAATGCAACGGCGATGGCTTCACGAAGAAGAATATGATGGACGTGCTCGTCGCAGTTCAAAAGCAGACCAAAACGATCAGTCGATTATTTTTACACGGAGCATTAAAAAGGGCATTCCCCAAGTTGTAGGCATCTGCGCAGATCCGCTTGCAGCGTCGCCACATGTGGAGCCGTAACACAGCTGAGGAAGTTCACGCGTCTACCGCACGTAACTCGCGAAGTGATGATTGTGCCCCGCTTATATCACTAGGGTCAAATTATGGTTAAGAGGATCCCAAGGCGACTCAGTAAGTCAAAACAAATAATGCCAACTTTATGTTTATTCTGTTTAAAAACCCCACCCTCCGTGAACACTTGCGTTGCCCGTGTAATAACCAAAACTAAGGCGTAAAATACTCAGATTGTTCCCCCAAAGTACTTTTCAACGAGAAGTTTTTTCCCAGAATTAACGTAGTCCAAGCGAGATAGTTCCCTAGTCATAATAGAGACCATATTCGAATTATACGTTTTAATTTAACCAGCTGTGGGACGCATGGATAAAATATTGCATTATTAATGGTGCAATAATATAGTTTTATATGACAGAAATTGTAAGTAATTAAATGAAAATATCTAATTGGGTCTTTAACTTGACTCATTTTTTTTAAAGCGGTGCGTTTGAAACTCCTTCGAAACGGAGGGTTTTTGTGATACCCAATAACCTATTGCGGTGACAATATGATTAATTTTCAAAAATAGTCGAGAAAACATACAAAATACACGATGTTAGTTTTTTTTACATCTAAGAGCTAAAAATTACTCATTTTGTAAATAATGTCTCTCTGGATAAATACACGTACCATTTTCCATGTAAAAGAGATGGTATATCTTGGCAAATATCTAAGAAATTAATGTGGTAAGGGGTAGAATTTTTTGTGTCATTGGATAGGTGAGATATTTTTCTTTAAAATGAGACCAAATTCATTGATTTCTAGATAAAATGATATTTCGCTCCAACTACCCTAAGAGGCATCTCCTTCTCCTTTTCTGAGGAAATGCCACATTTATACTACAATTATCACAAGAATTGTCAATTAACTAAGACAATGAGGTAGTGGGATGTGTATTTTTAAAATTTTCATTCGATATATCGAGAAAATTTCCTTCTCGTTTTCAGTGTTTCGCGAATATGGTGCTTGTGTGCAGTGGATGAAATCATGCAATTTCTCCGAGTTCTTCCCGTTCTCAAACTGAATACACCACGTAATATTGAGTTCCATTTCCGTTAATTACATCGAGGAAAAGTTAACATTTTATAGTTCATATCAGAAAGAGGATATTTCTGTCTACCTGTCGCTAGGATATGACTCATAATAAAATGATATTTAAGAATTTTCAAGATGAAACCACCATAAGACTTCCCTGGCGTCAATCTCACTCATTCCAGGTATTCTAAAGCTAAAATTAAGCAACTTTGAAGTGCATTTTGTACACTGAGATGAGAAGGGTTTCCGCAATATGCATTGTTAATGATTCAGTACCCTTACATAGAAATTCTAAGGTAATTATCCTTTTGTAAATTATATTGATGTTGATGTGTTGAAATGTGATTGTTGTACTCTCACATTTTTCTTCTTATGTAGCTCTGATGATGGAATTCATTAAATTCGGAAACGTTGGCGAAGGAAGATTTTTTGATTAACTAACACTGACCAATACTCGATATTATCGATTGTATTTATAAAGCAAGAGGTCGCAAGAAGAATATATGACGTCCCGGAATGTCATTAGTACGGCCCCTGTGGCGGCGGGGTAAAGTACCTGCCAGCTAACCTGAGGGTCGCGGATTCGAGTCCCGCCTGGGTAGAATATTATCTGCCCAGGACATGGGTTTTTGTGTTTCGTCCGGTGTTACTGTCATTCACCCGACGCAAATTGGCCCATTGTGCTGTATTCGGGATAGTGAAGATAAATAAACAAATAAAAGTCCGTTTAAGACATTTATTATTGCCTGATGTAGTCAGCAGAAAGGTTAGCAAAAGCTCGATCAGTATGAAAATATAATCATTTTTAATAAAGCAATAATTATAACACGCCTTAGAATTGCAAATCTTCACAAATACCATCTGGTATTCATGACTGTTTCTTTTTTCGGGATTCATTGAGATGTATGTATTGTGAAAACAATATTTCGCTGGTCCTCCTGCCAGCTTCATCAGGTTAACTAAACTAATTTCTTATTCTCGCTCGTCTTCAAATATATATGAGTGTGGACTCCCATAGTTGTCGGAATTTTATATGAAAAATTCGTTTAAGATTGCTACTCAACGTGTAACCATCTTCTCGGTTGACGTTCTCCGGTCTCTTCGCAATTTCTATAGCCTCCCTGATTAATCTTGGGTAATAAGTATTTCCCTAGATATTAATCTTGTCTCCTCAAAGTTACAATTATGAGTGATTAATCATAAATAAATACGAGCGAGACTAAGAAATCAGTTCAGTTAACCTGATGAAGCTGGCAGGAGGACCAGCGAAATATTGTTTTCACAATTCATACATCGCGGAATGAATTCCGAAAAAAGAAACAGTCAACACTGCATCCGCGGAAACCTACGAGCTAACCATCTGGTACCTAGTGTTGATAAAAGACGTAAGTAATCCGCTTTTATTTTATCGCCGAGGCAATCAACAAGTACCCTCAGCTCAGTGTTCGCTCGAATTATGCCAAATCACGCCCCAGCCGTCCTCCCTCTCTCCCTCTGTCTGTCTGTTGGCTGCCATGGGAACCCGAGGTGAGACCTCGTTGTTATTCCTCATTGCCCTCTCGCTCGCCCGCTTCGATCGCCCTCCAAAAAGTTCCTTTTCATCAGAGGAAATCCAACAGAGGGCGCCCTTCTCCATTCCATCCCATCGACATTCTCAGGGTTGCGAGGTGATTTCTTCAAGGGGCGGATATCTTTCTGTGGCAGAGCCTCAGCGTTCAAATCGGAGGCTTCTTTAGACACCCACTTACATGTTCTCTTTTACCTAGTAGTACTACGCATGTTCTATATCAGAGATGGAAATGTTAATGTCTCCTACCATGGATTGAGGTCACGGAATAGAGTACCTGTTCCAAAACCTAACAATGAAGCTTTTAGAAGGTCTTACTTGTATTGTGCAACTACAGTGTTTAATCGCCTACCATTCCACGTTGCCTCTGCAACACACGTTAAATTGTTTCTACGACACTTGAAAGCATGGTTAGTTTCTATAGACAATATTGAAAAATATTTCCAAATATTGAACTACAAAGTGAAGTGATTAATGTGTATTTTGTAAATTTGTTTGTATGTTAATACTCTGACCATTGATAATTAATGTTTTTTTGTTCTTGTAATGAACACATGATTTTTTTAAAATACTGTTTCTTGACTTTATAAAAAATCAAAGTTGTAATTTTCTTTTTTTGGCCGCACCAGCCAGCTGTTTCTTTTTTTTCCTTCTCGTCAAGAAAACTTTATTTGATGGCAACTCCAACACTGGTTGTTTACCACAGGGGTGCATATATTCCACCATATGTTAATATTTTGTCAAAATTATTTGGAGTAAAATTTAGTGGAATAAATATTATCTATCCATCTAATGTCCCTCTGGCCTCCGAGTCACTTTTTCCTGGAATTCTGAAAACTTAAATATGGCATCTCTGAAGGGTGCCTTGCAAACTGAGAGAAAAAGACTAGGGTTTCCAGGCAGTTTACTTACTTTAACTAAGTTTAATTTATAGCAATTCAGATTTGAAACATGAAATAATGACATGAGCTTTAACGGATATTCTTCAGGTAACTATCAGGAAAACTGTGAAATTGAACGAGAAATTTAAAGTCCCAGGCTTTAAGGCTTTTAAACAAAATTGTTAAAAAGGAGCGAAAAGACCTGAGAAATGCGAATAAAAATAAAATATATGAATATTGGCAACTATTTCTTTAAGTTGTTTTACTAATTACTTCCGCAATTGGAGTCCAAATACTGTTTCATAAAAATGACTTGACAAATGCTGTCATAAAAAAAGTATATTCGGATAATAATCTGCTTATATTTTGTACCTTCGTTAGGGTTTCAAATAGGTTCATCATATCATAAGCGAATGCACGATTTTTAAACCATATGAATAAAAATTTGTCATTTGTAATTTGTTTTGACTCACATATTCAGACCGGAGCCACCTTAAATACGCACAGCGCGACTCCGGGGGATCCGGGTTCGAACTCAGGTTAACACGGATGATATGCGATAACGAATGATAACACGGTACTACGGCAGATTATATCGCGCCAATAAAATTAGAGAGATAGATTGTAGAACCGATAGGTATAAAATGTCATTTTTTCCGGGTACCATTCGGGACCATAACAGCTGTGATCGTCGTCATGAATAGTGAGAATAATGACATTAGCCGGACTGTAGATCTTTTTCTTTATATTTTTTACGTTCTTATTTATACATGATGTCAATATTGATGTTCCTATTTCTGCATGATATTTTGAAGCTGTAGTAGTAGTTCTTGTACCCCTTGTATGCTGGAACGATTGACGATAGAATGTTTCTTGGTTAGTAGATTTTTAATGGGCGCATTGCATGTGTGGTACGCTGGTTTCAATGTAATTTCGGTGTTCTGCCGTATAATTCATGCATGCCTGGTTTGGAAGCACCCCCTGCCACACACCCTTTGGGTGGCTTGCAGGATATGACGTAGATGTAGATGTATACCTTCCGTTGAATTCCCGGACTAGAAATTTAGTTTCCCGGAGACGGCGATTCACGATCAATTTTCTCCTCCTGTCGTCGATCTCCGATTCCATCGAATTGGATTACGGCATTCCCTTCCACACTCACAACGTCCCCCATTCCCTCTGCCCCCGCAAACTCTCACGTCTCGACAGTCTTTTGTTTCACTCTCTCTATCTCTCTCTCTCTCTCTCTCGTCTCTCCGTTCCCGTTTTCGTTGGAGGGTGTTTTGACTGCGCCCGTTGCCATGACGACCGAGCCCTCGCGGAAAACTCGAGATTTGGATTCGGTTTCCTAGACTGCCGCCAGGAAACGAATTTTTACCCCAGCGTCTCAATAAAAAAAAACAAGTGACTGAGGCGTTTCAACGTTTCCTTACTTAAGACGGAGAAATACAACTCCTCAAGAAGGGAGAGAGGGGGGTACATACATACATACATACATATATATACATAAAAGATGGGCTGAGATGAGCCCGACGAGAGCACCTCTATTTATTTCTCTGTCTCCCTCTCTTTCTCTGCAAGAGGGAGACGCCAGCGGCAGTAATGGGAAAATAACATCCAGATAGCAGATAGAGACGTGTTTAAGGAACATTCGCCGTTATTCTCCCCGCCATGACTGCTCCGGGGATGAGTAGTGCAAGCATTCGAGTGTTCCGCACGTTTCTGAGCCTTTATTTCGGCAGCTTATCTCTCACCAAAGGAGAAATGTCCTTTTTTTATCCTCGAGTGAGTACGGTTGTACTCCGGTTATTAAAAACGAGCTGAAGATTGAATCCCCTATCATGGAAATGTGCGTAATTTGGAAGACATAATATGGCTGCACAACTAGAGCTTGACGGCGTTCCACCAAAAAAAAATACTGATACCAATTCAATTTAATTATATTTGAGGACTAACTATAGAAAAACACTCTTAACACGTCCGCTATTAGAGAGGAGAAACGAAATTCCACTTTTCTATATTATTTTTACCATGAATGTAACGTGAAATCATATGTTGTAAAATGGGAGAATTGAAGAATCACGGGAAAATTGTATTTATTCCTAAAGCCTGAATTACACGATACTTAACCTTGTACAAGTCCGAGGATGCTAGCGATTACTGGATTTCTAGTACGAAACCTTGCATGCTTGAAATCTTTCTAGGAGCTATTACACGATTCTTGAACTTGCAAAGGTCTGTTTAGTAGATCTTTGATCTTGTACAGTTGCAGAAGGCGTTTGACGAGCGAAATGGATGATTTCGAACGAAGACGTTGGCTTTTAGCCGTTGCAGCTGCCGTAATAGCAGGAGTAGGGGCAAGAATGCTTCAAAAACGTGAAAGACGCCATTGTTTATTGTTGTGAGATATGAGTTGTTTAATTGATCGCGGGAAATTGTAATTGCCATGAGGGACTATGGAGGCGCTGACATCAAAAACTGACGACTGCATTACAAAGAGCCAAGTGATTGGTCGGCGGCTACTAGGTCCTACTAGGAGCAAGTATCAAACTAGTACCGCACCAATTACGAAAACATGGATACCAGCTATTATGCTAGCGATCATGCAGGATTTCCAGTATGCTTGGTCTGTATCACACGATACTTGACCTTGCACAAATCCTAGTATGCTAGCTCGCATCCTCGGACTTGTACAAGGTCAAGGATCGTGTGATTCAGGCTTAACATCAATGCCATTCTCGAGTAAAACTGCCAATAAAAAGGGAAAAAAATACGGGAAATGGGATAAAAATATAATAAATGTACCTTCTGTTTAGAGAAACCTTACAAATTATTAATTGAAGTCAAAATGCGGGCATTCCACTTAAAAATCGCTGCAGTCAGGAGGCGTATCTGCGAGGGCCGTCATATATACAGAGGGTGTTTCAGGAGGAAAGTTCGAAACTTTTGGAGGAGGTAGGGGAGGTGATTTTAAGCATTTTTTATCATAGCAACATGGGGTCGCAACTCCTTAGTTACCGAGCTATGGCAACGTAAACATTTTTTTCAGGAGTATTCTGCAGACACAATGAAAACACCAAATGTCAATGACTAGTATCCATTGGTGAGATTTGAAACTTTTCACAGTGGTGCATAAGATATGTATTGTTCTTGTTCTGCTATCATCAATGGTAACGGTATCTTATTTTCAAGATGGCTCTCAAATATTCGTCGAAATTAAATTCCTCAAAAACAAAAAATGTACGATAGTGCCCTGAATATCAGGGATGTCAAAAAATGTGTAAGAATAAAACCTTTAGCAAATTTATTTTTAAACTCATTGTAGCAAAAATCACATCTCTATCTTTTAAAATACGGAAGATATGGTAACTTAACTGATGTTAATACAACGAGGCAACAAATGTTTTTGTGGATAAGAGCTTTAATTTGCTCATAAAACCTCGGCAATTAGTGACACTAATCAAAACTTCCAGACCCAAGGAGAATATGCAACCAAGGTCATGGTCTGGTTGCTGAGAGTTACAAAGTTAACAGGCACAAAGACAACAAATACTCCAATAAAATAGAAACTTGGCGTTCAGTAGATATTTGTTAAGTGTCACAGTCACAGTGGAACCTTTTGAAGCGTACCGAATGGAGTTCTAAATAAATTTATCACTTTTTGGACATCATTGCTTTCAGCGAAAATGTCTGCTTTCGGCATTCATTTGAAAGCTATCGACAGTTAATCAACCGATTCAATCATAGAGATGACTCATTTACATATTTCACCTTCTGGGACATTCAGCGATTATAAAGTATAGTTCATTTATAACAATAAATGCTAATCGTGTGAGGAGGCTGCAACTGGGATGAGTGGAGGTACTGAAGTATCAATCACTCCGTTATAAAACATTATTTGTTCAAAGATATTCAGATATTCGATTTTTTAGAAATGAGAATTTTTGCCACCAGTTAGGTTAGGGAATTGAAATTTGTCGCCTTTACACAGACAATTTTATCGATCGATTTAACTTTATTAGCCGAATGGAATTGTACCGATCTTTTAGCGCCTATTTTTAGAAAAAAGCAGAAACTAGGCATTATTCTACAATTAATGTTGATAGATAGATAGATAGAAGCCTCATCAGCCGAAAACATTTGCTGTTTTCCTGGCTTCCAGAGAAAAACGAGAATCCTGTCAAATAAGCGGCATTTACAAGTACGGTTAATAGTTGGTGAAAGGTGAGAACATATTTACAGGCTAAGGCATCCGATGATGCCCAGTCAGTCCAATAGTTTTTTAGGCGACAAGTTTGAATAGAATCGCTTCTTATTTCATTCACTCAATGAGAAATTTGTGTATTTCAAGAGTCTTTCAATAAATGAATAGCTGTGAGGACTCAAGGTTAGAGGGGAGATACATTACGCTTCATTCTCACGTTAATACACGCTGTGGACAGTGTACCGTCTTTTAAAAAAAGAAATCATTACCCATGCATTGAGTTCTCATGCTTAAACAGCGAGAAAGTTCATCTCCCTAGAGCACGGACAAAGATCTAATCCGTTTATAGACTTAATTTAATCTCAAAAATTGCCATTTGGAGGTCAAAAAAAGATTCATACAATTAGCAACTAGCAAACAACACGACAAGGTTCCTCTATACAATTGTCAAATTGTGTTTACATTAATTATTTTACACCAAAATGACTAGGAATATTCTGATTTGATGCCAGATAAACGGACGGAAATTCAATGATGCAGTGGTCATTGGCATCATCATAACCGACAAAAAGCTTTGTTGGTTGGCGTATTATTCGCTGTCCTAGGAGTCAGAGTATAGTAATTAACTATGACATATGCATACCGTGGACTTTAGCCTCTTGACTAGAGTCACGGGATTAGTCACTTTAGCATTTAGTGTCACTAGAAATCCTTGTTAGAACTCAGTTCACCCGATTATCAGTTTTACAATGTAATTCGCAGATTCATACGCGAATGACAGAACTTAACCATTTAATACACCAACATAACCAATCGTTTAAGAATAACAGTATCAATATTTTGAGCCGACGTCACAATCATATCCTTCGACCAAAATAATGTCAGGATTTTTTTTTAATTAGGGATATTCCAATTTACAGCAGTTCCCCTCCTCAAACCCAGCACACATTTATCTTTCCATAAACAGTAGGGTCCACTCATCAGGTCCATCACCCAATCTCCACTCTCCACCAGTCCCTATCAAATGCATCTTCCATATCCAACCAACCCCCTCCTATCCCCATTTCCTCCCTCACTCCAGCCCACCATGACTTCTTCTTGGGTCTTCCTCTTCTCCTTCTGCCTTCCGGAACCCATTTTAGAGCAGCCGTCGGTATTCTTCCATCCCCCATTCTTTGGACGTGTCCATACCATCGTAATCTTCTTTCTTCAATAGTCTCATCTACATCTTTCTCTGCCTCCATGATTTCCCTTATCTGCTCATTTCTAACTCTTTCTATTCTTGATTTCATGGCCGACCTCCGCCAAAAGTCCATTTCAATGGCCCGGAGTTTACTTTTTTCTCTTTCATTTGTAGTCCATGTTTCGGTTCCATAAAGCATTATTCTTATTTCAGGATTGCATATCCTATTACTCGAAGATCCTCAAAGGTGTGCCTTAATTCGTACATTTTTCGTCCACAATCAGCCTTTATCTTTGAGGTACATATATGCATGCATATGGAGAGAGAGAGAGGAGGCTTTGCAATTGTGGGAAATGAAACTGAATCCGCTTTGACCGCGGACGGGCTCTTTGCAGTTTCACGTTTTCCATCGAAATATCACTTCAAATCAGTGACCATCAATTTCTGATAATGGATTTTTCAGATATATTTATATATCTAATGTAGATATAGTATATATACCTCTTTACTATAGTATATATACTTATTTACAATAACAACACTTCGTATTCCCAGCGAAAAACCATAGTAAAATCAAGTAGAATCTATAACTCTATGTAACAAATATAATTTTCCCAGTTTCTTACGTCAATTGTATTGTATTTCCCAGGTGATCGCACTACTGTTTATAGTGAGTCATTTCTTGTAACCACTTGCCACGTATGGAAGAACATGTCTACTCAAACTAAAAACTGCACATCTGTTAAAACATTTAAAATGAAATACCATGATTTGATGACATGATGATGAAATACCACTTTGCCGGGTATAACATAATTACTTTCTTTTTTTGTCAAATTTGTCTTCATTTTATTATGGTTTCTTTACTATTGTATAATTTTGTTATTTGAACAGTACGGAACACATGAGTTTTGTGCTGTGATATATATCATCAATTTTTGTAAATAATTATTTCGCCTGTAAACTGTATTCACTATAATTTTTTTGTTCTTATGAATTTTTTTCTGAACAAAAAATGTTTTTCTTTATTTCTTTCAAAAAGATATCGGGTATATACAACATTTTACAGAGGAGGAGGTGGGGTAGGGAGGAGAAATATTTCCAAGCAGATAATTATGAAAATACCTATGTACGACTATGAAAATGAGATGCAGATGTAGATAAGGAACGCTGGCTTTCGTCATCCAAGATGCTTCCACGAAAGTCACATAAAATAATATAATTGTCAATTGGTTGAACACCCGAGCAAATTATCATCCAAGTATTTTTCGATATTAATATGCTCTTGCGAGCATTGCAATAAGAAAGTAAACGTTTTTTATCCTCAGAAAGCTTACCACATTGTCGCAAAACAAATGTTACGCTCTCCTATTTACTTCTACGTCTACATAATACCCCGCGAGCCGCCGCTTGGGCATGTGGCAGGGAGTTTAAGGTCACCAGCCGTGTGAAGGTGTACGTTTTTTGGACATGAAATGGTAACATGAATGATAGGAATGTATTTAGTGGAGCTTAATTTTTATTGTGGTCGCTTATTGTTCGCGGAAAAAACGAGTTCTTGTACTTATCTGTTCGGCAGTGTATCTCTCTTATTTTATCGCGTCTGTCAGACCTAGAGATGTAGTGGGGAGTCATACTAACATTCTCTACATCGCTCTGAAAAATATCAGTTCCGAATTTATCATGCAAACTAAGCCTAGCGTGTAGCCTCCGCGTCTCTAGGGGCTCCCACCTTAATCCCTCTAAAAGTTGTGAGACACTATATGTACGCTCGTAGCAGTTTTAACGAAGCGAGCTTCTTTGGTTTGTATTTTATTAATTTTTTTGGTTAAATTTTTATGAACAGGATCGCAAATGCTCGCGGCGTATTCTAAGTGTAGCCAAACCAGATCGAAGTGGGGTAAGTAAGTAAGGGAGCGAATTAGATTTAGGGTAAGGCACCACCCAGCTTTAGATTCAGATTATTTGCTTAAAAATCATGGCTTTCCTTTTTCCTAACTCTTGGAGTTTTGCTAAAAACTACTTGATATCAACACAATACGAATACAGTTGGCTAGCAGAAAAAAACAGACAGAAAGAGACAGGGAATCGCGCTCTTTAGTGTTACGAGAGCGCGCAGGAACTAATAAACTAACTTTGTACAAAACAGATTTGGGAAGTCAATAACTCAGAACCAAATAGATCAAAACGGTATGAAATAAAAAAGTCACTCCACATAGAAAACACATAGGTAGGTCATCACACAAATGTAAAGAAAATGTTTTACTCAATTAGCCCACTCATTAAACTATTTGTTCACCATCATTAGTTGTCTGCTTTCGCAGGTCCTTGGTGCCTCCATCTCTCTCTCTGTCCTCTGCTCTCCTCTTCAATTCTCTGTAACTCCCTCCATCCTTCAGGTCATCAATCATCTTTCTTTTCTTTCTTCATCTTTTGCGGTTTCCATCCACCATTCCTTCCGGTACATCTCGTAACAAGCATTTCTTTCTCAGTACATGTCCCATCCAGCTCTTCTTCCTATCTCCAATGGTCTTTAAGAGCTTTCTTCCTTCTTTTATTCTCACCGACACCTCTTCATTCCTAAACCCTATCAGACCACTTGATGTTTAGCACTTTCCTCCAAATCCACATTTTTAAACTCTCTCTATCCTTTTCTGTCATCGTGCACGTTTCCCCACCATACAAAAACACACTCCAAACAAAACACTTGACGATTCTCTTCTTCAGTTCCAGCTCCATCTTACTAGTTAGTATAGCCTTTTCCTTCCTAAATGCCTCCTTAGCAATACCAATTCTTGTTCTTATCTCCATTTCACTCTTCCAATCCTCCGTCACTTCAGTTCTCAGGTACTTGAATCATTTCACCTGCTCCAAATGTTCTCCATCCACATAAATATTCAACTCTTGCTTTACCCCCACTTTCATTACTTTAGTTTTCTTTTTATTGACTTTGAGTCCATATTCCTCCTTTGCTACTGCTACGTGATCAAGCATGTTTTTCAAATCATCTTCACTTTCTGAAAATAATATTATATCATTTGGAATTCTAATTGTTCATGTATGATTTTACACTTTTCCGGCGAATTAAATTAGTGTAAATTTCTCGGGCTCCCGGGTAAGATTTTTATAGACACCCGACGTTTCGAGTTCCGACTCGTCACCCATTCTCAAGGCTGATGATGCTTGTTTAAAAAAGATTGTTTAATTTGGCGCTAGGCGGGGCGGGATTGGTCGAGCCCCGATTGTTGTATTGGAGGACCGTTGACCAGCGGGGACTTAGCTCTGGCGTTCTGAATTCTTCTCAGAATTCTATTCCAAGAGCTGCTGATCGTATAACCAGTATCCCGGTTGAAAGTCTTCCTCTCCAACCTTATCTCTATCGCCTCTTTGGTTAAGCGATCCCAAAATTGGCCGGATCGCCAAAGAACAGTCGTGTCATCCCAAATGATCTTATGGTCCCGACTCAGGCTATGCTCAACTACTGCTGATTTTTCCGGTTGACCAAGCCGGAAATGCCTACGGTGTTCCTTCAGACGCTGTCTATAAAAATCTTACCCGGTGGCGAGCCCGAGAAATTTACACTAATTGTTCTTATTTTTCATCCACCTATGCTTACTACTTCATCTTATTTACAACACTTCTCAACCATTTCCTCTATATAGATTTGTGCACTTAATGGTTAATATTCGCACAATAAAGCAACATTTAAAAAAAACAGATAATGCTTACAGTTGGTATACCTACGCTTGAACGTTTGAATACCAAAGATATCGACCATTCGGAGACGATTAATGAGTTTGATAACTATCGATTTTG
The DNA here is from genome assembly GCA_963169105.1 of Ceriagrion tenellum. NCBI lineage: Eukaryota > Metazoa > Arthropoda > Insecta > Odonata > Coenagrionidae > Ceriagrion > Ceriagrion tenellum. Next base: position 137,426,727 of record OY720639.1, on the reverse strand, counting down.
TTCTGCTGTACGCTATAAAATTCAACTTCATCCTTGCATCACTTACAATTCTGTATACAAGCAACATTACTGAAGAGTTGAGGAGTTGCTCGCGCTATTTCACCAGCGAAAGAGCAGCCGACATAAAGACTTCTTAATTGAGGAAAAAGAATCCCGGATTGTGGGCCGAAAGAGCAGTAGACACAAAGGGAAAGAGCTGCAGAACACCGCGGGAGACGGCGAGATGGTAATTTTGTAAAACAGGGTATCCCAAGGTGTTCACACCCCTTAGGGGTACGAAATAGCATTACAGGGGGTGCCAGATAACATTTTAGTTTTTTGTTTGTCTATATCAAGGGTACTTTCTTGAATGCTTTCTTATACATGTAATTTGTTGAAATATTTTTTCTTTTCATAAACTTAGTTTTTATATGTTACTAGTTTGCATATCGTTAAAAGAGAAAGTACAAATGTGCCAATGTCACTTTCACTTTAATTCTCAAATATATTAATAAGTTTAAGGGTGTTATATATTACATTGCGCGGTAAGAGAACATAATTACTTTTATAGGGATACGGGGCATGATGAAATGCTGAAAACTATAGGCCCAAAGGGAGCGGAATACTGCGAAAAATGGCGTATTTTCCACATGTTGTAACATGGATACCGCAATCTCGGAATAATAACATGAACTCCATAATTAAGCCGAAAAATAAGTTACGTTTCTAAGGTAAGCAAGTGGGTGTTATGTCAGCGTTACAGGAGGCATTCAATGGTTTAGACAGAAGAATACCTAGGTGAAGCTTTCAGAAGATAAAATTCAACGAATTCTGGCGAAATGCTATGGAACATTGTTAATAAAATGAATAAAACTGAATAAAACTTAGCAATGTCCACTGGATTTTTATTGGTCCAACGCATTTCGACGATGTTTCGCCACCAACCTACCTAATGGTGGCGCATTAGCGTCGAAACGCGTTGTACCAATAAAAATCCAATGGACATTGATAAGTTTTATTCAGTTTTATTCATTTTACTTTCAGAAAATGGCTAGCGTTGATGGTAAAATATAGGGAGCGTAGTTTTCTCCTTCTTTTTGTTGATGGGAAAAACCGCTCACCTTGTCCACCTAGTTGTGATTATTTCTTGACGATTCCGTTGAATATGTTGATAACACGGTGCTGGGCCGAACTGTAAAAGGGACGCTTACATTTCTTTCACAGAGGACGTCGTTTTCACTAACGAGGGTGGAAGGGAAACATACTTGAGGCTTACAGGGAAATGGGAGCCGCCACTAGAGTCCACCGTTCCCAGCGTTCCTTCCGGAGTAAGGAGGAATAGGACGCCAAAATAGGTCCTCGAACGAAAAAAAATAGAGCGAAGCGGAAGACGGCACCTCCCTTCACCGCCTCCGCACACCTCCTCTCCACCGCCAGTCAAGAAAGTCGCCCGAAATTCGAAGACGCTCCACTTACTCGGCATCTTCAACCTTTTTCAAGATGCTCCTCTCCCGCCCCTCCCCCAACTGCGAAATCTCACGGGAATTCCACCAGGCATCGGCCCAAATGACATTATGCTCGAGTGCTCGCCATTCCCAGCTAAAAGTCAACTCAGCGACGGAGATGTCTGGATCTAACAGTGTAGGGTGACGACCTCGTAATCTTTACATGCACACAAATACAGAAAATCAGGTACACGCTTCGACTTAGCCGATGAATGCAATTTGATGTAAGCGCGACATTCCTCAGAGGAAAAAAAACATTCGTCAACACTGGGTATCGAACTCGGATCCCTGGATCTTGCACTAAGTGCTTTAGCTTTCAGTGTTTCCAAAACTTATTCGAGACCCCTTGGTCACCATAGTCGTTCCATTGTTTACTATCAAGGTAATACAAACTATAGTCACCATGGTAGTTCCGTTCATATTAAAACAGAAACAACAATGCACTATTCCACGGGGCATTTATTGCGTACGACGCGTTTCAACTCACAGAGCCATCATCAGGTCTCTGTGAGTTGAAACGCGTCGTACGAAATAAATACCTTGTGGAATAGTACAATTGTTGTTTCTGTTTTAATATGACGAACTTCCACGATATCTCGCCTGAATCTGTCGAAATTAGTAGTTCCGTTCGATACATCCGTAACTCTATCGATATGGGTCTTCGCAATCATTTCCAGCATTAATTATTACGCCGCCGCCATTAATAGGCTCACTGAGTATTTACTGCCACAGCATGCCAAAGGAAATCGGAGAATACGCGGCGCGGGTTGTCCTTTCGAACACAAACGCACCGCCAAATTTAAAAAAAAAAACATTGAACTACTTATGCTATGCTTGTGGAGAATACGCCAAAATAAACATATAAATGGCGGACTTGTTTAAATTTCGAAGGAAGAATACAATCGATGTTGAATGACCTTGCCAAATTTCGAACTCAAAATTAAACTTCCCGTTTGTTTATAGTTAGAAGTTCAACTATCTGATGGATGTCATCAAGCCGCTTGTTGATTCGATCGTCTATTGTCTTCTGTTATGGCTTCCGAAGCAAACGAAGTACCCATCCCTAATCAAGATAAGTACCGCATTTATCATATTTTAATTGTTGTCGCAGCGTTCTCGTACATATCTAGTATTGTTTAGAATGTGGAATAAGTGATAAATCCTGAATTTGGTGACCATCCGACAAAATCTGGCAAAATTATAATATCCTACTGTAACCACCCAACCAATCTGTACTCAACGCCCCCCAAACCGGAAGAATTAAAATCTTAGACAGCATGATCTAATCAAGGAAATTTAAAAAATTAAGTTAAAATAATAGTGATTTACCTCGAATTTATTTCAAATCCAATAGATTGCCAGTTTATTCCCCCCAGGGCATGTACATATATACATATGGCCACTCGTGGGTCAGGACCCCTGTCTCCAGCGCCCTCCCATGCCGACTCCTTGTTTCTTTACACCGTAGCGCCCACTTGGGTAACCTCTTCTTTGGCCAGTTAAGGTTTCCCTGTCCTCCGAGTAACTAGTTCCAGACTTCATGATTACTTAAATTCAGCATCCGTGAAGTGCTTTATATGAAATGTGATGGGTTTCCAGGTTATTTTTACTGTATGTCAGTCTTAAAACGGGGAGTTTTCCATAGGCCCTAATGGAGATTGGTTCGATAACAGAAGAAAAACGTCAATTTAAACGAGAGAGCACTCAAAATAATTTTAATAAACCGTTGGGGAGAAGCTAAAAGACCTGGAAAATTAAATAATAACGATGTGTATTAATCTTGCCGCCGGTTTCTTAATTTTTTTATCAAATTACTGCCGTAATTGAAGTAAGAATGCGGTAGTTCCATACAAATGGCGTGGCAGTCGGCTCCAATGTCTGGACAAATGTGGTCATTAAAAATACAAGGGGTGTTCAAATGAAAAGGTACGAAACAACACTGTGGGTATAATGGAAGTCTTAATTCATAAGTAATCACCAGAGGCCTGAGCACAACTATCCCACTGTTTTATGAGCTGAAGGATTCCCTGTTCCCGGAATTCCTGTGACTGTGACAAGAGCCAGTCCTCCAATGTGTCCTTCAGTTCGTCGTCCGACCAAACGGACCAAACAGATGGAAGTCACAGGGTGACATGTCCGGGCTGTATGGTGGATGCTCAAGCTGCTCCCACTTGAACTTGGCCTTTAAACTGCGTGTGACCCAGGAGACGTGTGGACGCGTGTTATCGCGGAGCAGAATCCGTGAGCAGCCCAGGCCGTTTGCTTTTGATGGACTTGCGTAGGCTACGGTGTGTCTCACAGTACACTTCACCGTTAATGGTTCTTCCGTGCTCGAGGAATTCGATGAGTATCGGACCTCGGACGTCGAAAAAGACAGTGAGCATCACTTTGCCTGCTGACGTCACAGCTTTGAATTTTTTAATCGGGAGGTGACGACGAATGCTTCCGTTGCATGTCGTCCCGCTTTGTCTCTGGCTCGAAGTGATGGGACCAGCTCCCGTCACCGCGGACGATCCGCTCCAGGAAAGTGGGGTCTTCATGATACCGGAACAGGTGTTGTAGTGCTAACCCTATATGCAGTTCCTTTAGAGGTTCGCTGAGCTTCTTCAGAACCCATTGCTCGCACACCTTCCGGCAACCCGAACTGTGGTGCACATTTGTCTACCTTGTGTCACCGCGTCAATTGGACGGAACACACAAAAGCCTGCTACTCTCCTGCGTCATGTGCGGGCGCCCGTCACATGCGCACATCCACGCCGGACACGACATTCGCGTCCCTAGATGTCTCACTACGTTTTCCCAAAGCGGCATATTCAAATTTCAACCGATTTGTTTGTAACGACGTTTTGTACCTTTTCATTTGAACACCCGAATATATATTTGCGGAATGATATGCAAGCTTTTTGCCTTTATTTTAGTTATAAAAATTCGGCCCATTTCATGAGCGAGAGCAGGATTATTTTAAGACAAAAATAAAAATGCATAATTTAGAATTTGTTTGGATTCACACAGTGAGGCTAAGGTAACCTTAAATTCGAGAATGAGAACAACAGGCGAAAAACTGCATTTTTGGAAATGATGTAAATGCCATGCTCTCGGAAAACTACTTGAGTGAAGCGAAACTTCGAGAAAATTGATGTATCACACCTCATTATATTTTAAGTCATTGGATAAGTTTTGCAATAATTGAATGCAAAAAGTGACACCTCCGTGGAAATGGCGCTGCGGTGGGCGCCCGTGGCTTTGGATAAGTGTCCATTAGAAATACCTATATTTATGTGGTGTGATAATAATGCCTAATTTATAATTGTAATCTTGGTATTAGGCATTAAACGCATTTTTTATTTTTTTATTTTATTTATCTTCATTATCCCGAATACAGCCTAATGGGCCAATCTATGTCGGGTAAATAACAGTAAAAACGGACGAGACACAAACACCCATGTCCTGGGCAGAAAATATTCTACCCAGGCATAACTCGATCCCGTGACCCTCTGGTTAGCAGGCGAGGACTTTACCCCGCCGCCACCGGGGTTTGACCAATTAATCAAAAAAATGAAATTTTGTATTAGTTTTTATTTACTCACGCAGTGGCGATGGAACCTCCTTAACCGATAGTTAAGTTGTTAAATGTTTTGTATTTTGGTCTTTGAAGAGATCTACTGTTGCCTTTCATATTACTATCGCTGGAACGGACGTTCATTTCGTCCCTCATTTTACATCGATCGTAAGTCATCGTAGAAATGCAAATGAGGTGTGAGTCTTAGAGTGGTCGGAAAAACTTCGTCCTCAATTCTAAACTTGATGAGATGAATCGATTTTCTCACCCAAATGATTTTGGACCTTCGTCATTGATTAGTGCGATCTATCATTTTGATACTCTTGAACGTTAATATGTAAATTATGGAATTTTTATCGCCGTCTCCATCGCAAATCGTCAGAGATGACTTTCCTCGGCACGAAATAGCCTCCCTCGCTCGTTTGCAATTTCAATTAAAATCTTCTTTGGGCGAATACCGGCCGACCTCTTTGGGGCTAAATCGTTAGGCCCCCTCTTAAAGGTTAATAAAAGCTCTTTTTCTCGTTGTTATTTAGAATAGAGGCTTAAACAAATATGATCAAAAGGGATGATTACAACATTGAAGAAGATTCGTTAAAAAAATGTATCTCTTCCAGCAGTTTTGTGTGCTCGCCTGGAGCCAGAAGAGGGATGTACCGATGATATCACGTTAACGAATGGTGATTAGGTTGTCAGACAATCTTCATCCGATTTCAAAGTGTATCTAAATTAAGTTCGTTATATTTGTCCAACTAATGGTGCCATGATAGCAAAGCTTCTTTTGGAAATCGGCGGGTGTCTTTGAGAAATCATGTGTGGTTCACGGTGGACCTATATACATATACAAATAAAGGTTCAAACAGAAAGGTAGAAAGAAAGTGAATAGGAACACATAAAATTGACAAACACAATGGTGGTGTGAAGTTGTGATGATGGCCAATTCCAAGCAGAACGAATTCGACTGGACCGGGAATATAGTTCATATTTATTAATGGTTTTGTTTATCTGCTCTAATTATTTAACTACAGTACTAACCATATATGTTCTGATACGTGAAAAATCTTTTAAAAATTTAAAAAAATTTTCGTCAAAAAACTAATTTCCTAGAACCCGATCACAGCGCCACCTACCGGGTCCAATTGTGAATCCAAACCATCCAAGGACATACTCAAACACACGCAGAAAAATTCATCCAAATCGATCCAGCCGTTTAGTTCAGTGACATACACACGTACGGAAGAATTATATATATATAAAGATAAACATTAAAAAATTATTTTTTCTCGGTGTAATAGAACCACGCTTCGGGATCGCCCCTAATAAAGTGTAAAAGTTATAAAATGGAAGTCGCTTGTTGACTCTGGAAGATCCACAAGAGTCCATTTTATTGCCTAAACTACTCGAGGGCAAAGTACGGAAACTAGTTCTATAATAATAATAAAAAACTTCTAGAATGATAGGGAGGCGATAGGAAACCTCCCAAAAGCGATTTAACTTTGAGGTCCGCGCATCTGTTTGCATTTCCCGTGATAACCGGGGTAACCAAGTAAACATCAACGGCTTCGCAGGTTGCCAGGGATCCACGACGACCGAGGGTAAACAAGGGCGCTCAAAGCCAGCGAGCGTCCACTCTTCTTACTCAAAACTTCCTCAGCCAGACAAATGAAATGCATAGCCCGCTTGTTTTACCGTCCCATTTCCCCTCACCGCTATATCTCCCTCCAATTTTCCCCGAAAGGTAATGCTTACATCAGCGTTTTGTAACCAGTAAATTATTTGCATTACATTTATCCACGAATAAAAATAAATGCAATTTACATACACTCCACCGTCGCAACTTCCTTTGCCTGTTTAAGATAAAACAAAAGCTCATACTCGATCTTTTCTACTGAGGCGCATTATTCAGTGCACATTTCTCCTGTTTTATTTTTGTTACTTAATAAAGTTAAGTTAACCATACTCAAAATCCAGTATACTGTAATTCATTCTTCCTTAAAAGTATCAACAACAATAAAAAAAAGTTAAAAGTAACATATTTGCCAATAAATTCCACTGAAACACTTTTTCAACAAATATACCGATGTTCTCAGGAGGTTAAGTCACACATAACCAGGAAAACCAATTAAAATATTTCGCAAATAAAACAATCAGTCAATTTTTAAGTAATTCAGGAGAGATAAGTTTTAATTAATCCTGGGATGTCTTAAAATCCGGTTTCTGGCAGACATAAATTCTGGAAAATAATATTTAAGGAGACGCAAAGGAATAGTTGAACTCAATATAATTCTCACACAGATGGCGTCGCGTCGAAAATTATACACGGTGAACTTCGTCAACATAAACACATCAATGGAGATTAAAATAAATATTTTAATCATTTCTCGACTTTAAAAGAACTACATAATAAATGAAAAAACACTTCAACAGATTCACCTACGAAAGTCATATTCATTCCGCCACAACAACAAGGTTCAAAATCTTCAGCTACAGTAAAATATCTTGGAATAACCTTAACATCTGATATATCGTGGGGATTACACATAAAAAACATATGTGACACAGCATTAAAGAAACTAGGTATTGTAAAACGTATAACAGGAAGGTCTCGGATGAAAAAGTCAAAGAGAGATGTTACCTCGCTCTGGTTAGGCCACACCTCGAATACGCCGCAAGCATTTGGGACCCTGGTCAAATAGATTTAACCAAAAACATTAATAAAATACAAAGAAAAGCAGCACGCTTCGTTAAAAACTGCTACGATCGAACTTTAAGTGCTTCACACCTTTAAGAGGGATTAAGGTGGGAGCCCCTAGAGACTCGGACGCTACACGTTAGGCTTAGGTTGCTTGATAAATTCAGAAGTGATATTTTTCAGAGCGACATAGAGAATATTATCATGACTCCTCGCTACATCTCTAGGTCTGACAGACGCGACAAAATTAGAGAGATGCACTGCCGAACAGATAGGTACAAAAACTCGTTCTTTCCGCCAACAATAAGCGATCAAAATAAAAATTGAGCTCGCTAAATACACTCCTATAATTCATGGCACCATTTCATCTCCAAAAAACTTGCTCCTTTACACGGCTGGTGACCTAACACCCCCTGCCAAACGCCCATGCATCGGCTCGAGGGGTATTATGTAGATGTAGATGTAGACAACAACTATCATTCAGTACTTAATAATTGTGGCGGCATGTAGTTGCCCCTGCCACCGGCCAAAAGGTTATGACATCAATTGTATCGTTTGATAAGTAACAATTACGTAAAAATTATCACATTGAGTCCGTTGTGTACTAACCATTGTTACGATATTGTTGTCAAGTAGACCTCAAAATCGATGAAAAAAGAGAGTTAATTATTCAAGAGCTTCTTTTCAGCAAGTTGCACATTTTTAACTTCCGAAAAAACGCCTGGTTTACAACCAATAAAACATTTCATCCATTCAAATTTGTATTATTAATACAATCAAATTCATATAAATATCATGTCTTCAATATTATAGGAAAACATTAACAAGAAAGAAAAGAAAAGAAAAAAACAATTCCAAACATGTCTTCGGTTGAGATTTCATAATGAATAAAGACATATAAATGGACTAACTATTATATGAACGTTTAAATAGGCTTAAGATATTATAAACTTAGATAATAAGAACGTATTATTACCCTGGGAAAAGAAAAGCGAATTAAAATAACACTTTTACGTCCAAGAAAAATACAATTTATTCAATAAGCATATCCTAAAGCCTGAATCACACGATACTTGACCTTGTACAAGTCCGAGGATGCTAGCGAGTACTGGATTTCTAGTACGAAACCTAGCATGCTTGAAACCTTCCTAGAAGCTATCACACGATACTTGAACTTGCACAAGGTCTGTTCAGTAGATCTTTGCTCTAGTATAGTTGCGAAAAGAGTTTGACGACCGAAATGGATGATTTCGAACGAAGACGACTTCTTTCAGCCGCTGCAGCTCCTCAACCTCAATTGCCTCAGGTACCCAAGCCATTTTGTATTGTTGTGAGGTTTGAGTTGTTTATTTGATCGCGGAAAATTGTAATTGTTACGAGGGACTATGGTGGCGCTGACATCAAAATATGACGACCGCGTTGTAAAGAGCAAAGGTGATTGGTCGGCGGCTACTAGGTCCTACTAGGATCAAGTATCAAACTAGTACCGCACCAATTACGAAAACAAGGATGCCAGCTAGTATGCTAGCGATCATGCAGGATTTCAAGTATGCTTGGTCTGTATCACACGATACTTGACCTTGCACAAGTCCTAGTGTGCTAGCTCGCATCCTCAGACTTGTACAAGGTCAAGTAGGTATCGTGTGATTCAGGCTTAAGCTTCAGTAGTGCTGCGAACCGGAGGCAGTTATCCTCTGATTAAATCGGAGAATACGATTACAGCGCATTCTGTGGATGCCTCCGGTACTACCGACGGTGGCAAGGCAAAGGAACGGAGGTACCTAATCAGAGGTTTTCGGAACCGCGAGTCAAACCTGACTCCTGCTGGCGCTGACTCCCAACGACAAGCTAGAAATTTGACTTTCTTTCCTTTGGACTTTTGAGCTTGTAATGATATATTAGTTTAAATTATTAAGTAATTTGACATTGTAAATATTAAAGCGGGGATCGATAAAATCTAACTCCAAGCATAAATAAATTGATAAATAATCCCAACAATGGTGATAAACAAGCAGAGAAAAAGAGGAGAGTCTATCACAAGTAATCCGAGGCTCCGATTGAAAGCGCGGCAAATACTCGCTCCGAAAACCTCCACTCCGTTCCCAGCACTAGGCCCAAGGCTCTTAGAATTTTTTCTTTGTCTTTTTTAGCCATTACGGCTGAGAAGTGCAATGTTACGTCCGAGACTCCATTCTATATTATTATAACGTCTTAATGTTACGTTCGTTAAATTTATTGCCCCAAAATATCTACCAACGTATTCCAAATTAAACGACATTATGTAGGATCTGAGTCTTTCCCGGCGAATGCTTAGAATGAAGGGTTCTCGGGTTTCCAGCCGGGTAATGGTGTTAAACTGCACCGACGTTTCGATGACGTAGTATGCCATCATATTCAGGGTAAATGATTTTCCGCCAGAATGGTCCGATATTTGTGTAGTGACATTTGGTCATTTTTGCCGCCATGTTTGTCAGGTTGGCTCTGATTGGTCGGAATTTTCCCGTCGGTTTTCCAGCATTGTCAGAGCAGGTTTCCAAGCGTTGCTGATTTGGAAACCTTTGTTTCAGTTGAAATTAAGTGTAAAACAAAGGATTACTGGGATCGCATTGTAAAGGAAGCCATGGAGATTAGGCTGGAGAAAAATAATACCAACCGAGACACAGGTTTCCAAATCAGCAACGCTTGGAAAACTGCTCTGACAGTGCTGGAAAATCGACGGGAAAATTCCGACCAATCGGAGCCAACCTGACAAACATGGCGGGAAAAATGACCAAATGTCACTACATAAATATCGGACCATTCTGGCGGAAAATCATTCACCCTGAAAACGATGGCATACTACGTCATCGAAACGTCACAAAAAAAACAGGTGCAGTTTAACACCATTACCCGGCTGGAAACCTGAAAACTCTTCATTCTAAACGACATTATTTCTAGGCAAGCAAGTGATGAAATATCCTTATTATAAAAGCAGGTAGGTAACCAAAGTAAGATTGCTTTCGTGACCACATACTAGTATCTCCCCACTGTTATTTCCAAGTGAAAAATTTGCAGACTCAAGTAGGTATGTTAAAAATAGTTTACAAACGGTAATTTTCAACGTTGAATTCCATAAACAACTTCCCTGAATGTTTACTTAAAACATATATCAATGCATTAATTTTATAATATATGCATTAATATAAAAATAATATATTAATTCATTTGAACGATAGGCCATCATGTACACTCGACAGAGGGCTTCTTTAATAAATTTTGCAAAAAAACTTATACATAAGTTATCATAATCAGATCTATTAGACTATAGAATACCTTTCTCATTAATTATTGCGGAGTTTAGAATGAAAAATCACAAGAAGCTGCATTGTAGAAAAACAAAACAGTACAAAGTCTATAAAAATTATTGCACTTCACCAGATCGTGATGCAGAAGGTCCATTCTGCCGGTAAAGCGCGCTTCAGCCACGGCTTCCCTCGTTGTGGATCGGATGGAATGCGATCAAATCGTAAACTGTTCATCCAAGTTTGAGTTTTTGCATCGCACAACAGAGCAAAAATTACCGCCGTCTTTTTTCCATCATCTATTCAAGCCAATCCAACGCTTTTATCTCATACAACTCTAAACAGGAGCGGTGTTGTGGTTACTAATATGTTATATTTGTTTGTTACAATGCTATAGTTACTTGGTAGTTATGCACTTCAGCATAAACAATTCCCGTTACCTACGGGTGCCTCCCGCTTTGTGTTTCAAAATGGCTAACATATTAGTCAAACAAGAGCGTGTGTACTCATTTATTCGTGCGTATTACAATTAAACTGTATCACGCATTCTTAAATAATTAATATAAATATACTTCCATAGTAAGTGTCTCTTCTGTCTGACTGTCATTCACTTCAAGGGCAATTCTTATTTCGACTTACATCCTTTCAGCCAACCGATTTCCATTTTTCGGCTAGCCGATATGACTGTTTATGTAGACTGTGATCTAAGCCTTGCGTTTCAATTAGGATTTTTATAAGGTTATTTTTTCTCCAAAAAGATTATGACGACGTGCCCCACTAATGCTTGCTTGTGAAGCTCATCAAAATGTCTCCCTTCTCCAAAAAACAAAAAAAGAAGGAATATTTATGTCGAGGATGGATGTTTTCAAGTGGGGGGTGTGGAATGGATGTATAACACGCAGGAAACCTGGCCGACGGATGACGTCCGTCGCCCAGGAGGAGGAAGGTCGCCAGGAGCGACCGTTGCCACGGGTTACGGGTGGCCGGACCCGAAAAGGGGAGGAGGATATAGAATATAGAGGGAGGGGCGGTTAAGAAGAGACTACAGGGACCTCTCCCCCGAAGCGATGCGTCTTCATTTGCATTGCATCGCATCCATGCAGCGATGCATCATCCTTCCATATTGAATCAACCGGGACGAGAGGAAAAAATAAAGCGTAAATAAACCTCCATCTTGGAAAATAAGTTGGGTGACCTGTTAGCACAGCCCGTCGGCCGTCGCCTTACACCCGCAACGCTCACCACCGCCCGCTCGACCTTCTCCGTCTTTTTATTTCGGTCCATCAATCTCCATCATCCACGCTCCCTCATTCCATCGCCCACACGTTCCTCCGCCTCCACCCTTAATAACCGTCACATGGGAGTCTGGCAGTCTGGTTACATTGCTCATGTTTTCGTCACGCATTTATCTGCGTACTTTCAAGTGAATAAAGCGTCAAAGGTGATTGAAATCATGCTCCACCGTCCAAAAGGTTTGTAACAAAACGACTATCCAGAGGTCCGGGAAATCAGTTAAATCGGAAATAATATGAAATTAAAATTCAAACTCATTGATCAACAATAAGATACTACAAACGAGTAAGGAAAATAAATATTTACATGCCGGAACTAGGAATGCTTTAGTTTTCAGTATAAAAATAAACAGTTAACAATACGAAACTAAGGACGCCAAACAATATAATCAACAGCAAAGGGAAACGAAAAACGGTGAGAAAAGGGAGCGGACGTACTGGGCGATAGAGAGGCGAAAACCGGAAAAAAACAGTTCACGGTGGTACATAAAAATACAAGACAAAATATTAAGACCACGGAAATAGCGACAACAGTTTGGTTGTAGCAGAACTTCAGGTGAAAGAGAGAAAAAGGAAGGAATACAGCTGACCGACAGTGGAGGGACAAATCTGGTCCACACGCACGGAGGCAAGAAACCCGGAAGGATAAGTGAAACTTCGACTAGTGGTACAATATTAATTGAAAATAACAGAACTCTCACGCAAAAATAACCGTCTAAGCTCACGAGGAAAGACTCTTAATCAATTTCAGTAGAATCTCGCACTAAGTGCACTGTGTCTCTTAAAAAAAGGTTCTACAGTAACTAATTTATATAATATCTTTTGAATAATCAAAGGCTAAAACTTGCTTGTTAATTAGAATAAATGTATAACTGAATTGTAAATTGGGCCCAATATCATTTCAACTCTTGATTGATTGCTTTTGTTCATTTGAAGAAAGCATGCTTTTTGAGTCGAATATATGTTAAGTGCGTCATTAGCACGTGTTTGATACGCTAAAATGTCTTAGTCGCAAGTGTTGTTGTATAATAAAGGTGTTCCCTTCTTGAAGGAGGTAAGTTGGGCTACATCATTGTGGTCATAACGTGTGGTTAGCGACGCCGTCAGGAAGGGGTCAGAAGAAAGTTGAGGAGGAGGATAGGTTACAGGTTGCTAACATGAATGCTATTCGGCGTAACACGGAGGAACTCTCATGATGAAAAAAAGTGAAAATTAACTCTGTATACTTTACACCACAGCATTTTATTCACACAGTACGACCGATTTCACCCGTTAATGCATCATCAGGTACAACTATTATTGCACCTAATGATGCCCTACAATTATACAAATACAGTTGTGCCTGATGATGCACGATGCAACGGGAATTTGTCGTGGGTTTTTACAGAGTCAACTTTTACTTTCTATCTATTAGTGGTCAATCGGGGTCTCGTTATTTCATCGAACTGTGGCCTATCCTTTGCATTTTCCGATTCGAATTTTCAATAACCTTTGGTAATCATTTCATCGCTATGCAAAATGAAGTTAATACGTTCTACGATCGATAAAATTCACGCGTGTACAGAAATTCTGGTGAAAAATTCAAAACCCAAATTTTCATTAAATACTAAGTTAACGCAAAGACTACGCCATCCTGCAGTCAAAGTCAGCAAATCGTTGTAAAACTGGGCATAAGTGGGGAAGTTGGTCGGTCGTACTGACAGAGATAGTACAACTTTTGTTGGTAAGAGGAGTTAAATTGGGTCCTTGGTACATATATTATTTGAAGTTTTACTCACTATTACTCTTCCTCCCAGGGCCATTTATACTCAAGTTGATATTTAGCCGCACCAACATATCTCCTCCATCTCTTTCGGTCCATTGCATCTTCCTCTGCAGCTCCAACCCTCTTCAAATCTAACTTTACTTGGTTTCACCATCTTAGTCCCCGGGGTCGTCTACCTTCTGGGTTTCCTCTCATAACCTCCTTGATATCACACATCCATCCTCTTTTCTTAGCAGATGTCCTGCCCATCTCAATTCTTCTGCATTTGATCTCTCTTATGATGTCTGCAAGGTGTCTTGTAAAGGTCCCTTATTTCCACATTGTACTTTCTTCTCCACCTTCCTTGTTTATTTGTAGGCCCGTTGATCTTCCTTAACATCTTGTTTTCAAATGCAATCAATTTTTTCTCCTCTCTCTTATTAAGTTCCCACGTTTCGGATCCGTAGAGCAGAAATGGGCAGATTATTGATTTGTACAGTCTACTTTTTGTTTTAATTGACAGGGATTTCGAAGCTTAAAGTCTGTGGCATGCATGTGAGCATGTATTAGCTAGATTTAATCTGATTTGTATCTCTAATTCCTCTCTATTGTCATTTGACAGAATGACTCCTAAGTATTTAAAATAGTCTACTTTTTCTAATTCGTGCCCTTCCATGTGAATGGAACCATTATTTTCCTTTGGCCCTCTTGAGAAGTGCTTTAACCACTATTACAAGGTTAAATTCGTTTTTCCGGATTAAAATAATCATGAATCGGTTTCTCTCGAAAAAGAATCTCACTTGAGGCGGGAGATTGATACGCCACTCCGATGAGAAGTTTCGCTGCAAAACAAACCCTCTGTGCAACAGTTGACGCGCGAAATGCGCTCGCGTGGACTGCATAAGGCGATCGAAACTCAATTCAATTGTGGACCTTCCAATTTCAATTGGAATTTCAATTATAACACTTCCAAGAAAACGTTTGGAACCAAAATGCGCACCGAGAGGAATAATTACGATTTAATTCCTCCATAAACGTCATGTTTGGCGAATTGAAATGCAGGGAGAATTGATACGTACTGGTCGAGTAGTAACTTTGTAATTTTCCACACTTTTACAACACGAAACGACAGAATTTCAATGTCTTTGCATCATCATCATCAGAGTTCTAAGACTTAGAACTCTGACCGTGATGTAAGATGGAAAGCAAATTTAAACAGGAAAAAGTCTTACAATATCATATCTGGCGATGATATATGAACATTATTGTAATAAAGGTGAGGAAAATGAGGTAATTACATTCCCTTTCAGTACTTTATTCCTCGTCGAAAACAGACGGCTTATGGAACAGAAATTCATACTGACAGAATAAGAGATGTTACTGTAGGGTGAGAAAGAGTCGGATTAAGACCTTTGCAACGCAAGTTACTAAAACTTGACGTCACGAGTGAATTAACTGCGAATTGGAGGGCGGAGACGCGAGAAAATAACAACAACCTTAGCCAGTTTGATTAACTTCAGGCATGAACATTTATATAACAAACAAGCATTACAATTGAAAACAAGCCCGTAGGCTAAATACCGATAACTTGGTCTATAGAAGGCGATCACAAGTCACAACTGCGGCACAACAGATCCTTTCTCGTCCGCGGTCAGTTTCAAAAAGCCGAGCCCAGCGGAGAATGCGGCACGCGATTGAGGGGAGTCAGCTGACCAACGCAGGATTTGGGGGAAGTAGGGGGAAATCCTTGTCCCTGTTGATTGGTGGAGGAAATGGCGCTAGCGTTGAGTCGATCAGAATAGAGTGCACCAATTTCTCTTTCAGTATAAAAGTGAGTTGATCGTCCCATCGCGGACAGCGAATGCGAGACAGCGAAACGCGAGACCACAATGCGCGCGCGAGGGGGGGAATATTCGCGGCGGCGTTTGCGAGTTTTTTGGCGTTTGGAGTCGTTTTTCTGGCAGAGTGGTTTTTACAGAAGGGAAGGGAGGAAATTTTGGCACACTTATAAACGGGACAATATTATCAGACTCGAAATGCCATTATGGAATAACTGCCTAATGTGACCGCACGGCGGAAAATTTTGTAACTAAACGCTCCATGGATAGATTAAAAATAAACTAAAAAGTATACCCAAAATGTATTCGCTATAACAAATGCATGAGATTAATGCTACACCGGGTATAATTTTCCACTCATTTGACCAGGAGGGTCATCATTTGAATAATTTGGATGGGTTCTTGCTCGGAATATAATATTGAAAGCCATTTAAGGGGATATCCGCCGAATTTACGTAATTTAATAGAGGTATTATTGGGGTCAAGGTGATGTGGAGGGGTAATGCCTTTAGTACAGGGTTAACACGACACTGGTCCCCACACACCGCTAGGGGTTTAGCTGAGAGATAAATGGGGACAAGCCACATTGAGGATGCTAACCGAAGACCGTCCGTGATGCAGTGTTGAGTGAGAGACAACACTGCAGCGTGGTGATGAGCCACGCCCTGCACGAGGTGGCCCTGCTCATACAGAACACAGCGGATCTAGACTGGGAAGTCGACAAATATCCCTGGTGGTGGACAACAGCACTGAACCAGTACTGAAATGGGGCCGAAGATGGTATGAGTCGATCTGGCCGGACATCATCTGGCGGAGCTGAAGGACAGTGGTACGACAGATGAACTGTGGGGGCGGACAGTAGGGTGGATCGAAAAACAGTTTTTTTTCGAAATTAGCCTGTGGCTAGTGCTGAATGTTTGTGATTGGTGGTCCTTATAACCCATACAAGAATTCCTACTCGATCGGATTATATCTTCAGGCTGCGCTTTTCAATCAAAATTTTCAATTTTTATGAAAAAAGTAAAAAATTTGCAAATTTTCCTGATAGTTTCTAGATGTTCTTGGAATGATTTTATGGCAAATAATTACATATGTTGCTTGTATGTTGCTTGTTTGTTGCTTAATATTAGCGATTGAGTAGGTTTGAATCAGTCAAAATGGTTTAATAGTTCGTCCAAAAACGCCAAATATACAGAAATGTTATGGATGTTAGGTAGGTAATAACCCGCCATTTTAACTCGAACCCCACCGACTTAAATTTACCAAGAACAATAAAGTAACAGAATAGGAAGTTAAGTGCAACTCTTAGTCAACCGACAAATCGACTATCCGACACTCGCCATGAAAGGGTAGATGCAAATACATTAATAACTCCAGAGCGTGCGTTGCTTATATTCTGCACCGGTAGGACTCTTCTTCCGTCACCCTGCTAGTGCTCCCATCGCCCGTGCGTCATCGCCCGCGCCACCTACTTGTCAAGAAGAGCACATTTCTCTCATCGAGGAACCTGGTCAAGAGTAAAACTTACAGACGGCGCTGATAGCATAGTGCTACGGCATTATAAATGATAAAAATGATATTTCCGCATTTCCACGACCGAAACAGTGGAATATTACCACTGGTGTAGTAATAATTGAAAAATGGTAAAATAACTGTTCAATTTTAATGATATTTGAATGTCAGCAGACCCTCCCACCATCGCGCAGTTCTGCCCATTTTGGTACATCGTGCCAAGGCCATTAACGATGTGTTTCGTAGGCCTTCCTAATGAGTTGAGGAATCTGGGGAATAAATTCCTTCAACATGAAAACTCAGCGAACGGCACATCTCTTCACCGCTAAATAGAAGTTTCCTCAACAAACTTTAGCAAATTAAAAACTGGGTGATGAAAAACCAAAACCCGATCGCCAGGGCCATATAGTTTCATATCGACGGTTTCGCGCATATCGCATATTGCGCCAATAAAATTAGAGGGATAGATTGTAGAACCAATAGGTATAAAATGTCATTTTTTCCGCGTACCATTCGGGACCATAACAGCTGTGATCATCGTCATGAATAGTGCGCATAGTGAGATTAGCCAAAATGTAGATCTTTTTTTATATTTTCTACGTTCTTATTTATGCATGATGTAAATATTGATGTTCTTATTGATGCATGATATTGTATCCCTAGCATGCTGGAACGATTGAATATAGAATGTTCCTTGGTTATTAGATTTTTAATTGGCGCGTTGCATGTGTGGCACACTGGTTTCAATGTAGTTTAGGTGTTCTGCCGTATAATTCATGCATGCCTATTGTGGAATCACCCCCTGCCACACACCCTTTGGGTGGCTTGCAGGATATGACGAAGATTTAGATGTTTCAGGAAAATTTTCCAATACTCTAAAAAGATGCAAAATCGAAACCACCATCCATTTACCTACAAACTCGTAAAAGTGAAGACCTATCGGCCTTATCGACTCCAGATGTCCATCAGGTTCCACGTGAATGCGACCAAGTCTACGTGAGGAGAACAGCAAGGGCGGTTGCATTGAGGTTTAGAGAACACCAGAGGCATTTCAGGCTTGGACGTGCCGAAAAACCTGCTATCGCTGAACAGGGCATTAACGCTGGGACACAATCAACGTGTACGTGTGACGCGAGACGTACACGGGTCAACGGGAGACGGGGAACGCAAGTCAGCGGTCACAATCGACGTTAACGCGGCCTGGAGTAACAATTGACTATCGAAGGCGCAGCTAAGAGATCGGGTGTAAACAAGTGTGGAAGTAAATAAGTTGTCTTCGCCAAGAGCAATCTTCAACAGTTGGATGTATATGCCGACAGATGGCTCCCATTCCCGGATTCTCAGGACTACTATTCTGATTGGTTTTCCGTGTGTACGGGACACGGGAAGAGATGAAAGTTGCCCATCTCTCGCGTACACGTACTCCCCGTAGTACACGTTGATTGTGTCCGTTCGCTATACTTTCCCGTCAGCCATCTTTTCGCGTATTCCCGTTAACGGCTCACGTTACACGTACACGTTCATTGTGTCCCAGACTTTAGTCTTCATCAAAAGAGTAAATGGGAAAGCACCTAGATAACTTTCCACTTCCATAGTTGTAGGGGGATAGATCAGCGAAGGTAGCCACCGACATCCGGCTGGAAAGGGATGGTTTTAAAGCGTGACGCTGGTTTAAATGTCAGTAATTCTTAAAATGCCATTTCACGAATAATTAGGTAAAACGAATTATAGTTCTATCCGTCGTCGAAAATTTCTAATTTCAACAACCGAACGATCAGAATTCGCCTAATTTTCGGACCAGTATCAAAAGCCTTGTATAATTCAACGACATACACCATGAAGACGAAGAATGAGTCGTCCTTCGAGACGTGGCGTCGGTGCTTTATGGTGATTCAAACCGTTGGATTTCCGGAATAGACTTTACGCTTGAAATCAATGTTGCTAACGAGGTCAACAATAGAAGATTTGTTGATTTTTATGCAGGCCAAAATGGATGGTTCCAAAAATAACACGACTTCGCGGAGTTAAGTTAGTCCGAGCGAGACAGTTCCCTAGTCATAATAGAGACCATATTCGAATTATATGTTTGAATTTCATCAGCTATGAGACCCTCGAATTAAATATTGCATTATTAATGCTGCAATAAAATAGTTTTATATGACAGAGTTGGTTTATATGACACAAAGATGTGAGTTAATATGACAGAAATTGAAAGTAATTAAATGAAAATATCTAAATAAGTCTTTAACTTGACTCCTTTTTTTCACACGGTGCGTTTGAAATTCCTTCAAATAAGAAGTTTTTTTGTGATACCCAAGAACCTACTGCAGTGACATAATGATTAATTTTCGAATATAGTTGAGAAAACATACAAACTACACGATGTTAGTTTTTTTTACGACATCCAAGTGTTAGAAATTCCTCATTTAGTAAATAATGTCTCTCTGGAGTGCATACACGTACCATTTCCCATGTAAAAGGACTGGTATTTCTTGGCAAATATCCCCGAAATTAATGTGGTAAGAGGTTGAATTTTTAGTGTCATTGTATAGGTAGGATATTTTTCTCTAAAATGAGACCAAATGCATTGATTTCTAAGTAAAATGATATTTCGCTCGGACTACCTTAAATCTGTTTGTGAGCAAATGCACTCGCGAATACACAAGAGCATCCAACATCGTGTTTGCACGTACCGAGGCAAAGTGGCAAAAACTCGTCGGCATGCGGCGTTATTTAAGATCATCAACATGGATTGCGACGGCAGAGGAACCTCGCGCCGCTCACAAATGCAAAGGATACATAAAACATTAATAACATTCACCCGCCTGCCATTACAAACCTCCCACTCAGTATGTTGCATTATTCCTCCCTCCAATTCACCCTCCCCCAATCCACTTCCTCCCCCCCCCCCACCCTCCTCGCTGACTTCCGGGTTTCGTATGACGTCGCCGAGCCTACCTAACCTACTTTCCCCTCTTCGGAAAATCGATAAGGGCAGCGGCGGTTCCGCCGAAAAAGAGAAGACGGGGAGGGGTTGGGGAAGCGGTAGGAGGGGTATGGCAGTGGGGGGGGGGGGGGAGGCAGCGGAAGTAGACACGGAGAAAGAATAACAGTTGAAGGCGCGAGGATGCGAAACCGTGTCCGTCTCACATGCGGTAGAGGTTACCGGGGATGAAAATACTGAAGTAATTTAACCCTTTCATTCCTGGTGTACAGTATACTGTCCGTAATATGTGATGCTTAATTTGTGCGTATTAATACTGCTAATATTATCTATGAGGGTTTAAACAACATTTCTAGTGTTTTGTTTACAAAACTTGGTCGTTTCCCAGATCTGAAACAATATACAATTCATTCACCCTGAAGACGATGGCAGACTACGTCATCGAAACGTCGGTGCAGTCAAACACCACTACCCGGCTGGAAACCCGAGAACTCTTCATTCTAATATACAATTGTTCACGTACTGCAACCTATATGTATCACCAGAATCACCACCAGTAATTCATAAAAATTCCCCAGAAATTATAAAGCCATAATTACCAAAAAATGTGAATAAATAAAATTTATTGAATACAGTAAAATTCTGTTAAATTGTACATGGCTATTTTTATTTTCGCATTTTTTTCCATCTTACGGTGTTCAAAAAAAGCAATACCTGATTCCGCAAGTACAGTATACTGTACATCTTCTAACTTGGTTATATACGATCGAAGATGTGCCATACATTCTGCAAATCTTCCAGAGAGACCTTTGTCTCAAATATGAAAAGAAAAAAATATTTGCCCTCCTCAAATAATTCAGGTCTGAAGGGGTTAAGAAAGCTCTACACTAACTACGTGAGTCAACAAAATACTAGATTACACATTGTTATATGTTTGGTGAAAAACTCCTACTTTCGATGGACAACTCACTGAAAACCAAAATTAAGTTATGTGCAGATTATTCCACTGATATATTTTTACTGACCGTATATCCAGCCATTAGAGCCGAATGTAGCGCCATTTTACATGGAACTACCAGATTTCGATTTTAAATCACAGCAGTAAATTCGCCATTAACTTAAACAAATAGATCGTATGATTCCAATATTAAATTTTTATTCAATTTCCCAGGACTTTTTCCTTCTCACAAACAGTTCAAAATCAACAGAAATCACTATTTCTCGTTCATATTAATGTTTTACCGTTATCATCTGAGCAATCTCTACGAGAGTCCATGATAACATTTGCAGTTTCTAAGGCTAAATTACAGTATATACTATTTTGGTTACCCTATTTTTTTCACCTCAGTTTATAAAATTGACGTCAGAGATGTAACAAATAATTTTTCAGAACTTCTGAAATTAATGCCCCCGAGGCCAGAGCCACCTTAAACAACACGAGAGTACAAGACCTCCGGAGGAAACTAACCACCTTAAAACTTGAAACACTAACTCGACGAACTTTTAACAGACCGTACGGTTTCAGGGTGAATAATGTGAAAATTTTCCAAGTTAGAAAAGAATAACTATGCAAATTCCACTGAGAGAAAGTAGAATTTGCATAGTTTTCCTTTTCTAACATAATCTACAAACTTTATTTCGCAAGCGTGATGCATATCGGGTGCAAATGGCCCACGCTTTTCACGTGCTATTCGCATTTGTATCGAGTAATTGCAGGCACGAAACCTTCTATAGGCATTATTAGCAATAAATATGGACAAATTTTTCAGAATGTCAGCTCGAAACTTTTTACATGAAATACCAAACAAATATCTTGCTTTTTTGTAACACAAAATCATTTCTGCATGAGTGCAATTTAATTTGGTATGGCTACCTCTTCTTTGTTGAGCGCACGACTAACAACCACCAATCAGTAAGCAAAATTGCAAGAATGTCAAGTAAACAAATAAATTCATCCATATCAACAACAGGTCGCCAACCAGTGAACTGAATATGACGAATGTTATGAGTCACCAGGAGCATTATAAGTGCCATAGAGCTTCATAAGCATTGCAATAAAATGAAAAGTACTCAACATATATCAGTGTTTGCAATCTCAGCTCCACTGTCTCTCTCACATCATAAAAAGGATTACGCAAACGCCAGTCACACGATCTTCTTTTGAATTTCACCAGAGATTAATTTTGAACCCCAATGGACAGTTGCAGTTGGCTTTGCACCAACAATATTGTGCAAGTCCATAGTTTTCTTTAGCCAATAATGGGTAAATATATAATACTAATATAATAATGTAATAAAATATAGAATAATGAACACAAAATAACTCGGCAATGTCAACGATACACAATCGATACACGTCTCATGATTCCGAATCGTACGTCACGAATTCAACATCATTACAGTATAAAGTCCACAAGAACAAGAACGTGTCTTTTCACATCCATCCGTTTCGTTGGACGCAAACGGAGACGCCTTGTGACAACAAAGGGTTTTCACATAACAGAATAGTAATAATTTTATCAAGTGATGTCCATCTGCACTCAAAACACAGGAAATTTGTGATAAGGGAAAGCTTAGGAATGCACTAAAGGTGGTTACATTATGAAAATATTCAAAAGCAATCTATTAATGTAATATGTTAATTCAACCTCTGGCTAAATCTGTAATATGTACATCTATCTTATATGAACAACAAAATGTTAGCTTTCCACGCTGTTTGTCTCAAAAAATCGAAAAAGTCGAAATCACACCGTGTTGAACGAGAGGCGCAAGGGGAGAAATAAGTATTTTCCCACTGTTTCCTAATTTCCACGGTCACGGAAAGTTATCCATGAAATGCAAAAAACTCCTGAAAATTTAACTAAAATAAAATAAAGACATTAAAAAGTTATGATACGAGTTATGACCCATCGATAATTAGAGTTTAAATGAGATAATTTGACGGGACCTAAAGTCGGCTACTAAACCTGGAAAAAGTGTTCATGAAAATATATATATGAATACATATGTGGACCCCAGAAGTCAAGGGGTCTAAGTGACATTTTTGAAAAAAATAAGTTAGGTACAGGAATGGGATGTGAAAATATTAATCTTTTAGGTGGTAAAGGGATCCAAGTGATTTTCTTGATAGGTGCTGCTATCTAGGGTAATTCCTCTTAACTACTTAGTGGGTTGTTCCAAACATTGTCAACTTTGACTTAAGTTTTCTCTAAACAATGGTTTTGTTACTTAGACCCCTTGACTTCTGGGGTCCTCATATAGTAGCGGACCCGACAGACGTTGTCCTGCCCAAACGTTGGCTTGCCTGCTATTAGCGGGTTCAGCAAACGTTTTTTTCGATATTCGAATTTTCGATAAACTATATACTAAGTGACATTTGACATTGAGTTTGACATTTCAATCTTTTCGTTTCGTCAAAACAACGCCAAGCTACGTCGCAAGTGCGACGACTTGCGCATGTATTGATGCGTACGTCAAATAACACAGAATTTGACATCAGCGCCACCTATGGTACACAAATATAGCCATAAATTATTCTCAGATGGTCAATTATTAATGAACTTCTCAGAAGTTTTAGCGGTCAATTATTCATGAATTTATGACTTTTTTCATTATAAAAATATTGGGGGGGTAAAATTTTGGGGTTATATGTTCTGATACGCGAAAAATCTTTAATAAATAAATTCGTCAAAAAAAATTTCCTAGAACCCGATCGCAGCGTCACCTACCGGGTCCAATTCTGAGTCAAAACCATCCAGGGACTCACTCAAACACACACAAAAACATTCATCAAAATTGGTCCAGCCGTTTAGGAGGAGTTCAGTGACATACACACGTACAGAGGAATTTTATATATATATATATATATATATATATATATATATATATATATATATATATATATATATATATCCACTTGGCGAAAAACACTTGTAGTGCCCAGATATAAAAAAAAGGTCACAGGCGTGACTAGCAGTTACATATAGAGCACAAAAAAAGGTAAAACTCACAGAAATTTTGATATATTTCGGCGGACACGACCGCCTTCGTCAGAATGTTAGAAGGTAGTAGGTAGCTACCTTCTAACATTCTGACGAAGGCGGTCGTGTCCGCCGAAATATATCAAAATTTCTGTGAGTTTTACCTTTTTTTGTGCTCTATATGTAACTGCTAGTCACGCCTGTGACCTTTTTTTATATATATATATATATATATATATATATATATATATATATATATATATATATATATATATATATATATAACGATTCGCAAGGTTTTTTTAAAACCGATTTACGATTAAAAATGTGGAATTTACTATTTGTTATGACTCGCACAGTCGCCTTAAACTGCGACATGTGACAAGAGAGTCAGCCAGCCATTATGTGCCGATTGTGCTTTCCTTTGGAAGTGCGCGTTTCTATAACGCCGTGGAGCCAAAGGGTACAGGGCGGGCGACGGAGGCGCCCGCATCGGCGGTGCCAGCAGAAAAATGAATACCTCTGGACGTAGCACCGAGGGCAGGGGGCACAATGTAGGTATAAGTCGATGAGTCATATTTACGCCGGGGAGGAGTACTCGGGGATAGATTGGGTGTCAATATGGCAGAGGCCATGGGAGTCAATAGAAAATAAGCTACAGTAGAACTGAATTTTTAATGAAAAAAACTGAATTAAATGCATAAGAAACATTTTGAAAACAGTCAAAGGAATATGTTCACACGCTTGCAATACACGGAAAAGTAAAAATGTAGTGGCGTCTGTACGCTCGTCACCTTTATTCTCGAAAACTACCGAATTAATTGACGTGAAAATCTGCGATATTCAAACTTACGAACTAAATCGATCAATACACTAAATAACAAGGCCTCAGAGCCCCAGGGCTCCCAAAATTGGCCCCCTAAATTTAAACCACATCACAAAAGCATTGGAATCAGTGCAGAGGTATCTTTTGCATTTTCAAATTACTTTCAATGAAGATAAAGGATTGAAAGTTACACTATCGGATGCCAAGAAAGAATGCACCATTTAATTCTTGCAATCAATTTTGTCCCAAACTTCGTTTTTGCCTAAAAATTACGTTTCAATCTCAAAAAAGGCAAATTTTCTCCTAATTCAACTTATTAAATAGGCAGCCTGACTAATGGCTATGAACGGAAAGTTTCACCCGGACCTTCCATGGCATGCGTTAAATTAAAAGATCAATATTTAAAAATTTCTGTGAGATTTCAGTTGGGGTTTTCCGCACCTCTCATCTCTCCATGTGCACCTTTTTACATACAAGTAAGTACATAAACATTTAGCGTGTCAGATTGACTCTTATAATTTGGGCCCATCGGTATGCGAGGTGTATCGCTTTATAAGCATAATTTTGCACAAAAAACCTACTTAACGTAGTCCGACCGAAATATCATTGTACTTAGAAATCAATGAATTTGGTCTCATTTTAAAGAAAAATATCTCACCTATTCCAATGACACCAAAAATGCAACCCCTTACTACATTAATATCCGAGATATTTGCCAAAAAATACCAGCCCTTTTACATGGGAAATGGCACGTGTATGCACTCCAGAGAGACATTATTTACAAAATGAGGTATTTATAACGCTTAGATATCGTAAAAAAAACTAACAACGTGTAATTTGTATGTTTTCTCATCTATATTTGAAAATTAATCATTATGTCACCACAGTAGGTTCTTGGGTATCACAAAAAAACTTCCGTTTTGAAGGAGTTTCAAACGCACCGCGCGAAAACAATGAGTCAAGATAAGAAAAAGACTTATTTAGATATTTTCATTTAATTACTTGCCATTTCTGTCATATGAAACTATATTATAGCACCATTAATAATTCAATATTAATTCATGTATTCTACAGCTGGTGAAATTAAAACGTATATTTCGAATATGGTCTCTATTATGACTAGGGAACTATCTCGCTCGAACTACCTTAATACGACTATTAACCCTTAATAGAGTCCTAGAGCGGAAGGAAGATGATTACAGCGGGCTAATAAGTCCCAAAATCAATGCCTTTCATTAAACCTCCCAATTAATTCAATCAAAAGCAGTTTACTCTTAAATTTCGCGCGTATACACATGAAAGTCATCTACACTAATATTAAAAGACGTAGTAGGGTCTGTCTACCAGTGAATATGTTTGTTATACTTCTAACCCAAAAACAAATGAATTGATTCACCAGAAATGTTTCATGATTCTTTCCTAAATAATAAGAAGCGCTAAACGACTCTTGGCATTCCAAAATATCCAAGCAATTTGACCTCAAACGATTGAAAGCTATCCCATAAAAATGCATTCAGAGTCTATCGCTCGAAGGCTTCATTTCTATACCAAAATTCATTTTTGAAATAACGATTGCACAAATGAAACCATCAATAAATAGTTTCACTGCTTTAAAAATAAATAATAATTCAAAATGAAAAAAATATTAGAGCGACCAAACTGACAATTTCCACTTGGTAAATGTTAATAATGATTATAAATGGGAAGTAGGATTCTCTATTGTATAGATAGTACATTT
This sequence comes from Ceriagrion tenellum, assembly GCA_963169105.1. Lineage (NCBI taxonomy): Eukaryota > Metazoa > Arthropoda > Insecta > Odonata > Coenagrionidae > Ceriagrion > Ceriagrion tenellum. Next base: position 137,399,837 of record OY720639.1, on the reverse strand, counting down.
ATATTATTCCTCATTTTCATTCTTCTTTTTGAGAATTAACGGGCGACTCTGAAAGTAAATATGTATATGAAAAATAAAGGACCCGACAGACGTTGTCCTGCCCAAACGTTGGCTTGCCTGCTATATATATATATATATATATATATATATATATACTCATATAAATGTTTATACAGAAAGATAGAAAGAAAGTGGATAGGAACACGTAAAATTTACAAACACAATGGTGGTGTGAAGATGAAATGATGGCCGATTCCAAGCAGAAAAAATTCGACTGGACCGGGAATCGAACCACGGACCTTTGGATTTCGCGTCCAATGCTCAGACCACCAAGCTACCCAGTCTACTAAGAAACCACTGGAATCGGCGGGGGGTTTATACGAACAAACACTCCCCAGGGCATGACCCACGAGAGCGGCCAATAGATGGCGCGCGGGCTGCTTATCACCCACCGGCAGAGAAGGAATGACATACACAGAAGGCGAAATGAAAGAATAACTCAAGCACACAGACAGTGGTGAAAGATATAGAACAGGCGTTTCGGGGTACGCTAACCCAAGTAGGAAATGACCCGTTCAGGGCATACAATCGTTCATCCATTCACTCAGACCGCTCAGCGGCAAATGTACTCATATAAATGTTTATACAGAAAGATAGAAAGAAAGTGGATAGGAACACGTAAAATTTACAAACACAATGGTGGTGTGAAGATGAAATGATGGCCGATTCCAAGCAGAAAAAATTCGACTGGACCGGGAATCGAACCACGGACCTTTGGATTTCGCGTCCAATGCTCAGACCACCAAGCTACCCAGTCTACTAAGAAACCACTGGAATCGGCGGGGGGTTTATACGAACAAACACTCCCCAGGGCATGACCCACGAGAGCGGCCAATAGATGGCGCGCGGGCTGCTTATCACCCACCGGCAGAGAAGGAATGACATACACAGAAGGCGAAATGAAAGAATAACTCAAGCACACAGACAGTGGTGAAAGATATAGAACAGGCGTTTCGGGGTACGCTAACCCAAGTAGGAAATGACCCGTTCAGGGCATACAATCGTTCATCCATTCACTCAGACCGCTCAGCGGCAAATGTACTCATATAAATGTTTATACAGAAAGATAGAAAGAAAGTGGATAGGAACACGTAAAATTTACAAACACAATGGTGGTGTGAAGATGAAATGATGGCCGATTCCAAGCAGAAAAAATTCGACTGGACCGGGAATCGAACCACGGACCTTTGGATTTCGCGTCCAATGCTCAGACCACCAAGCTACCCAGTCTACTAAGAAACCACTGGAATCGGCGGGGGGTTTATACGAACAAACACTCCCCAGGGCATGACCCACGAGAGCGGCCAATAGATGGCGCGCGGGCTGCTTATCACCCACCGGCAGAGAAGGAATGACATACACAGAAGGCGAAATGAAAGAATAACTCAAGCACACAGACAGTGGTGAAAGATATAGAACAGGCGTTTCGGGGTACGCTAACCCAAGTAGGAAATGACCCGTTCAGGGCATACAATCGTTCATCCATTCACTCAGACCGCTCAGCGGCAAATGTACTCATATAAATGTTTATACAGAAAGATAGAAAGAAAGTGGATAGGAACACGTAAAATTTACAAACACAATGGTGGTGTGAAGATGAAATGATGGCCGATTCCAAGCAGAAAAAATTCGACTGGACCGGGAATCGAACCACGGACCTTTGGATTTCGCAAATATATCCAAATATATCCAATATCCAAAGGTCCGTGGTTCGATTCCCGGTCCAGTCGAATTTTTTCTGCTTGGAATCGGCCATCATTTCATCTTCACACCACCATTGTGTTTGTAAATTTTACGTGTTCCTATCCACTTTCTTTCTATCTTTCTGTATAAACATTTATATGAGTACATTTGCCGCTGAGCGGTCTGAGTGAATGGATGAACGATTGTATGCCCTGAACGGGTCATTTCCTACTTGGGTTAGCGTACCCCGAAACGCCTGTTCTATATCTTTCACCACTGTCTGTGTGCTTGAGTTATTCTTTCATTTCGCCTTCTGTGTATGTCATTCCTTCTCTGCCGGTGGGTGATAAGCAGCCCGCGCGCCATCTATTGGCCGCTCTCGTGGGTCATGCCCTGGGGAGTGTTTGTTCGTATAAACCCCCCGCCGATTCCAGTGGTTTCTTAGTAGACTGGGTAGCTTGGTGGTCTGAGCATTGGACGCGAAATCCAAAGGTCCGTGGTTCGATTCCCGGTCCAGTCGAATTTTTTCTGCTTGGAATCGGCCATCATTTCATCTTCACACCACCATTGTGTTTGTAAATTTTACGTGTTCCTATCCACTTTCTTTCTATCTTTCTGTATAAACATTTATATGAGTACATTTGCCGCTGAGCGGTCTGAGTGAATGGATGAACGATTGTATGCCCTGAACGGGTCATTTCCTACTTGGGTTAGCGTACCCCGAAACGCCTGTTCTATATCTTTCACCACTGTCTGTGTGCTTGAGTTATTCTTTCATTTCGCCTTCTGTGTATGTCATTCCTTCTCTGCCGGTGGGTGATAAGCAGCCCGCGCGCCATCTATTGGCCGCTCTCGTGGGTCATGCCCTGGGGAGTGTTTGTTCGTATAAACCCCCCGCCGATTCCAGTGGTTTCTTAGTAGACTGGGTAGCTTGGTGGTCTGAGCATTGGACGCGAAATCCAAAGGTCCGTGGTTCGATTCCCGGTCCAGTCGAATTTTTTCTGCTTGGAATCGGCCATCATTTCATCTTCACACCACCATTGTGTTTGTAAATTTTACGTGTTCCTATCCACTTTCTTTCTATCTTTCTGTATAAACATTTATATGAGTACATTTGCCGCTGAGCGGTCTGAGTGAATGGATGAACGATTGTATGCCCTGAACGGGTCATTTCCTACTTGGGTTAGCGTACCCCGAAACGCCTGTTCTATATCTTTCACCACTGTCTGTGTGCTTGAGTTATTCTTTCATTTCGCCTTCTGTGTATGTCATTCCTTCTCTGCCGGTGGGTGATAAGCAGCCCGCGCGCCATCTATTGGCCGCTCTCGTGGGTCATGCCCTGGGGAGTGTTTGTTCGTATAAACCCCCCGCCGATTCCAGTGGTTTCTTAGTAGACTGGGTAGCTTGGTGGTCTGAGCATTGGACGCGAAATCCAAAGGTCCGTGGTTCGATTCCCGGTCCAGTCGAATTTTTTCTGCTTGGAATCGGCCATCATTTCATCTTCACACCACCATTGTGTTTGTAAATTTTACGTGTTCCTATCCACTTTCTTTCTATCTTTCTGTATAAACATTTATATGAGTACATTTGCCGCTGAGCGGTCTGAGTGAATGGATGAACGATTATATATATATATATATATATATATATATATATATATATATATATATATATATATATATATATATATATATATATATATATAACGTTTTTTCGATATTCGAATTGTCGATAAACTGTATACAAGGTGACATTTGACATTGAGTCCAATTACATAATGTATGTGTTTAAGTACACTTCATTTATAATTTAAAACGTTATTTCAATATGTTTTGTCGTTGAATAATACACTCAATATGCACGAAATTGTGATACATGGAATATCGAAACACAGCGAACAATAATCGGAACGTCAAAACAACGCCAAGCTACGACGCAAGTGCGACGACTTGCGCATGTAATGACGCGTACGTCAAATAACACCGAATTCGACATCAGCGCCACCTAGGGTACACAAACATAACTATAACTTATTCTCAGATGGTCAATTATTCATGAACTTCTCAGAAGCTTTTAACGGTCAATTTTTCACGAACTTAGGGTCTTTCATTTTAAAAAATATTAGAGGGTGGTGGGCGAGGGGAGAAATTTGGGGTTATATGTTCTGAAATGCGAAAAATCTTAAAAAAAAAATTTCATTTAAAAAAATTCCTAGAACCCGATCGCAGCGCCACCTATCGGAGGGAAATAGCATCAGACTAGATTGTCAAGTAAATTGCAAAATTGAGGAGACTAATTTATTTATAACGCACTGCAAAACTAATTTCCTCCAAATCGATGTATTTCACCCGTAATCTTTCATCAAAGTTGAAGGGAAATTTTTAATTTTAGCACGAGATGAAAACGCCCGCTCATTGGCTGGCCGCAAAATGACGTCACGATTCTGTAGAAGTTCTCGAGCCTCTCTCACAACTACGCCACTACGCGTTGACTACTCGTTGAGGTACTTCCATCCAGCGAAAATATTGCAAACTGAATTTATTTGAGTTTGCCAAAATGCTACTATGGATAGCGGCTTCGTAAAGGCTGATTCTGCGAATCTTCCTGCTACTAATTCGCTGATGGTAGCGAGATTTTTCGGTGAAAATGAAGATTTCGTCGGCGCTGAAAGGCGTTGCGCTAAAATGGACATGTGAGTAATGCATATTGTGGAACATGGAACACCAGTGTTTGTTTTGATTTTATTTGGCCGTAAAAAACAATGAATTATTTCATTATCGTTATTATTTGGTCAATGCCTTATGAGCAAGGTTATTATAACAATTTAGGCGAGAATAATGACGGCAAGTCCTTCAAAATTCTTATGTTATGCAAGTCAGGAAGAGAAATTTATGGTGATTCGGCAGTGTGATACATCCAAATTCGCCGGAAGAATCACATATGCACGGTGCGTGCTCGGGTGACTCCAGAGCATAAAATAAGGAATAAGTGGTATTCGGTGGAAGTAGAGGTAGACGAAGAAGAGTGCGGAATAAAGAGTGCTGAATGTTTTGACTGTAAGGCAGCAAGTGGTAAAAATAATTTTATTGGCCCTATATTTACGTATAAACTCTGAGAGATTGCTGTTTGAAATAGTTCCAGAAGGTTTCATAAAATTGGTCTCTTCTGTATGTTCCATACTGGTTTTTCCTAATGCTGACTTGATATTTTGCACCTATCATCTGCCTGGTTCTTGTTCAGTAGCTCTTTTTTCTGTATCACTGAATAACCAGAAACATGAAGTTCACTCATATATTTTTTTCCTTAACCTAGATGAAGGGGCTGTTGTCAACATTTGAATTTTTCTCTGTCTGTAAACACTGGGTAATTTATCCTTAACTTTTTCACGAGGTCTTCCTAGTCATCTTCCTTTTGCACAGTGGCTTGAGAATCATTCTCACCTTCACCACTATTCTCACTGTCACATGGAGCAGAGGGAAATAGCATTTTATGTCGATTTCAATGCACCCAATGTTTTAGAAATAAGATAATGCTTACCCTGTATTATCATTCTTTTCCCATAAGAGTAACTATGACATGAGGTCTAAGAATGCACTTTCAGTGGAGAACAATGCAATGCTGATAAGCTGCTGTTTGCATTGTCAAGCTTCTCATCAATGTCATCTAAGGACTGAGCTGATGAAAATTCGCCATCACTTTCCTCACTGGCACTTCAAGGAAGATCATCACTAACAGTGGCGAATATCCTCTTGTCATGTCAACAGCAAATTATTGCTCCAGGCTTCACTGAAACACCAGTTGCTCTTAGAAACCTACACTTTTTGGGATATACGATTCTCAGAAATGTCTTGACTGGAACTTATGTTTGGAAAAGGGGTCACAACATTTAATTTGATAACATTTCAATCTCTTCAGCAAAGTAACAAAGGTGATGGGAACACACAGTCAACAAAGATGTACTAGAAATGTTGCACCCCAGTGTTATTTATTCCCTGTCTACCTCTGGCAGTCTATCAATTGCGATATCTCCTGTTGTATTTGTGTTCATCTGTATGTGGAATAACATTTCTGAAATCCTGTTCCCTTGAATATTTTTTCTCTGGGTTAGCCCATCCATTTGATTCAATAAGGTTTTTAAACAAAGCATCAAGGGTACCATAGGACACATCCTAGGTGACTCTCCCGATTGCCTCACCCGAGTAATTGCGTTTTTAAAAGAAGTCAACGTTTTTAATAAATTGTAAATTGATTTTATACAACGCTTTGCAAATTTTATCTCACATAAGTACTTAAGCGATTTAGCTTTAATTACATAAACTTGGTATTACCTAAGGACGAGAGTGGCGCGAAATGACTGCAGTAGTCGACGCACCCTTAAACAATAATTCTACTAATTCCACTAGTCCAATAGGTGCAGAGATCAAGCCAGTAGAGTAGAGGTCCAAAGAAAGCGAAGGTCGATATATAAACAATCCGTGAGAGTGGTCCAAGAGGTGTCAGGTGGAGGTGCAATGTTCAAGCCAGTAGAGTAGAGGTCCAAAGAAAGCAGAGGTCAAAATATGTATAGCTAAACACCAAGTCGCACGTGAAGACACCTAATCGCAAGCGAGAAGCCACAAACAACAGAAATCTGAAGACATTTCTGACAGGTGTCACCAAATGGCGCTGTAAAACGGCTCAAAAAAAACAAGAACTTTCGAAACTAAATCGGGCAATTTGCGCCACCTTTGTGTTTAAAACGAAACAATTTTAATGTGCTCATACATCAACTCGAGCGGGTACTTAATCGTATAAACGCGATTTGGAGTCAGTCATGTATTACCGAAAATTCGGCGAATGAGCAACCATGCGCATGATCATTCGAGCAAAATTAGAACATGTTCTTTTCCTAACATTCATTCGAGAATTAATTCTGAAATGATTATATGCATGATCAGTCCCCGTGTAAAGCGGTCTTAATACATGATGAATGAGCATCAGTCGCATGATCATTCCAATGATCATTCGAACAATCATTCCCTGTGTAAAGCGGCCATTAGCGCAGCAGCTACCACAGCTACTGCCTGTACAAAATAGTGACGTCACAGCGGTAATTGAGTGGGGTCGGTATTTTTTAGCACGGGAAACTCGGCAGATTTTCGGAGGTCATTTTCAAGTCTTATAACCAAGATTTGAGCGAAAATAATCATATCATGGTTCTCAGCAATGATCGGAGAATACTATAAAACTAAATTTAAAAAGTATGCAATTTCCCTAATAAACCATCCAGGGACCCACTCAAACACACACAAAAAATGTCATCAAAATCGGTCCGGCCGTTTAGGAGGAGTTCAGTGACATACGCACGTACAGAAGAATTGTATATATAGAGATAATATTTTACATGCCTTCAATTTTGCGATCTGAGCCCTTTTGAAAAGAATCCGAATAAACGCCCGCCAGTTGATTACGGTGATCGATTCAACGATATGCTTGGACTGGAAAACATCCTACCTCCCCTGCGTCCCCGTGCCACTCCTATAATCCGCCGTCGTTCCCAGCGTTATCAAATATCTCCCGATAAATCTCCAAGAAGGAATTCGGACTTCGACGTCAATTTATTTCGATTGCAACCCAAACCAATACATTTCGCCCCCTTTCCGAGCTCGCATCTAAACCTTCGTCTTTTACTTCTCCTCGCGCTGGGTATCTACGTACGAACGCACTACGCTTCGTTTCGCTTATTCCACACGCCCACCAGCATTCACATTTTATTCATCACTCGGGCTTTACGATCGCAAAATACATTTTACGTACCCTCTCGCTCAAAGCCGAAGTCTCGATAATATTTTCCCGATACGCAATCGCGGTTGTTATTACATATTCCCCTTATTTTCCGCGTCGTATCTCCCTCCTCCTTGCCAAATCTTCGAGTTTATATTACAATCCGCTCCGATCGCAGCGCGCCCGTGCATGAGCGGGGAAATGAGGAAAGAGACGATATTGTTGGGAAGACGCGCGGCTGTCAAAACAAATAAACAAACTGAACAAAAATGGAGACTCCTTCGTCGAGTAGAATGCTCGGACTCGGGTTCTTGTCGAGGATCCTCTGGTGCAAATAAAACATGCACCAACGTCGCAAATATGCATCACTCGATAAGCTCGAATGAGTAAACAAATATGCGGAGCTCTACAAAAAGCAATACTGAGAGAAAAATCATCAAACTCGTGACCGAACGCTGTCATGTGCTATCATGCAACCGATCTCCATCGAAAATATCGTATTTCTCTTTTATGGTGTCCATTAGTGAGTGTGTATATTGCATGGGTCGATGGGTGAATGTTGCTGGGAAATTAAGAGTTACGCAGCGTCCAAGAACACGTAAGATTACCGATATTCAATTCAAATTGGCGTTTAATTATTTTAAAAATTGGCGATTTATTATGCTATTACGCGAATGTTTACCCCTGTACGTAAGATAAAATATTATATCCCGCCGAGAATTGGATATTTTCCACGTATTTCAATCTTTTTCTATTCTGATTCTGTAAGTAAATAAACTTATTCAATCGGTTAACAGTTTTCTCGCCAAATTGCGCTACTTTAGTTTCTAGTAGCAAAAGAAAGATGAAGGTTACGAATGTTCTCCGAAAACAACCGAATGATTTGTGACGTCATTTTCCCTGTTTCCATGCAGACCAAAATGTTAACTCAAGCTTACGGTGGAATATAGTGCAATAAAATTCCTCTCGGATATTTTCCAGTGATTTGATGTGCCTTTGCAATTTGATCTAAGTAATATACATGGTGTTTTGTGCCACAATGCTCAAATACATCGGTCAAAAACACCGAACAAGAAATTTATTCAGCTTCCAAACTACAGAAGATGAAAGAAACTATAGTTTCGAGCGGCACGCCGGGATTTCGTCCGCAGCAGAACAAAATTCTACTCCTGTGAACACCATTGTAATGTATGTAACAACTTATGCCAAACTTTATGATTACATATAAGTAAAGAAATATTTTTTTTTAATTTATGAAAGTGAATTGAATACAGTTACCGGAAGAATCGACACTCCCATAATACACGTCACAATTTCACCTCCGAAAACCTTACATCATTACACGGCTGATGTCCTAACACCCCCTCTGTCACACTCCCATGCGGCGGCTCGCAGGGCATTGAGTAGATACAGCTTCTTGACGTCTGAAGTGAAGATGCAAGTGTTCATGTCTGTCTCATATAAGGGGTGTTTTTCCCGCCAATTCAAATGACGCGCTCTCATAATTTGTTTTTTTTCTTCATCGAGAAAACCATCTTCCAAGCATTGAAGATGGTGTGGCCAATTTCTCTTTTGCTGCTTTCTGTCTTTTTCACAATTTCGAGGGCCTCTCTGATCAGTCAGGGGAAGTAGCGGTTCTCTTTAGTGGTTAATTTTGCCTCTTCAAAGTTCATGCTGTGGCAAGGCCTACTTCAGGTATATTCGGCCAGAGCTGATTTGCGCATTTGTCTGTTTGTGATGTCCCTTTTGGTGTTATTTCAGTCGGCATTTGAATGCTCTCGACGTCTGTCCGATGTAGGATTTTCCACATCGGCACGTTATTCCATAGACACCTTCAGAGATGTTCTCCGGTAAAGCCTGAATCACACAATACATGACCTTGTACAAGTCCGAGGATGCGAGCTAGCACACTAGGACTTGTGCAAGAACAAGTATCGTGTGATACAAACCAAGCATGCTGGAAATCCTGCATGATTGCTAGCATACTAGCTGGTATCCTTGTTTTCGTAATTGGTACGGTACTAGTTTGATACTTGCTCCTAGTAGGACCTAGTAGCCGCCGACCAATCACCTTTGCTCTTTGCAATGCGGTCGTCAATTTTTGATGTCAGCGTCTCCATAGTCCCTCGTGACAATTACAATTTCCCGCGATCAAATAAACAACTCAAACCTCACAACAAGACACAATGGCTTGGGTACCTGAGGCAATTGAGGTTGAGGAGCTGCAGCAGCTAAAAGCCGTCGTCTTCGTTCTAAATCATACATTTCAGTCGTCAAACTCCTTACGCGACTGTTCCAGATCAAAGATCTACTAAACAGACCTTGTGAAAGTTCAAGTATCATGTGATAGCTCCTAGGAAGATTTCAAGCATGCTAGGTTTCGTACTAGAAATTCAGTACTCTCTAGCATCCTCGGACTTGTACAAGGACAAGTATCGTGTGATTCAGGCTTAAGCAGTCCTTGGCCTGGAAGAAGAGGTTTGATGTCTTTTGGACACAGTTGAATCTGATATTGATGTAATTCTTTGTAAGCACGATGAATTCATAGACACTCGTGCCGGCAAAAAGGGATATGATGGCGAAGGCTGCAGGTTTCGGCTTCTTTTCAGAGGTATCTTCGAAGGTCCTTTTCACGGTCATGGTTTCCTTTGTTTTTATTTCTATCCACCGGATAATTTCTGGAAGGTATACGTTCTATCAAAATAACATGTACAGATGGAATTTCCCCAGGGCTAGAAAAGATTTGTCAGATATTGCTCGGGCTTAATGAAATTATGTCTTCAAAACTCCTGCTTTCTGATGCGCGAGGTAGTGTGAGTCAGTGTTCACGTATCGGTCTGCGTGAGTATTCCCCCGGATAACTTACTGCCCTGACGAGCAACAAAGTGATTAAATTGATCATAAGCCAGGCTAAGAAACTTACAATAACAAGAAAACACTCCAATGAGTCAAAAGTATCAGCTTGAGCATAATAAAACTGTTTCTAAAGAAGTGTGTATGAACTGCGGTACCACGCGGAAGTGAAAGTTGAACGGTTGGGTTGGCGGGAAGGAGAACAGTAGAGGCCTTCGAGATATGGTGTACCAGGAGATTACTTAAGATACGGTGGATTGATAGAGTGACCATTGAAGAAGCACCACATTGGTTACACGAATAACAGAACATAATAAAGGGCTAGGCAAAGCTCAAACACACACTGGTCGGTCATATTCTGAGGTATCAGATAATTCAACACGTTCTTCAGAGACTTGGTGATGAATCTTAAAAGTTAACTATTAAGTAGCAGGGAATAATAACCATCATTTTGGAAGGAATGGTAAAGGGGAAAAAACACCGGGGAAGCGCATGGCTTCAGTATACAATTCAAAAACTGAGGACGTCAACAGCTCCTACTAAGTGAAAATGAAAAGAACGGCCCAATGCAGAAAATAAAGGTTTGCTAGGAACCAATCTGTGTATTGCTAACTACAGAAAAGTAAACCTCAGATTGCTTCGTCAAAATATTACCGCCTAACGTTTTCATTCCGTAAAAGGTTTGACTTTACAAGTAGTGCCCTGTATTTCTCAAAGGCTACAATAGGTGACAATAGATCAGCGGTTCAAAAATAGTCGCACGCATATCCCCAAGTCCATACTTGGTGGTCCATACTTGGTGGTCACGGTGTAAAGACCATTAACAATAACGGTGGAAACAATTTTGAGGTAGCAGTATGGATATAAGCAAAAATATATTCCCAAAGTAAAGGGCACAATTTTTACAGATGAGATGCAACTGAGTAAGAATTTCAAGACAAATTTGGAGCGCTACGCAAGAGACCAGATTAGCGTCAGAGTTCGCCCCTCCCACGGAATGATACATAGAGAGCAATATATATGGCGGGAAGAGACATTTCCTCCCCATCAAAATTAGCCAGCCTGCCCCGGTGACCCAATTCCCCCAGCCCTCGCTCGGGCTAAGGGCGGAGGGGTGGGGCAACACTTCAAACGGGGTGACACTCGAGCCATAAGGCAGCCGGAATTATCGGCGACTAATCTACGGCACGAAAAAGCGTGAGTTTCCAAAAAATCAATTTCCCATCACGTTTTAATAGAGGCGAGATATTCTTCGGAGGGGCAATTAGGAATTAGGTTGCGGAGGACACGAGATATCTTATCCCTTCCCCTCTAATCCTCAAAGACTAATTACTCGTCACCAGTTGACGTGATTAGATTTTTATCTCCATGGTGATTTCTCATTTCCTTCACTAATCGTTTCTATCCTCGTCACGTCGCGCCATGTAACACCAAACAATGAGATGAGCTATTCATTCACGGGATATGTAATTACTAGAAACGTCGACGAGACGGTTTTGACAGATTAAAAGAATAATTTGGACGATTCTTTGTAGATCATTGGACTCGAGGTTTTAATTTCAGCGAATTTTATCGAAAATCAATACAGAAACATGAAAAAATTAACTTCAGCTCATTATCAACAAAGTATACAATCAGTTACCAAACGTAGATCTCTTACAGTGGGAGCTATTCAATTATGGTGTTGCAGTTAGTACAGCAGTCTGAACACACGAAAGTGCACTTTAGCACTCATGAATGACGTTGAATGGGACGATGTGGGTCGGCGAAATATCTTGTAACATGTCAGCAAGTAGAATTCTCTAGTAAAGGGTGAAAAACAGACATCAGAATGTTTTGTAAAAAGTTATTTTCCTTACATTAATTTAAAATAAGCATTTAAAAACGTTAGCTTTTTATCACGGAGTAATTTACAACTTGAAAATATATATGTTTGACGCTTTCACTGAAAATCAACAAAACTTGACAATCGCGGATGCCATTATCAACGTTCTTTTGTTGCTTAGCGCACACCAAACTCCCTCCCGATCTATTTTGAAGTGCGCATGCCTAATGCGCAGTGTCTGTTGATCAATGGAAAGCAATTTTGTTGCAAGGAGTGATTAGCGCACTCGATAAAATGGAAAGCAACCAAAATCTTGATATGGAAACGGCTTCTGCAGAAGCAGTGGTGACCGCATGACCAGGTTCTATGCGTAACAAATATATTTGAAGAAATAAATTGTACATTGCAATGAACCAATCGATTCACGTTCAATGTCAACAAAAGCCATTTAAACTACTTTAAAAATGAAGGCAATCTATGTTTTCCAATTTGAGTTGATTGTGATTATCACGCAATTTCTTTGTTAAATGGTAGCAGTGCAGCTCATAATTAAAAAACAGAGCAATAGATTGATTAATTAGTAAAAATAAATAGAAAATTTTTGTAAAACTACTTTATTCTGGTGAAAGTTGTAAAAGGAATTAAAAAAGTGAGTTCCATACGATATTTTGGAAACGTATGCGAAAATAATGAAAAAGCATTTCGGAGGTCAGAATTTAACGTGCTATGCAAGTCGCCTATAACGCTCAATAATATGCTGCAGTGAATTGAAAAGATAAGGTGCAAAATGCTAAGTACAAAAGTGGTATACATGAACTAGAAGGGTAGACCTCCTAGTCATTGCGCGATAGCTCCTGTCTACCACGATCACGTGGGTCAGACAAGGAATGTTTTAAATCTGAAAAGAGGAACACTCCAGTGCTTTTATAAACAACCATGACGAAAAGAGTAAAGGCTAGGACACAATCAACGTGTACGTGTGACGCGAGACGTAAACGGGTCAACGGGAGACGGAGAACGCAAGTCAGCGGTCTCAAACTACGTTAACGCGCCCCGGAGTAACAATTGACTATCGAAGGCGCAGCTAAGAGATCGGGTGTAAACAAGTGTGGAATTAAATAAGTTGTCTTCGCCAAGAGCAATCTTCAACAGTTGGATGTATATGCCGACAGATGGCTCCCATTCCCGGATTCTCGGGACTACTATTCTGATTGGTTTTCCGTGTGTACGGGACACGGGAAGAGATGAAAGTTGCCCATCTCTCTCGTACACGTACTCCCCATAGTACACGTTGATTATGTCCCAGCCTTAACTCCGAATATCTTCACCTACAACTAAATAACTTTTAACTTATGACCACCAGATTTCAGAGTCAATGGATCGCATTTTACATAAGAGCTCAAGGCAATAGAACTGTTTGAAATAGCAAAACCATGTACAGGCTCTGATGTTAATCTCCTTAATGAGAGTCTGTTATCCGCCAATTCCACATCCTATCCGCTATTAGAAATGAGCATTCCCTACTCTTCCAAAAAATGTGTCCCTTTTCTCGTCTTACTGCTCGGCGTGCGAGGGTCTCCTATGTCGTGCGCTTGCAAAATCTCCTGATGTTGGTGCGCATAAATTGAAACCCAGGTCGGTTTGTGTAGTGGTATTTTCTGTGCTTTCTAAAAGCCCTCACGGCAAATAAATATTTGCAATTATCCCAAACCTTTAGCCTACTACTCCAAACCTCTGATTGCAAATACAACACATTTGCTATTTAAGGTAGTCCGAGCGAAATATCGTTTTACTTAGAAATCGATGAATTTGGCCTCATTTTAAAGAAAAACAATTTACCTATCCAATGACATCAAAAATTCCACCCCTTATCACATTATTTCTGGAGATATTTGCCAAAAAACATCAGCCCTTTTACATGGGAAATGGTACGTGCATGCACTCCAGAGAGACATTTACGAAATTAGGTATTTCTAACACTTAGATGTCGTCAAAAAACTAAAAGTGTGTAGTATTCATGTTTTCTCAACTAAATAAATCATATTGTCACCGCTGTAAATTCTTCGGGATCACAATAAACCTCCCGTTTCGAAGGAGTTTCAAACGCACCGCGCGAAAAAAATGAGTCAAGTTAAAGACTTATTTGGATATTTTCATTTAAGTACTTACAATTTCTGTCAAATAAAACTATAGTATTGCACCAATAATAATGCAATATTTAATTGATATGTTCCACAGCTGGTGACATCAAAACGTATAATTCGAATATGGTCTCTATTATGACTAGGGAACTATCTCGCTCGGACTACCTTAATAAACGTTATCTTGTAGAAGAGGGGGCTAAATAGAAACACAGTAGTAAAAACTTGGGTTCATTTTCATATTTTCAGTACATTGTGAGGAAAAATATATGAACGAAAGAGAATAAAATCACGAAAGTTAGTATTATTATTTTGGCGAAATAGCGCTAAATTTCTTGCGAAAAGAAAACAAAGATTGCTTGCGCTGCATCGTCAATGGAACCCATAAAACGTCGATCCTGCTGCGATTGGAATGTTGAAGCGGCCGACCGAGCAGGAGGAATTCACGCGGATTTCGACGCCATCGAATCTGCCCACACTCTGTTCCACTTTCCCGATTACTCCACCAGAGTGCGGACATTACCACAGTTTCTCCGTCGAATGGGTTAGCAGAGGCAGTGACCGAACTTAGCAGAGAGCTAAGGCCGCTCACCCGAGGCTAAGCGAGACAGACAAAGCCGTTTGTTTGTTATTTGTGCCCATGAAATGGTTTTTGCACTCTTTCTTGAATGTAAATGTGTTATGAATTATCGCACAATGTTTAAATCCTTGCCTCTGATCAAATAATGGAGAGGTTTCCTTTTCAATGCGAACCAAATTCGAAGAGGAGTTTGCTGTCATATTTAAAATATTATTGTATTTAGATGTATGACGACTTTGATTCTCATATAAATTGTGCTCCTTTCCTGTTCAAAGTGTGGTCGGTGCTTTTTTTTAAATAGTTATCACCTTTCCTCAGGAATCAAACATTGAAGAATGTTTTTTTATCAGTTTTTGTCAGCTCACTGAACAAGATCTGCTGTTCTGGTCCAAAACTATAGATGGACGAGACTCTTTATACATGAAATGTATCTCAAATTTTTGCATGACAATTTTTTGCGCATTATACGTTCCCTATTATTTTTTTTTAACCGGGAATTTGTTCTCATGGTTAATTATTCTTTGTAAAATAGTGCACTTTGAATCAGCCGGAAATCTATTCCTGTTCTTCTTTTCACTTCTGAATAAAGTGAAATTATTTCATTCAGTTATTCAGTTTCGCGGATGTGTGAATGATTACGCGGGACCTCATAGTTTTCTTTTAAGTTCGCGCTACTTTAACATGCCTCTGCATGGGAGTGGCGCTGGTGCATGCAATTTAATTGTGCGGAGCGTTTTGCAAAACGGTACCCACATGGGTGTCGTGACTCGGTGTGACTCACGCGGCAGTTCAAAAAGGACTCACGCTAAGACACGATCTCCGTGACTACCAGCGGACTGTTATCTTTCATTTACAGATGTAGTCATCAAAACGGGTGCTGGGTATGAATGGTCGATGTGTGTTTCACCTTGCACTGCATTTACTGGTGGGTAGAATAGCCACTAATTCAGCATATTTGACCCAGCAGCCACCGCGAAAAACCTACCATAGTTATAGTGTAATTTTAACTTATACTTTATTCACTAAAGGAAATAACATTAATGATATAATTGTTTTTATGCCTTAATGCCTGTACTAAGCATGTCCTACTCCCATTAGTGCCCTATAGATCCATAACCATAGGATAATAGGGAAGTACTTTACTCTCACTCTTACTCTTACTCCCAGGGCCATTTATACCCAAGTTTATATTTAGCCGCACCAACATATCTCCTCCATCTCTTTCGGTCCATTGCATCTTCCTCTGCAGCTCCAACCCTCTTCAAATCTAACTTTACTTGGTTCCACCATCTTAGTCCCCGGGGTCGTCTACCTTCTGGGTTTCCTCTCATAACCTCCTTGATATCACACATCCATCCTCTTTTCTTAGCAGATGTCCTGCCCATCTCAATTCTTCTGCATTTGATCTCTCTTATGATGTCTGCAAGGTGTCTTGTAAAGGTCCCTTATTTCCACATTGTACTTTCTTCTCCACCTTCCTTGTTTATTTGTAGGCCCGTTGATCTTCCTTAACATCTTGTTTTCAAATGCGATCAATTTTTTCTCCTCTCTCTTATTAAGTTCCCACGTTTCGGATCCGTAGAGCAGAAATGGGCAGATTATTGATTTGTACAGTCTACTTTTTGTTTTATTTGACAGGGATTTCGAAGCTAGAAGTCTGTGGCATGCATGCGAGCATGTACTAGCTAGATTAAATGTTTTGTATCTCTGATTCCTCTCTATGTGCTCCAACTACTTCTCGACCTGAGTTTCGGAAGTTAAAAAAAACACGAGGTAAAACTTTCCGAACAACATAGCCTCGGATTCCTTGTGATGAGCGTAATACATCGTGATCATGGTTTTAAACACAACTAGGCAAATATCGCAATAAGGATATACAAAAGGGATACATTGTACGTCTGATTCACAACCAAATAACTTAGATTCACACTGAATACTCCACGAATGGATGGTACTTATTCCATGCATTTCAGCGACGGACGTTAGTTTAAGTTGGTGAAATAAAGGGCGGGAAAGACTGGCCGATAAACGTAATGGTAGAAAAATAACGAGGATTCCTATTCCAGTTTCTCCCTGACTGTCACGAGAATTCCGTGACTTTTCCAGAAATTTAAAATTCCCTGACAATTCCAGGTTTTCCCTGACGATTGCCGCCCTAAATGCAAAGCTACCTGTTTTCGTCGACAATACGTCCGGAAAAAATCGGTGAAATCAATGCCAAGCAATTTTTTCCACATGAATTGATGTGGATCCAATTTATTCGTTCTAGACACTGCAAAATACACACCAAAACATCTTATAGAGAATTAATCTAGAGATAAATGCCAAAAACGATAAGAAATATTTATATAATGAATATAACCGACCAACGGATGGAAGATGGCGTCGGGAGGAGAGCGAGGAGGTGAGAGAGAGGTGGAGGGATTATCGTTTGGAATGGGAAACCCCTCCATTTAAGAACCTTATGTATCGAGGCTGCTATCTGGGGTCACTTCCTTTCTCGGTCTATTGGAATTAGGACCAGATTCAGAATCAGTGAACCCGTGTCACACAAGGAAGCAGTCCAAAGAGGTCTGTTTCTGCCCTCAGATGTTTTGTGATGCTCACACCCCACGAGAAACAACGCCACACTGAGAGTAGTAGAGAGCGCGTGGGTCGCCCATTGGTTTTCGCAGAAGAAGCAGCGAGGTCATCCGTGCACGCCGACGAAATCCAAGGCAACCGACGAAAAACAGACAAACGTTTTTCACAGAAAAAATAACAAAAACAAAAGCGACGTCCACCATAATAAACGAAAAGAGAGGTATCACTCCATTGGGATTGTGTGTTTCTACTATTCGACATATTGAAGCCCAGCTGCATGAGCAATGCTACTCAGTCACCTATCCGATACACAGTTGACTGCACTTAAAAGGCAGACCAAAACTTAGTTTTTTGAAGTCTATTTTTTAATCATTCCATCGCGTTTATCTCTTCGATAATTTGTTTTTTGAGCTACAAGATCCGGACTTGACTGTACATGGACCAATATAGGGTCATTTAAAAAATAAAATACGGCGGAATTCAGTTTACGCATTAAAAATACCGCTCGAAGAAAATTTCCATCCGTTTTGATGGGAAAGAAATTTAGTTTTATTGAGCAATGGTAGGTAAATTCAAATACACAGAAAACATGATAAAAATTACCACATCAATCACTATTATAAGTCATTTAATCCAAAGAATGGTTGACTTTAGCCCTTCACTCGTATATTAACTTAAGCGAGATTTATTGAACAAATTAAACAAAAAGTTGAACTTTTGAATTTATTTGAGTCGCACAGATACGGTCGATCCTCTTTTAATACAGTGCCTGTTCCTCCCAACTTTTTAATACTTTTTCCGTTCCGCCCAACATTATTTTCCGATTCCTACCTCTCCATAGCTAAGCCAACATTCTAGTGCCAAAGAAAGTAAATTGTAAAATTTTCTCGCACGAATATATACTATGGATTCGGATGTTTGGAATTATTGCCTAGGCTACGTGTTGCCTAAATTTCCACTTTAACTTCACCCAGTCCTTGGCGCCACTTCGATTTGAGTCTTTTCAGTTGTTATTGTACATAGACGTAGTTAATTGTTGATAACGTGAGACTGTGATGATTATTCAATAACGATCGAGGATATATGAATTATTTGATGCTTTGAATAATATACTGCTATTTTGGTGACCTAAAAGTTACTTTGTAAATGCTACAAAGGAAATATCTATTACAGAAAATGTGTCAGAGGTTTCTGAAACGTCCATCGTGTACCAACGACGATGTTTGCCAGACTCTGATTCTAATTTGAATGCATTAAGCCCATTCGGCTTAAATAAAGAGTTAAGAATGCCTTGTTTAAACAGAACTTGCTTCGTACCAGGCTGCAAAACAGGGTATGCGTCTACGAGGACCCAAAATAAGAGACTTGGATTGAAAAATAAGAATCTGTTCAAGGCGGCGGAAAGTGCATTCCTTTTTCTCTACACTGCAATGACGGCCATTGGGAATACTCATGAAGTCACCTCGCATTATTATTATACTTTCGCATAGCGATATTCAAGAAGTGCTAAGAAGTGTAATTAAATTTGAAGAGGAATCAAATATATCTGAAGACCGGACGATATTAGCAAGTGCATAATTACGTCCCGCGTGTAGTACTACATTTTTTTATCCACTGCATTATGATTAATTGTAAGTAAAGCCCTTGTATATTCATGGTAAAACCAGTACGACGTCTTTATTTTCAAACTATCCCCTTTATTTACATTGGAACTTCCGTCTTTCATCACTAGGCGGTAGCACTTTCCTAAACGTTGTTTGTTTACGGAATTATTGACAACAGTTTTTGGCGACGAGATAACAATCCATAACATATATTCATGTTTTCTCGTCTCTCCCAATCCATCCTACTTTTGCCGCAAATACTCCTCAGAAAACTCATACCCAGGGCATTTAGTCTACTCTTGTGTCTATCCTGACATACCTATGTTTCACTACCATATTGCAAAGTGGGGAGAAGTACACTTTTGTACACGGCAATTTTCGCTTCCTTAGACAAGCACTCATTCTTTGATACCTATGTTCCACGTGCTACCTACCACTTTCCTTCCAGCATTCGCACGTCTCTTTATCTCCTCATCTATTCTTCCATCTTTCGCATTCATCTTACCTAAGTACACAAAATCATCCACTTGTTCAATTACTTCACCATTTCATCCACTTCGCCCTCATCATACAGTTATTCTCCCCAATCTCCTTATCAAATACTATTACTTTAGTCTTGCACGCATTTACCCTCAATTCCATTCTCTCTGATGATTCACAAAACTTATCTATGAGCTTCTGCAACCCCTCTTGGCTCTCTGAGATCAAAGCAGCAGCATCCGCATATAGTAGAACTAGCAATGTATTATTTTTGTCCTAATTTTTTGTTTACTTTATTACGGTGCCTTAGAGTGGATGTTGGTGACAACGAACCCCATGCCACACATCCTTGCGGTTGCTTGCACGGAAGTATGTAGATGTATGGTTGGAGGAGGAAGAATGTTGCTGGGTGGAAAAACGAACACTTTAGAGTACTTCCGAAGTAAATACTGTCAAACACCGGAAACGCAAACGCAAGGCATCACGGTACTGCTTTAGACGTCCGCCACCACTGCAAAATATTGCAGAACAAAGACACAGGCATAAAAAGAATACTCAGCTAATGGCCTGTTGCAGGAACGACACATATGTATTCCACCAAGTAATGGGACCCATAAGCCATGGCAACCGTCCAATAAGTGTTGCAGAAACATAAGATACATCATTTGGTTTCATAACTTATGGCATGGAGTTATGATTTCCACAAGTAGCCAAGATGGCGGATGCGCAATGAACAGTTTGGAGACTTAACTACTTGATAAAAGAGTTGTTTTGAGACAAATTACCAGTTTTTTTACTCTTTCTGACTTATTATTATGTGCATTAGCAATTATTCATGGACAAAACTTCCGTGGATTTTACTCGGCGGTGGGATATTAGATCGAATATTCGGAATTATTAACTATTGATAAATAAGTTAAGTAGCACGTAGATATGTTCCTGCAACCCGAATATATTTCTGAGATCTATAATTTTATGGATCTCGTAACTATTGATTCCATAACTAGATGTTCTTACAACCGGCCATAACTCAAATAGGTTCTCATTGAAGTAGAAAACGTGTGCACTTCCACTTCTGCTCAGAGACAGCTATGTTCAACCCGTTTTGACTATAATTGCGAACAAAACTACTTTTTATCAAGGCGAGATGATGGCTCATTTTGTTGAAGCATTTGAGAGCACAAGAAATTCAAACCTATTCATACTATTTGCACCAATTGTAAAAAAAGTTTCGTCGGGACAGCAAATATTTTGCTAATATGAGCAATAATTTTGTTCATACAGCGAATATTAAGCTTGCCAATGGCTGTGCGAATAACAAAAATAATTCTTACCGTGTACCCGGTAATTATCAGAGTATCTTCATTCCTGACCAGTGAAATTTCTCCAGTATCTCCTTGGCCGGAGCATATATATCACCGAAATCAGTCGATGAACATCGAAAGTTAATCAGATAATTTCAAAAAAGTTAACAATGGAAGGGACAGTGGTAATAAAGTATTGGATAAAATACATACAAGAGAACAATAACTGTTGTATATCCTTGCCCATTATGAAATACTCGTAGGAAACACGTAATGGACCATTCTAGCAGTCAATCAGCACAACTCTTCAAGGGTACAGAAGATTATGGCCAAATTCCTTCGTCATAGTAAAAAAAATATCTAAGTAAAAAAAACGTTGGCATAGTTTCAGGGGCGGTTAGAGACAAACATACAATCGTGATGAATATGATACCACAATTAAAATAGTCAATTCTGATAGCATATTCAAATGCAGGGATGAAATAAAATGAAGTACGATGCATCCAAGATATGAGCGCAATCGACAGTTATAAATGCAGCCATTAAGTGAACACGTCCAATGCCGTCAAGGGGAAGGGAATCACGTGACCGAAGAATCCATCACGGTGGCCTTCGCAGCGTTCCACCGATCTAAAAAAAATTGTTTGCTGTTCATTTCTCTCCAATCCGAATCAGCACATTTCAACTGCGCTATTATCTTGGACGGAATCAAAAAGACTGAAATGAAAATAAAGTTTAATAACAGAGACAACAAATACTAGCCTTCTCAAAAACTGCTCGATTGTTGAAGCTTTAGGCCAAGGTTTGATTAATCGCAAACGAATAGGCGGAGAAGTTTCTAAAGAGGATAGGGAAAATGGAAAACCGTAAATAGAAATTCTACGGCCTAAGAAAATATAGAAGGACGTACCTACACATGGTGGTGACACGCGGAAGTACCGCGTAAGTGACCCCTCGGTGAGCGGCACGGGGAGATTCCACACCTGGTATGGATTATTCGTTCTATTTGGCAATGTCGACCCCATCATGCCCACCCAGCCACAAAAGCAGGAGGCAGAAAAGGAGAAGCAAAGTGGAAGTTCGACCGATAACCTCACTTCTCTAATGAGCAACTATTACGATAAGTGGATGAAATGGAGGGAACATGGCTAGTTAAATTGTAGAGGAGGAAACTTTAAAATATATTAGTCTAAACGAAAATGTTAGGTTTAATTTCGACAGGCAAATAGTCTGACTAAAGATTCGCAGTTCTATATAAACCTATAATAGACCCGTGGGCAAAATGGAGGAGGGAAAGCAGTTCGACAAATATCCGCATTTCGGCGCTTCAAGAAAACTCTCCTAACGAAGCTAAAATATAGAAAACACAAGTATAGCCATTCCATAGGATGAAATAAAAAAGAAACGGTCAAACTTTAATATAAGCTTTAATAATACCAACTTTCACATAATAATTTCATTTCATAAATGAACTCACTATCAGTATAATTCCAGCACCCGAGATTATTCCGTTTGTCTTTTGTTTCAAACAACTGTCGGCAGTCACTCGACGTTGTTGAACTAGTCATCCATTCCTGTTAGACACGAAAAAACGTTAAAAAAAACACGACAAAATATACTCTTACCATCGCAAACAACACGTGATTTTTATCCTCACAAAAGAGTAGAGATGGGACGTTCGAATAGTCGAATTCTCGAATAATGAGCTATTTGCACTATTCGATATTCGAGGAACACAAATTAATAATTTCACCCTCTCGATTATATAACAAGAATCGACTTTTTTTAATTCGCGGTCATCGGTTGGGTCTTACATGTTACAAAGCGTTTGGTCTACCAGATATGTCTGGTACAAATTCATTAGTTAACATATTTTTTAAAAAAATTCATCTTTCAATTTAAGCAAGTATAAATATATATAATCCATAATAACTTCATGGGAATTGCATGAAAAAGTAAATGAATGAATTTTCAAACGCTCACGAGGTTGGTTGGTTGGTCCTTTTTTTGATTCCTCGTTGCATGACACATTTTACAAATTCAATTTTTAAAATAATTGTAATTTCTTTTTTTAATTAAAGGTTTGTGATTAACGTAGTAAAATACTAATAATAATTTAATCTTAAAATATTCGACATTCTTATAATCTTCGTAAAAATAACGCCCACGTAGTATTCGATATTCGAGTGAGATATTCGGAAAAATATTAGATATTCGAACTCGATTTTCGAATTCGAGAAAAATGCTATTCGACCCATCTCTACTAAAGAGCCTTAAGGAGAGCAAACAAAAACATGACAGCTTTTATTTTTTCTCCTTCTTTCAAAGCGAACTTGATGATATCACTTCTGCGAGTGCTCGTAGAACAGTTTCTCGATCATGAACATGAGCTCTGACTTCTCCCTCTCGTTCTTGACGTTCCTCAGGCGACAGGCGACGTACTTCCCGAATGCGCCTTCCGCGTCCTCGGGCGCCACCAAGTTGGACAGCGTCCCCATGGCGCCGGCAGCGGCCGACAGCAAGGAAGCCGCGGGTGCGGTCCCGCCGTCGGCCATCGCGTCCTTGTGGTGGGCCACGGAGGCCGAGGAGGAGGGACCCGGGACCACAGCAGTCGCCGCCGGGTCGCACGGCTGCACGGGTCCGGGGGCCGTGCGGTAGAGCACGTCCGGGGGCGGGAAGTGGGGGCGGCAGGGGGCGGTAGGCGGGGCGCCGACCGGTGGGGGACCCGGAGAAGGGTACTCCTCCTTCATGACCTCGGCGGGCGCCATTACAACCCTCTCCTCTTCGTGGACGTCTTCCTCCCATTCCTGGTGATTCAACAGGCTGCTCTCTTCCTACGGAAAAACAAAAACGCAAACGCGAGCGGGAATATTAATGCGGGGAACCCAGTTACCCACTCATTACGAGTCATTTGTCGAGTGCACAGTGGTATTGTTTGTTTTTCTCGTTACTTTTCCATTGCTATTATTTTTGTAATTTCATCTCAATTTTTCTTATAATTTATACATTACATACTTATTTTGAAAGTTACTTTTTAAAGTCACTGACATGAACATTATAATTTGTAATTAATCGCTTGTGTAATGCTATATGCTGTTACAATATTTATTGTTTCAACTTATGGTAAAAGCTAAAATATTTCTGCTGTTTTTTTTCTCTCCCTTGTTGTCTCTGATTGTAATGTATCTTCGCTCACAGCGAACAGCTGTATAGTGTTATTAACAGATTTTTATTTGATGTAATGTGATTTTGTTCTTTGGGGACGAACGGTCCTAGAGCAATAAAAACTAATTTCCATTTCAATTACCCAATTACGCATGGACTCGGATTTTCCGAGTCTCGACTGGCGAAATTTTGAAATCATAAGCCAAAACAATTTCACGGATGATCGTTGGTGAATTTTCTTCGTGGATTTTTGCCTGATGGTTTTCGCAGATTCTTTTATCAATGTATGGAATTCCTTTCGGGAAATGCTGTGTGGTGCTGATCATTTTTTCTCGACGTTTCACTCCTCCTACTCCCTGATGAAAAAGCTCCCAACAGGAGTGAAACGTCGAGAAAAAATGATCAGCACCACGCAGCATTTCCCGAAAGGAATTCCATACATTACTTCGTGGATGTAAAGAAGGTAGATGCATGGTGATAATGAAACACTTCGAACTTGAAATGTAATGCTCGATAGTGACATGAAAGTTTATGAGATTAAAATTAGATCACTTCTGTTGAGGGATGACTGTGATACCCTTATACTAGAGATTATGATTGATATCTACTGTGATTTCAAATATTTTTCACATCAGTAATTATTAAATATGTAATTTATTTCCTGTATTTTTGTATTGTCTAATTTGTTACCATGATTCATAATATTTGTTTAATTAATACAATGTAAATTGATGATATGTGATATCCATGTGATGCAGAATGCATTCTTTTTGTGTATTGAAACAATCAAGATTTTTTTACATAATGAAAAAGTGACAAATGCAGTTATATCAATGAGTAGACCAGTAAAATATAATATTATTAATATATTTGTCCGTATCGGTAATGGTATATTTAAATTGCATTCTTACTGTGCAACGTACCTATGTATGTATTTAAAAAGGGGAAATCCCGTTAATAAATGTAGAATGAATGAATGAAAGTGACGTGAAAATGACATGCAAATTACGTATCAATCGGTTGTGGTTAAAATCAAATCGGAGTGGAGGAAAGTACCGAGGAAAAAGAAAGGAAGTGTTGCTTAAACATCCGGCACGAAAATTTCAAAAGTTGAGATTAGCCAGGGGCTCCAAGAGGTCACATCCTTGGATTTTCCGCGGTTCCACCGCATTAAATCCTTACGGAATAGTGCCGCTGGGGGGGACGTGTTTGAAACCATTTGGAGTATCCCGATCACGAAGCTAAGGAGTCACGTGGTACTGCAACAAAGGTTCGTAGATTTTGATGAGTTTTGTACCCAGACGAATGGATAGCTTAAAGTGTCTGATCTGATGATTATTACGTCTCAAATCGCAATATTTAGCTCATTCGACAATATTCCCGCGAGAAAAATTCGATCAGGAAGGTTGCTTGAGGTTTTTACGAGAGGTTTAAATACAGAGAAATCTCTAACACCGCGTGATTGCACACGTGACGTGACTCCATAGCTACGTAATCTGGATTATCTAGAACGGTTAAAACACAACGCTCCAGATTGGTATGCCAGCAGGGAACATCATGCGACCTAACAAGGTAAAAACAAATCCGCGGATCTACGTCATTCACAAAGAGAGGAAGGGGAACTGAGAGAAGGAGCGTATTCGGGATGAAAATTCGGAGAGAAGGAAAATGTTACGCATTTCCATAGAATAAGTACATATAGAGTGGCAAAGAGATAGGGAGATTCGGATATGAGTTTTTAAATAATACTTTGGCCGATAGATGGAACAGGTGTATCGAAGTCGCACGAAAAGCCATAACAAAAGAGAAAAACTCGATTGTTTCAGGCTTTACTCGGTGAAAATCCATTCTAAAGAATTCAAAAGATATGTGGTAGTTTTTCACAGTTTTTAACACACAGTTTTGTCACAGTTTAACCGGTCGACTTGAAATAAAAACGCTGAAAAAGTACCCTATCTCTTTTGAATTCTTTACAACAAATTAGCTTTGGCACACGGCCACTTCATTTGGTGTCGCATAACTCACATGATGTTCTTATGATGATTACGGTGCCTGGATGTTTACTAATCGACCCATAGCAACGGAAACAAATATTATTGAGTCGTCGAGACGAAATTAAACATGTATTTAATGTGCCTTTCAATGAGTATAGTCTATAATGAATCGAATTTATGTCAATATGATAAGACACGCGATTGCCCAACACGGAGTCAACTGTTTACCGATGTATCATAGGAACGAAAAAACAATTGATACTCAATAAAAAGCTCACAACAGCCAAGATAAATCCACCTCTGTATGTTGATGCAAAATCATCGAGTACCTCTGGCGCCTCCAAGTGGCCTTCTCCGTAAGCCAAAATTCTTCCTCCCCTAAGGTGGTGGCACCTGAGAAATTCTTCCCAAAGCTCTCAAATATTTATATCCAGTTTTTACCACTGCTTTGCCACTCTATATATACTTACTCTATGGTATTCCACAACAGTTCGGCAGAAGGGATTGGTGGAGTGCGATTTGAAAGGAGAGGCATATTGAAGAGGGGAAGAGAGAGGAGAACATCAGGGAAGCATGGAAGAGGAAGAAAGAAGGATGAGAATTCGGGGCGAAATAAGAATGGAGTGAGAAACTGAGGAACCTGAGAGGGATCTAATGACGGGTCACCTAGAGGCGGGAAAACGGAATCATGTATCAGAAATTGGGATGTTTGGATAAGTACTGTCCAAAAACCGTCCAATCAGAAGGCAGAATACTCGAATGCAAGGAATGAGGAGTTGGGAGAATTTGTAAGGAACTGACTCTCATTGGAATACACTTTAGGAATAGTTAGAGCGAAGGCTTCCGCGGCGGTTGTTAATCATGCCTCCAGTTTTTCCGGTGCAGCTGCGTGGGTTAGTATTCACAACGAGTTTCTTCTCCGTTACAGGAAGCATCTTCAGGTCGAAGCCTGAAGACGCCTCCTGTAACGGAGGAGAAACTGTCGTTATGAATACTGACCCACGCAGCTGCACCGGAAAAACTGGAAGCACACTTTAGGAATATTAGAAAGCCACCAAGAGACAAAATCTATGGGAAAACAGGAGAGAGGGATCCACGAAGTAGACACCGAGGTTCAAACAGATGGGCCGGGAAAAACGGTTAATGAATCGGAGGGGCAAAGCAGTTGGTTAGCAGAAGGTCATGGAACAGAGGGATACACTCGAATAACCTTAGAACTGAACGACAAATGATGATGAGGCACACACTGAAGAGATTAATTAACTTCTGGGACACGAATACTTTTTCCTAATTCCAAGCGTGCATTGAGCTCACGTCGGTCACGTGGATGACATACTACGCGCTCACTTTCAAATCACGTCTCTGGTCAAAGAATTTTTTTAAAAAATGTTGAGGAGAAGAGGAACTTTGCGAAATGTCAGGATTTCATAAAAATAAACCCTCGATCGCCATCGGGGTTCGAAGCACGGCCCTGCGGGATGCGAATCCAATATTCTGGCCGCGAGTATAAACATTAAATATAAGAAGAATGCGCGGATCAGTCTTAAAATGATTAAGGCAACTGGGCGAATGTCAAAAGAAGTGCAAATAAGAATGATTTTTTCTGAGCTAGTAAGGTCACCCTATGGTATTGCGATGTCTGCTCGGAGTCTTTTTGGGGAGAATTAGTTAATTAAGGGTTGGATAAAGTTCACGTAAGGGATAAACAACAAGCAGAGAACAATATACGGAGGCGAGGTGAATGGAATGTATAAATGGAAGCGTCGGGTTAGAACAAATCGAGCAAGTTGCGATGGAATTCAAAATACATACAGGATAATGTACGAATGGAACAGTTAAGAGGAAAAGGGAATCGTGTCCAAGACATATAGCGAACCAACCTCCGAATTTTCTGACTGCTAACCATTAAAATAAGTTACTTCATTCAAAAAAAAACACTATTACAATACTTACAAATCGAGCGAATGGAATGGAATGGTGCACTGTTTTCGATATTTTTGCATTACACACACTCTAATTTACTATTAACTGATTGACATTCCATAAAGTGTAGCACAGAAGGTTAATTACAACATATTCTCAAAGCGACCCCACAGAAACATTGCTCGCATTTAATATATTAATTCCGCTTTACCTCTTCATAGTCGTCCAAGGCCGATGTGTTAACCTTCACTTGGATGTGATCGTCTATGAAGGACATCGTCTTGAAGTAGAACAGCGAAGGAACATACTCCTGAAATGATTCAAACTTTAATTACGACTTTCTTCCTCTAAATCAATATTCATAACAAAGGAAGTAAATAATTCACAGGTCGGGATTCGGGCCGTTCATTCGAGGAGAGATTTGTAACACGAGGCAGAAACTCTTCTATTTCCATTTTCAACCGACAAAAAAATGTAAATGGACAATAACGAACTACATAACGTGTGAGAAAAATCATATTCGATTTAATTTACTGAATTTCGATCCCATCGAGATATTCCGCTAGTGGGTCAGGGGTGTAAGCCCATTGCGTCACAAAGCAGCCTTAATATTAGCGAATGACAAACAAGAAGGTGCTTTATCCAAAACAAATGCCAACGAAAATGTATGCTATTATCCATTAAACCTGTGTTTAATTGTACCTGAAATGAGCCGAAATAATAAATTTGATGTTTTGGGGCATGACTTCGTGGGAGTAAAAGATTTAAATTGTAATAACATTACTTAGTACTTTCCAGTTTATTTATTCCACCGACCAGGTGCTCCTTGATAAGACAAAGTAAGTCAGATGATGGCTTATCGACGTGAAACAGGCCGATCAAAAAAATTAAACCGTGATAAAGTACAAGGTTTAACTATAACATACAATGGACTCATTAGTAGATGTATTCGAGCCTGATGTTCAAGTCACCGGTTTGTATTGACTTTATCCATTACTTTTTGGCTATTTCACGAATATCTCGGCCTGTCAGTCAAAGCAGCGTTTCAGCTAGAAAGTGTATATTTTGCACTAGTGTGTGTGACTCGCGTGCTTACCCTTCTCGAATGAGCGCCCAAGTATAAGTATGGGAAAGGGTACTTTACGAACCAAATCACCAGCTGCTCCGTTCATCTTCGACTTGATGATTTTCTTTTTCTCAGACAAGTAATTAGTGCGCAGCGAGTGCCACTTTCTCTTGCAATCGTTTGCGGTAGTGTTCGGTCTGAAAACCAATGCAGCGAAACACATTACATTACTAAATTGATCTCTTTTTAAAAAATGAAAAGATTTTAAAAAATTAAAAAAGAAATCCCCACCGTAGATAACAATGGTAAAAATGGTAACGTAACAAAGAATTGAAAAGGGTACGGAAAACATTTTTATTGAGATTAATTTGACAAATAATAACTTAGATTAAGCGACGGAATGGCTTCCGAGAATCAAATGAATTTTCTCTTACCTCACAGAGCAGAGACTCCGGGCTATTTCCTCCATTGCCATTGTCCGCATGGCTTTGCTTTTGTAATAGTATTCTTTCGGGTCGTACAGGTACGGCTTCTCCATAATGGCCGCTATGAAGGCCTCGACCTGGTTCTTGGTCCAGCTGGCCATATTTTGGTCAATGTCTAAGAGTCGGCGATTCGTCAAAAATCCTGAAACAGGTCGAGACTCACAAGGAAACACTGCAAATAACCAAAAATGGCGGAAAGGACAGACAATCACCGGGAGCGCAGAGCGAAAGAGTGCGAGAGAAGAGATTTCGTAGGTAAACATTGTCACAAAACATGGAACATTATTCCACACAAGGGTTGCCAGATGAGTCTTTAAGTCTTGAATAGCAAGGAAGGAACGCCCAAGTCGCCCAAAATCGCAAACCTCGAATTCCTGCCTTTGAGGTAGATTGGAGAACCGTTAACTGCAGCCTGACAACGGAAATACTGCTTCTCCCTGTTCTTTCCTTGCTTCCCTTAAGCGATAGCACGGACGAATAGACGTATTAGCGGATTTGAAACAAGAATATATCTACCTTCTGTTGGAAATAAAGGCATCAAACGCTTTGGACACATAGTGGTTACTTCAATCATTGTCCCACCATCGCAAGAAGTGCCCTCTCTTGCTCAATTTACCCTCAATGACACCTGCCATTCCATTTTCATTACTCTCCACACGTGGCTCTGACTTCGGTTTTCGCAGCAATAAGCTAATAATTCAGAACTTGGGGCAGAAAGATGCGTTTATTTTTATTCAATTCACCGGGAGTTATCGCGTCTAGAAAACAGTCCTTCTAAAAAATTCTGTATGGTTTCCTTATAATACTTCTACAGGATTTCTTAAAACGTTCTGTAGATATTCTTTTAAGTATTGAAACGCCATTTTACGGAATTCCCTACGATGTTCTGCAGAATACCTTAGGATGTTCTGCAGAATTCCTTAGGACGTTCTGTGGAATTCCCTACGACTCTCCATATATAGGTCCTTAGAAAAGGAACTGGGTCAACGGAAACCTCACTTATTTCCGTAGAGTTGCTGAAGTTCTACAGAACAGCTTGTAAGGAGTTCTTTTGCTCTGCAAAAAATAACTCTACAAAACATATGCTTTGTGGAAACAGGCTCTCATGTTCCGTACAGCTCCTTAGAAAAGGAACTAATTCTGAAGAAAAAGAGTGAATTTATGCAGAATTCCTTACGTTCTACAGAACAGCTTCTAAGGAATTTTTTGGCAGGGAGTTTTCCACGAAAATAACGTTTATATATTTGTTTTTTATTCCAAGAACCACGGAACTAGGCGCGCAGTAACTTCAACGGAGTCACCCGCTTGTGATCACACAAT
Organism: Ceriagrion tenellum; assembly: GCA_963169105.1. NCBI lineage: Eukaryota > Metazoa > Arthropoda > Insecta > Odonata > Coenagrionidae > Ceriagrion > Ceriagrion tenellum. Next base: position 137,369,008 of record OY720639.1, on the reverse strand, counting down.
TGTGTGAAATTCACAGTGGAAAAATCATTCGCCTGGACTGGGAATCGAACCCAGATCCCTCAATTTCGCACTCGGCGCGAAATCGAGGGATCTGGGTTCGAATCCCAGTCCAGGCGAATGGTTTTTCCACTGTGAATTTCACACAATTTTATATATTTGATTGAAAAATATTTTCCCTCATGTTTCTCCCATTCAACACCTTACGATTTCAATTTCAATATGCGAGAATTATAGGAGGGAAAGGTAACATTTTTGACAATCATATCAGAGAGAGAGAGGGCATACATGCTCCCATAATTACCCATAATATGAATGAAATGACTTTCATGTCCTTTCGCAGCGGAATCACTTTCACCACTCCCGGATGACACCAATGAAAAATCCCAGATAGTCCCAGAAGAACGAGATTGGTTGCATTACTCCACTAAAGAAATAAAATAGCCATTCCATAAAATAAAAGCACTATTAAAGCCTAGCTAACATAGCGATAACAACTTGCATCTCTTGTTCTGAAGATTACTCTATGATGTCCGCCCCAACATCTCCAATCTCCAAATGACTATCGCCCAAAAAACGCACCATCTGTTCTTAAAACTGCCAAAACTACGACAAGCGCAGGTTGTTTGAAGTATGGTCATATTTTTGGCACTCAAGCCACTCAATAGTAACTCGAGATAGCCAGCAGCACTGGTTACTTGTGCATGTAATTTTTACGATGCATTCGTCGTATGCGTGCACCACCGATGGGTAACCAGTTTGCTGACGAGTATTATCTAACCACACAAGACGGTTAATGGAAGGAAGATGGTCCCGAAAGATATCGACACAAATTTTGCGAAAATAGCGCCAATTTAATTTCCATTAGACAGGAAGTTTTCGAAGTAATAAATATTTGCAAGCATGGCTTTAAAGCTTAAAACTTCGCTTTCACTAGTTAAGTATTCTCCGAATTTCAGCGCCAATGTTTAACTTCCACTTCAGTTTCTCCCTGGCGCAGGATTTGTTCCATGAATATATAAAGGGTGATTCAAAAAGAATACCACAACTTTGAAAATCGAGAACTCTGTAAAGAAGAAAAGGAGAGCTAAGCGCTTTCTGTCGTCGATTTAAGGAAGCTCTGAAATTGTTCATTTGGTCGCTAGGAGCGCTGTTGGCCACATAACCTTCATTTCTGTTGTCAGTGCAAAGATGGCGACTGCTCAACAAAAAGCTTTTTGTGTTATCGAGTACGGCAGAAGTGATTCGGCGACAGCTGTTCGGCGTGCATTTTGAACCAAGTATGGTGTTCAACCTCCTGATAGGTGGTGTATCAAACGTTGGTATAAACAATTCACAGAGAAAGGGTGTTTGTGCAAAGGGAAAAGTTCCGGACGGCCGCGCACGAGTGAAGAAAAAGTGTTGGCCGCATACAGGAACCATTTGCTCGCAGTCCAAGAAAATCGACCCGCCGAGCTAGCAGAGAGCTGCAAATTCCACGACCGACCATTTAGTAATGAAACCTTATCGTCTGAAATTGGTCCAAGCTCTTTCTGAAGCTGATAAGGTGAAAAGAATCGAGTTCTGCGAGTTTGTCCTTGAGCAAATGGAAACAGATGACTTGTTCATTTCGAAGCTAGTGTTTAGCGATGAAGCTACATTTCACACACACGGGAATGCCACAATGTCCGTATATGGGGCATTGAGAATCCGCGGGTAACAATTCAGCATGAACGTGATTCACCTAAGGTGAACGTTTTCTAAGCCATTTCAGCCAATAAAGTTTTTGGTCCTTTTTTCTTCGAGGGTGCAAGTGTAACTGGGCAAACCTATCTGGAAATGTTGCAGAATTGGCTGTTCCCTCAACTCGAAGAAGAAGCACATCAATTCATATTCCAGCAGGATGGGGCAGCACCCCATTGGCACTTATCTGACCGTGCCTATTTGAACGAAAGATACCCACAGCAATGGATCGGCCGCCAGGCAGCTCGTGACAGAGCACTTCATCACTGGCCTCCAAGAAGCCCTGACCTCACTCCCTGTGACTTTTTCTATGAGGGTATGTTAAGGACATGGTGTTTCGACCACCTCTACCAGCTAACATAGAGGAACCAAAAGAAGGAATAACTACAGCTATCCAAACTGTTACGCCAGAGATGCTACAGAGAGTGTGGAACGAGTTCGAGTATTGGCTTGATGTCACTCGAGGGTCTGGAGGGGGTCATGTTGAACATCTATAAACTTGTTCTCTACTGAAAAAAAACTTTGTTAGTACTACTTTTTGAAAATAAAAACTTTGTAAGTACTATTCACATTGATTAATTACCAAAGGTTCCATCATGTTTCTTTGATTAAATACAGATTTTCAAAGTTGTTGGTATGCTTTTTGAATCACCCTGTATTATAGGATGTGATCTCGTCGCCAAAAACTGTTGTCTAAAATTCCGTAAACAAATAACTTTTTGGAAAGTGGCGCCGCCTAGTGATGAAAGACGAAGTTCAAATGTAAATACAGGAGACGGATTGTAAATAAACACGTCTTACCGGTTTTACCAAGAATATACATGGGTTTTACTTACAAATATTCATAATGCAGTGGATAAAAAATGTAGTACTACTCGCAGGACGTAATTATCACTTTTTTAATATCGTCCCGTCTACAGATATATTTAATTCCTCTCCAAATTTAATTACACAAATGACAATTGACTTCTTAGCACTTCATGAATATCGCTACACGGAAATTTAATAATAATGCGAGGTGATTTCACGAGTATTCCCAATGGCCATCATTACAGTGTAGGTAAAAAGGAATGCACTTTCCGCCGCCTTGAACATATTCTTATTTATCAACCCACGTCTCCGATTTTGGGTCCTCATACATGCATACCCTGTTTTGCAGCCTGGTACGAATCAAGTTCTGTTTAAACAAGACATTCTAAATTCTTTAAGCCGAACGGGCTTAATGCATTCAAATTAGAATCAGAGTCTGGCAAACATCGTCGTCGGTACACGATGGACGTTTCAGAAACCTCTTACACATTTTCTGTAATAGATATTTCCTCTCTTGCATTTACGAAGCAACTTTTAGATCACAAAAATAGCAAGATATTTTTGAAAGCATCAAGTAATTCATATCTCCTCGATCGTTATTGAATATTCACCACAGTCTCACGTTAGCAACAATTAACTACGTCTATTCACAATAACAACTGAAAAGACTAATTGATGTGGCGCCAAGGACTGGATGAACTAAAAGTGGAAATTTAAGCAACACGTAGCCTAGGCAACAATTCCAAACATCCGAATCCATAATATATATTCATGGCTTGGTCGTAACCTTCGCAACAACAGGAACAAAGGAAGCGGAGCCAGGCAAATGACTGTAGCCAAGCGTGCTCCGCAAAAGTAAGTGCCTACATTTCATTCCTCAAGAGGAGCGAGCAACTCCCTTGAAACTCGGTAAACCAACCACGGAAACTGATTTCAGGAGTTCCAACGTCAAAGATGATACGATGATGCACGCCTCCTTGGCTTAACGCAGCAAAATAGCCGTGGAAAATACAAAAGAAGCCAGAGAAATCGTAAACTGATATTTTGTCGTTGCCTTAGTCCCCTCGACTGCAATGGGAGCCGGTTTACTCAAATCGCAGGGGACACGCAAAATAAGGTCCACGCTTCAGTTTAAAGTTGTCTCAGGAGAGAGTACGCAAATAATAAGGCGAATTGTTCGCGGTTTTAAGCATTACCATGCTAACACTATAAGTGGACCACATGAGGGCAGATTGCGAGGAAAGGAATGTAAAAAAATTCAGGAGACGAATGATTTGAAAGGAATAGAGAACAAACGAATCAAAGAAATACCTCCTCTGAGAAAAAGGGCGAAGTGAGCCATGCGGCGTGCCACAGGAGAAGCGGGAACGCCGGGAAGGCGAAACGAAACGAGTAGACAAGAAAGAGGTGGAGGTCTCAGGCTCTCGCGAGACGAAGCCCCGTGACGTCGAGACAGACACCACTCATTAGGCTTATGCGATGATTCGATTAATCGAATTCATCGACGATGATTTTAGTTATCGCGATGCGATTAATTGCGTCGATGACAATGAATGTAATCGATCATCGACGTCGATGAATTCATCATCGTCGATGAGTCCATGAATTTACCGACGTCGATGAGTAGATGAATTTACTGACGTCGATGAGTTAATAATTTCATGGCCGTCAATGAGTCGATGAATTCACCGATGTAAATGAGTCAAAGTAATTCATCGCCAGGGATGATAATTATTTGTGTTGCATCGCCTGCCCATGCCTATCCCTACTGTTCCGTCGGCGATGAATTAATCGACTTATCGAGGTCGGTGAATTCATCGACTCATCGTCGTCGATGACGATCATCGAAACCGAATCATCTCGATGAACTTTTTTCATCGACCCTCGATGGGCAAATTCGTTCATCGCAAAAGCCTAGACACCACTCATACTCGATAGGAATGCGGATTTGAGATTTTAGTGTTTTTGTTTTTAACGTTTGCTGCACATAAATTTTCATTCCCGAGGTTTGGGTGTTAATTGGTATTGATTTTGGCTGGGGGCGACTCTGCAAATAATACGCTGTACCGTGGATTTTTTCCCCCAAATAGCCATAAAAAAAGGGTGGCGTTCAAATTCACCATCTTTTCCCATATTTGTCAAGCTGTGGATATTACCCGTGAGGCAAATGTTTGTTTATAAGGTCTTACAGTCGTTTTACCTCCGAAGTGGGAATAACCCAAAGGTATTGGAAAAACCTCTGCCTACCACATACGGTCCAACCTGATATATGTTTTGCCAAAGCCAAACTTAACACTGTACAAACGATGTTTTATCTATATGGGGCCCAAACTTTTTAATTGTTTGCCTCAAACAATCAAATCTATAAAGCATGTAAAATCTTTTCTGAAGCAGGTTAAACTTTGGCTGTTGACTGCAACAAATTTGATTAATGATAATTTCTATAAATTGTTGTAACAACCTTTTGGGAATCCCTGTGTTTATTAAAAAAAACTCTAGTAATAAAATACAATTTGTTATACCTCTAGTTTGTAGTATCAATTCTTTGCCACAACAAATTAAATAGACCATTCATAGTAAATCTTTTCTTAACCTGGTTCAACTCTTGATTTAGAATTTTTTTCTGTATTAACTTTTATAATGTCACTTCTGTAGTGATCATCGTGCTATATGTATTTCATCTGTCCTGAAGGTGCCCCCGACAACAGGCAATGCCTTAGGGGTCACCTACAGCTCCTGTCAACTATTTTTGCTAAGTGATTGTGTAATTGGATCATGTTTAAAGGGGCAATAAAATTATTATAATTATTGAATATCCTTCCACAGGAGTTCATATTTTTTTGTGATTATCACTAAACGATCCACTTGCGCCAAAGAATTCTACCAATTAAAGAAACATTCGAGAAAAGGGTGGATTCGAAGAAGGAAGGAGAGGGGAAGAAGAAAGAGGAAGCAACGCATGAATGCGACGCGTGTGGGAGTTCGAATTGGCTTAAATGTTTCACGTTGAGCCGGCTTCGTAATGGCGGACACTGGTGGCTTCACTTCGGAGAAAATAATATAGGATTTAGAGTGAAGATTTCTCGCGTTTCCAGCCGGGTAATGGTGTTGGCCAGTACCGACGTTTCGATGTGGATTTCATGGGGATTTTATTTGCCAGAATGTAGTTACACTCTCCATTTGGGTCTCCATTTATCTGTGATTGGTCAGCGCCCTCCCACCCTTTTTCCAGCATTCTCACAGCTGGTGTCCATGCGTTGCTAAGCTGGAAACCTTTGCATCTGTTGATATTATTCTTTTCCAGCCGGATATCCCCAGCTTTTTTCACAATACGGCTCCGGTAACCTTTCGTTAGGAACGTGTGAACGGAGTCAATCCTATGTCAAGTCAAAATTATGATTTGTACCTCACAGCAGAGCAGCGCCATGTCGCAGGCATTTTTCGAACTAAGAAAATTCACTCCACCAAACTTCGTCTGCATTTATTAGCTAATTATAATTTTATGTACATTAATTGGCGTGCATGTATCACATCTACCAATAGTGTACAAATCGAGTTCATCGATATCTACTTAACTCACCGATGTGGGGGGCCATGTGCTTCCAACAGGTAGGGACGGGTTTGAATGCGACATTTTCATAGCTGTGAGACATTCGTACCTCGTCGGTCGCTCTATTAACATATTCTAAATAACATACGAATAGGGATGAGTCGATTCCACTTTTTTCGATTCCGATTCTTTCAAATCGATTCCCATTTATCAATTCCGATTCCATCAATTCTTATTCCTAATAACAGGTGGGATATTAATATACCAGTAGCGTACGACTATTATTTGAATTCAAGTATTGGCTGAAATAAAATAGCAAAGACAATCAAGTCGCTCAAAAAGTATATTTATCAACAAATAGCAAGTATATCCTCAGCTTATTGAGGTAGATAAAAAGTACAAATTGATAGCCTACACCCAAAATTACTGAGACAAATACGATATAATAAATGAAATTTGATTCGAATATTTATCCATCTGGAATCGATGGAATCGGAATCGAGTTCAGGCGATCGATTCTCGATACCGATTCTAATCTTGAGAATCGGTGGAATCGAGAATCGACATTTGGATTCGACTCATCCTTACATACGAGCGTTGAAAAAATCTATAACCGCGTCCGAATCCGTAGGTATTCAAGCACTCAAGGCTAGACAATAAGATGAGGAGTCTCTTCGCGGATTTCCGAGTTCCGATGTCCTCGCTCATAGTGCTGCCATCTATGACACGAAATTGCAAAGAGAAAAATTTGAAGACTACAACACAACTGAGCTAGAACTTATGCAAATTCATCCAAAATGGGTAATTTTATTTTCGAGATTTAGCCGTGCTTGGTGCGAAAATTTGCTATCACTTGGGGGTTAACCTTATCTACCAGTCATAACAGCGTGTTTCAAACATTTCGGTGAGGCACACATTACGATATCTGTCAGGGTTTTAATAACAGAATCATCTTCTTTAGAAGTTGGTTTTTTAATAGCCATTAGCCTTGAGTTCGCAGAAGATAAATCTTTCGTCCTTAAAACATTTAAGATAATTGTAATTTAGGTTTACTTTTTATCCTTGTCAATATTTCTTAGCATTTCAGTACATCTATGCATCTCACAACTCATTTTCGGTATTTTCGTTTCGACAAACTCTTTAACCAATTACTATTTATAAACCATGTAATAAAATAAAACTATCAAATGAAAATTAAACCGGGAAAACTACAGTTTAAATTAGTTATATTAAAGGAGAATTTTAAAAATACCAAAGGAAATGTAAACACACCTACCTACATACATTGCAGCGCATGCTAAGTAAGTTTTCAAGTTTTTGCAATTGTTGAACGTCCCTTTACTTCAATTTCAGCTTTAGCTTTTCCGGTTTATTTCGGGGACTGTTATTCTATGAAATTGGTTATTTCCCTTTCTATTTAGGACCTTGCTTTTCTCTAAAAATACATGCGTACACGACAAAGAGAAATTTCAAGCATGGGAACTTAATACTCCATCGAATTGTGAAAATATACGAAAGAACCCCGGGTATGGTTAAAAAAAACAGTAGACATATATGTATATATTCAAGATTGATGATATATAAACAGGGCTGCCTTTCTCATTACTATGCAATATATATTTAACCGTCAGCACCTTCGCCCTTGACATAGAAAGTACCATTAGAAGCAGAAGGCAACGACATGATCACGTACCTATTTATAGAATTTACAAACACCTTGGGCACGTAATAATCCATTACGAAAACCTAGCCATCTGTTCTGAACACTCGTTATCAAAAGAACTTGCTTAGTAGAGATTTATTCACCTTCATTGGCATATAATAATTCATCACGCCAACTCGGCCATCTGTTCTAAACTCTCCTCATCAAATGAGGTAAGTTGCTATGTAAACAAATACAAAACGCGCTACATGACTCCGGTGATGTATTCCCAGAGAGCAACTTCCCAAAATGGCGTTCCGAGAGCCTGTAGAAGCGTGCATCCGATCAAGGAGTATACATACTTTATACTCCTTGCACCCGATGTATCCTCGATGGATGCGTCCTCGCACGGACCCTTGGGAGAAGGCTCAAGCGATTCAGACGTCTTGCAAGATGGCCGCCGTCCTCGTAAGGGCCTCGTAGGTCTGCCTCCTTGTGAGGATCCTCAAGGGACAGTCACTTTAACACGTCCGAAACCGTTTGGGGAATGGAATCACATGACATCCATGATGGTGGCCTTTGCTTAAATCATGCAATTTTGAAAATAAATTATTACTTTTTATTTTTTTTCAAGCAAAATCAGTATATTTCAACTCCGCTATCATCTGGGACGGACTCAACTCATAATATCCTTATTCCCAATGCCAGCGTTTTCCGTGACCATAACCAAAAATAAATGATTTTGAAAAGGAAAAAAAAACCTCATGAAATTGTCAAGGGAAGATAAAAATTTAAAACTTTCGGATTGGGACCTAAAAAAAAGTCGCAGATTTTTCATCAAAGTCTCCATATCTGAGAGTCTTAACCATTTTCCTCATAATAAAGATAGATGTTAAAAATTTCACCAGGCACCCGGACCTTTATTTTATAATTTCGTGTGATGTGAACAAGAGCCAAGGTCTGACGTATTTAGTAATTAAAATCCTGCCTCGGGGTCTAAACGGATGCGACTACACTCGTAGAATATGCACCGATGTACATAGAAAGAGTGTTCCTATCTTCTCCTCTGCGCACGGAAAGAGGTAATTAAAATATTTATCCAGTATTCCACTTATCTTCAACTCTTCTACATAGTGGTGTTGAACCAGCATTCTTTGAGAGAATAATTTTGCAAATGGTATCAATGCAATCGGCGAGATTTCCCTCTCGATTCAACATCATCGAGTAACAAACTAAGTTCGGCATGCCTCACGAGATAAAAGATTTCCCTTCCAGTGTTTGAAATAATCGCAGATCGGGTCGAACACATGAGCGCATTTTAGCGCTTGCGATCGAAGTTAAATGAGCCGATGTGAGCGAGAAACACGCTCGGTGATCAACCAGCGGATAGCACTCGGCAGAGACAAATACAATTGACATTGGATGGGGATATTACCATTGAGTAAGTACATATAGAGTGGCAAAAAGATAGGGAGATTCGGATGAGTTTTTAAATAATACTTTGGTCGATAGATGGAACAAGTGTATCGAAGTTGCACGACAAGCCATAACAAATGAGCTTTGGCACACGGCCACTTCATTTAGTGTCGCATAACTCAGATGATGTTCTTATGACGATTTCGGTGCCTGAATGTTTACTAATCGACCCATAGCAACGAAAACAAATCTTACTGAGTCGTCGAGACCAAATTAAACATGTATTTTTATGTGCATTAATGAGCATCGTCTATAATGAATCGATATCACGTCAATATGAGAAGACACGCGATTACCAAACACGGAGTCAACTGTTTACCGATGTATCATAGGAACGACAAAACAATTGATGCTCGATTCAAAGCACACAACAGCCATGGTAACATCCACTCTTCTGTATGTTGATGCAAAATCACCGAGTACCACTAGCGCCCCCAAGTGGTCTCTTACGTAAGCCAAAATTCTTCCTCCCCTGAGGTGGTGTCACCTGAGAAATTCTTCCCAAAGCTCTCAAAAATTTATGTCCAGTTTTTAGCATAGCTTTGCCACACTATATATACTTACTCAATGATATTACTTACTTTCTTAAGGAATTTCAAGTGTTGGTCGAACTAGTAATAAAATAAATAAAGCAGCCATATGCAACGTGTCCCTCCTCAAAGCTTTGACTTCTTATGAGTGTGTTAATTAAGAGCTCCAAAGTAGCGTAAAACTAATGACAAATTTCGCAGTAAAAATAACTAAAAATTAAGGCAGTAAAATGACATTACTTTATTTTCAACTTACCGGGAGTCTCTGCTTCCTATAAATAATTTTCACAGAAAATGACATTCCATGTTTCACTCAGTCTCGCGTATGACACCACGTGATTACAAAGCCCAATTTGCGACAAAAATAGCGTGAATAAAATGCTATATTTCAGGTCATACAGAAGAGGCGTTTTTCTACGGTGACTTTGAGTGAAATGGCGTCTAAGCCATTTTACGATGTAACCACCGCAAATCGCAACTACTTTCCTCTGTGTGACCGGTAGCCGTGCGGCGCCGTCCAGTTTGGCAACGCGGCATCAATTGAAATTATTAACAGTAACAAATAACAACATTTTTACAGATTTTGGATCATATAAAAATTACAAATAAATTTCAAAGTTTCTCCTTGGCTTTGGTTTTTTTATTCTATGCAAATTGTGGGACTAGATAGTGTTTAAACATTTTCGTTCATGAACAACAAAATATGCGTTATAAAAATTTGCGCTTGCCATTTTGTGTATCTCTATTAATTCTCGCAACTATTTCGTGGAAAGTCAATGCTGTAGATCACGTAGTTTTCCCTAGGCAGAGTTACAAAGTTCAGGAAGTAGACACAACTGCTAAATTTAGGGTGCCGCGATGTCGATTATTGCATTAATGTGTCCCCATTTTTGGTTTTATCATATAATAAAAAAACTACTGAAATTGCAATAAAAATATCTCTAAATTGGTGTGTAAAGTATTGTACAAGCATTTACAGGGACTAATATATAAATTTTCAAAGTACAGCGGCATGTCATTCTGACGCCGACAGTAATCACGGTATAAGGCTTCACCTTTGGCCCATTCGGTTCCGAATTCCTTATCCGCTAAACGTTTATCGATTGATTACGTGTTCTTTCCTTTTTCTCAGGCCAAAGCTTCAACTAGTGAGCAATGAAGTAGGAGAGGAGATGGGGTAAGAGCCACTCTTTTACTCACCTGGGCGGACGTGGACGGGGAAGGAAAGCCGATCACCCACCCTCTACGGCCCTCAACGGCGGCCGTGCCCTCCGAGTCCCACTGAAATGGTTCAGAAGAAAGGCAAACTTCAGAAGGACAATAGGGAACAATACACATCCTGGAATGCTTGCTAGCACCCAGCTGATTAAAAAACAGAGAGCTTTCAATCTATGTAAATATTTTGGTAAGTCCGTCCGTCTGTCCATATCCCATGCGTCACGCTGTTGAATGGCAGTGTTGTGGGCGCGAGTGGCCGAGGACTGTTGGCGCAGTTCAACGAGGCAGTCATTCGCCAATTTGCTCCGCTTTGCGCACATCCTAAACGTGTGCGGATTAAGCCTGAATTTGGACGAACCCCCTTCCTCCATTTCCTTCGTCCCCCTCCCCTCCTCGACCCCATGTCTCACCCCTCCTTATAACTTCCAAGTGCAATTTTAGTACCCCTGGGCTACCAATCTAAACCAAAATTTACGCATTATTACGGAATTTTTCTCTTTTTCGTATTTTTCAATTGTGACGTCTGTCCTGTAAGAAATATCGATTTAGAGAGGAACTCTTTGGGTCACAAATTTCTGTCGGAAGTTCCCACGCATCAACGAGTCATTTTTGAACTTACCATCGACATCCGAAGTGTCATGGCACCAAAGAAGCGCAAATTTGCCTCGGAGGAGGAGGTCCACGCTGTCTATGCGTCCCCGAACGAGGAAACTCGTGAGGAGCGTCAGAGGCGTCTCAATCGGCGTCGCGCTGCGTTTAAGCGTTTCCGAGAGACTGAAGGGACGGACGCGTGCGCGAGCTCTAGGCTCGGAAAACGCTGCGACCCACCCGATAGACGAGGACCCCATAGAACGTCTTATGCTTGAGGAGGAAGTCAAGCGAGAGGAAGACGACCCTCTGGCTCATCTGGAACGTCTTCGCCAGCGCGAGCAGCTTTCAGCTGCCGGGAAAACCGCCTGCAACACGATGTGGAGACACCAACGCCGCCAAGCAATGAGTGAAGAAGCGCGATCGGAGATACAAGCGCGAGACGCGGAGCACCGACGCCATTTGCGCCGCAGTATGACTGAAGATGAGAAGATGAATCGGCGTCGCGCTGCGATTAAGCGTTTCCGAGAGACGCTTAAGGCTCATGAGACGCCAAGGCTCAAGGTCAGACCGTCCACGAGCACGGCTTCTACTTGCCCAAGCCGGTCTTCACTCACGGTCAGCTATACATCGCGCTGTCTAGGACGACCTCCCGCGGTGGGATCAAGATTGTGCTCGACTATCCAGTGCACGAGAGTGGAGACTATTTCTGCCTCCAGAATTACGTCTACCCTGGCGTGGCGACCTAGGTCACTTGCACCGACTGCATATCACGTATTGCATGTCCTCTTACCTAATTTCTCAAATACATGTTCCTCTTTTCTAAAAATCATGTATTACGAAAACCCTCCCCACTGGCTGGGCCCACGACGGGCCACACCCCTAGTTAGGGATGAGTCAATTCTACTTTTTTCGATTCCGATTCTTTCAAATCGATTCCCGAGTCTTGATTCCGATTCCATCGATTCTTTTTCGTAATAACAGGTAGGATATTGATATACCAGTAGCGTACGACTATTAATTAAATTCAAGTATTGGCTGGAATACAATGACAAAGACAATTAAGTCGTTCAAAAAGTATATTTATTAACAAATAGCAAATATATTATCCTCAGCCTATTGAGGTACCAACATAAAGAGAACAACTTGATAGCCTACACCCAGAACTACTGAGACAAATATGATGTGATAACTAAAATACATGAAATATGAATTCAATGTTTCATATTTGAATTAAAAATTACGACACCACAATGCATAACTAGATTTTATTTAGGAATTTGAAAAACAAATAGTTTCCAAGTGTATTAAAATAATTGATTGGTATTTTAGGTTACAACTGTACAACTTTTTCTAAATTGAAAAACTTTAAAAGATGAAAATGAAATTTGATTTGAATATTTATCAATCTGGAACCGATGGAATCGGTCTTAGGCGATCGATTCTCGATACCGATTCTAAGCCTGAGAATCGGTGGAATCGAGAATCGACATTTGGAATCGACTCATTCTTACATCCATGGTGCGGAAGTAAGCGCAGTAATCGCAACGAAACAGAGCACGTAAGCGCATACGAACGATGTTCAACGACACGATGTCGGCCCGCGAAACGTTCCCTAATCAGCCTCGAGTTAGCTTTCCGCGGGAGGACAACATTCGCGGCCGAATGTTAGGCGTACAGTCGTTAAAAGGTGGTCCGAGCAAAAAAATCATTTTACCTATAAATTAATGAATTTGGTCTCATTTTAAAGAAAAACATCTCACCTATCCAATGACACCAAAAATTCAACCTCTTACCACATTACTTTCAGAGATATTTGCCAAAAAATACCAGCCCTTCTGCATGGGAAATGGTACGTGTATGCACTTCAGAGAGATATTATCTACAAAATGAGGAATTTCTAACACTTACATGTCGTAAAAAACTAACAGTGTGTAGTTTGTACGTTTTCTCAACTAATTTTGAAAATAAGTCATAGTGTAACTGCAGTAGGTTCATTGGTATCACAAAAAACCTTCAGTTTCGAAGGAGTTTGAAACGCACCGCGCGAAAAAAATGAGTCAAGTCAAAGACTTGTTTAGATATTTTCATGTGATTACCTACAATTTCTGTCATATTAAACTATAATATTGCACCATTATTAATGCAATATTTAATTGATGTGTCCTACACCTGGTGAAATTAAAACGTATAATTCGAATATGGTCTCTATTATGACTAGGGAACTATCTCGCTCGGACTACCTTAAATCGATTGAACAAAAGTTTTAAAAAAGCGCAAGATTTTCATCAAGTTGTGATTTGTAACGTGTGTAATGTAAGTTTTTTTATCAAATGAGTGATTTAAAAAATTTAAAATATGCATGAGTGACGTCTTTAACTGAAAAATTAAAAACCTGACAGCAATGATGGATGTCACCATCGACGTTCTTCTTTTGTTTCGAGAACCTCATCTTGACCCTTCATCAGTTTTGAGGAGGGAAAGGTCTGCTCCACGAATTTCAGGCTAATGCGCTGTTGTGATTCGACGCGATTAGCGCACCAGAGCAAACGGAAGGCACCCGTGAACGCAACCTAATTTGGTGGTTGGTTAAAAGAGAAGGCGACCGACACTCATATATTTCCCCGCATATGGTATGGCCTCAGTTTTAAACCATTAACTTCTTCTCTGTTCACCTTCTGCCGATTTCGCCATAACGACCATTAAGTCATTATTTGACACCTAACTGGTGTTTTTTAAGGTGGAACCGTTCCATTATGTGCATTAAGGATTACCAGTTTTCCATTAAAATAATACTAACATTTAATGAATGTTTACGAGGTTTTCCACTGACAAGATATAAAGCAATATAAACGAAATATGTATCAATAACTAAATACTATTTCTCAATACAATACTATTTCTCAATACAAGGTAATGTAAGTACCTTGATAATGACTAAACTAGAGTCGAAACGTGGGTCGGAGTAATAAATACCATTGTATAATATTACAAAGTGAATTCATTTAAAATCATCGCAATGTTGTTCCACCAATTGAAGTAAGAAAATTTATTATAAATACTATTTATTTAATTCCAATGAAAATCAATTAAGAATCAAGAAATACATGAAAAATTGTCGAATTATATTGATGGTGTAAGTAGTCACCTTAACGTTATACATTGTCAATGAAATACTTTGAACACCACTTAGTTTACACTCCAGAACATTTCATGTAAGACTCAGTTGAGTTCAACGTCCAAAGCAAGAATATATATTATGGATTGTCATCTTGTCGCCAAAAACTGTTGTCTAGAATTCCGTAAACAAACAACTTTTTGGAAAGTGGTGCCGCCTAGTGATGAAAGACGAAGTTCAAATGTAAATACAGTAGACGGATTGTAAATAAACACGTCTTACCGGTTTTACCATGAATATACATGGGTTTTACTTACAATCATAATTTAGAGGGCAGTGGATAAAAAGTAGTACTACACGCAGGACGTAATTATACACTTTTTAAATATCGTCCGGTCTACAGATATATTTAATTTCTCTCAAAGTTTAATTACACAAATGGACAATTAACTTCTTAGCACTCCGTGAATATCGCTATACGGAAATCTAATAACAATGCGAGGTGACTTCATGAGTATTCCCAATGGCCATCATTACAGTGTAGGCAAAAAGGAATGCACTTTCCGCCGCCTTGAACATATTCATATTTATCAACCCACGTCTCCGATTTTGGGTCCTCGTACATGCATACCCTGTTTTGCAGTCTGGTACGAATTAAGTTCTGTTTAAACAAGGCATTCTAAATTCTTTATTTAAGCCGAACGGGCTTAATTCATTCAAATTAGAATCAGAGTCTGGCATACATCGTCGTCGGCACAAGATGGACGTTTCATAAATCTCTTACACATTTCCTGTACTAGATATTTCCTCTCTGGCATTTACAAAGTAACTTTGAGATCATAAAAATAGCAAGATATTATTCAAAGCATCAAATAATTCATATCTCCTCGATCGTTATTGATTATTCACCATAGTCTCACCTTAGCAACAATTAACTACGTCTATTTACAATAACAACTGAAAAGACTAATCGAAGTGGCGCCAAGGACTGGGTGAAATAAAAGTGGAAATTTAGGCAACACGTAGCCTAGGCAACAATTCCAAACATCTAAATCCATCATATATATTTATGGTCCAAAGCGTCGTTACCAAGGTATATACCCAAGACACAGTTTAAATTAACAGTCATCTCGGCTAGCCGAAAAATGGAAATCAGTTGGCTGAAAGGACGCAAGTCAAAATAAGTATTGTCCTTGAATAGAAAGACAGTCAAAGAGTAATTTATTATGGAAGTATATTTATGTTGATTTTTAAAGAATGAGTGATGTAATTTAATTGTAATACGCACGAATAAATAGGTATACATATTCTTGTTTGACTAATATAGTAGTCAATTTGAAACCTAATGTGGAAGGCACCCGTAGGTAACGGGAATTGTTACTGCGCAATGCGATGCAAAAACTCGACCTGGATGAACAGTTTACGATTTTATCGCATTCCATCCGATCCACAACGAGGGAGGCTTTGGTTGGTGCGCGCCGGCAGACGAGATCTGCATCACGATCCGGTGAAGTGGAATAAATTTTATAGCTTTTATGATACTTTGATTTTTTATAAGAGCATTATCAATGTTACTTCTTGTGATTGCACATTTTAAATTCCACAATTATTCACGAGAAAGGTATTCTTATGTCTAAAGGATATGCTTATGATGACTTATGTATGTTTTTTGCAAAATTTGAATGATAATGCATACTTTTTATGAAATAATTTGATTAGTTATTTAGATTAACATCATATCACCATAAATGTACAAAGGGCAATAATGCTACTCAGTAAAAAAAATATTCAACTTAAATCTCACAAAAATATTTATTTAATGACATCACCATCAAGTTCATCCTTACGAAGCCTATTTCGAATTTTAATAAAGAGGAATATGAAATATACCGAATAAACACACTCTTTGGTTGGAAAAAGCAGCATTCGCTTCTCCTCGAATAATAAACGTGAGGTAATTTTGAATATTACACTTAAGCGTAGTTGCCACGCTTCTTTCCATGATAAGGTAAATTTGGCAACGTCAAAGCGCTGCTGGAGGGGGGCGTGGCTGCGGAAAGCGATTTCCCATTGGGGCTTATGGGAGTGAGGTGACTGTTTATTTAGATTGTGCCCAAGATCTAAGTGTAGAATTGAACCAAGTATTGCATTAATGACACTTAACATGGAAAATTGTCGCGTAATTCGATTCCATTTAAATGGAAAGTAAACCCTTCATTCACCAGTACACGAGGACTGGGCAAAAGTCCACCCGGGGGCACGATGAGGTCATTTCCGGGTCAAAAGTGGGGCACAGGCGGCGGCGGTGCTATGGAAGCGGTCGCATCGCCCGATCGACATTGACTTCCCAAAGTCACTGCCAAGGCCGCCGCCGCCGTCGACGCGCTTCGAGAGATCGGACACCCGGTTCCCTGAACAATCGCCGGGCGCGCGGCGTCCTCGCAGAGATCACGACCAACGACGGCCTCCTCGCGATGAGCTCGGAAGACCGACCGATTCCATTCGGGCCGCCAATCGCATGTTCAATCATCCTCGCCATCTTTCGCTCGCACTTTTTGATTGTACTTACATTTTTCCATTTCGTTAGCCAGTTTATTGGGAGTTCAAAATGAGGGGTGAAAAAATTCTTAAACTCCTTAGATTTTTTTCGACTACTTTTACAGATCGCCGCGTTTTTTTATACACGTGATTTTTTAAATGATAGCTTGAATACAAAATAAGAAATATTGAAGTGTACAGAAGATTAGAAGAGGAAAGTACCATATGGAACACCATACAGAAAAGAAGAACAAGATGGATAGGACACACCCTGAGACGCAATGGGTTTGTGATTGAATTGTAATTGAAGGCAAAATAGAGGTAAAAGCCCACAGAGGAGGACCCAGGAATAATTTCATGGGTCAATTAAGAGGAGAGTACATAGGAAGAGATACCAGGAGGTAAGGGAACCAGCATTAGATAGGGAAGGGTGGAGGGCTGCAGTTAAACAAATCTTAGGATTGAACAACCAATGAGGATGAAGCTTGAATACATTTTTTGGAGTTAGGATCGAAGAAAAAAAAGTCACGGTATTTACCGCCGACAAGATGGGAGAACCACTAAGATAGCAGATGAATTGAAGACCGCGCAACACACGAACGTGAGCTATTCAGCAAATTAAGCCGCGTCTATCGGAATTCCGCCGTCGAATTACCCTTTTATAATCTTCTTTGCTTGAATTATGTCATCGATTCCTTTTCATTAGTGGATGCCTCATTCGCTGAAGCTATTCTCCTCCGAATGGGTGTCATCTGCATTCCGCCCTGTGAGACACCGCAAGGGCGGGTGGCAGGAGGTGACAATGATACCACACACAACTTATCGGGTTACAAGGAATGAAACTGGAGCAGGGATAAGGACCGAATTTTTTGGAGGATTGTCAACTCGCTCTGTTTTTGCAGCGACTACCGATGTTGCGCGGGAAGAAAGGATTCTTAAAACTACCTGCTCGACGTTTTACTCCTCTTATTTCGAGGCTTTTTTCCATCCAAAATGCCCCCCGTCCGGACCGGCGATTCGCGACGTTCGAATTTTTCTAGTAGCCGCGCAACTTATCTCGTCCCAGATGGATCCTAATCTTCCCATTATGTTTCTAATACATTGGAGTTCGACCAAGACGATAGCGCTATTGACGGCTAGAAATGCGGCCAATCAGAAAAAACGTCCATTGCGTTTTGGGAAGGAAATCACGTGACCGAAGAATCTATGATGGTGGCCTTTGTAGGGCATGAATTCATCAAACAGCAGTCAGACGACTGAAATATCCGCACCTCCCCGCTGGTTCCTTGTCTGTCTTTCCTCCTTCTATCCTTGCTTAGCACCACTGAGGAGTAGTGGACGAAGTGTGCACATGTCAAGTACGAGTTTTACCTTTTGTTAAAAATATAATTTAGAAAGTTGATTCTTAAGGTAGTAAGGTTTTTTTGTGATACCCAAGAACCTACTGCGGTGACAATATGATTCATTTCCAAATATAGTCGAGAAAACATACAAACTACACGCTGTTAATTTTTTTTACATCTAAGTGTTAGAAATTCCTAACTTTGTAAGTGATGTCTCTCTGGAGTGCATACACGTACCATTTCCCCATGTAAAAGGGCTGCTGGCATTATTTGGCAAATATTTCCGGAAGTAATGTGGTAAGGGGTTGAATTTTTGGTGACATTAGAAGGGTGAGGTTTTTCTTTAAAAAGAGACCAAATTAAATTGATTTCTAAGTAAAATATTATTTCGCTCAAACTTCCTTAAATGCGTATAGGACAATTGAACGTGCTCTGATTCAGTCCCCACATTCTTGCTATAACTTCTGTTCAATGAATGGTGCACTTAAGTGCACTGAGACGTGGTTGGTCCGTCGCCCTCCCACCCCCTACACAACTGCAGCGCCTCAAGGGCGGACGACATTGAAATCGTCAGATGTTTTCCTCTGACATCTTGCTTGAAATGTGCATGCATGTGCACAATGAAAGTGCACTCCTCATGTGTATTTTTAATCTAAACTAATGATAAGCCGTATTCTCAACGAAAACAATTGAAATCGAATCGAACGAAGTCATCATCTCCAAATAACTAAAAACAGGGTTTTAAGGTAGTCCGAGCGAAATATCAATTTACTTAGAAATCAATGAATTTGGTCTCATTTTAAAGAAAAATATCTCACCCTTCTAATGTCACCAAAAATTCAACCCCTTACCTCATTACTTCCGGAGATATTTGCCAAAAAATACCAGCCCTTTTACATGGGAAATGGTACGTGCATGCACTCCAGAGAGACATTACTTACAAAATGAGGTATTTCTAACACTTAGATGTCGTAAAAAAAACTAACAGCGTGTAGTTTGTATGTTTTCTCGACTATATTTGAAAATTAATCATATTGTCACCGCAGTTGTTTCTTGGTTATTACAAAAAACCTTCCGTTTTGAAAGAGTTTCAAACGCACCGCGAGAAAAAATTGAGTCAAGTTAAAGACTCATATTTTCATTTAATTGCTTACAATTGCTGTCATATAAAACTATATAATTGCACCATTAATAATGCAATATTTAATTGATGTGTCCTACAGCTGGTGTACTTAAAACGTATAATTCGAATATGGTCTCGAATATGAATAATGACTAGGGAACTACCTCGCTCGGACTACCTTAAATCGGGGGGTGGGAAGGCGACAAAGGCGGCGGACCAACACGTCACAACGTGAGGCATTGACCGACGACCTCTCCACCCATCTTAATGCTCAAATCACACAATCGTGAAAATGTGGTCTACTTTTCATTTGTTTTCTAATCCAAATCAGTATATTTCAACTGCGCTATTACCTTGGACGCAATACAACACTCTCTGCTGACCGCCTGAGGCAGTTCTCAACAATGCTTACCGCGGCGCTCCGTAAAAGTGGCCGAAAAAATTGTAAGGCCTCGAATTTCTTTTTCACACCTCATTTTGAACTCCCAATAAACTGTAAAAGTTAATGGAAAATTTTAAGGAAAACCAAAAATGGCGAGCGAAACATGCCGTGGACGATTTGAACCTGGATTGGCCCAAATGGAATCGGTCGCTCTTCCGCGCTCGGCTCACCGCGAGGCCATTAGTCGTGATTTCTGCGGCGCCGCCGACTCAAGGGAACCGGATTCCGTTCTCTCGAGTGCTTACCGCGAGAAATTCTTGCGCCGCGTTAATAAATTCAATAGACTGTAAATAACGAATGGGATTTTATTTTAATGCGCCCGCCGATAACGGGAGCAGGGTGGCTACTGATATCTGATTTTCAAAGTCCCTGACCTTTCCCTGACTTTCCCCTGATGGCTTTACCAATTTCCCCGACTGATGGCCGAAAGGTCACCTATTACTGGATTAGTTTTTTCTCCTTAATTAAATTCTCTACGGCAGCTTTAAATTTTCTAATCATCGTCTCGTACTTCTATAACTGCAAGTATGTATTTACTGTCAGCTAGTGTGCTCCAGCTCCGTCTCGACCTGAGTTTCGGAAGTGAAAATAAAACGAGAGGTAAAATTTTCCGAACAACATAGCCTCGGATTCCTTGTGATGAGCGCAATAAATTGTGACCGTGATCTTGAACACAACTCGGCAAATATCGCAATAAGGATATACAAAAGGGATACATTTTACGTCTGATTCACAACTAACTAAATCTCACAACTAATAAGATTCACTACTGAATACTCCACGAATTGATAATGCTTATCCCATGCGCGTCAGCGGTGGACGTTAGTTTCAGTTGGTGAAATAAAGGGCGGGAAAGACTGGCCGATAAACGTAATGGTAGAAAAATGACGATGATTCCTATTCCAGTTTCTCCTTGACTGTTACAAGAATTCCCTGACTTTCCCATAAATTCAAAATTCCCTGACAATTCCAGATTTACCCGGTTGTCCCTGACGATCGCCACCCTGGGGAGGGATAAATTGTTAGCGGTGAGCCTAAGAACGAATAAATAACCCGAGGGAGGTGACGATGGACATCAGGGTAGAGACCAAAGATTTTACACACGTAGAGACGGTGCGACGGCGAGTCCACAATTACAGAAATAATAGAAGAAACCAAAGCCATCACGAGGCGCATCCCGAGCACTTTTATTGCTCCACATTTTTTATACACATATATTTTATCCATTAATTGCCGTAAGTTTTCGTGGCATGAGGTTTTATATCACTACAAAGTCATAAAAAAAGAGAATTAAGTAGGTTATAGATGCTCCACAGCTGTTTATGTTTACGACGCACCTAACCTATGAAAAACATAAGAACCGAAATGTAGAGGTTTTCACAGATGTACCACAAAGAATTCAGGAGTTAGTAGACGTACACTATTCAAATAATAAACTATCGATATTTTCCAAAATATTAAACTGTAGGTAGTTACGGCTAAAAATACTTATTAGTAAAGTTTTTATGTCCGAAATAACTACTAATATGTAATGGTATTTTTCCAAATGTAGTCTAACCTAGGGCCTCAATTATAAATAAATACTGCATATTACCACCTACACAAAAGACCATATAATGAGGTAAAAATTTCGTAAATCATTTCCAAAAAGGGTTTGAGGAACTGCTAAGGTTTAAAAATAACTGCGCCACCTCACAATTATCAGTGCGAAAAACCTAATTTTGAGGAAGGTTCCATGGAACATAGCAGCTTTCAATTCCATAGAAACCGGTTTATAAATTTTAATGATGGATATTAAAAAAACGCAGGCATAAAATATTTACCGTGAGCAACACACATAAAGACTTATGCACGATTTTAAGGCGTGAGAAGAAATATGACTTTCGATCATTTTTGAATTTATTTGTTCGAAATATGCTGGAGGTGGTAATGGGAACAGATAAGAAGACTGAGAGGACCGCCGAAGCAATCAGTCGCTAAATTAAAACCTTAATATCACGCAAAGTAGAGAATAAAACTACACATCATCTAATCTCCTTGACACCGCACATCTTGACTGGGGCAGTCAGCAAATAATTATGGATTGGGAAAGGTTAGAGGCAAGTGCCACGAGATTAGGAGAAGTTTCCTTAAAAGTGCCACCAAATGCCTAGTACTAGAGCATTTCAATTGATATTGTCTTAAGATCGCAGTAATTCTTACTCATTCGAGAGGACAAACATGCCTTTCGTATCCACGCTTTGAATATATATTCTTTTCGGCGAAAATACATACAATACAATTTTAGCGTCATTACCTCAAAAAGTAGACAAAATGAATACATATTTTTGCGCCAATCCAAGAGAACCTTCGCCACCACCGCGAAATTATTTGTTCACGGATATTAAATAAATTAGAGCTGAACTTATACAACAAAAAACGTAGCACACGTTGAGTACACTTGTAAAGGGCATTTTCAGGTAAATTCACAATGAAAGACACATATAATAGTTTACATTCCAAACAATCATGAACCACAAAGTCACGCGAAAGTTGCCAAGTCTATTGCAAAATGGCAATCCGTAAGTGTTCACTCATATACATACCACGGTAAAAAATGTTTCAGTTATTCACATTAACAAGCAAACCAACTATGGAAAATTAGAATATTTTACAATCAGAAATAGTTAGAATTTCAGTTCCCTCGGGATTACATTATGATCAGTAATAATTTATTTTCGTAATAACGTACTCGAACTTGTAAGAGTTGGAGATATTTGGCCATCTGTTGGGGGACTTATGTACTAGTCAGAAATAGCGGAGGGAAGAGCTTTTGCAAACCCTTCACTAAGCAATAAAAGTAGACAGAAAATGCTTACATTCACAAGAATAAAAAAATAACTACAGTTCGATAAATCATACTGCGCACATAGGCAAAATATTTAGTTCTCAATGACGATACCAGCAAAACAACCTATGAATAAAGCGCAACGATAATTATTCCCCAGCTCACCCAAAGTTTCCAAGGTTGCCAAACAGATTAAACTTCCGTGAATTAAAATAAAAAGACCAAATGAGCACACATGATCACCCAATTTATCATTACCAAGCAATGACACACTCAAACACAAATAATTAAAATGGGAAACTCAAATTTAAACAACACATGCATCCAGCAAATAATTGAATAATAATAATAAAATGCTCAGAACAGCACATACCGCTAAGCACAAAAGATCGAAAATGTATGATAGTACTTAACTATTAAAATATGCCACATCCAAGCATATTACCTTCACATGAGCCAGTTCCAGCAAATGTTTACAATGACTAGTTCCCCGACTTGGCAAACCGGCCTAGACGTACACATCTTCACCCAAGAGCCACCTTACGGGGGTTCGGCGTACTACAAGGACCATGACCGATTAATTTGTGATCGAAATGTTCCAGCGTTGCCTTTAGTCAACAAAAACATTGCGAGGCATAATAAATGGAGTAATCGTGCAATTAGTCTTCAAATTACGAAGAATTGCATTGCATCTCTGAAAGTTGTAGTGTTTACTAACGTTAAATCAGTGCCCTTGATGACGTATCATTTCTATGCAGACGATGAGCCAGGTTCCAATTTCAGCAATATTAAATTCTTTCAGAGATAGCTTAACACGGTAAACTGCAAAATGAACACAAAACGATAAGGGAATTTAAAGGCATACACGAAAATCTACAGCATAGTCATAGTCCTGATATATGTCACTCTGTTAATCGCTAGATATGTAAGCACCGAATGGCGTTCATCTCCGACGCCGGGATCAAAATCGAAAATAATTTAATTGATAATAATATAAACACTATGGGCTGACAGTAATCTAGTATTAATGCCAATTTTATCCAAATGGTTGAAATAATCACTCACCAGACGTCCTGAAACATGTATAAACAGAACAACAGACTTCAATAGTTCCGCTGATGTAAGTGCTGGTTTTGACTGAGTTAGTATCTACGGCGAGTGAAAATGGCGGCTGATGGTGAAGCTTCTTGTGTTTGTGACCCAAATTTTGCAGTGATTTGCTCCTTTCTTGATCGTTTCGCGGAGCCATGTGGGATTATACACCCGGATTTTGCAGATCTCCAAGACATGCTGGAAAATTCGCAAGAAGGTCAGTGCGTTATGTATCATGTTTCCCCTTCGTGTTGACAAAGATCTCAATGGTTATTTTGTTTGGTCTGACTTGTCCGTTACATTACGCTGACGGCTGGCTCTGGTGTGTTTGTAGCTGTCAACGGATTGGAAATCTGTTTTTTGAACTTGAGCTAGTGTTCATTTTGTTTTTAGTTTTAAGCGCAAGGACTTTATAAATGTTTTTGACGTAAAAATTTACGGATTACGCCGCAAGAGTTGTACCGATCGTGCTGCCGCCCGTATGACGCTTTCCTATATACTTCAAAGAAACATGTAAACAATTTTGTTGTCCGTCCGTTTTAATGTGTTTGTCGTATTAATTATTTCGTGGGAGTTACTGAACGAAAAATATTGGTATATTGTTAATTTGATTGACACGGAGCGGGTATTGTATTTGATTATTCTTGTCAAATGTAAAGGAGTACCCTTGACACTTTGGCAGTGATTACTACTTAGTGCGGGCGGAGAGTACTTCTCAAGCCGTTTGGTTTGAATGCCAAGGATAATCATGATGTTTTGAAGGTTGACTGCGTGACCATTGTTGTATTTAGTAAATATTGCTCTTTTCTTAGGGAACTCACTAACGCCATCCAGTGTTGAGAAGGCTGAATTACTTGAAGAGTACTTCTACGCTTTTTTTCAATCAATACGAATCGTGCAACAGATTTGTGCAATTCTACCATTTTCCCTCGGTTTATGTTTGCATATGTTATGATGACCATTAATCCTCACCAGAAGTATAATTATTTTGGTTTCATTTATGACTGTAGCCGTATAATAGTCACAAGCAATCCGACGTTTTTGGTCGGTGCAAATATGCTTGATCAATTTTTGGTCGAGAACCACCGACGGACCAAGTGCATGAACCATCGTGTTGAGTGCAGTTATTATGTGTTCGTTGAATGGAACTTAAAGGATTATAAGCCGATATTAGCGCCATTATCAAATATACGATTTAATAACAACTTTTCGAATTATTTCCGCAAGTTCCTCGATCAGCAAAATTCTTCCTGAGCTGTAAAACTAATTGAAGAATTCATATTGTTATGATGATAATACTTAGTTGAATAATAATGGTTAGGGATACGTTAAGTTACAGAAAAATAATATGATTTCGCCATTTGGACAGGAGAGCTTATAATATTCTTTTAAATTTTATATTCTTACGAATGATTTTAGTTGTTCCCAGCCAATTATTCTGGTGTATTCTTCTCGGGCTTCCCTCAGTGTTAATGTTTTCGCGATGGCCGAAGTTTTCGTGGGAGACTTCCTTTCTATCTTTCGGGCTGCAGGGTTTTATATTCATCTTTTGAGGAATCCTTTCTGTGGTTCAATATTTTCTCGCTGTCCGCATTTTTATGCTATGATATAATGTCATAGTTGCTATCATGGTTTTCTTTATAATTAATCTTTCATGGAAACCATTGTTCTCAGAACTGAACTTAACCCTGCGAGCAATTCTTAATCAATTGCTTTTATCACACATTGTTTCTACCTTCGTCTTCCCTCAGTCCCTTATCCTTTTATTATAATTGTCTACGTACAGAGCGTGCTGAAAAATGAGGCTATTAGGCCTCTGAATACAAGGAACAAGTTAATGGAGTATATTTTTGCTGGCTGGAGTTAAAATTCGCAGTGTCATTTTTGCAATGGAAATTTAATTTTAAAAATTTCAGTGTGCAGTGTTGTACAATAGTACCCCTGCATGCTGGATAATTTTTGTATCTGGTACTGTAGTGATTTTCTTTTCTGAATGAGCATGTATGACAGCCTTCTTAAATGCTATTTTCATTTAAATGTATGAAACTAATCATGCCCATAAGTTTTTTTAATTGTCAGAAAATGGAATATTTGCCTTGTTGTTGTCATTGATTCTTCATATCAAGTAATTACTGCTTTTTCCTACTTTCTGTGAATCAACTTTAGTCTCATAAACATCTTGTTATGTATTTCATTGTTTATGATGTGTTGCTACAAGTTTTAAAGAACAATAACTTTTACTCCAGGCCAACCGCCAAAAGAAAATATTCTTCCTCGTTCTTTGAGGAATAGCTTCATGTATTATGAGAATCTAAAACTACTCTATTTTTATTGCAAATGTTTCCCAAATTCCTCAATATCTCCCCCTTATTGCTCTTAATTTTATGGGAATATATGGTGCCTATTAGGCTTATGAACAATTACCTTGTCTTCCCACTACCTTGTTTTTATGCAGTAATTTTCTTTTAGGATACAGACGTGTGCTTTTGGATTAATTCTATTTTATTCCTGTATGTATTTGGCTATCCTTTCGTAGGCACGTTTATTTTTCTTATCTTATGATACCCTGTCTATGTCTACTCTCTCTAGTCTTATGTTAAGGCTCCACATGGAAATAGGATAACCTGTTGCATTATATTTGGATTCATGCCATCTTCTTCAGGGATGCAAAAACAAGAAATAGATGAGATTTATAAGCATTCAACTTATGCAGTAATATATGCATCATAATATTTAAAGCTCAGAAGTAGAAATGTACCTTGTTATTCAGTCCATACAAACCAATATTCTGGGTCCTTATTTTTTGGTCATTAAGCTCAAAAGCTGTTGAACCCTCTGAAGCCAATTGATCAATAATTTTTCCTCAGAAGTTTATTATTCTGTGAAATTATTGTCAGATGTGAGACAAAATTTCTATTTTAGATCTTACTCTGCTAATCCTGCTTATTCCACCAACATCGGTATTGCAATAGTAAACAAGAAGACCCATGTTTGTGAAATGTGTGGTGGACGACAAAGAAGGAGTGTCTGTTATATCTGCATTAATAGATTAGGAAAGTTCTGTAAAAGTTCCCTTTCCTATTCTGTCTTAATTATTTGTAAAAGCATGGTCTGTGGTGAGTGGCTATTTTAAAGAGAAGAAGACCATGTGTGCACATTATGGATTGTCATCTCGTCACCAAAAACTGTTGTCTAGAATTCCGTAAACAAACAACTTTTTGGAAAGTCGTGCTGCCTAGTGATAGAAGACGGAAGTTCAAATGTAAATACAGTCGATAGTTTGTAAAAAAAACACATTGTACTGGTTTTACCGTGAATATTATTGGGTTTTACTTACAGTTAATCTTAATGAAGTGGATAAAAAATCTAGTGCAACACACAGGACATTATTATACACTTTTTAATATCGTCCGGTCTACAGATATATTTAATTCCTCTCCAAAATTTAATCAAATAAATGTACAATTAACTTCGTAGTACTTCGTGGATATCGCTGTACAGAAATTTAGTAATAATGCGAGGTGACTTCATGAGTATTCCCAATGGCCATCATTACAGTGTAGGTAAAAAGGAATGCACTTGCCACCGCCTTGAACAGATTCTTATTTTTCAATCTAAGTCTCCTATTTTGGGTCCTTGTGGGCGCATACCCTGTTTTGCAGCCTGGTACAAATCAAGTTCTGTTAAAACAAGGCATTCTAAACTCTTTATTTAAGCCGAACGGTCTTAGTACATTCAATTTAGAATCAGAGTCTGGCAAACATCGTCGTCGGCACACGATGGACGTTTTATAATCCTCTTACACATTTCCTGTAATAGATATTTCCTCTTTTGCAATTACAAATTAACTTTTGGGTCACAAAAATAGCAAGATGTTATTCAAAGCATCAAGTAATTCATATCTCCTTGATCGTTATTGAATATTCACCAGTCTCACGTTAGCAACAAATTAACAACATCTATTTACAATAACAACTAAAAAGACTCTAATCGAAGTGGCGCCAATGACTGGGTGAACTAAAAGTGGAAATTTAGGCAACACGTAGCCTAGGCAACAATTCCAAACATCTGAATCCATAATATATATTTATGGTTTGTTCGTAACCTTTGCAACAACAGGAACAAAGGAAGCGGAGCCAGGCAAATGACTGTAGCCAAGCGTGCTCCGCAGAAGTAAGTGCCTACATTTCATTCCTCAAGAGGAGCGAGCAACTCCCTTGAAACTGTGTAAAACAACCAAAAAGACTCTAATCGAAGTGGTGCCAAAGACTGGGTTAACTAAAAGTGGAAAATTAGGCAACTCGTAGCCTATGCAACAATTCCAAACATCTAAATCCATAATATAGGTTCATGGAGAAAACTTTCATATTTTGTATAAATTCATCATTCCAATCATGTGGTGCCGATTTTGAAAACTATGTGCCCTTTTACTTGTCTCCGTATTTTTGACTGCATCAGTGAGTAAATTACCTTATCTTTGATTTTTAAAAATAATTAAAACACTGGAAATATATTGGTGAATGTTTTCCTTTCCCTCTGGTGGTAAATGTTCAACATTAGTTTCCTGAATCACGTACACTGTCACAGCTTCCTAATCAGTTACACTTTCCATAAACTCTCCACTTGGTGGAATCTTCAGCTTCATTTTCTGAGCCATTGCTATCGACTAACTTTAATGAAAGGAAATACCTTACACTATTTATACCATATTAAAATTCACAAAGCAGTCTCACTGGTATTGTCAGCATTAATACTCTTTTAATTCTCGAAATCAATTTTTTTGGACTCTCTATTTTCACTTCGTCATGATCCTAAACTGTGGTCTGAAACACTTGAAAAATCTGAAATTTCCAGTATGTTAAAATTGGTTAATTTTATTATTACATTTTTCTTAGCTCTCTAAAACAATCCCAAAGTAGGTATGTATGGACTCGATGCTTTTGGTGGGAGTGGTTAATCTATGGGAAATTACTAGTCACCTGTCAACCTAACAACCCAATATGTATTCAAAAAGTCTCGAAAATAATTAGGGGAGAGCAAGATAACAATTCACAGTTTTAGGTAATTTGTTGTGATTACATATAACAGTCAAAAGTGTTGGGAGGGAATTGTTACTTACTCTTTTTTTATTTAGCCTGATACTCTCAACCTTTTCTCAATATGATACCATCGTCAGGTATACAGTTACCTGAGAATGATGTATAGTTGCCTAAAATCCCTTTTGAATATTGTACTTAATGGAAAGCAATGGAAAATTTCTATTCTCTTTCCAGGGTAAAATTAGATTTTGTTTGCCTGGGTATCAATTTGACATTATCATGGAATTAAATTGATACTCAGCGATTTATATGCCTATAATAAATAAATAAATTTAAATAATAAAAAATAAAATTTAAATAATTATACATATGAAAATAATCATTTGGTGGTACTGAGGGATCAACAGGCGTCAAATCCCAACTCTTGAAAAAAGATCTCATTTCTCTCCGAAATGCAGAACTTTGCCGTATTGGTGTATAATTTCTCTTGGCCCATTTGCCATCAGATTTCAGCCAAAGATGGTTTAAGCCTCTTGTGTTTTCTGAAAGTTTCAATTATTTCTCTGAGAAAATAGGCAACCTAAAGGGTAATGCTGATGTTTTACACATTTTATTACCTAATTTTGGTAAATATCAGGTGAAAGTTTCTACCCATTTAGAAAACCTGTAAAAATCAAGGGAATGAGAAAACCAAATTCTAAACCTACCATGGATATTTATAGACTTGACTCCTACATCCTCTCTTTTTAACTGTTATTTTATTTATGTAGTGGTATCAAGTATAACTTTTTGAATTTATTTTTTTAAATTCAAGTAATATTTTTTATTATTCCAAGTGACTATCATAAGCCTAAAATTGCTGAGGACCATTGAAAAGCAATTACCCATGACTTAACTTCCCTATCGCTATACCTTTGTGTAATGAGATGCTAAATAGCATAACTGGACACAACTAAGTGCTTAGTTATATGTAGATAGTAATGTTTGCCAAGAGAAGCAATAATTGTAGAAAGTGAGGTATTTTCAAAATTAATTAAATGAATTGATGGTACCTTGACTGCCCATAACGAAGCCTGTCTTTTTTCCAAAAAGTGATTCACCAAAATCTGTTATTGTACACAATTTGTCTATAAATGTATGAATTATCCGGGGCTTTAATTTTATAAATT
This sequence comes from Ceriagrion tenellum, assembly GCA_963169105.1. Taxonomy (NCBI): domain Eukaryota; kingdom Metazoa; phylum Arthropoda; class Insecta; order Odonata; family Coenagrionidae; genus Ceriagrion; species Ceriagrion tenellum. The sequence continues at coordinate 137,338,784 of OY720639.1, read as the reverse complement.
AAATCCATTTTTCTGGTCAAATTTTATTAACCCTCCAGGAACGAGAATTATTTTTTATCGATTTTTTAATTCCTTTTTATTGTTTTATCATCATTTGGGGTAGTTATGTAAGGGAAAATATCCAAAAATTATATTAATAATGGAATCTTCAAAAAGGCCCATTCCCATATGGGAACGTCAGTCCTTCCCAGTACTGCTGTTGCGAAAAATATATGTATTGACATAAATGAGAATTACTTTTCAATGAAATACATAATGTTTTATTCACTCTAAGTTGTTTAGTTAATCGTGATGAACAACCTTCATGTGCACATTGCCTCCTCTTTTGTTCTGGAATTCCTTTTACGAAATGGCACAACATATTATACCGAAGTTTATCAGTGGAACCACTTCTAGGTGTCGATGCCCAGCTCATTTTCCCTCCGGGAGATTTTATTTTAGATTTGTACCACATAAGATATACCTGAGCTAGCACTCTCAGGAATTCCAACTTACTCCTTGGCTCCGAGGATTTATTTTTCAAATTCCATGCATTATTCATGAATACATCCAACAGCCAAGTAAAAATTGGCAACCCCCATTTACGCTCTCTTATAACTGAAAAATAATGTTGTTCACAAATATTTTGTTGCTTGCATGGAATCAGAGTAATTAATTGCTGGAAATCATATTTTCAATCACCGATACGAAGAGAATTTATATCTTCATCCATTGTATCCATCCCTCCCATATGTTTGTTTTACTGGGGAATGTTATGAGGCGGTTGTACCTAAATTACTTTTCTTTGTTTTTTACAATATGTTTTGACATAGGAGGAAGGCGCAACTCTTTAGGCAATTGATGAAACCATCACCACGGAGTTGTGTACCCATATTAGGACAGCTATTTTCTCTTCCTTTGATATTGCCTAAAAATATTTTCTTCTTTCTTCCTTCTTCATTTTGCATATTAGAACAAAAGGAAAATCCTTAGGAATTTGGTTTTCCCTTATTGTCCCTGTTCCTTGGTTACCACATTTTATAAATGTGACAGCAAATTCATTCCTAATAATTATTAACTTTTTGTGCTTTCACTAATAATAGGACATGAATGACACCGAAAGAAATTTTGTGCATAGTCACCTGTGAATAAATAACAAAAAAATATACTGACTGTATTCTCTTCGGGTTTTTGCCACGTTGATCCATTTTTGGGGGACAACAGTTTCGCCTGCATTCAAGCTGGCTCTGTCAGGCCCGTTTCACACGAATCCTTGGGGCACACGATTGATTTTGAAAAATCCAAAGTCATCACCAAAGTCGAAAGATTTAAGCCACAACTCATCCGGGAGGCCATCGAGATAAGCAAAAATTAGCAGAATTTCAATAGAAATGGTGGCTTAAAAATCAGCAACACCTGGAACCCAATCATCCATCAAAATTCTCCACCTCCGCCTTCCTCCCCATGTCCTAACCTCCATCCCCCTTCCACCTAATATAAAAAGACAAGCAGCAGTAGGAAATCCATTCCCATGAATAAGTGACCAGCAGTGGGTCACGAAACATCGGGCCAAAACCTGATTTCATACACGGCATATACCCGAAACAATTATCACATTCATTAACATGAGCCGCGAAAGCTTTAATCAAGAAACAGTCCTCCTTTATCTGCATCTGCTGAGTGATGCGGCAGAGTAATGAAAACATCTGTGGCATCTATCTAACTTTCTTCATCTTCAGTGAGAGTTTTCACAACTTCCTCGACTGTAAGCCCCCAAGAAATTTTTACTGATGATGACGAAATTGCTATCTGTGAAAACATTGGTAGCAGCCAATTGCATGTAAATATTTCCCATTTAAGAATTGAAAACATTTAAAAAATTTGTATCTTGAGCTAAGTGAGTTCATACCACATAAGTGAAGGAAAAAGAAATAGTAGAGAATAAAATCATTTGGTCACAAATGGGCTAATCATGACTCTGGGTACAGGCAAAGTCAAGGTGGAAACATCATTACTTTCGAAAATAATAACAGAAAGAAGAAACAACAATGGCCAATCAGAGCTTTCAATTGTTTCGTTCTTAATATGCTGATGTTTGTTTTGCCACTTGAACCCCATACTGTAATTCCATATCTTAGAATACTCTCTATTTTAGCAAAATATCTAAAAATCATTGTGCTCAGATTACATATTCCTGGCAAATAATTAAATGTACACAGTATATAGTTCAACTTGTTACTAATTTTATTAATGTGAGCACTAAAGTTAAGATTTTGGTCGATAACAACACCCAAGTAATTATATTTGTCAACCTGTTCCAGTGTGGGACGTTGATATAAATTAGGAGTGTCGTGTAGGCATGTGTGGTTGTGTGCCTGTATTTTAATTTCTCGTATATCACGTGCCTTGTGTTTTACATGCATGACTTAAGACTTATTTTCATTGACAAGTAGCCTATTACCATGCGCTCACTTACATATCTTATTGAACTCATTTTTCATGTATTGTAGAGCTATGTTAAAGTCCCTATGTTTCGACATAAGCACAACATCATCAGCATAAAGAGTCAATTCACAATAACTGCAGCATTTAAAAATGTCATTTATATATATTAGGAACTTTATTGGCCCAAGTAAGTATAGACCCTTGGGGTACACCCATTTCTATTTCAAACTCTTCACTTATTACATCTTTGATTTTTGTTACCATTTTTCTGTCTTTCAAGTAATTTATTAAGTAGAATAGCATGATCCACCGTATCAAAAGCCTTCCTGAAATCTATAAAAACCATTATAGTGTTAACACCCTTATCGAGTCCACCTCTGACACTATTTATAACTTTTTCAAGAGCATTTACTGTCCCTTTCTTTCTTTGGAATCCATATTGTGAGTCAGATATTATACTAAATTTCTCAAGATAATCCAACAATCGATCTGCCATGTATCTTTCTAGAACTTTTGATATTGCTGGTATTATGGAAATTGGCCTATAGTTATTTAAATCATTATGTGGTCCTCCTTTATAAATAGGTCTCACGACAGCCTTTTTAAACCAATAGGTATAGTTGAATTGTTTATTGATAGGTTTATCACTAGTTTCAAAATAGGAATAATATTTGGACACATCTTCAAGTAATGCATCCTGATGTCATCATATCCACTAGTGTTGTTGCTTATTGATGCCAGAAGTTTAAGGACATCCTCATCTGTTGCCTGTTCTACTACCATACAGTTGGGCAGGCTTCCCTCTACATAAGTGCTTAGCAAGGTATCACATCTATTTCTGAGTTTCGTAATTTCGTTGGTGAAATACTGAGAAAAAATTGTTGTTATTCCTTTTATAGAGTGAGTTTTACCAAAATACTTAACTATATCATCATCTGCATTAACCTTAGATTACCTCCATGTACAACTGTTCACAACGTTCCACATATCTCTCATATTACCCTGACATTCATTAATTTTAGATTTATAGAAGTCACATTTAGCTTTCTTCATTACCTTATTTACAAAGTTCCTATAATTTTGGTAAGTTCTTTTATATGCGTTATTTGATGGTGAATTTTTCCACCATTTGAAATAGTCATCTCTTTGTTTAATAAATTCTAACAGATTGTCAGTCATCCATTTCCTAGTTGCCTTGTTTTTTATTTTAGTCTGTTTTTTTGATTTCGCCAAAATGTCTTGGAAAACTTTCAGAATTACTTCATATAATATATTTAAATCAAGACTTCCTGCTGCTTCTTCCCAATTATATTGACTTAGATTTTCATAAACCATTTTATAGCTTAAGACTAACTTACTTTTACAACTATTCTCACCCATACCTAGACTAACCATTTTATTATTTATTTCTAATACACCAGCTATAATATAGTGGTCTGATAGATAACTTCTGATTATCATTCCTTTTATTGAACTTTTTCCTCTATAAAATATGTGATCAATAGTACTTTTACATATATCGTGATTCACGACACATTCCCTGGTCCATCCCTTTATAACTTCATGAAAACCATTTTCTGCCATCACCTCTTTGTATAAAACGACGTCTTTGTTGTGTTTGTTTTGAGTGTTAATATTAATATCCCCTAATAATGTAAATTCTTGTTTTCCCTTACTTTTCAAACTCTCATTTAAGAAATCAACAAAATCTTTTTCATTTAAGTGTGGAGGTCTATACACACACACATCAAGGAGATGGTTTTCCCACCAATCATCACATTTCCAAATTAGCATTCACAAACCTCATTTTTCAGTTTCGGTTCATGGAAAACAATATCATGTTTTATAAAGAGCATTAAGCCCCCTCCTCTTGTTTTCGTTCTCAAGCATTCATATTTCTTATAACCATCTATTGTATACTGACTACTTTCTAATACAGAAATATTTACTTCTGAAAGTACAATTATGTCTTAATCTAAATGCTTTTTAATATTACCAAATGTTAAAATGAACTCTTCCCAATGGTTTCTCAGAGATCTAATATTCAAATGCATAAATGAAAACATAAGGCCCTGTATACAAGATGAGGTAAGAGGCAAATCTAGAGTTAAGGCCTGGTTACACGATACATTAACCCGTACGTGTTCATGTACAAGTTCATGAACGAATGCATGAACCAAATAGAACAGGTTCTATTTCCCTGTTCACGCATTCATGCATTCATACAAGTTGGCGTGGTTACACGATGAATTTTCGCGTTCATTCACGCGTTCATGCATTCATACATTAACTCGTACGGGTTAATGTATTGTGCAACCAGGGCTTTACACATAGATTGTTTTGCATTTTAACTATTGAGAACCAATCCATGGCACCAAATTAAATCTATCCTAGATAATTAGTAAATATAAGAGATAGCAATTTGAATTTCTTTGTTACAAAAGATTTAGGCATGCAGAGTAAAAGAATCATTGACACTATAAATTGTACCCGATTTCGGAATACTATATATGTTCTATGGTGTTCTCATTGACAATTCTGATAGCTTTAGAACTTTGATGTTTTCTCACAAAGATGTTTTCATTCTTTACCCAAACATATTCATAGGAAGAGCAATGATTTTTTTTGTTTTCCACAGTAAGTTCCGGTAAAATCAATTTAAATTGTCATTTATGAACTCCTTTGCATTGTTATATTTTCTTTTACATTCATCAGACGAGAGGTTTGATTTGTTTTTCATCCGCCTTTTTTTAATATGTAAGTTTTGAAAATGGACTACCACCTTAGGTTTCTTCTTTGCTTCTTTTGACTTAACAACATAACAGTCAGCAATATCATTAATATTACACATGTCTATCTTAAACACTTTACCTATATCCAACACTTGTTCCATCAATTTTTCATCATTTGTATCTATTTCTATTTGTATTTGTATTTGTGTCTATTTCAAGCCCAACAATTTCAACTTCGTTTATCAGCTCTTTTTGCTCCAGCTGACACACTCTCATCTCCAACTGTTCTCTTTTATCGTCTTTATCTTTTAGGTCTTGGGTTAAGTTGTCAATAACATTTTTTAATTCACTCAGTTTATCATTAAATTCAGAGCATAGCTTGTGAATATCTTCGTATTTACGACTTAGTAATGACAGGCTATTATTTATCTCAAGTAAATTGATACTAATATCAGATTTATCTTCACCTGATTCTGATGTCTTCTTATTACGGCAGCTTAGGCATTTCCAGACATCCTTTGTCCTCTTGGATATACTCCAATATGTTGATTCTTTGATTCCCGAGCATTCGTAATGGATGTTCCCATCACAGGACTTGCACACAACATAGAAACACACAACATAGAAACACACAACATAGAAACACACGACATAGTTAACAGGAAGAAGGTCATCGCACCTCAGACATTTCATAATCAGCTAAATGCAATTTAAGAGGAAAGATCAATAATAAATATAAAAATAAATATAAAATAAAGGATGAATAAGAATATCGCTGCTCCTTTGTTTTGGCCTCAAATGTAAACAGAGTAGGCTCACAAATTTCACGAAAATCAGTTCATGTAGTCCATGCAGACACACTGCCCAACGAAGACAAGGCTGCTTAATTTCAACAGAGAAAATATTATCAAACTCTGGAGTCACAATTGATATGCAAACCAGCCAAATTAGCAAAAGAAACACCACTCAGACCACAACCATTGCAACCGGAAACAAATGACGGACCTTTGTTCTCCTTATTCTTATCTCCTTTTTTAAAGAGAGGGTAGACCTTAAAAATCTTAAGCTGCTGTAGACGATACCTCAGGAGTTTCAATAAAGTAATCATTAAAAACATAAGCAACAGTTTATGGGTTTGTTACTAAAGCACCTGAGTGTTCAATGCTCAAGTCCTCAGGTAGAGAGGCAGTATTTTCTTGTAATGTTAGACAACATTTTTGTAAAGGGATATATTTTCATCACTGTGACTGTCAACCTCTCCGAATTCCATTGGCCTCAAACACAAGCTGGGTATCGTCAAAGGATAGGACATTGTCTTTGGTTAGGCTATGTTCTACTACAGTAGATTTTTCTAGGTGGAACAACATAATACATCTTCTGTGTTCCTTTATCTGAATCTCTATCATACAGCCTGTCTCGCTGATATATGTTTTTCCACACTGGTATGGAATCCTAGCATCTTGAGTTTCAATTTATCTTTCACTCGAACAAGATGACAAAGCAATATTTTTGGTGGCTTTTGAATGACTTGGAATGTGTTTTTTCCAAATTCCTTGAGGTTTTCTCTGCGATGATAGAAATGTAGGGGAGGCAAGCCTTGATAATGAGTTTTTCTACATAGGTCACTTCCGGGATGAGGAAACTATGCAAGTGGAATTAGTAATGATCACCTAATGTCCTTTTTAGAGTCATGGAAATCTCTCTCTGAATATCCATTTTGGTATAAAGTTGTCCATCAGTGCTTCAATTCAGTTGGAAGGCTTTCCTTTTTAGTGAGAGGTTTTACCCAATGAGTGAGGGATGAATGAATGGCTCTGAGTCAGGACGGGTGGTGGTGGCTTTGACCATTCGGGTATGAGTCTGTGTGCATAGGTTTTGGGATTCATGTGGTGTCTCAACGTATCGTCCCCTCTCCTTTGTTATAAAATGTCATGAAAGGGTAGGCTATCATATTTCTGTTCCTCCACGGTCATTTGGTAGTGTGGATGTTGGAAGTTCATGTGATTAAGAAAGTTGTCCAGGTTGGCAGGTCCATGTGACCAATCAATAAAAGCTATGTCATCCACATAGCAACAGAAGTGCTTTGGCTTCAGTGTGACTAACTCAAGGGCTTATTCCTCAAAGTATTCCATGAATAAAATTGCAATGGTGGGTAAGAGCGGTGATCCGATTGCAGTGCCATCTACTTGCCCATGAAATTTTCCATTGTGGAAGAAATACATTGCAGTTGATACATGATGGAATAGGCTTACAGTCTTTTTGTCTAAGTGGGCTTCCAGAGGCTGAAGCATCTTCTTCAATGAATGCAGTAAAGACACACTCTCAAATGACAAGTGTTATACATTGGGGAAGCACCAGATCTTTCCATAACCTATGTTTGTGTGCCGTATAACTGATTCAATGATCAGTTATGGTACTCATTGTGATTGATAGCAAAACTGATCCATTCAATATGCCTGACTGGGCATTGGGTATGGCACAATAATTTCCCAGTGTAATTGTGTCTAATGATTCCATCTATTCCCCTTTTTTTAGTCTACATCTATCTGTCCTAATCCAATCAAATCTGTGACTTTCTATATTGACGAATGACAATTTTCTAATCTACAGTACCTCAGCCGCTGGTGGATCTCCATGTCAAGTTACTACGAAAAGCACGAAAGAGTGTGTCAAATGAGAGGTGGGAAAGAGCCGTGGTAAAATTCTGCCACACATATTCCAGTCAAGATGGCTGGGAAATCGAGAGGTTTGGGTACAAGAAAGCACGCCTTGCTGTCAAACTTAGGATTCTAAAAGTAAGTAATGCAACGTGGCTCATGTATTTCATAATTTTTAACATTATAAAAATTTTGATACTGTATCTGTGTAGTAGATTTCACTGCTGATGACAGTGATGTCATACACCCTGATGTGAATACTCCATGGCATTTTATGCTCTGAACCCTTCAGAAGTGTTGTGTGCACACCACGTAATGACATCACACTTGTATGGGGGTCCTTGCCAAGATGAGTAGAAGAAAGAGACATTGATTGATTTACTGGTTCTTTATTGAGTCCATTTGGACAGGCACATCGTAAAAATGCAGACAACATGTACTGATAAGGTCACTTCTAAAATCATCTGGAGAGCTAGAGGTGAGTGAGAGTCCTTCTATTCGCTAGGGCTGTGGTAGCTTAGCCAAGGAGCTGCAAAACATGGAGACTGTGGTACTCGTCGACTGACCGGGGGTTTAGGAAGCGGCACACAGGGCGGTGCACAGAGTGACAAAGCACCAATATGATGGATGGAACTAACCCTTTCATTACTTGGCAGTTGTCTTTCATACTCCTCATTCAGTGTGCTCTGGAGGAGCACCAGGGTGGCGATTGTCAGGGAAAACTGGGGAAACCTGAAATTGTCAGGGAATTCTCGTAACAGTCGAGGGAGAAACTGGAATAGGAATCCTCATTATTTTTCTTCCATGACGTTTATTGGCCAGTCTTTCCCACCCTTCATTTCACCAACTAAAACTAATGTCCTTTGCTGACGTGCATGGAATAAGCACCATCAATTCGTGGAGTATTCAGTTGTGATTAGTTATTTAGTTGTGAAGCAGATGTACAATGTATCCCTTTTGTGTATCCTTATTGTGATATTTGCCTAGTTGTGTTTAAAATCAGTAAACAAAATAAATGTTTTGCTGTTCATTTTTGACATTCTACTCCCTGTATTGGAACTTAAAGGATCATAAAAAGGATCTGATGCTTTGGCAGTCCCAGTGTATGATGTTAATGAAGACTATTTTGGTTTCGACCAGGTCAAACCATCCATCTCTGCCAACACTTCCATGTACGAGTCGTCCATCAAAATTTTGGTCAAGATGGAGTTTGACATATTTTTCCGTCAAAATGCCATAAATAAATGCCTTCTTGTGGCATTATTGATTAAATTTGTTCAGGGTCATCAGAGCAAAGTTAAACTAGATTAGTAAGCACTTGAAGGCATGATTAAATGGGAAATAAAAATGCAAATGAATGTGAGAATCTGAGTTCAGTGATCCTTCTGCCTAGTGAGTCCTTAGCATGAATAGTGACACAGAATAGAATCATGCCTATTGAATCAATGGTTCTTTCATCTTTTCACTTTTTTACCTCTTACAGTAGTTATATGATGAGTAGGGACCCTGAAAAGTGGTAAATAAACTCGAGGGAAAGCGGTATAAAAATCTTAGTCACAGCGGGTTAAAAATCTCAAATTTCATGTTACAGCGGTAAAAAGAAAAATTTGTTTATTTCTCAATAAAAACAAACAAAGAACTATATAAATGACATGAGTTGAAGGGTAAAATATTATAATATCACAATCCAATACATACATAATAGAACCTTATGTATACATACATATGACAAGTATACCGCTGGACATCACTTAAATCTCATGCATGTCATACACACAGTGATTTCTCAATTCCATGCAGAGCCGAAGTATACATTTAGTTGCATTTCCAAAGTTTCTGGGGAAGCATTGGTTCTTAAGTCACTTAATGTATTTCCATAAGAGGAAATGGCACACTCGCTGTCAAAATTTGAGCATGGAACCCACAATGCCATCACACAAGATTCCACGAGCTCACTGTGGTCTCCTTTGATACTCAACAATATATTGAGGACATTTACATTTTCACCTTCCTGTACTTTCTGTTTTACAATTGATTGTATGCAAAGATATCCTGGAAATAGCACAGTGCTTTCAAGTTTCTTTAAAAGGGGAATGGATGCTGCTGTCTGCACCACGGTAGTTTCAGAGTTTTCAATTATATTCTTCTCGTCTAATAGTTTACCCATATTTGAAGTGAACACTTGGGCAGTGTCTGATATCAAGAGCCTGGTTAACTTGCTCTCACACAAACTACCCAGATTTTCAAATGGCTGTTTAATCTCCCCCCTTCTCACCATAGATTTAAGGCTATTAATGGCAGAAGTTGTCTGACTGCCTAACAGTCCTTTGCTAACTACTTTGAAGTTGTTAAGCAGGCCATCAATTCTACTTTGCAATTTATGTGAGAAAGGATATGATGATCCCTCTAAGGTGACGATGGAGTCAATTATTTGTTGCCCATGTTCTTTTAGAAAGGCTGCACTGGCAGTGATTATCAGAATATTTTGCTGTTCCAATTCGGTGAAGTATTTCACTGCAGCACCTCCTTCATCCACAGTCTTGCTGGAGTCTACCATATCCTGAATATGTTCCCCAATATAATGAGCAGATTTGTACCAAGAATTCCATCTCGTCATAACTGGTGATGGAAAAGAAGTTGTCCTTAAATCATCATCTGGATAGTGCTCTTTTATGAAGGAAATATATCTATGTTTCCCTTTCTAGTGTTCAGAAAGAGTATTTTTCCATTGGACATACATGTGTGCAAGTGTTGAAGCTCCGAAGAAAATAAATTTGCTGCAAGATTCAGCTTATGGGCCCAACATTGAGCATGTACCATTGTAGGGCGGAGAACATTACACATTTGGGCACACAAAGTCATGCACCTAGCTGAATCTGTTACGAGAGCTACTACATTATCATAAGGAATTTCAAATTCTTGTATCACAGTCATCACAACTCTTGAACATTCAGTTGCATTTGCCTGTTGTAGCATTTTAACTGCACCGACAAATATCTTCTGCTCAGCAGAACAGGACAGAACCCTTAGCAAGAGGATGAAGACACACCAACCCGATTGCGTTACGTTCCTGTCTGTGGTCTCATCACACATAATTGCAACTGGTTGGCCTTTAATTGATGCTTTTATCTTGTCCTTCCTTTTCTCTGCAACTCGTGGAGCATATGTTGCTCGGCAGGTATCAGCTGTGGGAATGTCTCCTGCTCCTGTAATTATTTAGAAATTTACAACTCTTTGTATTCAATGTTGTCAGAGGCAAAACAGTCAAAGATAGCTGTTGTTTCTAGAAGCATGAGTCCCGTGATATGTATTTCTGTTACACATCTACAGGCAAAAGGTAATAGCCTCACAATCTCTCAAAAGGTGACGAGAGCATAACTCGCCCAGAACACACATTTGGTTTGGTGTTTAATGCAGGTTGTTACTTCTTAGGTGTGCAGTTACACAACTAGACTTGTGCATTAAGAACTGATATTTCTGTAAAATTCCGTACCTATATATGGCCCAATTAACGAAACTTACCTGGCATGTATTTATTCATCCATGCTCTGAAGTTCGGATCATCGAACTTTTCCAAAGGTATGTTAGCCATTATTAGAGCACCAACTGTGTCACATATCAATTCTTCTTTTTCTTGCTTGACTTTTTTAGCGTTGTTGATTGAGTCAGGCATAGACAACTGTCGCTTCATGTGATTGCTGCTTCCTTCAATGATTTTCGATTTTTGGACATTATTGATGTGATTGCTGCTGTCCCTAATGTGTTTCATAATCGAATCTTTTCTACTCCAGTCAATTCGAATGTTGCAAAACTTACACATCATGATTTTACTTCTAGCGTCAAATATATATAAACCATCTCCTTCAAATTCCTTTTGGCGATCATATATACTAACAACTTTGGGCATTTTGGTCTATAGTGATACTGTTGGTTAGGCTTGTGCGATGAACGAATTTGCCCAAATAGGGTCGATGATAAAAATCGTCGAAATGATTCGGATTCGACGATTGTCATCGACGACGATGTCGATAAATTCATCGCCGTCGATGAACTCACCGGCCTCGATAAGTCGATAAATTCATTCATCGCCGACGTAAAGGTAGGGATAGGCATGGGCGGGCGACGCAACACAAATAATTGTCATCTAATGGGGATGGACTCATTGACTCATCTACATCGGTGAATTCATCGACTTATTGACGTCAGTTTATTTATCATCTCATCGATGTCTGTTAATTCATCGAAGTCGGTGAATTCATCGATGATCGATTACATTCATTGTCATCGACGCGGTTCATCGTAACACAATGACTAAAATCATCGTCCATTAATTCGACGAATCGACTCATCGCACAAGCATACTGTTGGTGGTAAAGAATACCCCCGATTGAACCATCTACATGTGGTGATACTAATTCATTCACGAATGTAATGAGAATCGGAAATGTTTGCATGTCCAGACTCATCCGTCGACCCCGGTACACCAGCGACGACACGGCCGGCAAGTTTCACCGGCCCCAACACCGCATCAGTTGGTAGCCTTGAAGCTCTCTCCAGCGGGGAAACTTGAAGCCGAATTGACCACGGAGGAGGATATCCTACTCCGTGGAATTGACGATCGCTTTTGCGCATTTTGCCATGTTGTGGCTATGAAAACATTGGGTGATCCTATGCAAAAACATTGAAATCTGGCGACTTTCGTGGCTTTATTGTGGCTCAGTTGTGGATGTATTGAGTCCATCGAGGATTTTGTCGAATAAAACGTGCTTGTGGCTGCCTCCAAAATCAAGATAAGTGCGAAGTCTCGCGTTTTATATCGTAAATTGGGGAAATAAAGCGAGTGCCGCGAGCGGCCATCTGGGCGTGAAAAATGGTATCGTGCTCTGCATTTGGCTGCCGAAACAGAATAAATAAGATATCTAAACAGCTACTAATATTATCGTTGAAACTAATATTATTGTCTTTCCCAAAATTCTTCGGTTTGGAACGTATTTATGCTCTGTATCAGTCGACTGCGTTCGATTTTTTGTACAGGTAATTTTACTCGCTAGTCTATTTAGCGTAGTTATTAGTCCTTCGGCATCAGTGCCTGTAGATGGTGTCAGGTATAAAGGGTTGGTGTTAGAGACTCTTAGGTGCACGACGCCGTCACATAACAACAATTGTATTCATTCCATCCCATGCGGTAGGTATCAAACATTTTGAACCCTGGAAGTGGCCAATGAATAGGACGAATTTTATTGCGTGTTTATGGACGTCCAAATAAAACCTAAAACATTTTCAATAATTTTTTGCAAAATATCACACGGAAAGTTAAAAAAAAGGAGAAATTTCGCAAAAAAAATCGTGCTAAAAACCAAAATACGTCAAATTTCGCGCTTAAAAATTTATTCGCGAAATTTCGGTGAATTTCGCAACCTTTAAAATAGCTAATTATAACTTATAAATAGTTCACGCATCAAAATAACAACTTTCTTACTCTTTAAAACAAATTCGTGCAAAAACTCATTCACGAAATTCCAGGGTCCCTAATGATGAGTGACTGCCTGATCTTCATATTTAGCTTCACACTCACACCCCTAAGCATTGGCAGCCTTCAGGAGATTCTTTACCGAACACTTTTCTTCTCAACAATTAGAAATTTTAAAGAAGTTGTTTGACCCTGGAGTCACTCTGATTGATGAATATTTGTTCCCGGCCTCATCACATAACCTTAATGCAGTTGCTTCCCTCCCTCATTCTCCTTCCCTTAACCTTTAAACTCTGGATTTAAATGTCCTTCGAAATCCCTCTGCTGCCAGGTTTAAATTGGCCCTTATAATGTTTTCCTGTAGTGAATGAGCCAAAAATGGCACTTTCAGCAGTGAGATACACCAAATGGCATGCCAATATTGGCACTTTCGGCATTTAATGGTTAATCCTTCATCAGCTCCCCACCCTACACCACTCATTAGCAATACCCAGTGCCCTTGACAATGTATTGCAATGACTTCCCTCCACCTCCCAACATTCCCTTCCCCTCCCCCCCCACTTTAACTGTGGAAATGTTTATCAAGTGAGACATTGTGGCAGAAAAAACACCTGATGATGATGATAAATTGTTGAAACCTGGGTCGTGTTAAGTGTGGTCTTTGTAAAAGTTGTTTTTTGCTAAAATTGTGAGATGCTGAAACATTCTCTGATTATGATTTGAGAAGACTTAATGGTGTCAAACCCCCTTGTGGCATTTCAAAGGATATAGTGTGCCTCTAGTGTTGAATACATACTCAGCTGTACCATGTGTTTTCTTGTGATCCGTATACATTAAAACCTTTTCATGTACAGACTCCAGTCTATCTTTTCTTCATGTTGTCAATATATGATAGCACTTTGAAGTACGATGATTCACATTACTTAACCCATCAAAATTTAGAAATTAGTTACTGATGGGTCTCGTGACACACTTTGGGTTCTTATTTGAGGTGGATATGTTTACTGATGAAAATCTTGGAATTAAAAGGTGCAATGTAAACAATAGGGAATTTGGGGAAAAAAATGTATTTGGCTTATTTAAAATTATGGATATTTTGATGGATGTATGTATTAAAATTGTGAAGCCACACATCCCCCTTCCCAGTAGCGTTTCGGGAAAATAGATACTCGTCATACTTGAAATATGCTTTGCCACTGAGTGCTATTTATAGTAATCTGGTAAATTCCTTGACTTGCCTTTCCTTGCTACAAGACATGATTAAAAGTCAGCGGAGCAAATTGAGTTCTGTTTCGCTATCCATTTAGGGCAGCTAAATGGTGAATGTTCGTTGTTCCCAGTGTGACTCGATGCGCGGCAAAGTGCACACATCTGTCTATAGGTACTTTGTATTTGTTGAGTTCTCAGCAAACACCCAGATGAGCTCCTTGGCATTTCAGGAATTTGTGAGCAGTGGCTTGGTACTTGCTGAATGTGTGAAGCCACCTGAAAGCAAAGTGTGTCTTTTGCTCAGGGGAAATTGGTAGCATACCCTTACCATGGTGTGAAACCCTTTATAAAAATTCGAATTTTCTTGTTCAGGTATTTTTTTCCTGTGGCACCAGCTTTTACCTTTTATCCCCATCACTCCAATTATCTTTTTGTTTTGTTGCATAAATGTTGTTGGGGCCTGTGAACAATGTACTTTAGCAAACCTGATCTATATCCAAAAACATCAAAGTTTTCTGATAATAGTAATGACCCCTGTGTCTCACTTTGTGTGGAACTTCATCCACTTTATTATTTCTTGTATCCATTGCAGATGTTGCTTGAAATGCAGTTTGACCTAAATGCTCGCTTCAAGGCGGAGGTGAACAAACTCTCTGGGGTAGAACTTCGCACACAACCTTTGGGCAGGGACAAACAGGGCCACACGTATTGGTACCAATTCTTCCCCTCATCCGTGGCAACAGCCCTGATTGCTCCTTCCCCCGTTATGGAGGAGTGTGTGAGGCAGGAGGGTGGTACTCCTGATGCAGCAAATGGAGAGAAAGAGGATTCAGCAATCCCTGCGCATGTGAAGGAGGACGTCGAGACAGCTGCTTCTTCTCCAATACCTCCACCCTCCAATGCTTCCTCCCTTTCCAATACAGTATCTAAGAAACCAACCATTACTGAAATCCTGCGTGGATCATTGGCCCCAGTTCACCTGCGTGTATATCGGGAGGACTTGGATGACGAGACCTGGGAGCTGGTGGCAAAGTGAGTCTCATTGTGTGGGGTTATGCAAGCTGTTCTAAAGAAACTTAAGTTCTTTAAGACTGGTAATACCTTGTTGGTGGAGAGTATGAATTGTTTCCTATATTAGTACTGGTTATGAACTGCTCTGGCTGGTGAATAGATGATTCAGTACATAGGAAGTAGAGATGGGTAGTTTGCTAAAGAAAGATTCATAAGAAACTATTCACCTTAAGTAAGCGATTCACTGCCCTCAGCTGTGAATAGCTCAGTTTGAACTAAAGTTCCAAAACCTGCCTTCTACTCCATGAACATGGAATGCTTTTTCATTTTAGCTTACCAAGAGTGGTGGTGGCGCTGTGCTATGAGTTCACTTACCTTGCTTTTATCTGTAGTATAAACTTTAGGTTGCTCCCCTAGTTAGTGATATTGTTATCGACTTTTTCGATCCTTATGAATAAAAATACAAATCCTGTTCAGTTTTTAAGAAATGTTTATTTATGTGATACAGTAGACTCTCTTTATTACGAAGTTCATGGGACCAACAAATCGGCAGTTTGTAATAACGTTGCTTCAATTTAGTGAAACTTACGTTTCAATGATGTATCAACGTAGTTTTATATAAACATCGCAAAAAATATCCATTTGCTCTTTTTTGACCTGTATACTCTTTTGTGTGTTACAGCCGTGCTGTGCAATGATATCAAACATGTAAATAACAATCAAATTATGCTCAAAGATGTAAGATCAGTCTAATTTGTTTAAATATCTTTCTCGGGCTTCGCACCGGGTAATGTTTTCATAATCCGCCGACGTTTCGGAAAACGACTTATTTTCCATTTGCAAGGAAATGGAATGGAAAACAAGTCGTTTTCCGAAATGTCGGCGGATTATGAAAACATTACCCGGTGTGAAGCCCAAGAAAGATATTTAAATATAATACACCGAGAAAATCTTAAATCATTTATTAGTCTAATTTGTTGTTCGAAACTCATGCATCACGCTATGTTTTGTAGTAATCGTCGCAAGCCGGGAAATTAAATCAGCTGGGAGATTAGTTCCACGGAAAAACTGCTCGGCTGCCTGTACAATTACTATGTGGCAAAATTAATACAGTAGAATTCCGAAGTTCAGTATATTGATTTTATAGAAAATTTGATTTCGCACAAGTTAGTGAGTAGTCCTGTCCGATTCCTTAAGCTATATGGAATTATTGTTTGACCTCATTATGAAATCATCATTTGACTTTACGTAAATGCGATGTTACAATTTTATGCATGGCTGTTTCGGTACCCGGTGGAGGTATCGAATTGATTTTATGAAATGAAATAACAGAACATAAAGAAATTTCTGCAAAATCGGCCAATTTCCTGCCCGTCTGTAACGAAAATCTTCATGATAATTCCGTATGACCGAGAAATTCAACTGTACCTAGGTAATATGTGGCATTTTAATGGTATAATCTATTATTTTACTATCCCGTCTTTCAGCACGAAAAGTTATGGGCTCAAGGTGTTTACTTATTTACGCTCAGACAGTTGCGCTGGAACCTTGACCTTGAACGATAAACCCCCTCAGCTGTTCCGTGTGAAGAAGTAACGCTTGCTTTTGGGTCCTCCAAAAGCAAGCGTGTCATCTTACCAGCGCGCATTGTTGAGTGGAAGTTGATACACAGTTTGGCTTTGCCATTAAATGAATTGAATTGAAGAACCAAACCAGGTCATAATAACAGCAAACATAATGTAGTTCAAAACAAGAAAGATGATTTTTAATAAATTATAATTACAATTGATGTTATCATGCTATGCAGTATGCTACCTGTGTTTTTTTTTACCCTTTCGCACTCTGTCTTTGCAATAAAAAATTCTACCCTTGCCATGAGTGCCATGAACATATTCCTCCGCATAGAACTCTCTCGCGACAAGGAATCACACAGGCGCCAATACTTCTCTGTGTCTTCAAGCACAAGTCAGCGGGATGCCAGACACTTTCCTCAAACGTGTGGCGGAGGCGATCACGACCCTTGTCTCAGTCACAGGTGTCTCAGTACTGTCTCTACTCATAGCCAGTGGCCAACTGTGTATTCATTTAACATAATTGGGATTAACGATTAAATTTAACCGAGACAGGTTTCATTAGCTTTTCAACTTATTTGTTATTATTTTTATTGCCATAACATTTAACTTTTTTCGACAACACTTTTGCTAATGATTAAATTATTTGTTACTACCTTAATGTTACGTGCAGTCCTTATGTTTCACTTTGAATTTACCAATTTTAAATGGAACTTTATCTTTATTGATAACAAATTTCTTGTATAATGAACATTCAAGACAATTTCTGAGCTTATATTTTTCAAGCATTCAACATATTGTCTTAGTAAATCCACAATGTTAAAAAAACAATACAAAAACTCAAAAAGATAGGGTGCATAGTTACCCCTGGGACTTTATTTTGCTTGCTTGTATTCCGCTCTGCCGTAAAGGCATGTTGGCTTGCTGTCCGTGAGTGGCAAAATCTACATCGTTTACTAACGACTTTAGTTTGCCTCCATTGAAAAATCTGAGGTGTGTAAGCACAGTTGCGTTCGTAGTGAAAGGGTGAAATGCCAAATTTTACCATTCATAATGTTGCTGGTGTTTATTTGCTATGCTTTCTCACTGACGAAATTTAAGACATGAATGACAAATTTTTCTCATCTAAACGGAAGAGCTGACATCTTTCTCTCCAGACGAGCGAAAGAGTGTCACAATTTCATAACATTTCAATGCATACGTACAATGTGTAGGGATTTTGAGGCCAGAATTTCAGTATGCACGAAGATACTTTTTCAATGATGAAAACATGATTCCGAAACTTCACATGCGGCATTGTCATTCCCACAAGCCTGGGCAGAGAGTTTCGCCTGGTCATTACAAAGCACTTTGCTGATTCAGACTCAAGTGATCGCCCTACCGATTGCTAGTGGTAACGCTAAGCTGCTGCTGCCTGAGGGGAAGAGGGACACATTTTGCCCACAGCACAGTCAAATTGGAAAGGGGGTTGGGAACTAGGTAGTGGGTGGAGAATGGGTGGAGCCAAGGCCAGGCCGGGAAGCTGGTTGGGTAGGGAGGATTAGCCGGGAATTGTGCCGGACCCCCTATTGGGTGAGTGACCTTCAGAGGGACAGTAGAGGCATGAGATGTTGGGGAGGGGTGAAAGGAAAGAAGAAAAGTCCTTATCTTTCGTTTCTTCCCTTTCACCCCTCCTCGACCTCTCATGCTCTCTCAGACTCCTTTTGAAATGCAGTAACCCAGTGGGAGTTCTGTACCCTCAACCCAGTTAAATAGCTTATGCGAAGTATCCATTGTATGTATTTTAGTTCTTAAGCTTTTGGGCACAGTATGTGTGGCAAATCTTCCTGATTTATAATGCAGCGTTGTGCATAGCCGAATGAATGCCGTTATTTATGTGACAGACTTCAAGACTTCATAATAAGGTATTTTTTGTTCCTGTGGGGACTAGGACTATGGTTTGTAATTTCATAATACCATTTCTTTACCAAACATTTAGATATCCCTATCGTCAGGACCAATTATTCGGTTCGTAAGAACAAAAACTTCGTATAAATTGTTTGTAATAAGGAGAGTCTACAGTAGATTTCAGAGCTAAGATGGCCAGAATGGTGATGCATTTGTGTCAAAAACAATCAAACTTAATGAGAATTTCATTAGAAATTTAGGTTGGTTTTGTGTTTTCTCTTACATGAATTTTCATTTTGTTGGAGTACATATCCACGCATATGACAGAATATTGCTTCCATGTTAGTATTTTAAATGGTAGTCCTGTGCTATTGGCATTTACTGTCTAACTGGATAAGTGTTAAATAAATCTTGATTTTCAAGCTAGGCTTCCATGAGTAGACTCCACTTCTGAAAATACGTAGTGATTTTTTTTGTAAATCTATGTGAATAGGTAAATGCTAATTCAATGACTGAATGTAGTTTTTAATTATGTATTCTGAAGCTATAGACACATGTTTAATGATAGAAGCGACAGTTTTACCATAGTAGCTTGGAAGCTATCATTCATATTGTATGATTCTGAAATGCTGTGAATATGTGAGGGAGAGATTACTTTATTGCAGAATTGGAGTGGTACCATTATGCTTTTCCTTGATACATAATTAACCTTTACACAGCATGTGTCCTAACACCCCCTGCCACATGCCCATGTGGTGGCTCTCAGGGTTAGTATGTAAATATTTATAAAATGGTTTGCATGGCTGTCTGCAATGTGCAGTATATCAATAGAAAACTTGCATATAGTCCATTCCATATGCGCTTGACAGTATTGGCTCTTGTGGAGACTCATTTCCTGTCTAAATCTCCACAATGGCAGAGGCACGATGCCACCATTAATAGTGGGAAAATTAATGTGGCCCTATTACGAGTGATGTGGTCAGGTTTTGAGGATTCGATCGAATCTCATTGAATCCATAGATTCAAGATTCGATCGAATCCTTCCAAAAAAGAAATCCAGTTGTGCGGGTGGCATATTCGCTACATCTCTGTGAACGCTTCGTCGCCCATCGTAAATTTGTTCGAAATCCCACCTTGAAACTTACTACTTTGATGCGGTTGTACTTCTTTAAGTTTGGTTATGTGGGTAATCATTCATTATGTCTTAGTGTATGCATTTTAGCATAGATTTCTATTGGTATTAGTTGTGCTGAGTTTCATGCAGCAGAAGGCAGCGCTGCCTTCATAACCTTCTGGAGAGAATTTTGTATGCCAACACATGCACACCCCTGCCATCATTATGCCTGCCATTTTTATTATTTATTCAACCGGTAGACCTAAAATATTTATTTTTGTTTTCAAAAAATGAAGTTTTGAGGTGTAGAAAAATATACACCTTGTGTAGAATGCATTAGAAAACATTGCTTTATTATGCCAAAAAATTTGCTGGGAGCCATCGTGCCGGGTTTGATAGATTTTGGATTCGACCCATCACTCCCTATTACCATATTCTATCTGCTCTTTATGGAGTTTTTCCAATATGGTAATATTATTTCCTTGAGTAATTTACTTTAATTGTGCATTATGTTGGCAATGATTACCTGCGAGGTCTAGTGTACACAGAATGCAAATTTGGCTATAAAGTTCTCCATCAGACCCTTACTGTCAACTAAATGTGTAACTCTCTGTTGTGTACTTTTTGCAAAAAATAAAGTTATATATTGTGTGTCAATTCATGTACTCCCTTATTGTATTCATGGGTTAGATGAGGAAATAATCATTTTATTGATTTTGCTTTACTTAATTTTTTTTCCCTGTCCCTACAGAGACCGTGAAAGTTTAATTCAGCTCCTGGCCCAACTGTCTTCCAGTGACCCCACAAAAATCAATGATGAGAAGGATGAGGAAGAGGAAGAATTAGATTCACCACTTGAACCTGAGCCTGATGAAGTGAAGGAAGAGAAACCTGTTACAGATACTGGTCAGAAGGAAAGAGTAAATGATGCCTCGGAGAAGACTAATGGGCATGTGGAAGATCTGCATCCTGAACATAATAGAATAATAGTCCAGAGGGCACAGGTAATTAAACTAGCCAGCTCTGATAACAGCAAGAAGGATAGTATTTCTACCTCCTGTAATAAGGTGGAAGAGGTGAAAGCTGAAAGCAAAAACAATGCTAACTTGGAAGAAGGAAAAGGGGGTGTGAAGTGTGTGTCAGGTTTGGCAAGTAAGGTTAAGGGGGTGGAGAAAGACAATATAAGTGCAGTGGTTGTGAAAACTGAGGATACGTTGCTGGAGAAAGATGAATCACCCAAAACTGATTTGAGTGTTAATGCTGCGTCTAGGAGAAGTGAATCTCCTGAGGTGGGTAGCAAGGAAGGCCCAGTGTATGTGGAAAAACAGTGTGCAAGTGACAGCGTAGATCTTGAAGGCACCAAAGAGGAAGTCAAGAAGGACATTGATAGGGGAGAGGAGAAGGTTGAAGCAGAGTCGAAAGAAGAGCCTGTTAAGTCCTCTGAGAGTAACAGTGATAGGAAAGAAACCACTGAAGTGAAGAGTGTATCATCATCAGGAGTGATAAAAGAGGTGGCAGCATACACTGGTGAGGACGTCAGGGGTACAAAAAGAACAAATGAGTCAGAGGAGGAGAAGGAGAGAGGGTTGCCAAAGAAGGCAAAAAAGTTGGAGGGGGAAAGAAAGTGTGGTGAAGAAACTGCAGCAGATGTAGAAGTGAGTGAAGCTGTGGAGGAGCCCGTGATGTATGTAACAGGTGTTGGATCTGGGAAGGAGTGTGATGCTGGGAACACAAGAAAGGAGGGTGAGGAAGAGGAAAAGGAAGAAGACAAGTCTGTGGGGGAAGAGCAAGAAAGGAAGGAAGCAGAGGAAAAGAGAAAAGATATGATTACCTCCTCTTCATCCTCATCAGAAGGTCAAAGCAGTGTACTTAAGCCATCAGGAGAAATTATTCCCCGAAGTTGTCTCCCATCTGCACCAGTTGTCCCTATTAGGCCTCCAGTGGATACATACAAAGATTCTCCCCCTAAGCCTGCCCAATCCAGCTCCAGTCATCCCAAAGAGTCTTCCAGTCAACTTTCTGGTGGAGATGCAAAGGTCAGTCCAGAAAAGAATAAGTCACCCCTCTCTAGCACATCAGGGAAAATTGTCAGTGACACTATAGGGATCCCCGCTGATCCATCTAAAAAGTCCTTATCATCTCCCAGTCGGTGGGATAGCAAAGAAAAGAAAACTATTGCTGCAGAACCTGTTAGTAGTAAGCCAGATTCAAGTATGGTTTTGAGTACCTCTTCCAGTACTAAGTCCTTGGTTGAGGATGCTAAAAAAGATAAGTCCCCTACAACACCCAAATCTTCAGACATGAGTAGAGATTTGCAACCAAGAGGAATTGACTCATCAAAGCGTGGAACTGATCCATCTCAAAAATGTTTTGTGATCACGACACCTGCTAAGCTAAGTGGTGAGGCTGGTGCTTCAATGAAGGAGAAGGAAAGTAATAAGCCATCTTCCACTGAAGCTAGTGGTTCACGCAAAGGCAATAATGATTCAGATCCTAAAGTTTCATATTCGTCCTCAGATGACTCTTTGAGAGGGAAGGAGGCTATATCAATGGCAGTGGCTTCTCAGTTGCCAGCCACAATAGCTAAGGATGCTATGTCAGATAAGGTTGATGGTGCAAAATCATCTGTAGGTTCAGCAAGTGCCAAGGATTTGCCCAAGGTTGGACCTGCTGGGGAAGGGTCTGCTGTAGTAAAGCAGTCCATGACAGAAGCAGCCACTCCAAATCTGGGAGTGTGTGCGGGTGTCAGCTCAAAGGGTCCTGCTCCACCCATATCAACCATGCCAGTAAAGTCCTCCTCAACACCTCTTGGGCGGGTTAATCCAGAAAAACCTCAAGTTGACTGCAAGGGTCCATTGGCATCAAAATCAGTGCTAAGTACACCTATGACAAAACCTTTGGATAGTTCATCAGGCACAGTCAATCCTGGAGGACTTAAAACTTCTACTCAGGTAAAATCAGAAGTTCTCAAGGTTGCTGAGGATAAGCCATCTAATGTGATTTCTAAACCTTGTGCTCAGAAAGTGGAATTGCCATCTTCAAAAAAGGATGCAAATGTTTTGAAAACAGAACCACCTAGTACAGTTCCTGCATCAGAAGCATCTAAAAGTAAGGTGATCTCTTCCTCCCCTGGTACTAGTACCTCTAAATTGGGTGCAGAGCAACATTCTCAAGTAAAATCATCAGTTCCTATGAAGAAGCCTGAGCAACCTACCTCAAAGCCTGGGCCAATTCAGCAACCTTCTTCCAGGCCTTTGCTTGATAGAGGCTTTTCTTCTAAAATAACTCCTCTAGGAAATGTACCTGCAGAAGTAAAATCTACATCCTCCAGTCCTCTAAGTACCACAGAAAAGCCACCTTTGAAATCACCAGAGCTCAAAGATGACAAAAATTTGAAAACATCAAACCCCTTACAAGCCACTCAAAAACCATCAGATGCTCCCTCTATGAAGGTTTTGGTCTCACCTGCATCTAAATTTCAAGGTAGTGTGGTAGAAGAGAAAATTGAGGTGGTTTCAAATGCTATCAAACCTTTAGATGCTGCATCCACGGGGAGCAAAACTGAACTAGCCCATGAGAGTGATAAACCCCTGGACTCCAAGAAGCCAGAGAAAACTGATGGAGTGCCTGTAGACTCAAGTAAAAAAAGTGATGCTAAGTCTCCCACAGAGCCATCAAAAGGGTCTACTCCATTACAACAGGTAAAAACCTGTAGTGAACCAAACAATTCAAGTCAGCGAGCTGATAAGAATGTCTCTGTAGCCATAAGAGAATCAAAGATGTCAGCTGATAACAAGAGTCCCACCAAAATCATTGACTCAACATTGAAATCCACTGAAAGCTCTTCAAAGGCAGTGATAGAACCAGCAAAGCCATCTCCCGAGAAAGATAAATTATCACCTGCAATTTCTCCTTCCAAACCCCTAATTACTGAGAAACCTGCTCTACACTCCAAGGCATCAGATAGTTCAGCTGTAGCATCTGGGAAGGAAGCAAGTAAAGATCCTATTAAGTCATCCCCTCAATCATCCCCAACTCTTCCAGCAGAAGCTTCTAAAGGAGCTCCACAACCATCAGATAAACTACCAATGGGAGGAAGCAAAGTATCTTCAGTTACATCAGATAAAGTGGCAAATGTGTCATTTTCAAAAAATGTTTCAGGTGTGCCTCCCTTGAAACCACATGATACTTCCAGAATAGAGTCAAAACCCTCTCTTCCCATCAGCATTTCAGATAAATCTCTTAAGGAAGGAGTAAAGGTTATTGGTGGAGAAAAGCCATCTTCTAACGTAATTCCAGAGAGCACTGGGTCAGTTGCACAAAAAATAAAAGCTTTAGAGGAGAACCATGGAAAACCTCTCTCTACTCCTACCACCAAGGCTGTTTCTTTGCCACCCTCAGGGAAGGCTCAGCCCTCATCACTGGAGAAGGAGAAAAGCCCAGATTCAGTGAAGGGCAAAGTTTCGGCACCTCATGTTGCTCAAGTGGAAAATAAGTCGACTGTCAATAAACCTTCCCCCAAATCCATGCAACAAACACCTGATGAAAGAACTAAGAAACCTGGCCCAGTACCATCCCCTGAGGAAAAAAAATTGCCGTTGGGATCAGTTCCTAAAGTAGCAATGGCAACAGCTGTAACTACTGGTATCAAGAGTGAATCTAAATCAATACATACACCACCCAGTTCTTCTAAAAATGCAGATTTAGATAAATCAGGAGCCCTGAAAGCACAGCCTGGAGATTGCAGGGTGAAATATTCACCAGTCAGTGTGACAGAGAAAGAACCACCATTCATTGGTGTGGCGCCTAAGGTAGAAGAGAAGTCACTGAAGGATGTCCCCAAAGTTCCAACAATAGCTCTTCCTACAAAACCACCTGTTACTAGCCCTCCTCAGAAGAAGGATGATGAAAAAGGGAAGCCAACTGTGGGAATACCTCAGAGCAAAGAGGCAAAAGATCCAACGAAAGTAATAAGCCCACCAAAAATGACTGGTACTCCTGAAAAATCCGTTCAAAGCGAGGTGCCCAAACTGACCAAAAGTCCAGGGCCTTCAGTTGCTCCTGCAGATGGAAAGCCTCCTTCCTCCAGTACACCTTCTATTACAGTGTCAGCTGAAAGAAAAGATCAAGGTGCTCTGAACAAGCTGCCATCTCAAGATAACAAAAAACCAGGCATAGAAGCTGGTGGACAGAAACTACCATCACCAACCAAAATGGATCAATCAGCTTCAGGGCATTCAGTTTCAGCTGATGTAAGTGCTGAAAAAGAAGTTAAAACTGGTGTAGCCAAAATTGGTATTGGTGTAACATCTAAAGAAGTAACATCTGAAAGCAGAAAGGCAATGGTTGACCTTTCTTCAAAAGATGCTTCTGCCAAAATTGCTGTATCATCAGTTTCACCCAACAAACCTCCTTTAGAGAAGATTGAGCACAAGCCTATATTATCAGTTCCAAAAGTGGCTGATCCCCTCACATCCATTTCAACAGGTGCTCTCCAAATGACTGCAAAATCCCCGACTAAAGAGAGACCACCAGAGGTGAGACCTCAAGCACAATTGAGTTCAGAAAAAGGTAATGATGGATCTCAAAATATATTGGATCCTGCTAAGGAAACAGGTCCTTTACCTAGTCAGAGAAATTTGTCTCCAAACCGAACATCACCTCAGCTGACAAGTGATGGTAAAAAGTCACCTGCTGGAATTCTATCACCAGAATCGACAGGTAGGGTGGTGTCAGATGTTGAAGAACATACCCAATCTCTTGAAACCAAAATTCCTGCTTTGCCTGGAGCAGCTCCTCTAGCTGTTGTATCTAGTACTAGTGATCATGAGAAAGACAAAATTTATAACCCATTACCCCGTAAACCTATTAAGTCCTTTTCTTCTGATGCTAAGAGTCAGTCTTCTGAAGTCTCTTCTCAATCAGGGGTAGTGAAGGTTGTAGGAGCCATTCCTGGGAAAAGTTCAGACATTCATGAGAGGCTTTTCAAAGACATCCCTAGGATAACGGTTGATGCACCAGAGAAGGTGAAAGCTCCATTTGATGGTGATAAAGCACGCTTGGATAAAGTCAGAGATAGAAGTTTGACTGGTGAGAGTGAAGATTTGAAGTATCCCATGAGTGGAGACCGAAAGCCTGAAGGATTGATGTCAGGAATGTACTCCTCTTTATCCCCTCCTCCTAAACTTGGTGAAATACCTCCTTCCCAACACATGCCCCTTCAGCTCTCTCCGAAGGCAATACAGAAGTTGTCAGCCGGTATGTCAGAGAAGATTACAGAACTGAAAATTCCTCATGTCAGTAAAGAGGCCATAGAAACGGTTGTACAGCCAATAGGACATAAGGTCTTGAAAGTCCCTGAGGTTGGTCGAAAGTCTTTGGAAAGTGCACTCCTGAAGATGTCAAGCCAAAGTGAAGCCATGTCTCACCAAAAAGGAATGGAATCAATTTCAGACAAGAAACTCTCTGAGGCTGATGAGCTTGCTCAGGGTAATGCAGGACCATCAAGAGTAGCCAAGGTTCTTCCTCCTACCTCAGGATTCCATGGAATCAACCCGCTTGAGAAAATTGTGGAGAAATTGTCAGGAGGTCGTGTTGGTGGGCCTCCGTGTCCACGCTCAATTCAGTCAGCCATGGAAACTGAATTAGTTCACCCATCCACTGATTCCAGCCCAGAAAATCTTACCACTCGCCTCACGGAAGGAGCTGGTGGAGTCTCTGATCTTTCTATGAGAACATATCATGATCCACATGGTTCTATAGGTCCCTCATACCCCATTGAGGGCAAGGGTGCAGAGCATCATGGTTTCATGAAGGATAAAGCAATGCATGGCCAGCATTCCCCACACTTAACTATCTCCCAGGATCTGTCCATCAAGTCGCCAATGGTCAAGTCTCCTCCATCGATAAGTGAGGCTCCCTTGCGGGTTGCAGTGGACCTTGTTCAGCCATCTACTGCTGATACAGGCCCAATGAACTTGACTTCGCCTGGGTCTGCACCAGTGAAGAAGTCAGGCCAACCAACCCCTCCAAAGCTTTGGAGCATAGAAACGATATGTGCCCCAACACCGCCTGAAAGGCCTACTTCTTCATCTGCTCCTGTTGCACACATGATGTTTGGGCCCCAATCTTTCAGTTCTGGTCCTCCACCATCAGCACATTCCTCTGCAATGCCTTCAGCAGCCCATACATTTGGTGCAAACAGGCTGAATCCCCCTCCAATGTCTTCATCTGTGTCAGCTCCCAGTGACCTACCGACTAACCTCACTTGCAGCACATCACCCCTGCCTCCATCATCCATGATGGTTGGGGGAGCCTTATCACCCACATCTTCACGACAGCCCACCCCTGCACATGCTTCATCTGTTGTCCATGCACCCTTCATTCCCTGTGATGACAACACCCCTAAGAACTTAGCAATCGCTCACAGTGGTAGTGTACCAATGAAGGATAGGAAAAGCCCAATTCAATTCCCACCCAGTGAAGTGGTGTCAAAGACAGTTGAGTCCACTTCACACTTATCAACTTCATCCCCATTCCGTCCAGCTGCTGAAACCCATTCAATGAGCAAAGTGAAGTTTGGAGTTGCAGATATGTTAAATGATACTTATGATAAGCCCTTGGAGTGTACCTCAAATGTCCCTAAAAACCTCATACACAAGCCCTCCACATCACAGGCTGAGAACTTGAAAAAACCAGAGGCAAATATAAGTGCAACTGATCTCAGTAAAACTACTGAAATGGACTTATCTACTTCAGATGTTGGTGCTAGGGAGCAAATTCCCCAGATGGAAAAAACCAAAACTACCAAATCTCCTACAACCGAATATCCAGGTGCATCTCTAGTAAAATCTCATGCAATGAGTGGAAAAATTGCAGAGGATTCCTCACCAGATGCTAAGTTGGATAGGAAGTCACCCATTGATGGTGGGTTGGCCCCTGGTGCATGTAAAGGAAGAAGGAAATCGGTTGAAAGTATAACGATGGGAATAATGATGGGAAAATTGGGTAAAGTGGAGGGCAGGAAAAATGTGATTCAACAAAAGAGTGAGAAGGACAGTAGCTCATCTCATGTTGCTCCTCTTGTTGGAAACTGCCTTAGTGCTGATGGTAAGGCGCACAGAATGCCTGAGAAAATGGCTTTAGAACGAATACCTGAAGGCAAGGTGCCTGAAGGGGTGTCTGGTGAGAAAGCAGAAAAATCTCAAGTAATCACCCAAGTGTCCAGCCTCCCAGAGGGTAAAGAGAAAGCAATCTCTCTTGGTGTGGAGATAACCCCTGAAAATCCTCCAAAGCAAGTTGTAATCAGTGGGATAGAACCTAAGCATGGTTTATCCAAGGTTTTGGATGTCAAACCTAAGGCCTCAAAACCTGCTGATTCCAGCATAAAAGGTAAATTAACTCCTGCCAAGACTGATGATCCTCTCAAGCCTGGTGTGACAATGGTTTCTAAAGAAGTTGGACCTGTTATACCTCCTGAAAGTCAAGTACCTGAAAAATTGGCAGTTCCTGTCAAAACTTCCCCTAAGCTTTCAGAAGAAAGTCATTCAGTCCCTAGGGTAGGTGTGACTCATCTTACACTTGGTGAGAAAATAGAATCACCAAAAGAAGTCACATCTGTGAATGTTGTCAAGGAGATTGAGAGTGTTATTTCATCTAAAGACCTTCCTTCTGTTTCAAAACCGGTTGCCAATATCCAAGAACCCAAAATTGTGTCAGATGTAGGAGGGACACAACCTTTAGCGAAAGATGAAAAAACTGCTGTTAAAAATATTGGTAAAGTATTGGAAGAAAAAATAGTAGAAGCAAAGAAGACTAAGCCATTGGAAGAAAAGGATGTATTAAGTGAGCCTAAGCAAAAAGAACAGGAGTCTGCAAAGCATGAGGGAGAGAAGGATGCGAGAACTCCCAAGGGTGGTATACTTACATCATCCAAAGGTGAAGAGAGCAAGTCGTTGGAGCTTCAGTGTAAAGAGGTTAAACCTGCAGAGGTTTTAGAAACTAAAATTGTAGATGAGAAAGGATCAAAATTAGTCGAACTTAAGGATAAATCTGACATTTTAAAGCATGGCGAAGTAAAAGAAATGAGTGTAGTTGTTGCATCCATGGCATCTGAACCAGGGAAACTTAATGAAGATAGATCTATCATTTCACGCTCAGAAAAAGAGAGATTAGTGACTGCAGTACCTGAACAGAAGGAATCAGGAGCATCGCCAATGACAAAAGAAGGAGAAGTTAAGAAGAGTCCATCTCAGGATGTTAAGCAATCTAAGCCTCTAGGAGAAATAAAGTCACTTACTACAGAAAGCACTGGACAAGATGTCAAAGAGACCAAACCGAGTGATAACAAGGGAGTAAAGTCAACATTTGAAAAAGAGTATCCAACTGCCCTTGTTATAACTGACAAAAAGGTGGTTTCCGCAATTTCAGATGCATCAAAAATCACTCAGACTCAAGGGGCGAAACAGGTGAAGCCTGAAGATAAAAGTGATGCAATGACAAGCAAGGTTTTGGCAAGTGACAGTAAGGGAGCTGAAGCCACCCAAGAGCTAGTGCTGGGTGTGAAACCAGTGGCAGCAAAGCCAGTTGAGAGTAAACACTCTGAAAGTAAACCTGCAGAAGTTAAACTACCAGAAATGAAATCTGTTGAAGCAAAACTACCTGCACTTCAAGCAATTGATCCGAAGCCAGGGGTAAGACCTATGGAAAAGCCAGGGGAATCAACACCAGCTCTTAAACAACTAGAAGTTAGTCCCTCAGTTGGGGCACCCCAGTCTAGTAAACCCATTCTGGCTAGAGTTCCTGTTAGTCAGCATGGAAGTGATAAACATGTTGATATTAAGTCATCAGTGATGAAGGCAGCAGAAGGTAAGCCAGTGGTGGTGCAAGGTGCTAGTAAATCAGTTTCTGAGAAACCTTCCGAAGTTAAACAACTTGACTTGCAACCCAGCAAGCCAGAGATGATTGAAATGAGACCACCTGCTATTGAAGCTCATGATGTCAAAACTCAACAAGTAAAACCATTGGAAACCAAACCTGTTGCCATTAAAATTGATGAGAGGAAAGCTGTTGAGGGTAAATCAGCAGCAGTTAAAACTCCTGAGTCAAAACCTGTGGAATCAAAGCCTGCAATCAAACCTCTTGATGATAAGACAGTGGAAGTGAAGCAAACCTCTCTGAAACCTATTCCCCCAAAGCCTGTGGAGTTAAAGCCATCAGTATCCAAACCTGTTGAAGCTGCAAAACCTTGTGAAGTGAAACCTGTTGAGGCCAAGCCCACAGATAGCAAGCCTGTGGAAGTTAAGCCTATTGAAAGTAAAGTTTCAGTGGTAAAACCTATCAGCCCCAAGCCTGTTGAGGTGAAGCCAGCTGAGGTGAAATCCTTGGTTTCAAAATCAACTGCAGAGAAACAGAGTGCTGAAGCAAAACTTTCTGATGTTAAGTCAACGGAAAGTAAGCCTATGGAAGTCAGACTACCGAAACCTACCCCTGGACTCACAGAAATGGGAAAAGCTGCTGAAGCAAAATCATCAGTCATTAAGCTTATTGTTGACAAACCTGCTGAAGTAAAAGTATCTAAACCAAAAATAGTAGTTGAAACAAAAGCTACTGGAAGTAAGACTGGAGAGGAGAAAGCTGTTGATCAGACTCCAACTGTCATGGCAGCATCTAACAAGCAGAAATTCCATGCCGAAAAGGAAGGTCCTTCCATGCCTGTGAAGGAAACTGGCATCACTCAGCCTAAGGAACCAAAAGAACAGAAGGCTCCACCTATTGAAACGGAACCTGTGAAAAAACCGGCCAGCTCTGTGACTCATCCAACTGCCTTAAGCATTGTAGAATCTGAGGATAAGTCACCGAAGATTCCTAAACCCTTCGAAAAGAGTGTAAAGGAACCAGAGAAACCTATTCTCAGGAAGGAGGCTCCCTCAGTTCATGGTCCACTTGAGGCTCGAATTTCTGATATGCCAAAAAAGGAAAATGAGAAGACCCTACCAAAAACCCAGCCGGATAAACCCGAACATAAGGTTGATGTTAAAGGGGTTCTGGAGAAAAAGGCAGAGCCAAGCAAAACCAAGCTTGAGACTGATACTAAGATTTTGGAAGTAGAAAAACCATCAAAAGAAACTGAGCGGAAGGTGTCATCAAAACTTTCAGATGAAAACAGCAGTTCAGAGGAAAAGAGAAAGGAGACAAAGCCAGACTCATCTGCTGCCAATGTTTCGAAATCATCAGCTGCTCAGACAAAATCTCATGTTGAAGAAAAGCCTGTATCTCCCAAGAAAACCACAGAAGAGGAGAAGAAAGATGTGGAAGCCAGCTTGCCTAAAGTTAAACCATGCCATATAAGTATTACTCCCATTTCGAAGGAAAAAGTCAAGGCTATGATCAAGATGGAAGAAGTCTCAAAAGCTGAGAAAGGAGAAGAGTCAGTCAAATCTAGTGAAGTTCTCAGTGAAGGGGTTGTAAGGAAGGATGAAAACATCCCCATTGAAACGAAACCTAGCGAAAAACCTAAGGAAGAATTACAGCGTTTAAAAGAGGAGAAAGAACCGGTAGCAGTTGACTCTAAAAGCAAAGCATCTGAGACAGTTGTCACAAATAAGGCTACCATTGAGAAGAAGTCATCAGAGGAAACTGTGGTCAAAGATGAAGAGCGCAAGCGTAAGACAATGGAGGCTACCATTGAGAAGAAGTCATCAGAGGAGGAAACTGTGGTCAAAGATGAAGAGTGCAAGCGTAAGACAACGGAGGCTACCATTGAGAAGAAGTCATCAGAGGAGGAAACTGTGGCCAAAGAAGAAGAGCGCAAGCGTAAGACAACTGAGGATCGAGTGGAATTGCTGGCAGACAAAAAGAGGAAAGAAGGAGACGGGGAGAAACCTGAAGAGACGGAAATTGAGCCAGTGGAAAAGCCAAAGGAACCCAAGAAAGAGATCTCAATCCTTGAGTTTAAGATGGAGGAAAGCTTGGAGGAGCTGACGACGATAAAAGTGGCGGCCCCAGCAACAGTCTCTAACCTCCTTGAACAGATGAAGGCGAGGCGGAAGGCGGAGTTGGCCGAGGAGAACAAGAAGTTGCTGGCACAGGCGGCAGCTGCAGCCAAACGGAGCGCTGATGACAGTGATGATGATGACGGGAGAGATGACATGGGGATTGGAGGGTTTGATGAAGACGATGCAGAAGATGACTCTCCATTCATGGCTGTCAAAGCGGCACCCATGATGAGAGGGAGGGGACGGGGAGGCCGCAGAGGGCGACGGGGCAGGGGAGGCCGTGGCATGCGTAGGGGCAGAGGAGGACGTGGGGGTGGAAGGGGTCGACCGAGACTTGACCCGGATGGACCCCCCAGGACTCCCGTTGTTCGGGGAGCCGGAAGAGGCCGAGGGAGAGGTAAGCCATTTTAAAAGCTCCTGCTATTTGATGGTAGAATACATTCACCCTTACTTTAGTGTTGCATCTTATTCCTTTTATCTGCATGGTATATAGCGTTGATTACCTGTGATATTGAAGGGAGGCCTAATCTAATGACTGAAAGTGACAGGTTATCCATTCAAGTTCATTTTCTGGGTAGTTGTGGCCCAGGTTTTCATGCCCTCTCTAAGTCCTCTTGTGTATTTTTCAAAATAATCTTTTCAAAAAAATCCTACCATTTTGTGTACCGAACAGTTATTCATTCCACTTCTCTGAAACAATTCACCAATTATAGCTTATGTCTGTTTGTTGAGTGCATTGAATGCAGTAGATCATTTCACAAAAAATTCAACTGTGAATCTTATTCTTCGCATCTTATATATATATACTGTATTTACTTATGTAAGCCGCGTACCTTTTTTCTGGAAATGCCGGTGAAAAAATGGGGGTGCGTGGCTTACACGAATCCTCCAGATTGTCATGTAAGCCGCGCACCATTTTACCACATTTTCCTGTTGTTAGTTTCTCCAAAGTTGTTAGTTTTTCCAAAGTAAATATATCGATGTGAATTGGTAAGTATGGTGTGGTAGTAAACCCGTAAAGTATTTTGAAGTAATTAGAAATAAAAATCATCTTTTATCAAAGTCAGAGCGTACAACGATACTTGAAGAAAGGCTATATCAGAAACACCACGTGAAAAAGCACTTACCGTGTATAGATCGTACGTAAGATAACATATTTTAGGACTGATATGTATTCAAATCTGTATCCACATTGTATCCTGTAAG
Source organism: Ceriagrion tenellum (assembly GCA_963169105.1). Taxonomy (NCBI): domain Eukaryota; kingdom Metazoa; phylum Arthropoda; class Insecta; order Odonata; family Coenagrionidae; genus Ceriagrion; species Ceriagrion tenellum. The sequence goes on along the minus strand of OY720639.1, from coordinate 137,305,507 downwards.
CTGCCGCAAGGGGGTGTGGCGCCTTTAAGTCTTTTTAAAGTTGTAATCGGAGTTTGTTTCGGTATCAAGTATCTGTAGCAACATTTCTCATGTAATAGATAGCCACTTTTGGGTAAACATTAAAGCTACATTGCAAAAACACGACGGAGTATTTGTTACGTATTGGCAAGACTCGTATGCTCAGAGATTGTACATTCTTACTAGTCGTGCTCTTCTGTCCGTGCTATCCGCTCCATGCGAGAGAGGAGTAAATGAGTTCGAGTCATTGGCATTTTAAAATAATTTGCAGTTCCCACCCTAAAAGTAAATTCTGAAGTGAAGTTGTGATCGTATCCTGTGAGTACAAAACTACATATTATAAGCGATGCCGAAAAAGTAGGAAATCGAGCTGCAGGAAGGAAATATGGTGTATCTGAATCGTGCATCAGAGACTGCCCAGCCGGCACAAGGTGGCAAATATCTCTGAATGATCGGATACTAAGTATCCCTACAGTTAAGGGATAAGTCATCTGGTGAGCGGATGGGATATCTCTAAGCAAGGGATGCAATAGGTATATAATCGGAAGGACGAAGAGATATTAGACAGATGAATGTCCGCATAGAAACGTATATGTATTTGCCATGTTAGAATAAGTTGTGTGCTGTTGTGTGGCAATTATCCTTTAAATCCGATCACTGATAGGCTACGGCTAGCCAATCAGGTCCATGTATCATAAAAAAACGATTTCCGCGCCATCTATCGGCAGTAATAGGAAACTAATTTACACAGCACTATTCTTTATATATATATATTTGCATTCATAGGTAATTTGTTTCTCTTTTAACCATCCATGAAAAGGGCACTTTCTTGACCAAAATGCACCGCTTACATGTGCCAACTTCCATTCTCGAACAGCGTCCCACAATGCACATCGCCAATTCTGCACCTAAACTGAAAACACTGAACACCCAGAAAAAGAACAAGTGGGGCATTTGCACGACCACTATTTCTGCTTTTATTTGTTGATTTGCCTATGGATTTCCGTAATCAAATGATTACGGGTTGAAATTGTGTATAATTCTGCAATTATTTTAGTTGGATATATCATTTCGAACAGATGCCATTTTTATTGTTGAATGATGTGATTGTATACAACTGTGATTACTGTGTGATGCTAGGAGAAACAGATGCACAATGAAACGGGCTGTGCATTGTGACGATATTAAAACGTAACGCAATAAATTCATGAGAAAGATGTACATCAACACTTAACTTAGGCACAGAATTTCTATTAAAGAACGTGCATTCATGTTATGACAAAATGATGCAGGTTCAAGGGCATAAAATTGATTTTTTCATAAAAATAATTTTTTTCCTCACGAGCCTGCCCAAAAATGGGGGTGCGTGGGATACACGAGGGCAGGGCGCAGCTTACACGAGTTAATACAGTATATATATCTTTGCAGAGGATTATATAGAAAAAAATTCCATTCTTCCATTTAATGTGATATTACGTATGGTATTTGCGTAGCAGATAGCATTTAAAGTCATGATTTAAAATAGTCCTCATTAGGAAGAATCTAAAGATATGCCAGATGGAAATATTCCCCTCATTTTTTTAACTTCTTAGACTCTGGAAGCTGGTGAAGGTAGCCGATGCACACTTGCATGACTACAGACCATTGAAGTCTGATTCCTCCATCCCTAGTTGTAATTGTATTTCTCTTTAGTTTCAGAAATAGGCTGCATCTCAAAGTTCTGAATCTCCTTACTCTCCTTGTTCATTCAGCCCAACTGTTGATAGGATACATGTGTCTGTTCACACAAAATTGGTGCTTTAACAGGCATTCATTCATTTCTCTTCCGTACAAAGCATCATTGAAGTACATTGTTGATGATAATTGAATTCAAACCCTTCATTGTTCTTCTCTTTTGAAGTTCATTCCTACATGTCAAATTTTGATGCATAGTGTAACAACTTACCTTGATTTTTTAAATAATTTGTGGACATTAGCAATGCTAATGCCAGAGACAGCTGCTACAATAGCTACTGACCCTATGTTGCACTTTCAATAATCCTCAAGTTGTAGGACATATCTACTATGGTGTGATTTCTCTTTTCCATTGAATCTAATATTTTTAATTGAAAATATTATTGAAGGAATCTCATCTAATATAATATAGCCACGTAGGCTTTGTAAGCTCTCTTAACCAGGTCATACCAATACTGAGTAGTGATTATGAGTATTCAGCATAATGCCACACTGAGCATAATTGAATAACCTCCTGTGAAAAAACCTTTTTTTTAGGAGAAAATGTTGCAATTTTGTGCTGAGAAGAAACAGTTTCAGTAATATTTCAGGCTTTCCCTGTGTAACATATGAAGAAGCTCCATTCAGGATCTCCACTGGGCTTTTAAAAAATTCATAGATGCCGATGCTTCAGTGGCTGAGTTGTCCTTTTACTTCAGGGCTGAATGCTTCAGCCATGAAGCTCGCGTCCCATCCTCATTAAAGCTTCTTAAAACAGCTTCAGGCTTTATTTTGGGGAACTTGTCCATTTCAGAGGAAAATGGAAAAGTCACTGAGAAATTATATCAACATTTACCACTTAATTAAAAAAAAATAATTCTCACACTTAATAATTGCTAGTTTGGCACACCTGTGACACAGTTTGACAGGGTTTGATTGACTCCAGATTTCGTATACCTTTGCAGAAGGGAAAAACATTAGGCTTCTAGACCAATTAAATTTTAGTAAAATAAAAAATTGAAAATTTTGGCCCGACTTACTGATCAGCTGTTATAAATTTTAACTCTTTATTTTCATCCCCTCCTTGCACTTCAGGCCGCAAGTCTGCTGAAGCCCTTGCCCTGCTGGCAGCTGTGAGAGATGATGCCATATCCCCGAAATCAGGGGGTGAGGCCCGGGCTGAGTCAGTATTCCGCACACCCTCACCATCGCACCTAGGTGATGCGCTCAAAGCTTCGCTGGTCGACTCTGCCTCCCCATCTACATCCTCTGGTGGGGTCCGTCAGTCGAGACGCATAGCACAGATCAAGTTGAAGGAGGAGGCTGAGAGGAGGAAGTTGGAGGAAGCGGCCCTCATCCGTCTCAAGGAGGAGCAGAAGAAGCGCAAGAAGCAGGAGCTGATCATCTTGGAGGATGACTTTGAGCCCGAGGAGTCTGAGGAGGAGGAAGAGGAGGTAAGTGACGTCTGCAATTGTTGGCATCAATAGGGAAAGTCTCCCCACTCTGAAATCAGTCTCACGATTCCATCCACAAAATTTTCTGTCGCTGAAGATATTACAATGCCTGGAATTTACCACCCTACATTTCATTTTGCCTTATCCAGTGATGTATGTGTCTGTATGAAGACAGTAGTGAAGGACTTAAGTATTTCATTTAATGGAAACTTAAGTGGACAATGTTCATAAAGGACTGTCCTTTTGGGATCACCTGCATCAGGATTTAAAAAAAATAACATTTCATCTCTTTTGCTGGAGACCTCAGTGCCAATGAATATTGCCTTCATCATGCATCAAATTATATCTTCTCATGTAGGTTAGAGGGGAGGAGGTGGAAATGGGTGTAGAACCCTCTGGATGTGATTCTTGTATTCTAGATAGCACTGGTAGCTACAACTGTCTAATGTCTTGTCTTCCCTCTCAAGTGAAGTAGGTGTTTTTTTTTCCAAGGTTCTCATTGAGCAAGGTGAGAATCATGAGAATGGCCATGGACTGGCTATAACTCTCTGGGAGTTCTGAGCTTTGTTTGTGTTGCTGCCCCTTTAGCACTTTTCTGCAAATTCTTGCTCCTTTGGCATTCACATCACAAGTTCAGGAGCGAAAGGTGCAACTTGGATCTGCACCCTTTGCTCCTGCATCGGAGGTGGAACAAAAGTGGCAGAAGGAGCGGCGCTGAGAATCATGAGAAATAGCAGAAGGAAATGCTGAGTTCGTCTGCTATTTGGACCCTGGGAGTAATTAAGAATGAATTTTCTCCCAGCTATATTTGAATATTCACTTTCATAATCTAAATCGTTGTTTAGCAAAAGATCAAAGATAAATTTTGTAAATCTCTTAGCATTAATGTCACTTCTCCGTGAAGGAATTTTTGTAGTTGTCATGAATAAGAAATGAACTCAGTCAAACTTGTTGGCCAATATCCCTAAGACATAAAAATCGAGGACAAAGAGATTTGTCATAGAGTTATTGTTAATGGAAGAATTTGTGGTCTGCAAATTCTGGTTGTTATAATTTGGTTCTCTTAATATCTCACACAGTCAATGACAAACTTCTCGTCTACAAATGGACTTTAGTATTATAAACTACTAAAAATAATTTTCTCACATAGAAGTGCATGCTCTATCATCTTTTAATCATCTCTAACCGGTCTTTATAAAACTGGGCCTTCAAGTCACATCATGTACTCTTACTGAGAAGTGGTTAATTATGTGACATCTTGTGTCATATTTATTATGCATGGAAAGAAGACAGTCCAAAGCCCAAAATTTGCTTACAAATATGACCTAAGAACACATGAGAAAATGAGATACGCAGTGCAAATTTCTATGCATTTATTCCCTGAATCATGCCCTGAGGTGACAAGAGAACCATGGGATATAACAAGCAACATACGGCGCCTGTTTTGAGTGGTTGAGACTGTTCAGTATTCCTTGTTAATTGTATATTAAATTCAAAGGCAATAGAAACCATCAAAGATGGCGGCTTGTCCTCTCATGAATAAGGAAAACCAATTTTTGGTTGATGAGGAGGGAGTGCTGATGTTCGTGCTGGAAGGTATTACTTTTGATTGTTATTCCAAGCTTTTTTGATGTTACAGTGAAACCCTTCTTAACGACCACCCCTATCAAGCGACCACCCCTCTCAACAACCATTTCTCAGCCGAACCGCTGGTAGTCCCTGAATTCAGGTTTCACTGTGTGCATCGAATTAAAATGCATTGCAATTTCCCAAGAGCTACTAAATTGTGAGGAAATTAGCGCCATGCGTATAGGTTTTAACAAAATCGTTGCCTCAAAAGTTTGTCCATATTTTTTTTCAAATCCACCGCACGTTCATTTGCATAATACTCCTAGAAACTGAATCCCTGTCGAACGACCACCCCTCTTAACGACCTTTGTTCAGTGGAACCGTCGGTAGTCGCTTAATACAGGTTTCACTGTAACACAATAGAAAGAGAGAAATACCTCTATTCAACTATACAAAGTAAACCTCACGTTTACTTAAACTTATCACACCTCACATAATTCAAATTAAGGAGTTTTCTAGATAGCCTAAGCCATCCTGATTCATCAGGATAGCCTTGTAACCTGATCGGCTTTGAAGCATTGCACATAGTTTTAATTAACTTAGTTTACTAACTGTAGTAATCTAATATCATATAGCAGTTTGAATATGGTAAATACCATGGTCATTAGTCACGAACAGTGGTTATTTTGCACAGAAAACTCATGTTACCATTCGTGGAGATTTCTGGCAGCATCTGAAGTATTGTCCATGACCCATTTTGTTTCTTCAATAGGCAGCTCAGGTGCAATGAAAGTTCTTGCCAAGGATTCAGTTTTTTGCCAGGAGACCACTAATGTGGTATTGGTGAATTGTAATTTATCCTTGATCCTTGAAAAAGGTTCTTAGCCGATCCCCACTGCTACCAACGAGCTGTTTGCTTGGGATGATGTATCAACTAAACTATTTTTTTTTTTAATATTTTTAAATAAGGGATTGTGTGGCAAGAAGGCCTTTGTACAAAAAAATTTGTACACTGTAATAGCCGAGGGTATGCAAGAGCATGACTATAGCACCAGTGCACAACAGGTGTGCAATAAGTATAATTCCCTGGAAAAGACTTCTTATAACCATTTAGCATTTAACAAAACAGGTCGGAGTCAAAGGTTTATTCTCATTTATCAATATGCTACATTAAATTTATACCTGCTGGCTCCATTGAAATAATGGATATGTTCGGCAAGAAGCATTGTCCAGAAAGTTGTGGCGGGACACCAGGGACTTTCGATTAATGCCTGAGTGGGTGAAGGCTGAGTTAGTATCAGGCAACGCAATACATTTGGAATTATCTAGGTCTGCATACCTACTACTCCATTTCTATCCTTATGAGTGTGCTCTTGTTGCAGATGTGGGAAAATTAGACTTTCTTTGAATGGTTATGGCATTTCTTTGAGTGTGGAAACTCCTGAATCTGATTTTCAAAACCCTGGGCCTTCCACGTCAAGAGGCACCCTGAAGAACCAGTTCCCCCTAAAGAGGGGTCTGGTCTAACCCCTAGTGGTGCCTACACTAGGCAAAAAATATACTATCACAGGATGGAAAGACTGCCATGGCTATCCATGCATTGAAAGAGAAAATAGCTCAGCAGAATGAGCTAATGAAGGCTAACCTTGAAAACGACATGGCTCTTATCACAGAGTTGAAGGGGAGCAATGATTTAAAGGAGGAGGCTAATGCTCAACGAGCGCAGAGAAGGCTTCTTTTATCAGAGCAGATGGAATTGTTGAAACAACGATTAAGTAAAGGGAGTTAATAGGCAAAAAATGTCACCCTGCAAAGCTTCTTCCATTATATGCATCAAATGCCTGCTGTTACTAATGTAAATATTTAGCAAAGAATCAGTAACCAAATGAAATTAAAATGTAGAAAAAGATCAGTTTCTATGAATGTCATCACATATAAAATCCTTGGATCATTTTCTCTCTACATGTTGCCCCCTCTCATGGCTAATAGGCAACAAATTTCATCCCTCAAATTCTTTCCCCTTCTGCATCAACTGGGTCTCTCCCGACATCAATGATACCCTCTCCTCCAAAGGCCTCATGAAGCCTTTCAGCATCTCCATCTGGGTGGTCATCAGGTAAGGGTTCCTCAAAACCCTCCCGAAGACTTCTGTCTCATGGTTGAAACAATGCTGGTAATATGTTGCTTAGATCATCATCATCAGAAGAATCCTCTCTGAGAATCTCGTTCATCAAATTTTCTGGAACCCTGTTGCGTGTCATGACGCCAACCTGCCCCTTGCACGTTTGCATTGATTCTCTTGTATCTCTCTGATGTCAGATGTCCCCTCCTGCTCCCTCCATTACAGAAACCACAGAGGGAGAAAGCAACGCAAACCAAGCTTAGGATTTTTGACATCTATGTTGTGTCCTTGGGTGGCGTGTTCAGCTACTACTGATTTTTCTTGGTGTCCAAGTGACATTGCAGCACTCTACTCTTCTGTCCTTGGCCTAATGGTTCTTCCTGTTTCCCCTATGCACACTTTATCATGCGAAGCATGTGATGCTACATCTAAAATCCATACAAGAAATAAACCCTTCAAGATGAGAATCTTAGGAGAGGCCTTGTAAATAAATAAAGACAACTTCAATGTCCGTCTTGAGCAAGATGAGAATCAAGTTGAGCCTCAAACTATGGAACGTAAGATGAGGATCATGAGGGAGGCTTTGGTAATTAAAAACCACAATTTCTCCTGCGATAAAGGATTAAAGATTAGTGAGTCATTTCTGCCAGTACTTATGGAAAAAAGAATCCCATCCAGAAGGCTCTGCACCCATTTCCACCTCCTCCCATCTCACCTCCATGAGGAGATATATTTTACTGAACAAGCACTTCTTTCAGTGCAATTCATTGGCACTGAGGAGGATTCTGGTAAAGGAGAAGAAATGTTTTTATATTACTGATGTGGGAAATTCCAAATAAGAGTTCTTCATGACATTTGTTGTTTTTGGGCTGTTGGAGTCCTCTGTATGTACTGTAATTGGTTGTTAGCTTAGGGATGTGGAAGGTTTTATATGACCTTGGATTTTCTCTTCTCTCATGTTCTGTTTTCATTGTACCAACACACAAACGCTCTCCAAACAACAACACACCTCACATATTCCCAGATCCTTGTGGAAAGACTTCAGAGTCGACAATTTTCATTAGGCATCCAGAAGCTATTTTCATGATGATTATGCTGGGCATTGAAAGTCAGTGACTTGTGAAATTTTTTGTGAATGGAGCAAGAAATCAAGCTTTGTTGAAGTCTTTATTGCGCTAGTGACATAGATTCTCTCCCTCATTTGTCCCTTCTCTCTCATCAGCTCCATCAAACCTTTCTTTCCTCTGTATTTCACCCTTAATTCTGTCTCATGGTCAGATTCAGTTGGTTCAAATTTTCCAACCGTTAAAAAAAATTGTCAGGATTCATGGCCGTGACACTGCATGAACCTCGACTTAAACTGAATTTTTATTGTTATCTCCACTTTCTCTGATTTCACTTAGTTAGTATTTCAAATGTTTATGCTGAAAATGAGAAGAGACCTTTGGTTTTCATGGCAATTATGACTGGTGATATCTTTGTGCATTGAAATGCTTCTGGCATATGGAAAAGTACTATCTGCTCCTCATTTTTAATACAAGCATGAAAAATCTTGACATTGGTGCTCTCCCCTTGGAAGGTGATTTCTTTTTACAATCCTCTTTTTATGGTGTCATTATTAGATTGCATGGAATGCCTGTGTAATATGAAGTGCTACTGGGTGATGGTTGGTTATTTCATTGCTAATTAAACATGTTTAAGATGAATTATTCACTATTATTTTTTCAAGTTTCTAGATAGTTATTTTTCAGTGTTCTCCATTAAAATGCTCTTATTTGGTTTATTATTCTGGCTAAGTAAATATCATCTATTTTCTACAATGGTGTGATTGGTCAGGTTGATTTGCATGATTTTTGTTCAATGAATTCTCATTTCTTGCTATCTATTTGGAAACTTGTCATTCCCACTATGAATTTAGCTATCATTTTATTGTAAAAACTGAAGCCTAGGGAATAAGGTAGCGCTTCATTGACAGTTATCCTCTTTAATTGGCGAACATGACACCAATCAATAGCCAGTTCGAAAAGAGTCTGTTATTTGAGTCTTTTATGTATGTTTTTGTATCTTCAATTTGTGGAAATCATCTAAAAGTCTCTTATCTGGAAGAAATTCATGTTTCCTGAAAGTTATGCAGTGCTATTAGCATCCATGTCGAGATGGAAAACAGGTTTAGGGATTCCTTTCTTATTAAAATGGGCTTTAGTGTTGTTGTCACAATCCCCCTTACCAGAAAACGTCATGTATTTACCCTAGGCATTTTCATCATTTTATACTTCATTACATCAGATTACTTTTGCTGTAGCACTTCCTTGCTAGGCTCTGATAAGTGAGCATTTTAACCCTCAACTGCTATCGTTGTCTTTTTTGACCAGACGTAATTCTTTTTCTGTAATGGTAAAACGGCCACTCGCAGCAACCTTGGCTACAATGTAATCCTAGGGGAGAGAGGAGTGAGCCAGTTGAACTTGAGGCAGTGCAGGTGACGGTTGTAGTTTACGAGCAATTCGAAAGTGTGTACATGGCCAAAAACCATGATAGTAGTTAAGGGTTAACTTATTTTGTTGCCAGTTAACTTATTTGTTAAATAATATTTCCTATAGAAGGAAATTCTGCCTAATGAACAAACTCTTCAATGTTTGTTGTGATAATGCTGGGAGCAACCTCTTGGTATAATTGTATAAAAGTGTAGTGGAATCCATATTCATTGCTTTCGTTTTTAGTGATTTTTTCTTAACCTGGTAACATTTATTGCCATTTTGAGTTGAGTCTCACGAAAATCAACCTAGATTTATTTGTATAGTGATTGGTGTTTGACTACAGTTTATGAGCCATATTACATTTGTAGAATATTGTTAAATGGAGCTTTGGACCATTTTTTTGCTTTTTTCATTTTTGTTGAAATTCAACATGGAAAATACTCCTCCATCTTGGTCTGCAGAAATAAGCCCTGCTGTTAAAAAATGAGCTTCATTTTCTTATAATGGTTACAGCACAAAATGAATTCTACCCATAGATTCCCAGACCACACGTGTGCATCTGTTGAATTAAAAGTTGTTTTTCTATGGCCAAACTCAATTCCTTGTTTTCCATTTTTGATTTCCTGAATTGCTGAAATGCCTTTTTTTCTCTTCTGCATTACAATTGTTAGAAATTTTCATGTTCTATGATCAGTAATTCATTTTTCTTTTTATCTTTTTGTGAAATCTTACTTCTTGCTCATTTTTCTATTTGTTGTTTACCTCACTTAAGTTACCCTGCTGGATTGATGTCTTTGGCATTGTTTGAATTATCATTTTGTGCAAATATTTAGATAATTAATGGTTTTGAATGAGTAGGGTAAACTTTGTTTTTCTACAATGAATTTTAATGACTTACGACCATGGTTTCCATGATTAACGTCATCATCAGGTGAGGATACATTTTGGTGCAACAACTTATATACTAGAGAGAGTGGGGAGGGGGGAGAAGGAGGAGGGTGGAAGGGAGTGGTTGAGTATGGTTGGGTGGGGACTTCCCAAGAGGGTGAGCCGAGGGTGTGTGAAGGTAGGGGGGTTCATGGAAGAGGGAGAGGTTGAGGAGGGGAGAGCGGGAAGTATACAATAGGTCATTTACAATGTCACAATTAGCATTCACAGATTTCAAAATTTCAACTTGCTTGACAGCGTCTAGCTGGGGGCCTTTTCTTTCACAATGTAATATTTCTAAGGAGAAATCACTTCCGTGGCCCTTGACCAACAGGTGCTTTGCGAAATTAGAATTATGTTTATAATAATGTGTTCTTTCAGTCTCTCCTTGAACTTCCCACCAGTCTACCCAATATAGGCTGCTGAGCATTCACACTTAACACTTAAGCCTGTACACACCACTCCTTTCCAACTTTGGGATGATGTCCTTGGATTTGGAGAAAAAATTCCTTAGGTTAAAGTTATTGTAAAAGGCAGTTCTAATATGGTGTCTTGGGAGGAACGTGGTGGCTAGGAGGGATAAATTTCCTAAGTAAAGGAATTTCCCCCATTTATTTGGAGTGTCACTTAGGGAGGGAGGGGGGGGGTGAGGGGTTCGGTAAATGGTTTGGATGGCCATTTTTCCCACTTTCTTCCAATACAGTCTATCAATCATTTGGGTTTGGTAGCCATTGCTGAGAGCTATTTGTTTAATAATATTTAGCTCTTTTTGAATTTTGCTTGGGACGTAGGAATTGTGAAGAAGTGGTGGAGCATAGAATGGAAGGCAGATATTTTTTGTGCAAAATGATGCCTGGATGTAAAATAGATGGTTTGGTTCGTGTGTCCTTTCTAAAAATGGAAAAGTTGAATTTATTGAAAGGAATTTGTTTGGCTAATGTTTAGGAAAGGAAAATGTTTAGCAAATTCAACAAAGTATCGCCGGAAACCACCAACTTGATTATTAGTGGTGTTCAATCTTGAATATTTTTCGTGGCTATGCAGTAAAGATAAATATTGCAATTCCAATGATTAACTATTTTTTTTGCTAGTAATGTGTTATTCATGAATTTGACAGCAATAGATACCTTTCAAGAGTCTCATTTTGTCTTTTCTTTTTTGTCATGAAGAGCATGATGGTGTTAGTTTTAAGTAAGTGATCTCCATTCCTTGTTAATTTATTCACATTTCATTTCTGTAGTTAAGAGGTTATCATTTTCAATGGGTGAATATTCACATGTTGAAAGCTTGATCTTTCCAATATTATACCTGCGTTCTAAAATTTCATTGCTTCTTAATTCATAACTCTGTTTCTTGAACATGTGAGTATCATTGAATATTTTGGAGACTTATTTATTTCAATGTATAATTTCCATTTGTAATCACAGTAGTATAATCTTATTTAATTGCCATACTATTTAATTTTTTTGCTTATAATTGTTCAAATCTTTTTAGCTGTGGCATTGTTTTAGCTCTTGGGTTGGTGATGACTTGTTGACTTTGATCTCATGACTAGAATTTTTTAATTTGAATTTCTAATTACAACTGTTCTAAGTATAAAGGACTCAGAAGCAATATATGTCATGCAAGAATTAATTCATTGGGTAATTGCAAATGTCACAGAAATGGTCAACAAATTGTAAGGTAAGGACCATGGTTAAATTTGTGTGGTCATTCTGTGCTTTTAGTTCCAAAATTAGCAGGACTTGAAAAGTAGCCTATATTACTTATTTTACCAGATGTATTAATTTGTTGCTTGCACTCTTCTGGCCCTCTCCATTCCTGTTGAAAGAAGAGGGTTAGGCTTTTTTTGCCTCTGAGGAGCAGGAGTGGGGAATGTTGATTTAAGAGTTGAGGCGTGATTTAAGGGAATAGCATGGCAGGATGTTGAGGGGCAGCAGATTTCTCTGTTGAAAATTGTTGGTTTATCGAACAAAAATCGTAAGTCGTTGAAGAAGGATGAGGAAGGGAGCGGAATGATGCAGGAGTAGTGATGCCTGCTCATGGCAGAGCTACAAAAATGTCTAAGGAGTGACTCGGAAGGAAAAGCAGGGCATTAGGGGCAGAAGTCCTTCTTCGGTCGAGGAGGGGAGATAGGGGCTGGATTGGATGATGAGTAAGGATGAGTCGAATCCAAATGTCGATTCTCGATTCCACCGATTCTCAGGGTTAGAATCGGTGTCGAGAATCGATCGCCTTAAGTCGATTCCAATTCCATCGATTCCTGATAGATAAATATTCAAATCAAATTTCATTTATCACACCATATTTGTCTCAGTAATTTCGGGTGTAGGCTATCAATTTGTACTTTTTATCTACCTCAGCTGAGGATATATTTGCTATTTGTTAATAAATATACTTTTTGAGTGATTTAATTGTCTTTGTTATTTTATTTCAGCCAATACTTTAATTTAAATAATAGTCGTAAGCTATGGGTATATCAGTATCCCAACTGTTATTAGGAATTAGAATCGATGGAATTGGAATCGAGAATCGATTTGAAAGAATCAAAATCGAAAAATTGTGGAATTGACTCATCCCTAATGACTCATCCCTAATGATGAGTGCTGGAAGAGTTGACAAAAATCTTCAGGTCTCCATTCGTATTACTAGGCGACTGAGGGCAGTGTGGGGGAAGGATCGAGGATGGGGAGGTGACAGAAAGACCATGGAAAGAGGTGTGGTCAGTCTTCTAAAGCATGTGAGTGTTTTAACGACTCAAGACTTGGTATAAAGACAAGAGCAAGTATTTAAGACTTGGGTATTTGAATACTTGGTGGATATTTAAATTGAATTGAATCGAATCTTAATTCATGGAAAAGAAGATATCGCTATCCTAGATATGATGATCCCCCAACTAGGGAAGTGTGATACTCACATTTGGCTATTCCGGAGTGCAAAAAAAAATCTGAGATGGAAAGAGAGGTGAGATTTAAACAGGAGGGGGAGGCTGAGGAGGAGTGTGTACGTTGAATCCCTGTATGGAGAGGTAATAGGATCTATACATGTGTACGTTGTACTGGCAGGAAAGAGGGTATTTTCCCTGTGCTCATTGACATTCTTATGACAAATTCTGGGTCTCTGCTCAATGTCTGCTAAGGGTTGGGCATTGTACAAGTTGGATGGGAGGGGATGTGTGATGAAGAGTGTCTTCCCTGGCACAAGGGTTCCCTTTTCACTACTCCCTATTTGAAAAAAGTCTCCCCAGTCTTCCCCTTCCATGAAGAGTGGGAATGTGTTGAAGGAGTAAGCACAAAGAGATTGTAGGGAGTGTTGTTAGGTTGCCTTTAATAGTGTCATCAAAATATGTGGAAGTATCCACTCAATTTGCATGCCATTATATGAGGAAATGATGTTGATGAGAGTTAACAAGTGGACCCTAAGTAATTGTGGATCATGAAGAATGGATGAATACAAATGTCTTAACTGGGAGATTTAAAAAAAAGTAAATATTTGCTCCCTAACTTTGAATGAAAGAAATCTGTGAATTGAGTGGAGCAGATGCAATGTACCTTATGAGATTATCATACTTGTGAGCTGTAGTCTGCCAACATCAGTGTATCTTGAGAAGCTTATGAATGGCATTAATGTGTACGTCTTAATGTAAGGCCCCAGTCTTTAATCCAGTATTGATTTTAAAAAGTTGGGATGGGTGGGGCTATTTTCCACTATGAAGAAAGAAAGCCACTCAAAAATTCTCACAGTAATGACCCACATTACCTGAGAAAATGGATAATTATGCACTAATATTACTTGTGTCAGTAAATAGTCGAATTTCTTATTTGATATATAAATATGAAGTATATTGATGACACAGCCTAGTAAATATGAAATGTTGACAAAATTTTCTATATCATTCATTGGAAGTTATTCATTCCATTTAGGCCTGATTAGTACATCATCTTCATTTAGATTCCTTCTATAGTCGTGTTACAGATAAATAGTTTGAAAAAAGATACCAATGCAAGTAATTATGATTTGATTGTAATCTTTACTTTGGAATGACAGGCTTGGTCAATCCCTAGATGTATGAAGTAACAAGCACTTTAAGGTAGTACATGTTAAGTGGATGCTGGACATTTCAGTACCTTTTTCATGCTTTCCTTAAGTGCTTGATGGTTTCAAGTTACTATTTTCTGTGTTGATCATAGTGTGCTTTGCATTGTAAGGATGGGTCATGTCAGAAATTAACTTTATCCAAAAATATTATGAAAAGTTTTGAGAGAAGCTTATTGATGGCCAAGTATGTAATTTGAAATGTTTTATTCACACATTGTATGAAAAATGTTAGTTTTGGATTTAATTTTGAAGATCTCTTTATCCTTGCGACACTTTTGCAGTGAAATGGAAAGATTGCTGTGATTGGCAATATTAAAGTCCTGCTAATTTACCCATTATTAAAGCTCATAAGTATTGTATCATTGTTGATTTTTTTAAATTTGTTGAAATTTCCTATTCTGCAAGCCCATTAGTTTGGCCGCATGAGTATTTATTGATGATGTCTTAATATCTGCATCATTCTATGTAAATGACATCAAACTTGGAAGTAAACGTGCTGCACTTTTTCGAGATGCTGTTCTACTCCTCTCCCTGACCTATTCCACGCAGTGTTCAATGTGTTAATTTCTCCTGTTCAATCAATATTTTGTTCTGATTACCCCTCCCCATTTATTTAATGATGGTGCCAAAGAGAGAGAGAGCGAGGACTCTCATGGCTG
The DNA here is from genome assembly GCA_963169105.1 of Ceriagrion tenellum. Classification (NCBI taxonomy): domain Eukaryota; kingdom Metazoa; phylum Arthropoda; class Insecta; order Odonata; family Coenagrionidae; genus Ceriagrion; species Ceriagrion tenellum. The sequence goes on along the minus strand of OY720639.1, from coordinate 137,290,470 downwards.
ACTTGTTGGGATTTTGCACTCACCGTAGCTATTTTTTGCATGGCTTCCCCCCACGCCTTCCTTCCCCGTATGCTGCATCCCTGGCAACCCCTACTGTGTCTCCCCCAACCAGGTTAAGCCTGAGAAACGGAAGCGAGGTCCGAAAAAGGCTGGCAAGGAGGAAAAGGTTGTGGACGGCAAGAAGAAGAAGAGGAAGAGAGGCCGAAAGAAGAAAGGAGAAGTATGGACTTGCACTTATGTATTCAGTATGCTCCCCTCCAAAATTTAAGAAAGAATGAGTTTAAGAAGTGGCAAATGCATGCAATCTCTCCATTTTGCCTTCTGTTCTTCCCGTCGTCCCCACACACACTCATTTCCCCCACCTTCTTGTGGTAACCACCCTTGCTTGGGTGTAAATGAGAGGGTTGAGCCTTCACTTATGGTGAGGAAAGACTCGACTGCTATGTCATTGTTTAAAATCATGTTAACCTGCCCATTTCTTTCATCCTCATCTGTGAGTCATTACCTATTATTTATACCAGACACCCCTTATTTTTAGTAACATTGAGAGAATTTCATGAGAATACCATGGACCAGGGTTTGTCGGGAAAGCAAACCATTCTTACTAAAGATGACCTCTTCATATGTTATCTCCAACTTATTTGTGAGAATGAACATAACATTGGAATTTGTACTCAATGCATTCATCCATTTTTGATACATTTATTCTGGTGTTTTTGGGTGAGATACTCCATTCTAGAGCGTGAACTTTACAAGCCTCAGAAGTCAAATGATTCTGATTGGTTAATATTTCATGAATAATAAATATTTACACTGCCTTGTTATTTATAAAAGCTGCACAATAGATTTTTAAATGGGAAGTGCATAAGGCATTCTATTTTCATGTGATGCTTACCTCCAAATGGAACAATTGCCCTCTGGGTTTCATTCAGCCACTGAACTTCTTTTTACCCACAATCCTCAGAATGCTAAGCTCTATGAACAATATTTTCTCTTTTTCAATTCCTGTTTCACAGGATATCCTCAGAAATCCACCTCTTGATTCTCATTTACTCTTGAAGTTACTTCATTGCAGTTAGTTACTTGTATTCACAATGGTTTATAAAAACATCATGATCAGCTGGATTCAAGGTATCCTTAAGAACATAAGGAAATGTACCTAAATTAGATGTAAAATTTGCAAATAGAAATAACTCAGGCTTTTCATGACAAAGCTACTTCTCATTAGTCGAAGAAACACTGTTCAACTAGCTTGAGTACCAGAAAGGTCGGAATATGGGTCATTTTAGGGCCATACATGAAAGAATTAAATACCTAAATTTTTCATAGGTGTGGACTTATTGGTCATTAGTATTTAACAATATACTTACCATTTCATGTCTTGGCATCATTTTATGTATTGAAAGAAGAAAATATATTACATTTCCTAAATACAATGGCTTCAATATTTTACCATGAAGCCACTCGGAGAATGTTACATTATTTTGTTGTATGCACTATTTTATGACAGATAAAAACTTGTATGTTTGATTAATAGAATTTCACGAGTAATAATTATATCGACGGGTAACTTCTAGACTTGTAACTTTTTTTACAAGAAATTAAGTTCTTTGTCCTCATTGAAGTGAAGTTGGTAATTGACTCTTGAAAGTGATTTCTGCATCAGAGTAATCCTTAACAATTCGATGCAATTCTGAGTAACATGCATCTCTCTATTCAATGATATCATGAGATCAATTATCTGAATTTATCATTGTAATTTTTTTATCTTGTATTTTACAATCCACATTACATTATGCGTTCAGTGATTAGGTTTCACTGGTAATGGTTAAGTGAAAATGTGCTAAATTTGTTGACACAACCATCAGTGTTTGTGAGGACTTTAAAGCAGTGAAACTAAATAATGACCACCAGTCATGTCTGGTGTTTGAAAGTCTTATTTTGGTTTTGAAATGTTTGTTGATTGTTTTATTGAAGAATCATGTGATTGATGACTCATTCAGATGAGTTAATTGTAAATGTAATAATTGTACAAAAGGAAATTCATTTCCTGTTTTGATTGACATGATATAATGTTAATTACTTACTGTAATTTTATTTCATTGCTACTTAGGAGTTGTAGCCCCCTTCTATAGCTTATAAGGTCCTCTCTTATCTTTTGCATATTTTTGTTACAGACCAACAGTGATGAAGATTTCCGCTTGGAGGGTGAGGAGCTGTTGGTAGCCGAAGGTTCGGATGGCAAGAAAAAGCACCACAAGAAGAAAAAGAAGAAGAAGAAGAGGCGCAAGGGGCGCAAGGGCAACAATCCATGGGAGTCATCAGGCTCCAGGTAAAATGAAGTACTCAAGCCATTTTATCTCATGGTTCACCCTGACCTCACCATAATCTGGAATTCACTCCCTCTTACTGCTTAAGCTGCAAGTTTAATGGATTTCCTAAAAATGTTTCTTAGGAATATCACAGACTTCACAAAATGCTCAGCCATGTCTATTTAATGGTGAATCCTCATAGTGGAGAAAGTGCCTTACAAAGCCTTTTGGGCTCCCTGGTACAGTAAAACCTCCATACAACGAACCTCCATATAGCAAAATATGACAAAAACCTCCCTATTATGAAGTCATGCACCTGGTCCCGGGCCCTTCCCATACATAATGCATGCAAAAAATCCTCCCATAACGAACCTCTATAAGATCAAAACCTCCATACAACGAAGTCCATGTGTGGGCCCCAACATGAAAGTGACCTCTTTTTAGCGAATTTATTTCTTAAAAAGCATTTTTCTTTGTACATATTATTGTTATTAGTGTTATAACCAACATCAAGATAATGTTCGACTTTTCTCTCTACAGTGACGTAATGTTCGGGTGATTTTTCCTGCCGTTAATGAGAGCATTGTCTCAGTATGATCTGAGTGAATGGCCCTGATGCAAAACCTGTACTCATTCCTTCAGCTCTTATCTTTGCGATCTGTGGTATTAATTAAGTTTCATTCAAAATGTTAAGGTAGCAGGCTACATCGCAAAAAAAGCATTTGCAGACAGTTGGCATTTTTCCTAATATGATTGATCGCTAAAAATTGACAGATAAAAAACTACGGTTTTCACTAATGAAGAGAAAGAGAGTAAAGATACACCATGGGTTCTATTTTGATTTTCTAGGTACTTTGCATATCAGAAATATAAATGCATACGTTTACCCAAAATCAACCATTTTCCTCGGTGCAGTACTCAACCATGAGATGGATTATTTCTGCAATAGAAATGTAAACCCACGGATAAATCCTTCTCTTATCGTTTGTACCCTTCTGGTATTTGAATTTTGCTTATTATTCAAGAAATCGGGAAACTAGTGGACCATATCCCGACAATTCCCTGGTGCTCTGCCATGATAATGTGATGCCTGCTCAGCGATTTGGGTCCCTGACTGAGCGTGACTACTTCCAGTTTACTGCATGTTTGCCTTTCCCCCTAACCTACAGAAACCTGAGAAGCCTTTCTCGCCTACCATTGAGATAAGTCTGAAATTCAGTCCGGGTCAGAGTTTCTTTATCTCCGATCGTATTATGTTACGAAACATGCTTTGAGACCTTGAAAGGTCTTCCGAGGCAAGTGCTATGACTAACACATGGACTTTTAATTTCAATAATATAATGTTTTTCGTGAACATTTATGGAAAACATATATCATAATCATGATACTTGTAAGTTTCTGATTGATTTAAATCCAAACACGATGGAATTGCATTGATTTTCAGCCATACAACCTGATGTAACTTGGCTTTCCCCCGCTACACAGCTCTGAGGTGGCTTGCAAGATTTCTCATAGAGGTAATGCTGAAATGCCGGCGATGTAGCCCGTGAAACACTGGTACAGCGCTATGTTATGCTAAAAAAAGTGGGAAAAGCCAAGTATGCCACACACCGTACACCAGACACAGCAAAGAGCAAGGAACGCCAAAGGTGAAGAGAGAGCATATTATTACTTCGAATTTCCAGTAGTGTCGAGGCCAATAGCTGTGCTGGTGAGGGTTGTGCCAGGGCACACGTGCAACACAATGCGCAGATACTACCTGTTTTTTTGTACCGTTATTACCCCGAAATAGCCGCTAAGTTAATCACTCACATGCCTAAATAATTATTTTCATCCAAAAGATCTTAAATTATAACATTTGTTCCGAAAAATATTAAAAACGAAATATTGATTCAAAGACTATCTGGCTTAGTCTTTTTTTTCGGTATACAGTAGAACCTCGATCTATCGTTCTCGCATCGATCGTTGTCCCGCTTCTATCGTTCGCCGTCTTTGGTCCCGAATGTAGTTCCATGCTGATAACGTTAATAATTCCCGCATCCATCATTCCCCAAAGTATTGTTTTCCCACTTCGATCGTTTCCAAATCACAGTCCCCACATCACAATGCCTGCATTCATTGTTTGAAAAAGACAAAACCAAGAATTTACACCGAAGTAAGATTTTGGGATTTTTGCGGCGCTCAGCAGTGGGAAAGGAGGAGGGGGAGGGAGTTAGGTGACGCGATGCGTAGGACAGACGGGTAGCCCTTGCCGTCCGAGTCCCTTCTTATCTTTATGGCCCAAACTCCTTCCGAGGGGACAATTGGCCTTCCTCCTTTCCTACCCTACCTCACTCTTTAGCGGCCGCATTCCTTCGCCATGAGCTTCTAACCTTTTATCCTATTATCCACTCAATGCTCTCTTACCAGTAGTTCTCATACACTCGCTCTCGGCACCATATCGAGATCTGATATAACCCATGTGGGTAAATATCAATGGATTTCCTTGGTGTTTGGTATCAGATGTAACAGAAAATAACGGACAAACTTCATTTAATACTTGTTCTGTAGCTTTATGCTGATTAAAAACTGTAGCAAAATCAACTGACATTCCACTAATGCACCCCTCAAAGGGTGGGGCCCTATCAGTGGAAAGGGTCGGGAGGGTCAAAGGTCTTCCACCTGCCCTGACCCTCCAGGGGGAAAACAGGATCCCCCAATTACCTGTCTCACCCAATTCTTGTATGTAACCAGTGCATTATTTCAAATGACGTGAGCCACATAGGCTTAAATGGGGGAGTGGCTGAGGGAAGGGAGGGAGGTGGGGTTTCTCGTCATGTGATTCTCACGGAACCAACTAGAGGGCAGCGGGCATGGCTTGTAACCTCGACAATTCAGTCACTCCCTGAACTTCGTCATGGTCACTTCGCGGGCCCCTAGTAAGTGCGGCCAAAATCTACGTCTGTGCTCTTTCCTTTTCCTATTTTTTCCGTGTTTAGCCAGTTAAAGTAGGTATTTATGTCTATTCATTTTCCTGAAGTATTTATTTCTGAGCCTAAAGCCGAAGTGTTTTAAGGTGTTTTAAGACGGCTGAAGGTAACGCAGATGTTTCAACCATTAGTTTGTTGTAGTGGAAGTCCTGCGAGCGTGGGCTAAGTTCCTTCTCGTCCGTTGTCTGACGTGGGCTTGCATTGCCAGAAATGGTTTTTTTTTGTTTTTAAGGCACCGTGGCCCATCAAAATGATTTATTCTTTTGAAATTGGAGTTCATTTAGTAATGTCAAGCCTAACTCCAACCGCCGATATCGGAATTCCTCATTTCAACTTGATTGCCCGCTAACTTTTGCCTCTCTGAACCAGATTGCGATAACCTGCTACACCTCTCTTTATGCCTCGTGGGTTACGCGATTGCTCCAGATAAACAAGAGTACACTTGGTAGCGTCAAGCTCGCTCCATCTTTAACGGGTGGCACTCCTCCATCAGCGGAGCACAATGGAAAGCACAACAAAAGATTACATCCTCCCTAACAAATTTTAGGCGCGCTTCTCACCCTCAAGGATATTTGAAACAAATATCAATGCATGGATAGGTCGGTGCAAGGACTTGAGGATCATCCAATAACATGATAATGGACCTTGTTTATTTACTTTTATCATCCGAGACACCATTGGGATATGTAATACTAATAAAATATTTTAAACAGTTAGTACTCAAACGAAAAATTAGAGATACATAAAGTATTTTCATTAAATTTAAAAATTCTCCCGCTTTTAAGAGAAATTCCTTTAAGATTCCCCTCTACTGTGAAGAGTTACCATAAAATTCTCGCAATTTCATCTCGTTTTGGCTCCCGGGAAGTCTTTTCCCACATTGTTAGTATTCCCGCATCCATCGTTTTTTTGCCCATCCCCTTGAAAAACGATAGATCGAGGTTCTACTGTAATATATTTTTTAATGCCTCTATGATAGCCTAAGGTATTTCTAAAATTCATCTAGCCGAGGCGATTGTTTTAGGTGCCGGGACCCCAACTCTAGTTGGGGTCCCGGTACCTAAAACGGACATTGCATGCCTGCAAGTCTACTCTGCTCTTTTTTACTTTCACTCAAAAATTTGAAAATGACATAGCCATCTAAAATTAGTGGTGAAATGTAAAACTTCTTTGTGGAAAACTACAAATTTATTTTCCTGACCCATTATTTTCATAGCTTCCCACGTTTCGAGACATGACTCCTTTCTCATCATCAGAGCATCTGATAAGAATTCCGAGAAAAATTTTTTTTAAACTTTTTAACCTGGTAGGAAACCTGAGAAAGAATTGTTCTTGCTGTGTAATGTAAAACTCGAAGTTGCACCTGGCCCCAGATGAAAGAAATTTAACATCGCAACGTGAGGGATATTACTGCCCTTTCTTGCAAAAAAAACCTCAGCCATGGTTTTGCCTACGATTGTGCACGATTTGCCCAGAGCTCAAATTTTTCACTCTAAAAGAGTATTGGATCACCTTACTGTGTCGGCTTTCGTTTGCTGCGGCGCAGGTGGATGGTTGTGATGGGGAGAGACAGAGGAGTGGTTTCAAGAGTTCATTGGGATACAACGTTCTACAAAGGGGCGCAATTTAATTGTCATTTCCTACCTCGGCGGAAGAAATTCATATAAATTTGTAGGAACCTTTTCCGCCCCTCCATTCCCTGACTGTTCACTACCGTCTCAGTACAACTGTGGGTTGGCATTCAGTTCTCTCTAATACGCTGCAGAAATTGTTTATTTAACTGGTTGGCGCTAGAGGGCAGCACATATGTTATCATCGTAGTGTGAAGGCAGACGTGATTTGTATCGTACGGACGATAGTAACGGATAGTAATGTGAACGGGGCAATACTCCTGGGAACGCACGATTGGTTGGTGCAATGATCCATACATTGGTAGTTGGAACTTTAGGGGTCATTCAAGTACTACACAAGACGTGAATGGGGAGGATGTTAGGCTCTCTTACATTTTCTTATGTAGGGTGTTGTAGGAGTCCTACATAATTTTAAATATGATTTTGTTTACACATGAGATCATGCTTAAATCACTAATAATTGTCGTTCCGTAGCTTTAGTACTGAACACAGCCTGTATTTTCTCCTGGGGAAAGGTCCATGAAGAACTAAGAAGGATGTATTTAGTTAATGTACTGAAAAGCAAAACAAACAGCATTGTTACTGGGTGAGGGTTCAATTATTGCTTAATACTAGCGAGAGCCAAATCTACTTTGAAATGGAACATGAATGAACTATCTGATTAGATTTCACTATCAATTACTGTGAGTAATCTTAATTGGTGTACTGCATTAGAGTTATGATGATTATGTCCATCGAAACTAGATTGCGAAATTAATGTGAGTCTCGTTCTAAAGCAACACAAACTATTGGCTGCTTCTGCGACAACGCAACCTGCACATAACCTCCATACTACGAACCTCCGTACAAGGAAGTCGTCATTTTTCTGGTCCTGGCGAATTCGTTTTATGGAGGTTTTACTGTACTATATTAAACATAAGAAAAATGTAGCTTCATGGTGAATTGGCATTTATACTAATTGCTTTATCGATCAGGTACGCTACTGCTTGCCTGGAAATCTGATTATCTGGGATGGTCATGGGAAATGAGATAGTGGCCAGGAAATTTGCTACTCCTAGTCAGAAATTGATCATTTTCAATGAGTGAGGCATACCATTTTAAGTGGTTCTCACATTTCCATGGAGCTGAGATGATGATCAATGCATTTTTTTGGGATTGGTCAGTTTTTTTTTGACAACAGTTTAGCTGGCTGTCTTGCCAGTTTCTTCAGGTCGAAGTGTCATGAAGTATTTTTGCCGTGCTTGTATGTCGTCATTTTTCCACTGTTTGCATGGTGCTACTCTCTGATGTGCCGGGGCTCGAATTACTCTTCTCCAGGCATTGTGTAGAGGATATCAGTCCTGTCTGTTCAAGTTATTTGCCTCCTTCATTATTCTCTCTCATATTTGTGTTGGGAAGTGTCTGCTCTCCTTGGCCCAAATTCTGGGGTCTTTGAATTTAATGGTATATCCTGGTGTACTTTATGCGTGTTCTGCGATGGCAGAACGACTGAATTGCTTGTTTTCCATCGCTCTCCAGTGTTCTTTCATGCGCATGCACATGTGTTCATCAAGTGGCAGGTCTCACCAATATATGCCCTTCCGATGAGCAGGGAACGTTGTAGATTCCCTCACACAACTCCTGTGGAATCTTGTCCTTGGGTCTTGGTAGAAGGAGTGCTATTTTGGTCACACAACCATATCTTTGAAACATGTCAGAAGGATTTTTGGTGTATGCTTGAGAAGGAAAGAAATTTGAAAATCATGTCCACTGCTGTTTTGTGTTCAGTTAAGGGGTCCAATTGGGATAATGTACAAAAGGTGTTATTTAGGGATGTGTCAATTCCACTATTTTCTGATTCCGATTCTTTCAAATCGATTCCCGCTTGTAGGTTCCGATTCCATTGATTCTTATTCCTATTAACAGGTGGGATATTGATATACCAGTAGCGTACGACTATTATTTAAATTCAAGTATTGGCTGAAATAAAATAACAAAGACAATTAATTCGCTCAAAAAATATATTTATTAACAAATAGCAAATATATCCTCAGTTTATTGAGGTAGATAAAATAGTACAAATTGATTGCCCACTCCCAAAATTACTGAGACAAATATGATATAATAAATGAAATTTGATTTTAATATTTATTCATCTGGAATCGATTGAATTGGAATCGACTTTAGCGATCGATTCTTGATACCGATTCTAATCCTGAGAATTGGTGGAATCGAGAATCGACGTTTGGATTTGACTCATCCTTAGTCTTATATAATGGTAACTATTGTAAGGCCCCAAAATGATACCTTCCACCAGAAATATGAACGTTTCACCTGAAGTAAGCGTTCCATTAGTTGTAATTCATGTGTGCTGATGTGCACCAATCTGTGCACTGAGTGGAGAGCTTTGTCTAATGGGATCCGGTCTTTCAACCTCCAGCTCGTCAGAAGCAGAGGAAGGCGAGGAGGAGTTGTTGGACGAGGAAGAGGAGGAGGATGATGAGCTGCTGGTGTTCAAGTCGGACCATGAGTTCTCGCCGGAGTCGGACTTGGAACAGGAGGCGGGTGAAGAAGTGCAGCCCACGAGAAGGGCTCGAACGGCGAGAAAGGGTGAGAGAGCTATGGAGGAGGAGCAGCAGCGACAAGGAGGAGGGTTTACTCTCAGTGCCACCCTCTGTGCACCCATTCTTTGCTTCTCTCACATGAATTGGGATTTCTCATCCTATTGTCGAGTGGTGTTGCTTGAAGAGTTTAGATGTAACCTTGTCCGTCTTGTATTCATGTGAAATGCTTGAATTTCATTTTTGATGAGCTTCATTATTTAATTATTTGGCTGGCTCTTTATTTTCTCTCACTAATATTTTGGCGCTAAATGAATGCACAACTGTGAAGCTAATAGCCATGTTGGTTTTGGTTGTGTTATTGCCTTGAATATGATTGCTTATTAATGCCTGGGTGTCTTCGTATTTGAAAGAAGTTATTCAGGTATGTTTCTTTCTGTCAAGGTTCTGTGTCAAATCAGTGCCCAACTGTTTGTGTTTGTAGAGTGCATCCTTTGGTGGTTTTTCTAATAATTTTTCCTGTCATTTAATTCTTTAAATTTAGGATGCAATCCTCTTTGACTAGAGTGCCTTACTTTACTCAGTTTAATTGCACAGAAGTTACTGCTGAGTTCTTTACTTTTGGCTGCAATACCACTGTTTACTATTTTTCTAAATATCTTGTTTGAGTTCTTGAGCCATTTTGGTTGATTTTACCATTTTGGAGTAAAGTTTGCATAATTAGGCATGAACAATAATTATTAGCTTTTGCTGTCCTGAATATTTTCATGCAATTTAAACTTAAGTATCTGGCATGCTTTTTCTTTTCAATTCCCTCTAACTCATGTGAAGGTAAAGGTCAGAAGTTTATTATTTTGATATCCTCAATTTAATGAGTCTCACCATCTGGATTTAATTATTTCTTTAAGTTGTGTTTCACATTGAAGATTTATTTTTAAGTAATTAGCAAAACATGATATGTTGAAGGAATGTGCCATGACTTGTGTCCAATTGAGATATCTCCATCTCTGATTCTATAAGTTTTTGCATAAATTTGTCACTTTTCTCCCTGCCAAAAATATTTTTTTCATAGTCTTGAAATGTTTTGATAGGCAAAAATTTTGTAAACTGCAAGAACTCATGTCATCATCAAAATAATATAGACCTGGACTTGACATTCCACATGAACACTGAGTATAATTGGTATTATAGTAGCAACTTAATAATACAAAGTTGGCGGGACCGAAAAATTGGCACTTCATATTTTCCAGTTTCGTATTTTTCAACTTTTTCAATAAATCACTAAAAATATTTCCCCTTTCCTCCTGACTTATCTGGTCTTTGGAAATGTTTTAAAACAATTTATAGTCATTATTTGTGAAAGCATTTGAAATAATGCCTTTATATCATAAGCTAAATGTCACAAACGTTTGTGAAATAACTGTCACCTCTTAGTTCCCTATGCAAATGATTTTTAGTTAGCGATCATTTTTTTTTGCAAAATTTTCACCCAGTTTAGAAGACTTGTGTAAAGCAAGTTCTGCATTTTGTATGAGATTAGCTTTCTTAATCTGCGTCTAATCAGGAAGTGCGACTGGTATGATTTAAAAGAGGCATTTGTTTCTAATATCTATGCATTTAACACAGTAGGTGGCCCGACCGTGCTTCCTCGCCCTTTTTTATTGTTCAATAATAGGTAAAAAGAGTAAAGGACTCAGCCCATTTGAAAAAAAGCCATCTAAGGTCATTATTTGTAGTTTCTTCAATATCACCTGCAGGGTATGCAAACTTGGGAAGAAATATTATTTCATTCCAAACCAAATGGTTTCACCGATCATTGAAGTTCGAGAAAGAAACATTATCTCATGACCAAGTTCCTTTTCACTTTGATGATTTGTGCTTATAGTTCTATTCTGCAAAACATTAATCCAGTAAATAAATTAAGCAATAATTTTTAAAAATCCCTCTGCATAATCTCTTCACGTCATCTATGCATATCCTTTTCTCCTTTTATGCATAATCTCTTCACTCTTTGGGTGTTAGGCTGAATGCCATTTCATCCAATGGCATCCTTATATGCCAACTTCGGTTAGCTGAAACATAGGAGCTAGTGAAATACTTCATATTAAAAGTGATATCGAATCACTCCTCAATTTTCAGAACTTTTTATTCATAACAGTGTAAAAGAGAAACTTCATCCCAAATGCACATCGCTGAGATATTCCAGATCCAGCATTCTCCATTCCATTATTTAGTTGTTTTCTTTCCCCTCTGCAATTTATGCCTTCTATGCTTGACTGTGCTGTGGAGCATAAAACACGAAAATGAAATAAGATTAACTGTTTGAAGTGTAAATTTGTAAAATTAACTCAAGGGGAACTTAGGAAGAGGTAGAGGTCACGGAAAAAATCTGCCGCGGCTGAGGCTGAAACCTAACTCTCTGTGGTAAAATCCTGATAACGACAATAACTTTCTTTCAGAGTAGTATTCCTGTACTTAGATCCTTTTAAACATCGGGTGATTTTGAAAGAGAGCGCATCAGGATCCAATTCATGCCCATGTTGTGTCATATCCGCGTATTAAAATGCCTATGACTCAAAGTGAATCATGCCATCACAACGAAATCTGATTCAGTTGGTTATTTATCTCATGGAAATCAGGGATAGCAATGATGATAGATCAGATGTAATGTATCAAGGCTCAGCTACTCAAAGAATCCACTGTAGTAATTCATGGATGAAAGTTGGATCCAGTAAAATTTCATGAAGTTACCCCAACAACATCTTGGAATTAAGTTAACGAGGAGGTTTATGTGGTGGTTTTATTTTAAAGATTTCAGTTTTCTGGTTTACTCATGTGATGCGCTATACTTCATAAAGTGATATTTCGTGGACAACGGCTTCTTCAGGTTGAAGTGTCTTATATGTTTTTCACAGGTCTAATACATTATATTGTTGAGCCACTCCCCTGATTGGGTCAATTGCTTCCAAATTTTAAATTATCCGTTTTAAATGCAAAATTATATCAGTCGCGGGGATGGCTATACCCTGGAAAATTCTTGGAAAATTTTTCTTCTATTGTCTCATGAAATATGATCAATGGTGGGAGTAAACGTTTATTCATAGTGAAGCCATGGATTTTAGGGATGGTGACCGCAAAAGGTATCCCTGTCCTATTTCCCATCAATAAATTGCCTCATTTTTCCGTTCGAGCACTCAATAAATTAAAATTGCAGTGAATAGCACTTGGCAGTGAGTTGGTACGTGGCGCCACTTATGAGTTATAACCAAAAGAGAATTGTGCACATTTAGAAAATGCAGCTAACAGTTACAGCAAAAACAAAATAAGAGGAAAATTGCCTCAAGCTACCATTTTCCTTGTCACTTGAGATCTGAATCATCCTCGACTTAAATTTCATAAATAACTGGGTGACTCAGGCACTTTTGGGAGATGGACGCACTAAAATTCACGTATTTTACACAATTGATAGATTATATTCGGCAATGCTGATTTGTTAGGTGTCTACATTTGCAAATAGAGAGCTTTTCTGATGCGATTTCCCCCAAAAGTTCGTTCGTAAAAATGAACTCAGTTTCTCTCTGTGGAGTCATTAGATTAGACCATCCAACAATGGATATCCAGCTGTCTTCTGCACTGGCAAAACTGAGTGTTGCCCTGAGGATTGTACTTGAGGATAATTGCTCATTATTGAATTGCGTCTTTTAAGTGGTTATTGATAAGGTCAACTATGGCAGTCAAACCTTGTTGAAACTGCAATTTGGAATCAGTGTTAGCCCGTCATGAATCGAAATATGCTCTGTTGGATTTAGGTTTACCTTAGCTATGTGCTAGGTTGATATTTCAGACATAATAGTCATAAATAATTGAGATGAGCGATATGTAGTACATCACACTCATTATCTGTCAAGTTAGTCATGTGGTATTGTCATTTCATCTTTGATTTTGTTGATGGCATATTTTGCTGGATGCATCATCTTTTATTTTTTACCAAATGAATTATACTTATCTCTCAATATGAGGACTTGGCTGTTGAATTAAGAAAAAAATAGTTCACCTTGTCTGTTAGAGCTTTTTCATATTCTTATAAAAGATTTGGAAGGAGCATCTTCATTGAAACTAGGATGGAGCTTTTTTTAGTAGGAGTCAGTCAGTTGCTATAGCATCAACAAATAATTCAAGATAGGATGAACAGTATATGGAAAGGATTTTTCCCTTTAACTGGAGCTTTTTGTCTAAGAGGTGTATTATTGTTCATTTTTCTGATCTACCCTCTCTATGATGTTATTTTTGCAGTGGAGGTATGCATATCACTTATCAGAAAATCTCAACCTTGACCACCTTCCTCCTTAAATATCTTCATATTATGGTCAACCAACTATGTTTTGATCAATGTTGTACCCAATGTTTTAAATAAGAACTAGTTCTTTCCTGGCGAATGGCATGAGTAAATTCTTCTCGGGTTACACACTGGGTCAATTTATTCACATTGCCAACGTTTCAGCAAGCATCTCACCTACCATCACCAGGGCTGTAAAGCTGCACAAAAATTGGCTGCCTTATATAGCCCGGTGTATAGCTTGTATAGTTCCTGGTGCCATCCAGAAGGTTCAGGGTAGCCAGCATACAAGAACGGCAACAATCGACCAATCAGCGGTGACCTGAGCTCTTAGCGGGGTATATAAGCCTGACCACCTGGCTATATAAGGCTGCCAATTTTTGTGCAAATTTACAGCCCTGATGACGGTAGGCGAGATGCTTGCCAAAATGTTGGCAATATGAATCACATTGACCCGGTGTGTAACCCGAGAAGAATTTGCTCATGATTAATGTTTGCCTATTTAATACACCCCACTTGGAAATCCAGAGAAATTGCTGTAGACTTAATAAATAAGTCTTATTTTTGGGTACACCTAGTGTTGTGCTAATCAGGGATTTTCATTTCGAATCAAACCGAATCGAATCTCTCAAAAGATATTTCGAATTGAATCGAAACGAACTTTTTTTAAATTTTGGTAGTGAATTGAATTACCCTAAAAAATTCGCTTGCGAATTGAATTCGAATCTAAAAAAATGCTAAAGCTTATGCGCAGTTTAAGTAACAAAGATTTTCACAATATTTCAGGGCCTTGCATTAGCTTATATATCTATAGTGGCACAAAGGATAGCACCGAATAACGTGTGGTTGTTTAAATTTTTGTTTTGCGTGAGGAAAACACCGTCTGCATGGACGGCGCACCATTTTTGGAATGAGCGCCATGTTTGAATGCATGTAACGATTCGAAGATGAATCTATCTGATTTGAATATTTTGAATCATTCAGTTCCGAAGCATCCCAATTCGCAGGTGAACCGAATCGAATTAAGCCTGATTTGAGTCGATTCGAATCAATTTCGAAGAATTCGCACAGCTTTAGGTACACATATGTTGAACCTGTTGAATGGCAGTCTAAGAATTGTAATTTTTGTCTGCAGACCTGAGTGTGGCATGCTAGTTAGTTTATAATAGTGACTAACAAACTTAAGCCTGCCTCATCATCCCATCAAATGATCTTACTTCAATTGGAAACAATAACATTGGCCAAATTTCCACATTTCACGGAGATTTAGTCGTTCAACCAGGTACTTCTTTCCTTTTATCTCAGATGTTGCCGAGTGTTCATGCTTCCTCAATGTGAAACCATTTTTACTTAATACCTTGCATGCCCAAATTTGAGTTGTTCTTTTATTTACCCTCTTTTGTTTTTTGTCTCTGCATGGAAAGAGTATAATAATATTTGGTGCTTACTAACCACCGGCCGATAGGACGCTCCAGAAAAATGAATGGGAATGTTCCCATGTCATTTGCATGTGCAGCCAAGCCACAGGTGAAACGGAAGAGGACGAAGAAGGCATTGGGTGGGGAGGTGACGATGGCCAAGGGGGAGGGGGAGGTGGAGGAGGACGAAGAGGAGGATGAAGAGGAGGACGAGGAGGAGGAGCTGCAGGAGCGACACTCGTGCCAGAAGTGTGGGCAGCGTGACCACCCCGAGTGGATCCTGCTGTGCGACAAGTGCGACTCGGGATGGCACTGCTCCTGCCTGCGGCCGCCCCTGTTCCTCATCCCAGAGGGCGACTGGTTCTGCCCCCCCTGCGAGCATGTGAGCATCCTCCCACCCTCACAACTCCCTCTCCCTCCTATATACTTGCGTATTTATCACACATTAGCATATCAGCATAGTCTGGTGTCAAGTACTGAGCTCTTCCAGCTATCTTAAGGCTGGGACACAATCATCATGTACATGTAACATGAGCCGTTAACAGGAATACGCGAAAAGATGGCTGAAGGGAAAGTATAGCGAATGGATGCAATCAACGTGTACTCGAGAGATGGGCAACTTTCATCTCTTCCCGTGTCCCGTACATGGAAAACCAATCAGAATAATCCTGAGAATCCGGGAATGGGAGCCATCTGTCTGCAGATACATCCAACTGTTGAAGATTGCTTTTGTCATCTGACAACTTATTTACTTCCACACTTGTTTACACCTGATCTCTTAGCTGCGCCTGCATTAGTCAATTGTTACTCCGGACCGCGTTAATGTCGATTGTGACCGCTGACTTGTGTTCCCCGTCTCCCGTCGTCCCGTTAATGTCTCGCGTCACATGTACACGTTGATTGTGTCCCAATCTTTAGGCTATTGCTCTGTTAGGTACTCTTTATTGGTTGATGTACATCTCTCTCTATAATGAGCTCTTCAATACCCATGTTATCTCCTGCATTATTTTCTAGGGCGCATTACCCATGGCAACCAAACTTTTTACGTTGCAGAAAAAAGTCTGCCTGTCTCACAACTTATGCTCCTTATCATGTTCCCTCCCACCCAATGGTGAAAAAAAACTAAACATTTGTACTTCCATGTGTGTGCATATCTTCATTACTTTAACTCTGGGTCAAGGTCTGACTGTGGGCTAGTTTGAAACCATGGGCTGCTGAACTTTAGGAGTTCTACACAATGGGAAGGAAGAACTTATTTTGTAGATTTTTGCTGCTCATGATGTATATCTGGTAATCTTTGGGTTCTGCGAGTATTTTTTGTATTATTTTTGCAACAGTTCGTCGTGCTCTGCTGCCGGCTTCATCTGGCTTTTTTAACAACAATGATCTTCTTTTGTTATAAATAAACAAGTTCGGCGGTTGATGAATTTAGAATTAATAAAAATAAAAATTAATTCCAATGAAGTGATTTCCATGCATACAAATACTCAAAATCAAAAAAAGGTTGCAAAAATAATACAAATAGTACAAAAAATACTCGCAAAACCCAAAGATTACCAGATATACAATGGGAAGGAAGGTTGTTGTGTCGAGCCTTCCTAAATGCCATCACCAGAAGCACCTCGAGAATTGGGATGAGTTACAAAAAACCTGCCATCCCATTTCGACTCATATTGCAATGAGACCTTCAGATTAGGTCCCTGGCACAGACTGGCTATGGGTGATTTTGACCACTTGCTTAATAGCCTTGAGCTCTCACTTATTTTGTGGAGTAGTTTGTTTCCCCTGCCTCTCTCTCATTGCCTCCATCTCTTCCCCTCTCTCCTTCCTCTTCACCCTCCTCCCACCTTCAACTCCCCTTCACTGTGCAGGTCTGTGCCAGGAACTTTAATGGGAGCTCCACCCACTACATTGATTCCCTTAAAAATGATGACACTCATGCTCATTATTAGGGATGAGTCGATTACACTTTTTTTCGATTCCGATTCAGACTCCTGTACTTTCAAATCGATTCCCGATTACATCGATTCCAATTCCATCAATTCTTATTCCTAATAACAGACAGTGGGATATTGATAAACCAGTAGCGTACGACGATTATTTAAATTCAAGTATTGGCTGAAATAAAATAACAAAGACAATTAAGTCGCTCAAAAAGTAAACTTATTAACAAATAGCAAATATATCCTCAGCTTAGTGAGGTAGATGAAAAAGTACAAATTGATAGCCTACTCTAAAAATTACTGAGACAAATTTGCTGTGATAAATGAAATTTGATTTGAATCTATCTATCAGGAATCGATGGAATCGGAATCAACTTTAGGCGATCGATTCTCAATACTGATTCTAATCCTGAGGATCGGTGGAGTTGAGAATCGACATTTTGATTGGACTCATCCTTAGTCATTTTACATGTGGGTATGTTGAATTATGCATGAATTACATCTGAATTGGTGATTAAACCTTAAAATGGCCATCTCAGGATTATTCCCTTTTGCTGAAATTAATTATATTTCCATAAAATGATAAATGAGAATGAAGTGTTGGCAATTCAAAATAAATTTGCTGAAACTTTGTGTCCTGCTGTGGAGATTTGCCATCTCAGGTTTATTCCCTTTTGCTGAAATTAATTATATTTCCATAAAATGATAAATGAGAATGAAGTGTTGGCAATTCAAAATAAATTTGCTGAAACTTTGTGTCCTGCTGTGGAGATTTGCCTGCCTTGACTTAAAATAGGTGAGGTAATACT
The DNA here is from genome assembly GCA_963169105.1 of Ceriagrion tenellum. NCBI lineage: Eukaryota > Metazoa > Arthropoda > Insecta > Odonata > Coenagrionidae > Ceriagrion > Ceriagrion tenellum. The sequence continues at coordinate 137,272,512 of OY720639.1, read as the reverse complement.
TACTTGTGGGGTGAAAGTAGAATACTTGGTGAACCTGCTTGAATGCAAACAATTCCACTTACTGGAAACTTTCCCATTTTTCCCCCTCTTCACCAAAGGTCAAGTTAGTGTAAAGAAGGTGTTACAAAAACTAAAATACAAGCAAATGATAGCAATGCCATAATTTTTCCTTGATTTTAAATACATTAGTGAAAGTTATTGAAAAATTCATCACTTTACTGAATCACATATTACTTAACTTCAAAGCTCTTTGGTGATCTTAGTTTACCTGCTCAATACCCCTTTCACTGATACATTTCCATATAGATCCTCTAAGTATTCTTTGATGGCCAAGATTTGTAATTCTTCATTTTAGCTGACTCTCCGTGTCTCTTTAATTTTAAGAAAGCTTTTGTTAATTCATTTTGCAAAATGGCCATGTGAAGTATTTATGGCTGAATAATGATTATGCTCATCCCATGTAAATTCTGAAATTCAGCATGGTATTTTCAAATTCTTTCATCGACTGTCTAATCATGTTACTTGTTATCGATGGTTGAGAGGAGTGATATTTTGAATGATAAAATGAGCTCTCCATTTCCTTTTAGTCCATGCTTTTGGTGAGACTACAAAAGAGTCTGAAAGACTTAGAGCGCTATGAGAAGAAGCGAGAAGAGGAACTGGAGAGAAGAAAGCAATTGTCACTAAAAAGAGCAATAGAGGATGGATCCCTGGATGGTAAGGACTCTTTATGACTGTCCTCTTTGAGGAATGATAGGAATCCTGTTTTGATTTCCATATCACTTTCTAAGTTTCATTTGCTTTTGCAAAGTGTTTGAAGTCTGCAAAACTGATGAGCTTCCTCAAAGTTAATTCACCTATGCTCAACACCCATATTAGTTCTTTCCATCATATCATTTTTTATCTCCGCTACGGTAATGTTGTTCAGTTGCTATAATCCATTTAAGTTTGTAATCAGTCTCCACTAAAATTTAAAATAATAATTGTTTGCTCTTGCTATTGTAGTTAGTGAGGAGAGGAGATGGAATCACCAGTGCATATACATTTAACTCTATAATCATTGAAGATGTGTTACCAGTGTTGCAATACTTATCATCCTGTAGTGCACTGGGGCACATTAACTAACTTCCAGTGTTCGAATACATGTGGTACACTGGATAGCAATGAAACCTACTGACATCTATTTTGCCATTCTTGCATTTTTTCTGTCTTCATGTGGCAGCTTTTTCAAGACTAAGAGGACATTCATGATGTGTAATTTACATTCTCTTCAAGAGGAAACTTTATGGGGTTTTAAAATGTAGTTATATTTGATATTTTCATCCCATAAATGCCTGGAAACTGCTTCTAAAATTCATTTGAATGTTAAATTATTGGTGAACAATCTTAATGTTCATCTTAGTTTCAGTGCTGTGCAAACTTGTAAAAAATGAGAATTGTGGTTGCTGTTGCTGGACTTATTCATAGTTACACTTTTAAGAGTGGTGGATAAAATAGTCTTATATTTTTTTCTTGACAAAATTAGTTTTATTAACTTTTATTTAAATGTGGCTTCCTACTAAGAGCAAAATTTGTGGATTGATGATCACATTTTGGATTAAACATTCACTATTTATTTCACTCTTACAATTTTTGGAAATATTTAATTTATTCTAAATTTTACTGTACCAGCATTTTTTGTAGTTAGAAGTCATCAACCACACAATTCCTATCCACAATTTCATTTCCAAATGTGAAATATGAGGGCACCGCCAGCAGTTATCAGTTAAACCGGCTCTCCTCTCAAAACTGCTAAATTATTCCACTAACCATGGTATTTCTTCCAAAGTCCCTTACCTTATCGTACCTCTTGATTTGCCTTTTGTATTCTATTATTGTTTTCAGGTAGACATTTTGGCTCAGTTAGACAATTACTCTCTTAACAGTATTACGTCCTCGAGTATTTTAAAATACCTCTATTAAAACCTATGGGGTGTATCCTGATTGAAAGTCTCTCATTGGGGAAGAGGGTAAATGAGGAGGGGGGACAAGATTGATTACAATGGTATCCTCCCAGCTTTCACTCTCCCATTGGCCCAATGGTTTTAGCTCTGTGACATGTATCTTGTGTTGCAGAGGGTGATTTTGAGGTTGGCCCAGATGGTTTGGCCGTCATCAGAAGGAAGAAGCGTAGCAAAGAGGAGGAGGAGGCAGAGAGGGAGAGGCGGGAGCGCAGGAGGAAGGAGCGCGAACGCAAGAAATTACGCCGGAAGAGAAGGTCTGGGTCATCCACTTATGAGTCAGGTGAGTTGGAGCGGTGAAAGGGTTGTCGACTTGTGGAATCCCTTACATTCAAGAGGGAAGTGCTATTGCCTGCTGAACTTCTTCGTCCTCCTTTTGTCATTGAATCGTTGCACTTGAGACTTGAGTGTTGTAAGGGTTGCTCGGATGGCATCTGCTTAATGGTAGAGGAAATTGTTTCACAGACTCAACTGTGTGTTGCCATTGTCATTTCTTTGTCGTTCCCTCTTTCCCCAAATAACAGAAAAAAAGCAATTGAGACCTTGTTGCTGACCTTTGGTGAATCATGAACTTTTATGTGGCTTTCACTTCCTCAATGCAGGGAAGTAAGATGACAGTTGATTTTTATATTGCACCTCTGGTTATGTTTATGAAATGCATAATTATGTAGCATTTTTTGTCATACTAGTAAGCTCAAGAAGTACAAGAAAAGTGTGTGCATCTGTCGTCTCCTGAGGTAGTAGGTGGAGGACATCCTGGTGTCCTCCCTTGTGCAATATATCCCCATTAACGCTGATTCATGACAGATCACTCCTTCATGCCTGCCTTCTTTATTCATGTTTGAGTAAATGTTAATTTTTTGGAACTTCAATACATTTGCTAAAATTATTCTCTGTACATGCTTCCTGTTTCTGCATTTATAGTAATGTATGCCTACCTGTCGTTAATAATTTTGGAAATCTTGATTTGAGACAATTACTGAAGAAAATGTTGTGCTAAATAAGGTTGTACTCTAAAGGAAATTACTTTTTCATTATGGGTGAAAGAAATCTGAAATTCTTGCTTGTTACATTGATGATTCCAAAATTCTCTCAGTAATAATTAGAACCCTGAAATCCTGTGTTATTTCACATCATTTAATGTTTTCATACATTTATCTGTTATTCTTGAATGATAGCCATACTAGATTTAGGTTGAATTCTGCTCAAGGTAAGCCATGAAACTAGGTTACAGTTGTTAGTTTTGCTAGGCCTGTAAAGCTTTAATGATTGACTACAAAAAAGCATTTATCTGTGCTTGAGTGGAATGCCTTTTCCTCTTATTTTGTGTTGAGTAAATGTGGGCACAATCACTAATAGAAATGTGAAATTTTTGTGAAGCAACTTGTCAATGGCATAATAGCATATGCTAATGGCATGGCTTTCAATTTTTCTCATTGGACTAACAGTGTGTCTTATTTGATTGGTCTTTCTGTCTGTTGTAATTTGTGAATGCTCTTAACCAAAACAAAACAACTGTAGTTTGGTTTTTAGTTCTTTCATTTATGGAGGGAAGTTTATCATTTGTTCTCATTATAATGCGTTTGCCTGAATCTTAATGAAATTTAAAATTCTCCTATAATCCATTAGGCTCATCATCTGAAGGATCTTCGTCTTCTTCATCATCCGGATCTGGTTCACGGACAGGTGCTAGCCGGTCTGATGATGAAAGCAGGTCAGAATCAGAGGAATCCGAGCCAGGATACCAACTGCGAGCGAGACGACAAGCTCTCTTCAGCTACCGCTTTAATGAATATGATGATCTCATCAACTCTGCCATTCAGGTATTGTAATTTGTTTTGAGTCTACTGTTGATCTTGTGTTAAGATGACGACAGTCAAAAATTCTTTGCTTCAGTTAGCACCTTTTTTACACCACTCAAAGTTGATTCTTCATCTGGGTGGCAATCGTCAGGGAAAACCAGGAAAATCTGGAATTGTCAAGGAATGTTGATTTTCTGGAAAAGTCAGGGAATTCTCGTAACAGTCAGGGAGAAACTGGAATAGGAATCCTCGTTCTTTTTCTACCATTGCGTTTATCAGCCAGTCTTTCCCACCCTTTATTTCACCAATTGAAACTAACGTCCGTCGCAGAAATGCATGGAGAAAGCACCATCAATTCGTGGAGTACTCATTTGTGAATCTTATTAGTTGTGAATGTTATTTAGTTGTGAATCAGATGTACAATGTCATGTCTTTATATGCTTTTGTATATCCTTATTGCGATATTTGCCTAGTTGTGTTAAAAATCATGATCACAATGTATTACGCTCAACACAAGGGATCCGAGGCTATGTTGTTCGGAAAATTTCACATCGCATTTTGTATTTTCACTTCCGAAACTCAGGTCGAGAAGTAGCCAGAGCATGCTAGCTTATAGTAAAAACATGCTTGCAGTTCTAAAAATATGAAATGATGAGTAGAAAATTTGGAAAATTTAAAGCTGCTGTAGAAAATTTAATTCAGCAGAAAAAAACATTACAATACTAGGCGACCTTTGGCGATCGATCAGGGAAATTGGTAAATCCATCAGGGAAAAGTCAGGGAATTTGAAAATTGGATATCAGTGCCACCCTGTTCATGTAAGGATTACCTCAGGATTATGTTCTCTAGCCTTACTTTTGGTTTAATTATTTAGTCAAGATTTACTATTTTTAGCTTCACATTGGAGATGGCTTGACAGTATGGGGGCACTTCTGTAACTGATACTGCCAGTGCTAATATGACACAGGGCATTTTTTTGATGTAATGTAACACCCACCAGATTCTGTAACTTCAAATAGCTACCCCATTGCTTTTTTTGGGGTAACTGAATCGCTCCAACAATATACCCCGTTTTTGAATAGCATTATCCCTAATATTAACCCTTCAGATGGTACATCTTGCTCATGGATCAGCACTGCCTTATGTTTTTCTTATGAGGTGCTTTGGAAATGGGCTAACTGGGTTAGTAAATAAACTGATTAAAATAGGAAATGAGTTTTTTAAGGGAAGGAAGAGATTTCTTTAACTGCTTTCCTAATGCATTAATTTAGGGTGTATGGTCCAAAAAACTTCACATTTTTTTATTAAAAAGCATTTTTATTTATTCATATTGTACTGGTCACCAGTCATCCGGCTAAAAGGACCGGAAGACCAGTCAAAAATATGTGCGAGGTCCCTCCCACCAGCGACACACACACCAAACCAGCGTCACCTGTCCTAGATGAATCAACAAACAATAAAACAGACTCTCTGATGAGAGACCGTTACGGGATGGGTTCCTGACTGCGTTCAGGTCTAGTAACTCTGGCTTTACCACCGGAGATAGGCATAGGGAATTGATAGGGTTGGAAAGGAATCCAAAGAATCCCCACCTCTCGGCTTCCGGATTGGTTTGGGTGATTTCAATCATCCAAAATCCACTTAAATTTCACCATAAGACATGTATTCATTTAAACTGGGTCCTTTGACATACAAGACTTCAAAAAAAAAAAGGTTGAACCAAAATGACAAAAAGCATATGAAGAAATTTTAACCGTACAAACTAGCGAGTCATGAGAATGAATGATTTTGATGAATTATGGGCATGAGAACCAACGGTAATGAGAAAAATGATTGACACAGAGCAATATTCAATTTACGAAACATTAATTCGGAACTGACTTTCCTTTCCTTTTAACACTTGGGAAGTAAAAGAGTCCATCCCCTTTGCAATCAGTATAGCAATTATAACACGAACGCTGCAAGCATAAGTTCCCACACAACGGATATTAGCGCCCCTTTCGTGACGGAAGTTCACTGGCTTACATGACTGCTGCGCTGGTCCCAAGTCTCTCTTCTTAGTGTGGCTGGGCCTTCCGGCATAGAATGATTGCGGCCCCGTAGTCTCGGAGGCGGCGATGATCACAGCTTGGCACCAGCAGTAGCACTCTCAATCAGAGGTAATGAGACAATTGATGAGGGGACGGACAGGTCGTCGTCAGCACAAATTGCGGGACTATCGCAGTGTCCTACTTCCCCTAGCGGCACCTTAGGCAGTCACTTTTCCGTCGGGCAGAGCTTCCGCATGGGAAAACTTTTGGGCAATCAATCTTTTCTTGTCACTGGGCACTTTCGCCTTTTCATTCACCCCGGTCGTGGCCGGGGAAAAGGGGGTTTCAGGGGAAATCACAGGGGAGGCATGGAGGGAGCGTCAGTGACTAACTTACACACTGCTTGTCGAAGTCACGCATACCCTCCACGCTAGTTCACTTTACCACACAACACAGTTCAACACCTGTGCCGACCTTCTTGGCCCATTCACTCGTTGCTCATTCATTCACCACTCACTCATTCAACCCTCGGCAGCCGAGAGAGGAGATATTAAGATGGGAGTGGGGTGGGGTAAAAAGGAAGAAATAGTCTCAACCGTTCCAATATACATAACAACATGTGAGAGTAGTAGCAATCTAAAATATGTTTTTAAATATTATTTTTAACTTTATAATTTATTGAATTTTACCAATATGTACACACACTTTGTGCTGTAGCCACAATTTCTCTTTATTTTTGAAATAACATGTTTTGTTTATCTTTCTGGAAAAAATATTTAAAAAATGTTATTTTATGCTAATGAAACACAAGCATAGTGCTGTGCAAATCAGGGGTTTTCATTTTGAATTGAAACGAATGGAATCTCCCAGAAGATGTTTCGAATCAAATCAAAACGAACTTTTTTTTTTAATTCGGTAGCGAATCGAAGCACCCTGAAAAATTCGCTGGCGAATCGAATTCGAATTCTAAATAAAATGCAAATGGTTATGCGCAGTTTAATTACCAAATTCACCCGAATCTAAGACGACCCCTTATTTGGATAACTGTCATTGCCAGTCTCATCATCTCTATCACACTCCCACAGAATGTCATCTTCACTCCCATCCAGAGCATTAGATATACAGCACTTCTTGAATCCTTTCACAATTGTATTGGTATTAACTTGTCGCCACGATGTCTTAATCCACTGACACAGTAAAGCAACTTCAGGTTTCTTAATATTTCCTTTTGGCGTTAAAATGTGAGTGCCACTGTAACCACTCAGAATAAAAAGCCTTTAAATTATGTTTCAAACACTTATTAACAGCAACATCTAACTATTGAAGTTGTGATGTCATCCCTCCAGGTATCACAATAAGATCAGTATTCATCTCAATCATTGTTTTTTTTACATCAGGTGTTAAGTGCCCTTTGAATGCATCAAGTGAAAGCATTGCTCTTTGTCTCAGTAGTGCCCCATGCCGTCTATTCCACACCACATTTAGCCAATCTTTCATAAGTTCTTCAGTCATCCATCCCTTTTCCTGACATCTTACTATTACGCCAATCGGTAAATGGTCCTTAGGCAAATTTTTCAGCTTTAGAGTCACATATGGTGCTAATTTAGTCCCATCTGCTAAAACTGTCAACATTACAGTCACTCGCATCTTTTCGTTTCCTGTAGTTTTGATAAGGACAAGACTTGGCACCTTTGTCATTCACAGTATAATTCGACGGCATGTCGAAGAAAACAGGAGTTTCATTGGCATTTCCAATTTGGCTCAGAAGATAATTATTAGTCTTTCTAAGTTGAATGACGTATTTCTGGTAAGCGATTAGTTTTTCGCTGTAGTCTTGTGCACCAACCTTTGCTAGCTTTGAATTCCTGTATTGATATATTTAGCCCTCTTGCAACTTTGTGAGCTTTCATAGCCATATCGGCCATCGAAACAGGCATGTCTTTCTGTCGGTTTGTACGCACAAACCTAACTACTTCTTCTACACCTTGGAATCGGCCTGACTTTGGACCACTGTAAGACTTCCTGGAAGATTTAGCTTTCTCTAGTTTGTATTTCGCAGATTTCCATTTATGCACATTTGCCTCCAATATGCCAAACTTTCTACTTGCATCACAGTTATTGGTATTTTCTGCGTGATGTATGACAACAAGCTTAAAATTAGCATCGTAACTGCGTCTTATTCCTTTTGGTAACTTTCCCTTTGCACTCGTGCCATGTATTTCAACATGATCTGCCATTTTTTTCTTAAGGGCTATGTAAGTAATAGAAATTAGCATGCAGCACTTGAAATTAGAATTCACCACGTTTTGATATGTTTGTAATTAATATCGGAAAGCGCCAAATGATATCAGCCTTCTTTTGTTCCCAATATGGCATACTACGCGCTTGATATAGGTAAATATGTTGCTGTGGTCACAGACGTTCATTTTTAATCAAAAGAATTATTGTACCCGTAATTGTTAAATACTATTACACCATATTGTTAATTGTTAATTTCAGTAGTTAATTCAAGAGATTATCGTAGAATACGTTCTTATGAATTATTTAACCATACGTACGTACAATTCACTAAATAACACCGATTATACACGTAGTTATACTTCATATTTGAATCCAAGACGAGTCTTGATATTTGCAGTTGAAATTTTGACAAAGAAGGTCGTCTTAGATTCAGATGAATACGGTAATAAAGATTTTCACGATATTTCAGGGCCTTTTAGCATTAGCTTATATATCTATAGTGGCACAAAGAATAGCACAGAATAACGTGTGGTCATTTAAATTTTCTTTTCGTGTGAGGAAAACATTGTCTAAATGGACGGCGCACCATTTTTGGAATGAGTGCCATGTTTGAATGCATGCAACAATTTGAAGACGAATCTATCAGATTCGAATATTTCGAATCGTTCAGTTTCGAAGCATCCCGATTCGCAGGCAAATCGAATCAAGCCTGATTCGAGTCCATTCGATTCGATTCCAAAGCATTCGCACAGCTCTACACAAGCACTTCAACAAATAAAGTCCTCAAAAGATTTTTGCCGTGTGATAAATCCTAAAACAAGTGGCTAAGCCAAGAAACAGTTACATGATTATTTGTTAATCTATGTAGCATAAAATTCATGAAAAGAGCTTGCCTATGCTGTCATGCATGTTAATTGGGCATCATAATTACATTTTAAACTTATTCACGGTTCATCTTGCAAGCCACATCGTTATGGTCTAAATGTGACTTCTATAGCGCGTTCCACATTTAGTTGACAGTACAGGCCTTATGGAGTACAATGTTGCCAAACCTACGCTCCGTCATCCGACATCCTGATGGTTTAGGCCACCACTCATAACACCGCGCCAAAATGTCAAATTTAAAAAGAAATAATGGAGGCCCTCGATTCATGTCATTCCGATATATATTTGATTCTATATTATGCATCGTAAATAGCGGTTATTAAATTCTAAAATTCAATACCACAGCGCGCAATCATAATTTTTATATGTTTATACTGTAAACATGCATTAATCCCATCATAAAAGACCATTTAAATATAATTTTTTCTGAGTAAAGGAGTAAGAATGAACGTAAGAACTGGTAAATAACTAAATTTAAGTGGTCACGAATATCTTGTTCTGTTTTACGTTCATTGGATTTTCGTCGCACATCGTCAGCACGCATCTCCGACTCGGGAATCGGGTACGGAAAAATATTGATAGAAATGGAATTATGAAGAGAAAAGAAATACTATTTGTTAGAATATGAATGGAAAATTTTATTAGTTTTAATGGAAATTTTTATTGATGGAAGTATTTATTCAGAGAATGTCCCAGGAATTTGGGAAAATTCAATTCTGAAGTAGGAGAATTCATTGGTTAATCAATTTGGTCAAATCAAGGGATTTGTACATGAGAAACAACTAACCCAAAGGTGAAAAGTAGGGCCTACTCTTACCGTTTCACTGTAATTTTTGAACGGAACACTTCATGGGGTAGTGTCTTTGGGGCCTCGAGTAACGAATAATAAAAAATAGTGACAGTCGTTGTTTACAATATTTTGTGGATTATTTTCTAGCACCAGTCGAGGCAATCATTCTCCTCAATGAGCTTAATGATCCTGCATATTTTTTGCATGCAACAGCTATTTCTACTTCCTTGACGCGCAGACGAACACTGAGGAGCATTTCTCATTTCTTTCTTACTCCAAGTCATGTCTGCAAATAGCCTAACATTGATCCATATCTATTCTTTGAGCGCAAAATCTTTTTTCACGATAATTTTTAGCTCTCTACATTAATTGTATAGCAATTGTATAAAAATTGTCCCCTTTAATAAGAATGATTCGTTTCCCTCTGCAGTCGCATACGCAGGGCCGCCCAGAGGTAGGGCAAGGGGGGCAGTTTGCCCCAGGTCAGCGCCTTTTGAGCCTTGTCGTCGCTAAAATAAAAAAAGAGCACTCAATATTTACCATATTCTGTGGAGTAATTTCTATTTTCCATTGAGACAATAAGCAGAAAATACACAACACTCCTAAAACCTTGTTTCCCCTTACTCGTCCTCCGTTGAAGGAGATGTCGACTGAGAGGATGAAGACGATGTCAGACGAATAATTAACTCTTCGATGTCATCTTGAAAATTGTCTGCACGCCACATGTCGTCTTCCACTTTCTTCACGTGCTCGACATAGTTTTTCCAATTTTTGGAAGTGATGGCATCAAAGCTTTCTGCGATGAGTTTTTCTACCTCTTTCTTCTTAAAAGTAGTGTTCTTCATCCCAACGTAATGTTTTACTTGAGCCCAAACCATTTCGATTGGATTCAGTTCGCAATGATATGGTGGTAGTCTTAGCACTCTACAGCCGTAGCACTTCGCTAGTTCATCTATCTTAAATTTTTCATATTTTTCCCGTACTTGATTCACCACAAATAAAAGATCTCTTTTCAAGCTGTCCTCATCAAAGCTAATTCCTTTGCTAACCAACCACTCTTTAGTGGAATTTTTCCTCCAGCTTGTGGTAGGTAAGGATTCCAATTTCCTCGAATGGTATGATGCATTATCTACAACTATAATTGTGCCTTCGGGTATGTTTGAGAGAAGTGAGTGCTCAAACCAACTGTCATAACACTCGCCATCAACTTTGTCATGCTCATCCATGGTGTTTTTCTTGCATAAAAAAACACATGCTGCTCCCTCTATGAACCCTTTCTCCGTCCCTGCATGTATAATTGCAAAGCGTCCACCTCGGGAGGTGGGGGCCTTCAGCCCGGTTGTAAGTCCAGAAAGAAAAGCCTGACGAGGAGTTTCTATTTTTTTGTCACGCCAAGTCATGTTACCTATTTGTCCGACATTGATCCAAGTTTCGTCTGTGAAAACAATGACCCTTTGTTCACAACGATATTGTTTTAGCTGCCTTAAATAATTATGCCGCCAACGAATAATATCGTCCCTTTCCAGTAAAATGCTTCTTTTTCCCCTGCGTTCGTACACAAAACCTATGTCAACAAGAAGGCGATATAATGTAGTCCTCTTGAAATTTGGAAGATCTTTGTCCATTTTGACTGAGCTTAAAATAGATTTTAAAGTCGGAGGAATATTTTTCATGAAAAATTCATGCACTTTCCTTCGAACTCTAGATCTCACAAAATCGTCGTAAATCAACGCTCTCGAATTCTTGTAAGTCTTTCTAACTTTTTTAGTCTTTGAAGGTGTCACTAATGGACCATGGGACGCTTCCTTTCTCACTCTGTAGATAGTGGACTGTGAGCAGCCAGTTGCCTTAGAAGTTTCACGGCAGGCTTCAGTTATACTGAGGGATTTGTTGAAGTATGAGAAGATGTCGAACACTAGCTCTCTTTCACGGCTTCTCAGCTTCCCCGCTTTTCTCCTCCTCTTCGCATCGGACATGGTGATAGGGCACCTTACAGCAGATATTGATGAAAAATACTCCACAGCTCTGATAAACAAAGCAGACTACACACCACTTGTTCACTCAAAAAAATCCTACAAGAAACTGAACGTCCTCGCTAATTCTTTTCCTAGCCCCTTCCGCTGGGGTTGCTTCCCGTGCAGATGTTTTATGGCACCCTATTAACGGAACTTCTGGAAAAACCTACAGTGCCCTTTTCCTTAAGGGCTTACACCGACGAGGAATGCCCCTCGTGCGGATTATGGAATAACTTCTTTCATGTTTCCAACGGCAAGACTCGTAAAGGCGACATTTGCGTCTTATTTCAAAGCCGTCAAAAGGTGCATGGGATAGGCTTTGTTAGGATGATGATAGGATGTCATTGTCGTGAAATATAAATATTTCTAATACAACGTATGAGTACTCTCCTTAAAAAACGTCTAACGAAGAATTACATGCATTTTAGTATGCATTCATATAAATATATAAATCCCGTTTTCCACCAAATAATCTCCCGTCTGCGCTGTGGAAGTTAGCAAGATAGCAAGCAGCGCGCCTTGGCGGTACCGTGGCGCGCTGCTTGTTGTCTTGCGTAGCTCCGAAATAATTTTTCTTAAGATCAAAACGTTATAGCTTTCTTCACAATTGAGATAACTAAATGATTTTTTCACTAAAAACAAATTAATAGTTTTCTTCAAATTTTATACGCAGGATGTACGGACCTAAAACTTAAGGACGTAAGTTAGCAGGCGATTACTTTTTACCTTACAAAAACCAAACTTTTTTGTCCTTAAGATATTTACATCAGTTAACAAAATTTCAGCTCAATTAATTTCTAACTAATGTACATCTTTATTGAAATAAAAAGAATACGGAACGTTTTGCATAAGTTTCAATCCAGTATGAAGAACTGTTTGCCCACACTTGAGTGAAGAAGACAAAGTCAAAAGAGCCGCGTTTGTTGCGTAAATTAATGAAAATATTTTTTATAACTTTTATGGAAAAACTATTACGACCAGTAAATGTAGCGTGTCTCTTTGCATTAAAAGAGATGATGATAAATTGGATAGTGCAATATTAATTTTTCTGCTGCTGTTGGCAACAGCGCATCTCCAGCCTTATGGGGATTAACATGGGAAACGAATCTCCATAAGAGCCCATACTGTCAACTAAATGTGGAACGCACTTTAGTTATACAGTGATTGCTCGCATAATGTCTCCCAAATTGGAGTTTAATGTTTTTGGCAAGACATTGTTCTTTGAGGCCTATTTGGTTAACATTTCAAAGTCAGAAAAACTTGCTACCATACAAGTATGACCATGTAAGGATACATATGAGTTTCATGGATTGCAAGAAGGCAAATCATTTAGAGGACAGCAAAGAGCTTGCATGGAAAAGGTTAATTCATGAAGGTAAGTGTAAATTATTTACCATGAATAGTTTAAAGGAAAACTTAAACATCACCATTTTCACCCAAACATTTTACATCATCTAAAGTAATAATTATCTTTTGATCAAATTGCCCATGCTATTGTCATCGATATTACCTTTGATTTGAGATACTTTTAATTAGAGATGGGACGAATAGTGATTATCTCAAATTTGAACATAGTCTAAAACCTCAAATAAGAATACCTCAAATATTCATGTACTATATTTGGTAATAAGTTACTGAATATTTTCAGAAAAATTATTCAATATCTATTTTTGTGCAAAGCCCTAATTTAGATTTAAAAATTTCACTCTAAAATTTAAATTTACCTATTATATTGTCAAATCAGTGAAATAATATACAATAAATTCATTCCGAACCAACTCTCAGGATAATTTATATATTGAGGAGCATTAAGAAATATGAGCATGAAAGCTACCTATTATAGAACATATTATTTTTCATTTTTTCAAAATATTTGGTTGTATGGAATCAAATATTTTATATTTGACTTGCGTCGTACAAAGGATATTGTGCTTTTATAACAGAGAGGCATTAGGATTATTACAAAAATATTCAGCATACAACATAGCAGGCCATTAATTATTCAGCAGAAAATTATGCAATAATTTGGTACATTTATTATGGTTTGATTTACAGTAAAAAAAATTATATGATTTCCAATTTAGGAATAATGTTCATTGAATCAACACCAATTTAATGGACAGATCTTTATACCAAATCATATGTTGTCAACATCATTCACTAGTCATGAAGTAATGCCACAGAGACTTCAATAAGCAACCACTTGGTAAACATGTCACACTTTTACATATTTTTCATCATCATCCTTGGCGGTGCAGCCCATGTAGGGCTCTGGCCTCCAGAATGATCTACTTCCATTCATCTCAATCTTCCACAACTTGCCTCCATCTCCTGACCCCCAGTCTTCTCAAGTCAGCCTCTAAATCATAACCTTACTCAGTCCATTCGTTCGCCGGGTCAGTTCCATAGTTCCAATCATATTCCGAGGCAAATCATCTGTATCCGTAACAAGTTTGTTTTGTTATAGATAAGGTTGTTAACCTTATGCTAAACCCCCAACCTGGAGGACCAGGTACTTTGATTTTAGAGTTTTCTTCTCCTAGACAGGCTGTCTTCACTGTGACTTCAGAGCCTTGTACTCCCTCACAGTTCATCTGTCATACCACTGTCCTTCAGCCCCGCCAGATGATGTCTGGCCATGGACCCTACCGACTCATACCATCTTCGGCCCCATTTCAGTACTGGTGAAGGCTATTGTACACCACCAGGATATTTATTGACTTCCCAGTCTAGATCCGCCGTGTTCTGTATGAGCAGGGCCACCTCGTGCAGGGCGTGGCTCGTCACCATGCTGCAGTGTTGTCTTTCACTCAGCACTGCATCACGGACGGTCTTGGGTTAGCATCCTCATGGTGGTTTGTTGGCCTTTACCTCTCAGCTGAACCCCTAGCAGTGTGTGGGAATGAGTGTCAGGTTAACCCTGTACTAAAGGCACTACATCACCTTGACTCCTTACATTTTTAATATTTAAAAATTTTGCCTTTTTTTGGATATTTGATGTGAGACCAGCACAACTTCCCAACATGTCATTTTCAAATCGTATAGAAGGACATAACATTTGCCTTTTGTGTGTTTGACTGAATAACCCACCAATTTTATTTTGTTAATTAAAGACTGTTGTGAGATATATATTTCAACATAAAGTCTGGTCAAATATTGCTAATCTTAAGCATTAAAAGTAGCAGCATTTTCACATTTCCATTTTTGTTGCTCCTCTGTGCCGTAGTTGTGTGTCACAAATTAAATTTCATATTGTCTGCATACAGCCCTGTGCCATTACTGTTCAGAAAAATTAAGTTCCACCCTTTATAAGAATTAGTTTACAAATTATTAGGCCCTAAATATGGACCAAAATTTTAAAAATAGATAAAATGAAAGTTATCTTCAAAATATTTGTCTAGAAAACTAAAAGTTCATAGAAAACACATATGGTTGTCTTTGTTAGACAAAGAGATCGTTATATTTAAAATATGACCTCTAGATCGACATGTATTTGAGCTGAAGTTCAGAGAGGCTGCACGCCATTTTGCGCTAACTAGTGATATTCGAAGTGCCATAAATTTGACATTTTTAATTACTGAAAGTTAATGTATGGAAAATCGGCCTTCCTTATTTTATTCTTCCTTTGTGCCAAAAATCGTGTAAATCAGAGGTGGTTGAACCTCGGTTGAGTTAGTGTGGAATCACGCAATTTCAAATCTAATAGGTAGCAAAATGCGAAGCAGATTGAAGATATTACAATAACTCTCTGCAATACTTACCCTCTAGGACACTTGCCTTCTAGAATATCCACAAAATTAGGTCTACCACTTTTACAACCCTGTGGATTTCATCAGCTACCGAAATTTCTTGAGCAGCTATCTTGGCAAAACAGCAGAAGATAAGCCACGGCATTCATAGTTTCTGCACCATAAGGAATGGCACACTCGCAACTTTCCATGCAGGCTGAGTAGAGTGAATAAATTTGTGATCAGTTTGTTGATAAACCCACGCAATGCAGAGAATTAATTTTGTCCACACCAGCGCTGGTCCAACTACATAGGTCAAATGACAACAGTGAAGTGTAATAGACTAGTTAGCATTGGCTTTTTTCGTGAAAAATAACTCCCAACAAGTAGGCACTGCGGCAACTTTATGATAATTATTAAAACAATTTAATACTCCAAGTGAAATAAGTGAATGAAAAAATGTTGATTTATCACATAAGATATTAATCAGATTTGTGATAAAATTATCATAAACTTCATTTACTCTTGCCGTGGCAAAGTTTGCAATCTCTAGATTTTCCCAATACAAACTTTTAGGGCAAACTTGCAGAATGTTTGCATGAAGCCTGTGGCTACACAGTTGTGCATAAGGTGATGGCATTTTTACATCAGCAGACTATGGGACAAATATAGCCGAAATAGTATGAGAGCATAGATTTGTACAGGAAATAAATAG
Organism: Ceriagrion tenellum; assembly: GCA_963169105.1. Lineage (NCBI taxonomy): Eukaryota > Metazoa > Arthropoda > Insecta > Odonata > Coenagrionidae > Ceriagrion > Ceriagrion tenellum. The sequence continues at coordinate 137,256,306 of OY720639.1, read as the reverse complement.
TAAGATAGCCTAGTTCGAGTGGTATAAACTCCCTGTAACATTTAAATAAAAGTATTTGGCTAATTGATCAACTGCTCCAGATGTGGTAGAAATTACGCATTGTATCATTTCTCTAAATTGAAGAAAATTATTTTGTAGCGGAGTAAAATCTTTATTCACAAACGAAGCCTGTACATAGCAGCAATTGTTGACGATATTTACAACCTTTCTTCAACTTATATTCACGGCAAGCGCACACTGGAGTATTTAGGCACATTGACGATGTTCTCTCGTAATGGTCGTACGAAAGAATGAAGTAAGCAATGTTTCACTTGAGGGAAAAAAACTGAAAAATATAAAAAGTATTTTTAATGAGGAATGTTGGCTCATTATGGTTCTTCCGGTGCACTCGAACTAATTAGTTCGTCAACTTGCTGAGCATAGCACCACAGCGTGATATTCGAGGTATTTGAGTTTCAACCCTCAGCATAATTATTCAAAATTCAAAATCATAAATAACTTCCAGTATTCGAGTTAGTGCTGCGCGAATCAGGGATTTTCATTTCGAATCAAAACGAATTTTAAAAAAAATAATTTGGGGAATCAAATCACCCTAAAAAATTCGCTTGCGAATCGAATTCTGAATAAAATGCAGAAGTTAATGCAGAGTTAAAGTAATATAGATTTTCACTATATTTCAGGGCCTTTTAGCATTAGCTTATATATCTATATAGTGGCACAAAGAATAGCACAGAATAACATGTGGTCGTTTAAGTTTCCTTGTCACGTGAGGAAAACATCTTCTAAACGGACGGCACTCAATTCAGGGATGAGTGCCATGTTTGAATGCATGTAACGATTCGAAGACGAATCTATCTGATTCGAATATTATGAATCATTCGCTTTCGAAGCATCCCAATTCGCAGGCGAACCAAATCGAATTAATTATCATTCGAGTCGATTTCGAAGCATTAGCACAGCTCTGATTCGAGTACTCACTGATGGTATTCGCCCATCTCTACTTTAAATAGAATTTACTCCACTTTTTGTTGTGCTGTAGAACTATGTGGGAAAAGGTTGTAGATCCTACAATCTCTGGTTTCTTCTTTTTTTTTTTTTTTTGATGCCCCAATGAAAGTAACCCCAGTGTTAATACTGCTAAGAATAAGGACATCCTTGGTAAATTTCCCTCGATAAAAAAGTCAAGGCAATATTATCATATTTGTTTCTCATTTCGCATTTCTCTTTCTTTGCAAAATTTTTAGCTAATGACAGAGAGGAGGAATAAATATCTGTTGTGATGTTTCTACCCTAATCCAAAGATGGCTCTGGGAGGTGTAGGGTCACATCCTGTCTTAAATATGGAAAGGCATTAAACACATACTGCTCCTTGGCAACTGTGACCATTCAGTATTTTAATTCATACTCATTGGCCATGAACTGAGAATAGGATCACAATTTGACGGAAACTACTGTTCATCTATGGTTGTTTTCAGTTGGCTTGTATCAGACAATGCAGTATTCTTTGAACTTACTAGCAGCAAAGACTCTGTCTATGTTATTAATTGTAAGTAAAACCCATGTATATTCATGGTAAAACCAGTACGACGTGTTTATTTACAAACTATCGACTGAATTTACGTTTGAACTTCCGTCTTTCATCACAAGGCGGCACCACTTTCCAAAAAGTTGTCTGTTTAGGGAATTCTAGACAACAGTTTTTGGCGACGAGATAACAAACCATAATATATATTCATGGTCCAGGAATAGGGGCACTTTGGGTGGCTATGTGTACAATGAATGTTGAAACCTTGGTTGTATTCTGTTTGGTACATATAAGGTGGCATGAGGAGTACTTAGTTTGTTCTTTGATTGACTTTTCTGTCATTATACTCCCAATGCTGTGATGTGATAAAATACCCTTCTCTTACTCATACCCTGACCATCTTTAAGAATACCTGAATCCACTGATTGTTGTGTTTTCACCCGTCTACCTCAGGACGAACTGGAGGCAGTGAAGGGTGCAGGCAATCAGGGGCGTGGCAAGGACATAGCGAACATAGTGAATGCAGAGAAGGGAGGGGTTGATGGGGAAGATGAGGAGGAGGAGGAGGAAGAGGTAGATGAAGAGGAAGAGGCGAGGGAGGCAAGGAAAGGCACGGGGAAGGACATGAGGACAATTGAGAAGGCCAACGAGGCAGAAAAGGACTCCTCTGCCAAGACAGAGACAGCTGCTGCTGCTACAGGTGGCAAGGAGATCTCCAACGGGAAGGACATTGGCAACCTTAAGGGTGAGAAGGAGAGTGACGAAGAGGACAAGGAGGATGAAGATGAAGACGAGGAAGATGATGATGATGAGGAAGTGGTGAAGCCCAGGAAGACCGTGCTGATCCTGCCAGGTCGCAGGAAGAAGGCAAGGGGGCTGAACAACTTGGAGCTGAGCAGTGATGACGATGAAGCAGACTCTGATGAAGACTTCCAAGGGAGCAGGTAAGTTTGTTTCTCACAAGAATTACTCCTGGTGTTGGGAATCTTCCTGGATGGGGAAAATAATTGAAAATATACTGTAGCCCCTATTCAAAAGAATTTGGAATCATCCATATTTATCATTAAAATTGAATATAAATCGCTGAAATACGAAACGTTCATTTATCTGATAGAGGGAACATGTCGCAAACGAATAACTGTTCTGAATGATGAGGTAGAGTCCTCCAAAAAAGTTTCTCTTGTGAGGCATTTTACTTAGGCACCATTGCATCTCCAACCTCCTTTATCTCAGGGCAGTGCCACTTGACTTGGAGACATGACTCAGGGTTGTCACTGCACAGCATAGTTATATTGCTGATGCTGTGAGACTGTTCGCGGGCGACCAAGATTGTTTTTGAAAGCAGTTAAGAATCCCCCTCGTAAGCTATTTCCCTGATAGACCTTTGGGTCCAAATAGTTAACTTCAGATTAAAGAAAATTAACACTGGGCAGCACGGAGGGGTTGGGCTGGGGTGGTGGGGGGAGGGAGGAGAGGAGGTTTATGAATGTTTTTAAATCAAGCTTCTAGTCGACGACTTAGGTAAAAAGTGTGCTTAATCATGGGGCTCTGCATGTTGCCCACAGAAGCTGAACTAATCTTCCACAGACAGAAATGTTAATGCAACATGTCATGTATCCAACGAGAGGCAACTAGGGCCATCAGGGACCTGTTTCTCAGAGCTACAAGTTACAAGTAACGTGACTATTTTCACAAGGTGGATGGGTTACTCAGATATACCTAACCAAATACTGTTCTAGTCCATAAAAATGGCGGGCCTAATCAAGACCATATATAACTCATATTTGGATGATTGCATTACATTTTGGATGTGCACCTTGCAATATTACCAATTTAAAAGTTAGTGCAATGTTTTTGGGTAAATACAAATGATTGAATATGTATTGGAAAGTAATTTAATGTCCCAGCTTACCTTAAAAGATCCCAAGCGAATGCGAGTTTTCAGGTTCACCTAACAGCATTAGATATAGTCGTTTATTTCGACGTATTTCTTATAGGATGAGCACTAAATGGTAGTAATTAATAGACCTTACTTTTCAAGATATCATGTTTGGATGGTTTTATCTTTATTTAACCACTAGTAATGGTATCACAATGAAATATCATAACAAAACTTCATGGTAACATACCGTATGTTGACGTTAATAATACTTATCGTAACTTACTGTTCAAATTTCCAGTTATTAAATGATTACATTACTCAACAGAAACGAATTGATAAGTACAGTAGTACCTCGATCTATCATTTTTCAAGGGGATGGGCAAATAAAACGATGGATGCGGGAAAACGACCATGCAGGAAAAGATTTCCCAGGAGCCAAAAGGAGATGAAAATGCGAGAATTTTATGGTAACTTTTCACAGTAGAGGGGAATCTTAAAGGAATTTCTCTTAAAAGCTGGAGAATTTTTAAATTTAATGAAAATACTTAGTGCATCTCTAATTTTTCGTTTGACTACTAACTGTTTAAAATATTTTATTAGTATTACATATCCCAATGGTGTCTCGGATGATAAAAATAAATAAACAAGGTCCATTATCATGTTATTTGATTATCCTCCAGCCCCCGCACCGATCATTTTGATGGGTCACGGTGCCTAAAAAACAAAAAAACCATTTCTGGCAATGCAAGCCCACGTCAGACAACGGATGAGAAGGAACTTAGCCCACGCTCGCAGGTCACTACGACAAACTAATGGTTGAAACATCTGCATTACCTTCAGCCGTCTTAAAACACCTATTTTGAACAGTTTTGGCTTTAGGCTCAGAAATAAATACTTCAGGAAAATGAATAGACATAAATACGTGCTTTAACTGGCTAAACAGAAAAAACAGAAAAAGGAAAGAACACAGAGCACGTAGGGTTTGGCCGCACTTACTTGAGGCCCGAGAAGTGACCATGACGAAGGTCAGGGAGTGACTGAATTGCCAAGGTTGCAAGCAACGCCCCCTGCCCTCTGGTTGGTTCCGCGAGAGTCACATGACGAGAAACCCCACCTCCCTCCCTTCCCTCAGCCACTCCCCCGTTTAAGCCCATGTGGCCCATGTCATTTGAAATAATGCACTGGTTACATACAAGAATTGGGTGAGACAGGTAATTGGGGGACCCTGTTTTCCGCCTGGAGGGACAGGGCAGGTGGAAAACCTTCGACCCTCCCGACCCTTTCTGGGGAAAGGGACCCACCCACTGAGGGGCACATTAGTGGAACATCAGTTAATTTTGCTTAAGTTTTTAATCGGCATAAATCTACAGAAGAAGTTTTATATGAAGTTTGTCCGTTATTTTCTGTTACATTTGATACCAAACACCAAGGAAACCCGTTGATATTTACCCACATGGGTTGTATCAGATCTCGATATGGTGCCGAGAGCTAGTGTATGACAACTACTGGTTAGATAGCATTGAGAGGATAATAAGAAGAAAGGTTAGAAGCTCATGGCAAAGGAATGCGGCCGCTAAAGAGTGAGGTAGGGTAGGAAAGGAGGAAGGCCAATTGTCCCCTCGGAAGGAGTTTGGGCCATAAAGATAAGAAGGGACTCGGACGGCAAGGGCTACCTGTCCTTCCTGCACGGTGCATCACGTAACTCCCTCCCCCTCCTCCTTTCCCACTGCGGAGCACCGCCAAAATCCCAAAATCTTACTTCGGTGTAAATTTTCGTTTTCATCTTTTTCAAACAATGAATGCGGGAATTGCGATGTGGGGACTGTGATTTGGAAGCGATCGAAGCAGGAAAACGATACTTCGGGGAACGATGGATGTGGAATTATTAATGTCATCGGCATGGAACTACATTCGGGACCAAAGACGGCGAAGGATAGAAGCGGGAAAACGATCGATGCGAGAACGATAGATCGAGGTTCTACTGTAGTTGTTTATTACTAATAAGTTAAAGATTGTGAAACATCAGGATTCTAATTATTTTCTCTCGACTGCTGTGTCGTCGTGACTTGTATGACGTTAATTGTTCTCACTTCAAGATCTATCATTATAAAAATTGAATATGTGGGAGATTTGGTTTAGTTTATCTGGATGGTGCTGGGGAAAGAAGACGGGAAGTGAAAAATGCTATATGCTGTGATTCACCTTATGGCTTCCTCCTGCAGGAAGTACAGGTATAGGTGAGAGGAATGGGGTTAATGTTGTGTGTTGTTTTGTGTTTCAGCTCAGAGGATGAGGATGAAGAGGACGACGAGGAGATGGAGGAGAGCGATGACTCGGATGTTCTTAGTCGGCGGAGGAGGGGTGGGAAGGGCGGTCGCCGCAAGGGCAAGGGCAAGAGGCGCTCAGAACCAGTGCGCAGGTCCTCGAGGAACAGGATCACGCGCTTTGACAAGGAGTTCAGTGAGTACTGCATCTCTTTGACTGAGAGAAATGTCATTAACTTTGGGCACGAAGAACCATCCTGGGCCTAATTCTCCCTTGGAGCTTTCATTGATTGTACGCTACTCAGCTGGAGATAGATTTCAGAAATGTGCCACCTATTTTGGTTGTACCTTATATTACACTGCAGAGGTGATGCTATTTCCTATGGAGGAAATGAATTATCAATTTCATGAAATCGATGCACATTGAGTCATGTTAATCATGTGCCTATTAGATATTTACTCTGTGATCAGTTCTTGTAGAATGGTCGCTGTCAGAATCATGAATGCATGCCCTACAGGCCATTCCCATCCAATGGGGACACAGTTGGGTTAGGGCACAAAACTGAGTAAAGCTGATTCAATACATAATCACCTTTTAAATTTCTTTGGATGTAACTGTGAAAGTTTAACAATAATTTAGAATTTTTCAGGTTCTTATAGCATTGCATCATATTAGTGGACAACCATTTTGCCAGCATTCCAGTCGGCATCATCAGGTTATGATGTTCGGGAGGAGAGCTGATAGCCATCTTCCCTGTCAAAATTATTTGTATTCTTAGCAATATTGATCACCTCCCTTATGAGCCAAGAGTAGTACTTATTTTCCTTGGTGGTGATTTGACTTTCTTCATCATTTATGCCGTGATTGGGTGCTGACCAGGTGTGTTCAGCGACAGTGAAATGGCAAAATTGCTTCTTTTTGGTATCTCTCTGGTGTTGTTCTAATTTACATAACAGAGATCTCAAAGTTCAGCCAATATATGATTTCCTGTGGGTACATTTTATCTCATAGACTTCTTCATGAATATCCTTTGGCCAAGGATATTCATCTTTTTTGGTCCGAAGGAGGTCAGAGGTCTTCATTTCGCTTTTAAAATTCATCACTACATTGTACTTAGTGAGGCCTCGCGTGATCTTTTCCAAATACCAGTGATGTACAGTAAAAGTGGGAATGCTACTGCTAGTATCTTAGGGTCAACTGTCTTTTTAGGGCCTTGTCACATTTCCTTCTTTCCTTTCTGGCAAACTTAAGGATGACATCTCGGTTATACCATTTCTGTTGAAGTGCAAACAGGAGGTCTTGTTTATCTTTAGTGAGGGAAGATGCATCGGAGATGGCATATGCCCTGTGGTTTACGGTTTTAACCCTTCAGTACGAGATTCAGGTCTCTGGGTGTAGGACACCCATGATAATGTATTTTTTATTTAATTAGCAAAAATAAAATCTTAGCTGTATTTTTTCATCTGAGCTAATTTTATATGTTGTATAAAACATACGATATATATTTTACTATACTTTTTACAGATATATAATGCCTGTCGTGTTCACTGTCCTCCGGTCATCTATGTCATATGTATCAAGAATATCACCAATAATTCACTGTTTCCCCCTCAGAACTTATAAAATTTGCAATATTGGTTGTTTCCCCTTTTGTTAAACTAAACTAAAATTTGTGTAAATTTCTCGGGCTCGCCACCGGGTAAGCTCGCATCAGTAGCCTTGAGAATGGGTAACGAGTTGGAACCCGAAACGTCGGCTGCCTATGAATATCTTACCTGGTGGCGAGCCTGAGAAATTTACACAAATGTTATTCGCCGGGAAAGTGTTAAATCATACATAAACTAAAATTAAATGTTTCATTACCTAGCAATGGAATAAAGAAATATAACAATTCTAAATTGTGGAATATAAAAATAGAGTTAGATTTTACACAAAATTGTCAAATCTATAAGTGTGATAAATATTATAGATGATCATATTTACTTAGTGCTATGCCCAGGAAAGCTTGCCTCCACTGCTGAAGTCACTCGTCTTCAGATACCAACTGAACATCCACTCAAGAATACTCATTGCAAGGAGATATCTCTAGCAAGTATACAACTTCTCGAATGAGATTTTTGGATATCGAGAAGTCTATCGCAGGGTACGATGGAGGGGGTCATAACAAAATACTGACACAAAGTCACACGTTTCACATTATTTTGATGGATCCGGTTAGCTTAGAACTAAAAATCTGCAGGAGGGTTCAACTATGTGTTTACATTTCATTCTTGTACAGGTTGGCAATTGGAAAACCTGATGCCCTAGTGCATACTTCGTTTCCTCGCTGAAAAAAAATATGGAGTACAAGTTATGAAAGTACCCTTATCTAGCAGTGAGAGACGTAACATAAGGCGAGGTATTTATTGCGTCTAGACTCTCTGTGGAAACCACGAGGTCACGGATAAATGGGGTCAAAGTTTGTCACGCCATTACAGTCAGTGGGTGCCGGACATCCAGATCTGCAACATATATCTTTTTTACAACAGGAAAGTATTGAATCAACCTTATATTACATTCAATGAACTAAAAATGACTTAAAACTCAGCTACTAGAGGTATGAATTTCATAGTATGGACAAAATAAAAAATATAGCATTTTTATTTTATTTATTTTATTTTATTTTGTCCAAAGATCTTACAAAGAAAGATATAGGACACATTAAAAAATACTATAGTTTAAAAAAATGTAGTAGGATTCAAAAGAAGCTAAGTAGGTTCACAAAAACACATAAATCTCATATATTCACATATAAATAGTGCAACAGTTCACATATGAACAGTGCAATATCACACGTCTCAGCAAAGATATACACACACAACATGGCTACCATATTTTATTGCCACATCTTCAATACTTGCATACTAGAGTAACAAAAAGTAATCCATTTTTTTAGTCAAAAAGATATTCATTAACTGAATAGTACTGTTTTTCATGTAGAAAATATGTTACATTTTTTTAAAAATGATTCATTAGATACAATGATTTTTAAAATTTGCTGGAGTTTGTTATATATTCTGAGACCCATTTCTCTTGGTCCCAACTTAGCTTTGTTAGTCCTAATAGAATTGTAGTGAAGACGTTTCTTGTTTCGTAATTATGCAGATCAGAATTTACAGCAAACATTAAGATTTTGACGCACAAAAAGTAAAATCGACAAACAGTATACACATGGAGATGGGAAGATGTGTAGTTTTTTAAAAATGGGTTTGGAGGGAGCATCATAAGGCTTTCTTGACATTATTAACGTTGCATGTTTTTGCAATATAAAGATCTTAGAAGCATGAGATGAAGAGCCCCCAAAAAATTATGTTATACGACATCAGTGAATAAAATGCACCATAATTTAAAGTCAGTAGGATATTTGTGTCAGCTGAGTTTCTTAGGTGGCGTAAGAGATAACATGTAGAGCTTAGTTTATTGGCTAAGACTTCAATATTCATCTCCCAAGACAAGTTGGTATGTAGGTAAGTTCCTAGAAATTTTGTATAAGGTACATTCTCAATGGACTTATTGTGAATTTTAAAAATGCTTTCCAATAAATTACTATTGCAACCAAATTGAAAAATATGTGACTTTTGGATATTTAGATTCAAATCATTATCAATGCACCACTTTAAAATGTTTTCATTTGCTGCTGTAGAGTTTTTAATAATGCTTTTTTGCGTTGGAGCGGAAAGTAGAACATTAGCATCATCAGCATATAGTATAACTTTAGTATCGGGGATATTATTGAAAGATAATGCTGAGTCGTTTATATAGATCAGAAATAAGACTGGGCCTAATATAGAACCTTGGGGAACCCCTATTGTGGTGGTTGTGCAATTAGAAGAATATCTGTTATCATAAACTGAGAAGGAAACAGTTTGAGTTCGATTACTGAGGTATGAGTGAAGCCATTTGTTTGCAATACCTCTTATTCCCAGTTGGTTCATTTTGGTGAGGAGGCAGGAGTGATTTACATTATCAAATACCTTGGAAAAATCATAAACTATTCCTATGGTTTTTAGTTTTTGGTCAAGTGAAGACAATATGAAATCAGTAGCTTGAAATAAAGCAGAGGTAGTAGATCGGCCTTTCCGGAAGCAATTCTGATTTGAAGATAATAAGGCATATTTTTCTAAGAATGACATTAATTGGATGCTGAACACTTTTTCAAGAACTTTCGACTAAACATTTTGCTGTGCAATTCGTCTATAATTATTCAAATTATTAGAGCAACCTTTGTTTTTATATAACAGGATTATTTTGGAATGTTTCAGAGAAGAAGGTAAAATCCCTTGTTTAAGTGATTCATTAATTAGAAGCCGGAGAGGTTCTTTTACACATCTGTAGGAAAGATATAATATTTTCCCTGGGATGTCATCCGGACCTGAAAAATTTTTGCTAGCAAATGTTGATATTATGGCTTTTAATTCAGGTTCAATGCAAGGCCGAATAAAGACAGAAGAAGCAAAATGAGGCAGAATCTGAAACGAGTTTGTAGAAGAAGTTAAAGGAGGGGTTGTTGGTGATTTTATTGTGAAGAGATTGTTGAATTCATTCGCTAGGTCAGAACATTTAACAAGCAAATTATCCCCTGACTGATAGATTTTGGGTAGAATATTGATGGAATTTTCCTGTTGCCTCACGTATAATATCCCAAGACACTTGGGACTTATTTTTTTATGTAAGTACCCTTTCATTGTTATACAACTTTTTGGCATGTTCTAGGAGTCTCCTGTAATACTTTTTTTGGGCTAAATATTCCTCATGCAGGAGTGGGCTATTGGAATATTTGACTTTAGCTGATAGATTTTTTAAAGTGGCAGAGAAATGATGAATTTGGTCAGTTATCCATGGTTTTTTATTTGATGCCATCATTCTTCTCTTAGGAAGGAGAGGGAAGGCAAGATTGTAACTATACTGAAGATAGTCATGGAAATATTGAAAACTTGCTTTAAATTCACTAGGATTATAATCTCCAGACCAATCATGTGACTCAAGAAGGGATAAAAATGTGTCCTGGTTCTCTTGTAAATAAACTCTAGTGAAATATGTCTGTGTACTACGTGGAGGTGGGTCCATTCTTATTGAGGTCAATTGGGGGAGATGGTCAGATATGGTTTAATCAAGTACTTTGGTCGATACATCATTTGTGTTTAGATTAGTAAATAAAGATTTTGAATTTAATGTGATTCTGGTGGGTGTAGAAGGCACGTGATTGTAGGCACTAAATTATAGGATTTAAGTAATCACATGAAGTCTCTTGATGAATTATTATCAACTAATAAATTGCAGTTAAAATCCCCAGTCATAATGATGGGGATATTATTTTTTGCATTATGTATTTCATCCAACAAATATCCAAGTTTATCTAGGAATACAGGAAAATTGCCAAGTGGAGATCTGTAAACACTCAGAGTGTAAAGCTTATTATTATTATTTAGAGATAGACAGGTCAAACAGCCCTCAAAAGTCAGTTCTTCATTCAGTTGTATGCACGAAAATTTAGATGAGGCAATTTCACAATTAGCTTTCACAAAAATTATGACGCCACCATTTTTGTGATTTGTACCCACATAGGCATTTGCAATGCTATATCCTCGAAGAGAAAGTGTAGAAATTTCATCTTTGACCAACCAATGTTCTCAAACACATAAGACATCTGGATGGTGATCAGTTATTAAAGTTTCTAGTTCCAGAAGCTTATTACGGAGGCATTGAATGTTTAAATGTGACTCGGAAATCACATGGCCAGAGTTAAAATTCTTATTAGAACAAGTGAGACTAGATGGCGAATTACTTAGTCAGGAGATTGTTTTGCCATCAGATTCTGAGTCTATCTGATCAGTTCGGACAGAATCCCCATTTGTAATTAGCTTATGATGTCTAGGAATATGGTGGGCAGATTTGTTAAACTTAAATCGACCGATCAAAGTTTCCTCGGGCCACATATTAGTGTCAAGCAAACGACTTTTTAGGTCGAAATCAACGGTGTTTTTAAAAGATGAATAGTTACCTCTGGCGTTTAATGCTTCGACCTCTGACTGAGTTTCCAACTTGGAATCGAGATACTCTTTCACCTCTTTTGCATTTGTATTTGGATCGAGATTCCACACATGAATATATGCCTTTCTTACTGGGGCACGTCTAGGACCGGCAACACGTAGAGGGCAGTCAGAAGAGGCAGTTCCTTTAACAAGCATCTTGTTTCTCTTGAGAGTCTTCTTTGAGTGATATACTGTAAAGCCTTCCTCCTTTTCGCTGCCGGCAGCCTCCATTTCCGAGTTACTTTTTTCACATACGCTCCGTGCACCGGCCGATGTGTTCACAGCTGGTGTAGAAGTAACTGCTGGAACTGATGAAATGATAGGAGAACATTTGGGATTGGATACATTGATTGATAGCAGGAGAGAGTAAGTTTGAGTTAGGTTTCGTAGGAAGAGAGGGATTAGTGGTTTTGGCTGAGTAATTCACTCGCACCATCGATGACTGCAATTGCTGATTTTTCATGTCGGTGGCCTCCATGCCAAGGCTATCACTTAGAAACGACACTTTTTTCTCATGCCTCATGTTCGCATTAGCACTTATGGAGAGATTAGAGGCTCCACTGTCCTAACTTCCTCTCAAAGTAGTTCGATTTGCGCTGATTGCGATTTAATAATCTCACCATATGTGAAGATATTGTTCTTCAGTTCATTTAGGCCTTGGGAGAGATCCAACTGGTTGTCCACTTAAGCATTTAACGAGTTGTTTGCATCGCTAGCTCGGCGGGAAGAACGAGCGAGGCACAGATTGCATTGGTAAATGAGATTTCGGCACGTATTTAGGGCATTGAGTGGCACCTTAGTTAAATTTGTGCATTGGAAATGAAACTGTGCACGGCAATCAAAATCACACGTAATTATTACGCTACTATCTTCGAAAATTTCAGAGCACGAGAAGCACTGACCATTACCGATGTCAGCCATATTGGACTCCTGCTCATCATAGGGATGAAAACTTTAAATCCCTCTGGGTGTTAAACACCCAGGCGACCATACTCAAGGGGTAATGATTGATACTTTTTGGCTTAGATGGTGGTGAGACTCGCTCTTTAAGTACTGGTCGGCATGGGTTTTCTTTCTATAAACTGAGTGTCCTAAGCTGCCATACAATCTCTTAGTGATGAGGACATCCAGAAAGGGAAGTTCATTGGTTTCTTCCACTTCCATTGTAAATTGAATGGAGCCATTTTTGCTCTTGGAGATTTCATCTGGGGACCTTCATATTATATGCTTAACAAAACCTAGTCTCTTTAACCTTTACCTTCCTGAGTTTTTCCGTAGTCTTAAGCCTTGCTGGCCGGGGTTTTTTAAATGACCAGTGTTTTTTAAATGTCCATCAATGTGCCAAACGAACACGCTCGGCAGTCTAGGGACACAATTTTTGTGCCGGAGAGACACGCTCAGAAGATAAAGGTTAATGCTGTGCTGCATATGTTTTGTATGTGTGTTCTCCACGATATATATGAAGGTAAGGGAATTCCAAGATATTTTACTGTATCTGAAGATTTTGTTTACTGCACCCACGGTGTAAGTATGGCATTTGTGTGATGATCTTTGCAAGAAGTGCTTTGTGGTGTACTTACTATGATTTAATTCTCACCCCCACTCCTTGCACCACAAATGAATATTGTTTAGGTCTGATTTAGCTGACAGAAGTTCAAAGTCCACATCTTCACTTATTTCACGGTAGATAACAACTATCGTCTGCAAATAATCTTAATTTACTCTTAACTGGAGAACTTTGTCCATGAATATAATCAATCAATGAATGAGGGCCGATTGCACTTCCTTGAGGAAAACCGGATGTGACTCCAACCACATCAGAGCTAAAATCATCAATAACTGTTTTTTATCACTCAGAAAGTCCCTTATCCATTTCACTATTTTTCTATTAATTCTGCATGATTGCAATTTTTATATGAGTTTTTGGTGAGGAAGTTTGAGGAATTCTTTAATGTTCTTCTGTATTTTGGCCATGGAATCAGACGTAACTTCCTTGTGCGTGGGGTCATCTAATGTGCTGAAAATTTTACTCCAGTAGTCTTTGTTGGTTTTGACTACCGCATGGTTGGTCGTTGGTTGGGACCAAATGATGCTGTCTTGAATCCTGGCAAATTGGTTGTCCACTAATATGCTGCAACATGGGAGTAACACTGAAAATTTAAGTTATCGAATTATCATCATAAATATTTTATTATTTGCTTGAAAGGAAATTTGCTTTACTGGAAAGAAGTTGCTGTGATACGAGGAATCAGATATTTTGTCATCAGAGGACTGAAAATTTATGGAAAAACTTTATTTCCGTTGAAAAGTGAGGGTGTTTCTCTTTTGTCCCATCAACCAAAATTGAACTTGAATTTCAATCTGGTCTAAATGTTAAACCTGTTTATTCATATCCTGTGGTGTTTCTCTCTTCCTATCAGTTAACGATGAGAGTGAGGAGGATAGTGAGCCAAGCAGAGGTCACAAGGGACGTGGCAGCAGGGGAAGCAGCGGCAAACGGAAGAGGGTCATGCCCCTGTGGGAGGACTCGGAGAGCGAGGAGAGCGATGTCACGTGGGGCAAGAAGAAAAAGAGGTCTCCTTTCATTCCCACTTCATGTCCATATAATTATAATTTATTTTAATAGTAATAATAATTTATTTTAATAATAATAATAATTTATTTACTAAATACTTTACATGCTGAAATTTCCCTTTGGATGGATGTTTACCAAAAAAATTTACAACTAACAAAGGAATATTTATACTTCTTTTTCTGGTCATTAATTATTCATAAATATAATAATCACAAATGAATTTATATTTTTACCTTTGCACAAAAAATTACTTTTTTATATACAGTAGAACCTCGATCTATCGTTTTTCAAGGGGGTGGGCAAAAAAACGATGTATGCAGGAAAATCAAACAATACAGGAAAAGATTTCCAGGAAGCCAAAACGAGATGGAAATGTGAGAATTTTATGGTAACTTTTCACAGTAGAGGGGAATCTTAAAGGAATTTCTCTTAAAAGCTGGAGAATTTTTAAATTTAATGAAAATACTTAGTGCATCTCTAATTTTTCGTTTGACAACTAACTGTTTAAAATATTTTATTAGTATTACATATCCCAATGGTGTCTCGGATGATAAAAGTAAATAAACAAGGTCCATTATCATGTTATTGGATTATCCTCAAGCCCCTGCACCGACCTATCCATGCATAGAAATTTATTAGTTTCAAATATCCTTGAGGGTGAGAAGCCCGCCTAAAATTTGTTGGGGAGGATGTAATCTTTTGTCGCGCTTTCCATTGTGCTCCGCTGATGGAGGAGTGCCAACCGTTAAAGATGGAGTGAGCTTGACGCTACCAAGTGTATTCTTGTTTATCTGGAGCAATCGCGTAACCCACGAGGTATAGAGCAAGAGAGGTGTAGCAGGTTATCGCCATCTGGTTCAGAGAGGCAAATGTTAGCGGGCAATCGAGTTAAAATGAGGAATTCCGATATCGGCGGTTGGAGTTCGGCTTGGCATTACTAAATGAACACCAATTTCAAAAGAATAAATCATTTTGATGGGCCACGGTGCCTTAAAAACAAAAAAAAAACATTTCTGGCAAGCCCACATCAGACAATGGACGAGAAGGAACTTAGCCCACGCTCACAGGACTTTCACTACGACAAACTAATGGTTGAAACATCTGCGTTACCTTCAGCCGTCTTAAAACACCTTAAAACACTTCGGCTTTAGGCTCAGAAATAAATACTTCAGGAAAATGAATAGACTTAAATACCTACTTTAACTGGCTAAACACGGAAAAAATAGGAAAAGGAAAGAGCACAGAGCACGTAGGGTTTGGCCGCACTTACTAGGGGCCCGCAAAGTGACCATTGCGAAGTTCAGGGAGTGACTGAATTGCCGAGGTTACAAGCCACGCCCGCTGCCCTCTAGTTGGTTCCGTGAGAATCACATGACGAGAAACCCCACCTCCCTCCCTTCCCTCAGCCACTCCCCCGTTTAAGCCCATGTGGCCCATGTCATTTGAAATAATGCACTGGTTACATACAAGAATTGGGTGAGACAGGTAATTGGGGGACCCTGTTTTCCCCCTGGAGGGACAGGGCAGGTGGAAGACCTTCGACCCTCCCGACCCTTTCTGGGGAAAGGGCCCCACCCACTGAGGGGCACATTAGTGGAACATCAGTTAATTTTGCTTAAGTTTTTAATCGGCATAAATCTACAGAATAAGTATTATATGAAGTTTGTCCGTTATTTTCTGTTACATTTGATACCAAACACCAAGGAAACCCGTTGATATTTACCCACATGGGTTATATCAGATCTCGATATGGTGCCGAGAGCAAGCGTATGACAGCTACTGGTAAGATAGCATTGAGAGGATAATAAGAAGAAAGGTTAGAAGCTCATGGCGAAGGAATGCGGCCGCTAAAGAGCGAGGTAGGGACTCGTTTGGGTAGGAAAGGAGGAATGCCAATTGTCCTCTAGGAAGGAGTTTGGGCCATTAAGATGAGAAGGGACTCAGAGGGCAAGGGCTACCCGTCTGTCCTGCTCTTGCTCGTGTCACCTAACTCCCTCCTTTCCTGCTGCAGAGCGCTGCCAAAATCCCAAAATCTTACTTCGGTGTAAATTTTGTTTTCGTCTTTTTCAAACAATGAATGCGGGAATTGCGATGTGGGGGCCGTGATTTGGAAATGATCGAAGCGGGAAAATGATACTTCCGGGAACGATGGATGCGGGAATTATTAACGTTATCAGCATGGAACTACATTCGGGACCAAAGACAGCGAATGATAGGAGCGGGAAAAATGATCAATGCGAGAACGATAGATCGAGGTTGTACTGTAATAATATAATAATAATTTAATTCATTTCTAGGAATTACAGAGTGGTATACAATAGATAACCCCTAAAGATAATCCTGTGTTGGGGCTACTAACAAACGAGCCTTGCAGAAAGCAATAGCAGCAAACAAAAATGATTTAAAATTTTTGATCTAACGTTTGAGAATAGAGTGAATAAACTAATACAAAATTACAAAAAAAGACTCTTGAGATATACAGAATTATATACAGTGGTTACAAAAAAGAGACACACAAATACATGATTGGGTACACTTACTATAACAATGGTATTACGATATCACTTCATTTTTCACATTTGATTCAATTAATATTTCATGCAATTATCTCTTGATAGCTAAAAAATATTCTGTTAAACTATGAGGATATGAAAATGATTCCAGCTATAAATAATAAGCTTTTCCTGGTTGCCTTAATTTGTCTTGTTTTATCTCGATTCTAACTAAATTTGGAGGCTATGTTTTGAAGGTCTTTATGTCTTGTGGAAACCTTTGGAATAATTTGAAGAAAACTGAAACTGAGGGTGATATTTGGAATTGATGAAGAATAATGCTCATTATTACATGGGATTTCTCTCAAACAAAGAAGCTTGATTGTACAAATAGTCTTTTAGCTCCAATGTAGTTCGTATTTAGCCCTTTGTTAGTATAAAAAAATCATGAATTAAAGTGACCCAGTTTTCTTTCTAGTCTTTGATGGAACATCAAGCTCCTGAATTTTTTTTTCCTTTATCATTGGAAAGTTTTCTGTCCTTGAAGAGATGTATATTAAGACCTCTCAAATAATTATATAGTCTACTTTTTATTAGCTTAGTTCAAGGTTACTTTAATGCAAAAAATAAGAAGCAATGGACCCCTTGTAAAATTATTTACTTGAAATTTGTAGTAGGATTAGGCTTAACTATTTTTAATGGCTCATCCCATTATATCATCATGCCAATTATATTTTCTCCCCTTTCGTATTTAGTTTTGTGTGATCTTCACATCATTTCCCTCAAATCATTTATTTAAAACATGATTTTCTTCTAATTGTAGTATACCTCTGGTCCTATTGCTGCATTCCATTTGCAGATTGCCTTTCATTGTGTTTGCCAGCTTTTAGGACTTGAACTTTTTTCTATCTTACTCCTTTAATTTACTCCTCTCCTTAGAAAAATTTTGCATGGGGGTAGCATTGAGCGGTGAAAATCTTAAATTCATTTCTTCCTTCTCTATATAATTTTCAGTTCCAGCTCGAGCAGGAAACCTATTTCAACTCCTAAACCCAAAGCAAAGAAGAGGAGGAAACATGAATTAGACTCAGATTTAGAATCTTACAGGCCTAAACAGAAAAAGCCAAAGGTAAGTGGTGAAGTTATCTGATCTTAATGTTATGTCAACTAGTGTGTTGATGAAGTTGTTTATAGTTCTCCCAAAAACTGGGAATGGAAATGCAGTAAAGTGCCGACATTTGTTCTAATCTGGGAGAAGCCCAGTTGGATGATTGAAAGTGATGGCTAATCCATTCACAGTCAATGCTATGGTAGCTGTGGCCTTCATTTCAAACCATGTTTCTTAAAGTCTTTTGTGCATGTCGTGGAGAAATGTTCTTATTTCCATGATATCATTTTTTTATCAGGCAATAGTTCATGCCATATACATCTCTAAAACATTTTTCTATCTTAAATTGTTGTCTCTTGATTATGAAATTATGTATCTGCTCTGTAGCAAGACATGGAACATTCAGTGGTGAATCTTATTTTCATATGTGCAATGCGTTCCCTCGTTATATTCCTAATTATGATATTTACCAATAAGTAAGAATTTAAATTCAATATCCCAATATACTGCTCCCATTGTGATGAATCTAACCTTGCTGATGTCTAATTTTGACTTGTTTTTTGAAGTGAAAGCCTCTTTAGCAGGTTCTGACCCAGCATCTTTTATTTGGAGTAAAGTGTGGAAACTGGTGATAGCATTGGAATGCATTACACTGTTTTGTGAAATTCCTGAGAGAAAAAAATCATTCGCCTTGACAGGGATATGAACCCGGATCCCTCGATTTCCGGCCGAGTGCTTTAACCAGTTGAGCTACCGAGGCGTCCTCCTATGGATTTTAGTGACCTTTATGGGACCAGATGTTCTCGACTGCCGGACATACAATGTAACAACCAGTCGCTACTGAGCACTGAGCACCACTGCCCACGAGGAAAGATTATACTATGAACACAGAGAGGCGGGTGACTCTGTAAAAGTGGAACACCGTGGCTAGTCCCGGATAGCTTAAAATCTGTCAAATAGAGTGATCGCCTCTCTGTGTTCATAGTACGATCTTTCTTCGTGGGCAGTGGCACTCAGTTGCGACCGGTTGTTGCATTGTATGTCCGGCAGTTGAGAACATCTGGTCCCATAAAGGTCACTAAAATCCAGAGGGGAAGAAGACGCCTCAGTAGCTTAACTGGCTAAAGCACTCGACCGGAAATCAAGAGATCCTGGTTCGAATCCCAGTCAATGCGAATGATTTTTTCTCTGTGGAATTGTGCACAATGGTCATTGCAGGTGATTCGGTGGCTAGTCCTGGATAGCTTAAAATCTGCATTACACTTGTTTGCTTGCATCCTTCTTTTCTTTTGGATTTTTAAATGAGAATTACAGGTTATACAAAGTCAAGGAGAATGCCAAATGAAGGAAAATATGATAAAAATTCTTTTGTTTTCATTTGAATTTGTGAAATTTTCGTAAAACATTGGTAACATTAATCAAAATTACATGTTTTTGGTGAACTATCCCCTTGGTGACTACACTCCCAGAAAAAGTGAGACATGGAATGTGGTTGAATGAATGATTGTAAAATTGGTATCCATATGAATGATAATAAAATAGGCAAATTCGGCAGTAACTACCCGCTCAGTTGTTAAGGAATTTTTTTTATAATGCTAAAAGCAAATGTGTTTATAATTTTTAATGCTAACTGTTGAGTTTTGTCAATTTATACAACTAAGATGTAAAGAAAATTTTGTGCTAAATTTGTTTGTATAATATGCACATATACAAATTTATATCACTTTCAAATGAAAGCCATTCATGTGATGGTTAGCCAACTCTAGCAACAAATGATTAACAAACTCTTATATTTTGGGAAATGATAAAAATTCTAAGTTCTTATTTCACATTATCATTTTAAAGTGGTAGTTAAGGACTGAAAAGTGATTTCACTGTTTCACTCAATGGAATTCTTTACATTTTAAAAGCAATTTTGATCAGATGGGTCTGTCTAGCCCATTTCTTTGAGTTGAAAATTTAATTAAAACACATTTTTCACCAAGTGGAAAATTTAGTAAGATACAAATTGTATGGGTATATCTGTTATGATCTCATGTAAGTATGCATTAAGTTGTTTTGTAAAACTGATGCAAAATTAGTGGTGATGTCTTTCAAGTGTTTCAGTGAAAATAAAGTTGTGTTTGTATATCCACATTTTAGTAAAAATGTCCAATCATCTCTCTGTAGCAGGCAAAGCGACAAATAGTTGAGGAGGAACCACCTCCCCCATCTCCAGATGAGCCTGTGAGAAGGACTCGGGGTAGGAAGATTAATTACCAGGAAATCATCGGTTCAGACAGTGAAGAGGTGTGTGCACCAGTAGCAAAATTTACCCATGTAGTCCGGTTGAATGGTGTAGTAATTATTGTGCAGAAATTGGTGATACTTTTCCTCTAAAATCAGATTATAGATTGAATTTGTCATTGTTGCTTGAAATGGAGGATATGCAATCAATCTTTACTACAGGAAGTAAATAGTGCTGCCAATTGGATGAAATTATTACTGTAGAGTTTAAATCTTTCATGAGATAATATGCTGTGTATACTTGCCTGCAGAGTATAGGTCTGAGAAAATTTTCCTTTATTCAGCAAATGAAAATGGATCTTTGACTTATAGTCAAGTCATTAAATAAGGTTACTTTTTCTGGGTCAGTATTTCTGCATAATGGCTGCATATGACCATGCGTTTATTTATTAATCATAGGCTAATCAGTAATACAAATCAATTGTTCTCAAAAAAGTTCTATAGATATATTGAAAGATATATTGCATAGATTACTCTCGTTTCCTCTATGCATCAGTTCATTAAGTACCAGGTTATGAAATAATCTGTTGTGATCCATGCCACATCACTTCAACAAAATCTGATCGTATGACCTGAACTGTTGAAATGTTAGTAGACCGAAAGAACTTCAAGTTGGGTAAAATAATCATTGCTCAGCACCAAAGGGAATCAAGGGTTTCCCTTAATCTTTCAGGAGGTCCTCAGCTTCAACCCAAAGGATGACAGTGAGGATGAGTTTGTGGCTGAAGAGGAAGATGAGGAGGAGAAGGAGGAGATCCCAGTCGTGCCCAAGGTCATCCAGAAGACTCCGCCACCCAAGGCAACACCTCCTGCACCATCCACGGGACCTACAAAGCCACAGACGACACCTCCCCAGCAGAAATCACCTCCCCCAGCAGCACCCAGGGCGCTGCCCAAGGCCACGACAATAACACCCACAAAACCTCCTACCCCTGCCCCGAAGCCGGCAGAAAAAGTCACATCTCCCCCTCTCCCTCGGCGCGTTACACCAGAAGAGGTGGCAGCAGCCGCGGCGGCAGTCGCTGCCAGTCCACGTGCCATTCCCGTCATATCTTCGTCACCTGCAGCGACGGTTGTGCAGCCCTCAGTCAGTATCATCCCCACCTCACCCCCAATGAGGCGGACGACGCCCACCAAGGTGGAGAGAGGAGGGCGTAAGGGGACAGCTGGAGGGCCTCCCATGACCATTGGGCGGAAGCTGCCCCCGCCCAAGGTGAAGAAGATGCGTGGAGGCTTCAAGGCATCACCACCCATCCCAAGCATAACGGTGCAAGCTGTGCCTCCACCATCGGGGGTGCGGGGAGCAATGGTCGAGGACAGTGAGGATGACGAAGAGGAAGTGGATAGTGAGGAGGATAGCGATGAGCCAATGGATGATGGTCAGAGGTCGAGGGTTGTCCTCAAAGGTTGGTTCAATTCAATCTCTCACTCCTCAACATCCCTTTCAATTGACAGCCAAATGAATTCTGTATTTATTCTCTTAGTGCCTACTACCCTAAGTTATGCAAAAAAATGCCTTGGGATTAATAAATGAATCGTAACTCCATAGCTAAAACATTTTGTGATGCTGTTTGTGAAAAAACTAACCCAGAGTTTTATTTATTTACCAAAAAGGCAATACTAATTCACTGTACTATTTTAAAATTAGTTCAACTGTGCTTCTGATTACTGCAGCATTGTAAACATAAACAATGAAGCATTCTTTTGAGCTGATATGTTGGTCTTTGGCACTAGGGGTTCTTGACTTTAAAGAGAGTACCTCAGAATGATCGAATGAAGAAGGTAAAAATGGAATAATACTATAGCTTTGAGGAATTCAGTTGGGGTATACAGTAGGGTGGTGCTTATTTTTCAGGATTGAGAAAAGTTATGTTTTCCACCTCTAAAAATGATCATTGTGGAGTGTTAAGTAATGTGTTAAAGTTTAGTCACTCTTTGTTAGAGCAACCCGTCGCAAAGGGTCTTAAATACTTCACAGCTAAATGTGCTCTTTTCAGGCGATAAATCACTAACCCTAGGTAAAATTCCAAAGTAAAATTGTTTATAATATAAAAATAATATAAGTGTTTGGGGCCTACATTTTATTATTTTTTGTGTATCTTTCAGCGTTTATAAGATATGGTCCTTCACAGTTCATGGAAGTAGTGCCTGAGTGCATAAATTTAATGATTTGAGGAGATGTCAGGATTTTTTTTTATGTTTACATTTGTACTGTCACTTTTCTATCTTTGTAATATCTTGTGTTGGGTCACCATTTCATCTCATTAGCCTGAGGCCACTTAGTAGAACTTATCAATCATAACCCTGATGCAAATGAAACACTTTGTAATATTCTGAAGTTGTATATGCGAACCCATCCCCGGAACCTCAAAAATGCTCACACAATCCACCGCTGTTTCCTATTGGCCTCGGCATAACTTCTTCTTAAATCTCCATTAAACAGTGACAATTAGGCAACAGCCATTGAGTAAATTTTCACAAAGTATGGTCTATGACGAATGATCAAAACATATTTTACATTCTTGTGGTATTCATGGTACAACACTACAAACTATTGTGAGAAATAATATTTTATGATCATGTTTGTTAACTTAAGAAAGTGGATCGTGCATATAAAAATTTTTCAACATGAATATAAAAACATCAAATATGTTTTAGTTTCCTGAATTTATGAGAACCAATTGGCAGTACTTGGCCACATGAAAATCTCTTGCTGTGTACCTGTAAGTTTGGTGCCATAGTTCTAAAACTTTGTGACCTAAGCGCCCAACATTCACTGACCTAATGTATATGATTACCCCAGTCAAAGTTGCAGAATCAGATATTGCATCATAGTGCAACTTTTTCTCTCCCATGACTTCTTTCCAAGTGGTTCGGAGAGTATGGAGGACTTGATTGAGCTCTCAGGTTGGAATAATCCTTCATGTAAACAATCTGCCAAGTGGCCACTGCTGAGACATTCTGCTACGGATAATCTTTTTTTGACTTAAATGGCAGCCATTGCTTGGCTGGTTCTCATTACTATGAACAATATGTATCCTATATTCATTGATCCATATCTGTACGACTACTTCAATCAAGACTAGATATGTGTGCTTTTTAGGTGATAAAATCTTGAATGCCGCATCAGCATAGTTCAAATTTCACTGAGGCACTACCACTAGAAAATGCCTTGGAATCGATGAATTAATGAACAGAGATACGCCATTTTGAAAATTAAGGTGGACATTTTTGTAAATTGCCATGGCATTTTAGTTAATTTACCGCAGCTCCTAACAATTACCGTAATTTTCACTAATATTCACTTTAGTCTCAGATATTTTTCATGCCGATATATTATGAACAAATCATTTTAAGTCAAGTCTTAATGCTTTTAATACAATCTTAACCATCATTAAAGGCACGTCCAACTCGTTTGTGGAATACAATAACTTATGAAATATTTGTGGGCATATCATTTTCAACGGTTTGAACGACAATTTCTCATGCCAAAAAAAAGTGTGCTGAATTGCGTATGGGCTGCCATGTTTGTTTTTAAATTATCTTTATTTATAATGCATTAACATTACAATAACAATGGTTAAAATGCCTTTAACCCCTTGCTATTGTCTTTCCTATTAAAACTTAAAATAGCTATTAGTTACAGAAAATTAAAAATTACCAGAAAGTTATTGTAAATTTAAAAAATCACTGTAATTCACCACAGTAATTTACCTCAAATGAAAATTATGGTAATTTACCCATCTCTATTAATGAATAATATCAATGAAGAACTTGTAAATGCGATTGTTCAGTCCTGAGACTGAGTCCATTATAAGGAGGATGTAAAAAATGAATTACTTTGAGGGAATAGGTCGTACGTGACACCAGAAATATAATTATAAAGGGAAATACAAGGGGAACATGAATCAGGATGAGGGAAGGTGCTCACTTACCTAAAATTTCATGCCTCCGATGATTTTCCCGGGCCTGGGATCCATTGCGATGGTGAATCGTAGCGTAGCCTATTCTGTAAGTATATAGTAGGCTATGATCTCAGTCAAAGTGGGGCACTCTGACAACTCAGGAGCACTTGTAACAAAGAAGGAAAATTACACCAACTGGCGACATGGCAAAAACTAGGCAAGGTGAGCGCTCAAATGGAAAAAGGAGGGCAAATTCCAAAATAATAAAATTTCGATGGGGAACATTTCGTTCCAGCTTGAACAGCAATTAAATATGTATTAAGTTGCTGAGATCATATTTAGACTGTGTATAGACATAGTTGATGCATGGGGCTGAGGTAGTCCATCTTGTGTATTCATGCATGTAAATTCAATGTGTGAAAATCTTATGTAGAGTTTCAATATTATTTAAATAACATTTTTAATCATTGAATTTCAGCATATTTCACACCAATACTCAATTGTGTACCATTGAATTCGCTGGCATTCATGTATTTTGGCTGATCCCTCGTCTGGTAATAGTATACTGGTTCACTCTATGATGGAATTCACTTTACGAACGAACGAATATGGTATGGATTCATATTGTAAAGCGTGGGTCTACTGCTCATGTATGCCATTAGAAGTGAATTACACTGGTGAAGCAATAGAAGGTTTGGGTCTCCATGTACAGTTTACTTTTGAGTGCTTGTGGTATATTGTCCCACTGGAAAATGGATGTTATAAAGAAATTTCATCCATTTCCTGTGCTCATTTGTAGAACAATTGATTTAACTGTCAATTTTTGTTGTTTCTTTAAGTGAAGAAGCTTATCCTATAATTTTGTAAATTTTGTTTTGATAATTTTGTGGTTGTTCTGCCCTAGTATTGGTAAAAATTGCCTCAATAGTGAATTACAGGCAAGCTGTTGGTCCATCTTACCATCATAAGCAGTCATCTATCTGAGTTTTCCTCAGGTTTGTTGCTGTTCTCCATTCTGTCTGATCTTTAGGTATTTTGTTCTTTCATAATTTCTTACTTGTTATTCACGCAAAGTATTTGAGTCCTTGGAGATTGTGTAGGAGTGTGTCTGATACATAGCATTCCATTTGTCAAAGTTTGTCTCTATTGTGCTGAAGTCTTTTAATTGGTCATATTTGCTCCTCAAAGCATTTTTGGTATTTCCCCAATAGACAATTTTGCATTTTTGGAAAAATCAAAAGATGTGATATTTCTTTCAACTGCACGGATGCTGTTTACGTTGCCTACTGGATAACTTGTGGCATATGCTCCACCTTGTGCAGTGGATCTGTTTTTAATTATCCTATTTCAGTGGTTGCTTGAAGAGTTAAAGTAATTTTGTTAAAGCACCTGTTATAACTCATGTTAATAGGCTCATTTCTTAGTTCATTTGTCCACAGATAATTTTCAAGATAAATTCACTGTTCATCACGTAAAAACTCAGGTGAAATTTTTAATAGTTCATTTCTATGCCATTATTACTGTAAAGGAATTGTTTAAACATGTGTTATTTTGTAGGTACATGTTAATTACTTGAAAACATAATTGAACTTGTCCTAGGTGTGGGTTCCTCAGTTGTATCTCCATTCACAGAGACTTGTCTTTTAATGGCAATCCAGAATTATTTTGTAATGTCACCCTTTTGCTCTCAGGGAAGCTAGGCAGTGGAGGGGTGGTGTCATTGGGCCCGGCAGCCGACAGGGCTGGCCTGAGGGTCACCCTCGTCAATGCCCCGCCCACTCGACACCTTGGCATGCACCCCACTGGCACGACAGTCACTGCATCACCACAGCCAAGCGTCACAGTTCGGCCATCTGGTGGTGGTGCTTACAGTGGTGGTGCCAACTTTGGGCAGATGCCCACCAGCTCAGGAGGCGTGATCACTCGTCTCCTGCAGCAGTCACCACAGCAGCAGCAACAACAGCAACAGACAGGAGGAGCACCCGCCCCTGCATCTCCATTCTCGGCCGCCGCAGCCGCGGCACTCAAATTCTTCCCCCAGCAGTCACAACAAGGTCAGGGTCCGCCTGTGTCAACAGCAGAGTCAGGAGGCGTCGTAAGGGGCCCACCCCCACCTCCCCCATATCAAATCCCTGCGGGGGCCGTCATAAGAGGTGGGCGTGTGCCTCCTCCAGCATTTGGGGGCCCTAATCTTGCCTCCCCCCCTCAGCAGAGGCCCCCGATCTCTTCAGCTGGACCACAGCAGTTTGGGCGTGGTGGTGGGGGAGGTGGGAGCCGTGCTCCCCCTCCTCAGCCGCAGCAGAGGGCCATGGGAGGGCCTCTGGGTGCTACCGGAGGAGGGATGTACAGGCCCATGGAGGCGTCTGGGCCACCGCCCCCGCAGGCGGGAGCGGGCAAGGTGAGGCAGTCTGTGCCCCCTCCTCCTTATGCAGCTGGCCCACCTCCGGTTCCCTCGAGGCCGCCACCTTTCCCCCCGACCCCCTCACCACCCACCCACCTGCCTCCCACATCTCGGGGGTTCCCACCGTATGCTTCGCCCCACCATGGGCCGCCACCCCCTCAGCAGCCACCTCCCCAGGCCATGCCCCAGGCCTCTCCCGGCTACCCATCATTTGTCGCCCCTGGTAACCATGCATATCCGCCCCAGCCCATGATGGACGAACCCCCATATCAGTACAACTCAGTGGAGGGTGGCTATCCGCCACCTCCACCCCCGCCGAACGGCTCCGAGGTGGTCCACCGTGGTCCACCATCGGAGGTGCAATCCCCACACCAGTATGAGCCTGGGAAGGCTCCTTCTTACGAGGAGGAGGGTGAATTTGGTGGACTTGTATCCTATTTTTCCAGTCAGAGGGAAGATGACTTAGACTCATAGCGTGCTGGTTGTGATGCCGAGGTGTCAAACTCTTAAGAATCTTGGCAAAGGGGATTGGGGGGGGTGTGATTGAGCCTCACCAAAAGGAACATGCCAAGTGGCACAAGCTGCCGTTAGCTTTGTGAGGTCAACTTCCTTCAGTATCAGCTTTGACAGGTGTATGGACAATGATTGTACTACGGAAAGATTCTCATAAGATCCTGTCATTTTGTTTTGTGGAGTAAAACATGCTGATAGTGCACTGAGCTATGCTCTCCTGGTGTTGAGTGAGTTCAGGTTAAGCTGCCGTGATACCACTTGCCACTAAATGTCCCTAGCCCATCACTTGGGCCCATGAATTTGATTTTTTCCTTAAGTCCAGATACTTTTTTCCAGGGGGTGTGGAAGTGAGAAAATAAATCTTTCAGACTTCATTAAACACAGCATCAATACTGTCTCATACTCAATCAAACTTCAATTATCGTATAGTACATTTGAAATTCATCATCGGAGAAGGAAAATGAAAGGAGCCACAATTGACAGGGTCTTTCAGGATTCTCTGGTAACAAACCCATTGGTGCAATGGAGTGTAGTCATTCTAAGCGATGGTTTTGTATGGTGCCCATTGCTGTTTTCATGTGGTGAGCATATGCTAAGTTGTAGATATCTTCTCCACCATGCTGTCCAATCTCCCCTATTCCTCATGAGATGACTGGAATTCAGTCTCCCGGTGTAGTTGATTTTTAATGTAGCGGTTTTTACTTTCTGATGATAGTTTGTTGTTGCCCCAAGGCAACTGAGAAATCGGTATTAAATGAAAGAGGCAGCTCTGTGGCAGTCTGATTCATGAGCTGACCAGTAAATATCCTATGCAAATATGTCAAACATATATATATTCATCTACTCACAAGATATTTTCATTTTGTTATTTTTTAAATAAGTATATCATCATAGTAATTTTATTATTTTATCAACAAGGAATTGTCAAATGTCATTTATGTAAAATTGATGTTTATAAATGGAGAAGTTTTGTATGTCAGTTTTGTAAATAAGATGTAAATACTTAATTGTGTAAAGCAAAATTTGTTTGGGACTAAGATGAACAGGCTTTACTAAATGAATAAGATAAAGAAAAGAGATAATCATGAGAAACAAAAAGATTTTAAGGAAGAAGTTGAGAGAAAAAAGAAATATTCCCCAAATACAAAAAATTAAAAAGTTGTGAAAATGAGAATGAAATGGACCACTGAAGATATGAGAGATAGAGTACGAAATAACTGACATTAGCACAAATGGGAGTTCATAATTATATTAGAGTATAGTTTTGGAAGCATGGATTTGTGAAGAGAGTGAGTCTTTGTGTGAGTGATGCATATTAGTCAAAAGAGAGTGCAATGCTGCATCAATATGCTGTTTGTAGAGAAACACTGACAGCTTAGTGTGCGCACCGCCGGTGCTAAAAGATTTGAGTCTTGTGTGTGAAAAAAATTGTATTTGTAACTTAAAAAGTGTGCATTTTCAAGTCCTTCCTGTTTTTTAAGTTAACTACCTATTCTGATAAGAAAATGGTGTCGGTAGAAAATATGAAACTACACTCTGTGCTAATTAGTGCTTCTTTCCCTTCAACCAAGACAATTGATAGGCCTGCATGTCTCCAGAGATTTTATCCCCACCCCGCCAATCGTGTGAAATATTGAGAGTTACTATGTCATTTTAAAAGTGAAGAGAAATTTTAATCAAGTTTAATGTGATTGTACAGTACAATATTGACTGCAATTTTAAAAACTATTTGGGTAAAGGCATTTGAATCGTTTCTCTCTTTACTGCGAGGTTCCCATCCTGAAGAGCATTTTATCTCCCTGCATATATTCAGAGCAAATGTGAATCAAAACATTTTAAGTTTTTGCTTGCATTCTTGATCCTCCTCCCTATCCCAATGAAAAGTTTTGTATCTTCTAAATGACAAGGTGACGCAGGCTCCGTATTCATCCAAACTGAAGAGAGAATGAGGAACTGGTCCTTGGCCACACAGAGACCTTGCATCATTATTTCATTAAAGGACACTATAATGTACAAATCCATTTGTCTCAGAAGCTGTCAATGGCTTCACTCCCTGGTAATTTGTTGTAAGGGGATTAAAAGTTCTTCGGCAATGAGGCAACATCTCTTGTCGAACTGTCTGTAAATAGTGTCGTCTATAGTGTGTGTAAAATTATTATGTATAAGTCACCAACAAATGTATTTGCAATCATTTAATTGTATTTAGAGTTTTGACCTCATTTAAAAATACATTTCCTTTATAAATAGATAACCTGGGTACATAATGCTTCATTGTAAAGAGAGGAAAATGGATCAGATCTGTATTTTTATTATTTTTTTATTGTAATATTTAATAGCAGCCCGAAAGCAGATGACTATGTGCAGTGTAAGTGTAGTTTCATTTGATGAAAATTTAATTTGAATCTTTTTAGATTCTCTGGCGATGCTTTCTGGGCAGAAGTGCTTTGAACATAGTTAATTCTGTATATCATTATGAGAATTGAGCTATCAAAAACAGTACAGTAATGATAAAATGCTTTGAGCATCAAAAATAAGTGTGCTATAAATGTTTAACTACTCTTTCTAACAGATTTGTATTGTTACAACTTGTAATGAAATATAAGCTGACCCATCATAACTAAGGTGGAATAAATCCAGTTTTTTTCTTCACACATTTTATCGTTGAAGTATTAAAATATCTCTCAATAAAATTCGGAGTGGTCTACAGTTGATTTCCAATAAGGTCCCATATTCTGCTCACCAGATGGTGAGTTAAATCTTTTTACTGTCATTGGCAGTTAGCTTAAATAATCACATCTTCATTCCAACTCAGTGCATCATTCATTAATCATCCTTATCTGTTTTTGGTAATGAGGGGATGGTTCTTTCCTCAATTCAAAGGAATTTGTGTGTCAATGGTTGGGTCTTCCATAGCACTGAGAACTCTCTTTCTGAATCAATTATATTGGCACCATGCATGCAGAATTTTTGGCGTGTTCCCTCGGAAACAAACTTTTGGCTTGATATTGAGTTTCCACTTGCTTGGAGGCATACATGTTAGTTTTTTTTTTAAATTAAGCCCTTTGTGGATGCTTCCAAAAGCTGTTATTAATCACAGGTTGGTGTCTGCTCCCTTGTATTAGTTGCTGCCCCTCCTTAACACTAGAACGCCTGAACTTTCCTTCCTACCTCGAATGCCTAAGTGGTCATTTTGACCGCAGTTTGATATATCATTAGAAAATTTTTTATTTTGATTCTCTTTCAAGAACATTGTTGGAATAATAGCTTTAGAAAGTCTTCATAGCTATAAATAGTGCTTTGTTTCACATTTGGACCAAAGTGAGGTTGCGGTCATTCGAGAAAAAATACATATCAAATTAATTCAATGAAAGTCATAAACAGCTTTGAACATTCAATAGGCATTTCTTTTGATTTCTGAAGCAATAGAAAGGATAAAATGTTAATTATTCTTCCATAAACAATATTAAACGTCAATAGATGTTACGACAATAAAATTTACGAGGCGTGATTTGTATATTCAATCACACTTCTGGAACAAATATGAGTTATCAGAAATCGAAAATAAAACATACCAATTTTGGAGTTAGTTATGTCATTAATGTATGTCTAATAATTACAATTCTTAGTTAAATAGTTTCTAGAAAGGCATTTAATTTACCTGTGTGTTTAAAATAAGTTATATTTTTACAACTAAGTGTAATTGGAAGTTTTATTTGAACGAAAATTTTTAGATACACGGAAAACTTAAGCTCAAGTTATTTTGATGCACATTTTAAACAAATGATTTTAATTATTTCAGTATGTTTGTCACAAGCAGGTTTATTGGAC
Source organism: Ceriagrion tenellum (assembly GCA_963169105.1). Lineage (NCBI taxonomy): Eukaryota > Metazoa > Arthropoda > Insecta > Odonata > Coenagrionidae > Ceriagrion > Ceriagrion tenellum. The sequence goes on along the minus strand of OY720639.1, from coordinate 137,225,455 downwards.
ATCTGACAACTTTGCTGAGTCTTATTAAGGCATTTGAGAATGCAACAAATTGCACGGTTGATTTTTTTCACCTTTAATAGTGGTATCACAGTCCAAATTATCACATTGACCATTTGATACTGAATTAGAGGGCCGTTCATATCTAAGTTCATCAGCTAGCTGTAAAGTTGCGGCGTGAGATCTTCTTTCATGTTAATTCTTTGTAAAGGACACATGTATTGATTACACTAATTACACTAGCAGGCCAACGTCTTGTTGGACTTTGAGTGGAATACATTTGGGCCATTTGGTCTCCAATGTTCAAGCCATATTTACTTGAGTTATAAAATCTCACCGATTCGGGGACTTATTTTCGCCATCTGAAATTTCAATTGAGGAGTGAAGATTGCTTTGAAATAACACATTTTTATTTACTTTTCCCTGATAAACGGTTATGGCTGTGAAATTCCTTTTCAGAAATTTAGTGTCAAAAATCGGAGCCTTCAAGTTGGAGACTACATCTGGAATTTCACGGCGCTGCTTGTTCAGAGTACCAACATGTATCTGCAGATTTCAACTTTTCTGCCAGATTTTTAGAAGTAAAAAAATTGTCTGTAGTTATATTCCTACCATTTTTTAGATAAGGTTTTGGCAAGTTTCATGACCACATGCTTGCTAAGGGGGATGTTATCTGGCCGCGATTCATCTTTCCCGAGGTAAGGTGCTGCATTACACATATGCTTTGAGTCGACATCTGTCAGTATCCAAATTTCAATACCAAATTTATCCAGCTTACTTGATATGTATTGAGTAAATGGACATCTTGCTTTTGAGGGAAAAACCTGCTTGTCTACGGTCATAGGGACCGGGAACGTAACAAACGCCACAGTTCGTGATAAACTCAACCCAAATTGTGAAACCAAAGCAAACTTATCAGATTTTATTCTTTCTTTCCTTGTTGATATTGAAGTAAAACCTTAAAAATTTCATTATAGCACAGAAGCTGTCCTTTCCGATGGTCTGCCCAAAAATTGGAGGTCCCCATTTTTTTGACCAGCAATCATGAACACTGATGGATTTCGCAAGAGTTTTTTTGAGATACAGGATAGTGATAAATGCATTAAGTTCTTTCAGAGAGAGTTCCCAATCATCGAAATGCAGCTGTCGCTTAGCTTCTGCAATTGTGCACTTCAGACTGCTTCAACATTTTTTTCATTACAAAGCATTCTCCAAGCACTAGCTCAACTACAGTCTATCACTCGTTTTGCGTAATGTCTCTTATCGTGTCAAATCCAGAGGTGGTCTCTGCATCGGAGTCGTCTTCCGCGGTATCCGCAGCTCTCTCAGTATAGCTTCTGGGGTGAGAAAACATCGATTTTCCATCCCTGAGAAACGCTACACACAATCACGAGAGAACCTTCCTTGCCACAGTCGAAACCCCACTAAGTATTCAGCAACAGCGACCCCAGTATTCGCTCCTAGCGTAACCAAGGTTTACCGACACTGGATTACATACTATGTAAGGACAGTCAAGTGTTGGTTCACGAGTAACAAAGTCTTACACCATGATGCAGAGTACAACCTTTGTGAATAAGAGCAAGCAATACAATGTTTTAATGCGTGACTGGAGATATCTTACACGTTCTTCGAAAAAAACAGTAAGTACAGGTGTAACTTTGTTTGAATGACGGATTACAAGCGACTACTTCTTATAGTGTAATGTAACATTTTTTGTATGCCACTTAGAGCAAGAGATACTTTGTTTGGATGCGAGAGAGGAGGAATCTAACATACGTATTATGTAACAGAAAGAGCAAGCAGTACTATATCTGATTCAAGACAGTGCGTATCCACCACTCCCCAACCCCCGCCATCCATCAACCCAGAAGGTTATAATTTATGAAATACATAAAATGATGTACCTGCTGCTGAACAAGAAAACTGACATTCATTATAAAAGAAATAAGAGCAGGAAAATCTACAGTCTATCTTCACGCATTGCATATGCGGTCAAATTGACCACTCAGGCATTCTAGGTAGGAGTGGTAGTAATTGAAAAATAATTAAAAGACCAATCAAAAAAGTTTTTCGCCTACATAATGCCGTCATAAAGTTGGGAAAAGCCACCAAAGGAAATGCTTACATGAAAAAAATTAAACGTGTGGCATGAAAATGAAATTTCAACTGGTCAAAATGACCGCTCCAGCATTCTAGTGTTAAAGGTAAATGCCCTCTCATTTCCGTCATTGTCCGTTTAGTTTCTCACTCTGGGTCTCTTTATTTTTCTCATTCATTTGGCTCATGATTTTCTTGCTCTAGCCAGTCTGACTCTTCTCTGTACCATTCCATAGAACATCTGAGGTATTATTTGTGTGATTATTATCCTCATGATTCAAATAAGTATTCCTATGGTAATTTCCTATGTATCATTGGAGTTGAAAGACCACAGCTTAACCAGGAATCACTGAGAGCAACAATGGATGTGAAATGCAATTTTCACCCATGATGAATTTTAGAATTGAAGTACAGTTATTGCTTCGAGAAAATAATACACCTGGATTGGGTGTTAACCCTTCAGTAGGCACGTGGGCCACAGGGGTGCCCCATTGTGTTTCATTTGTGTGCCGTTTCTCATAGGTTGGCATAATATTCACATAAGTTTCAGTAGCTGCACATTATTATGTTCGTATAAGTCTCACATGGTCATTTGTATCAAATCGTTGCAGGGTTAGTATTAAATAGTGTGCGAAAGGAAGCCAACATGACTGGGCCACAAATGTGGCCCCCGCGACTAACTCTGTAACCTTTCGACATAATTATATTATATAGTATTTATACATTATAATATTATAATCAGCTATATTAAAATTGTTGTATAGTTAATATGAATTTGTGGATGTTAGATGCTCAAAATACTTCACGATTTTTCATGGACTGGGTTTTGTTCCACTAATGACTATAAATGTGTTCCATAGTGATAAAAAAACCTAAATAAACGATAGGTAATAGTCTAAATTTATTGTTTGTAAAAGTATTTTACAAAAAAATTTTAAATTTTAGGCAATTTAAAAAAAATTGAATTTGAGCCTCCGGTGTGGCCCACATGCCCAATTGGTTTACAAAATGTAACGCGCCCACTGAAGGGTTAAAGTATGCACCTTTGGCTTGCAGATCCTATGAGCAGGCCATAATGCTACCCAGGGTTCCTAATTCTTGTGGTGATGATGGAATGTTCAAGGGAAGTCGTTGTTTCCCCGTGTGGTACTAGGATGGTGATGCAGGAGAAAAGAGGGCTTTAAAGATGCCATTACTCATCATGTTGAATGCTATAACAGTACTTACACCATGATTTTGTATGTATGGTGATTTTAATGTCTCCTTTATGGCAATGAAATAGATAGGAAAAATCTAGTTGCCTTGAATCCTCCAATATTAACATTTAACTTATATTTGCCCTCAGATTCCTATAAGCTCCAATCATGGGACGATCAAATCTCGTACTTCGTAGCAGTTTTCTCAGATATACCTGGTATGACTGATGACTGGAACATCAATTACCATCTCAGAGTAATGACTAGGAGGCAAAGCAAAAATCATCTTGATTTTTTTTGTAAGTTCCTTTATTTTTCAGTCCTGAAACAGTTTTACTCCCTATATGATAATAAAGGTGAATGTTTCATGTAAACAAGTGGTTTATTTGAGTGTGCCATATCCATCTCTGAAGCATTGCGGAGTAATTATGATTGTTGTTTCATAAATTATTTGTTGCCTAATAAATAAAACTGGCTATGTAGGTAATTAACCCTTTCGTGCCGAAGCATCTTGAAGGGAAATGAATAAATAGTATGGGCATATCCTGAACTTCTCTCTTCTTGTGGCAACAAATCACGCAGGTAAGCTTTTCGCCCATTTTGGAGCCTAACTCAGCAGGACACTGTACTTGGCTCGACCCTCTAATGCTTAGCTGCTCCTCTCTCAGCAAGAGGCCACTGTAAATTAATTACATTTGCAGTGGTTTTATTTTTAAATAATCCTTTGTTGTACACTCCTAAACTTTAAAATGAATTCCTAGTGTTTTTCTGAGCATTTGACAAATTTAAATGAATTTCTAGAGTTAATATTAATGAATTTAAAATTACTTGAGGTGCCTTGGGGGAACCTAGGGATCCAATTGGATTGGATATTTGGGGAGGCGACAGACTCCTAAGGTCATTTGCACCATAGGGGATAGGTAAGGGAGGAAGGGTGAATATAAACCCGGCGTCGGCATTAGCCTGCTCTTAACGAAAGGCGCCAAGGTGGTCACGGTGTAACGTCTCATCCGACGGACTAGATTACAGTACTTGAAGTGCCCTCCATGAGACACTAAAGTAGGGATCGGGCTCCCTCTGATAAACATCCTCCTCTGCAGGGATTTGAACCCTGGCTGCTCATGTGGTAGGCAAGTACTCTAGCCACCCCACCAACCCGATCCCCGTGATCCAACACTAACATATTAACACTAGAATTCCGTTTGAAATTTGCTAAGGCTCGGCAAAAAACAAATTGTTAATTTCTTAGTTTCAAATTTGGGATTATGCTACAAATAATGTCTTAGAAAAACCATTACAAATACAATAAATTAACTGCTGATTCTTGCAGCAAGGAGGGCTACTAATGAAGCAGAGGGTCAAGCTCAGTTGCCAAGGAAAGAGTCTGAGCGATCGCTAAGTTGGGTCTCAAGAGGTCACTGCATTACTGGGATTATTGTTTCCGTGGCAGTCACTTCCCTTCCCTCGCATTGGCCAGAGCTGACGTTAGGTCGTTTGTGTTGGTTTGTCTTTGTGGGCTGGGGTTGACACCCGTTCCTTTGCGTTGGCAAATTCACATCAGCCATAGCCGGTGTTCGGTGCAAAAGGGTTAATGGTTTACAGCCAAAGTCACTGTGAAAAAGTTTAACATTTGTTTTGCAGAGTAATTCATTTGGAGATAGTGCATGACTCATGCATCTGAATGTGATTAAACCTTGACCCTCCATCCCAATAAGATGAATTCTTCACACCTTGATTATCTTAGTGCTATTCCTTAAAGCAGTTATTTGCATGAATTGAAAGTTGCGCTAATTATTATTTTAGTATCAACCTTCCAAAACTATGACTCAAAGACACTTTTTTACTGAACCACTAATCAAAGAATGCACATGCAACCTTCAATTCTTGAGCAATGTGTACCATAAATTTTGTTGCTCCATTTTGGCTAGCCTTAATGATACAAGGAACTAGGCTGTTCATTCAAGATATCAGTTATATGGGCAGAATATAAAATGCACTCTCATTACGAAGCTGGCATTCTCCACGATGATCTCATTGAATGTAGTTATATAAATAAACTATTTAAAAACATTCAAATTTTTATTTGAAATGTCTGAAACATTGAATCATTTCCCAATACCAATATACAATGGAGGAAGTTAAAGAAGGAGTTTTCATTATTTTCAAGTTCATTAAAGGGTTTTCAGAGGCTTCTGAGATGTCCCAGAGGTGTCATCTTGTATCGCTTAAGATTTTTGAGAATGTTAATGAGAGGTTCTATTAGACTGAATACTTCTCCAAGGCATCTCTAAGAAATCTTATGGTTACAGGAGAAGAAGAAAATGCATCTAATTTTCCATAGCAAGCCAACAGGCCAATACCTATTTATTCAACATGGTTATCATGCTGGGGGAGGGTTAGACAAGAGGGAAAAGGGTGCTGAGTTTCTGCAACCAGACTGCAAATTACTATAGCGTGACACGCTCGCAAAACCTGGGATTTCCTCGCTCAAGGCATTTTCGGATCAACCTAATGATATAGTTGGAGTGTCTTTCTGATGCCTTTGAATCCGAAGGCTTATTTAGTCACTGGAGGGCAACACACCAATTGAGGTGCCTCCACTAACCAGACAGTGAGGGAGCACCCTCCAGGCTCAAGCACCCTCGGGCTCCAGGCTTTAGTGTCACCAAAAGGCAAGAGGGTTGCAGATAGTGAGCATGTGAATTATGACCCTATTTGTCTAGTCGTTATGTGGGAAGTAACATGATGAGGTTAACAACACAATGAATTAAAAGGGAAGTGCAGGTCACAGGTTCTTCAGTATGTATTGAGTGTAACCATTAGGTATTGTAATAAAAGTTCACCTTGTCAACTGTTATGGGGGTTCCACTGTTGAACAAACCTGCAGTTATGTATGCTTGGTGTAATGTTCCATAACTGTAATGTAAAAATTTGGATAATGTTATGCTTGCTCTTATATGTAATCCTCACATGGTGGATCCTTCCCCTCAGGATCATCAGGGGGCAGGGCATCATCCTGTCTGGCTCTATGTAGCAGATATGGAATAAAATTTCTTCTTCAGGGGGTGGCTGCTGCTCCCCCTGATCCTACTTGGCTACGTGTATGTCTCAAGTCAGTCTTGAGAGAAACTCCATCATCCTTGGAGGATTGTCTGTATTTCTTTCAACTTTAAATGCATTAATGCATGTATACAAATACCCTCATGCCATTACAGACGCAAGTGAAATGTCATTAGGTATATTGAGACTGAATTTAATTAAATTTGCAAAATTAACAAAATGAAATTAATCAACAAAATAACAGTGGGAAATTGATTAAATAATTTACTTTATAGATTTAATATTTATCATAAAATTAAATACATATTCTTTAAAGTGTCAGCTTTCCCATAGTAAAAAATTATAAAAAAATCTCTCTTTCTTCTAGTATCATGGAGATGATAGGGGTCATCAAGTCAAAAATTACTGATATCACTCACTTTCGTCAGTCTCACTTGGTGGTATTCCATCATTAAAAATTTAAGATGTCAACTTTTACAAAACCACTCGATTTATTAAAACAAAATTATTAAAACATGACCTGAAGATGATGTGAATGCACATTGAAACCTGGGTCGTTGTTTTAATAAATCGAGTGGTTTTGTAAAAGTTGACATCTTAAATTTTCAAAAATTACTGGTGTTCCTTTTTACAAAAGTTATAATATGGAGTAGATAAATGCAAGGTACAGTAAGGATTTTAAATTTTTTGAAAAGGCTGGTTTGCCTAAAAGGGATATTTCCAACAATCCTCACATTTTTTTTATTCTAAACAATTCAGTCAATCTGAAGGATGAACCCCACAAAATGATTTCATAGGAGACTCTGGAATAAAAGTAGCCGAAGTACATGGTAAGCAGTACTTTGTGACTAACAGAGAATTTTAGAACACTAAACAGATAAAAAACTGAATCAAATTTTCTACATAAGTGATCCATGTGGTTACTTCAACTTAACTGCAGATCAATATGAAGACCTAAGAATTTTAAGCTTTTAGCTGGAATGAAAACATGATCATTATGTGTTAGGTGAAGATTCTCGTAACATAAGTCTTTATTCCCAAATACCACGATCTGGGTTTTATCTCGGTTCAATCTTCATTTATTTTGTAAGCACCAATCTACTACTGTCAAAATTATTACTTCACGTGCAGATATGAGGTTAGTGACATTTAATCTGGATAGTACGACATTTAGGTATTTATTCTGCACAAATAATCATGCATGTCTCCTTGGAATTAAGTATTGTGGGTAAATCATTGATGAAGATTAAAAACAGAATTGGCCCAAGGATCGAATCTTGAGGAGCACCACGCATAACTTGTAATGTGTTGGCCTTAAAATTACCTTTGCTATTACTTATCATGACAATCTGTGATGTTTGTAAGGTAGGTTTCTAACCACTGAATAGCTTTGCCCCTTATGCCTAGTCCAAAACATTTTCTGAGAAGAATTTTATGATTGACCAGATCAAAAGCCTTGTTCAGCTCAAAAAATAGCCCAAGAACACTCATCTTTTTGTTGAGTTCTTCTATAATAAAGTTAATGGCGTTGAACAAAGCTTTTTCAGTAGATTTACCTTTTTGGAAGCCAAATTGGCTGTCAGAAAGTAGATGAGAATTCTCCAGAAACTCAGTCAGTCGGGAGCAGAATACATGCTCAAATCCTTTTGAAAATTCAGAGAGAAGTGAAACTGGCCTTCAGTATTTGGGATTTTTTTCTATCTCCGCTATTTAAAATCCAGGGATAACCAGGGAGGTTTTTAGGTCAGGAGAGATTCCACTAGACAGTGACTGATTGACCATAGGAACAAAAGTGTTTCCATGATTTCTTGTTTAAAAGCTTTTAAGAGCTTACCAGGAACATCATCAATACCAGGTGAGAATATCTTACCCACCTTTGCAGTTACTTTTTCTAATTGTGTAACAGTACATGGTTTAAGAAAGATGGAGAGGGGATTACTGCTATGTACTAGAAATGTACTGGTTTTCATATTGATGTTGTTCGGGGGCTACTAAGTCTTTATGTTCAAGAAAGTTGCAATAAAAGAAATCTGCTGTTTCCTTTTTGTTACTATTTTCCAAGCAACACTAGGGTCATAGTTGGAATTAATCAATCTCAAATCATTGTAATTTCTTTTTGCTTGATGAATTAGTGTTTTATGTTTCTTTAACATATTATAATCCTCATGAGTCCAATCATCCCCATGGTAATTATCGAGATAGGCATTTTCTTTTATAGGCATAGTAAATAGATACACTTACATACATGAAGGCACACTGTGTTGATTTGGTTTTAACAGGAAGAATAGGAAAATCATACTCAAACAAATAAAAACCTTGAATAAAAGAAAGAGAAACAATCATTGAAGTTGGAGACAGAAAGAATGTCATGCCAGTCTTGACAGTATAAGGTAGCACAAAAGGAATCAATATTGGTATCGCTGAAAAGGTTTTCATTTTAGCTGTGGGCAAATTACTGAGGCCTGCAGGTTTAAATTTTGACACAATCATGCAATGATCTGAGGTTAAGGGATCAAACGCATTGATTTCACAGTTGGCAGGATCAAACTCAGTTATCACAACATCTAATAAGGACTGTGAGCTGACAATTACTCTGGTAGGCTCATTCACTAATTGCTTTAACCTCAGGTCAGGGTCCTGTGTCCTCAGAACACGGCTCATCCACCGGGGAAAATCCCTCACGCTTTCGCTAACCCAACAAGACTGACCGCCAAACCCCTGCCAAGGAATCCCAGCTGATGGGGGGTCGGGGGTGAGAAGGCAATCCCCTTCTTCCTTCTCCACCCCCATAACTGGGGGAAGGAGAGAAGGTGGGGAGGGTTAGGGGGGTGGGAAGAGTGTCCGGTGGGCCCGTGGCGCCTACCTTTAGCCACTGCACCAATCCCCCCACCGTCCCCAACTGTCAAGACACAAACTAAGTTAACAAACTTAAGATGCTACAATAAAACATTATTGGGGATATATCTTTTCACTCGTAATAAGTAGGAGTTTCTAAGCAAAATAATTTCCAAACAGTATTCACTGAAGTATGGGGGATAATACTAAAATTTCCTAAGTCTGCCCAACACAAGTAGGCGGAGAGCGTACGTTTTTACATTAGAAGTAGATGTTAAACGAATTACAAAGCAGGCTAGATATGTGATTGATGGATATCTTGAAATTGTGATATTATTAATAGAATTAATAATTTTCAGTTAAAAGAAATTATTTTAAAATATCCTATATTTCTCCAATTACGGAGATCGCAAAAAGTTTAAATTTCAAATATTACCCTTGTTGCATCTCTGAAATTAATATATTTTACATTGTTTCTAATTGTTACAAGTTTCTGATGTTGCCGTAAGTAAGAAATCTGTTTTTGAGATGCGTAAGATGTTTGATGTTATGGTATTCTAATAGTTCGATTGTGGCGCCTAAGTAGGCTTGGATCCACCATTGCGGTGGATCCAAGCCTACTTAGTAGGTGTACCATAAGGATGTGAGTAACAATGACGATACCCTGAGATAATTCCTGATTGGGCCCAGAACCATGGGTGTGAACCAAAAGTCCATCTGCCACTTCACTTGAACTGAAACTATTCATAAGAAGGAACGGTTCCAGAACGTTTTATTTCGTTAAAAATTCTTTCGTTCCGTAAATGAAACTTAAGTCGAGCTGTACATAAAGTTTCATTACCAACTGAAATTATAGTCAAAAAGGAAGCCTATAGTTTCATTCCGGAATGAAACTATATGCTTGGTTCCAGTTTCGTTTAAAATCCCTGCTCCTGACCACTGAGAGCCAGACCACCGCCATCTATAGCAACAACATCCCGCCCCTTGCGCTTAGTTTCACTTACACACAAAACATCCATTGGTCTCACTTTCATTTCATTCAACAACTCATGCTCCTTTCCATATATGTACTCCTCTCACATTCCTAGTACTAATAGTCCAGTTCGTATCACTAAGTCCGTATCTTGATGGGCCAACCTAATTCAGCTTCCGCCGCCCATCGTGGCTTTGGCCGTCCGAGGCTACTTTGTGACTCTTATGAGTAAGTTATTATAGAGTATGCAAGGTTACCAGCTTTTGCAGTACCCACACCACATGCAGCTTTCCCTGATAATGGTTACAGTGCTCTACTGGTCAGTTTTGGCACATTTTCACCAGTATGCCACAAGAGAAACCAAAGCATAGTAATACCCTAGGCCCACTTTCACTATTCTACTCAAGCTGGGATCCCTTCTGAAAGGACTACCTTGAGAGCCAGCATACCGTTGCTGCGACCCACCACTAGGAGGTATATGTGGTGTACTGACACACTGGGTTGCAAATTCTTTACATTCAACATTTTACATGCGGTGTACTGACACACCGGGTCGCAAATTCTTTACATAACTCAATTAATTTTACCTCTGAGTATGGAGGTGATTCTAGGTAGATTATACAAATATAATTTGTAATAATACAGAAAGATTTCATCCAAAACATAAATAGAATATAAAGGAAAGCTGCACGCTTGTTTAAAAACTGCTATGAGAGTTTCAATTTCTACTCTTTTATTTTCTATCACCGACCATGGTTTCAGTACCAGAGCTGGTAACCTTGCATACTCTATAATAACTTACTCATAAGAGTCACAAAGTAGCCTCAGATGGCCAAATCTTTTTAAATTTGATGATCACTGTAAAAGTAGGACATCATGATCCTTCCATCTTCAGAAAACCTACATTTTCATATGTTATTATCCATAAAGATACTTTATGTGATCCTGGGCATAAATCTCCAGTTCAGAGATTGATGATTGATAGACTTATAAATATTCCCATGTCAGTGATTAATTTTAATAAAGAGCATAATACAGGGTGCAGCATCAAAACTAAGGTGAATGAGCATAGACTTTGTTACATAAATAATAGGACGCATCATGTATTACCAAGCACTTGTGTATTTTAACCATTTTATTGATTTTGATGTCGAAGTCCCACATTTTATGTCCAAAGGTTACAAATTAATGTTTTTTGAAAAATTTTAAATATATAACGGTGAATCTCAACTATGTAATGACATTTTTGCTGTCCAATCACTGCTCCTTAACCTCAAACTTCTCAGCCTGTGTCATAAGGACTGTGTCTGTCACCTGATACCCAATACCATTCTCTTTCCCTTACCCCTTTCCCCCCACTCTCAACAATTCTCAACTTTTCCATAGCCTCCCCCTTCCTTTCTCTCCCCCCTCCTCCTCTCCGTACCCTCACCCGAGTCATCCAGCCCTCTGTTGCTCCATATCCTCGTTCCCCCTCCCTGATGATGGCATGCTGTGCTGAAACCATGGTCGGTGATGGAAAATAAAAGAGTAGAAATTGAAATTCTCATAGCAGTTTTTAAACAAGTGTGCAGCTTTCCTTTGTATTCTATTTATGTTTTGGATGAAATCTTTCTGTATTATTACAAATTATATTTGTATAATCTACCTAGAATCTACCTACTTAGAACTATCTCTAGAAGGAATCCAATTAAACTCAGAATCCTTTGGAACTCTTTTTCCTGTTTAACTCCTATTCATGCATGAAATTCCATCAGACCTGTTGGAAATGTTTGATAGGACTTACTGAAGTCCATCCAAGGTAAAAGAACCATTTAAATATACTAATTTGGCTCAGGAAGAAATCACAAGTAAACATTTTTCACAATTTTAACAAAGTCCACCATCATAGATTCTTCAGACATGTGATTCCCCTCCAAATGGTCCATCCCAATATTATTATTATTAGCATTAACGGCATTGGATGTGTTTATGTAATGGTCACATTTTCAACTGTCAACTGTGCTATTATTGGGTTCACTCACATAATTTCTTAGCGAGGCTATTATTTTGTTCACTCAGGTCTGTGATCATTCCATGGCATCAATTTATGAGGATTAAGTGACTGTTTGCTATGCTATGAGAGATAAATTCTACACACTGAGTGAGAAGGAAGAAGGCATGGGAAAAAGAAAAATCTTATAATTGGAGAATGAATGTATGTACTGTTTTATGTAAACATTTGACACATTATAGTTTTTTTAGTTTCTTCCAGAATGTATCTCTTTTGCTAATTGAAGTGTGTATGTACTAATTCTCTGTACATGAGGGTTCTATGGATCTGTCCTTCATGATGAACTCTTCAAATAAATAAAAATGTGTTAGAATAATTTTTATTATAATAAAAAATGATTCTTGTAGAAGTTGAAAATGTCTTTAATTAATTGTAAACCTCAGTTTAATGTCTTCAGTTGATTGATATTGACTGTATTAATCATTAACAACAAGATGTTCATTAACTAAAGTGAACAAGGCGAGTATGGATTTTATATATTATATCCGACTGTGGGTTATGATGTGAGCACTATCAACAGGAAAATATGTTGACTTCTGTTTTCATATTTGAGAAAATACTTGTCCAAATATTATGAAACTGGTGTAAAAAAGTTGTTTACTTTTTGTATAACCCTTAACATAGTCAATCCCTATTGGGATGTGGAAGCAACTTAAAATTCAAATGGAGTTTAAAGAAACCTGACTTACGCATTTTCATAAAGCATGAGTTATAATGATTTTTATGTTGGTGCACTGATGTTATACCATATCAACATGAATATAAGACAATGTGTTTTTCCTTCCAGAAGTCTGAAGAATAGTGGGTTTACTTAGAATCTGAAGCAACATGCTTGACTTCAATTGAATAGCATAATATAAATATTTACACTCACCATAGCAGGTGCTTTCATAGTAAACTTCTATTCAAGTTAAATTTTCATCAACATTATCTCAACTCACAAAAATTTTCATTTTAATAGGGTTTCCTTAATTTGATTGTAAAAAGCATCAGTGCCATCATTGCATCAACTGCAACAATATTGGTGCATTGTATTCAGAGCAACACTATAGACGAATCTTTAGTTTACTGCCCATTACATGGATCAATTCTGTTATGATCACACCCCATTTACATAAATTGGATTGTAAAAAGCATTAATGTCACCTTGATTCTGAATCCTCCATGTTTCTGTCACAGCAAAAAAATATCCCTGGTGGGGTCTGCAACTCAGTCACAGAGGAGGTGAAGCCAAACTGTGAGCATTTTGAGCAAACAGTATTGTTGGCATTATAAGTTTGGTACCTGAACGTTTTCTCATTTTTCATGCATGCAGGGGCAAGCACCTCTTGAAGTGAAGAGGACCGCCCATCAGAGGGTTTCACAATGGCCTAAAATTGCCATACAGTCAACCTCACACCAGTCCTGGTTTTACTGGATCGTCAATTAAAATGGATTTTTATTAATTCTCCAACCTTATTCCAATGACTTATCAAAGAAACTACCTCGGATGTACAGGATTTGCATAAGCCAGATTTTGCTTACATTTGGGCCTCTCTTGAACTTGCCAACTCCTAGTTGTCCTTGTGTATAATGGATTTTTATGTCACTATATTAAGTTTAGTGCTTGTAAATTACACCAAGAAATACAATTGAATAGTGGAAAGCATGGAGGAATTGCCATTAGTTATTTCACCATCTGTGCATAGTACTTACCAGGGTAAAACATATCTATTAGGATCTCAGGCTGGGAATGAGAGCTAAAATAACTATGGCAATGTTGGTAATGGAAATGAGGAATGAATTACATGTTATTTTAGCAGAAGATGCTCACTATCATTTTGACCGAATTAGAGATTTGGCACTACACCCTTGTCCTCCTTTCACTTTGTCACGTCAGGGCTCACCAATTTTGATCAATTTTCGTGCACACCTGGAAATTTAAGCGTTACTTGCCATAGGGTGTCATGTAACTTTTTTTTAACCAAGTGTTACACCTATGAGGCAAGTCATTCATTCATACAAAATAGACCTTTTATTCAATAACCCTTCAGTCAGTGTTGGATGAACATGTAACCTTCTCTGGCTCTCGATATGATTTAGTTGAAAGACTTCAGTCTCATGAGGTAGTTCGTGAGTGCAATTACCTGCTGTTTTCATTTAAAATTCCAATGAAAATCCTGAAATTCCCATGATAATCACCAGTGATAAGCAAGTGAAATTTTATAGACCTGATTCAGTGCCAAAGAGAAGGTTGAGGAAATCTGAATTTGGTTCACTGACTCATGAAGTAAGTGTATTTCAAATTTTAACGATGTTTCTTGATAAGTGTAAGCTGTTTCACCTTTTTTTACTGTTACCTCATTCCATTAGTGTTTATCATAATTTTAAATCCCATATAAAAATCGACACATTTTTAGCACAAGATTGATTTAGATTGGTATTGAAAAAAATCATTGATTGATTAAAGGTCATCCACTTTTGTTTCTGATGCACCATATTTTTGTTTACCTAGACAATAGAAGTTATTCTGTCATTTTTGTGGACAGTCTTGCATATGGCATTACGATGCTAGCAAATATGATCAAAGCATGTATTTCAAATCCATATGTAAAAGAAAGCAATAAAAAAGCAGGAAATGAGTCATCATTATTTCTTTTTACTGTCCAATGTAGCACAAATGCCAGGCTCTAACTACAGATTTGTATTTTACCATAGTTTTCATACAAGGTAAATTACTGGGGTAAATTATGGTTATTTTTGAAAATTACTGTACTTCTGAATTTTCTGCAAATGATAGCCAACAGAGGACTTAGTAGAAAAGCCAAGAGCAATATGAAGTGGTTAGTTGGGGGAGCCTTCCACAGGAGCTTGGGCACTTTGACTTTAAGTGGTCCATTGTGCCAACCCCATGTTTAACCTGCCTGCCACATGCAGACAGGGGACAAGAGCGCCACAGTGAAGGTATGAATGGTCACCCATCTACCCTCGTCCGGGCCCAACATTGCTGAACTTCAGTGATCTTGCGGGAACTGGTGTTTCAATGAGGCTAGGCCCTCGCCCATATCAAGTGGTTACCAGCACTAAAACCATTTCTACTATCACCTTCATGAATTAGAAATAAAGAAAATGTAACTAGCAATATAGCAGCCCACACACAATTTGGCATTCTTTTGTTTGGTATGAGAAATTTTCATTCAAACCTTTAAAATGATAGCCCAACAAATATTCCTCGAGTAAAAATAGTCCACAGATGAGTTGTTCATTCCTTATTTATAATTAAGATTGTATGAAAATTATGTAGACTTTGATTAAAATAATATGTTTTGAATATATATCGGTGTGAAAAATAAATGAGGGGGGGATGAATATAACAGAAAATCATCATAATTTTCAGGGGCTGTGGTAAATTACCTCAAATACCATGGTATCCTTACAAAAAAGTAGTATTATTATTTTTTGTTTATATATCCTGGGTTGGATGAGACGGAACCGTCCCCTCTTCCCCCAACCCAGTACATACAGAAACACCCATGTCCTGGGCAGATAATATTCTACCCAGGTGGGACTCGAACCCACGACCCTCGGATTAGCAGGCGAGGACTTTACCCGGGGCCGATAGTAGATAGTACTGGAAGTATTCGCAAAAATAAGTATTGGGAAGAACACGTAATTTTTGCATGGAAGTGAGTACTAGTATTGGAGATAGTATACAAAACTTGTATTCATCTACTAGAGGTAGTACACAGACCCAGCATCGGTTCATTATTAAAATATACTATTGTTCAGATTTCAAATATAAAATGCAAGTACACATATAACGTCACAATTTAGCCACAGAATGTTCACGATGCTTTTCCTTTCCACAATCAACTTCAAATTAATTTTGTCTTGATCTTCAAGCCAATGCTGATATCCCACTGCCAGAAGAATTTCTTAGTCTTCACTTCTTTCATTTACAAATTCCACAACCATGCACTTCTCCTCGTCCGACTGACTTAAACTTTTGCGAACGCAATCCATTCTTGGACAAAAACAACACCTATTTCTCGTGTTACCGAAAGAACACAAATAAAGTTCTCACAAATACTAATAATATGTATAATAATTGACCTCCAATTCTCTTCAACAAATGTGAATCAACAGACCACGTGCAATACCCCTAGGATTTCTCTACTATACTGTTTTACGCTAGCTCCTCCAGCTACGTGCAGGGTGCAGCCCAATCACTTTAGAATTTTAAAATTTTTTGATCAGGAATACATGGTTTTGATTTAAACAAGAGAATTTTAATAATTTACTAAAATTACCGTGGTAATTTTCAGGTGACCCGGTGTGTCAGTACACCACATATACCTCCTAGTGGTTGGTCGTGGGCAATATTATGCTGGCTCTCAAGGTAGTCCTTTCAGAAGGGATCCTAGCTTGTGCAGAATAGAGAAAGCGGTCCTAGGGTATTACTATGCTTTGGTTTCTCTTGTGGCATACTGGTGAAAATGTGCCAAAACTGACCAGTAGAGCGCCATAATCTTTAGCAGGGAAAACTGCACGTGGTACGGGTACTGCAAAGGCTGGTAACCTTGTATACTCTATTACAACTTACTGCTAAACGTCAAAATGTTGCCTCGGACAGCCGAAGCCACGATGGGCGGCGGAAGCTGAATAAGGTTGGCCCATCAAGATACGGACTGGAAACAAACTGGACTCTCGGTACTTGGAATGTGAGAGGAGTGTATGGAAAGGAGCATGAGTTGTTGAATGAAATGAAAGTGAGACGAATGGATGTTTTGTGTGTATGTGAAACTAAGCGTAAGGGGGGGATGCTGTTACATTAGATGGCGGTAGTCTGGCATTATGGTCAGGAGTTGAAGATAATGTACAGGGCAGTCAAGTTGAAGGACTGATTCTTAATGAGTGAGCTAAGTTGCTAGTAAGGAAGTACGAGTTAGTATCCCCTATATTGCTCTGGGTTCGCATGAAAGTAGGTACATATTAGGAGAGTTGTGATTGTGGCGTGCTATGCACCAGTGGATGGAGAGAGTGACAGCATGAAAGATGAGTTTTGGGAAAAACAGAGAGGTTTTGAATGAATGTGATCCTAGTGAGAGAATAATTTTACTAGGTGACATGAATGGGTGGGTTGGTGTGAGGCGGGATGCATCTGAGAGAGTGGTTGGGCCTTTTGGTGACCCCCGAGTGAATGATAATGGTGAAAACTTGGTGAGTGTGTGCTTAGAAAAAGGATTGTTTGGGTCGAATACATGGTTTAGACATAAGAGAATACATATGTATACTTGGCAAAGGGGTGATTGCAAAAGCATGATTGATTTTATTGTGTATGATGAGAGATTGCGAGAGTTAGTGTGGGACACGCGAGTGATGAGGGGTGCTGAATGTGGAACAGACCACTATTTGGTACTCTCCAAAGTGAATCTGGGCAGAAAGTGGGTACCAAGGAAGAATGTTGCGCGTAAGCAGTTGAGTAAAATTGGAAAGGTTGCTAGACAGCGAGGTAAGAATGCGGCATGGTTGCATGCTTGAGCATGCTCTATCATTGAAGCAGAGAGAATGGGACGATTATATCAGAAACGAGAATGTGAATGATGCGTGGGAGTGTTTAAAAGGAGTGATTGTGGAATGTGATGAAAGTGTATGTGGAAAAGGAGTGGTAGGAAGAACGAAAGGTGATGCTTGGTGGAATGAAGAAGTGAAAATTGCAGTCAGAGAAAAGAAAGATGCGTACAAGGATATGATTGCTGCCAAATCTGAGGAAGAGCGCACTAAGGCACGTGAGATTTACAGAAAGAAAAAGAATGAATGCAAAATTGTTGTGAAAGAGAGCAAAGAAAGAATGCGTGCGGATGAAGCTAACAAAATGCGGAGTGATTTTGAAGGCAATAAAAAGCTGTTTTGGAAGTGGGTAAAAAGGGCTAAGATTGGTGAAGGTAGGGGAATGAATGCGGTAAAGAACAAAAGTGGAGAGATCATGTGGGACGAGAGCAATATCAGGGACTGCTGGAGGGAGTATTTTGAAGAATTGTACAATAATATTGCAGGCATTGAGGATGAGCCTTGTGAAGTGGTATGTGTGAATGTGATGATGGAAAAGGATATCAGTGAGAAGGAGGTCACAATGGCTGTGAGAATATTGAAAAATGGGAAGGCTACAGGCATAGATGGGATATCCAGTGAAATGTTGAAGTGTGGGTGTAAATTACTGATTTGTAGGCTGCGTGACCTATACAATTTATGCTTACAGGTTTCTGTTGTTCCAGCAGATTGGAAAAATGTTATCATCGTTACCCCCCTTATGTTGTACCTCCATACACTGCTTCATACACGCCCTCCTGTTTTAAAACTCTTAATATTCCTGCTCCTAAGAATTTCCTCAACCACATTCAACCACAACTTTCTCGGCCTACCTCTACTTCTCGCACCATTCATTCTACTCTCATATATCTGTTTCGTTATTCGACTCTCATCCATTCTCTCAACATGGCCAAATCAACGAAGCACACTCCTTTCATACACGTCCATTACTGGAGCTTTAACCCACATTTATTCATGACCCACTCATTCCTGACCCAATCCATCCAACTTTTGCCGCAAATACTCCTCAGATAACTCATACCCACAGCATTTAATCTACTCTTAGTCTATCCTGACATACCCATGTTTCACTACCATATAGCAAAGAGGGAAGAAGTAACTTTTGTACACAGCAATTTTCGCTTCCTTAGACATGCACTCATTTCTTGATATGCTCCACATGCTACCTACCACTTTCCTTCCAGCATTTGCACGTCTCTTTATCTCATCTATTCTTCCATCTTTCGAATACATTTTACCTAAGTACACAAAATCATCCACCTGTTCAATTACTTCACCATTCGCCCTCATCACACAGTTATTCTCCCCATTCTCCTTATCAAAAACTACTACTTTAGTCTTGCTAGTCTTGCATGCATTTACCTTCAATTCCATTCTCTCCGTTAATTCACAAAACTTATCTAGGAGCTTCTGTAATCCCTGTTGACTGTCTGAGATCAAAACAGCATCCGCATATAGAAGAACTCCCATGTTTACATTCCCAATCAAAACACCATCATTTTCATTACATGCGACTCTAACACATTTATCCATAAATACATTTAACAGCCATGGAGACATTATGCATCCTTGCTTTACACCCCGATTTATTACAAACCAATCACTCAGAACACCGATAACTCTTACAACTGCCTTACTATTGTCATACATCACCATCATAACATTCAATAACTGCCCATTCACTCCGTAGTCTCTCAAAACCTTCCACAACTTCTTTCTATTTACTCTGTCATATGCCTTCTCTAAATCGACAAATGCACAGTGCACTTTATTTCGGACACTCATACATTTTTCTGTCACTTGCTGAAGGGCAAAAAGCTGGTCAATACATCCTCTCCCAAGCATAAACCCACACTGCACACCCCATATTCTGTTGGAAGTAATATTCCTCACTCTTTCGATTAATATTTTACTGAACACTTTTCGCGGGATACTCAATAAACTAATGGCCCGATAATTATTACATTCGTCTTTCCTCCCTTCCCTTTGTATAGCGATGTAACCTAATCATCTTTGTAAATGAGGCAAAAGGGGTTTGCAAGGATAGGTCGGTATGGAGGAAATTATTGAAGCAGAGTTAGGTGTACAATTATGTATTAACAAGTGAAACATTTTGACTGTGCCTACCCCGGAAGGGAATGGCGTGATTGGTATGTATGTAATTTTCAGAATGGCGCATATCTAGCTCTAATGTTATACCAGAAATATGAAATCATTAACTTTTGTGTGAGCAACAAGCACCTAAAGCAGTAGGATGTGGCTCAGCGCTTTGAAATTGCTACCAGCACTCTAGGAGACCTGATGAAAAATTCCACAAAAACGAGAGATTCCTTTGAAAGCAGTGGTGTTAGCTCCAAAGTGAAAATACTATAGTCTGATAAGACCAATAAGGAAGGCTATATATTATATAGCATAGACACTGCTTAGCTAGTTAGTACCTAGCATGGTTTAAAAAAACGTGAGATCAATCCTGACTAAACAGCAAGTGGCCCTATACTACTTGAAAAAGCAAACAGTGTGGTAAAAGAATTAGGGAAGAGTAATAATGATCTGCTAACAGTTGTAAGGTAGTGATACAGCAACAATCACGCCTTGTTGCATTGCCTTCTATGGAAGCTGAATACATATCAATAGCTAGAGCTGTGAACGAAGTGACTTTTTAGAGAAATTTATTTCATGATTTAAGTTTGTCGCACCTCATTGACACCCTTTGTTCCATAAGATGCGATTACGATGGTGAAACATTGTTTGCCAAGGACGATGTCTCAACTGAGAGATCAAAACAAATTGACATGAAGTTCCATGTGTGTAGGGACCACTTTAAAAAGGGACTTGTTGACTTTAAACGAGTTCACTCTAGTTTGAATTTGGCTGATATTTGTACTAAACTTAAGTGCTCCAAAAAAACCAAAGAAATTTGTTCCTTGTTAGGATTAAGGGACCAAAATGTTGATATACCTCAATGCTCAAACAAGTATGAATCCATTTCTGTTTCCCGTATCAAGGGGAGGTGTTGTAAGGTAGTGATACGGCAACATTAATGCTGTTTTTGTATCATTCTCTATTTATGTTTTATTGAGCGTAATGGTATTGTTTTTATTGTTGTGTTCTTGTTTTAAGTATCCATTCCTATGACAGAGTTTGTATGATTCTGCATGGTTGTGATTGTTGTCGCTCCTGTTCTCTACGCCATCAAAGTTATCTAAGTTTTAAATAAAAGGTTGATAACTTCCATTGCCACCTAAACCTACCACACTAACCATTTGAAAATTCCTAATAATATTGTGGCAAAGAAAATGTGAAGTGATCTGCAACAGTTGGTGAAATTATTATCACCAAATATAAATAGTAAGGTTAATTTTAGAAAATTTCTCACCATGTGAAATCAATAATGCTGACAAGACCTCACTATTTTGGAAAGCCCTACCTGATCACACACTAGCTTTAAAAAATGAAAATATCAGGAAGTAAGCGATCTAAATAGAGAATAACTATTTTAGCTTGAGCTAGAATGAGTAATTAAAAGGTATCATTGGTTGCCATAGGAAGGTGCGAAAAGCTGCTGGCTTTTGAAGTGTGTCCAAAAAGTACTGGGCAGAAGTACTGTCTGACCAAATATTCCTTGTCACTTGCATTTCATTCCGTCACAATGTATTATCAGTTGAGACAAGTTTCCCTTCCAATATGACAATATGTACACATTAACTGTAAAATAATAGAAAACTTATCCAAATGACCACTACTGGGATTTGCACCATGAAAAACAAACTCTTCTATAGTTGTTTGTTAACTCACCATTAGGCACAGGTGTAAAATAAACTTGAATGTTGAGCTGTCCATTCAAGGACATAAGCTCCGATTGGAGTTCCTTGCATCTCAGAGCAGCCGGCACAGGCACAGTGGCCACCCCCGCCTCCTCCGGTGTGTGTGTGTGTGTGTGGACTATCGTCGTGTGGATGAAAGATCGTTGAATTGGTGGACCTAAGGTCAGAAAATGGGGCCCTCTGTATATAAAGAGGCGGTCCCGTAGTCCCAGGAGCGGACTCTTTCCTGATTCCTGGGCAGTGCCGGCGCCCTTCCAAAAGACGTTCGTCCCCGACGCTGCTGCCTCAAGTTGCTGCCCTGCTCCTCGGCCGTCACTGCTCTTCACGCTCTGTAACTCACGCCCTTTCCTTTTCCTATCCTTCGTTATCTCCCCCCCCAGTTTTTACTACCCCTTTCCATCCACTTGACGGGTTGTCGTAATAAAATCTCTGTTTCTATAAATTGCCTTCTCCTTTCTCCTCGCCCTTGTGGACGCGTTTCAACATCACAGTCAATTGCATGAAAATAAAATTTTACACCAAAAAGGATTTGATTCACCATTTTAACAATGAATATATTTAAAACTTACATTTCAAGTTGTGAATGAAACATTGTTGAAGCAAAAATATCGACACAAAAACTATATTTTAATTCACAGGGAATCATTGACCATATTACAACTAAGAAAAAATGAAATTGTAGCGTTTTTTCATGGCATGGACAAAATGGAACTTTCAATACATAAGTGAAAAGAGTAAGTTAGATTTATGAAAGATCTTTCCAACTAAGTCAATCAAATCTAGGAAAATGCATTCTAATCCATCTTGAGTCATCCAACTCATGAGCTGCATTTTCTTAATCACACCCGGCACTCAAGGGGCCAATAACAATTGAGCATCTCATTGATCAGGAGAGTCATCTCTCAACCACTTGTTGACCTGGGACTCAATCTTGTCCAGCACTGTTGAGTCAACACCTTCATTTGCCACCAAAACGTGAGAATTTCTAGATGATATGTACATGCTATAACATGGCATTGCTGAAGCAGAGTCTTCTGGCAAGATTTCTGAATCATCTATCTCCAATTGCTCAAAGTCATAGTCTGGAGCATGTGTCGTGGCACTGCTCAGACAGGATGAAGTGTCATTCTCCACCTCCTGATGGCTTCTCTCCTTATTCCCATGGGACAGATCAGCTCCGCCTGATAAACCATTTAGCCATGTCCTTAACATATCTTGGCTGGATTCTTAAATCAGACAGGAGAAAAAAAATGATAGGTACAATAAAAACTGTCTCAGAGGACAAAAAAATGACAGCCTGAAAAAGCTGGCAGAAGGGAAAAAAAATTTCAATGTACATCAAAGTCATTCAAAAGCACTATATTAATTTAAAATACAGTATAAAATACATAGGTAACTTATCATTTAACAGACTCAATTCACTGACATCACATTTGCAGCACAATAAGATGAAGATTATGAAAATTACAGTCCACAACTAGGGTAAACTGGAGCAGTGAGAGGACTGCAACCCTATATCATTTGTAATTATGCATTCAAATTAGGGTACTCTCACTTTTCTTGTCCATTAGTTGTTTCTCAGACATTTCTTGCATACAATTTACGCTTATCAGGTTGTTAATACATCCTGGCAAAGCCCAGTTTTGAACCTGATGCCCTCCCCTCAGTAACAAATTAGTCTTGACCAGAACTCTTCTACACTACCTTACGTAAGACTGAGTAGTTAATAATCCATGTTTACCATCAAGAAATCTTTATATCATTATCTTAATCTAAGTAGCTGCTAAATCAGTCAGTAAAGATATGTATTTCCCAGATTTACCAAGTTATCAAGGATGGTGACATCATTTACAAGAATAAACTCTTCAACTTGTCAATCGCATTGCATCTAGAGTATACCTTTTCGCTGACTACTTGAGAAAACAGAGCAACAATAATTTTTAAAATAAATGGAATGGGAGTTTAAAACACTAAATACATGGCACACCTCACCTTAAAATCCCTCTTAAGTTTCACAACAAGGAAACTATAAAAAAAACAATTGAAATTAATGTTTCAGACAGCCAACCACTTTTTAAATGATCGGGAATCTAAAATGCTATCCAACATAAATAATAGCGGACACATGTCATTGACTTAGGGAGCCAGAGGGTAGAGTTTTGGGTAGAGTGGAGATTCAGGAAGTGGCTACTTTTAAGAACTCCCAGTAGCACCTCAGCCAAGGGACTGTCTGAGTGTCACATCTTCTATGGAAACCACAGCCATTTCAGAGAAAAAAATGGCCCCCTTCGCAATGTGAGCCAACTAGCCATCTACACCTACATTGCACCAAACCAGGCACTGCATGGATACCCAGAAGAGGATGTTGGTAACCGACCATGAACAAGGAGAGAGAATAGGGAGAAAGTAATAGACAAGGGAAAGGACAAGAAGTGTGAAGCATCTTGATGGAATGAATGTCTTTAAGTAAATTCTGCGGTAGTGAGATGATCTTGATTCTCAGATGATCAAAGATGTGGAAGAAAATGCATTGCAATTATAGGCAAAATCTGCTCAAGGCTTTCTCTTCATATATTGTCCAACGTTGGAACCAAGGTAAGTTTTTCTAGCAATTTATTGTGCAGTATTAGAATTTGTTGGAATCATAATAGGCTTCATTTCAGAATTACATTCCATAGGAGTTTAACTAATTTCCAAGTGTAAAGTGGTTCTCCATAATACATTGAACCAAGCCAACTTGACCTTAAATTTCAGCAATTTTGTGCTTCATCATTATATCTGTGGATATTAATGTTTAACTCTTCCAGTACAGAAGAAATTTAAAGACCTGTAAAGATAAATTAGGAAACAAAGTACTTCTAAACGTGCACAGTGACGGTCAAATTTGAATCAATGTGACCTTTTGTAGCACATATGATCTTTTGAAATATATGTTTTCAATTATCATTAGTTCTAGCTTGGTTAGCTTGTTGTATAAGAAACAAATGACTCATGGGGAAAAGATTTCTATATCTATCTATTAAGCAATGTATCTCTGCTATTTTGCCATTCAATTTGGTTTAAGAGATGAATTGCTGTATTAAAATATGATTTTCTACACCCTAAAATTTGCATTGATGCCCCAAGTGATCAAAATCCAACATGTGGCCTACGTATCCAACAGATTCCAACCTACCTATAGAGCTACAATATAATACAATACAAATTTATTTGCCCAAAGATCAGGATACAATTAATGCACATGATATAGGGCACGTCATTTTAGGTACATACCATAAAAACGTTATATACACATCACAATTATCTCCATATTATAAATCTTATTAAATTAAATATCTTATAACAACAAATAGATTTTCTTTAGTACCCAGTTTACTACATTACATTACCCTTTATTCAAATACTCTTGCACAGAATAATATATTTTCTGTTGCAAGTAATCTTTTAATTTTGACCAAAACTGCCGATACCTTATATGTATTTTAACTCCGTGGGCAAATTATTAAATAAATCTTTGAGTTCTTCCATCTAAGCTTTTGATTAAGCAGGCCACTTTCCTTTATATTTTTTTGCATACTAGTGGGTGCAAAAATTATGTAAACTCAAGCTTAAATACAATGCAGAATTAAGTATTACACCAGCATGAACGCCTGTTACATCCACCTTCAGCATATTTCATTTTGCATTCAACCATGCTTATTACTTCTTTTAACAGTGCACCTTATATTTTTTATTGCAATGTGAACAAAAAAGAGCAAAATATTTGTTTGGACGCTTTCTGGCAGACTTTGCTCTATTTGTTATTTCAAAAAGAAGACACTTGACATTCAATCAGGATGATGAGCCATAAAGAATGCAGAAAAATATTTTTAAATTTATTTATCAGGTTTCAGTTTTTCCTAAATCGTCATAAAATTTGTAACCAATTTTATCACACCAATTTTTCCAAGAAATAGACGGTCCCAAAAAGATGACCCTGATATGTTTATTGGCTCTTTACTGTAGTATTTATCAACAATTTCCATAATAAACCCTCATAACGTGATAGTTATTTGATGCATTAGTATACAAATGCACAATATATCAGTCTCTTTTTCATTTCAATCATCAATTATTTCTCTTTCCCAAATACACCTCATACACTCGAGGCACTAATTGTCTAGTTTGTTTTTCCAAGTTCGTCTCTTAAATGGAGTCATAGAGGCACAAATCACAAAAATAGTGTTCAAAATTATGCATATTGCACATAAATCATTGGGATTTTTCTGGAAAGCAATTTCCAAATTTCACTAATTTTAAATAGCTCTTAAATTAATTGTCCATCAATGACTTCAAGACTTTGATAAGGCTAGTGGACTGGAATTCTTGAAAATGAAGGCTAATGTATTCGCTTCTAAGGAGCTCACAGCTGTATTAAATTCACAGTGCAAAAATCATTTGCTCGGACTGAGATTCCTACCCAGGCATGCTCTTTCACTGTGAATCTCATGGGGGCTTCAACCCTTTCGCTACGAATACCAGATGTATACGACAGTAGGTTTCAAGACTGGGGAGACGAATGCCGAAAATATCCTATGGAGATTCTCCTACACAAACGAACGAACATCGTATATATCTGTCGCTATGCTTTCCCCCTTTCTGGTGCTCGCAGGTACTCCGATTCTTCGTTTCGGGACCCAACACAGTGGGCGTCAGGCCTTTCCCTCAGAATCTGGGAGCAGGTACCTGGACCCTCCGTCTTATTAGCCCCCTCTTAGCGGCTAGGGAGCGCGGTCATATGATTGCTTATTCAGTGATTTTACAAATAAATACTTGTTGCTTTCCCAAAAAATATGAAATCAGTATTAAACTCCTTGTCTTTTGGTGAGTGTTTAAAAATTTTAAGCGAAATTCTACCATCAATATTAACTGACATGCTAATACACTAGCAACCTCTGAAATAGTAGTCCCTACTGTCACAACATCATCATCAGAATCAAGACACAAGTCTCCATCATCACTACCACTTCTAGTCATTAATTCCAATTTATGTTCATCGGTACTGAATGACCTCTTCGCCATATTTTAGCCGTGTAAAATAGTGTGCGAATTCAGTGTCCAAATCAGAGGTATCCGAATTTCCCACGGCGGAGAAGGAGAGGTACTCAAGCGCAGAACGAAAACCAGCCACTAAAGACTGAGACAGAACTGAAGACAAACATTTTTTTCGAAAAGCACTTTGGAGATACGAACGAGAAGGAGAATAAGTTATTCCAAGAAAAACGTAATTATACCAATGGATGCAATTCCAGATAAGCTCCACAGGAGTATTGTATACCCATGGTGGTGCGAACTTTCCAAATGATACCATGGAGGTCATAGCTGTGATAGATAATGTGCTTTTCTGAGAAAGAATTTTTTATCTCTGCTAATGCATTTAAAGGAAATATATAATTAATGCAGTTTGTTGAGGGCATACTTGGAATCAAAAAAGGGTATTTCAGGAGCAGATATTTTTGCATTGGAATTGGTTTATGCCTTAAATCCGTTAACTTTGATGGTAGAGTTTTGTTTAAAATTTGTAAATGTACCATATAAAACGAGGAATTCATTTCTAAGTCAACAGTTTGAGAGCAAGCAACAAATATAAATGTAGTAAAACCAAGAAATAAACAATTAGTTGTCCCCGAACCCATGCCGATGGGAAGGTTATAAACCAGCGAAGAGTTGAGCTTAACTGTCCTTGGAGTCCAAGATAATGACAAGGTTGGGAAGGGTTGAAAAAGGTTGGAGCTGAGTGTGAGTGTATACCTGCGAGAACTCTCTCCACAGATGGTGTAAAAAAAATGGTCCGTACAGAGAGGAAGAAAGTCTCTCTTGGTACTCAGTTCAGTAGACATGCATAGGAGAGAATTCTGCCATCTCGAAAGGGTTAAAGAGTGAAATGCCCTCACAGGTGCCGCTCATATAATGTCGTGGAGTACCCGTGTGCAAATGCTGAGCACTGCTGTCCATTAGGTTAAGCCTAACTTCATAAAGGTGTTTACTTGGATAAATTCAAAGAACTTCTCTCCCTTTCCATGATGAGTTATTAAAAATTTCCCTGGTGTAAGTGTGCCTGGCCTTTATGTTCTCAGCTTCTATTTACTACACCACAGAAAACTCATGGTATGTAACACTTGAAAAGAGTGAGTTTCTGGCAGCACTTGCATACAATTATGTTAGCTATTAACAGAGGCATATTGAAAGAGTGAGGAGTTGATAAGAGCCATGCAATCAATTTGGAGCGATCATACGCAGGACAGATCCCCAGGCATAGTTTTACCACAAACAATATAAATTATAAGAACCCATTATTCACAGTAGGTTAGAGATCTGTGATATGACTTCATTATGAATTTGGACCCAGTACATAAATACTATTAAAACATGAGATGGTTCAGGTATCGCATTCTATGTTTTCAGAGACATGCCCCTAAATTCATGACATATGCCAGGTCTCTTCAATTGATTCATTATTCAGTACTTGCACTTTATTAGATCTTTAATACTCAGTTTTCTCCTCTTCAGTATCACTTGGCACATATTATAAAATAAACTGCATAGAACTTTACGCTTAGATGGCAACTTACTGCCAATAATTTGATTAGACATGAGTCCAATTAAAAAAAAATCCTGTCTTTCTACTTTGAACTCAAGCTTGCTGATCCTGTTGAAGTCAAAGGTTGAATAATTGTCCCTCACACCTCACAAGAAAAAATTCACCTAAGGAATATTCACTGCCTGAAAACGAGATGTTAACTAAAGCTTCCATCCTTGCCCTTTCAAGAGAGGGAGAACTTCTCCCAATCTTACCAGGACAGAACAAAGTGGTACAGGAACATTAATTATTACACAGGTCGACTAGAGCTAAGTTAAAGAGGAAAATAGTTGAGATATGACCTTTAAGGTTGACTATTTTCAGCTCTAAGTTTTAATTTTAGGGAGGAAATACTATATTTTTGTCAAAAATTGTATTTGTTTCACAAACTTTACCTCAATGACCCAAGGGAAATTTCATTAAGTTAACCTGAAATCCACAAAACACGTCATCATTTCACCTCCCAATATCTTAAATCTTTACACGGCAGGTGTCATGGGTGTGCCACACACCCATGTGGCAGCTCACAGGGTAGTACGCAGATACTGATACATTATTCATCAACTGCTGATACTAAAAATAGGATTCCTAACAATAGTAGAATCAGCAGACTTAGTAAGGGCAATGAAACATCGCGTGTCTGTTTTGAATGTACTTCAACTTTTACATTAGCTAAGTACCCTGTTTTCTTGGAATGAAAAGAGATTCTTATTAACTAAGTACTACTTGAGAAAACAATTGTACAGTTATAAAAATAATTCATTCAACTGCATAAAGCCTAAATAATTATTTAACCATTTAAAGCATTAAAAATACAATTTTAATGCAATTTATAAAAAGGAAGAAAAAATGGCCATAAAGTAATTAAATTTATTTCTTATGCTATTTTCGAAAATGGGCAATTTTTAGTAAGAGGACCATGATCTGACCTGAAAATTGCTGAATATCTAAATCTTCAAGCTTTAGCAAAAAATGGTTTGAGGAAAACTTTGAGGCAATAAAATATTGCATTAAATGAAATAAATTCCATTAAATGAAGCGCGAATTAGGCATACAGAACAAATGATTTTCCTTTCAGGGAGGAAATACTATGATTTACGTTAAAAATCGTATTTTTCACAAATTTTACCTCAATTAGTCATGGAAAATGTAATCTAGTGGAGATGAAACTTTGTCAATCACATTTTATAGCCAATTGGCAACTTTTCGGTGGGTTCCGCGGATGATTCGACGAAAACATTTTCCCCATATAACTTGTGAACACCCAAATGGGGATGTATGAACTGGGATTGACTTCAAAAACGGAAAGTTTGATGTTGAAAGCACATATTTACCTTTGACAGTAGGAAGTGACACAAGTGTTTCCGACTCCAGAGTTGACTGCTCACTTTCCAAACACACACTCTCAGAATCCTTTCCTGCCTGGCTCCTTCCAAAACTTATGTACGAGAGAGAACACATCATCCATCAATATTCTGTGTTAATTTAGACTAGCAATAAGGTTTCTATCCGATCCTTAAGACAAAAACTGTAAAGAATCATCTTCACAAATCTACATTTTTTGTATATTGAAATAAATCATATTCAACAAGGGCAGTTACTAAGGAGTTAGAACGAAGACTACCAGCATTATCTTACAGGCACAAGGAATTTATTAGAAATAACTATAAACTTACTCTAGAAGATACAAATGAATACTTAGAATTTAGGAGTTTTCGAAAACGACATCCTGGTTTTAAAGGGAGAGCCTTTTCTACAAACCAACTGGATCAACTAACCCACTCATTAAATACCCGTTTTAATGAATACATTACTGTTGTAAAAGACAAGATGTAGTAACTTACCGAAAGTCACTTAGATCTATGAGTCTGTTGCTTAAACAGCAAGCATATATAAACGCAGTGTTAAAAATATCATGATCCGCTACTGGTAATTTCTTGCATGACAAATTAATAGCACCAGCAACTGGTTCATCTACGACCGACACTGAACCACCTCCCCACTAAAAATTGAAATGGCATTTGATAAGTAATAATTAAGAGATCACCACAGTTTCGAGTATATTTAAAAAAGCACAACTGACGTAATACCTGTATGAGGGTAAGTACGATGTGAGAATCAAAGCTAGACTTTAAGACGGCAAAATTCATAGATCTGCCATCATCTAGCCTAAATAACGTCTTTGAATGAGAACACATGACCTCCTTCAACACACCATAAACTTAAATCCACACCCACTGTCGTTCCTGCCATTTCAACTAATGCAATCGTGTTTGAAATTGATGCGGGCAGAAATGCCTACGCTCACGCTTGCGGGATTGCGGTGTCGTATTTTTATAATAGAGAAATTAGAAAACAAAAGAGATGAGAATGGCAATGGACGGCACCGGTTTGGTACGGAAGAAGTGATATAAGACGACGCGAGACTGATTTTATTTCTGAAAATGAACCATGGAAGAATTCAGTACGTTGAAATGTATTTCGTGGCGTATCTATAATTTCATACAGACGTATTTTATTTTGATTGCCTGGTTATGTGTGCTCTCTGGGTGTATATCGATGCTACAGTAATGATCACTTAAATGATTCAGACGCGCTGATTTAGAGACGAATTTGCTCATAAATAACCTCTAGAATGGTGTTAGTTTTGCTGTGCTTATCTCCGTAATCATTGTGCAATTTAATACTCTATGCTTATTACAGTTATGGCTTCAATTTACTTAGAACGAAGTGAATAATGCTGGCGTAAAAAGTTGCGTCTCTCTGAAATCCCGAGAATTGTTTCTCCTTTATTTTTGTTACTTAACTTCTAGCGGAATGTTTTTCTCTCAGCCTGCTGGATGGCTTCTGCGAAATAAGATGAATTGCTAATTACATTTTTTCTCTCATCCTGCCCTAGGCTTGCCGAAGGTGAGCTCCGAGAACCGAAAAAGAAGAAGGTCAAACCAGGAATGCATCTCCGGGACCCTTACCCTATCATATTTTGGAATAAGCTGGGGATCCCACCATGTAAAGAACTCTGGCCGGCCTATATGGGTGTTTTTGATGGCGATTCGGTGATAGTTGAAGATCCAAGAGACATGCATGAAATATCTACAATGGTACGAAACGTTTGTATACGTCTAATTTATACATGTAATGGCATTATTTGCCCCTCATTTCTTACACTTTTGCGTTACTCCAAATGTGCCATGCGAATTTTCCCTGGATAATTGCATTGATGTCATTGTTATTTTGACTCGGTATAGTTTGACAACACGTCAAACGGTACTCTATCCACGGGCATTGCCGATTTATGTTAGAGAGGGGCAGAACACCCATCCGTAGCTGTAGAAATATGCCAGTGGGTGAGGGGGGGCAGGACATCATCCTGTCCGGCTCCATATAGCAGTTTGGTGTGAAATGTCTCGTCCAGGGGGGGAAGCAGCCCCCCCTCGCTACGCCCATGACTCAATACCTGAAGCATTATGTAATCCTGACCGAAACTCCTATCAAATCCTCAAGAAATCCCATTGAAAATTGGTTGTTTAATCTGAGGAGTATATTACTGATAGTATATTGTGTCACCATTGTTGAGGATGTTAGATACTTCCTATATCTTCCTATTAAATGTGTAATTTAGGATCAGCGAACATGAGTTTTGATAAGTTTAAGCGTAGTACTGGGTGCCCATCGCAGCTCCCACTGTTGTCATCGTTCTCAGTTTTCTCTCGGTGGGTGCTCCGTCAGAAAATGAGCTGACCATATCAGAGATGGTATTTCTCACTTAAGGGATGAGAGGGAGGGGAAACCTGTGTTGGGGGAGTATTGGAGTAGTTCAGAACATTTTTTAAGGCTCAGAGCTGATGATTGTGTGGTTCAAAGTGTTTTTCAAGCCACAGCTCACGAGTTCCAACTGTTGTTTATCTCAAGTGTGCACATTAGCCGCTATCCGAGAAATTTTTCTCAGTGAAGGATATCTTAACCTCCCTTTAAAGCTGTTTCCTAACATTCCATTCTTGTACCTAGTATCATTCAAATGCCTTCTGCTAAGCAGTGTGAAAATAAGGGATGGAGTTTTAGATAATTCAGTTTTTCTGCTATGAGGAAATGAAGGAAGGATGGACACCTGGCACAATGGAAGAGCAAAGTACATGTCTATCTATGCTTTACAGACTCAAGTCCAGTTCCTTATGTTCACGGAATTTTGTCTCCACACACGGTAACCAGTTTTATGAAAGCAAGAACCATATTTTCAAATTCCCCTAAAGTTTCTTTTAATATTTTCTTACTTTAGCTGTAATTTAACTGAAGTATT
Organism: Ceriagrion tenellum; assembly: GCA_963169105.1. Lineage (NCBI taxonomy): Eukaryota > Metazoa > Arthropoda > Insecta > Odonata > Coenagrionidae > Ceriagrion > Ceriagrion tenellum. The sequence continues at coordinate 137,192,915 of OY720639.1, read as the reverse complement.
TATTGGAAAAATTGTGGATTTTTCCCCCATTATATCCTAGGGTTTTATTGAATATGAAGACTCGTTGACCCAAGGAAATCAAATAGTATACTGAAGATATCACTTTGTGGAATATTTCCATTCTTGAAATAAGAAAAAAAATTGTGCTTTCTCACCAAGGAACTTGACTTTTGCCCTGGTAGTAAGAACACCCTCTTGCGTAGAGGATTTTACTTTCAGTTAATAATAAATTACAATCTTACTCACTTTTTCATGGCTCATTCTGATTGCAGAATATTAATAATGGCCCCAATGAAAGAGGTTCCAATGATTGCAGCCTAAAAATGATAGCAACTTTCAGAATGGTAGTAATTCGAAACTTTGCAACAAGTGAGTCTGAGGTTTTATTGAAATTAAAATATTTTCTCAATTTGGTGTTTTTCAATGGAAATTCACCTCAAATTAGGATGGCTTGATGGTGCTACACTTAGCTGGCAGGTTTGAATCCTGCTCAAGTCAAATGACTTTTTCATGCTAAATTTCATCCCCTGGGATAATATGTGAAGAAGACTTTTTTACAAAGTTGAGTACGGAAACCAGAGATTAGTAGTTTTCTTGAATGGAAATATTGAATTAGAAGATAATCAAATATGTACCTCGAATTTTACTTTATTTACTAAAAATGTATTTAATATTATCCTGAAAATTATTTGATATCTGTTTTAGTAGAAAACTGGACCTTTCGTGAAAAATGTTCATTCTTTTACTTTAAAATATGCCTATTATATAATCCTTTTCCCAATAATTATACATTTCTACCCCACACAAGGCTGCGCTCCATATGGAGCCTTTCACCAGCCTCTTCGTTATGTCCTTACCCAAGATCCCCAGCATCAACTTCCTCCTATTACTATCATTAATAAGTTCAAGCATTTTAATTAATTTGGCAGTACACTGGAAGAAAATGGATATGGTATCAAAGACATGAGAAGGAGAACAGAATTATTGGAGGAAGCATTTAGTGATAGAAGAGAGATGATGACAAGCCCTTGAGTATGGATATGAAGAGACTAGTAAAGAGCTTGATGATACGGAGTGTAGTGTTGCCAGGGGTGGGAATGTGGTGGTGGAAAGATAACAAGAATAGACTCCTCGCTTGCGAGACTTGGGTGTGGAGGAGGACGGAGAATGTTTGGTGGATGGGAAGGAAGGCAACTGTGGAAGTGCTTGGTATGGTGGGGGAGGAAAGGTAGCTGTTGGATGAGATCAGGAGGAGGAAGGATAGGTGCTGGAAGGGGTGATGAGAGGCTATGGGCTGCCGAAGACCATGATAGAGAGAAGGATATTTGGAAAGTGGAAGAAAGAGAACAGGTTTTGTGGACGGGATGGTGAAGGATAGGACATATGCAGAGATTAAGGAGGAAATAATAGAGGGAGATATGGCCATTCATGTAGGATTCTTACACCTGCTCTCGAAGGGTGAGGTTGTGCCTGCTGAGCACTCCTGAAACCGGAATGGTGCTGTCACTGACCTTCAGCATTTTAGAAGTGCCTAAAAGCTTCGACCCATAGTGTTGTGTTAATAGTGGTTGTGGCTGTAATTTTGTGATCCCTAGTGTATATCTATTGGTGTTTTTAGAATTATCATTGTGTGCATGTGTGAATCCAGAGAACCAGCAATTTAATCTGTCCTTGCTTATGGTGTGCTGTCAAGGAGAAGTGAACCGGATAAGTAGATGCTCTCAGCATTTTCTTTCCCTTATTCCTTAAATTATTCTGTTGTGTTCATCTGTTTATCTTCTGCTGTCTTGGTCTTTCTTTGGAAGTGCTTATTTTATTTTGCTATCTTATTCATTTGTTCGTCTATTAGTTAATTTTACTAGTGTATTGCGGTGAATTCCTAACCTCTCATCACTAATATTATCCGTCCAACTCTTCCTAATTGCTACATTCACTTTTCCCCCTCATCTTTTCCTCCACTCCCTACTGTGAGGGTTCACCTGCTCACTCTACCGTTTCCATTGACATCACAACCACATACGCAACTTGGTTTAGATTTACGTGTAGGATATCCATGCCATTTGACTTCTTCTAAGAAACTCATCATGACAAAAAATAAAAATTCTGTAGTTTCTCATCCTGACTCAAAACTCATCTGGACAAAAGAATATCGTATCATAAAAAGTATTGTATCATAGTATCGTTGTTCTGTAAAGCCAGTAGCATAGTATGGTGTACCGCAGGTCTGTGGCTAGCCTCAACAACAGGGCGAAGAGCGAGCTCCTGGAGGCCCGCATTGCCGAGCTGGAGAGGATAGTTCCAGAGATTCACTCTCGTATGACAGATTGTGCAGGCATCTTTGGTGTCGGGGGCTGTAGCGCTTCTTTCAGGACCCTCTACAGCACCAGGTGCCCCGGGCGTCATGGTGCGAATGTGGGTGAGGCAGTCGCGAATGTGGGTGGGGCAGGTGGCGGTGTAGCCCCTGAGCCTGGGGCCCATCTTGAAGCCAGAGTGAATAGTGGTGCTCCAAGGTGTGGGGGCAGCGAAGTGGCCGAAGCGGGGAGAGGCAGGAGCGGAGGCTGCCCCCATCCCTGTCTGCAACAGCTTTGCGGTTTTGTTGGAGGATGACCTCATGATGCCTGTTGTTGAGGACGTAAGCACACCTGATTCAAGGGATGCTGCTCCCAAGGTTAGCCGGGCATGGAGGGTGGAAATTTTATTGATATGGAGTACGAACGTCCGTCGGATTGTGCCCTCATTGTGGAAGAGGGCAAGGAGAGACAGAGCGGACTAAAGGGTCACATCCAGGTGTGTACCAGGAGGATTAATACCCAACACCTCAGCTGCGATATGCACAGCGGTGAGAGATATATGCAACTTGGAGGCTGTGGGAAGTCTGTGTAAGCATAGGAGCAGAATTTGTAGATCTTCGACTGGTGCTCGGATCATGCCGGGCTCCAATCAACCTTTCTGGGGTGCATTACTCTGCCCAGATATCAGAACGGGTGGCTCATTGGATTTTTGAACATTGTAGGTATTCTTTAGGCCAGAGAGTAGGTCTAACCGAGGGATTCGAAAGTATAGACCCGATAACAGCCTCTAATTAAATCAGTGTAATGTAGACCTTAATTTTAAAAAAATTTAGGGGAAGCACAAATAAACAAATGTTACTTTCAAAGCAAAAGTAATTCCAACTATTGCTCTCAAGATAACTGCAAAACTTCAAAGAAAAACTTGCTTCTCAGTGGTTTCAGAGAGCATCAAAAAGTAAACACCCTGAATCACAGAAAACAGGGAACCGACATTCATCAAGCTAAATGCAATATAAATTTAGTACTATTAAAATTCTTTGGTGTAAAGAACAAACAAGCCAAAGTTGAGCATATATTTGAAAACTCAGTTATAGTAACTGGAACAGAGAGATGGCTTGCTGAGGGTATTAACGATAGCGACATTTTTCCAACAGGATATAAAATCTATGGATGTGATAGACCTGATAGGACTGGCAGCGGAGTATTCGTAGTAGTACTGCACACATATTAGATGACAATGAAATTGAGAGTCTTTGGTGTACTGTAAAGTAACAAAACAATAGAAATATAAATATATGTTCATTTTACAGGCCACCAGATTCCAAAATAGACGTTTTTTACAAATTAGAAACTCAATGAACATCATTTACCTCGAAAGATAACAAAAGCGTGATCATTATTGGTGGAGATTTCAACCTCCTGGCTATAAATTGAAAAACCAATAGTGTTGAAATAAGTCCAAGGAAGCTTGATATAAGCGAGGACTTACTTAATACACTTTCACACCATTTCCTTACTCAAATAGTAAATGATTATGTTCCATACAAGTTCAAACAGGAGAGTAAAGAACCTTGTTGGTATAACCACAAAATAAGGCGGGAGCTCAAGATACAAAGGTAACTACACAATATGTGTAAAAATTTTATTAACTTAAGTAACAAATCAATGGAGCTTGAGGCGAGAGAAATTTACGTTGCCCAATGCTCAAAAACAAAGAAAATAATACTATACAAAACATCAAGAAAACAATCCTCTGTGAATTACTAGATGAAAACCCCAGGTCATTCTGGTCTTACGCAAGAGAGCTGCAGGGTGAATCTTCGACAGTAGTCTTAATTGGACTCAAACAGCAAAGTGATCGCCAACAGCATCGACAAAGCCAACTTATCAAACCACTACTTCGAAAGTGTATTCACTAAGGATGACACTATACATAATTTAGACGTTCCTGACTTTAACGAATCGATGGTTGACATAACAATTCAACGTGATGGAATAATTAAACAACTGCGTTTGATGAAAAGTAACACTTCCCCAGGTCCAAAAGGTATACCTGCACGCGTGCTCAAAGAGTTAGCGCCACAGATTGCGCCATTCTTAGAAATTATATTTAGCAAATCATTATCCAAAGGCAAGGTGCCCCAAGCAGTCAGCACGGCTTTCATAAGGGCAGGTCCTACGAAACACTGCTTGTGCTCTTCCTTCATGATATCCTAAAATCAGGTGAAATGAAAAAGCAAGTTGGCACGATATTCCTTGATTTGAAGAAGGCATTTGACAAGGTTCCTCACAAAAATCTCATATATGAATTGCAATCATGTGGAGTTGATATTAAAATAGTGAATTGGAAAAGGGACTTTCTCAGTGATTGAAAACAAAAAGTAGTTATTGATGGTTTTAGCTCTGATATGGTCAAAGTGACATCCAGTGTTCCTCAAGGAAGTGGCCCTCATTCATTCATTATTTATATTGTGATCTAAGTTCTCGAGTTGGCAGTAAATTAAAATTATTTGCAGACAATGCAGTTTTCTACCATGAAATAATTGAAGATGCAAACTTTGAAGTTCTGTCATCGGACCTTAACGTTCATTCGTGGTTCCAGGAATGGGTGTTAGAGTTAAATATTAGTAAATGTACCACAGTTCACTTCCTGCGAAAGTCATCACACAAATGCCATACCTATAGCGTCGGAGGAGTAAATATAAAATCTTCTGATACAATAGAATATCTTGGAATTACCTTAACTTTTAATATATCATGGGGAACACATATACAAAACATATGCGGCACAGAATTAAAGAAACTTTAAAGAAAGGTTTTGTTAAGCGTATAATAAGAAGGTCCTCGGATGAAAAAGTCCTAGAGAGATGCTACTTCGCTTTGGTTAGGCCACATCTCGAATACGCCACGAGCATTTGGTACCCTGGTCATAAAGATTTAACAAAAAAAATTAACAAAATACAAAGAAAAGCAGCATGCTTCGTTGAAAACTGCTATGAGCGTACATATAGTGTCTCACAACTTCTAGAGGGATTAAGGTGGGAGCCCCTAGACACTGGGAGGCTACACGCAAGGCTTAATTTGCTTGATAAATTCAGAACTGATATCTTTCAGAGCGGCATAGAGAATATTATCATGACTCCTCACTACATCTTTAGGTCTGACAGATGCGATAAAATAAGAAAGATACAATGCCAAACAGGTACAAAACTCGTTCTTTCCGCGAACAATAAGCGACCACAATAAAAACTGAGCTCCACTAAATACACTCCTATAATATATGTCACCATTCCATCTCCCAATACCTTACATCTTTACATGGCTGGTGACCTAACACCCCCTGCCACACGCCCATGAGGCAGCTCGCAGGGTAGTATGTAGATGTGTGCAAATCAGGATGATTTTCTCTGACATTCAATTTAACCTTCCCTAAAATGGTAGATCACCTTAATGATGATTATAATAATATCAAGTCAATGAAATAAAATTGAAAAAAAATTAAACGTTGTACTATGTTGAGTAATTTATTTGATGAGGAGCCTTAAGAATTATGACCATGAAAACTATTTTAGAGTACATATCTTATTTTTCATTCTTACAAATTATGTCATATGGAATCATTTTGTGGCATAATTGTTCCAGATTTGGTATAAATGACCCATTGTGCCATTTTTCTGGAAGATTTGTGCAATCCGAGTGCCACCCATTTCCTGTCATTACTCCACTTCCTGACCACCTACATCCATCCTTCTAACCTCATATGTAAGCTAAGTGTAATATTTGAGGTATTTGAATTTCTCCCCCAGTATAGTTATTCGAGAATTTGCATCATTGTGAATAATTTCAAGTATTTGTGGACAGTATTTGATCATCTCTATGGAACAAAAGTTACAGGAAAAACAATACTGGATTCTTTTAATATCTTGAAACTCCTCAATATTTGCCTTTTGTTAGAAAGAAGTTTGAAGGATTGGTATTTAAAAGAATTCAAGGTTCTAGAACTATGATTATGTTAGCCAACTACAATTTGAGAATGGAGGTAGATTTCTTGGGTTTCCATCCGGGTCAAAGGAGTTATCTCCGACATGTTTCGGCAGCTTACTCCGCTACCGTCTTCAGGGATGAAGTGGCAATGACAGGAAATTGGCCGCTATATATACGAGTCCAGTGTTGTCTGGTTTTCCCTTGCAATCACGCGATTGGCTCTCTTGTGTCGCTCCTCTTCTATGGACTTCAGGATTGGTCTCCACGTGTTACTCAGGTGGAAACCACTGTCACTGTTTATTTTTATTTTTTTCTAGTTTAATTTCAATGGCTTCCTTAACAATCCGGTCCCAATAGCTTCTTTTGCGGCAAAGGACCTTCATTGAATCCAAGTCCACCATGTGACCGTAGACGAGGCTGTGCTCAGCAACGGCAGACTTTTTTTATTTTACCTCAGCCGGATGCAGCACTCGTGCTCTTTCAATCTTGTATCCACTGTCCTTCCGGTTTCACCCACACATGCCTCTCTGCACTCGCACTGTATCCTGTAGACTCCCGGAGTCTTCATTCCCAGTTTGTCCTTCACCTTCTCTACGTTGTCGATCACTTTGCTGTGCAGCCGGTGAATAGTCTCTATTTTGTGCCTCCTGAGTATCCTTGAGATTTTTCCTGAGATGGTTGAGACATTCGGAATGCATGCTCAAGCCACCATACTCTCATGGTCCAAGGCCCTCTTGAAATCATTCAATTTGAGAAAGTTTCCTCAAAAACTAGGAAGACATCATTAAAGCAAAACTGCTACAAAATCCTTGATGGTGCTCATGGTCATTTCAGGAGTATGCAAGTGCATTGTCGCGCGATGACCATGTTATTCCTGCTCATTTTGATGAAAGGCAAAGGGGAAAGAAACCACTATGCTGTACGTCAAAAATTGTAGATGGATGAATTTTGAATGTATTATAACTATCACTACACTTGCTGATTACCCAAAAACTGAAGCACTAGCCATCTGCATGAACGATGATTCTGGGCAAGACTAAAGAGTAAAGGAATGTTGTCAAGGCCGGTCGGGGAATTTGTTTCTGTCATTGGCTCCGTGACACGCAGTGTTCCTTCTGAACTTCCTTTTCCTATCACTTTTAAAGCTGTCAGCATAATTCTTTCACCGTGGCAACATAATACATATGCAGTAAAACCTTGTTAATTCGAAATTGAAGGGATCAAAAAATTTGGACTTTAAATTATCCAGGCTCAAATTAAACGTACTTTCCGAAAATAAACAATTATATTCCGTATTTTCTAGAAAATCATTGTAAAACTGCATTTTTTATCAACAGGCACAGAATACACGCTATTCGGAGTAGTTGATGACCACAATTCTTCAATCTCGTGAGAATAAAATACTTCGAGGTTATCTGACTTAAGATAATTTGGAGAAGTACACTTTTTTTTAGACGCGATCGCACGAAAAAAAAAGATCTTCGGGCATGAATCTGCATGCGGTGATTCACCTGTCAATTGTTTCCAACATCCAACAATAGCGCTGCGTGTTTTGTCAGCCTGCAGATATTGAAACACCTGCCACGTACGTCCATTACGACAATTTCCTTCCTCACTGAATTTTTCACCCGTCAATCACCTCAATCTTCACACAAATTGAACCGCAGGTGCAGTCAGCTTGAGTAAATTTGACGAGATAATTTTTCAACGTACAGAAGAGGCGATCTTCTGCATCCACGTTTCATGCTTCATAATCCAACTTCTTGGCAAAAGGAGCACTGTGCATTGACCTAGTAGCACAGCTTATCTGTCCTTACCATCGGTGTGATGCTCCATGGACCAAGGGGTATGACTCAAGTTCCATTCCTGGTATAGGTATGGCTAGAAGACGCTCTCACGGTCTACCACTGTTGCGGAGAAACGGAAGTACCTACTCATGAGATATGTGATATGGGGAGAACAGCTTGATTCCAAAGAGATATTTAGTAAAGGTTGGTTTTCAAGAGCGGAACAACGTTAATCACTTCGAAATAAGCGCTTCCAACCTAGTAAAATGCGCCGCTGCCGCCGAGGACGACTTTGAATTAACCGATAAAATCGGGAGTCACGGGGCGAAATGTGACTTCGAAATACATGTTGAGGGGTATTTCGAAATATCCGTACCATCTAGCATGCAATTCCCTATAGCGTTTGCCGGGGACAGCTCACAACTTCGAATTAAGCGGTATTTTGAATAAAGCGGATTCGAATTAACGAGGTTGTACTGTATCATGCTCGTATTTTGTTTCCAGACTAAGCCTGAAAAAATGAAGTGCTTGTTGTACCCAAACATCTCATGCATTTATGGTATGTCCATTTTCGGAAAAACTGGAATATTGTTTAAACTTAAAGATGATTTGCACAGTCTCCTTAGTGACATGAAAATATATGATTGTGATTTTCCATAATTCAGGAATTGTACTACTAATGTATTCTACTGCTAGTATCTCTGTCTTATTGTAAAACAATAATTACTATTGTTATGCATATTTTGACCCTGTTGGACCACTTGAAGTACAAACTTATGGGCGTTTTGTTAGCTTTGCCTTTCTGTGCCACCACATTTCTTTCATTCTTTCCGAATGGGTCTTCTTTCATCATCCATCCAGTTAGTTCCACTTCTCTTACGTTTTTCCCATTCGGGTACCATCCAATTGCTAACTTTTTTTTCGAAAAATTTTTCTTTGAAAGGAGCTAGGATAACTCCTAAGGCAGTCCGAGAAAGAAAAATTTTTCTCTGGAAAAATTTTTCTTTCTCGGACTGCCTTAGGAGTTATCCTAGCTCCTTTGAGTCTTCTTGGGTTGTGGTATTGTTTTTCATTGTCTCACATTTAGTCTTACTTCGGTTTTCATAAAATTCTATAATTTGTCTTGTTAACATTGTTAGGTCCATTATTTTAACCCACTAGTGCCCGAATGATTTTTTTTTCAAAATATACAATTTTTTTACCTGAGTTATCTTATGGGAACTCATTTAAAGGAAAAAACCTACTTTTAAATTTTTTGCAGTTTTTATATGGGAGATATTTACATGCAACTTAAGTTGCTCGTGGACACTTGAATGAACTAAATGCAGGTTTTTCATTGGCATTGGAATGAGAAAGGTACTTTTAAAAAATGTTTTATTTGTTATTTTAGCAATATATGTCACTTATAATATTGGCATATAACATATAAGATGCATTTAGAGAGTTTTAACAGGCTATTCCTGTAAATGCACAACAATACATTACGTATGATTTAACACTTTCCCGGAGAATAATATTAGTGTACATTTCCTCAGTAGCCTTGAGAATGGGTAACGAGTCGGAACCCGAAACGTCGGCTGCCTATGACTATCTTACCCGGTGGCGAGCCCGAGAAATGTACACTAATACATTAGGTCATATCTCATGACCTTGACGAAACCTATGCAAATGTAATCTTTGTTTTTTATGGTGAATGAACTATCTGTCTATCTATGAAATGCAAGAAAACACTCTGGGCGCAATGGAATATTACATTTGTAGCAAAGATACACAGTTCTTTTTTTGCACTGAATGTAAACTTTGTACTTTGAAGATCCTATAGTTATTAAATGGTCTCTGTGATCTATTCTAATTTCATCATTCCCTGTTATTGAGTGTTTGAAACCACGACCAGCAGATGGAGATCCAAAATGTCTCAAGTAGAGAGCGCATTCTCGTCGAAATTGCAAAAGATCAATTGCACTGCCCACATGCCTATGTAATTACCAACCCTGAACACAAGAAACGTCAACTGCCCAGGCAACAAATGTCCACCACCACTTCTTTGTCCTGATATTCACCCTGTACATTGCCAAAAATTGATCACATAGATCTACTCCTCCCATGAATGTGTTGTATTCTGCAATGCATAGAGGAATTGGCACAGTCAGATTTTTCTTTTCTTTTCTTGAATAACGGTTGACTACCTTGTTTCCCCCTTTGATGCAATTTGTCATCATAGTCACAACTGCATTGTCATTCCAGCGAGTTACAAGTAAGTCACCATTAGTCATTTCTTCTATCTTCCCTTTATCTGGCTTTTTTTAATGCACTTTTTTCTGTCATCCCATAGTCCTCATACTTGACTCGATTTTCCTGTTGTGTGCCTGTCCCTCCTATTTTCATTTTTTGCAAAGTATACAGCAACTTCTCAGATGTGAAAAGGTTATAAAAGAACAATCTTGAGCCTTTTTCTAGTCGGCTCTTTTCCAATAAGCCCACAACTACATCGCCTCCTTGTCCAAGATCTGACATTGGGGTTCTAGTGCACGATCCTTCATAGGGCTCTGCGTGAACCATACAGCCATTAGATTCGGCCAGACACCAAACCTAATAGGTTTTTCTTCTATGAATTGCTTTGCACAATGCGTTCCATAATATGAAATGACGGTTTCATCAACACAGCTGTTCATTCTGGGAGGTAATACTTTAAAATTCATATTTAAAAATTCAAATATTGGCCTTATTTTATATAACCTATCAGAAGCATTAAGCTCTGTGTTGTCCATCAAGTGTAAGTAGCGGAGAATATCGTCAGATCTATTCCTCCTCATTGAGTCCCTGACAACAGTGACATTGCAATCATCATCTCTGTTCCAAAAGAGGTGTTTTCTGGGCAAAATATGGTATCCAGAGAGTAGCAATATGCCAAGAAATATATAGATCTCGTCAATAACTACACTAAGTCCATGATTTCCCTTCAAGCTTGCATAAAGATTTGTTTGTTCCATAATATGCAATATAAAATCTTCAGAAAAAAACCTAAAAGAATCAAAAGAGGACTGATTTATTAAAAATCTACTCGTAGTTAGATGGGGGCAAACTCAGGTAATTTTAAATTTAGCTTTGATAAATCGGACGACCATTTTTTAATTGAATCTCTCTGCTTGCGTTTTTTGGTGACTCTCATGCTTCCTTTGGATTTCGACGGTTGC